>CP136064.1:296278647-297713864 GCA_032622095.1 Siphonodentalium dalli
ATGAAGTATAAGATATGAGCTTTGTGTTCCGCAATGCTGTATAATTTGAATGTTGTGTTGATTGAACGGCGTGTAAACAATATACTGTAGACACATATTGAGGAAAAATAATTGAAAACAAATTTAATCCTATACTACCCTGATTCTACTACTATAACCGATGGTGAAGACACTGTTTTTGGTGTTATTTTTCATGTCTATTTTCTAACTATTCCAATATCAAATGGGGTAACAGGTGTGTTATAGCCATGTTGGTACAGACATTCTACATAATTATATCGTTTACGACTATTAAAGCATTGTTTGTGTATATTTAATTTTATTACTAACATGACAATAGTTGATTCACCTAAAGCCACCTATCACAGAAAGTGATAGGCATTTTTCAATACCAATTGTCATCATGGATGCCATTTTGAATAGAACATTTTGCTCCAAGCAGGTTTATCAGATTTTGATTATGTTATAGAGGATATGATTATTATTCCTCTTCAAAATGGAATAAAAACCAACTTACATGTAGTCCAAATATTTTCTAGATCAAAACTTTTATCAAAGACTATTTTGTCTTTTCAGCATTTATCCCTGACCTGGAGGTCTTACCATGTTTGCCATTTTCCCACATTTCATCTTGTGACTCAGAGGCAGGTGGTTTTAATTAAACTGATGGAGAAATAAAATTTAAAAAATTTGAGTGACAGTTTTCAATATCGTTCCTTTTTATTAGAAGTAGAAACATATTTTCCCAATTTTCATTTCGGTCCTAAATTAGTGTTTCTCCGGCTCGGGGGTTAACAAAATATGAGATATGAGTCGAGGACCCCACCAATCAAAGCTCAGAGTTATCAGATATCAATTTTTCATATCTTTTATTTTTCACCACCTGGGTAGGAGGTACTCAATCCGATGATCAGACACTCCTATATTACTATTTCTTTTGTTTTGGGGGCAAATTTTTTTTGATTTGAGTCGAGGAACCCACCCACCAAAGCTCAGAGTGATCAGATATCAATTTTTGAAGTTTGTTATTTCTCGAGATGTATAATATGTGGCCCACTGGGCAGAAACACGTGGTCAAACTGAGGTTCTCGGACAAATTGCGGAAGAAAATGGATAACTCTAAAGTCAAGTGGTAATACGATCAAATTTTGATATACTTTAGTGATGATACTACCATATTTTGTTGAAAGAATGTTGGTAAACAACAAGTTTTGAGTAATTTGATACCATAGTTGACAGTGATTAGCATTATTTTATTGCAATACATCGATTCTGATAACTAAAGCATATTTTGAAGAAATGTTGTATCTTGATGATATGGGTACTGTTTGATTGGCTTGAGTATATTTAAAAACAACTACGGAATTTAACTAACTGCAGTTCATCGACAGCCAACTGAGAATTATTGACTACTAAATTGTGATTAGAGTATATTTGAGAAAAATCAATGTTTTCCAAGAATCAATGTAAATGACTAAAATTCATGTTGACATTGTGTAACAAACTGGAAAACTGTTCTATTGTTACATCCATGTCAACAGAGGCTATTATTCTCGCATGGACAAATAAGATCCAATGGAAACACATTATCGCGTACCAAAAATGATAGGGATGCTGGTTTGCATATATGTTTTGAGACCCCTTTTCTCGAATTATGTAAACATAAATTTTAGGGTTCGAATGAGCCATGTCCGTTTAATGTCTACAACTGTCTTAATTATTTATAATCCTTCTATGACTGGAGCTTCTTGAAATTTTGCGAAAACCCTGTGCCAATCATGCATTCTCTTACATATGCGAAACTCCATTAGGGATCAATGACAAATATGTTTGGAGTAGATATGTGGTCAAGAAAATGATTTGATGTCTTTACTGTGCTGCTCAGAGCTTGTCACATAACGCCTTAGATAGTGAACTATTCTGATAGACCTATTTTATTTGTTGAAAAATACTAGCGATATAACAAGATACACCAATGCGTTCATAGATTGAAATTGAAAGTTTCAAATATATCATGGTTTTATGTGCAAAAACATATGAATGCATTGGTGTATCTTGTTATATCGCTAGTATTTTTCAACAAATTTGTAGAATTTCAAGGATTATGAGGAGGTACTAGTACATGTAGGTGGACATATTTAATCCATGGTTTACATTTAGGGTTTTAGATCTCACATGTTATATTAGCTTATAAGGAGGGCCTGGGAATTTTCCAAAATTCAAAATATTTGTTCGAGCTCACTGTCAAAGCAAGCACATGTGAAGCAATGAAAAATCATCCTAGTGTTGAGTACGTGCCTCCATAAATCTGATATAGAATTTTTTTTAGCATACATGTAACTCGCAGACTGGTACCATATCCATGTACCTCACAACCTTGTAACACTAAGAGTGCAGTGCATTTCTCATCGATCACGCTAATGGGCATATTGAAAACTTTTCTGAATGTGAAAAATTAATGATTAACGATTAATCATTCAGAGATATCATAATATACATGTATGTTTGTCCAGGCATTCTTGAAATGTACTTGCAAAGTACAATAATTTGTCCACCTGGCAATTGCACCCAATTTGCCCCAGTACCAGGGACGTGGCAACAGGGTGATTGGGGGGGGGGAGTATCTTGTTCTCATTGCTTGATTTTCGAAACAGAAATTACAAGTGCCCATTTAGTAGGAAATTTCTATTTTTAGACTAACAGTAGCATATGTTTCTATGTCATTTTAGCACTGCTGCACGTTTCCAGTACCTGCAAATCATGTATATTGAACTTCCTTCCGTATTCATGTTTCAAAATTAGTTTTTTATCCAGCCAGAATGCACTTTTGAGATATCAATCCATATATAGAATTTGAGTAGTTTTTAGTACATGATACATGTACCTATGCAAGGGAGAAAACAAATATATATATATTCAACCTCAATCGTACTAAAATCAATTGTTTTTGTCTTCCATTAAAGACATATTATGGACTTGTTTGGGTGCGTGAAGTGACCAGTTAGTATACTCAGGCATTACGCCAACCTGGGAAAGGTACCATTCTGCTAACTTTCTACTAAATTTCAAAGAAATCGACGAAACCACTTCATAGAAAATATCGTCTGAACTACGATCAACTGTAAATATTTACATCTCGATTCGGGACGCAACTATCGACAATAAAAACATACAAATGATTTCTCCATCGAGAGTCATTGCATTGAATTAAAATAACAGAATGACGATGTGTGTTGTCAATTTGGATTAATATTCGTAAAAAATAACTATGGTACTTTGAGCAAGATTATTCTCTATTTCTATTTGATCACCCAACCGAAGTGTTTCACATCACTTTAATAATCATTCAGATTCTATATACAATGAAGATCTGCATAATTTGTTCACATAAAAGCAGAGAGAAATAGATATAACAACATAGAGATAATATATAGAGCATATATCGTTAAAGGAGGTGCCACAAATAGATGTGAGCTAAAAAGCTTTTTGTACCAGAAAAATGACTTTGAAACAGAGTATATCTGGGACATGACAATCTGCGGGATGGGATGGGATATGGGACAAAACGACAATCTGCGGGACAGAATTTCAAATTGCGTGGGACGGCCGATATCTCGAGGAATACAGGGCGTAGGGGGCTCATTTTGGTGTCTAACGAAAGGCCCACGTTCGCCCTATCCAAACATATTAACCCCGCCACTGACCGGACACCAGAAGTTGCATTATTTGATCGACAACTGACCTAACATGGGGTGGAATTTGGGATAGCATGACAATCTGCGGGACAGGATTTTCAAATTGCGTGGGACGGCCGATAGCTCGAGGAATACAGCGCATAGAGGGTTAATTTTGGTGTCTAACGAAAGGTCCACATTCGCCCTATCCACACATATTAACCCCGCCACTGACCGGACACAGGAAGTTACATTATCCGGTCGACAACTGACCTAACATAAAATGCCACAAACACGAAAAACTGCGTTCGACATTAATGTTTAGAATTTAGATTTCTCGATGAATACACTAGCAAACAACAAGTTTTAGGTATCAAATAACGCAGTGGAATACTGTGCATTCGTTTTAGCTACAATATGGCTGTTTTAGTGCGAATATTGTAATGGCGAACACGCAAACACGCTCCGATAAAACAGCTAAAAATAGACTCGATGTTTACAATTACAGTATCGATTTCAGCCGGTATATTCAATATAATGGGGCGTATAGTATATCAAAATGTAGAATTAGACACCGGGAATGTATTTTTTTCCAAATGGGTCCACCAGGCGGTGAAATTGTTGCAGAAATTAGCTCCAAGATATTCGCACTTATTTTTATTTCAGTTGTGACTAAAAGCCCAGATGCCGGAGCCCAGCGACTAAAAGCCAAGTTACAAAATAGATCAACTGGTTTGAACGAATGAATATGTCAATGGTAAGACTATTCAAAAGAATATTCAAATCAAATAGTGTTTATAGACTTAAAAACTTATGTGTACGCCATTCATATATGCGGTGAAGTTCTCATATTATCTCCCAGTAATACGCGGGGGAGGTTCTCATATGAACATATTATCTGCCGGTCATACGCGGTGGAGGTTCATATTATCCGCCGGTCATACGCGAGGGAAGTTTTCTTATTATCCTCCAGTCATACGCGGGGGAGGTTCTGATATGAACATATTATCTGCCGGTCATATGCGGTGGAGGTTCATATTATCCACCGGTCATACGCGAGGGAGGTTCTCATATTATCCTCCGGTCATACAATGGGGAAGTTCTCATATGAACATATTAACTGCCGGTCATATGCGAGGGAGGTTCTCATATTATCCACCGGTTATACGTGAGGGAGGTTCTCATATTATCATCCGGTCATACATAGGGGAGGTTCTCATATGAACATATTATCTGCCGGTCATACACGGTGAAGGTTCATATTATCCGCCGGTCATACGCGAGGGAGGTTCTCATTTTATCCTCCGGTCATACATGGGGGAGGTTCTGATATGAACATATTATTCGCGGTGGAGGTTCATATTATCCACCGGTCATACACGGTGGAGATTCTCATATGAACATATTATCCACCGGTCATACGCGGTGGAGGTTCATATTATCCGCCGGTCATACGCGAGGGAAGTTCTCATATTATCCTCCGATCATATGTGGGGAGGTTCTGATATGAACATATTATCCGCCGGTCATACGCGGTGGAGGTTCATATTATCCGCCGGTCATGCGCGAGGGAGGTTCTCATATTATCCACCGGTCATACGCGAGGGAGGTTCTCATATTATCCTCCGGTCATACGTTGGGGAGGTTCTCATATGAACATATTATCCGCCTGTCATACGCGGTGGAGGTTCATATTATTCGCCGATGATACGCGAGGGAAGTTCTCATATTATCCTTCGGTCATATGTGGGGGAGGTTCTGATATGAACATATTATCCGCCGATCATACACGGTGGAGGTTCATATTATCCACCGGTCATACGTAGGGGAGGTTCTCATATGAACATATTATCCGCCGGTCATACGCAGTGGAGGTTCTCATATGAACATATTATCCGCCGGTCATACGCAAGGGAGGTTCTCATATTATCCACCGGTCATACGCGAGGGAGGTTCTCATATTATTCTCCGGTCATACGTAGGGGAGGTTCTCATATGAACATATTATCTGCCGGTCATACGCAGTGGAGGTTCATATTATCCACCGGTCATACACGGTGGAAGTTCTCATATGAACATATTATCCGCCGGTCATACGCAAGGGAGGTTATCATATTATCCACCGGTCATACGCGAGGGAGGTTCTCATATTATTCTCCGGTCATACGTAGGGGAGGTTCTCATATGAACATATTATCTGCCGGTCATACGCAGTGGAGGTTCATATTATCCACCGGTCATACACAGTGGAGGTTCTCATATGAACATATTATCCGCCGGTCATACGCGGTGGAGGTTCATATTATTCGGCGATGATACGCGAGGGAAGTTCTCATAT
This sequence comes from Siphonodentalium dalli, assembly GCA_032622095.1. Taxonomy (NCBI): domain Eukaryota; kingdom Metazoa; phylum Mollusca; class Scaphopoda; order Gadilida; family Siphonodentaliidae; genus Siphonodentalium; species Siphonodentalium dalli. The sequence goes on from CP136064.1 coordinate 296,284,660, forward strand.
TATCCTTCGGTCATATGTGGGGGAGGTTCTGATATGAACATATTATCCGCCGGTCATACACGGTGGAGGTTCATATTATCCACCGGTCATACGTAGGGGAGGTTCTCATATGAACATATTATCCGCCGGACATACGCAGTGGAGGTTCTCATATGAACATATTATCCGCCGGTCATACGCAAGGGAGGTTCTCATATTATCCACCGGTCATACGCGAGGGAGGTTCTCATATTATTCTCCGGTCATACGTAGGGGAGGTTCTCATATGAACATATTATCTGCCGGTCATACGCAGTGGAGGTTCATATTATCCACCGGTCATACACGGTGGAAGTTCTCATATGAACATATTATCCGCCGGTCATACGCGGTAGAGGTTCATATTATCTGCCGGTTATACGCGAGGGAAGTTCTCATATTATCCTCCGATCATATGTGGGGGAGGTATTGATATGAACATATTATCCGCCAGTCATACGCGATGGAGGTTCATATTATCTGCCGGTTATACGCGAGGGAAGTTCTCATATTATCCTCCGATCATATGTGGGGGAGGTTCTGATATGAACATATTATCCGCCAGTCATACGCGATGGAGGTTCATATTATCCGCCGGTCATACGCGAGGGAGGTTGTCATATTATCCACCGGTCATACTCGAGGGAGGTTCTTATATTATCCTCCGGTCATACATTGGGGAGGTTCTCATATGAACATATTATCCGCCGGTTATACGCAGTGGAGGTTCTCATATGAACATATTATCCGCCGGTCATACGTGGTGGAGGTTCTCATATGAACATATTATCCACCGGTCATACGCGGTGGAGGTTCATATTATCCGCCGGTCATACGCGAGGGAAGTTCTCATATTATCCTTCGGTCATAGGTGGGGGAGGTTCTCATATGAACATATTATCTGCCGGTCATATGCGATGGAGGTTCTCATATTATCCACTGGTCACACCCGAGGGAGGATATGACCGGCGGATAATATGTTCATATGAGGACCTCCCCAACGTATGACCAGAGGATAATATGAGAACCTCCCTCGTGTATGACTGGTGGATAATATGAACCTCCACCGCATATGACCGGCAGATAATATGTTCATATCAGAACCTCCCCCGCATATGACCGGAGGATAAAATGAGAACTTCCCTCGCGCATGACCGGCGGATAATATGAACCTCCACCGCGTATGACCGGCAGATAATATGTTCATATGAGAGCCTCCCCCGCGTATGACTGGCAGATAATATGAGAACCTCCACCGCATATGAATGGCGGACACATAAGTTTTTAAGTCTATAAATACTATTTGATTTGACTATTCTTTTGAATAGTATTACCATTGACATATTCATTCGTTCAAACCAGTTGATCTATTTTGTAACTTGGCTTTTAGTCGCTGGGCTCCGGCATCTGGGCTTTTAGTCACAACTGAAATAAAAATAAGTGAGAATATCTTGGAGCGAATTTCTGCAACAATTCCACCGCCTGGTGGGACCCATTTAAAAAAAATACATTCCCTGTGTCTAATCCTACATTTTGATATACCATACGTCCCATTATATTGAATATACCAGCTGAAATCGATCCTGTAATTGTAAACATCGAGTCTATTTTTAGCTGTTTTATCGGCGCGTATTTGCGTGTTCGCCATTACAATATTCGCACTAAAACAGCCATAGTGTAGCTAAAAACGAATGCACAGTATTCCACTGCGTTATGTGATACCCAAAACTTGTTGTTTGCTAGCGTATTCATCGAGAAATCTAAATTCTAAACATTAATGTCGAACGCAGTTTTTACTGTTTGTGGCATTTTATGTTAGGTCATTTGTCGACCGAATTATGTAACTTCCGGTGTCCGGTCAGTGACGGGGTTAATATGTGTGGATAGTGCGAATGTGGACCTTTCGTGGGACACCAAAAGGGGCCCTCTACGCGCGGTATTCCTCGAGATATCGGCCGTCCCACGCAATTTGAAAATCCCGTCCCGCAGATTGTCATGCTATCCCAAATTCCACCCCATGTTAGGTCAGTTGTCGATCAAATAATGCAACTTCTGGTGTCCGGTCAGTGGCGGGGTTAATATGTGTGGATAGGGCGAATGTGGGCCTTTCGTTAGACACCAAAATGAGCCCTCAACGCCTTGTATTCCTCGAGATATCGGCCGTCCCACGCAATTTGAAATTCTGTCCCGCAGATTGTCGTTTTGTCCCATATCCCATCCCATCCCGCAGATTGTCATGTCCCGTATATCTGCAATATTATGCCATTGTTTTGGCATTCAAATGTGAAAAACTATAACTTCAACAGTATCATTAGGCAGCCCATTAACGGTTGGATATTTTCAATTTGGCGCATGTTTCTCCATACCGCGCCATGTCAAATCTGGCCATATCCGAATCGGGTTGTCATTTACAATGAATACAGAAAATAAATATCTTCATGTTGGAATGCAAATGTATGTTTAAAGGAACAGATGTATCTCAACTTAAAGGGACATAAGTAACACAGTCACCAACTTTAAGGGGTATCTGCTATAGACTGGTTCCATGGTGGAGTACGGTTGGATATTTTCAATTTGGCGCATATGTTTCTCCATACCGCGCCATGTCAAATCTGGCCATATCCGAATCGGGTTGTCATTTACAATGACTGCAGAAAATAAATATCTTCATGTTGGAATGCAAATGTATGTTTAAAGGAACAGATGTATCTCAACTTAAAGGGACATAAGTAACACAGTCACCAACTTCAAGGGGTTTCTGATATAGACTGGTTCCATGGTGGAGTACGGTTGGATATTTTCAATTTGGCGCATGTTTCTCCATACCGCGCCATGTCAAATCTGGCACTATCCGAATCGGGTTGTCATTTACAATGACTACAGAAAATAAATATCTTCATGTTGGAATGCAAATGTATGTTTAAAGGAACAGATGTATCTCAACTTAAAGGGACATAAATAACACAATCACCAACTTTAAGGGGTATCTGCTATAGACTGGTTCCATGGTGGAGTACTGTTGGATATTTTCAATTTGGCGCATGTTTCTCCATACCGCGCCATGTCAAATCTGGCCATATCCGAATCGGGTTGTCATTTACAATGACTACAGAAAATAAATATCTTCATGTTGGAATGCAAATGTATGTTTAAAGGAACAGATGTATCTCAACTTAAAGGGACATAAGTAACACAGTCACCAACTTTAAGGGGTATCTGCTATAGACTGGTTCCATGGTGGAGTACGGTTGGATATTTTCAATTTGGCGCATGTTTCTCCATACCGCGCCATGTCAAATCTGGCCATATCCGAATCGGGTTGTCATTTACAATGACTGCAGAAAATAAATATCTTCATGTTGGAATGCAAATGTATGTTTAAAGGAACAGATGTATCTCAACTTAAAGGGACATAAGTAACACAGTCACCAACTTTAAAGGGTGTCTGATATAGACTGGTTCCATGGTGGAGTACGGTTGGATATTTTCAATTTGGCGCATGTTTCTCCATACCGCGCCATGTCAAATATGGCCATATCCGAATCGGGTTGTCATTTACAATGACTGCAGAAAATAAATATCTTCATGTTGGAATGCAAATGTATGTTTAAAGGAACAGATGTATCTCAACTTAAAGGGACATAAGTAACACAGTCACCAACTTTAAGGGGTATCTGCTATAGACTGGTTACATGGTGGAGTACGGTTGGATATTTTCAATTTGGCGCATGTTTCTCCATACCGCGCCATGTCAAATCTGGCCATTTCCGAATCGGGTTGTCATTTACAATGACTACAGAAAATAGATATCTTCATGGTGGAATGCAAATGTATGTTTAAAGGAACAGATGTATCTCAACTTAAAGGGACATAAGTAACACAGTCACCAACTTTAAGGGGTATCTGCTATAGACTGGTTCCATGGTGGAGTACGGTTGGATATTTTCAATTTGGCGCATATGTTTCTCCATACCGCGCCATGTAAAATCTGGCCATATCCGAATCGGGTTGTCATTTACAATGACTACAGAAAATAGATATCTTCATGGTGGAATGCAAATGTATGTTTAAAGGAACAGATGTATCTCAACTTAAAGGGACATAAGTAACACAGTCACCAACTTTAAGGGGTGTCTGATATAGACTGGTTCCATGGTGGAGTACGGTTGGATATTTTCAATTTGGCGCATGTTTCTCCATACCGCGCCATGTCAAATCTGGCCCTATCCGAATCGGGATGTCATTTACAATGACTACAGAAAATAAATATCTTCATGTTGGAATGCAAATGTATGTTTAAAGGAACAGATGTATCTCAACTTAAAGGGACATAAATAACTCAATCACCAACTTTAAGGGGTATCTGCTATAGACTGGTTCCATGGTGGAGTACTGTTGGATATTTTCAATTTGGCGCATGTTTCTCCATACCGCGCCATGTCAAATCTGGCCATATCCGAATCGGGTTGTCATTTACAATGACTGCAGAAAATAAATATCTTCATGTTGGAATGCAAATGTATGTTTAAAGGAACAGATGTATCTCAACTTAAAGGGACATAAGTAACACAGTCACCAACTTTAAGGGGTGTCTGATATAGACTGGTTCCATGGTGGAGTACGGTTGGATATTTTCAATTTGGCGCATGTTTCTCCATACCGCGCCATGTCAAATATGGCCTCATCCGAATCGGGTTGTCATTTACAATGACTGCAGAAAATAAATATCTTCATGTTGGAATGCAAATGTATGTTTAAAGGAACAGATGTATCTCAACTTAAAGGGACATAAGTAACACAGTCACCAACTTTAAAGGGTATCTGCTATAGACTGGTTACATGGTGGAGTACGGTTGGATATTTTCAATTTGGCGCATGTTTCTCCATACCGCGCCATGTTAAATCTGGCCATTTCCGAATCGGGTTGTCATTTACAATGACTACATAAAATAGATATCTTCATGGTGGAATGCAAATGTATGTTTAAAGGAACAGATGTATCTCAACTTAAAGGGACATAAGTAACACAGTCACCAACTTTAAGGGGTATCTGCTATAGACTGGTTCCATGGTGGAGTACGGTTGGATATTTTCAATTTGGCGCATATGTTTCTCCATACCGCGCCATGTAAAATCTGGCCATATCCGAATCGGGTTGTCATTTACAATGACTACAGAAAATAGATATCTTCATGGTGGAATGCAAATGTATGTTTAAAGGAACAGATGTATCTCAACTTAAAGGGACATAAGTAACACAGTCACCAACTTTAAGGGGTATCTGCTATAGACTGGTTCCATGGTGGAGTACGGTTGGATATTTTCAATTTGGCGCATATGTTTCTCCATACCGCGCCATGTCAAATCTGGCCATATCCGAATCGGGTTGTCATTTACAATGACTGCAGAAAATAAATATCTTCATGTTGGAATGTAAATGTATGTTTAAAGGAACAGATGTATCTCAACTTAAAGGGACATAAGTAACACAGTCACCAACTTTAAGGGGTGTCTGATATAGACTGGTTCCATGGTGGAGTACGGTTGGATATTTTCAATTTGGCGCATGTTTCTCCATACCGCGCCATGTCAAATCTGGCCCTATCCGAATCGGGTTGTCATTTACAATGACTGCAGAAAATAAATATCTTCATGTTGGAATGCAAATGTATGTTTAAAGGAACAGATGTATCTCAACTTAAAGGGACGTAAGTAACACAGTCACCAACTTTAAGGGGTATCTGCTATAGACTGGTTACATGGTGGAGTACGGTTGGATATTTTCAATTTGGCGCATGTTTCTCCATACCGCGCCATGTCAAATCTGGCCATATCCGAATCGGGTTGTCATTTACAATGACTGCAGAAAATAAATATCTTCATGTTGGAATGCAAATGTATGTTTAAAGGAACAGATGTATCTCAACTTAAAGGGACATAAGTAACACAGTCACCAACTTTAAGGGGTGTCTGATATAGACTGGTTCCATGGTGGAGTACGGTTGGATATTTTCAATTTGGCGCATGTTTCTCCATACCGCGCCATGTCAAATATGGCCTCATCCGAATCGGGTTGTCATTTACAATGACTGCAGAAAATAAATATCTTCATGTTGGAATGCAAATGTATGTTTAAAGGAACAGATGTATCTCAACTTAAAGGGACATAAGTAACACAGTCACCAACTTTAAGGGGTATCTGCTATAGACTGGTTACATGGTGGAGTACGGTTGGATATTTTCAATTTGGCGCATGTTTCTCCATACCGCGCCATGTTAAATCTGGCCATTTCCGAATCGGGTTGTCATTTACAATGACTACATAAAATAGATATCTTCATGGTGGAATGCAAATGTATGTTTAAAGGAACAGATGTATCTCAACTTAAAGGGACATAAGTAACACAGTCACCAACTTTAAGGGGTATCTGCTATAGAATGGTTCCATGGTGGAGTACGGTTGGATATTTTCAATTTGGCGCATATGTTTCTCCATACCGCGCCATGTAAAATCTGGCCATATCCGAATCGGGTTGTCATTTACAATGACTACAGAAAATAAATATCTTCATGTTGGAATGCAAATGTATGTTTAAAGGAACAGATGTATCTCAACTTAAAGGGACATAAGTAACACAGTCACCAACTTTAAGGGGTATCTGCTATAGACTGGTTCCATGGTGGAGTACGGTTGGATATTTTCAATTTGGCGCATATGTTTCTCCATACCGCGCCATGTCAAATCTGGCCATATCCGAATCGGGTTGTCATTTACAATGACTGCAGAAAATAAATATCTTCATGTTGGAATGCAAATGTATGTTTAAAGGAACAGATGTATCTCAACTTAAAGGGACATAAGTAACACAGTCACCAACTTTAAGGGGTGTCTGATATAGACTGGTTCCATGGTGGAGTACGGCTGGATATTTTCAATTTGGCGCATGTTTCTCCATACCGCGCCATGTCAAATCTGGCCCTATCCGAATCGGGTTGTCATTTACAATGACTACAGAAAATAAATATCTTCATGTTGGAATGCAAATGTATGTTTAAAGGAACACATGTATCTCAACTTAAAGGGACATAAATAACACAATCACCAACTTTAAGGGGTATCTGCTATAGACTGGTTCCATGGTGGAGTACTGTTGGATATTTTCAATTTGGCGCATGTTTCTCCATACCGCGCCATGTCAAATCTGGCTATATCCGAATCGGGTTGTCATTTACAATGACTACAGAAAATAAATATCTTCATGTTGGAATGCAAATGTATGTTTAAAGGAACAGATGTATCTCAACTTAAAGGGACATAAGAAACACAGTCACCAACTTTAAGGGGTATCTGCTATAGACTGGTTCCATGGTGGAGTACGGTTGGATATTTTCAATTTGGCGCATGTTTCTCCATACCGCGCCATGTCAAATCTGGCCATATCCGAATCGGGTTGTCATTTACAATGACTGCAGAAAATAAATATCTTCATGTTGGAATGCAAATGTATGTTTAAAGGAACAGATGTATCTCAACTTAAAGGGACGTAAGTAACACAGTCACCAACTTTAAGGGGTATCTGCTATAGACTGGTTACATGGTGGAGTACGGTTGGATATTTTCAATTTGGCGCATGTTTCTCCATACCGCGCCATGTCAAATCTGGCCATATCCGAATCGGGTTGTCATTTACAATGACTGCAGAAAATAAATATCTTCATGTTGGAATGCAAATGTATGTTTAAAGGAACAGATGTATCTCAACTTAAAGGGACATAAGTAACACAGTCACCAACTTTAAGGGGTGTCTGATATAGACTGGTTCCATGGTGGAGTACGGTTGGATATTTTCAATTTGGCGCATGTTTCTCCATACCGCGCCATGTCAAATATGGCCTCATCCGAATCGGGTTGTCATTTACAATGACTGCAGAAAATAAATATCTTCATGTTGGAATGCAAATGTATGTTTAAAGGAACAGATGTATCTCAACTTAAAGGGACATAAGTAACACAGTCACCAACTTTAAGGGGTATCTGCTATAGACTGGTTACATGGTGGAGTACGGTTGGATATTTTCAATTTGGCGCATGTTTCTCCATACCGCGCCATGTTAAATCTGGCCATTTCCGAATCGGGTTGTCATTTACAATGACTACATAAAATAGATATCTTCATGGTGGAATGCAAATGTATGTTTAAAGGAACAGATGTATCTCAACTTAAAGGGACATAAGTAACACAGTCACCAACTTTAAGGGGTATCTTCTATAGACTGGTTCCATGGTGGAGTACGGTTGGATATTTTCAATTTGGCGCATATGTTTCTCCATACCGCGCCATGTAAAATCTGGCCATATCCGAATCGGGTTGTCATTTACAATGACTACAGAAAATAGATATCTTCATGGTGGAATGCAAATGTATGTTTAAAGGAACAGATGTATCTCAACTTAAAGGGACATAAGTAACACAGTCACCAACTTTAAGGGGTATCTGCTATAGACTGGTTCCATGGTGGAGTACGGTTGGATATTTTCAATTTGGCGCATATGTTTCTCCATACCGCGCCATGTCAAATCTGGCCATATCCGAATCGGGTTGTCATTTACAATGACTGCAGAAAATAAATATCTTCATGTTGGAATGCAAATGTATGTTTAAAGGAACAGATGTATCTCAACTTAAAGGGACATAAGTAACACAGTCACCAACTTTAAGGGGTGTCTGATATAGACTGGTTCCATGGTGGAGTACGGCTGGATATTTTCAATTTGGCGCATGTTTCTCCATACCGCGCCATGTCAAATCTGGCCCTATCCGAATCGGGTTGTCATTTACAATGACTACAGAAAATAAATATCTTCATGTTGGAATGCAAATGTATGTTTAAAGGAACACATGTATCTCAACTTAAAGGGACATAAATAACACAATCACCAACTTTAAGGGGTATCTGCTATAGACTGGTTCCATGGTGGAGTACTGTTGGATATTTTCAATTTGGCGCATGTTTCTCCATACCGCGCCATGTCAAATCTGGCCATATCCGAATCGGGTTGTCATTTACAATGACTACAGAAAATAAATATCTTCATGTTGGAATGCAAATGTATGTTTAAAGGAACAGATGTATCTCAACTTAAAGGGACATAAGTAACACAGTCACCAACTTTAAGGGGTATCTGCTATAGACTGGTTCCATGGTGGAGTACGGTTGGATATTTTCAATTTGGCGCATGTTTCTCCATACCGCGCCATGTCAAATCTGGCCATATCCGAATCGGGTTGTCATTTACAATGACTGCAGAAAATAAATATCTTCATGTTGGAATGCAAATGTATGTTTAAAGGAACAGATGTATCTCAACTTAAAGGGACATAAGTAACACAGTCACCAACTTTAAGGGGTGTCTGATATAGACTGGTTCCATGGTGGAGTACGGTTGGATATTTTCAATTTGGCGCATGTTTCTCCATACCGCGCCATGTCAAATATGGCCAAATCCGAATCGGGTTGTCATTTACAATGACTGCAGAAAATAAATATCTTCATGTTGGAATGCAAATGTATGTTTAAAGGAACAGATGTATCTCAACTTAAAGGGACGTTAGTAACACAGTCACCAACTTTAAGGGGTATCTGCTATAGACTGGTTACATGGTGGAGTACGGTTGGATATTTTCAATTTGGCGCATGTTTCTCCATACCGCGCCATGTCAATTCTGGCCATATCCGAATCGGGTTATCATTTACAATGACTACAGAAAATAAATATCTTCATGTTGGAATGCAAATGTATGTTTAAAGAAACAGATGTATCTCAACTTAAAGGGACATAAGTAACACAGTCACCAACTTTAAGGGGTGTCTGCTATAGACTGGTTCCATGGTGGAGTACGGTTGGATATTTTCAATTTGGCGCATGTTTCTCCATACCGCGCCATGTCAAATCTGGCCCTATCCGAATCGGGTTGTCATTTACAATGACTGCAGAAAATATATATCTTCATGGTGGAATGCAAATGTATGTTTAAAGGAACAGATGTATCTCAACTTAAAGGGACATAAGTAACACAGTCACCAACTTTAAGGGGTATCTGCTATAGACTGGTTCCATGGTGGAGTACGGTTGGATATTTTCAATTTGGCGCATGTTTCTCCATACCGCGCCATGTCAAATCTGGCCATATCCGAATCGGGTTGTCATTTACAATGACTGCAGAAAATAAATATCTTCATGTTGGAATGCAAATGTATGTTTAAAGGAACAGATGTATCTCAACTTAAAGGGACATAAGTAACACAGTCACCAACTTTAAGGGGTATCTGCTATAGACTGGTTCCATGGTGGAGTACGGTTGGATATTTTCAATTTGGCGCATATGTTTCTCCATACCGCGCCATGTCAAATCTGGCCATATCCGAATCGGGTTGTCATTTACAATGACTGCAGAAAATAAATATCTTCATGTTGGAATGCAAATGTATGTTTAAAGGAACAGATGTATCTCAACTTAAAGGGACATAAGTAACACAGTCACCAACTTTAAGGGGTGTCTGATATAGACTGGTTCCATGGTGGAGTACGGTTGGATATTTTCAATTTGGCGCATGTTTCTCCATACCGCGCCATGTCAAATCTGGCCATATCCGACTCGGGTTGTCATTTACAATGACTACAGAAAATAAATATCTTCATGTTGGAATGCAAATGTATGTTTAAAGGAACAGATGTATCTCAACTTAAAGGGACATAAATAACACAATCACCAACTTTAAGGGGTATCTGCTATAGACTGGTTCTATGGTGGAGTATTGTTGGATATTTTCAATTTGGCGCATGTTTCTCCATACCGCGCCATGTCAAATCTGGCATATCCGAATCGGGTTGTCATTTACAATGACTGCAGAAAATAGATATCTTCATGTTGGAATGCAAATGTATGTTTAAAGGAACAGATGTATCTCAACTTAAAGGGACATAAGTAACACAGTCACCAACTTTAAGGGGTGTCTGATATAGACTGGTTCCATGGTGGAGTACGGTTGGATATTTTCAATTTGGCGCATATGTTTCTCCATACCGCGCCATGTAAAATCTGGCCATATCCGAATCGGGTTGTCATTTACAATGACTACAGAAAATAGATATCTTCATGGTGGAATGCAAATGTATGTTTAAAGGAACAGATGTATCTCAACTTAAAGGGACATAAGTAACACAGTCACCAACTTTAAGGGGTATCTGCTATAGACTGGTTCCATGGTGGAGTACGGTTGGATATTTTCAATTTGGCGCATATGTTTCTCCATACCGCGCCATGTCAAATCTGGCCCTATCCGAATCGGGTTGTCATTTACAATGACTTCAGAAAATAAATATCTTCATGTTGGAATGCAAATGTATGTTTAAAGGAACAGATGTATCTCAACTTAAAGGGACATAAGTAACACAGTCACCAACTTTAAGGGGTGTCTGATATAGACTGGTTCCATGGTGGAGTACGGTTGGATATTTTCAATTTGGCGCATGTTTCTCCATACCGCGCCATGTCAAATCTGGCCCTATCCGAATCGGGTTGTCATTTACAATGACTACAGAAAATAAATATCTTCATGTTGGAATGCAAATGTATGTTTAAAGGAACAGATGTATCTCAACTTAAAGGGACATAAATAACACAATCACCAACTTTAGGGGGTATCTGCTATAGACTGGTTCCATGGTGGAGTACTGTTGGATATTTTCAATTTGGCGCATGTTTCTCCATACCGCGCCATGTCAAATCTGGCCATATCCGAATCGGGTTGTCATTTACAATGACTACAGATAATAAATATCTTCATGTTGGAATGCAAATGTATGTTTAAAGGAACAGATGTATCTCAACTTAAAGGGACATAAGTAACACAGTCACCAACTTTAAGGGGTATCTGCTATAGACTGGTTCCATGGTGGAGTACGGTTGGATATTTTCAATTTGGCGCATGTTTCTCCATACCGCGCCATGTCAAATCTGGCCATATCCGAATCGGGTTGTCATTTACAATGACTGCAGAAAATAAATATCTTCATGTTGGAATGCAAATGTATGTTTAAAGGAACAGATGTATCTCAACTTAAAGGGACATAAGTAACACAGTCACCAACTTTAAGGGGTGTCTGATATAGACTGGTTCCATGGTGGAGTACGGTTGGATATTTTCAATTTGGCGCATGTTTCTCCATACCGCGCCATGTCAAATATGGCCATATCCGAATCGGGTTGTCATTTACAATGACTGCAGAAAATAAATATCTTCATGTTGGAATGCAAATGTATGTTTAAAGGAACAGATGTATCTCAACTTAAAGGGACATAAGTAACACAGTCACCAACTTTAAGGGGTATCTGCTATAGACTGGTTCCATGGTGGAGTACGGTTGGATATTTTCAATTTGGCGCATGTTTCTCCATACCGCGCCATGTCAAATCTGGCCATATCCGAATCGGGTTGTCATTTACAATGACTGCAGAAAATAAATATCTTCATGTTGGAATGCAAATGTATGTTTAAAGGAACAGATGTATCTCAACTTAAAGGGACATAAGTAACACAGTCACCAACTTTAAGGGGTGTCTGATATAGACTGGTTCCATGGTGGAGTACGGTTGGATATTTTCAATTTGGCGCATGTTTCTCCATACCGCGCCATGTCAAATATGGCCATATCCGAATCGGGTTGTCATTTACAATGACTGCAGAAAATAAATATCTTCATGTTGGAATGCAAATGTATGTTTAAAGGAACAGATGTATCTCAACTTAAAGGGACATAAGTAACACAGTCACCAACTTTAAGGGGTATCTGCTATAGACTGGTTACATGGTGGAGTACGGTTGGATATTTTCAATTTGGCGCATGTTTCTCCATACCGCGCCATGTCAATTCTGGCCATATCCGAATCGGGTTGTCATTTACAATGACTACAGAAAATAAATATCTTCATGTTGGAATGCAAATGTATGTTTGCATTCCAACATGAAGATATTTATTTTCTGTAGTCATTGTAAATGACAACCAGATTCGGATATGGCCAGAATTGACATGGCGCGGTATGGAGAAACATGCGCCAAATTGAAAATATCCAACCGTACTCCACCATGTAACCAGTCTATAGCAGATACCCCTTAAAGTTGGTGACTGTGTTACTTATGTCCCTTTAAGTTGAGATACATCTGTTCCTTTAAACATACATTTGCATTCCAACATGAAGATATTTATTTTCTGCAGTCATTGTAAATGACAACCCGATTCGGATATGGCCATATTTGACATGGCGCGGTATGGAGAAACATGCGCCAAATTGAAAATATCCAACCGTACTCCACCATGGAACCAGTCTATATCAGACACCCCTTAAAGTTGGTGACTGTGTTACTTATGTCCCTTTAAGTTGAGATACATCTGTTCCTTTAAACATACATTTGCATTCCAACATGAAGATATTTATTTTCTGCAGTCATTGTAAATGACAACCCGATTCGGATATGGCCAGATTTGACATGGCGCGGTATGGAGAAACATGCGCCAAATTGAAAATATCCAACCGTACTCCACCATGGAACCAGTCTATAGCAGACACCCCTTAAAGTTGGTGACTGTGTTACTTATGTCCCTTTAAGTTGAGATACATCTGTTCCTTTAAACATACATTTGCATTCCAACATGAAGATATTTATTTTCTGCAGTCATTGTAAATGACAACCCGATTCGGATATGGCCAGATTTGACATGGCGCGGTATGGAGAAACATGCGCCAAATTGAAAATATCCAACCGTACTCCACCATGTAACCAGTCTATAGCAGATACCCCTTAAAGTTGGTGACTGTGTTACTTACGTCCCTTTAAGTTGAGATACATCTGTTCCTTTAAACATACATTTGCATTCCAACATGAAGATATTTATTTTCTGCAGTCATTGTAAATGACAACCCGATTCGGATATGGCCAGATTTGACATGGCGCGGTATGGAGAAACATGCGCCAAATTGAAAATATCCAACCGTACTCCACCATGTAACCAGTCTATAGCAGATACCCCTTAAAGTTGGTGACTGTGTTACTTACGTCCCTTTAAGTTGAGATACATCTGTTCCTTTAAACATACATTTGCATTCCAACATGAAGATATTTATTTTCTGCAGTCATTGTAAATGACAACCCGATTCGGATATGACCATATTTGACATGGCGCGGTATGGAGAAACATGCGCCAAATTGAAAATATCCAACCGTACTCCACCATGGAACCAGTCTATATCAGACACCCCTTAAAGTTGGTGACTGTGTTACTTATGTCCCTTTAAGTTGAGATACATCTGTTCCTTTAAACATACATTTGCATTCCAACATGAAGATATTTATTTTCTGCAGTCATTGTAAATGACAACCCGATTCGGATGAGGCCATATTTGACATGGCGCGGTATGGAGAAACATGCGCCAAATTGAAAATATCCAACCGTACTCCACCATGGAACCAGTCTATAGCAGATACCCCTTAAAGTTGGTGACTGTGTTACTTATGTCCCTTTAAGTTGAGATACATCTGTTCCTTTAAACATACATTTGCATTCCAACATGAAGATATTTATTTTCTGTAGTCATTGTAAATGACAACCCGATTCGGATATGGCCAGATTTGACATGGCGCGGTATGGAGAAACATGCGCCAAATTGAAAATATCCAACAGTACTCCACCATGGAACCAGTCTATAGCAGATACCCCTTAAAGTTGGTGATTGTGTTATTTATGTCCCTTTAAGTTGAGATACATGTGTTCCTTTAAACATACATTTGCATTCCAACATGAAGATATTTATTTTCTGTAGTCATTGTAAATGACATCCCGATTCGGATAGGGCCAGATTTGACATGGCGCGGTATGGAGAAACATGCGCCAAATTGAAAATATCCAACCGTACTCCACCATGGAACCAGTCTATATCAGACACCCCTTAAAGTTGGTGACTGTGTTACTTATGTCCCGTTAATTTGAGATACATCTGTTCCTTTAAACATACATTTGCATTCCACCATGAAGATATCTATTTTCTGTAGTCATTGTAAATGACAACCCGATTCGGATATGGCCAGATTTTACATGGCGCGGTATGGAGAAACATATGCGCCAAATTGAAAATATCCAACCGTACTCCACCATGGAACCAGTCTATAGCAGATACCCCTTAAAGTTGGTGACTGTGTTACTTATGTCCCTTTGAGTTGAGATACATCTGTTCCTTTAAACATACATTTGCATTCCACCATGAAGATATCTATTTTCTGTAGTCATTGTAAATGACAACCCGATTCGGAAATGGCCAGATTTGACATGGCGCGGTATGGAGAAACATGCGCCAAATTGAAAATATCCAACCGTACTCCACCATGTAACCAGTCTATAGCAGATACCCCTTAAAGTTGGTGACTGTGTTACTTATGTCCCTTTAAGTTGAGATACATCTGTTCCTTTAAACATACATTTGCATTCCAACATGAAGATATTTATTTTCTGCAGTCATTGTAAATGACAACCCGATTCGGATATGGCCATATTTGACATGGCGCGGTATGGAGAAACATGCGCCAAATTGAAAATATCCAACCGTACTCCACCATGGAACCAGTCTATATCAGACACCCTTTAAAGTTGGTGACTGTGTTACTTATGTCCCTTTAAGTTGAGATACATCTGTTCCTTTAAACATACATTTGCATTCCAACATGAAGATATTTATTTTCTGCAGTCATTGTAAATGACAACCCGATTCGGATATGGCCAGATTTGACATGGCGCGGTATGGAGAAACATGCGCCAAATTGAAAATATCCAACCGTACTCCACCATGGAACCAGTCTATAGCAGATACCCCTTAAAGTTGGTGACTGTGTTACTTATGTCCCTTTAAGTTGAGATACATCTGTTCCTTTAAACATACATTTGCATTCCAACATGAAGATATTTATTTTCTGTAGTCATTGTAAATGACAACCCGATTCGGATATGGCCAGATTTGACATGGCGCGGTATGGAGAAACATGCGCCAAATTGAAAATATCCAACAGTACTCCACCATGGAACCAGTCTATAGCAGATACCCCTTAAAGTTGGTGATTGTGTTATTTATGTCCCTTTAAGTTGAGATACATCTGTTCCTTTAAACATACATTTGCATTCCAACATGAAGATATTTATTTTCTGTAGTCATTGTAAATGACAACCCGATTCGGATAGTGCCAGATTTGACATGGCGCGGTATGGAGAAACATGCGCCAAATTGAAAATATCCAACCGTACTCCACCATGGAACCAGTCTATATCAGAAACCCCTTGAAGTTGGTGACTGTGTTACTTATGTCCCTTTAAGTTGAGATACATCTGTTCCTTTAAACATACATTTGCATTCCAACATGAAGATATTTATTTTCTGCAGTCATTGTAAATGACAACCCGATTCGGATATGGCCAGATTTGACATGGCGCGGTATGGAGAAACATATGCGCCAAATTGAAAATATCCAACCGTACTCCACCATGGAACCAGTCTATAGCAGATACCCCTTAAAGTTGGTGACTGTGTTACTTATGTCCCTTTAAGTTGAGATACATCTGTTCCTTTAAACATACATTTGCATTCCAACATGAAGATATTTATTTTCTGTATTCATTGTAAATGACAACCCGATTCGGATATGGCCAGATTTGACATGGCGCGGTATGGAGAAACATGCGCCAAATTGAAAATATCCAACCGTTAATGGGCTGCCTAATGATACTGTTGAAGTTATAGTTTTTCACATTTGAATGCCAAAACAATGGCATAATATTGCAGATATACGGGACATGACAATCTGCGGGATGGGATGGGATATGGGACAAAACGACAATCTGCGGGACAGAATTTCAAATTGCGTGGGACGGCCGATATCTCGAGGAATACAAGGCGTTGAGGGCTCATTTTGGTGTCTAACGAAAGGCCCACATTCGCCCTATCCACACATATTAACCCCGCCACTGACCGGACACCAGAAGTTGCATTATTTGATCGACAACTGACCTAACATGGGGTGGAATTTGGGATAGCATGACAATCTGCGGGACGGGATTTTCAAATTGCGTGGGACGGCCGATATCTCGAGGAATACCGCGCGTAGAGGGCCCCTTTTGGTGTCCCACGAAAGGTCCACATTCGCACTATCCACACATATTAACCCCGTCACTGACCGGACACCGGAAGTTACATAATTCGGTCGACAAATGACCTAACATAAAATGCCACAAACTGTAAAAACTGCGTTCGACATTAATGTTTAGAATTTAGATTTCTCGATGAATACGCTAGCAAACAACAAGTTTTGGGTATCAAATAACGCAGTGGAATACTGTGCATTCGTTTTTAGCTACACTATGGCTGTTTTAGTGCGAATATTGTAATGGCGAACACGCAAATACGCGCCGATAAAACAGCTAAAAATAGACTCGATGTTTACAATTACAGGATCGATTTCAGCTGGTATATTCAATATAATGGGACGTATGGTATATCAAAATGTAGGATTAGACACAGGGAATGTATTTTTTTTAAATTGGTCCCACCAGGCGGTGAAATTGTTGCAGAAATTCGCTCCAAGATATTCTCACTTATTTTTATTTCAGTTGTGACTAAAAGCCCAGATGCCGGAGCCCAGCGACTAAAAGCCAAGTTACAAAATAGATCAACTGGTTTGAACGAATGAATATGTCAATGGTAAGACTATTCAAAAGAATAGTCAAATCAAATAGTATTTATAGACTTAAAAACTTATGTGTCCGCCATTCATATGCGGTGGAGGTTCTCATATTATCTGCCAGTCATACGCGGGGGAGGCTCTCATATGAACATATTATCTGCCGGTCATACGCGGTGGAGGTTCATATTATCCGCCGGTCATGCGCGAGGGAAGTTCTCATTTTATCCTCCGGTCATATGCGGGGGAGGTTCTGATATGAACATATTATCTGCCGGTCATATGCGGTGGAGGTTCATATTATCCACCAGTCATACACGAGGGAGGTTCTCATATTATCCTCTGGTCATACGTTGGGGAGGTCCTCATATGAACATATTATCCGCCGGTCATATCCTCCCTCGGGTGTGACCAGTGGATAATATGAGAACCTCCATCGCATATGACCGGCAGATAATATGTTCATATGAGAACCTCCCCCACCTATGACCGAAGGATAATATGAGAACTTCCCTCGCGTATGACCGGCGGATAATATGAACCTCCACCGCGTATGACCGGTGGATAATATGTTCATATGAGAACCTCCACCACGTATGACCGGCGGATAATATGTTCATATGAGAACCTCCACTGCGTATAACCGGCGGATAATATGTTCATATGAGAACCTCCCCAATGTATGACCGGAGGATAATATAAGAACCTCCCTCGAGTATGACCGGTGGATAATATGACAACCTCCCTCGCGTATGACCGGCGGATAATATGAACCTCCATCGCGTATGACTGGCGGATAATATGTTCATATCAGAACCTCCCCCACATATGATCGGAGGATAATATGAGAACTTCCCTCGCGTATAACCGGCAGATAATATGAACCTCCATCGCGTATGACTGGCGGATAATATGTTCATATCAAAACCTCCCCCACATATGATCGGAGGATAATATGAGAACTTCCCTCGCGTATAACCGGCAGATAATATGAACCTCCACCGCGTATGACCGGCGGAAAATATGTTCATATGAGAACTTCCACCGTGTATGACCGGTGGATAATATGAACCTCCACTGCGTATGACCGGCAGATAATATGTTCATATGAGAACCTCCCCTACGTATGACCGGAGAATAATATGAGAACCTCCCTCGCGTATGACCGGTGGATAATATGAGAACCTCCCTTGCGTATGACCGGCGGATAATATGTTCATATGAGAACCTCCACTGCGTATGACCGGCGGATAATATGTTCATATGAGAACCTCCCCTACGTATGACCGGTGGATAATATGAACCTCCACCGTGTATGACCGGCGGATAATATGTTCATATCAGAACCTCCCCCACATATGACCGAAGGATAATATGAGAACTTCCCTCGCGTATCATCGCCGAATAATATGAACCTCCACCGCGTATGACCGGCGGATAATATGTTCATATGAGAACCTCCACTGTGTATGACCGGTGGATAATATGAACCTCCACTGCGTATGACCGGCAGATAATATGTTCATATGAGAACCTCCCCTACGTATGACCGGAGAATAATATGAGAACCTCCCTCGCGTATGACCGGTGGATAATATGATAACCTCCCTTGCGTATGACCGGCGGATAATATGTTCATATGAGAACTTCCACCGTGTATGACCGGTGGATAATATGAACCTCCACTGCGTATGACCGGCAGATAATATGTTCATATGAGAACCTCCCCTACGTATGACCGGAGAATAATATGAGAACCTCCCTCGCGTATGACCGGTGGATAATATGAGAACCTCCCTTGCGTATGACCGGCGGATAATATGTTCATATGAGAACCTCCACTGCGTATGACCGGCGGATAATATGTTCATATGAGAACCTCCCCTACGTATGACCGGTGGATAATATGAACCTCCACCGTGTATGATCGGCGGATAATATGTTCATATCAGAACCTCCCCCACATATGACCGAAGGATAATATGAGAACTTCCCTCGCGTATGACAGGCGGATAATATGTTCATATGAGAACCTCCCCAACGTATGACCGGAGGATAATATGAGAACCTCCCTCGCGTATGACCGGTGGATAATATGAGAACCTCCCTCGCGCATGACCGGCGGATAATATGAACCTCCACCGCGTATGACCGGCGGATAATATGTTCATATCAGAACCTCCCCACATATGATCGGAGGATAATATGAGAACTTCCCTCGCGTATGACCGGCGGATAATATGAACCTCCACCGCGTATGACCGGCGGATAATATGTTCATATGAGAATCTCCACCGTGTATGACCGGTGGATAATATGAACCTCCACCGCGAATAATATGTTCATATCAGAACCTCCCCCATGTATGACCGGAGGATAAAATGAGAACCTCCCTCGCGTATGACCGGCGGATAATATGAACCTTCACCGTGTATGACCGGCAGATAATATGTTCATATGAGAACCTCCCCTATGTATGACCGGATGATAATATGAGAACCTCCCTCACGTATAACCGGTGGATAATATGAGAACCTCCCTCGCATATGACCGGCAGTTAATATGTTCATATGAGAACTTCCCCATTGTATGACCGGAGGATAATATGAGAACCTCCCTCGCGTATGACCGGTGGATAATATGAACCTCCACCGCATATGACCGGCAGATAATATGTTCATATCAGAACCTCCCCCGCGTATGACTGGATGATAATAAGAAAACTTCCCTCGCGTATGACCGGCGGATAATATGAACCTCCACCGCGTATGACCGGCAGATAATATGTTCATATGAGAACCTCCCCCGCGTATTACTGGGAGATAATATGAGAACTTCACCGCATATATGAATGGCGGACACATAAGTTTTTAAGTCTATAAACACTATTTGATTTGAATATTCTTTTGAATAGTCTTACCATTGACATATTCATTCGTTCAAACCAGTTGATCTATTTTGTAACTTGGCTTTTAGTCGCTGGGCTCCGGCATCTGGGCTTTTAGTCACAACTGAAATAAAAATAAGTGCGAATATCTTGGAGCTAATTTCTGCAACAATTTCACCGCCTGGTGGACCCATTTGGAAAAAAATACATTCCCGGTGTCTAATTCTACATTTTAATATACTATACGCCCCATTATATTGAATATACCGGCTGAAATCGATACTGTAATTGTAAACATCGAGTCTATTTTTAGCTGTTTTATCGGAGCGTGTTTGCGTGTTCGCCATTACAATATTCGCACTAAAACAGCCATATTGTAGCTAAAACGAATGCACAGTATTCCACTGCGTTATTTGATACCTAAAACTTGTTGTTTGCTAGTGTATTCATCGAGAAATCTAAATTCTAAACATTAATGTCGAACGCAGTTTTTCGTGTTTGTGGCATTTTATGTTAGGTCAGTTGTCGACCGGATAATGTAACTATAAAATCAATCAATGATAGTTAAAATTGTGATAAATGAAACGAAACATCCACTTAACTGACCCCAATTAGTCTACTTATTATGAGCAAAAAGAAATATCACAAAAGGATAGACGTATTTTGAAGAAAAAAAAGTCGATAATTTTTTGGCATATATATTTGACGAAATTTCAATGGTCATTACTTAAAAATCGTTCCTTAAATCACAACCAAATGAGCTTTAAAAACAGCTCACATCATTTGTGCTACTACCTAATGAGAAATAATTACATGTACCATTTATTGTATATGTTTCGTTATATTCATGATATTGTTACCCCTACCGTCATTTTGTAATCTAGAATGGTCATGTCTCCCAATGTTTGCACTACGAACTCCCACGCCACGGGGATCTCTATTCAAGAAATATCAATCATCAGCATATTGCTTATAAACGCCCTTGTTTATGTAATACAATTCCTTGTCAGAAAAAGCAGCATGTATCGGGGGGGGGGGGTGAAATTTTTTTTCCGACAAGTATGCCAGGGTGGGTGGGTGGTCAAAACCACAAACAAGCTATTTTTTACGCAACTAAAAAAATAAATCCTGCTTGTTTTTTAGTGTTTTGGCAATGAGTTGGGCTTCAAAACCACTTTGAATGAGAGAAATAATGTAATTCTAACTGTAAACTGACTGCGGGCAGTTATCGTGTTGTATTTTGTTGCAAATTTTGAAATCCAAGATGGCCACTGGCAGCCATGTTTTTTTGGCCGAATAACCTAAAAATGACTCATTCCTATTTACATGTCCATGTTAACATCCATGATAAATAGTATGCACAGAAATTCATATACAGCTGTTTACAGTGAATCCCCCCCGCAAATCTCTGTTTTAGTGTTAAAAGGGGGGGTGGGTGTCAAAAAATGGTCGGAAAAAACTGCCGAAAATGGAAACAAATTTGGCGGTGGGGGTGGGTGGGTACAAAAAATGATCGAAAGGGAAAAAATGTCATACGTGCCTGAAATTTATGCATGTATTGGATCAATGTACTTTCTCCTTGCATATTATAAAACTGTTTAAGTCGGTTATAACTTATTGGACTCGCGCTACCGTAGGCTACCGGACATTCATAAACTAAATGGTCCTGGGTTATGCCCTTGACCATCTTGGCATCTAGTTTACGAATGTCAAGTAGCTCTTCCATTGACCCTGACATAGAGCCACATCGTTTTTTGTGTACAGGTACTCCAATCAATAATGCAGGCATGCCAAAAATATCTTCAGAAATTCCACCAGATATTTACAAAAATAATGCTCTGCTAGTATTTAATGTTATATGTACATGTAGCTACAATGGCACTGATTATTGTTACGTCCAATGCTGTTTTAGATTTAATTAGATCTTTGAGCATTTTCCGAAATATAATTAATGTACAAAAACATGACAAATTCTGAATATTACGGTTTGGTTATAACCAATTTTGGGCACCCAATCCTGTTGTAATGGGTTGGCAAAGGCCTAGAGCAATGTGTGATATATGAATCTGCTGAACAGAAGGTATACGCTTCAATCCATCACTGGAAATTTCCACCTTCATCATTCCATGATGTTCTGTGAGAATTATATCTCACGTCCAAGCTGAGCTACATTAACACTTTTATTAATGTACATGTACATCATCTCATTTGGCCCTTATTTGCAGGTAGGAACATGTTTGGAACTACATTGGAACTACAGAGAAGAATATTATCCCGATCTCTGAGCTTCGGGTAGTGTAATTCGATGTTCATACTAAGAATTAAAGGCTCAACATCATACCCACAGGTTGCATCCATGTACATGTGTATGTATAGCAGGAAATTCTCTAACATGGTGACTAGGATGAAAGTCATACAATGTTCCGCTTCCAGTAAGAAACCACATCTTTGGTTGGTAAGAAAGTCGCGCAACATATCCCATGTTTACATCTGGAGCCATCAACATAACGGAAACATGTTTGGAACTACATTGGAAGTACAGAGAAGAAGTTCAACACAACAAGCACCTAAATGATTCTGAGCTTGAGTCAGTGTAGTTTGGTGTTCGTAATAAGAAACCGTGTCTTTGATCAAAGAGTTGCGCAACATATTCTATGTTTACATCTGGAGCATCAACATAACGGAAACCAAGACCGTTCGATCGTCTCTCGATGGCCTTTTCATGACGTCATTTATGTTGGAGAGAGGTATAGGAGATTTTGACATTTTCTGCTGATCATTCTTCGGAATAAGTGCCAAATTAATGTGAATGACCAGGACTGTTGGTAGAACATATACGCTATTGTGGTGGATTGGCGGTAACATGGCATGACATTGACCGCTTCTAGTGTATGTTCAACCTCATTGCTTTCGAATTGGTTGAACATAAACCCGAAGTCGTCAATGTCACACCATGTTACCATCAATCCACCACAACTAAACTAAAAACGTTTTACTGAACCAAGCAGTTCGCTATAAAATTATGAAACGTTCTTAGACATTATAATTGAAATTACCATGTAATCACATATTGAATGCATACATTTAGAAACCTGAATAATACGTTGAAAATGTTTGGATCTTGAATCTACAGTTAAAGGTGACATATGCAACTGGTTTCATCATTTGCCAAAATAATGAATTTAATTGGTTGCCCATTTGGTCAGCCAACATATCCTGCAATCGTGCTATTTTATAAATGCGCTTATCTGCTGATGTGCAGCGTAACATGTCAATGTTTTGAGATAGGTTTTGCATTTTGACCGAAAACTTCATTACCTATCTCCCCACATTTTTGTGACATCACTGATTGAGGTTAAGGCAATCGCTGTTTATTTCTCCCAACACATATCATATTTCAGCAAGATGATAAGTCAAGTGATACATGTATTTATTCTTTTACAAAGTGTATCTTATAATTGGATACAGAGCCAATGATAGGATTTGACCAGTAAAAGAAGAGTTCACCGCCTGTCTCAAAATTATTTTAAAATCTGATAGACAATTTTGGGGCTATCCCCTATGTGCTATAGGCCTATTGTGCGACGTGAATATGCCGCTTGTGAAATAGTATTCCTTGAACTCATAAAATATAGGATGGATTCTCATCTAACTGAAAAGTGTGGTTGTTACACAAACACAACCTTCGGGTTTCCACTTTTTGGGATCATGGAACATTAATATGTGGGGCCCAGATCACTCTAAAAACTGCTGCATGTCACCTTGAAGATTTTTTTCTATTATTTTGTGTATTAATTTCACTATATCATTGAGATGTGTGAAGCGTGTGTATTATATAATTATATAAATTGAACAAGCTACCGGTATGCATTAAAGAGTCTAAGGAAAATATCTTGGAATTCCATTACCACCAAGAATCTTTACATCAGCATCAGACAAGCACAACATTTAACATAAATTGGAGGCGACTAATTAAAGTCCTTCTTGTTAGTGCCTACTGGTGGTAGGGTGCGCGGAGAATGAGGATCCGCGCTATCTCTCTCTTTGTTTGCGAGCTGAGGTGCTGTGCTGAGGTTTAGTGTTCCAGATTTGTGCGTGTGCATTTAGTTCCCCTTTGTAAGTTGTCAACATGGATTACTATAGTGAGGGACACGTTGGGTGTGGGGAAGTTGATGTCAACGGGTGTGACACTGGTGAGAGAAATGCTCGTGGCCATATTTAATGTGATTGAGTAATGAGGTAATAAATTCAAAAAGGCGAGGATGATCCTCCAGGGAGGTAATCTCAATCACTTGAATATCCTAAAAATGGTCAGGATGATCCTCCAGGGAGGTAATCTCAATCACTTGAATATCCTAAAAATTAGGATATTCAAGTGATTGAGATTACCTCCCTGGAGGATCATCCTCGCCTTTTTGAATTTATTACAACATTTAACAGTAAAATGATGAAGTCAATCAGTCAATTGACGATTTTCATCGAATCCAGAGTTTTTCGACACATAGCTAAAATAGCATAATAAGTTTCCTGTCATTATGTCATATCTAGTCACATTGCTATTTTCACAGTGTTCACAAATTTGGTGATTACAACAACTCATTTAACACTAATGTGTGTATACTTGAAGAGTCCATAATTGATCAATAATACCCATCAATGAGAATAGAATTAAGCATTTCCAAGAATTGCAACAGTAAGCACCCGTTTTTCTTATCGCCAAAATGAAAGTGACAGGAGATAGCATTCTGTCCATCGTAACACTGCGAGTTGATGTTATACAGCAGGAATTGTATGCAGAAGCTATTTATAGCGATGGCTATTTGACTGATAGTTATATTCATTAAGACTCTGTTATGTGTAACTTATTCTAGAGCCTAATTTTAATTAGAACTGATTATACTCATGTGTATGGAGGTGATGTACACATGGAAAACTTGTTCGTTCATATGTATTGACAAGACACAACAGGTGTATCCTCATGTCATGGCTGATTGGTCATCTGTACATAGCAGTTGATAACACATGCATGCCGTGAACATGTGATTAGAATCCAGGGACATTTTCATTAACTATATATGCTCTTTGTAACTTTAACAGAAATACAAATTCTGAATGCAAAAAATTATGGGCGCAGTGCGTGTTCAGCTGAGTTAAGTTGAGACCAGAATAATATTATCCATCATGACCTGGGGCGTGGGGATGGAAAGATCTCACCCGAGGGACAAGATATTTCGACCGATTGTTCGGACCCAATAGCTGGCCCCGAAGATAAGATTTTTCTATGCCCACATCCCAGGTCATAATGGATTATTTTTCTCCCAAACCCAAGAGCCTCATACTCATTGTTTTGTTTTATACCAAATATTGGCACATTTCAGTAGTTTCATAACGGTACATCTGGGGAGAAATCTGATGCCACATTTGTGATTTTATTTGTTGATTTTGGTATATACTGTGAAAGCAAAGCACGATACCCACACAAGCTAGCCTATATCATCAATGCTCCTGGCATGAATTACAACACATTTTGTTAGACTGCCAGTCATTGCTACATATTCCGAATGACGTGTGGTACCATGTCATTGACCAATATGGTATTGAATGTTTTCTACCTGTCAGATGATCACTGACAATCTGACTCGCTTGCTGGTTAGGTCGGCCGCATTTATGTGGAAACAGTTTCATTTTGATAATGGTGATGATGTTCAATTGCCCTTACAAGTACTTGTTTGCGATTCTGTACTTGGTGGAATTGATCCCCAGATAATGACGACACAAGGGGGGGGGGAGTTGTTGTCACTCTCGGGCATCGCATCGATGAGTTGATTGAGTGGTTAAATATAGAATATCCATAAATACTGTTGACGAGATACATCGTTTATTTTCGCGAGTATGATTCAGTAAATAAATTCCAAATGGGAACCGAGCTTTAGCGAAGTTCCCCCATTTGCTGAATTATACATTCCAGCGAAAATAAGCCTTGTATCTCGTCAAACTATATGGGTATTATTTTTATCCATTTTAAATATAATGAAATAATGTGCAATTGTTGGCTAAAAAAGCAGTACACAAGAGCGTTCTCAATTATGATTGTCTATACTCTTTGCTTTTGTGGATTTACGTGATACCCATACAAAAAATGGTGATGCCAATCATTTTTCCTTGTAAGCCGAACATTATCTAAGGCAATTTTGGCAAATTTGGTGATTAATATATTCTTTCACTGCATATAACGATACCTCAAGTGGACTACACAAAATTATAAAATTATCTTTCGGATAATAGCTATGCGAGGTGCGAGGGCTGTTGTGACTCTACTCGACTGAAATGGAATGAAAGAGGCTACAATACTATTTCGGATGCCACGCACCTGGTGTCTCGATGCTCGTAATGAATGATACGGGAGAGTGGCTCCGCCCAGTTGTGACGAGGGATACTAATCCATGCCCGTAATGTTCTCTGGGTTGAAGACTGATATCATGTCTGAAGGGTGCTTCCGTATTTTTTATTATTGGTTAAAGCTATAAAACAATATTTTGAACATGAACATGTTATGTTCTTTGGAATTATTTATCGACTCTTGTGTAGTCCACAACTGCATATAAACAATACAACCATTAGTTCATGCACTCCCATTAGTATTGCAAAGCCCACAAAGTGAATTTTTTTAATATATATAAATATGTTTGAACAAATAAAAATCTCTAAAATAGATAAAAACGTCCCAATACGTGATTTATTTGGAATAAAGTAGAGACCCAGTGAAAGACCAGTTTTTTTTTATGCGGACCTTTGACATGAATATATCAATTGAGTTTGAAGATTTATTTTACCTGAATTATAGCCCTTAGTATATCAGTTTTGTAATGTTATATATGACCTTTGGCATGATAACATGAACAAACTTCAACAAATTCCATTCATATTGGTTATATGGATCTTTCACAACAATATCTCATTTGAGTTCAAAAGTAGGGATTGTCAGATATCTTTTCTACCAGAGTTATGGCACTTAGTTCTTCCATTTTTTTTATATATACATAAATTTATTTATTCTTGGTAAAACAGATTCACTCTAATATGAGCAACCAAAAAAAACTTGACCTAGGGCAATTTTTTATGCACAACCTTAGCTGGGTAGCATCAGTGCTCATGTTAAGAATGCGTTATTTGCGACCCTTCAAGTCATTTAAATAATTAAGTATCTGGGATAAACAGCAGCTGAAATATAACTCCTGACAAAGTTACATCTATGTTTTAAGAATATAATAAAGCTCTTTATTGCTGATTAGTAGCCCATTTATAAATAATTTGATGCCCACAGCACCTATCCAAAATATTAACCATGCATTAATAGTTTTACTTTTGTCCAATTTTGCTACATATGTTTAAAGAAACGCTCTTTATTGCTCATTTTTGCTTTTTAAAGACGTCTGAGGTCAAATGACACTCCATTTCAGTTTATCGCTGTTTTAAAAAATTGACAAATCAGATTGCAACAACCATTTTGGTTATATGATCAATTTGGATGAAATAAGTTTTAGTGTCCTTTTAAGACATTTGAAGTCTGATGAGATTCCCTGGCATTGGGTCAAATTTTCAACTATTAGAATCCATCGATTTTCACAAAATTGACATTGTTTTGTGCAGGCTAATGTACTTATTCCTGGTAAGAAACCTTGTATTGCAATTTGCTAAAAGCACAAATGCTCTGAACTATATATATAAATATTTATGTTTTATTTTGTTTTTAATAAATATTGAAATTATTTTCTGCATTGTCTTATTTTGTGGTCCACATGTCATTACTATCTTTAGAGGTAAAATAGCTACTTGGAGTGGTTAGATGGGACACCTTTGAATTACCAATTAAAATAGTTAGAATAACCATTCTAGGTAGAAATCTTTCCCACCAATAGTAGTTATCAGATTAACTACCCGTAGGTAGTTAAAATTCCAACCACCCACAGGTAGTAAAATTAACTACTGGGTAGTTCGTATTCATCCCCCTACCCAAAGTAGTTAAAAATTTGCCTCCCGTTGGGTAGTTAAAATAGCACCCGGGGGTAGTTATTTCAACTACCGAATGTAGTTATTTTAACTACCAAAGATATTTAATTTTTTACCTACCCATCAGGTAGTAAAATTAACCACCCAAGGTAGCGGGATGAATACGAACTACCTAAAGTAGTAAAATTTAACTACTTTTGGAGTTAATTTACCAACTTTGAATTTAGTGTGTATAATGGCTCATACCAAAAATCGCACATAACTGTTGGAGGTCATAGCCTGTATAAATGTGCAGTATTAACGCTAAATTAAATTACATACCTGCTCATTGTTCATTGTTGCTACCACTGGTATCAGCAAGGCAACCTCACAGTTATTGTCATTGATTACAAATGGCAAGGATTCAATATCATTAATTCCAAGTTATTTCAATCACCTATAAGAGACAGCCAAATTTTAATACAAATCACTGGGACCTCCTGGAGTCTTCATTATAATTGGCTTTAAATGTATCAAATTCCGTAATACTGGTAGGTGATTTGAACTCAAATGCTTTTGATCCTTCTTCAGATTTAAATGAAATGAAAGCCCGTCTAGTAATCAGAAACCTTATTAATGAACCTACACGCGTAACTGACAATTCGCGAACTTGTATAGATCCGATATTGGTAAGTGATGGCATTTTGGCTATTGATTCGGGAGTTATAGACCCAGGGGTATCCGACCATTATGGAACGTATGCAGTTGTGGAACTCGATTATACCTTAAACCCCAATTTTGAACGGCACGTGTGGAATTATGGAGCCGCTGATTTTCAGCGCGCATCACAAATAATTAAAAATAAGGACTGGCTTAAACTGACGAAAGGTTTTGGAGTAAATGAAACAGTTGAACTGTTCACTAACCATTTTTAACTATTATGCGAGAAACTATACCTAGTCGCGTCGTTCTCATCAGACCGAAAGACAAATACTGGTTCAACAGTGAGATTCGTAAGCAACTGAGAAAACGGGATAAACTGAGGAAAAAGGCTATTCATAGCGGAAATTTAATTGATTGGAACACTTTTAAAAAGGCGCGAAATACCTTGAATAATATGAAAAAAACAGGCAAGAAAAAAATTTGAAAACAATCTACAGCATAATCTAACATCAGCAGACTCCCCGAGGTATTTTTGGAAAATGGTAAATAATATTCTGAACCGAACCAAAAACAGATCCCTACCCCCGCTTAAGTTACTCACTGGGAACGATTCATATGAAATTATTGTCGACGATTTATCGAAGGCGACTCTGCTAAATGACAGTTTTATCGGCAACTCCGCGCTGCCCACCGCCAAACCAAACATTATTAAGGCTGTACCCCACCATTAGTAATGTGCCTGTAAAGACGGAAGATATATTGGAAGCTATTTCATCTCTTAAACCTAACAAGGCACACGGTCACGATGGAATAAGAGCAAGAATGCTTCTTGAAACAAAATATGCCATCGTTCAGCCCCTCAAATTTTTTTTCGAATTATGTCTCAAAGAGTGTAAATTCCCCGATGAATGGAAAAAAGCTAATGTGATTCCAATATTTAAAAATGACAATCGCTCAAATCCTAAGAATTACAGACCGATTTCTTTACTGCCGACACTGGCGAAAGTTTTTGAAAAAGTTGTTCTTAAATATCTTTTTAAGCATTTCGAGACCAAAGGCTTCTTTTACGATTTCCAATCGGGTTTCCTTCCTGGGCATTCATCTATATTCCAACTGTTAGAACTTAACCATTCCCTTAGCCAGGCCCTCGAAAATAAACTGCATACATGTGCTGTATTTTGTGATATATCTAAGGCATTCGAGAGGGTCTGGCACGAGGGACTGGTATATAAACTTGAACGATGTGAAATTTCCGGACCACTTCTTGCTTTCATTAATGATTATCTCTCAGATCGAAAACAAAGGGTGATGGTAAATAACAAGTCTTCAGAATATATAAAAAGATACTCGCTGGTGTCCCCCAGGGATAAATTCTTGGCCCTTTCTTATTCTTGGTATATATTAATGATCTCGCTGAAAATATTAAATCCTTCACTAGAATGTATGCGGATGATACTTGCCTCACTGCTAGCAATGGAAGTCTCCAGGACCTTGAAGATGGTGTAAATACTGATCTTTTAGCCATAAATAAATGGTCAAAACAATGGCTAGTAAAGTTCAATAGTAGTAAAACTAAGTCCATGACATTCTCTTATACCGGTGCTCAGCCCGACATACATCTGTTTCTCAGTGGTGAACCTATAACCCAAGTAGAATCACACAAACACATTGGCTTGAACATACAGAGTGACCTAAACTGGGACAAACATATCAATGAGTTATCAAAGAAAATATATGGCCGCCTTGCATATTTAAGACAATTGAAATATTCTTTAAATAGGAAAACCTTAGACACAATTTATCGAGCGTACATATTGCCCCTGATGGATTACGCTGACGTTGTCTGGGACTCCGCCCCAGCAAATGTAATTTCAAAATTAGATCGCATCCAAGCGGACGCGGGTCGAATTGTTACAGGTCTCACGCGATCCGTTCCTGTGAAAAACTTGCTAGTAGTATTGGGGTGGCAAACGTTAACAAACAGAAGGAAATCTCATAGAAGAATGAATATCATGTATAGAATAACTAATACCAAGACCCCTAAATATCTCAACAATCTCTTACCCACCCGCCCAGAGCTGCTATAGATATGATTTTAGAGATAAAACAAGTTTTCCTCCATACTCATTCAAAAGAACTGTCCATTTTGAACACACATTTTTCCCAAATACAACTAGTGAATGGAATACCCTGTCAAATAAAATAAAAGAATCATCTTCCATTAGTATTTTAAAAACAAAATACCTAACGACTGATCCAGTTCTTGTGCCACCAGACTATTTTAATTTCGGAAATCGCGCGATAAACATCATTCATTGCAAACTTCGAAATTACTGTAGCGATTTAAACGCTGACAAATTTTCTAACTTCATATCGGACAACCCAAGCTGTCGTTGTGGTCACCCGGCCGAAGAAGCAAATCATTATTTTTTTGTTTGTCCATTTTACACAGATCAACGATGTTTGTTGTTTCACCAACTCGCTACCATTGGTGTACAAACTATTAATCTCGAGAAACTCCTCCTTGGAGATACTAACCTGAATAGTACACAAAACCGGAGCATATTTAGGGCTGTTCAATTATACATAACCTCGACATCGCGGTTCAAATTTTATTAAACATCTTGATGTGCAAACCTACGCTGCAAATGTAACATGTTGTATTATCACTACATATATAGAAGGCGAAGACTCGTCTGAGCCACCGACCCACAGGACGAACCACCCCCCATAAAGAGAAATATCCACCGTTATTGTCACACTCGCGATTATATCATTATATTGTTATAAGTGAAAAGATGTTGTACATATGAATTATAATGTTTGTGTGTGATTATATTTTATGTTCATTTTGTGTAATACAATTATGTGGGGAGAGAGACCATTTGTAAGTTGTAAAACTTGTATCTCAATCCCGTTGCGATATTATTATGCAATAAAATATGTTTACACTAATACAAATTTTCTTAACTTTCAATTTCGCACCACCGATGTATAACAGCATTAGCTTTCTTGGGGGTGGGGTTACCACCAACACCATGTTTACACAAATAAAATAACAAAAGCTCTCTCGGGGTAAATTCGCATTAGACACCACTTGATTGATCCTGAATGTGTCTTTGCTATTGGATGGCAGCGACAGGATAAAATAAAACAGAAATATTTTGATAATTCACATGTATTTTAGATTGAATTTAACAAAGACCCCAGTTCACGCGACAACTACTGTGCGTCTTTAACTCTGGTACAAGCATAACAAAGATATATTATAGGTACATGTACACAGGGGGGTCACACATGTGATATAATGTTATTAAATGTGCTGGGATGTCAGGGCTTATATTTCGGCGAGAATCCAAATCTAGATTCTCGTAAATATTCTTGCAAATTACCATGGATTCTCGTGAAAAAGTATATATGGATTCTCGCAAAATCAGATGAAATATATGACCTGGGTGTTCATAGCATTTGTTTCCAGCTAATTGTGGTATCCACCTTAATGTATTGAAATTATGTATCTCAACTTACCTGTACATGTTGACAGTTACAGGTAGTCAGGAATTAACCTCTTATTGCACTTCTCCTACCGTGTACAGGACAACCCCATAACAATCCAATGTGTTAGTGTTCAGTCAACTGTAATTACGAACAAACATTTTGTTGGTTAACAAATGCAAAAGCAATATTTTATGAAAATTAGGATAACACTGAGTGAGTTAAAATATTGTTTGAGGTTTAAGTTGCAATAAAATTCCACATGTGGAAAATCAGATTGCTGCATATTAAATACTAACATAATGCACAGGTGTAATTATTTAGTACAATGTATCCAGTACACTCAGGAACATGGCTAGAGGATCTCTGTTGAGGGTGGGGTGTTCGCCGTCTATGAAATTTCCAAAAGCACGGCCCTTGACCCAGACCAAGTAAACTCCCTCCCAGTCCCAAATTTGCAAAATATAATTTGCACCCCTCTACCTTTGGTTATAATTTTCTAACTGATATCTCAAAGTTTCCAGGAAATTTCCAATATGACACCCCCCCCCCCACTTATAAGTTGAACATTTCCAACTGATGGCCATTTCAGTTCAAGATTTGGGTCAAAGATATGAAACTATGTGATTATTGGCCAAAAAAAAAAAAAACTAATAACTGGTTGGAAAATTAAAACTATAAAAACAATTTCTACATATTATTGTTGTGAAATTTCCAACTAATATGATCATGTACGTAAACTTAATTTGCGCCCGCTTGTTACTGTTCATGTGATTATCGGATGAATTGTTATCTGTATAGAAGGATTTGATGATAAACCCTAAGGGTGGATACACACATGCATGTAATATCTGTAATTATCGTGTATTTGGCGTTTTACATGGATCATACAGACGATGTGATATGTGTCCACTGACAAACCCAATCATTGCCTGCGTGTTGAACGCACTGAGTTCTAGTTCCAATTAAGTCGGAATGTAGATAAGTCGTTATCTTGGACCGAGTCGCCAGGCCACTTAAAATAATTGTTCGATGGATAACCCATGTGGTAGACTTTCTATTTAAATAACTACCAGTCCTCTCTTATTTATAGCAGTGGTGGATTAGGATATCCTCGACGCATGCAGGGGCTATATATGACCCCGAAAGCTACCAGGCGGGGTGGCTAACTCTGAGCTATTTAAGTAAAACATATCATATTGTACCTTCTTGCCCAGATTATTCCGACCGATACATTCAACTAAGTCCCTTAGCGATTTGAAGCTTTCGAGACCCCACCCAAACAAGCATCACGGTTGAAAATGTTCTACATCAAGCCTACATATGCCAGACGTATGGCTTCTGGTGTTCGTGCATTAATAAAATGCCAGATATCACACAGACTTGACTAATTTCCGCATCCGTAAGAGAAGACATGTTTTGGACTGGCCTTAAATGTACTGATAGAAGACAATTTGACTTCGCTTAGCACTACTCACTTGTCTGGCCTGTTAACAATGAACCGCTCGCGCGCATATAATTAATGTTGTCAATTATTGGTGTCTCAGCTGTCTGGCCATCGACGCAGTCCTGTCTGGAATTTTGCGCGCCGGTGTCGGTAGTGACGTCATGATGTACGTCTTGATGTCATGACGCCCTTACTGGTTTTCCAAGAAGCAATCTTAAAATGACTCTGCGATCTTTCAATCGGAACTTAAAGTTTCCGTTTGTCGGCCTTGAACTTTGAGAATATTTCATCAATCTTTTAGGCGGAAATACCGTTAGAAAATTGAAGATAATATGTAAACGTTCAGCAAGGTCGCTAGATTCCTCTTTCGGGGTAAATATTTTTAATAATTTTATGAAATATGTAAACAAAACTTTTTCATGCAGTTTAACCAGAGCTTTTGTTCAATTTACATTCACTTTTTGAAAATATATTTGGCTTTAGGAGCATGATGTTCCTACATATAATCAAGTATAGCTAACAGTTGCTAGATCAAAGTTTTTTTATTTTTGCCCTGGAGCATTTTGCCCAATTACACATTTCGAGGTGGCATTAATTAATACAAAATGGCGGCCGTCGCCAACAATCATTTTTGGACTCAGCTGACCTTTGAATTATGAATAAATTATCCTATTTTAGGTGATTTCAATTTATTTTTAGATTGGTCCGAAAAAGTCGATTAGTATATATCTCATATTCGCATAGGTATACCCTGGTCGCTTCGCTTCCGCGGCTTCGCCGCGGGAGAGCGGGCGCTAATATGACTATACGTAAACGTAATTTGCGAGCCCTCAAATGTAGGCCTACTTTTATGACAAAAACGAATGCATGAATTCACAAATAGAAACGTGACATAAATTTGCACCCACTGGGTTGGAATTTTGCAACAGTTAACTGTTATTTCAATACTTTCAATAGTCCAAGTCTTCTCGTACTAAAACCGGCTAAGATATTGGGATGGAGGTGCCGGTATTTAGTCCGAGTTCGTCCCGTATAGTCTCTTATGACACGACTTAAGCGTTATTGACCCGCTCAAATAAAACCACAATTATATGAAATAAAATATCACAATTGCGACAATAAACGGATATTTTCAACAGAAGACATGCTATTTGATCTGAAATCCACATCAGTTATGAATTGAAAGCGGTAATTTAATGCGAAAAGAGACATTTATCGCAATGTTTACAATTTTTTTAAAGTATGCGAACTCAGTTGACCTCGCGAACTGTGTTCGGCATTTTCCGTTGAAAATATTCCGTAGATTATGGACTAACAACGCAAATTACGATGAATTCTCCATTGTAATCGTAATTATGTGTGTCAATAAATAAAAAATAAATAGATTAATTAAACATTGAGATATAAATGTAATACATTAAATAAATTACGCGAATTACAACCCTCCCAAAGTTTAAAACAGTGTAAACACAACGAGCATTAGAATAAATAAATAATATGCCTTTAATATATGGTGCTACATTTCACCCACATTTGGTGGACTTCCGCGAAATTAAGATATATACTAAGCGAACAGGGCAATATACTGCTCTTGTTAAACACACAAAAAGTCCAAAAAAAATTGTATAAATTTTGAACCTTAAGTTTGAAAAGTCCCACTGAAACGGAAGAACTATATTTCGAAACTGTGTGATTCGGTTCTCCGATTATATTATCAACACACAAGTCAAAATGCACATCACACGCATGGCAAGTCAGACGTAAGAGTTCTAATTTGCTCCAATTTTGACAAGTTGTTTGCGAAAATTGTCAACAAAACTACCGTTCTGATCCTCCATTATGTCATTAAGTTTTTAGTGCGGGAATTGTTCTCAAAGCACATAGGAAACTGGACTTTGGGGCGATCGGTTTTCGCCATTTTGTTCGGAAAACCCCGCGCTATATATAGAAACGGAAACTAGAATACCCAGCGGATTATGCCGAAGTTATTCGGAACAATTCGGCTTTCAGTTAAAACGTAAACAAACAGAGAAACAACGCGATGTTTGTGGCAATCAACCGGAATATTCTATGTGTAATTTAACATTAAAGTTAGATTATTATACACCATTGTGACCATAAGATGTCACCCTTTCCGATGTATATAGCATCACGTATTGATTTGCTAGGTTAATCGAGTAAAATACACCACAGATTCCCGCCACAGATCCTGGGCGTAAGTTGTGTCATAAGAGACTATACGGGACGAACTCGGACTAAATACCGGCACCTCCATCCCAATATCTTAGCCGGTTTTAGTACGAGAAGACTTGGGCTATACTTTCAACTGTTGGAAATATTAATTGAATCAACCCTTTGGCTTGGAACTTTCCCTAGATTACCATATATATGGAACTTGTATATGTCTGTGCAGGAGATGCCCCTTTTATCAAATACACTAGAGCTCTGGGTGGAGATAAACATTCATGGGGCAGGGATGCTGATATACATTAGGACATATGTTTTTCTTCCATTTTCGAGTCTATGTAGGCCCACCACATGAGGGAAGCAGGCCCTGTAACCCCTAATTCCATTTGTATGACCATGGATATGGCATGTATCTGTGCATGAGATGCCCCTTTATTCAAATATACTAGAGTTCCAGAGTGGAGACATACTTGCATGGGGCAAGGATGCTGACATCAAAATAGGGTTTTTTACCCAATTTTAAGTCAATAAGTACAGTAATGCCCTAAGTAATCGACTCCTTAACCACAGCAAAATTAAGGGTAACTTTTCAGGATTTAGTCGGAAATATGGCTTGTTGCCATTCATCGGAAAGCTGTACACCATATGAGGGAAGCAAGCCCCCCCCCCCCCCCATGGACCCCTAATTCCCTGTTTATGACCATGGAACTTGTATATAATTTTATATATATGCAGGAGATGTCCCTTTTACCAAAAACACTAGAGCTCCGGGTGGAGATAAACAATCATGAGCAGTGATGCATTAGGAAATATGTTTTTTCTTCAATTTTCGAGACTATATAGGACCGCCACACGAGAGAAGCAGGCCCGTGTAGCCCCTTATTCCCTTTTTATGACCATGGATATTGTAAATATCTGCAGGAGATGCCCTTTATTCAAATACACTTGAGCTCCTGGATGGAGACATACCGGTACTTGCATGGGGCAGAAATGGTGATGATATGAAAATAGGGGTTTTTACCCAATTTTAAGTCAACAGGAGGTGTGCACTCGAGTGCTAGCATACCCCCACCGTGGCAAATTCAACACGCATTATCTGTACACTCAACCACAAAGATTTTTAACTTTAAAGAAAAATTCGGACTAATAATATCGATATGGTTGGTGTCACAAGAAGCTTGTACAGAAAAAATTATTCAAATCGGTTCATATTTGTTAAAGTTATTAAGTCAGACAGAATTTTCTAAGTCAAAATAAGTCGAAAATGAGGTGTAATATTACGAAAAACAGTCTGAGCCAATCCCTAGCCGCATCACGTAAAGAGGGTATTGTGAGAAGCATGTATACCAAAAATTATTGAAATCGGTTCATATTTGTTAAAGTTATTAAGTCGGACAGAATTTTCTAAGTCAAAATAAGTCGAAAAAGAGGCGTAACTTGAAAAAAAAAGTCGGAACGAACCGCAATTAACATCATGCGGAGAGACCGTCCTAAGGAGATTGCATACAAAATATTATTGAAATAGGTTCATAGTTGTTCGAGTTATGAGGTCGGACGAACGGACGGACGAACGGACGGAGAAAGCGTGACGGATGGACGGTAATACGAACGAGAACATACTTGTGCAAATGTCAACTTGTGAGTTGCGACTCCGTACAAATCGGCCCAATGAGTTGCAACTTCTTACCGAAATTGTGGGGTAAAAATGACCGTTTCCGGACGAAATGTGGGCTTTTATTGTCTAACACCATGTTTGAACTTGTGGGTTTCATGTGCCTACGCAAGAGTTGTATTAATGGGGTGCGACCTTTAAGCCACATATATACATTTATATATACATATATGTATTTGCCATGTATATATGTGTTTAATATATTTGCATTGTGTATATATTCAAAGAACGCTAATCAATGTTTGCCAGTGCATGTTAGCCAATGGAAGCATACACACTGTTTAAGAATAATTTATTGTCGACCCGACAACAAATTCTAAAGAGGTAAAAATAAATATCTTTAAAATTCTAAATATGTGGGACAGTTTCCTCGACTCTTGAGTAGATATTTTGAGGACCGAAGCTGCAGAAATGTTATATTGAGGTGTCAAATCGGATGGATGGCCGCCCAATCGGCTTCGTTTCTCTCAAGCCTCCCCCATGTAATATCACATCATGATTCTTTTTTAATATTCATGGCGTGAATTCGACAATAAGTCATAATATTATGTCGCCAACACATCTGTTAATTAATCTGAGTACGCAATAGCCTTGTATAAGAACCACCCTCAATTGCAGTCAGGGTGTACTATATGCTACTAAACAACGAAAACAAGCACGATTCCCGCTTGTGTTCGTTCTAATAAATACAAAAATCCTTAGAAGTTAATCAAATTCAGTATACAAATAGAATATGGTGACATATATAAATCACACATGTACCGTTTTTCACTTGTGTTCGTTTATTTTTATGAATAATTGTTGATGGCAGTCTTGATGTATGTTAAAATCATTCAATGACTGGAAGTTCCAGTGTGCATGTTCTTATCAAGTTGTTTTAAGTTGAATCACTCAAGTGCATCATCATCATACATGTATGTCTACGGGACAAGTCGATAGTCAATTGCATATACATCTACATTGTATATCATTTGTGAGATAGTTCAAATCATTTATCACACGATTTGTGTAAAAATATTTACCCAATGTCCTTGTGTATAATTTTCTTCTGCAACTTCCATATCAAGCTGCAAACAGTGTTCAGTTCCCTCGCTACGCTATGTCTGAACGCTGCCAGAACCTCCCGCTGTCTATTTTTAGAAATGTGAAAAACCCAGAAAAATGGCTGTCGCTGGGGACGAAACTCTTAACCAATTTAGTCTTAAATTTCATCTTGTTTTTTGTTTAACGTCCGATAAATGGAGATACTATAAGTTAAACCAACACAAATGTACTAAAGAAAATTGTTGTTCATCGTAATATTACGACAGAAACTGTTTAACGTGAATATACGGTCTAATTGTAGAATTACATGGCAGATGTAATCTGACATTTACAGAAGCTGAGAACCTTGTGTGAATTGAACTGTGGTGGGCTCTCAAGCAATCTACCCCTTCACATTAGAAACACGAATGACACAGCCTGAGGACGGATGCGATCCGTCTTACCACAGAAAAATTCAAACAGGTCCACAGGTGATCAATGTCTTAAATTACATCTACAATTATAGATCAAAAATCAATTTCCATTGCCTAATTGCCATGAAACCGACCTTTCTCACAGAACAGAATTATGGAACAAAGTTATGTGCCTTGAAAATTAGCCTAAATTAATGTGGGTACCAATATGTGAATTCACCTTGCCAAAAGATAACACACTTTGATAATTAACACCTGAATTACACTCTGATATGGTAGGACAGACAGAGCTCTTGACTACGTCTACCCGTATATGCCCCCGACCCCCCCCGTAGGCATATGGCAATCATAATAACATGGGAGGAACTGAGGAAACACTGACAATACCTACATCTAATTATAACTAGAGGTGTGACTGTCCCAATGGGACTAAGGATACCCCCCCTTTCTTGACACACCCATTATATTATATGAAGTACTGAATATAAAGACAGGTACTCTGAAGTATTTAGGTACTATGCATAGTACCCAGCAATTTGGTACTTCAGAGAACCAAACATACGGTATACCGTAGGTACTAAGTGGAGAACCTGCCCAGATACCAAGCACTCGAAATTACGAAACATGGCCGATAGCAAATTTAACAATGTGGCATGTTAGATTCCAAATGATGCTATGGCGTTTAAACATTGAATAAAGTACAAAACCACATGGACTCCATTGCATATTGATATTGAGATAATCCGAGTTATACATGCATTACTTTTATTAGTACAGAACCTTGATCGTGATTTTGTACTTAATTTAAAGCCAAGCTCCAAATGTCCAAGATGAAAACTAGAATTGTGTTTTGAGGCAAACAGTTTTAATAATTGAATGAAATATGTAGACAAAACTTTTACAATTCCCGTTTCCCAATTTCAGCACTTTTCGTCTTTTGACGTTTTTGTCTGATTTTGATAAATTTTATGAAACATATCGTCAGCAAATTTACAAAATGTTTCGCCATTCATGTTCATGGTATTTACTATGTAATGGAGTATAACTCACCTTTGCTGAAAAAGACATTTATATTTGCTCCTGGCCACTGTAATCAGTTATGTTAATTATTATGAAATTCGAGGTGGAACTCAAGCAATGGAAATGGAGTCAAAGTCAACCATAGTAATTGATAAGTAACGTTAATTTTGATTGGTAATTGATCAGTAATGTTAATTTTGATTGGTCAACGACATAGAACTTCGGAAAACCGAGAACATCCCGAAGTAGGTTAGTGGGTCTCCGACAACATCATTAAGTAGGTTCGTGGGTCTCCGACATCTATATTTAGTAATCAATTACCATATATACTATATATATAGTCTATTTATAGATTTCCCGCCAAAACATCGAATAGTATAGGGTAGATCTCGCATACACGTATATGCTTATCGCTCGCTATAGCGGTATTTTTCAAACAACAGTTTTAATTAACCAAAGTTAATGGTCTCCCCATTTTTGAGTATTTTGCTTATCGCACACTATTTACAAAGGTTTGGGAGTTATCGCAAAGATTTGCTCCCCTGGCTGTGAATGACCGATCGGTCTATATTAGCATGTCCGGGCAATTATAGATTGATAGGTTGTTCACTCAGACCTGTTTAAGATATCTGGTTTATAATGTTCACAGAAGCCCATTATCGGCAAAAAGCCTTTGCGACAAATCTCAAACATCTTTGCGATAAATCGCAAAATATAATCACCCAGTACGTAGTCTGAAAGTTATCGTTAAGATGTTTGAGATTTATCGTTAAGGTTTGTGTGTTATCACAAAGGTGTTTGTGATTTATCGCAAAGGTTTGCTCCCTCATCACTCATGCATCTGGCTGTGAATGACTGATCGGTCTATTTTAGTCCGACCAGGCATAGATTGATAGGTTGTTCACTCAGACCTGTTTAAGATGTCTGATTTATAATATTCACAGAAGCCCATTAGTGCCAAAAAACCTTTGCGACAAATCTCAAACATTTTTGCAATAAATCAAAAAATTTATTCGCACAGTACATAGTCTGAGATTTATTGTAAAGATGTTTGAGATTTATCGTAAAGGTTTGCGTGTTATCGCGAAGGTGTTTGTGATTTTTCGCAAAGTTTTGCTCCTCTCACCATTCTTGCATCTGGCCGTGAATGACTGAACGGTCTATTTTAGCCACAAATTTCAAACATGTTTGCGATAAATCGCAAAATATAATCACCCAGTACGCAGTCTGAGAGTCATCGTAAAGTTGTTTGAGATTTATCGTAAAGGTTTGCGAGTTATCGCAAAGGTGTTTGTAATTTTTCGCAAAGTTGTTTTGTGATTTATCGCGAAGGTTTGCTCGCCTTATCCCACATGCATGCTGGCTGTCAAAGAACGATCGGTCTATTTTAGCCCAACCATGCTATTATAGATCGATTGGTGGTTTACCCAGACCTGTTGAAGATGTCGGATTATATTTATATTTATACGGTCCAAGCCAATGCATGAAAATATATCTGCGATAAATCACAAACCATTGCGATTAATCGCAAACCTTTTGTAATCAATCGTAAACCTTTACACTAAATCGCATATATCGGTACTTATTGCAAAGTTTGTTTGCGATTCACAAAGGTTTGCGATTTATCGCAAGGTAGTTTTTTATTTATCGGCCTATTCATGATCGATTGGTGTTTCATCCAGACCTGTTACAAGATGTTTGATTTATAATGTTTACTTTAATATTATTGCACACAAATTAAGAAATTCAGACCAATTTTACTCCACATGCAGGGAACAGTTCATGAGAATCCTGAAATCGAGATATTAAACTTTGAATTAAGTACAAAATCACGATCAAGGTTCTGTACTAATAAAAGTAATGCATGTATAACTCGGATTATCTCAATATCAATATGCAATGGAGTCCATGTGGTTTTGTACTTTATTCAATGTTTAAACGCCATAGCATCATTTGGAATCTAACATGCCACATTGTTAAATTTGCTATCGGCCATGTTTCGTAATTTCGAGTGCTTGGTATCTGGGCAGGTTCTCCACTTAGTACCTACGGTATATTTGGTTCTCTGAAGTACCAAATTGCTGGGTACTATGCATAGTACCTAAATACTTCAGAGTACCTGTCTTTATATTCAGTACTTCATATAATATAATGGGTGTGTCAAGAAAGGGGGGGGTATCCTTAGTCCCATTGGGACAGTCACACCTCTAGTTATAATTAGATGTAGGTATTGTCAGTGTTTCCTCAGTTCCTCCCATGTTATTATGATTGCCATATGCCTACGGGGGGGGGGGGGTCGGGGGCATATACGGGTAGACGTAGTCAAGAGCTCTGTCTGTCCTACCATATCAGAGTGTAATTCAGGTGTTAATTATCAAAGTGTGTTATCTTTTGGCAAGGTGAATTCACATATTGGTACCCACATTAATTTAGGTTAATTTTCAAGGCACATAACTTTGTTCCATAATTCTGTTCTGTGAGAAAGGTCGGTTTCATGGCAATTAGGCAATGGAAATTGATTTTTGATCTATAATTGTAGATGTAATTTAAGACATTGATCACCTGTGGACCTGTTTGAATTTTTCTGTGGTAAGACGGATCGCATCCGTCCTCAGGCTGTGTCATTCGTGTTTCTAATGTGAAGGGGTAGATTGCTTGAGAGCCCACCACAGTTCAATTCACACAAGGTTCTCAGCTTCTGTAAATGTCAGATTACATCTGCCATGTAATTCTACAATTAGACCGTATATTCACGTTAAACA
Source organism: Siphonodentalium dalli (assembly GCA_032622095.1). Classification (NCBI taxonomy): domain Eukaryota; kingdom Metazoa; phylum Mollusca; class Scaphopoda; order Gadilida; family Siphonodentaliidae; genus Siphonodentalium; species Siphonodentalium dalli. Next base: position 296,328,038 of record CP136064.1, read on the forward strand.
GTTTCTGTCGTAATATTACGATGAACAACAATTTTCTTTAGTACATTTGTGTTGGTTTAACTTATAGTATCTCCATTTATCGGACGTTAAACAAAAAACAAGATGAAATTTAAGACTAAATTGGTTAAGAGTTTCGTCCCCAGCGACAGCCATTTTTCTGGGTTTTTCACATTTCTAAAAATAGACAGCGGGAGGTTCTGGCAGCGTTCAGACATAGCGTAGCGAGGGAACTGAACACTGTTTGCAGCTTGATATGGAAGTTGCAGAAGAAAATTATACACAAGGACATTGGGTAAATATTTTTACACAAATCGTGTGATAAATGATTTGAACTATCTCACAAATGATATACAATGTAGATGTATATGCAATTGACTATCGACTTGTCCCGTAGACATACATGTATGATGATGATGCACTTGAGTGATTCAACTTAAAACAACTTGATAAGAACATGCACACTGGAACTTCCAGTCATTGAATGATTTTAACATACATCAAGACTGCCATCAACAATTATTCATAAAAATAAACGAACACAAGTGAAAAACGGTACATGTGTGATTTATATATGTCACCATATTCTATTTGTATACTGAATTTGATTAACTTCTAAGGATTTTTGTATTTATTAGAACGAACACAAGCGGGAATCGTGCTTGTTTTCGTTGTTTAGTAGCATATAGTACACCCTGACTGCAATTGAGGGTGGTTCTTATACAAGGCTATTGCGTACTCAGATTAATTAACAGATGTGTTGGCGACATAATATTATGACTTATTGTCGAATTCACGCCATGAATATTAAAAAAGAATCATGATGTGATATTACATGGGGGAGGCTTGAGAGAAACGAAGCCGATTGGGCGGCCATCCATCCGATTTGACACCTCAATATAACATTTCTGCAGCTTCGGTCCTCAAAATATCTACTCAAGAGTCGAGGAAACTGTCCCACATATTTAGAATTTTAAAGATATTTATTTTTACCTCTTTAGAATTTGTTGTCGGGTCGACAATAAATTATTCTTAAACAGTGTGTATGCTTCCATTGGCTAACATGCACTGGCAAACATTGATTAGCGTTCTTTGAATATATACACAATGCAAATATATTAAACACATATATACATGGCAAATACATGTAATGTTTGGGGAATTAGAAATATGACAACAAACCGGGGGCTAAAGGTGTATATATGTGGCTTAAAGGTCGCACCCCAATAATACAACTCTTGCGTAGGCACATGAAACCCACAAGTTCAAACATGGTGTTAGACAATAAAAGCCCACATTTCGTCCGGAAACGGTCATTTTTACCCCACAATTTCGGTAAGAAGTTGCAACTCATTGGGCCGATTTGTACGGAGTCGCAACTCACAAGTTGACATTTGCACAAGTATGTTCTCGTTCGTATTACCGTCCATCCGTCACGCTTTCTCCGTCCGTTCGTCCGTCCGTTCGTCCGACCTCATAACTCGAACAACTATGAACCTATTTCAATAATATTTTGTATGCAATCTCCTTAGGACGGTCTCTCCGCATGATGTTAATTGCGGTTCGTTCCGACTTTTTTTTTCAAGTTACGCCTCTTTTTCGACTTATTTTGACTTAGAAAATTCTGTCCGACTTAATAACTTTAACAAATATGAACCGATTTCAATAATTTTTGGTATACATGCTTCTCACAATACCCTCTTTACGTGATGCGGCTAGGGATTGGCTCAGACTGTTTTTCGTAATATTACACCTCATTTTCGACTTATTTTGACTTAGAAAATTCTGTCTGACTTAATAACTTTAACAAATATGAACCGATTTGAATAATTTTTTCTGTACAAGCTTCTTGTGACACCAACCATATCGATATTATTAGTCCGAATTTTTCTTTAAAGTTAAAAATCTTTGTGGTTGAGTGTACAGATAATGCGTGTTGAATTTGCCACGGTGGGGGTATGCTAGCACTCGAGTGCACACCTCCTGTTGACTTAAAATTGGGTAAAAACCCCTATTTTCATATCATCACCATTTCTGCCCCATGCAAGTACCGGTATGTCTCCATCCAGGAGCTCAAGTGTATTTGAATAAAGGGCATCTCCTGCAGATATTTACAATATCCATGGTCATAAAAAGGGAATAAGGGGCTACACGGGCCTGCTTCTCTCGTGTGGCGGTCCTATATAGTCTCGAAAATTGAAGAAAAAACATATTTCCTAATGCATCACTGCTCATGATTGTTTATCTCCACCCGGAGCTCTAGTGTTTTTGGTAAAAGGGACATCTCCTGCATATATATAAAATTATATACAAGTTCCATGGTCATAAACAGGGAATTAGGGGTCCATGGGGGGGGGCTTGCTTCCCTCATATGGTGTACAGCTTTCCGATGAATGGCAACAAGCCATATTTCCGACTAAATCCTGAAAAGTTACCCTTAATTTTGCTGTGGTTAAGGAGTCGATTACTTAGGGCATTACTGTACTTATTGACTTAAAATTGGGTAAAAAACCCTATTTTGATGTCAGCATCCTTGCCCCATGCAAGTATGTCTCCACTCTGGAACTCTAGTATATTTGAATAAAGGGGCATCTCATGCACAGATACATGCCATATCCATGGTCATACAAATGGAATTAGGGGTTACAGGGCCTGCTTCCCTCATGTGGTGGGCCTACATAGACTCGAAAATGGAAGAAAAACATATGTCCTAATGTATATCAGCATCCCTGCCCCATGAATGTTTATCTCCACCCAGAGCTCTAGTGTATTTGATAAAAGGGACATCTCCTGCACAGACATATACAAGTTCCATATATATGGTAATCTAGGGAAAGTTCCAAGCCAAAGGGTTGATTCAATTAATATTTCCAACAGTTGAAAGTATAGCCCAAGTCTTCTCGTACTAAAACCGGCTAAGATATTGGGATGGAGGTGCCGGTATTTAGTCCGAGTTCGTCCCGTATAGTCTCTTATGACACAACTTACGCCCAGGATCTGTGGCGGGAATCTGTGGTGTATTTTACTCGATTAACCTAGCAAATCAATACGTGATGCTATATACATCGGAAAGGGTGACATCTTATGGTCACAATGGTGTATAATAATCTAACTTTAATGTTAAATTACACATAGAATATTCCGGTTGATTGCCACAAACATCGCGTTGTTTCTCTGTTTGTTTACGTTTTAACTGAAAGCCGAATTGTTCCGAATAACTTCGGCATAATCCGCTGGGTATTCTAGTTTCCGTTTCTATATATAGCGCGGGGTTTTCCGAACAAAATGGCGAAAACCGATCGCCCCAAAGTCCAGTTTCCTATGTGCTTTGAGAACAATTCCCGCACTAAAAACTTAATGACATAATGGAGGATCAGAACGGTAGTTTTGTTGACAATTTTCGCAAACAACTTGTCAAAATTGGAGCAAATTAGAACTCTTACGTCTGACTTGCCATGCGTGTGATGTGCATTTTGACTTGTGTGTTGATAATATAATCGGAGAACCGAATCACACAGTTTCGAAATATAGTTCTTCCGTTTCAGTGGGACTTTTCAAACTTAAGGTTCAAAATTTATACAAATTTTTTTGGACTTTTTGTGTGCTTAACAAGAGCAGTATATTGCCCTGTTCGCTTAGTATATATCTTAATTTCGCGGAAGTCCACCAAATGTGGGTGAAATGTAGCACCATATATTAAAGGCATATTATTTATTTATTCTAATGCTCGTTGTGTTTACACTGTTTTAAACTTTGGGAGGGTTGTAATTCGCGTAATTTATTTAATGTATTACATTTATATCTCCAATGTTTAATTAATCTATTTATTTTTTATTTATTGACACACATAATTACGATTACAATGGAGAATTCATCGTAATTTGCGTTGTTAGTCCATAATCTACGGAATATTTTCAACGGAAAATGCCGAACACAGTTCGCGAGGTCAACTGAGTTCGCATACTTTAAAAAAATTGTAAACATTGCGATAAATGTCTCTTTTCGCATTAAATTACCGCTTTCAATTCACAACTGATGTGGATTTCAGATCAAATAGCATGTCTTCTGTTGAAAATATCCGTTTATTGTCGCAATTGTGATATTTTATTTCATATAATTGTGGTTTTATTTGAGCGGGTCAATAACGCTTAAGTCGTGTCATAAGAGACTATACGGGACGAACTCGGACTAAATACCGGCACCTCCATCCCAATATCTTAGCCGGTTTTAGTACGAGAAGACTTGGACTATTGAAAGTATTGAAATAACAGTTAACTGTTGCAAAATTCCAACCCAGTGGGTGCAAATTTATGTCACGTTTCTATTTGTGAATTCATGCATTCGTTTTTGTCATAAAAGTAGGCCTACATTTGAGGGCTCGCAAATTACGTTTACGTATAGTCATATTAGCGCCCGCTCTCCCGCGGCGAAGCCGCGGAAGCGAAGCGACCAGGGTATACCTATGCGAATATGAGATATATACTAATCGACTTTTTCGGACCAATCTAAAAATAAATTGAAATCACCTAAAATAGGATAATTTATTCATAATTCAAAGGTCAGCTGAGTCCAAAAATGATTGTTGGCGACGGCCGCCATTTTGTATTAATTAATGCCACCTCGAAATGTGTAATTGGGCAAAATGCTCCAGGGCAAAAATAAAAAAACTTTGATCTAGCAACTGTTAGCTATACTTGATTATATGTAGGAACATCATGCTCCTAAAGCCAAATATATTTTCAAAAAGTGAATGTAAATTGAACAAAAGCTCTGGTTAAACTGCATGAAAAAGTTTTGTTTACATATTTCATAAAATTATTAAAAATATTTACCCCGAAAGAGGAATCTAGCGACCTTGCTGAACGTTTACATATTATCTTCAATTTTCTAACGGTATTTCCGCCTAAAAGATTGATGAAATATTCTCAAAGTTCAAGGCCGACAAACGGAAACTTTAAGTTCCGATTGAAAGATCGCAGAGTCATTTTAAGATTGCTTCTTGGAAAACCAGTAAGGGCGTCATGACATCAAGACGTACATCATGACGTCACTACCGACACCGGCGCGCAAAATTCCAGACAGGACTGCGTCGATGGCCAGACAGCTGAGACACCAATAATTGACAACATTAATTATATGCGCGCGAGCGGTTCATTGTTAACAGGCCAGACAAGTGAGTAGTGCTAAGCGAAGTCAAATTGTCTTCTATCAGTACATTTAAGGCCAGTCCAAAACATGTCTTCTCTTACGGATGCGGAAATTAGTCAAGTCTGTGTGATATCTGGCATTTTATTAATGCACGAACACCAGAAGCCATACGTCTGGCATATGTAGGCTTGATGTAGAACATTTTCAACCGTGATGCTTGTTTGGGTGGGGTCTCGAAAGCTTCAAATCGCTAAGGGACTTAGTTGAATGTATCGGTCGGAATAATCTGGGCAAGAAGGTACAATATGATATGTTTTACTTAAATAGCTCAGAGTTAGCCACCCCGCCTGGTAGCTTTCGGGGTCATATATAGCCCCTGCATGCGTCGAGGATATCCTAATCCACCACTGCTATAAATAAGAGAGGACTGGTAGTTATTTAAATAGAAAGTCTACCACATGGGTTATCCATCGAACAATTATTTTAAGTGGCCTGGCGACTCGGTCCAAGATAACGACTTATCTACATTCCGACTTAATTGGAACTAGAACTCAGTGCGTTCAACACGCAGGCAATGATTGGGTTTGTCAGTGGACACATATCACATCGTCTGTATGATCCATGTAAAACGCCAAATACACGATAATTACAGATATTACATGCATGTGTGTATCCACCCTTAGGGTTTATCATCAAATCCTTCTATACAGATAACAATTCATCCGATAATCACATGAACAGTAACAAGCGGGCGCAAATTAAGTTTACGTACATGATCATATTAGTTGGAAATTTCACAACAATAATATGTAGAAATTGTTTTTATAGTTTTAATTTTCCAACCAGTTATTATTATTTATTTTTTTTTGGCCAATAATCACATAGTTTCATATCTTTGACCCAAATCTTGAACTGAAATGGCCATCAGTTGGAAATTTTCAACTTATAAGTGGGGGGGGGGGGGTGTCATATTGGAAATTTCCTGGAAACTTTGAGATATCAGTTAGAAAATTATAACCAAAGGTAGAGGGGTGCAAATTATATTTTGCAAATTTGGGACTGGGAGGGAGTTTACTTGGTCTGGGTCAAGGGCCGTGCTTTTGGAAATTTCATAGACGGCGAACACCCCACCCTCAACAGAGATCCTCTAGCCATGTTCCTGAGTGTACTGGATACATTGTACTAAATAATTACACCTGTGCATTATGTTAGTATTTAATATGCAGCAATCTGATTTTCCACATGTGGAATTTTATTGCAACTTAAACCTCAAACAATATTTTAACTCACTCAGTGTTATCCTAATTTTCATAAAATATTGCTTTTGCATTTGTTAACCAACAAAATGTTTGTTCGTAATTACAGTTGACTGAACACTAACACATTGGATTGTTATGGGGTTGTCCTGTACACGGTAGGAGAAGTGCAATGAGAGGTTAATTCCTGACTACCTGTAACTGTCAACATGTACAGGTAAGTTGAGATACATAATTTCAATACATTAAGGTGGATACCACAATTAGCTGGAAACAAATGCTATGAACACCCAGGTCATATATTTCATCTGATTTTGCGAGAATCCATATATACTTTTTCACGAGAATCCATGGTAATTTGCAAGAATATTTACGAGAATCTAGATTTGGATTCTCGCCGAAATATAAGCCCTGACATCCCAGCACATTTAATAACATTATATCACATGTGTGACCCCCCTGTGTACATGTACCTATAATATATCTTTGTTATGCTTGTACCAGAGTTAAAGACGCACAGTAGTTGTCGCGTGAACTGGGGTCTTTGTTAAATTCAATCTAAAATACATGTGAATTATCAAAATATTTCTGTTTTATTTTATCCTGTCGCTGCCATCCAATAGCAAAGACACATTCAGGATCAATCAAGTGGTGTCTAATGCGAATTTACCCCGAGAGAGCTTTTGTTATTTTATTTGTGTAAACATGGTGTTGGTGGTAACCCCACCCCCAAGAAAGCTAATGCTGTTATACATCGGTGGTGCGAAATTGAAAGTTAAGAAAATTTGTATTAGTGTAAACATATTTTATTGCATAATAATATCGCAACGGGATTGAGATACAAGTTTTACAACTTACAAATGGTCTCTCTCCCCACATAATTGTATTACACAAAATGAACATAAAATATAATCACACACAAACATTATAATTCATATGTACAACATCTTTTCACTTATAACAATATAATGATATAATCGCGAGTGTGACAATAACGGTGGATATTTCTCTTTATGGGGGGTGGTTCGTCCTGTGGGTCGGTGGCTCAGACGAGTCTTCGCCTTCTATATATGTAGTGATAATACAACATGTTACATTTGCAGCGTAGGTTTGCACATCAAGATGTTTAATAAAATTTGAACCGCGATGTCGAGGTTATGTATAATTGAACAGCCCTAAATATGCTCCGGTTTTGTGTACTATTCAGGTTAGTATCTCCAAGGAGGAGTTTCTCGAGATTAATAGTTTGTACACCAATGGTAGCGAGTTGGTGAAACAACAAACATCGTTGATCTGTGTAAAATGGACAAACAAAAAAATAATGATTTGCTTCTTCGGCCGGGTGACCACAACGACAGCTTGGGTTGTCCGATATGAAGTTAGAAAATTTGTCAGCGTTTAAATCGCTACAGTAATTTCGAAGTTTGCAATGAATGATGTTTATCGCGCGATTTCCGAAATTAAAATAGTCTGGTGGCACAAGAACTGGATCAGTCGTTAGGTATTTTGTTTTTAAAATACTAATGGAAGATGATTCTTTTATTTTATTTGACAGGGTATTCCATTCACTAGTTGTATTTGGGAAAAATGTGTGTTCAAAATGGACAGTTCTTTTGAATGAGTATGGAGGAAAACTTGTTTTATCTCTAAAATCATATCTAGCAGCTCTGGGCGGGTGGGTAAGAGATTGTTGAGATATTTAGGGGTCTTGGTATTAGTTATTCTATACATGATATTCATTCTTCTATGAGATTTCCTTCTGTTTGTTAACGTTTGCCACCCCAATACTACTAGCAAGTTTTTCACAGGAACGGATCGCGTGAGACCTGTAACAATTCGACCCGCGTCCGCTTGGATGCGATCTAATTTTGAAATTACATTTGCTGGGGCGGAGTCCCAGACAACGTCAGCGTAATCCATCAGGGGCAATATGTACGCTCGATAAATTGTGTCTAAGGTTTTCCTATTTAAAGAATATTTCAATTGTCTTAAATATGCAAGGCGGCCATATATTTTCTTTGATAACTCATTGATATGTTTGTCCCAGTTTAGGTCACTCTGTATGTTCAAGCCAATGTGTTTGTGTGATTCTACTTGGGTTATAGGTTCACCACTGAGAAACAGATGTATGTCGGGCTGAGCACCGGTATAAGAGAATGTCATGGACTTAGTTTTACTACTATTGAACTTTACTAGCCATTGTTTTGACCATTTATTTATGGCTAAAAGATCAGTATTTACACCATCTTCAAGGTCCTGGAGACTTCCATTGCTAGCAGTGAGGCAAGTATCATCCGCATACATTCTAGTGAAGGATTTAATATTTTCAGCGAGATCATTAATATATACCAAGAATAAGAAAGGGCCAAGAATTTATCCCTGGGGGACACCAGCGAGTATCTTTTTATATATTCTGAAGACTTGTTATTTACCATCACCCTTTGTTTTCGATCTGAGAGATAATCATTAATGAAAGCAAGAAGTGGTCCGGAAATTTCACATCGTTCAAGTTTATATACCAGTCCCTCGTGCCAGACCCTCTCGAATGCCTTAGATATATCACAAAATACAGAACATGTATGCAGTTTATTCTCGAGGGCCTGGCTAAGGGAATGGTTAAGTTCTAACAGTTGGAATATAGATGAATGCCCAGGAAGGAAACCCGATTGGAAATCGTAAAAGAAGCCTTTGGTCTCGAAATGCTTAAAAAGATATTTAAGAACAACTTTTTCAAAAACTTTCGCCAGTGTCGGCAGTAAAGAAATCGGTCTGTAATTCTTAGGATTTGAGCGATTGTCATTTTTAAATATTGGAATCACATTAGCTTTTTTCCATTCATCGGGGAATTTACACTCTTTGAGACATAATTCGAAAAAAAATTTGAGGAGCTGAACGATGGCATATTTTGTTTCAAGAAGCATTCTTGCTCTTATTCCATCGTGACCGTGTGCCTTGTTAGGTTTAAGAGATGAAATAGCTTCCAATATATCTTCCGTCTTTACAGGCACATTACTAATGGTGGGGTACACAGGGGGGGGGTCGGAAAAAAATTTCAGGCACGTATGGCATTTTTTCCCTTTCGATCATTTTTTGTACCCACCCACCCCCACCGCCAAATTTTTTTCCGTTTTCGGCAGTTTTTTCCGACCATTTTTTGACACCCACCCCCCCTTTTAACACTAAAACAGAGATTTGCGGGGGAAAATTCAATGTAAACAGCTGTATATGAATTTCTGTGCATACTATTTATCATGGATGTTAACATGGACATGTAAATAGGAATGAGTCATTTTGAGGTCATTCGGCCAAAAAAACATGGCTGCCAGCGGCCATCTTGGATTTCAAAATTTGCAACAAAATACAACACGATAACTGCCTGCAGTCAGTTTACCAGTTAGAATTACATTATTTCTCTCATTCAAACTGATTCAAAGTGGTTTTGAAGCCCAACTCATTGCCAAACACTAAAAAAACAAGCAGGAAGTTGTTTTTTTAGTTGCGGAAAAAATTGTTTGTTGGTGGCTTTGACCACCCACCCACCCCGGCATACGTGCCGGAAGAAATTTTTTCACCCCCCCCTGGGGTACAGCCTTAATAATGTTTGGTTTGGCGGTGGGCAGCGCGGAGTTGCCGATAAAACTGTCATTTAGCAGAGTCGCCTTCGATAAATCGTCGACAATAATTTCATATGAATCGTTCCCAGTGAGTAACTTAAGCGGGGGTAGGGATCTGTTTTTGGTTCGGTTCAGAATATTATTTACCATTTTCCAAAAATACCTCGGGGAGTCTGCTGATGTTAGATTATGCTGTAGATTGTTTTCAAATTTTTTTCTTGCCTGTTTTTTTCATATTATTCAAGGTATTTCGCGCCTTTTTAAAAGTGTTCCAATCAATTAAATTTCCGCTATGAATAGCCTTTTTCCTCAGTTTATCCCGTTTTCTCAGTTGCTTACGAATCTCACTGTTGAACCAGTATTTGTCTTTCGGTCTGATGAGAACGACGCGACTAGGTATAGTTTCTCGCATAATAGTTAAAAATGGTTAGTGAACAGTTCAACTGTTTCATTTACTCCAAAACCTTTCGTCAGTTTAAGCCAGTCCTTATTTTTAATTATTTGTGATGCGCGCTGAAAATCAGCGGCTCCATAATTCCACACGTGCCGTTCAAAATTGGGGTTTAAGGTATAATCGAGTTCCACAACTGCATACGTTCCATAATGGTCGGATACCCCTGGGTCTATAACTCCCGAATCAATAGCCAAAATGCCATCACTTACCAAGATCGGATCTATACAAGTTCGCGAATTGTCAGTTACGCGTGTAGGTTCATTAATAAGGTTTCTGATTACTAGACGGGCTTTCATTTCATTTAAATCTGAAGAAGGATCAAAAGCATTTGAGTTCAAATCACCTACCAGTATTACGGAATTTGATACATTTAAAGCCAATTATAATGAAGACTCCAGGAGGTCCCAGTGATTTGTATTAAAATTTGGCTGTCTCTTATAGGTGATTGAAATAACTTGGAATTAATGATATTGAATCCTTGCCATTTGTAATCAATGACAATAACTGTGAGGTTGCCTTGCTGATACCAGTGGTAGCAACAATGAACAATGAGCAGGTATGTAATTTAATTTAGCGTTAATACTGCACATTTATACAGGCTATGACCTCCAACAGTTATGTGCGATTTTTGGTATGAGTCATTATACACACTAAATTCAAAGTTGGTAAATTAACTCCAAAAGTAGTTAAATTTTACTACTTTAGGTAGTTCGTATTCATCCCGCTACCTTGGGTGGTTAATTTTACTACCTGATGGGTAGGTAAAAAATTAAATACCTTTGGTAGTTAAAATAACTACATTCGGTAGTTGAAATAACTACCCCCGGGTGCTATTTTAACTACCCAACGGGAGGCAAATTTTTAACTACTTTGGGTAGGGGGATGAATACGAACTACCCAGTAGTTAATTTTACTACCTGTGGGTGGTTGGAATTTTAACTACCTACGGGTAGTTAATCTGATAACTACTATTGGTGGGAAAGTTTTCTACCTAGAATGGTTATTCTAACTATTTTAATTGGTAATTCAAAGGTGTCCCATCTAACCACTCCAAGTAGCTATATTACCTCTAAAGATAGTAATGACATGTGGACCACAAAATAAGACAATGCAGAAAATAATTTCAATATTTATTAAAAACAAAACAAAACATAAATATTTATATATATAGTTCAGAGCATTTGTGCTTTTAGCAAATTGCAATACAAGGTTTCTTACCAGGAATAAGTACATTAGCCTGCACAAAACAATGTCAATTTTGTGAAAATCGATGGATTCTAATAGTTGAAAATTTGACCCAATGCCAGGGAATCTCATCAGACTTCAAATGTCTTAAAAGGACACTAAAACTTATTTCATCCAAATTGATCATATAACCAAATTGGTTGTTGCAATCTGATTTGTCAATTTTTTAAAACAGCGATAAACTGAAATGGAGTGTCATTTGACCTCAGACGTCTTTAAAAAGAAAAAATGAGCAATAAAGAGCGTTTCTTTAAACATATGTAGCAAAATTGGACAAAAGTAAAACTAGTAATGCATGGTTAATATTTTGGATAGGTGCTGTGGGCATCAAATTATTTATAAATGGGCTACTAATCAGCAATAAAGAGCTTTATTATATTCTTAAAACATAGATGTAACTTTGTCAGGAGTTATATTTCAGCTGCTGTTTATCCCAGATACTTAATTATTTAAATGACTTGAAGGGTCGCAAATAACGCATTCTTAACATGAGCACTGATGCTACCCAGCTAAGGTTGTGCATAAAAAATTGCCCTAGGTCAAGTTTTTTTTGGTTGCTCATATTAGAGTGAATCTGTTTTACCAAGAATAAATAAATTTATGTATATATAAAAAAAATGGAAGAACTAAGTGCCATAACTCTGGTAGAAAAGATATCTGACAATCCCTACTTTTGAACTCAAATGAGATATTGTTGTGAAAGATCCATATAACCAATATGAATGGAATTTGTTGAAGTTTGTTCATGTTATCATGCCAAAGGTCATATATAACATTACAAAACTGATATACTAAGGGCTATAATTCAGGTAAAATAAATCTTCAAACTCAATTGATATATTCATGTCAAAGGTCCGCATAAAAAAAAACTGGTCTTTCACTGGGTCTCTACTTTATTCCAAATAAATCACGTATTGGGACGTTTTTATCTATTTTAGAGATTTTTATTTGTTCAAACATATTTATATATATTAAAAAAATTCACTTTGTGGGCTTTGCAATACTAATGGGAGTGCATGAACTAATGGTTGTATTGTTTATATGCAGTTGTGGACTACACAAGAGTCGATAAATAATTCCAAAGAACATAACATGTTCATGTTCAAAATATTGTTTTATAGCTTTAACCAATAATAAAAAATACGGAAGCACCCTTCAGACATGATATCAGTCTTCAACCCAGAGAACATTACGGGCATGGATTAGTATCCCTCGTCACAACTGGGCGGAGCCACTCTCCCGTATCATTCATTACGAGCATCGAGACACCAGGTGCGTGGCATCCGAAATAGTATTGTAGCCTCTTTCATTCCATTTCAGTCGAGTAGAGTCACAACAGCCCTCGCACCTCGCATAGCTATTAGCCGAAAGATAATTTTATAATTTTGTGTAGTCCACTTGAGGTATCGTTATATGCAGTGAAAGAATATATTAATCACCAAATTTGCCAAAATTGCCTTAGATAATGTTCGGCTTACAAGGAAAAATACTTGGCATCACCATTTTTTGTATGGGTATCACGTAAATCCACAAAAGCAAAGAGTATAGACAATCATAATTGAGAACGCTCTTGTGTACTGCTTTTTTAGCCAACAATTGCACATTATTTCATTATATTTAAAATGGATAAAAATAATACCCATATAGTTTGACGAGATACAAGGCTTATTTTCGCTCGAATGTATAATTCAGCAAATGGGGGAACTTCGCTAAAGCTCGGTTCCCATTTGGAATTTATTTACTGAATCATACTCGCGAAAATAAACGATGTATCTCGTCAACAGTATTTATGGATATTCTATATTTAACCACTCAATCAACTCATCGATGCGATGCCCGAGAGTGACAACAACTTCCCCCCCCCTTGTGTCGTCATTATCTGGGGATCAATTCCACCAAGTACAGAATCGCAAACAAGTACTTGTAAGGGCAATTGAACATCATCACCATTATCAAAATGAAACTGTTTCCACATAAATGCGGCCGACCTAACCAGCAAGCGAGTCAGATTGTCAGTGATCATCTGACAGGTAGAAAACATTCAATACCATATTGGTCAATGACATGGTACCACACGTCATTCGGAATATGTAGCAATGACTGGCAGTCTAACAAAATGTGTTGTAATTCATGCCAGGAGCATTGATGATATAGGCTAGCTTGTGTGGGTATCGTGCTTTGCTTTCACAGTATATACCAAAATCAACAAATAAAATCACAAATGTGGCATCAGATTTCTCCCCAGATGTACCGTTATGAAACTACTGAAATGTGCCAATATTTGGTATAAAACAAAACATTGAGTATGAGGCTCTTGGGTTTGGGAGAAAAATAATCCATTATGACCTGGGATGTGGGCATAGAAAAATCTTATCTTCGGGGCCAGCTATTGGGTCCGAACAATCGGTCGAAATATCTTGTCCCTCGGGTGAGATCTTTCCATCCCCACGCCCCAGGTCATGATGGATAATATTATTCTGGTCTCAACTTAACTCAGCTGAACACGCACTGCGCCCATAATTTTTTGCATTCAGAATTTGTATTTCTGTTAAAGTTACAAAGAGCATATATAGTTAATGAAAATGTCCCTGGATTCTAATCACATGTTCACGGCATGCATGTGTTATCAACTGCTATGTACAGATGACCAATCAGCCATGACATGAGGATACACCTGTTGTGTCTTGTCAATACATATGAACGAACAAGTTTTCCATGTGTACATCACCTCCATACACATGAGTATAATCAGTTCTAATTAAAATTAGGCTCTAGAATAAGTTACACATAACAGAGTCTTAATGAATATAACTATCAGTCAAATAGCCATCGCTATAAATAGCTTCTGCATACAATTCCTGCTGTATAACATCAACTCGCAGTGTTACGATGGACAGAATGCTATCTCCTGTCACTTTCATTTTGGCGATAAGAAAAACGGGTGCTTACTGTTGCAATTCTTGGAAATGCTTAATTCTATTCTCCTTGATGGGTATTATTGATCAATTATGGACTCTTCAAGTATACACACATTAGTGTTAAATGAGTTGTTGTAATCACCAAATTTGTGAACACTGTGAAAATAGCAATGTGACTAGATATGACATAATGACAGGAAACTTATTATGCTATTTTAGCTATGTGTCGAAAAACTCTGGATTCGATGAAAATCGTCAATTGACTGATTGACTTCATCATTTTACTGTTAAATGTTGTAATAAATTCAAAAAGGCGAGGATGATCCTCCAGGGAGGTAATCTCAATCACTTGAATATCCTAATTTTTAGGATATTCAAGTGATTGAGATTACCTCCCTGGAGGATCATCCTGACCATTTTTAGGATATTCAAGTGATTGAGATTACCTCCCTGGAGGATCATCCTCGCCTTTTTGAATTTATTACCTCATTACTCAATCACATTAAATATGGCCACGAGCATTTCTCTCACCAGTGTCACACCCGTTGACATCAACTTCCCCACACCCAACGTGTCCCTCACTATAGTAATCCATGTTGACAACTTACAAAGGGGAACTAAATGCACACGCACAAATCTGGAACACTAAACCTCAGCACAGCACCTCAGCTCGCAAACAAAGAGAGAGATAGCGCGGATCCTCATTCTCCGCGCACCCTACCACCAGTAGGCACTAACAAGAAGGACTTTAATTAGTCGCCTCCAATTTATGTTAAATGTTGTGCTTGTCTGATGCTGATGTAAAGATTCTTGGTGGTAATGGAATTCCAAGATATTTTCCTTAGACTCTTTAATGCATACCGGTAGCTTGTTCAATTTATATAATTATATAATACACACGCTTCACACATCTCAATGATATAGTGAAATTAATACACAAAATAATAGAAAAAAATCTTCAAGGTGACATGCAGCAGTCTTTAGAGTGATCTGGGCCCCACATATTAATGTTCCATGATCCCAAAAAGTGGAAACCCGAAGGTTGTGTTTGTGTAACAACCACACTTTTCAGTTAGATGAGAATCCATCCTATATTTTATGAGTTCAAGGAATACTATTTCACAAGCGGCATATTCACGTCGCACAATAGGCCTATAGCACATAGGGGATAGCCCCAAAATTGTCTATCAGATTTTTAAAATAATTTTGAGACAGGCGGTGAACTCTTCTTTTACTGGTCAAATCCTATCATTGGCTCTGTATCCAATTATAAGATACACTTTGTAAAAGAATAAATACATGTATCACTTGACTTATCATCTTGCTGAAATATGATATGTGTTGGGAGAAATAAACAGCGATTGCCTTAACCTCAATCAGTGATGTCACAAAAATGTGGGGAGATAGGTAATGAAGTTTTCGGTCAAAATGCAAAACCTATCTCAAAACATTGACATGTTACGCTGCACATCAGCAGATAAGCGCATTTGTAAAATAGCACGATTGCAGGATATGTTGGCTGACCAAATGGGCAACCAATTAAATTCATTATTTTGGCAAATGATGAAACCAGTTGCATATGTCACCTTTAACTGTAGATTCAAGATCCAAACATTTTCAACGTATTATTCAGGTTTCTAAATGTATGCATTCAATATGTGATTACATGGTAATTTCAATTATAATGTCTAAGAACGTTTCATAATTTTATAGCGAACTGCTTGGTTCAGTAAAACGTTTTTAGTTTAGTTGTGGTGGATTGATGGTAACATGGTGTGACATTGACGACTTCGGGTTTATGTTCAACCAATTCGAAAGCAATGAGGTTGAACATACACTAGAAGCGGTCAATGTCATGCCATGTTACCACCAATCCACCACAATAGCGTATATGTTCTACCAACAGTCCTGGTCATTCACATTAATTTGGCACTTATTCCGAAGAATGATCAGCAGAAAATGTCAAAATCTCCTATACCTCTCTCCAACATAAATGACGTCATGAAAAGGCCATCGAGAGACGATCGAACGGTCTTGGTTTCCGTTATGTTGATGCTCCAGATGTAAACATAGAATATGTTGCGCAACTCTTTGATCAAAGACACGGTTTCTTACTGGGAGCGGAACATTGAATGATTTTTAACCTGGTCACCATGTTAAGAGAATTTCCTGCAGTACATACACATGTACATAAGTGCAAACTGTGCGTACGATGCTGAACCTTTAATTCTTAGTACGAACACCAAACTACACTGACTCAAGCTCAGAATCATTTAGGTGCTTGTTGTGTTGAACTTCTTCTCTGTACTTCCAATGTAGTTCCAAACATGTTTCCGTTATGTTGATGGCTCCAGATGTAAACATGGGATATGTTGCGCGACTTTCTTACCAACCAAAGATGTGGTTTCTTACTGGAAGCGGAACATTGTATGACTTTCATCCTAGTCACCATGTTAGAGAATTTCCTGCTATACATACACATGTACATGGATGCAACCTGTGGGTATGATGTTGAGCCTTTAATTCTTAGTATGAACATCGAATTACACTACCCGAAGCTCAGAGATCGGGATAATATTCTTCTCTGTAGTTCCAATGTAGTTCCAAACATGTCCCTACCTGCAAATAAGGGCCAAATGAGATGATGTACATGTACATTAATAAAAGTGTTAATGTAGCTCAGCTTGGACATGAGATATAATTCTCACAGAACATCATGGAATGATGAAGGTGGAAATTTCCAGTGATGGATTGAAGCGTATACCTTCTGTTCAGCAGATTCATATATCACACATTGCTCTAGGCCTTTGCCAACCCATTACAACAGGATTGGGTGCCCAAAATTGGTTATAACCAAACCGTAATATTCAGAATTTGTCATGTTTTTGTACATTAATTATATTTCGGAAAATGCTCAAAGATCTAATTAAATCTAAAACAGCATTGGACGTAACAATAATCAGTGCCATTGTAGCTACATGTACATATAACATTAAATACTAGCAGAGCATTATTTTTGTAAATATCTGGTGGAATTTCTGAAGATATTTTTGGCATGCCTGCATTATTGATTGGAGTACCTGTACACAAAAAACGATGTGGCTCTATGTCAGGGTCAATGGAAGAGCTACTTGACATTCGTAAACTAGATGCCAAGATGGTCAAGGGCATAACCCAGGACCATTTAGTTTATGAATGTCCGGTAGCCTACGGTAGCGCGAGTCCAATAAGTTATAACCGACTTAAACAGTTTTATAATATGCAAGGAGAAAGTACATTGATCCAATACATGCATAAATTTCAGGCACGTATGACATTTTTTCCCTTTCGATCATTTTTTGTACCCACCCACCCCCACCGCCAAATTTGTTTCCATTTTCGGCAGTTTTTTCCGACCATTTTTTGACACCCACCCCCCCCTTTTAACACTAAAACAGAGATTTGCGGGGGGAATTCACTGTAAACAGCTGTATATGAATTTCTGTGCATACTATTTATCATGGATGTTAACATGGACATGTAAATAGGAATGAGTCATTTTTAGGTTATTCGGCCAAAAAAAACATGGCTGCCAGTGGCCATCTTGGATTTCAAAATTTGCAACAAAATACAACACGATAACTGCCCGCAGTCAGTTTACAGTTAGAATTACATTATTTCTCTCATTCAAAGTGGTTTTGAAGCCCAACTCATTGCCAAAACACTAAAAAACAAGCAGGATTTTTTTTTTTAGTTGCGTAAAAAATAGCTTGTTTGTGGTTTTGACCACCCACCCACCCTGGCATACTTGTCGGAAAAAAAAAATTCACCCCCCCCCCGATACATGCTGCTTTTTCTGACAAGGAATTGTATTACATAAACAAGGGCGTTTATAAGCAATATGCTGATGATTGATATTTCTTGAATAGAGATCCCCGTGGCGTGGGAGTTCGTAGTGCAAACATTGGGAGACATGACCATTCTAGATTACAAAATGACGGTAGGGGTAACAATATCATGAATATAACGAAACATATACAATAAATGGTACATGTAATTATTTCTCATTAGATAGTAGCACAAATGATGTGAGCTGTTTTTAAAGCTCATTTGGTTGTGATTTAAGGAACGATTTTTAAGTAATGACCATTGAAATTTCGTCAAATATATATGCCAAAAAATTATCGACTTTTTTTTCTTCAAAATACGTCTATCCTTTTGTGATATTTCTTTTTGCTCATAATAAGTAGACTAATTGGGGTCAGTTAAGTGGATGTTTCGTTTCATTTATCACAATTTTAACTATCATTGATTGATTTTATAGAATATAGCCATTTTCAATTTTAACACAAGTTTGACCATTTAAAAACAAAATTCTGGGCTTTGCCCCATAAACCTCAGAAATTCTGATGTAGAATAGTACACAGAAATAGAAAATCAAAATAGGAATTTCTCCATCTCCGGGTGACAGCTACCTCAGCCACAACACGGTCTAATCAGTAAAGATCACTGGAATATGGAGCCTCACATATTATTAATTGATATATAAGAGAATGCACTGGCTTACAAGGTCATGGTAAATATTGTTAGGCCAATGTATTATCTTGTATTGGCGGGGGAGACTCTTGTATAAGAGAATGCATTGGCACAGGATGTTCCCAACTCAATATCATCAAATGATAGACCCCCCCCTTTACCCTAGATGGGAAGATTCAACAGATCTATCATGTTTGTTGCATAAATTCGCTCCATTGATAGTAGACCTTGTCTGTGCAAGAATTTGCTGATGATAATGGGATTTGACATGAAAGTCATCTGATACTCAATATTATCTGGAGAACATTAAAGGCAAGAGCGGCGTTCGTTGCAGGAATATTTCTATTTGTTCAAATCGCCATCAACGGAAGGAACACCAAAATACATACAGTTCCGCTCATATGCCGAACATAATCAGAGCGTAAATATAACATTGTCGTCAAGACGTACGATGGTGTACAAAAACAAGAACCTGCTTGTGTTACAGCAGTTGTGCTTCTGTTTACACAACACAACGTAATTTATTGGTTAATCACACAAAAATTATATGAACGCTCTTTATTATTTCCATATCGGGAAAAGAGTAACAAACAACGCTCTTTATGTTTACCATATCCGGATCTAAACAAAAGTCAGAAAACGTAACTTTTTTTGCTTCTGTTTACATAACAAGGGGAAAACATTTACAATAGCATACTGTTTTTGCCATATTTCTGATTGAGATAAGAACAAAGTCTGTCTATATTTTACTATTATTTCTGTTTATGGTGGTTTTTGACCGAGGTGAATATTTAAAAAGCAAACCCACCTCCAAGGCCGCCCATATCTTCAACTCTTTCTATACCGGTACTTATGTATTTTCCCTAAGTTATGAAAGTATACATTGGAATTTCCTGTTATTAATTTGGAGGTGTGTTCATGAAAAAATAAGCACATAATAACAGATAATACCGGTACAAAAGAGTTATTTAATTGAAGGACATGTTCATATAATAACTTATAAGTTCCAATAAACCAAAGGTTGTTTGTTGAACTTATTACCTGTATATTTTCTAATGGAACTACTCGTCAATGAGGATTTAGAATAAAAAGAGTTAAAGCTAGTGATAGTGTGCCTGTCCCAATTGTAAAGCATGATAATTAATACTTACTGGATTAAAACTCAAAAATGAATCTCCATAATCTTTTACCAATGGTCTGACCAACTTCTAATGCATACGCTTCAAGTTAGGGAGAGTGAATTGGTAGTATGAATAAAGCACCTGTGTCCGTTCTCCTGGAAATAACAAATGTCAAAATATTTCACTCTCATCAATATGTCCCCTTCAATTCGACACCATATAATTACTACTCTATGAATTTAATATACTATTCACTTTTTTACTATTTCCCACTATCAATTCAAAATACTCATTCCCAACTGGATGAGGGCATGAGTTTGCCATCTTGACACAATTTCAAGTCATATAATTTGATTGCTGACTGTTTAGAGGTAAGCATGTACCATTTTGCACCCACCTCAACTATGTGGATTCATTTACCACGCCCTGTAATCGCATATGGATGTGACTGGAGTTGGAAAAAATAGTTAACACCACTGAAAAACGATAAACCTCGTATTTTTAGAATCAAAAGCTACTTTTGACATCAGTTTACTGGATATTGATGTAGTCACGATTGGGGTGTAAATTCAATATATTTCAACAAGGTCAAACAAGGGCCGCAACTGAGAAAAATGAATGCACAACTCCAGTTGTGTACGGGAATCCCTTAATATCCCCAATATGTGCTATCACCATGCAGAAGGACAAAAACTCTTATTATTAGCGCCTGATTTACAAGGTGATATGATCATACAGACAGACTGGTAGATGAATGACATACCTTGACTGCATGTATTATTATATGCCCTGAACGCCCTTCAGGGGTCGGGGCATAATAAATCCACATTCCAGTATACCCATCATTCGCTTCATTAATATGGGTACAGATACTAATATTATATAGATCTGGTTTCTAATGGATAGTTGGTCTGAACATGATCAAGGTATTATATACATGTACCGGACTACCGGTACATGTATTTGCCTAATATTAACAGAATTTTTTTTCTCTCGAACAAGTACATAAACAACATACTCAAAATCGGCAAAAATCGGAAAAAGGGAAATTGTTTATTTCCGTGAAATAATTTTGGGGAAATTTTATCAAATCATCAATTTATGGATTTTCATATAACAAAATCAAATTGACAAATCCTACAAATATCATACATATTTTGTTGTCCTCACTATCATGAATCCAGAACTGAAAACCATTTCAAGGTTTATTGAGTATTTTTCAAGTTGTGTGCCTCCAAAAACGCGAATTTACCTTATTTCTGAGCCTAAAATTTGAAGAATGAGCCAAATATCATATTTTATAGTTAATTATTTAAAAAACTAACGCAAAATACAAAGATTTTTCCCTGTTTTTGTAATTTCCTCACAAGATAAAACACAAAAGGTGATTAATATGTGCACATATGGTTAAGAAGAATAAAATATTCTCAAACAAAATGTGTGTTCCATTGCATGGACTTAGCCAAATTTGCCACTGACACAGAACTCGTGTGATGAAACGCAATATTTGAGGTCATGTAAATCAATAAATTGATATCCATATGCCCTGCTTTTCTTATTACCTTTTAAGTAATAAGTATACTAGATTGAACAAATTGCAAAAATATTAACAAACCATTGTTTAAGAAAATCAACTTATGGCCCATTGAATCCTTGGTCTTGTTCCATCCGTAAACACATTATGCATTATTATAACTCAGGGGCTCCCGGTGGTACAGTCGGTAGAGTGCCAGGTGAATTACTCCGTCCAGTGCCGACGAAGCTGGTTCGAACCCCGTCATAGGTAGAGTGACTGGAATCATGTATCTGGGAAAGTTTGTCAGTTGCTTTTTGTTCATTCAAAAAGGTATTTGGGCATAAAGAGAAAAAACAAATGGTGTTTTAGTGCGTAAAATTATTCGAACTTTCCTCCCACAACACTTTAGTTCCTGTTGCGTTATTAAACAGCTTAATACGTTACTGGACGTTTATTTAGAATGTTATTGCTATGTTGATTAAAAATAATTCCAAAATGACAATTTGACATTTCACTGCCAAATTACGACAAAAAGGATTATAGCGCTGTCAATGTATATAAACAAAAAAAGTTTTAAGTTACGTATGAAAGAACAATACATGCAGAAGCTGATAATATAATGTTGTATGATTCAAGATGCTTGCTTTTGAAGTTTTTGTTGATATGCTTTCCCCTACCCCATGTTTCTGCCATTCAAATTTGTAGTAAATTATCCGAAGTGATGAGAGAAATCCAGTGACATTCATTGGTATAACCATTGATATGTTATTTTCTCAACAAAAAACTAATATAAGAAGATAAAATACTTTTACACAATAACTTTTGTTAATTTATCTGAATATGCACAAAAACCTTTAAAATATTTACAAAAACGCCCCAAAATAGCATTTTCGGAAAAGAGGCTAGACTAAGAGTTCATGGAGCCATAATTTAATTTTCTTCACAATTGTATTTAGAAATTCCATCACAATTTGTTCTATCTTGTATTCTTAAAAGGTTACGAGAAAGGCAGAGCATATAGATTGGAATTTATTCAGTTACATGACCCCAAATATTGCATTTCATCACACGAATGGAACACACATTTTGTTCGAGAATATTTTATTCTTCTTAACCCTTTACCCAACAAACCAGCCAAAACCGGCCAAATAAAGCTTCAACAGCCTAAAATATCTTCGGTCTGTCTCAATAGAACCATACAAATATGGATATCATTGGAACCGGCTCCTTGACCACATTGTGATAGTTACAGTTATGCCCTGTGCCAATGCATTCTCTTATATATGCGAGTCGACCATAGGTCGCCTCGCATATATAAGAGAATGCATTGGCCTAAAAAATGTTTTTAATTTTTTCTTACATTTTTTAACAATTAATATGTGTTAAGCCAATGCATTCTCTTATATATGCGAGGCGACCTGTGGTCGACTCGCATATATAAGAGAATGCATTGGCACAGGGCCGGTCTGTTGGGTAAAGGGTTAAAGGGGTACTGTACGCCAAATGTTGTTGTTGGTTTTTATAGTCTCCGAGTCGGAGAATAAGGTAACATTTTTGTCATTATTTGAAAGTCTGTTGAGTACGAAATAGTGTTACGGATGACAAATTTACCGGAATGCAAAAATACAAATTGTCCTTGTCGAGTAATTTTTGTACAGTTTTCAACCAAATGAATCAAATAAAAGTTATATTATATGCATACTAGTCCCATATAATCAATTAAGTTATTGTATCGTCGCTAGTCAGTGAGTGGCTTGAGTGTTCTCCCCGTATTATCATAATATTTTAAGCGATCGTGTGTGCGATCGGTTTAACAATCCAGTATCCCTCAATTACTTGATTTGATCACGGAAATTCGTAATTTAATTGACGCCATTTTATGGCTCCAGTCATAAATTCAATTTATATCAAATTATTAACTTTTAAATTATTAAATTTTAAGATAGCCTATTAACCTGAGCGTTTACAGAATACATCTTCGACTCAAATTACTTATGTTTCTATATATTATCGAAATTAGATCGTTGTTATCACCGGAAATTTAATGAAAATGGCGTACAGTACGTCAGTACCCCTTTAACCATAGATGCACATAATAATAATTTTTTGTGCTTTATCTAGTGAGGAATAGCCCTGTATTTTGGGCTCGTTTTTTTAGATAATTAACCATAAAATATGACATTTGGCTCATTCTGTAAAATTTAGGCTCCGAAATAAGGTAAATTCGCGTTTTTGAAGTCACACAACTCGAAAAATAATCCAAAAATCTGGCAATGGTTCTTAGTTCAGTGTTCAGAAAAGTGAGGGTAACAAAATCGGCATGATATTTGTAGGACTTGTGTATTTGAATTTTTTAAATACGCTAAAGAAAATCCATAAATGGATGATTTGACCAAAATTTCCCAAATTTATTTCACGAAAATCACCAATTTTCCTTTTTTCCGATTTTGCTGATTTTTAGTACGTTGTTTGTGGAGGGTCTATGTACCTATTCCAGCAAAAAAAAAATTCTGTTGCAATTAGTTCTGGGTAAAACCATAAAGGCACTTGACTAATATTAGACAAATGTTGTTGAGATACGTCTAAGAAAAAAATGTTTCCGATAATAAATTTCCGGTGATAACAACGATCTAAGATCGATAATATATAGAAACATAAGTAATTTGAGTCAAAGATATATTTTGTAAATGCTCAGGTTAATAGGCTATCTTAAAATCAAAGTTAATAATTTGCTATAAATTCAATTTATGACTGGAGCCATAAAATGGCGTAAATTAAATTACGAATTTCCGTGTACAAGACGTAATCAAATTAATTGAGGGATACTGGATTGGTAAATGGCACACACGATCGTTTTAAACATTATGCTGATACGGGGAGAAAACTCAAGCCACTCAGTGACTAGTGACGATACAATATAACTTTTATTTGATACATTTGGTTGAAAACTGTTCAAAAACAAGAGGTGTGCACTCGAGTGCTAGCATACACACACCGTGGCAAATTCAACCCGCATTATCCGTAAATTCAACCAAAAAGATTTTTAACTTTAAAGAAAAATTCGGACTAATAATATCGATATGGTGTCACAAGAAGCTTGTACAGAAAAAATTATTCAAATCGGTTCATATTTGTTAAAGTTATTAAGTCAGACAGAATTTTCCAAGTCAAAATAAGTCGAAAATAAGGTGTAATATTACGAAAAACAGTCTGAGCCAATCCCTAGCCGCATCATGTAGAGAGGGTATTGTGAGAAGCATGTATACCAAAAATTATTGAAATCGGTTCATATTTGTTAAAGCTATTAAGTCGGACAGAATTTTCTAAGTCAAAATAAGTCGAAAAAGAGGCGTAACTTGAAAACAAAAGTCGGACCGAACCGCGGAGACATGCGGAGACACCGTCCTAAGGAGATTGCATACAAAAAATTATTGAAATCGGTTCATAGTTGTTCGAGTTATGAGGTCAGACGGACGGACAGACAAACAGACGGAGAAAGCGTGACGGACAGACGCAGTCAATCCAGTATACCCCCCATTTTCTTCGAACGTGGGGATATAATTACTCGACAACGACAATTTGTATTTTTGCATTTGGGTAAATTTGCCATCCGTAACACTACTTCGTACTCAACAGACTTTCAAATAATGGAAAAATTGTTACCTTATTCTCCAACTCAGAGTATAGAAGCCAACAACAACATTTGTGTACAGTATCCCTTTAAATCTTTAGTTGCCACCTTATCTCTTAGAATCTTACTGACAGCCTAAAAACTTCTGCTTCATCCTTTGAAGATATAAGTACCTTGAGGGAATGAAAGAATTAGATATTATTATTTTTTTACGCAAATGACCTGTGGTCAGATGCTCGTAGTCTGTTTATATATAACCATGGATATATGCCGGATATAACCGTACAAAAAAAAATACTGTGCTTTTGACAGTGTATTTATCCATGGCGTGTGTGACTGGTTGGTCGTAATCTAGTGTCCGGTGTTATTGTTTTGAAGGTTTATCATGTTCGACTGATGTTGTTAGGATGGTAATGGGATTAGCGGTTTCTATGTCTTGTCTGGTCAGATGTTATGTTTGAGCTTTGTCTGAAATTAACAAATTTTTATACTAGAATTTGCGTAACAGGAGCATGAGGAAATCACATGTTGAGTGCATTTAATGGTTTTTAGAGACCGAATATATATGATATAGAGATAATGAAATCATATATAATCATATATATATACTGCATCCAATTTGGGTTGATATGGGTGACTTTAATGTAGTTTTGTGGTTATGAGACCACATGCATGCCTTGTTATTGGCCCCCTAATTTCTGCTCTGTTGTCTTTAAATTTTTTTATATCTTTTGCAACATGGGTGCCACCAGGATATCTCCAGATTATAATACCGGGCTGACTATTGCAGATCTCCCCAATGGGTGCAGCTAACCCTCATGGACAAGGGGTTGTATCCCCTCCCTGACGAGATCAAACCCTGTTTTCCAATGAGATCTAATATTGACAATTTCTCATCATCAGTGATGAATGCAAGACCGCCCTCTTGGGACGGGGCACCAGAGTGGGACGTGGGCAGGTTATGCATGGATCTTAATCCCACCAACTGCAGCCAAACATCACTCAACATTTAGTTGGAAACTTTATACCAAAAATAGGTTGAAATTGTGGTCATAGATTTTCCAACAATTTATTAGTGACATACACAGCTGACATACATGTATACATGTATATTCCTTTCAAATTGCAAATCGTCTCACTGCGTGTATAAACCACCGACCCCCCGGAAAGCAACTGACAAACTTTCCCAGATACATGATTCCAGTCACTCTACCTATGACGGGGTTCGAACCAGCTTCGTCGGCACTGGACGGAGTAATTTACCTGGCACTCTACCGACTGTACCACCGGGAGCCCCTGAGTTATAATAATGCATAATGTGTTTACGGATGGAACAAGACCGGAAACTCTGGTATGCATTGACAGGCAAAACCTGTGATATGCAGTAATATGTGCATATGTCCTTCCCTATCATTCTGGTCTATCACCATACCAAACCAAATCGGAAATTCGACAACAGACACTTATATTGCAAAAACTTTGAACGGACTGAATTTCATAAAGCCGAATAGGGCCCATAACTCTGGTAGGCATCGATGGTCACAACCCGTGATATCATGCATATTCATTCCCCATTTCTGGTCTGTCACCGTGCCATAAAGCATCAAAATATGACAACCGACTCCCGAGTTACAATGCAAAATGTTTGTATGGTCGGACGGTCAACAATATACCGGTACCTGCCAACTAATATCGGGGGATATAATAACCATACATGTATATCTCTGTGTATACCTAACCAAAATCAATTCCCCTCCACCACCCCACCTTTGGTGAATAAGACTGAAAAAAAAAACATTTCCCCTCCACCACCCCACCTCGGTGAATAAGACTGAAGAGTTTTTTGGTCATGTACAAATAATTGTGGAACCCCTGACTTGTTTACCACTATTTACACTGGCCAGTGTTCTGTCACACACAACACATTCGATATATTAAGGCTACAGTAATGCCCTATTAAAGTAATCGACCTCTTTAAATAACCAGCAGAATTATGGGTAACTTTTCAGGATTTAGTCGGAAATATGGCTTGTTGCCATTCATCGGAAAGCTTACGGCGAGAGCTTTCCGATGAAAGGCAACAAGCCATATTCCGACTAAATCCTGAACGTTACCCATAATTCTGCTTTGGTTAAGAGGTTGATTACTTAGGGCATTACTGTATAGTGGGGTCTAGGACTATTTGTGACATACCCTGCTGGACAAAACAAGTGTCCATTGGCACCGCGGTGTATTTGCCGTTCGGCCGCGGTGTCAGAGTTTGTAACTGCAGTTGAGCACCTCGGCCGAACGGCAAGTACACCGTGGCCCAACAGCAAGTACACTGCGGCCGAAAGGCAACTACACCGCAGCCGAACGGCATGTACACCGTGGTTAGATTTCTGGTTTGCATCGTCTTTTTTCAGTTTAATGAACGTACACCGCGGCGCGGCAATTACACCATGGCCGAACGGCAAGTACACAGCGGCCCAACTGTAGTTAGCCGGTGGAGCCGCGGTGTAGTTGCATTTCAGCCACGGTGGCAACGCTAACTGCACCGCGGTTAGGTGGATACTTGTTTTGTCAAGCAGGGTATTATAATGTACCTACATGCTTATCATTGTTGTTAGATACAGGAAACACCTGGAAATACAGTTTGTTAAACTGATCTGTGTTTACCAATTAAGCATGTTATTGCTTGAGTCTTAATGGTACACAGCAAGAGTTTGCACCAAAAAAGGATAGTGGAATGGGATTGAAAGGCAGTTAACACAGTTACCGTATTGATGAACGGCTAAAAATAAACTCCGAAATTTTGAAAAAAAAACATGAGAAAGGGGGGTGGGTCCCCAAAATTTTGAGGATTTTTTTTTGCACAAATGGGGTGATGGTTTTCTCGGGGTCTGAATTTTTTTTTTTTGGCCCTATATGTGCAATATTTTTCCAGACCCCCCTGGTCTGAGGTTATTTTTAGAAAAAATAGATATGATATGAAGTATAAGATATGAGCTTTGTGTTCCGCAATGCTGTATAATTTGAATGTTGTGTTGAGTGAACGGCGTGTAAACAATATACTGTAGACACATATTGAGGAAAAATAATTGAAAACAAATTTAATCCTATACTACCCTGATTCTACTACTATAACCGATGGTGAAGACACTGTTTTTGGTGTTATTTTTCATGTCTATTTTCTAACTATTCCAATATCAAATGGGGTAACAGGTGTGTTATAGCCATGTTGGTACAGACATTCTACATAATTATATCGTTTACGACTATTAAAGCATTGTTTGTGTATATTTAATTTTATTACTAACATGACAATAGTTGATTCACCTAAAGCCACCTATCACAGAAAGTGATAGGCATTTTTCAATACCAATTGTCATCATGGATGCCATTTTGAATAGAACATTTTGCTCCAAGCAGGTTTATCAGATTTTGATTATGTTATAGAGGATATGATTATTATTCCTCTTCAAAATGGAATAAAAACCAACTTACATGTAGTCCAAATATTTTCTAGATCAAAACTTTTATCAAAGACTATTTTGTCTTTTCAGCATTTATCCCTGACCTGGAGGTCTTACCATGTTTGCCATTTTCCCACATTTCATCTTGTGACTCAGAGGCAGGTGGTTTTAATTAAACTGATGGAGAAATAAAATTTAAAAAATTTGAGTGACAGTTTTCAATATCGTTCCTTTTTATTAGAAGTAGAAACATATTTTCCCAATTTTCATTTCGGTCCTAAATTAGTGTTTCTCCGGCTCGGGGGTTAACAAAATATGAGATATGAGTCGAGGACCCCACCAATCAAAGCTCAGAGTTATCAGATATCAATTTTTCATATCTTTTATTTTTCACCACCTGGGTAGGAGGTACTCAATCCGATGATCAGACACTCCTATATTACTATTTCTTTTGTTTTGGGGGCAAATTTTTTTTGATTTGAGTCGAGGAACCCACCCATCAAAGCTCAGAGTGATCAGATATCAATTTTTGAAGTTTGTTATTTCTCGAGATGTATAATATGTGGCCCACTGGGCAGAAACACGTGGTCAAACTGAGGTTCTCGGACAAATTGCGGAAGAAAATGGTAATACGATCAAATTTTGATATACTTTAGTGATGATACTACCATATTTTGTTGAAAGAATGTTGGTAAACAACAAGTTTTGAGTAATTTGATACCATAGTTGACAGTGATTAGCATTATTTTATTGCAATACATCGATTCTGATAACTAAAGCATATTTTGAAGAAATGTTGTATCTTGATGATATGGGTACTGTTTGATTGGCTTGAGTATATTTAAAAACAACTACGGAATTTAACTAACTGCAGTTCATCGACAGCCAACTGAGAATTATTGACTACTAAATTGTGATTAGAGTATATTTGAGAAAAATCAATGTTTTCCAAGAATCAATGTAAATGACTAAAATTCATGTTGACATTGTGTAACAAACTGGAAAACTGTTCTATTGTTACATCCATGTCAACAGAGGCTATTATTCTCGCATGGACAAATAAGATCCAATGGAAACACATTATCGCGTACCAAAAATGATAGGGATGCTGGTTTGCATATATGTTTTGAGACCCCTTTTCTCGAATTATGTAAACATAAATTTTAGGGTTCGAATGAGCCATGTCCGTTTAATGTCTACAACTGTCTTAATTATTTATAATCCTTCTATGACTGGAGCTTCTTGAAATTTTGCGAAAACCCTGTGCCAATCATGCATTCTCTTACATATGCGAAACTCCATTAGGGATCAATGACAAATATGTTTGGAGTAGATATGTGGTCAAGAAAATGATTTGATGTCTTTACTGTGCTGCTCAGAGCTTGTCACATAACGCCTTAGATAGTGAACTATTCTGATAGACCTATTTTATTTGTTGAAAAATACTAGCGATATAACAAGATACACCAATGCGTTCATAGATTGAAATTGAAAGTTTCAAATATATCATGGTTTTATGTGCAAAAACATATGAATGCATTGGTGTATCTTGTTATATCGCTAGTATTTTTCAACAAATTTGTAGAATTTCAAGGATTATGAGGAGGTACTAGTACATGTAGGTGGACATATTTAATCCATGGTTTACATTTAGGGTTTTAGATCTCACATGTTATATTAGCTTATAAGGAGGGCCTGGGAATTTTCCAAAATTCAAAATATTTGTTCGAGCTCACTGTCAAAGCAAGCACATGTGAAGCAATGAAAAATCATCCTAGTGTTGAGTACGTGCCTCCATAAATCTGATATAGAATTTTTTTTAGCATACATGTAACTCGCAGACTGGTACCATATCCATGTACCTCACAACCATGTAACACTAATAGTGCAGTGCATTTCTCATCGATCACGCTAATGGGCATATTGAAAACTTTTCTGAATGTGAAAAATTAATGATTAACGATTAATCATTCAGAGATATCATAATATACATGTATGTTTGTCCAGGCATTCTTGAAATGTACTTGCAAAGTACAATAATTTGTCCACCTGGCAATTGCACCCAATTTGCCCCAGTACCAGGGACGTGGCAACAGGGTGATTGGGGGGGGGGAGTATCTTGTTCTCATTGCTTGATTTTCGAAACAGAAATTACAAGTGCCCATTTAGTAGGAAATTTCTATTTTTAGACTAACAGTAGCATATGTTTCTATGTCATTTTAGCACTGCTGCACGTTTCCAGTACCTGCAAATCATGTATATTGAACTTCCTTCCGTATTCATGTTTCAAAATTAGTTTTTTATCCAGCCAGAATGCACTTTTGAGATATCAATCCATATATAGAATTTGAGTAGTTTTTAGTACATGATACATGTACCTATGCAAGGGAGAAAACAAATATATATATATTCAACCTCAATCGTACTAAAATCAATTGTTTTTGTCTTCCATTAAAGACATATTATGGACTTGTTTGGGTGCGTGAAGTGACCAGTTAGTATACTCAGGCATTACGCCAACCTGGGAAAGGTACCATTCTGCTAACTTTCTACTAAATTTCAAAGAAATCGACGAAACCACTTCATAGAAAATATCGTCTGAACTACGATCAACTGTAAATATTTACATCTCGATTCGGGACGCAACTATCGACAATAAAAACATACAAATGATTTCTCCATCGAGAGTCATTGCATTGAATTAAAATAACAGAATGACGATGTGTGTTGTCAATTTGGATTAATATTCGTAAAAAATAACTATGGTACTTTGAGCAAGATTATTCTCTATTTCTATTTGATCACCCAACCGAAGTGTTTCACATCACTTTAATAATCATTCAGATTCTATATACAATGAAGATCTGCATAATTTGTTCACATAAAAGCAGAGAGAAATAGATATAACAACATAGAGATAATATATAGAGCATATATCGTTAAAGGAGGTGCCACAAATAGATGTGAGCTAAAAAGCTTTTTGTACCAGAAAAATGACTTTGAAACAGAGTATATCTGGGACATGACAATCTGCGGGATGGGATGGGATATGGGACAAAACGACAATCTGCGGGACAGAATTTCAAATTGCGTGGGACGGCCGATATCTCGAGGAATACAGGGCGTAGGGGGCTCATTTTGGTGTCTAACGAAAGGCCCACGTTCGCCCTATCCAAACATATTAACCCCGCCACTGACCGGACACCAGAAGTTGCATTATTTGATCGACAACTGACCTAACATGGGGTGGAATTTGGGATAGCATGACAATCTGCGGGACAGGATTTTCAAATTGCGTGGGACGGCCGATAGCTCGAGGAATACAGCGCATAGAGGGTTAATTTTGGTGTCTAACGAAAGGTCCACATTCGCCCTATCCACACATATTAACCCCGCCACTGACCGGACACCGGAAGTTACATTATCCGGTCGACAACTGACCTAACATAAAATGCCACAAACACGAAAAACTGCGTTCGACATTAATGTTTAGAATTTAGATTTCTCGATGAATACACTAGCAAACAACAAGTTTTAGGTATCAAATAACGCAGTGGAATACTGTGCATTCGTTTTAGCTACAATATGGCTGTTTTGGTGCGAATATTGTAATGGCGAACACGCAAACACGCTCCGATAAAACAGCTAAAAATAGACTCGATGTTTACAATTACAGTATCGATTTCAGCCGGTATATTCAATATAATGGGGCGTATAGTATATCAAAATGTAGAATTAGACACCGGGAATGTATTTTTTTCCAAATGGGTCCACCAGGCGGTGAAATTGTTGCAGAAATTAGCTCCAAGATATTCGCACTTATTTTTATTTCAGTTGTGACTAAAAGCCCAGATGCCGGAGCCCAGCGACTAAAAGCCAAGTTACAAAATAGATCAACTGGTTTGAACGAATGAATATGTCAATGGTAAGACTATTCAAAAGAATATTCAAATCAAATAGTGTTTATAGACTTAAAAACTTATGTGTCCGCCATTCATATATGCGGTGAAGTTCTCATATTATCTCCCAGTAATACGCGGGGGAGGTTCTCATATGAACATATTATCTGCCGGTCATACGCGGTGGAGGTTCATATTATCCGCCGGTCATACGCGAGGGAAGTTTTCTTATTATCCTCCAGTCATACGCGGGGGAGGTTCTGATATGAACATATTATCTGCCGGTCATATGCGGTGGAGGTTCATATTATCCACCGGTCATACGCGAGGGAGGTTCTCATATTATCCTCCGGTCATACAATGGGGAAGTTCTCATATGAACATATTAACTGCCGGTCATATGCGAGGGAGGTTCTCATATTATCCAACGGTTATACGTGAGGGAGGTTCTCATATTATCATCCGGTCATACATAGGGGAGGTTCTCATATGAACATATTATCTGCCGGTCATACACGGTGAAGGTTCATATTATCCGCCGGTCATACGCGAGGGAGGTTCTCATTTTATCCTCCGGTCATACATGGGGGAGGTTCTGATATGAACATATTATTCGCGGTGGAGGTTCATATTATCCACCGGTCATACACGGTGGAGATTCTCATATGAACATATTATCCACCGGTCATACGCGGTGGAGGTTCATATTATCCGCCGGTCATACGCGAGGGAAGTTCTCTTATTATCCTCCGATCATATGTGGGGAGGTTCTGATATGAACATATTATCCGCCGGTCATACGCGGTGGAGGTTCATATTATCCGCCGGTCATGCGCGAGGGAGGTTCTCATATTATCCACCGGTCATACGCGAGGGAGGTTCTCATATTATCCTCCGGTCATACGTTGGGGAGGTTCTCATATGAACATATTATCCGCCTGTCATACGCGGTGGAGGTTCATATTATTCGCCGATGATACGCGAGGGAAGTTCTCATATTATCCTTCGGTCATATGTGGGGGAGGTTCTGATATGAACATATTATCCGCCGATCATACACGGTGGAGGTTCATATTATCCACCGGTCATACGTAGGGGAGGTTCTCATATGAACATAGTATCCGCCGGTCATACGCAGTGGAGGTTCTCATATGAACATATTATCCGCCGGTCATACGCAAGGGAGGTTCTCATATTATCCACCGGTCATACGCGAGGGAGGTTCTCATATTATTCTCCGGTCATACGTAGGGGAGGTTCTCATATGAACATATTATCTGCCGGTCATACGCAGTGGAGGTTCATATTATCCACCGGTCATACACGGTGGAAGTTCTCATATGAACATATTATCCGCCGGTCATACGCAAGGGAGGTTATCATATTATCCACCGGTCATACGCGAGGGAGGTTCTCATATTATTCTCCGGTCATACGTAGGGGAGGTTCTCATATGAACATATTATCTGCCGGTCATACGCAGTGGAGGTTCATATTATCCACCGGTCATACACAGTGGAGGTTCTCATATGAACATATTATCCGCCGGTCATACGCGGTGGAGGTTCATATTATTCGCCGATGATACGCGAGGGAAGTTCTCATATTATCCTTCGGTCATATGTGGGGGAGGTTCTGATATGAACATATTATCCGCCGGTCATACACGGTGGAGGTTCATATTATCCACCGGTCATACGTAGGGGAGGTTCTCATATGAACATATTATCCGCCGGTCATACGCAGTGGAGGTTCTCATATGAACATATTATCCGCCGGTCATACGCAAGGGAGGTTCTCATATTATCCACCGGTCATACGCGAGGGAGGTTCTCATATTATTCTCCGGTCATACGTAGGGGAGGTTCTCATATGAACATATTATCTGCCGGTCATACGCAGTGGAGGTTCATATTATCCACCGGTCATACACGGTGGAAGTTCTCATATGAACATATTATCCGCCGGTCATACGCGGTGGAGGTTCATATTATCTGCCGGTTATACGCGAGGGAAGTTCTCATATTATCCTCCGATCATATGTGGGGGAGGTTTTGATATGAACATATTATCCGCCAGTCATACGCGATGGAGGTTCATATTATCTGCCGGTTATACGCGAGTGAAGTTCTCATATTATCCTCCGATCATATGTGGGGGAGGTTCTGATATGAACATATTATCCGCCAGTCATACGCGATGGAGGTTCATATTATCCGCCGGTCATACGCGAGGGAGGTTGTCATATTATCCACCGGTCATACTCGAGGGAGGTTCTTATATTATCCTCCGGTCATACATTGGGGAGGTTCTCATATGAACATATTATCCGCCGGTTATACGCAGTGGAGGTTCTCATATGAACATATTATCCGCCGGTCATACGTGGTGGAGGTTCTCATATGAACATATTATCCACCGGTCATACGCGGTGGAGGTTCATATTATCCGCCGGTCATACGCGAGGGAAGTTCTCATATTATCCTTCGGTCATAGGTGGGGGAGGTTCTCATATGAACATATTATCTGCCGGTCATATGCGATGGAGGTTCTCATATTATCCACTGGTCACACCCGAGGGAGGATATGACCGGCGGATAATATGTTCATATGAGGACCTCCCCAACGTATGACCAGAGGATAATATGAGAACCTCCCTCGTGTATGACTGGTGGATAATATGAACCTCCACCGCATATGACCGGCAGATAATATGTTCATATCAGAACCTCCCCCGCATATGACCGGAGGATAAAATGAGAACTTCCCTCGCGCATGACCGGCGGATAATATGAACCTCCACCGCGTATGACCGGCAGATAATATGTTCATATGAGAGCCTCCCCCGCGTATGACTGGCAGATAATATGAGAACCTCCACCGCATATGAATGGCGGACACATAAGTTTTTAAGTCTATAAATACTATTTGATTTGACTATTCTTTTGAATAGTCTTACCATTGACATATTCATTCGTTCAAACCAGTTGATCTATTTTGTAACTTGGCTTTTAGTCGCTGGGCTCCGGCATCTGGGCTTTTAGTCACAACTGAAATAAAAATAAGTGAGAATATCTTGGAGCGAATTTCTGCAACAATTTCACCGCCTGGTGGGACCCATTTAAAAAAAATACATTCCCTGTGTCTAATCCTACATTTTGATATACCATACGTCCCATTATATTGAATATACCAGCTGAAATCGATCCTGTAATTGTAAACATCGAGTCTATTTTTAGCTGTTTTATCGGCGCGTATTTGCGTGTTCGCCATTACAATATTCGCACTAAAACAGCCATAGTGTAGCTAAAAACGAATGCACAGTATTCCACTGCGTTATTTGATACCCAAAACTTGTTGTTTGCTAGCGTATTCATCGAGAAATCTAAATTCTAAACATTAATGTCGAACGCAGTTTTTACTGTTTGTGGCATTTTATGTTAGGTCATTTGTCGACCGAATTATGTAACTTCCGGTGTCCGGTCAGTGACGGGGTTAATATGTGTGGATAGTGCGAATGTGGACCATTCGTGGGACACCAAAAGGGGCCCTCTACGCGCGGTATTCCTCGAGATATCGGCCGTCCCACGCAATTTGAAAATCCCGTCCCGCAGATTGTCATGCTATCCCAAATTCCACCCCATGTTAGGTCAGTTGTCGATCAAATAATGCAACTTCTGGTGTCCGGTCAGTGGCGGTGTTAATATGTGTGGATAGGGCGAATGTGGGCCTTTCGTTAGACACCAAAATGAGCCCTCAACGCCTTGTATTCCTCGAGATATCGGCCGTCCCACGCAATTTGAAATTCTGTCCCGCAGATTGTCGTTTTGTCCCATATCCCATCCCATCCCGCAGATTGTCATGTCCCGTATATCTGCAATATTATGCCATTGTTTTGGCATTCAAATGTGAAAAACTATAACTTCAACAGTATCATTAGGCAGCCCATTAACGGTTGGATATTTTCAATTTGGCGCATGTTTCTCCATACCGCGCCATGTCAAATCTGGCCATATCCGAATCGGGTTGTCATTTACAATGAATACAGAAAATAAATATCTTCATGTTGGAATGCAAATGTATGTTTAAAGGAACAGATGTATCTCAACTTAAAGGGACATAAGTAACACAGTCACCAACTTTAAGGGGTATCTGCTATAGACTGGTTCCATGGTGGAGTACGGTTGGATATTTTCAATTTGGCGCATATGTTTCTCCATACCGCGCCATGTCAAATCTGGCCATATCCGAATCGGGTTGTCATTTACAATGACTGCAGAAAATAAATATCTTCATGTTGGAATGCAAATGTATGTTTAAAGGAACAGATGTATCTCAACTTAAAGGGACATAAGTAACACAGTCACCAACTTTAAGGGGTTTCTGATATAGACTGGTTCCATGGTGGAGTACGGTTGGATATTTTCAATTTGGCGCATGTTTCTCCATACCGCGCCATGTCAAATCTGGCCCTATCCGAATCGGGTTGTCATTTACAATGACTACAGAAAATAAATATCTTCATGTTGGAATGCAAATGTATGTTTAAAGGAACAGATGTATCTCAACTTAAAGGGACATAAATAACACAATCACCAACTTTAAGGGGTATCTGCTATAGACTGGTTCCATGGTGGAGTACTGTTGGATATTTTCAATTTGGCGCATGTTTCTCCATACCGCGCCATGTCAAATCTGGCCATATCCGAATCGGGTTGTCATTTACAATGACTACAGAAAATAAATATCTTCATGTTGGAATGCAAATGTATGTTTAAAGGAACAGATGTATCTCAACTTAAAGGGACATAAGTAACACAGTCACCAACTTTAAGGGGTATCTGCTATAGACTGGTTCCATGGTGGAGTACGGTTGGATATTTTCAATTTGGCGCATGTTTCTCCATACCGCGCCATGTCAAATCTGGCCATATCCGAATCGGGTTGTCATTTACAATGACTGCAGAAAATAAATATCTTCATGTTGGAATGCAAATGTATGTTTAAAGGAACAGATGTATCTCAACTTAAAGGGACATAAGTAACACAGTCACCAACTTTAAAGGGTGTCTGATATAGACTGGTTCCATGGTGGAGTACGGTTGGATATTTTCAATTTGGCGCATGTTTCTCCATACCGCGCCATGTCAAATATGGCCATATCCGAATCGGGTTGTCATTTACAATGACTGCAGAAAATAAATATCTTCATGTTGGAATGCAAATGTATGTTTAAAGGAACAGATGTATCTCAACTTAAAGGGACATAAGTAACACAGTCACCAACTTTAAGGGGTATCTGCTATAGACTGGTTACATGGTGGAGTACGGTTGGATATTTTCAATTTGGCGCATGTTTCTCCATACCGCGCCATGTCAAATCTGGCCATTTCCGAATCGGGTTGTCATTTACAATGACTACAGAAAATAGATATCTTCATGGTGGAATGCAAATGTATGTTTAAAGGAACAGATGTATCTCAACTTAAAGGGACATAAGTAACACAGTCACCAACTTTAAGGGGTATCTGCTATAGACTGGTTCCATGGTGGAGTACGGTTGGATATTTTCAATTTGGCGCATATGTTTCTCCATACCGCGCCATGTAAAATCTGGCCATATCCGAATCGGGTTGTCATTTACAATGACTACAGAAAATAGATATCTTCATGGTGGAATGCAAATGTATGTTTAAAGGAACAGATGTATCTCAACTTAAAGGGACATAAGTAACACAGTCACCAACTTTAAGGGGTGTCTGATATAGACTGGTTCCATGGTGGAGTACGGTTGGATATTTTCAATTTGGCGCATGTTTCTCCATACCGCGCCATGTCAAATCTGGCCCTATCCGAATCGGGATGTCATTTACAATGACTACAGAAAATAAATATCTTCATGTTGGAATGCAAATGTATGTTTAAAGGAACAGATGTATCTCAACTTAAAGGGACATAAATAACACAATCACCAACTTTAAGGGGTATCTGCTATAGACTGGTTCCATGGTGGAGTACTGTTGGATATTTTCAATTTGGCGCATGTTTCTCCATACCGCGCCATGTCAAATCTGGCCATATCCGAATCGGGTTGTCATTTACAATGACTGCAGAAAATAAATATCTTCATGTTGGAATGCAAATGTATGTTTAAAGGAACAGATGTATCTCAACTTAAAGGGACATAAGTAACACAGTCACCAACTTTAAGGGGTGTCTGATATAGACTGGTTCCATGGTGGAGTACGGTTGGATATTTTCAATTTGGCGCATGTTTCTCCATACCGCGCCATGTCAAATATGGCCTCATCCGAATCGGGTTGTCATTTACAATGACTGCAGAAAATAAATATCTTCATGTTGGAATGCAAATGTATGTTTAAAGGAACAGATGTATCTCAACTTAAAGGGACATAAGTAACACAGTCACCAACTTTAAGGGGTATCTGCTATAGACTGGTTACATGGTGGAGTACGGTTGGATATTTTCAATTTGGCGCATGTTTCTCCATACCGCGCCATGTTAAATCTGGCCATTTCCGAATCGGGTTGTCATTTACAATGACTACATAAAATAGATATCTTCATGGTGGAATGCAAATGTATGTTTAAAGGAACAGATGTATCTCAACTTAAAGGGACATAAGTAACACAGTCACCAACTTTAAGGGGTATCTGCTATAGACTGGTTCCATGGTGGAGTACGGTTGGATATTTTCAATTTGGCGCATATGTTTCTCCATACCGCGCCATGTAAAATCTGGCCATATCCGAATCGGGTTGTCATTTACAATGACTACAGAAAATAGATATCTTCATGGTGGAATGCAAATGTATGTTTAAAGGAACAGATGTATCTCAACTTAAAGGGACATAAGTAACACAGTCACCAACTTTAAGGGGTATCTGCTATAGACTGGTTCCATGGTGGAGTACGGTTGGATATTTTCAATTTGGCGCATATGTTTCTCCATACCGCGCCATGTCAAATCTGGCCATATCCGAATCGGGTTGTCATTTACAATGACTGCAGAAAATAAATATCTTCATGTTGGAATGCAAATGTATGTTTAAAGGAACAGATGTATCTCAACTTAAAGGGACATAAGTAACACAGTCACCAACTTTAAGGGGTGTCTGATATAGACTGGTTCCATGGTGGAGTACGGTTGGATATTTTCAATTTGGCGCATGTTTCTCCATACCGCGCCATGTCAAATCTGGCCCTATCCGAATCGGGTTGTCATTTACAATGACTACAGAAAATAAATATCTTCATGTTGGAATGCAAATGTATGTTTAAAGGAACACATGTATCTCAACTTAAAGGGACATAAATAACACAATCACCAACTTTAAGGGGTATCTGCTATAGACTGGTTCCATGGTGGAGTACTGTTGGATATTTTCAATTTGGCGCATGTTTCTCCATACCGCGCCATGTCAAATCTGGCCATATCCGAATCGGGTTGTCATTTACAATGACTACAGAAAATAAATATCTTCATGTTGGAATGCAAATGTATGTTTAAAGGAACAGATGTATCTCAACTTAAAGGGACATAAGTAACACAGTCACCAACTTTAAGGGGTATCTGCTATAGACTGGTTCCATGGTGGAGTACGGTTGGATATTTTCAATTTGGCGCATGTTTCTCCATACCGCGCCATGTCAAATCTGGCCATATCCGAATCGGGTTGTCATTTACAATGACTGCAGAAAATAAATATCTTCATGTTGGAATGCAAATGTATGTTTAAAGGAACAGATGTATCTCAACTTAAAGGGACATAAGTAACA
Source organism: Siphonodentalium dalli (assembly GCA_032622095.1). Classification (NCBI taxonomy): domain Eukaryota; kingdom Metazoa; phylum Mollusca; class Scaphopoda; order Gadilida; family Siphonodentaliidae; genus Siphonodentalium; species Siphonodentalium dalli. The sequence goes on from CP136064.1 coordinate 296,368,608, forward strand.
CAGTTACCAACTTTAAGGGGTGTCTGATATAGACTGGTTCCATGGTGGAGTACGGTTGGATATTTTCAATTTGGCGCATGTTTCTCCATACCGCGCCATGTCAAATCTGGCCCTATCCGAATCGGGATGTCATTTACAATGACTACAGAAAATAAATATCTTCATGTTGGAATGCAAATGTATGTTTAAAGGAACAGATGTATCTCAACTTAAAGGGACATAAGTAACACAGTCACCAACTTTAAGGGGTGTCTGATATAGACTGGTTCCATGGTGGAGTACGGTTGGATATTTTCAATTTGGCGCATGTTTCTCCATACCGCGCCATGTCAAATATGGCCTCATCCGAATCGGGTTGTCATTTACAATGACTGCAGAAAATAAATATCTTCATGTTGGAATGCAAATGTATGTTTAAAGGAACAGATGTATCTCAACTTAAAGGGACATAAGTAACACAGTCACCAACTTTAAGGGGTATCTGCTATAGACTGGTTACATGGTGGAGTACGGTTGGATATTTTCAATTTGGCGCATGTTTCTCCATACCGCGCCATGTTAAATCTGGCCATTTCCGAATCGGGTTGTCATTTACAATGACTACATAAAATAGATATCTTCATGGTGGAATGCAAATGTATGTTTAAAGGAACAGATGTATCTCAACTTAAAGGGACATAAGTAACACAGTCACCAACTTTAAGGGGTATCTGCTATAGACTGGTTCCATGGTGGAGTACGGTTGGATATTTTCAATTTGGCGCATATGTTTCTCCATACCGCGCCATGTAAAATCTGGCCATATCCGAATCGGGTTGTCATTTACAATGACTACAGAAAATAGATATCTTCATGGTGGAATGCAAATGTATGTTTAAAGGAACAGATGTATCTCAACTTAAAGGGACATAAGTAACACAGTCACCAACTTTAAGGGGTATCTGCTATAGACTGGTTCCATGGTGGAGTACGGTTGGATATTTTCAATTTGGCGCATATGTTTCTCCATACCGCGCCATGTCAAATCTGGCCATATCCGAATCGGGTTGTCATTTACAATGACTGCAGAAAATAAATATCTTCATGTTGGAATGCAAATGTATGTTTAAAGGAACAGATGTATCTCAACTTAAAGGGACATAAGTAACACAGTCACCAACTTTAAGGGGTGTCTGATATAGACTGGTTCCATGGTGGAGTACGGTTGGATATTTTCAATTTGGCGCATGTTTCTCCATACCGCGCCATGTCAAATCTGGCCCTATCCGAATCGGGTTGTCATTTACAATGACTACAGAAAATAAATATCTTCATGTTGGAATGCAAATGTATGTTTAAAGGAACACATGTATCTCAACTTAAAGGGACATAAATAACACAATCACCAACTTTAAGGGGTATCTGCTATAGACTGGTTCCATGGTGGAGTACTGTTGGATATTTTCAATTTGGCGCATGTTTCTCCATACCGCGCCATGTCAAATCTGGCCATATCCGAATCGGGTTGTCATTTACAATGACTACAGAAAATAAATATCTTCATGTTGGAATGCAAATGTATGTTTAAAGGAACAGATGTATCTCAACTTAAAGGGACATAAGTAACACAGTCACCAACTTTAAGGGGTATCTGCTATAGACTGGTTCCATGGTGGGGTACGGTTGGATATTTTCAATTTGGCGCATGTTTCTCCATACCGCGCCATGTCAAATCTGGCCATATCCGAATCGGGTTGTCATTTACAATGACTGCAGAAAATAAATATCTTCATGTTGGAATGCAAATGTATGTTTAAAGGAACAGATGTATCTCAACTTAAAGGGACATAAGTAACACAGTTACCAACTTTAAGGGATGTCTGATATAGACTGGTTCCATGGTGGAGTACGGTTGGATATTTTCAATTTGGCGCATGTTTCTCCATACCGCGCCATGTCAAATATGGCCATATCCGAATCGGGTTGTCATTTACAATGACTGCAGAAAATAAATATCTTCATGTTGGAATGCAAATGTATGTTTAAAGGAACAGATGTATCTCAACTTAAAGGGACGTAAGTAACACAGTCACCAACTTTAAGGGGTATCTGCTATAGACTGGTTACATGGTGGAGTACGGTTGGATATTTTCAATTTGGCGCATGTTTCTCCATACCGCGCCATGTCAAATCTGGCCATATCCGAATCGGGTTGTCATTTACAATGACTGCAGAAAATAAATATCTTCATGTTGGAATGCAAATGTATGTTTAAAGGAACAGATGTATCTCAACTTAAAGGGACATAAGTAACACAGTCACCAACTTTAAGGGGTGTCTGATATAGACTGGTTCCATGGTGGAGTACGGTTGGATATTTTCAATTTGGCGCATGTTTCTCCATACCGCGCCATGTCAAATATGGCCTCATCCGAATCGGGTTGTCATTTACAATTACTGCAGAAAATAAATATCTTCATGTTGGAATGCAAATGTATGTTTAAAGGAACAGATGTATCTCAACTTAAAGGGACATAAGTAACACAGTCACCAACTTTAAGGGGTATCTGCTATAGACTGGTTACATGGTGGAGTACGGTTGGATATTTTCAATTTGGCGCATGTTTCTCCATACCGCGCCATGTTAAATCTGGCCATTTCCGAATCGGGTTGTCATTTACAATGACTACATAAAATAGATATCTTCATGGTGGAATGCAAATGTATGTTTAAAGGAACAGATGTATCTCAACTTAAAGGGACATAAGTAACACAGTCACCAACTTTAAGGGGTATCTGCTATAGACTGGTTCCATGGTGGAGTAAGGTTGGATATTTTCAATTTGGCGCATATGTTTCTCCATACCGCGCCATGTAAAATCTGGCCATATCCGAATCGGGTTGTCATTTACAATGACTACAGAAAATAGATATCTTCATGGTGGAATGCAAATGTATGTTTAAAGGAACAGATGTATCTCAACTTAAAGGGACATAAGTAACACAGTCACCAACTTTAAGGGGTATCTGCTATAGACTGGTTCCATGGTGGAGTACGGTTGGATATTTTCAATTTGGCGCATATGTTTCTCCATACCGCGCCATGTCAAATCTGGCCATATCCGAATCGGGTTGTCATTTACAATGACTGCAGAAAATAAATATCTTCATGTTGGAATGCAAATGTATGTTTAAAGGAACAGATGTATCTCAACTTACAGGGACATAAGTAACACAGTCACCAACTTTAAGGGGTGTCTGATATAGACTGGTTCCATGGTGGAGTACGGTTGGATATTTTCAATTTGGCGCATGTTTCTCCATACCGCGCCATGTCAAATATGGCCTCATCCGAATCGGGTTGTCATTTACAATGACTGCAGAAAATAAATATCTTCATGTTGGAATGCAAATGTATGTTTAAAGGAACAGATGTATCTCAACTTAAAGGGACATAAGTAACACAGTCACCAACTTTAAGGGGTATCTGCTATAGACTGGTTACATGGTGGAGTACGGTTGGATATTTTCAATTTGGCGCATGTTTCTCCATACCGCGCCATGTTAAATCTGGCCATTTCCGAATCGGGTTGTCATTTACAATGACTACATAAAATAGATATCTTCATGGTGGAATGCAAATGTATGTTTAAAGGAACAGATGTATCTCAACTTAAAGGGACATAAGTAACACAGTCACCAACTTTAAGGGGTATCTGCTATAGACTGGTTCCATGGTGGAGTACGGTTGGATATTTTCAATTTGGCGCATATGTTTCTCCATACCGCGCCATGTAAAATCTGGCCATATCCGAATCGGGTTGTCATTTACAATGACTACAGAAAATAGATATCTTCATGGTGGAATGCAAATGTATGTTTAAAGGAACAGATGTATCTCAACTTAAAGGGACATAAGTAACACAGTCACCAACTTTAAGGGGTATCTGCTATAGACTGGTTCCATGGTGGAGTACGGTTGGATATTTTCAATTTGGCGCATATGTTTCTCCATACCGCGCCATGTCAAATCTGGCCATATCCGAATCGGGTTGTCATTTACAATGACTGCAGAAAATAAATATCTTCATGTTGGAATGCAAATGTATGTTTAAAGGAACAGATGTATCTCAACTTAAAGGGACATAAGTAACACAGTCACCAACTTTAAGGGGTGTCTGATATAGACTGGTTCCATGGTGGAGTACGGTTGGATATTTTCAATTTGGCGCATGTTTCTCCATACCGCGCCATGTCAAATCTGGCCCTATCCGAATCGGGTTGTCATTTACAATGACTACAGAAAATAAATATCTTCATGTTGGAATGCAAATGTATGTTTAAAGGAACACATGTATCTCAACTTAAAGGGACATAAATAACACAATCACCAACTTTAAGGATTATCTGCTATAGACTGGTTCCATGGTGGAGTACTGTTGGATATTTTCAATTTGGCGCATGTTTCTCCATACCGCGCCATGTCAAATCTGGCCATATCCGAATCGGGCAGTCATTTACAATGACTGCAGAAAATAAATATCTTCATGTTGGAATGCAAATGTATGTTTAAAGGAACAGATGTATCTCAACTTAAAGGGACGTAAGTAACACAGTCACCAACTTTAAGGGGTATCTGCTATAGACTGGTTACATGGTGGAGTACGGTTGGATATTTTCAATTTGGCGCATGTTTCTCCATACCGCGCCATGTCAAATCTGGCCATATCCGAATCGGGTTGTCATTTACAATGACTGCAGAAAATAAATATCTTCATGTTGGAATGCAAATGTATGTTTAAAGGAACAGATGTATCTCAACTTAAAGGGACATAAGTAACACAGTCACCAACTTTAAGGGGTGTCTGATATAGACTGGTTCCATGGTGGAGTACGGTTGGATATTTTCAATTTGGCGCATGTTTCTCCATACCGCGCCATGTCAAATATGGCCTCATCCCAATCGGGTTGTCATTTACAATGACTGCAGAAAATAAATATCTTCATGTTGGAATGCAAATGTATGTTTAAAGGAACAGATGTATCTCAACTTAAAGGGACATAAGTAACACAGTCACCAACTTTAAGGGGTATCTGCTATAGACTGGTTACATGGTGGAGTACGGTTGGATATTTTCAATTTGGCGCATGTTTCTCCATACCGCGCCATGTTAAATCTGGCCATTTCCGAATCGGGTTGTCATTTACAATGACTACATAAAATAGATATCTTCATGGTGGAATGCAAATGTATGTTTAAAGGAACAGATGTATCTCAACTTAAAGGGACATAAGTAACACAGTCACCAACTTTAAGGGGTATCTGCTATAGACTGGTTCCATGGTGGAGTACGGTTGGATATTTTCAATTTGGCGCATATGTTTCTCCATACCGCGCCATGTAAAATCTGGCCATATCCGAATCGGGTTGTCATTTACAATGACTACAGAAAATAGATATCTTCATGGTGGAATGCAAATGTATGTTTAAAGGAACAGATGTATCTCAACTTAAAGGGACATAAGTAACACAGTCACCAACTTTAAGGGGTATCTGCTATAGACTGGTTCCATGGTGGAGTACGGTTGGATATTTTCAATTTGGCGCATATGTTTCTCCATACCGCGCCATGTCAAATCTGGCCATATCCGAATCGGGTTGTCATTTACAATGACTGCAGAAAATAAATATCTTCTTGTTGGAATGCAAATGTATGTTTAAAGGAACAGATGTATCTCAACTTAAAGGGACATAAGTAACACAGTCACCAACTTTAAGGGGTGTCTGATATAGACTGGTTCCATGGTGGAGTACGGTTGGATATTTTCAATTTGGCGCATGTTTCTCCATACCGCGCCATGTCAAATCTGGCCCTATCCGAATCGGGTTGTCATTTACAATGACTACAGAAAATAAATATCTTCATGTTGGAATGCAAATGTATGTTTAAAGGAACACATGTATCTCAACTTAAAGGGACATAAATAACACAATCACCAACTTTAAGGGGTATCTGCTATAGACTGGTTCCATGGTGGAGTACTGTTGGATATTTTCAATTTGGCGCATGTTTCTCCATACCGCGCCATGTCAAATCTGGCCATATCCGAATCGGGTTGTCATTTACAATGACTACAGAAAATAAATATCTTCATGTTGGAATGCAAATGTATGTTTAAAGGAACAGATGTATCTCAACTTAAAGGGACATAAGTAACACAGTCACCAACTTTAAGGGGTATCTGCTATAGACTGGTTCCATGGTGGAGTACGGTTGGATATTTTCAATTTGGCGCATGTTTCTCCATACCGCGCCATGTCAAATCTGGCCATATCCGAATCGGGTTGTCATTTACAATGACTGCAGAAAATAAATATCTTCATGTTGGAATGCAAATGTATGTTTAAAGGAACAGATGTATCTCAACTTAAAGGGACATAAGTAACACAGTCACCAACTTTAAGGGGTGTCTGATATAGACTGGTTCCATGGTGGAGTACGGTTGGATATTTTCAATTTGGCGCATGTTTCTCCATACCGCGCCATGTCAAATATGGCCATATCCGAATCGGGTTGTCATTTACAATGACTGCAGAAAATAAATATCTTCATGTTGGAATGCAAATGTATGTTTAAAGGAACAGATGTATCTCAACTTAAAGGGACGTAAGTAACACAGTCACCAACTTTAAGGGGTATCTGCTATAGACTGGTTACATGGTGGAGTACGGTTGGATATTTTCAATTTGGCGCATGTTTCTCCATACCGCGCCATGTCAATTCTGGCCATATCCGAATCGGGTTGTCATTTACAATGACTACAGAACATAAATATCTTCATGTTGGAATGCAAATGTATGTTTAAAGGAACAGATGTATCTCAACTTAAAGGGACATAAGTAACACCGTCACCAACTTTAAGGGGTGTCTGCTATAGACTGGTTCCATGGTGGAGTACGGTTGGATATTTTCAATTTGGCGCATGTTTCTCCATACCGCGCCATGTCAAATCTGGCCCTATCCGAATCGGGTTGTCATTTACAATGACTGCAGAAAATATATATCTTCATGGTGGAATGCAAATGTATGTTTAAAGGAACAGATGTATCTCAACTTAAAGGGACATAAGTAACACAGTCACAAACTTTAAGGGGTATCTGCTATAGACTGGTTCCATGGTGGAGTACGGTTGGATATTTTCAATTTGGCGCATGTTTCTCCATACCGCGCCATGTCAAATCTGGCCATATCCGAATCGGGTTGTCATTTACAATGACTGCAGAAAATAAATATCTTCATGTTGGAATGCAAATGTATGTTTAAAGGAACAGATGTATCTCAACTTAAAGGGACATAAGTAACACAGTCACCAACTTTAAGGGGTATCTGCTATAGACTGGTTCCATGGTGGAGTACGGTTGGATATTTTCAATTTGGCGCATATGTTTCTCCATACCGCGCCATGTCAAATCTGGCCATATCCGAATCGGGTTGTCATTTACAATGACTGCAGAAAATAAATATCTTCATGTTGGAATGCAAATGTATGTTTAAAGGAACAGATGTATCTCAACTTAAAGGGACATAAGTAACACAGTCACCAACTTTAAGGGGTGTCTGATATAGACTGGTTCCATGGTGGAGTACGGTTGGATATTTTCAATTTGGCGCATGTTTCTCCATACCGCGCCATGTCAAATCTGGCCATATCCGAATCGGGTTGTCATTTACAATGACTACAGAAAATAAATATCTTCATGTTGGAATGCAAATGTATGTTTAAAGGAACAGATGTATCTCAACTTAAAGGGACATAAATAACACAATCACCAACTTTAAGGGGTATCTGCTATAGACTGGTTCTATGGTGGAGTACTGTTGGATATTTTCAATTTGGCGCATGTTTCTCCATACCGCGCCATGTCAAATCTGGCATATCCGAATCGGGTTGTCATTTACAATGACTGCAGAAAATAAATATCTTCATGTTGGAATGCAAATGTATGTTTAAAGGAACAGATGTATCTCAACTTAAAGGGACATAAGTAACACAGTCACCAACTTTAAGGGGTGTCTGATATAGACTGGTTCCATGGTTGAGTACGGTTGGATATTTTCAATTTGGCGCATATGTTTCTCCATACCGCGCCATGTAAAATCTGGCCATATCCGAATCGGGTTGTCATTTATAATGACTACAGAAAATAGATATCTTCATGGTGGAATGCAAATGTATGTTTAAAGGAACAGATGTATCTCAACTTAAAGGGACATAAGTAACACAGTCACCAACTTTAAGGGGTATCTGCTATAGACTGGTTCCATGGTGGAGTACGGTTGGATATTTTCAATTTGGCGCATATGTTTCTCCATACCGCGCCATGTCAAATCTGGCCCTATCCGAATCGGGTTGTCATTTACAATGACTTCAGAAAATAAATATCTTCATGTTGGAATGCAAATGTATGTTTAAAGGAACAGATGTATCTCAACTTAAAGGGACATAAGTAACACAGTCACCAACTTTAAGGGGTGTCTGATATAGACTGGTTCCATGGTGGAGTACGGTTGGATATTTTCAATTTGGCGCATGTTTCTCCATACCGCGCCATGTCAAATCTGGCCCTATCCGAATCGGGTTGTCATTTACAATGACTACAGAAAATAAATATCTTCATGTTGGAATGCAAATGTATGTTTAAAGGAACAGATGTATCTCAACTTAAAGGGACATAAGTAACACAGTCACCAACTTTAAGTGGTATCTGCTATAGACTGGTTCCATGGTGGAGTACGGTTGGATATTTTCAATTTGGCGCATGTTTCTCCATACCGCGCCATGTCAAATCTGGCCATATCCGAATCGGGTTGTCATTTACAATGACTGCAGAAAATAAATATCTTCATGTTGGAATGCAAATGTATGTTTAAAGGAACAGATGTATCTCAACTTAAAGGGACATAAGTAACACAGTCACCAACTTTAAGGGGTGTCTGATATAGACTGGTTCCATGGTGGAGTACGGTTGGATATTTTCAATTTGGCGCATGTTTCTCCATACCGCGCCATGTCAAATATGGCCATATCCGAATCGGGTTGTCATTTACAATGACTGCAGAAAATAAATATCTTCATGTTGGAATGCAAATGTATGTTTAAAGGAACAGATGTATCTCAACTTAAAGGGACATAAGTAACACAGTCACCAACTTTAAGGGGTATCTGCTATAGACTGGTTCCATGGTGGAGTACGGTTGGATATTTTCAATTTGGCGCATATGTTTCTCCATACCGCGCCATGTCAAATCTGGCCCTATCCGAATCGGGTTGTCATTTACAATGACTACAGAAAATAAATATCTTCATGTTGGAATGCAAATGTATGTTTAAAGGAACAGATGTATCTCAACTTAAAGGGACATAAGTAACACAGTCACCAACTTTAAGTGGTATCTGCTATAGACTGGTTCCATGGTGGAGTACGGTTGGATATTTTCAATTTGGCGCATGTTTCTCCATACCGCGCCATGTCAAATCTGGCCATATCCGAATCGGGTTGTCATTTACAATGACTGCAGAAAATAAATATCTTCATGTTGGAATGCAAATGTATGTTTAAAGGAACAGATGTATCTCAACTTAAAGGGACATAAGTAACACAGTCACCAACTTTAAGGGGTGTCTGATATAGACTGGTTCCATGGTGGAGTACGGTTGGATATTTTCAATTTGGCGCATGTTTCTCCATACCGCGCCATGTCAAATATGGCCATATCCGAATCGGGTTGTCATTTACAATGACTGCAGAAAATAAATATCTTCATGTTGGAATGCAAATGTATGTTTAAAGGAACAGATGTATCTCAACTTAAAGGGACATAAGTAACACAGTCACCAACTTTAAGGTGTATCTGCTATAGACTGGTTACATGGTGGAGTACGGTTGGATATTTTCAATTTGGCGCATGTTTCTCCATACCGCGCCATGTCAATTCTGGCCATATCCGAATCGGGTTGTCATTTACAATGACTACAGAAAATAAATATCTTCATGTTGGAATGCAAATGTATGTTTAAAGGAACAGATGTATCTCAACTTAAAGGGACATAAGAAACACAGTCACCAACTTTAAGGGGTGTCTGCTATAGACTGGTTCCATGGTGGAGTTCGGTTGGATATTTTCAATTTGGCGCATGTTTCTCCATACCGCGCCATGTCAAATCTGGCCCTATCCGAATCGGGTTGTCATTTACAATGACTGCAGAAAATATATATCTTCATGGTGGAATGCAAATGTATGTTTAAAGGAACAGATGTATCTCAACTTAAAGGGACATAAGTAACACAGTCACCAACTTTAAGGGGTATCTGCTATAGACTGGTTCCATGGTGGAGTACGGTTGGATATTTTCAATTTGGCGCATATGTTTCTCCATACCGCGCCATGTCAAATCTGGCCCTATCCGAATCGGGTTGTCATTTACAATGACTTCAGAAAATAAATATCTTCATGTTGGAATGCAAATGTATGTTTAAAGGAACAGATGTATCTCAACTTAAAGGGACATAAGTAACACAGTCACCAACTTTAAGGGGTGTCTGATATAGACTGGTTCCATGGTGGAGTACGGTTGGATATTTTCAATTTGGCGCATGTTTCTCCATACCGCGCCATTTCAAATCTGGCCCTATCCGAATCGGGTTGTCATTTACAATGACTACAGAAAATAAATATCTTCATGTTGGAATGCAAATGTATGTTTAAAGGAACAGATGTATCTCAACTTAAAGGGACATAAGTAACACAGTCACCAACTTTAAGTGGTATCTGCTATAGACTGGTTCCATGGTGGAGTACGGTTGGATATTTTCAATTTGGCGCATGTTTCTCCATACCGCGCCATGTCAAATCTGGCCATATCCGAATCGGGTTGTCATTTACAATGACTGCAGAAAATAAATATCTTCATGTTGGAATGCAAATGTATGTTTAAAGGAACAGATGTATCTCAACTTAAAGGGACATAAGTAACACAGTCACCAACTTTAAGGGGTGTCTGATATAGACTGGTTCCATGGTGGAGTACGGTTGGATATTTTCAATTTGGCGCATGTTTCTCCATACCGCGCCATGTCAAATATGGCCATATCCGAATCGGGTTGTCATTTACAATGACTGCAGAAAATAAATATCTTCATGTTGGAATGCAAATGTATGTTTAAAGGAACAGATGTATCTCAACTTAAAGGGACATAAGTAACACAGTCACCAACTTTAAGGTGTATCTGCTATAGACTGGTTACATGGTGGAGTACGGTTGGATATTTTCAATTTGGCGCATGTTTCTCCATACCGCGCCATGTCAATTCTGGCCATATCCGAATCGGGTTGTCATTTACAATGACTACAGAAAATAAATATCTTCATGTTGGAATGCAAATGTATGTTTAAAGGAACAGATGTATCTCAACTTAAAGGGACATAAGAAACACAGTCACCAACTTTAAGGGGTGTCTGCTATAGACTGGTTCCATGGTGGAGTTCGGTTGGATATTTTCAATTTGGCGCATGTTTCTCCATACCGCGCCATGTCAAATCTGGCCCTATCCGAATCGGGTTGTCATTTACAATGACTGCAGAAAATATATATCTTCATGGTGGAATGCAAATGTATGTTTAAAGGAACAGATGTATCTCAACTTAAAGGGACATAAGTAACACAGTCACCAACTTTAAGGGGTATCTGCTATAGACTGGTTCCATGGTGGAGTACGGTTGGATATTTTCAATTTGGCGCATGTTTCTCCATACCGCGCCATGTCAAATCTGGCCATATCCGAATCGGGTTGTCATTTACAATGACTGCAGAAAATAAATATCTTCATGTTGGAATGCAAATGTATGTTTAAAGGAACAGATGTATCTCAACTTAAAGGGACATAAGTAACACAGTCACCAACTTTAAGGGGTGTCTGATATAGACTGGTTCCATGGTGGAGTACGGTTGGATATTTTCAATTTGGCGCATGTTTCTCCATACCGCGCCATGTCAAATATGGCCTCATCCGAATCGGGTTGTCATTTACAATGACTGCAGAAAATAAATATCTTCATGTTGGAATGCAAATGTATGTTTAAAGGAACAGATGTATCTCAACTTAAAGGGACATAAGTAACACAGTCACCAACTTTAAGGAGTATCTGCTATAGACTGGTTACATGGTGGAGTACGGTTGGATATTTTCAATTTGGCGCATGTTTCTCCATACCGCGCCATGTCAAATCTGGCCATTTCCGAATCGGGTTGTCATTTACAATGACTACAGAAAATAGATATCTTCATGGTGGAATGCAAATGTATGTTTAAAGGAACAGATGTATCTCAACTTAAAGGGACATAAGTAACACAGTCACCAACTTTAAGGGGTATCTGCTATAGACTGGTTCCATGGTGGAGTACGGTTGGATATTTTCAATTTGGCGCATATGTTTCTCCATACCGCGCCATGTAAAATCTGGCCATATCCGAATCGGGTTGTCATTTACAATGACTACAGAAAATAGATATCTTCATGGTGGAATGCAAATGTATGTTTAAAGGAACAGATGTATCTCAACTTAAAGGGACATAAGTAACACAGTCACCAACTTTAAGGGGTATCTGCTATAGACTGGTTCCATGGTGGAGTACGGTTGGATATTTTCAATTTGGCGCATATGTTTCTCCATACCGCGCCATGTCAAATCTGACCATATCCGAATCGGGTTGTCATTTACAATGACTGCAGAAAATAAATATCTTCATGTTGGAATGCAAATGTATGTTTAAAGGAACAGATGTATCACAACTTAAAGGGACATAAGTAACACAGTCACCAACTTTAAGGGGTGTCTGATATAGACTGGTTCCATGGTGGAGTACGGTTGGATATTTTCAATTTGGCGCATGTTTCTCCATACCGCGCCATGTCAAATCTGGCCCTATCCGAATCGGGTTGTCATTTACAATGACTACAGAAAATAAATATCTTCATGTTGGAATGCAAATGTATGTTTAAAGGAACAGATGTATCTCAACTTAAAGGGACATAAATATCACAATCACCAACTTTAAGGGGTATCTGCTATAGACTGGTTCCATGGTGGAGTACTGTTGGATATTTTCAATTTGGCGCATGTTTCTCCATACCGCGCCATGTCAAATCTGGCCATATCCGAATCGGGTTGTCATTTACAATGACTGCAGAAAATAAATATCTTCATGTTGGAATGCAAATGTATGTTTAAAGGAACAGATGTATCTCAACTTAAAGAGACATAAGTAACACAGTCACCAACTTTAAGGGGTGTCTGATATAGACTGGTTCCATGGTGGAGTACGGTTGGATATTTTCAATTTGGCGCATGTTTCTCCATACCGCGCCATGTCAAATATGGCCATATCCGAATCGGGTTGTCATTTACAATGACTGCAGAAAATAAATATCTTCATGTTGGAATGCAAATGTATGTTTAAAGGAACAGATGTATCTCAACTTAAAGGGACATAAGTAACACAGTCACCAACTTTAAGGGGTATCTGCTATAGACTGGTTACATGGTGGAGTACCTCCCCTACGTATGACCGGTGGATAATATGAACCTCCACCGTGTATGACCGGCGGATAATATGTTCATATCAGAACCTCCCCCACATATGACCGAAGGATAATATGAGAACTTCCCTCGCGTATCATCGCCGAATAATATGAACCTCCACCGCGTATGACCGGCGGATAATATGTTCATATGAGAACCTCCCCTACGTATGACCGGAGAATAATATGAGAACCTCCCTCGCGTATGACCGGTGGATAATATGATAACCTCCCTTGCGTATGACCGGCGGATAATATGAGAACCTCCCTCGCGCATGACCGGCGGATAATATGAACCTCCACCGCGTATGACCGGCGGATAATATGTTCATATCAGAACCTCCCCACATATGATCGGAGGATAATATGAGAACTTCCCTCGCGTATGACCGGCGGATAATATGAACCTCCACCGCGTATGACCGGTGGATAATATGTTCATATGAGAATCTCCACCGTGTATGACCGGTGGATAATATGAACCTCCACCGCGAATAATATGTTCATATCAGAACCTCCCCCATGTATGACCGGAGGATAAAATGAGAACCTCCCTCGCGTATGACCGGCGGATAATATGAACCTTCACCGTGTATGACCGGCAGATAATATGTTCATATGAGAACCTCTCCTATGTATGACCGGATGATAATATGAGAACCTCCCTCACGTATAACCGGTGGATAATATGAGAACCTCCCTCGCATATGACCGGCAGTTAATATGTTCATATGAGAACTTCCCCATTGTATGACCGGAGGATAATATGAGAACCTCCCTCGCGTATGACCGTTGGATAATATGAACCTCCACCGCATATGACCGGCAGATAATATGTTCATATCAGAACCTCCCCCGCGTATGACTGGAGGATAATAAGAAAACTTCCCTCGCGTATGACCGGCGGATAATATGAACCTCCACCGCGTATGACCGGCAGATAATATGTTCATATGAGAACCTCCCCCGCGTATTACTGGGAGATAATATGAGAACTTCACCGCATATATGAATGGCGGACACATAAGTTTTTAAGTCTATAAACACTATTTGATTTGAATATTCTTTTGAATAGTCTTACCATTGACATATTCATTCGTTCAAACCAGTTGATCTATTTTGTAACTTGGCTTTTAGTCGCTGGGCTCCGGCATCTGGGCTTTTAGTCACAACTGAAATAAAAATAAGTGCGAATATCTTGGAGCTAATTTCTGCAACAATTTCACCGCCTGGTGGACCCATTTGGAAAAAAATACATTCCCGGTGTCTAATTCTACATTTTGATATACTATACGCCCCATTATATTGAATATACCGGCTGAAATCGATACTGTAATTGTAAACATCGAGTCTATTTTTAGCTGTTTTATCGGAGCGTGTTTGCGTGTTCGCCATTACAATATTCGCACCAAAACAGCCATATTGTAGCTAAAACGAATGCACAGTATTCCACTGCGTTATTTGATACCTAAAACTTGTTGTTTGCTAGTGTATTCATCGAGAAATCTAAATTCTAAACATTAATGTCGAACGCAGTTTTTCGTGTTTGTGGCATTTTATGTTAGGTCAGTTGTCGACCGGATAATGTAACTTCCGGTGTCCGGTCAGTGGCGGGGTTAATATGTGTGGATAGGGCGAATGTGGACCTTTCGTTAGACACCAAAATTAACCCTCTATGCGCTGTATTCCTCGAGCTATCGGCCGTCCCACGCAATTTGAAAATCCTGTCCCGCAGATTGTCATGCTATCCCAAATTCCACCCCATGTTAGGTCAGTTGTCGATCAAATAATGCAACTTCTGGTGTCCGGTCAGTGGCGGGGTTAATATGTTTGGATAGGGCGAACGTGGGCCTTTCGTTAGACACCAAAATGAGCCCCCTACGCCCTGTATTCCTCGAGATATCGGCCGTCCCACGCAATTTGAAATTCTGTCCCGCAGATTGTCGTTTTGTCCCATATCCCATCCCATCCCGCAGATTGTCATGTCCCAGATATACTCTGTTTCAAAGTCATTTTTCTGGTACAAAAAGCTTTTTAGCTCACATCTATTTGTGGCACCTCCTTTAACGATATATGCTCTATATATTATCTCTATGTTGTTATATCTATTTCTCTCTGCTTTTATGTGAACAAATTATGCAGATCTTCATTGTATATAGAATCTGAATGATTATTAAAGTGATGTGAAACACTTCGGTTGGGTGATCAAATAGAAATAGAGAATAATCTTGCTCAAAGTACCATAGTTATTTTTTACGAATATTAATCCAAATTGACAACACACATCGTCATTCTGTTATTTTAATTCAATGCAATGACTCTCGATGGAGAAATCATTTGTATGTTTTTATTGTCGATAGTTGCGTCCCGAATCGAGATGTAAATATTTACAGTTGATCGTAGTTCAGACGATATTTTCTATGAAGTGGTTTCGTCGATTTCTTTGAAATTTAGTAGAAAGTTAGCAGAATGGTACCTTTCCCAGGTTGGCGTAATGCCTGAGTATACTAACTGGTCACTTCACGCACCCAAACAAGTCCATAATATGTCTTTAATGGAAGACAAAAACAATTGATTTTAGTACGATTGAGGTTGAATATATATATATTTGTTTTCTCCCTTGCATAGGTACATGTATCATGTACTAAAAACTACTCAAATTCTATATATGGATTGATATCTCAAAAGTGCATTCTGGCTGGATAAAAAACTAATTTTGAAACATGAATACGGAAGGAAGTTCAATATACATGATTTGCAGGTACTGGAAACGTGCAGCAGTGCTAAAATGACATAGAAACATATGCTACTGTTAGTCTAAAAATAGAAATTTCCTACTAAATGGGCACTTGTAATTTCTGTTTCGAAAATCAAGCAATGAGAACAAGATACTCCCCCCCCAATCACCCTGTTGCCACGTCCCTGGTACTGGGGCAAATTGGGTGCAATTGCCAGGTGGACAAATTATTGTACTTTGCAAGTACATTTCAAGAATGCCTGGACAAACATACATGTATATTATGATATCTCTGAATGATTAATCGTTAATCATTAATTTTTCACATTCAGAAAAGTTTTCAATATGCCCATTAGCGTGATCGATGAGAAATGCACTGCACTCTTAGTGTTACATGGTTGTGAGGTACATGGATATGGTACCAGTCTGCGAGTTACATGTATGCTAAAAAAAATTCTATATCAGATTTATGGAGGCACGTACTCAACACTAGGATGATTTTTCATTGCTTCACATGTGCTTGCTTTGACAGTGAGCTCGAACAAATATTTTGAATTTTGGAAAATTCCCAGGCCCTCCTTATAAGCTAATATAACATGTGAGATCTAAAACCCTAAATGTAAACCATGGATTAAATATGTCCACCTACATGTACTAGTACCTCCTCATAATCCTTGAAATTCTACAAATTTGTTGAAAAATACTAGCGATATAACAAGATACACCAATGCATTCATATGTTTTTGCACATAAAACCATGATATATTTGAAACTTTCAATTTCAATCTATGAACGCATTGGTGTATCTTGTTATATCGCTAGTATTTTTCAACAAATAAAATAGGTCTATCAGAATAGTTCACTATCTAAGGCGTTATGTGACAAGCTCTGAGCAGCACAGTAAAGACATCAAATCATTTTCTTGACCACATATCTACTCCAAACATATTTGTCATTGATCCCTAATGGAGTTTCGCATATGTAAGAGAATGCATGATTGGCACAGGGTTTTCGCAAAATTTCAAGAAGCTCCAGTCATAGAAGGATTATAAATAATTAAGACAGTTGTAGACATTAAACGGACATGGCTCATTCGAACCCTAAAATTTATGTTTACATAATTCGAGAAAAGGGGACTCAAAACATATATGCAAACCGGCATCCCTATCATTTTTGGTACGCGATAATGTGTTTCCATTGGATCTTATTTGTCCATGCGAGAATAATAGCCTCTGTTGACATGGATGTAACAATAGAACAGTTTTCCAGTTTGTTACACAATGTCAACATGAATTTTAGTCATTTACATTGATTCTTGGAAAACATTGATTTTTCTCAAATATACTCTAATCACAATTTAGTAGTCAATAATTCTCAGTTGGCTGTCGATGAACTGCAGTTAGTTAAATTCCGTAGTTGTTTTTAAATATACTCAAGCCAATCAAGCAGTACCCATATCATCAAGATACAACATTTCTTCAAAATATGCTTTAGTTATCAGAATCGATGTATTGCAATAAAATAATGCTAATCACTGTCAACTATGGTATCAAATTACTCAAAACTTGTTGTTTACCAACATTCTTTCAACAAAATATGGTAGTATCATCACTAAAGTATATCAAAATTTGATCGTATTACCACTTGACTTTAGAGTTATCCATTTTCTTCCGCAATTTGTCCGAGAACCTCAGTTTGACCACGTGTTTCTGCCCAGTGGGCCACATATTATACATCTCGAGAAATAACAAACTTCAAAAATTGATATCTGATCACTCTGAGCTTTGATGGGTGGGTTCCTCGACTCAAATCAAAAAAAATTTGCCCCCAAAACAAAAGAAATAGTAATATAGGAGTGTCTGATCATCGGATTGAGTACCTCCTACCCAGGTGGTGAAAAATAAAAGATATGAAAAATTGATATCTGATAACTCTGAGCTTTGATTGGTGGGGTCCTCGACTCATATCTCATATTTTGTTAACCCCCGAGCCGGAGAAACACTAATTTAGGACCGAAATGAAAATTGGGAAAATATGTTTCTACTTCTAATAAAAAGGAACGATATTGAAAACTGTCACTCAAATTTTTTAAATTTTATTTCTCCATCAGTTTAATTAAAACCACCTGCCTCTGAGTCACAAGATGAAATGTGGGAAAATGGCAAACATGGTAAGACCTCCAGGTCAGGGATAAATGCTGAAAAGACAAAATAGTCTTTGATAAAAGTTTTGATCTAGAAAATATTTGGACTACATGTAAGTTGGTTTTTATTCCATTTTGAAGAGGAATAATAATCATATCCTCTATAACATAATCAAAATCTGATAAACCTGCTTGGAGCAAAATGTTCTATTCAAAATGGCATCCATGATGACAATTGGTATTGAAAAATGCCTATCACTTTCTGTGATAGGTGGCTTTAGGTGAATCAACTATTGTCATGTTAGTAATAAAATTAAATATACACAAACAATGCTTTAATAGTCGTAAACGATATAATTATGTAGAATGTCTGTACCAACATGGCTATAACACACCTGTTACCCCATTTGATATTGGAATAGTTAGAAAATAGACATGAAAAATAACACCAAAAACAGTGTCTTCACCATCGGTTATAGTAGTAGAATCAGGGTAGTATAGGATTAAATTTGTTTTCAATTATTTTTCCTCAATATGTGTCTACAGTATATTGTTTACACGCCGTTCACTCAACACAACATTCAAATTATACAGCATTGCGGAACACAAAGCTCATATCTTATACTTCATATCATATCTATTTTTTCTAAAAATAACCTCAGACCAGGGGGGTCTGGAAAAATATTGCACATATAGGGCCAAAAAAAAAAAATTCAGACCCCGAGAAAACCATCACCCCATTTGTGCAAAAAAAATCCTCAAAATTTTGGGGACCCACCCCCCTTTCTCATGTTTTTTTTTCAAAATTTCGGAGTTTATTTTTAGCCGTTCATCAATACGGTAACTGTGTTAACTGCCTTTCAATCCCATTCCACTATCCTTTTTTGGTGCAAACTCTTGCTGTGTACCATTAAGACTCAAGCAATAACATGCTTAATTGGTAAACACAGATCAGTTTAACAAACTGTATTTCCAGGTGTTTCCTGTATCTAACAACAATGATAAGCATGTAGGTACATTATAATACCCTGCTTGACAAAACAAGTATCCACCTAACCGCGGTGCAGTTAGCGTTGCCACCGTGGCTGAAATGCAACTACACCGCGGCTCCACCGGCTAACTACAGTTGGGCCGCGGTGTACTTGCCGTTCGGCCATGGTGTAATTGCCGCGCCGCGGTGTACGTTCATTAAACTAAAAAAAGACGATGCAAACCAGAAATCTAACCACGGTGTACATGCCGTTCGGCTGCGGTGTAGTTGCCTTTCGGCCGCAGTGTACTTGCTGTTGGGCCACGGTGTACTTGCCGCTCGGCCGAGGTGCTCAACTGCAGTTACAAACTCTGACACCGCGGCCGAACGGCAAATACACCGCGGTGCCAATGGACACTTGTTTTGTCCAGCGGGGTATGTCACAAATAGTCCTAGACCCCACTATACAGTAATGCCCTAAGTAATCAACCTCTTAACCAAAGCAGAATTATGGGTAACGTTCAGGATTTAGTCGGAATATGGCTTGTTGCCTTTCATCGGAAAGCTCTCGCCGTAAGCTTTCCGATGAATGGCAACAAGCCATATTTCCGACTAAATCCTGAAAAGTTACCTATAATTCTGCTGGTTATTTAAAGAGGTCGATTACTTTAATAGGGCATTACTGTAGCCTTAATATATCGAATGTGTTGTGTGTGACAGAACATTGGCCAGTGTAAATAGTGGTAAACAAGTCAGGGGTTCCACAATTATTTGTACATGACCAAAAAACTCTTCAGTCTTATTCACCGAGGTGGGGTGGTGGAGGGGAATTGTGTTTTTTTTCAGTCTTATTCACCAAAGGTGGGGTGGTGGAGGGGAATTGTTTTTGGTTAGGTATACACAGAGATATACATGTATGGTTAGTATATCCCCCGATATTAGTTGGCAGGTACCGGTATATTGTTGACCGTCCGACCATACAAACATTTTGCATTGTAACTCGGGAGTCGGTTGTCATATTTTGATGCTCTATGGCACGGTGACAGACCAGAAATGGGGAATGAATATGCATGATATCACGGGTTGTGACCATCGATGCCTACCAGAGTTATGGGCCCTATTCGGCTTTATGAAATTCAGTCCGTTCAAAGTTTTTGCAATATAAGTGTCTGTTGTCGAATTTCCGATTTGGTTTGGTATGGTGATAGACCAGAATGATAGGGAAGGACATATGCACATA
This sequence comes from Siphonodentalium dalli, assembly GCA_032622095.1. Taxonomy (NCBI): domain Eukaryota; kingdom Metazoa; phylum Mollusca; class Scaphopoda; order Gadilida; family Siphonodentaliidae; genus Siphonodentalium; species Siphonodentalium dalli. Next base: position 296,389,319 of record CP136064.1, read on the forward strand.
TTACTGCATATCACAGGTTTTGCCTGTCAATGCATACCAGAGTTTCCGGTCTTGTTCCATCCGTAAACACATTATGCATTATTATAACTCAGGGGCTCCCGGTGGTACAGTCGGTAGAGTGCCAGGTAAATTACTCAGTCCAGTGCCGACGAAGCTGGTTCGAACCCCGTCATAGGTAGAGTGACTGGAATCATGTATCTGGGAAAGTTTGTCAGTTGCTTTCCGGGGGGTCGGTGGTTTATACACGCAGTGAGACGATTTGCAATTTGAAAGGAATATACATGTATACATGTATGTCAGCTGTGTATGTCACTAATAAATTGTTGGAAAATCTATGACCACAATTTCAACCTATTTTTGGTATAAAGTTTCCAACTAAATGTTGAGTGATGTTTGACTGCAGTTGGTGGGATTAAGATCCATGCATAACCTGCCCACGTCCCACTCTGGTGCCCCGTCCCAAGAGGGCGGTCTTGCATTCATCACTGATGATGAGAAATTGTCAATATTAGATCTCATTGGAAAACAGGGTTTGATCTCGTCAGGGAGGGGATACAACCCCTTGTCCATGAGGGTTAGCTGCACCCATTGGGGAGATCTGCAATAGTCAGCCCGGTATTATAATCTGGAGATATCCTGGTGGCACCCATGTTGCAAAAGATATAAAAAAATTTAAAGACAACAGAGCAGAAATTAGGGGGCCAATAACAAGGCATGCATGTGGTCTCATAACCACAAAACTACATTAAAGTCACCCATATCAACCCAAATTGGATGCAGTATATATATATGATTATATATGATTTCATTATCTCTATATCATATATATTCGGTCTCTAAAAACCATTAAATGCACTCAACATGTGATTTCCTCATGCTCCTGTTACGCAAATTCTAGTATAAAAATTTGTTAATTTCAGACAAAGCTCAAACATAACATCTGACCAGACAAGACATAGAAACCGCTAATCCCATTACCATCCTAGCAACATCAGTCGAACATGATAAACCTTCAAAACAATAACACCGGACACTAGATTACGACCAACCACAGTCACACACGCCATGGATAAATACACTGTCAAAAGCACAGTATTTTTTTTTGTACGGTTATATCCGGCATATATCCATGGTTATATATAAACAGACTACGAGCATCTGACCACAGGTCATTTGCGTAAAAAAAATAATATCTAATTCTTTCATTCCCTCAAGGTACTTATATCTTCAAAGGATGAAGCAGAAGTTTTTAGGCTGTCAGTAAGATTCTAAGAGATAAGGTGGCAACTAAAGATTTAAAGGGATACTGTACACAAATGTTGTTGTTGGCTTCTATACTCTGAGTTGGAGAATAAGGTAACAATTTTTCCATTATTTGAAAGTCTGTTGAGTACGAAGTAGTGTTACGGATGGCAAATTTACCCAAATGCAAAAATACAAATCGTTGTCGAGTAATTATATCCCCACGTTCGAAGAAAATGGGGGGTATACTGGATTGACTGCGTCTGTCCGTCACGCTTTCTCCGTCTGTTTGTCTGTCCGTCCGTCTGACCTCATAACTCGAACAACTATGAACCGATTTCAATAATTTTTTGTATGCAATCTCCTTAGGACGGTGTCTCCGCATGTCTCCGCGGTTCGGTCCGACTTTTGTTTTCAAGTTACGCCTCTTTTTCGACTTATTTTGACTTAGAAAATTCTGTCCGACTTAATAGCTTTAACAAATATGAACCGATTTCAATAATTTTTGGTATACATGCTTCTCACAATACCCTCTCTACATGATGCGGCTAGGGATTGGCTCAGACTGTTTTTCGTAATATTACACCTTATTTTCGACTTATTTTGACTTGGAAAATTCTGTCTGACTTAATAACTTTAACAAATATGAACCGATTTGAATAATTTTTTCTGTACAAGCTTCTTGTGACACCATATCGATATTATTAGTCCGAATTTTTCTTTAAAGTTAAAAATCTTTTTGGTTGAATTTACGGATAATGCGGGTTGAATTTGCCACGGTGTGTGTATGCTAGCACTCGAGTGCACACCTCTTGTTTTTGAACAGTTTTCAACCAAATGTATCAAATAAAAGTTATATTGTATCGTCACTAGTCACTGAGTGGCTTGAGTTTTCTCCCCGTATCAGCATAATGTTTAAAACGATCGTGTGTGCCATTTACCAATCCAGTATCCCTCAATTAATTTGATTACGTCTTGTACACGGAAATTCGTAATTTAATTTACGCCATTTTATGGCTCCAGTCATAAATTGAATTTATAGCAAATTATTAACTTTGATTTTAAGATAGCCTATTAACCTGAGCATTTACAAAATATATCTTTGACTCAAATTACTTATGTTTCTATATATTATCGATCTTAGATCGTTGTTATCACCGGAAATTTATTATCGGAAACATTTTTTTCTTAGACGTATCTCAACAACATTTGTCTAATATTAGTCAAGTGCCTTTATGGTTTTACCCAGAACTAATTGCAACAGAATTTTTTTTTTGCTGGAATAGGTACATAGACCCTCCATAAACAACGTACTAAAAATCAGCAAAATCGGAAAAAAGGAAAATTGGTGATTTTCGTGAAATAAATTTGGGAAATTTTGGTCAAATCATCCATTTATGGATTTTCTTTAGCGTATTTAAAAAATTCAAATACACAAGTCCTACAAATATCATGCCGATTTTGTTACCCTCACTTTTCTGAACACTGAACTAAGAACCATTGCCAGATTTTTGGATTATTTTTCGAGTTGTGTGACTTCAAAAACGCGAATTTACCTTATTTCGGAGCCTAAATTTTGCAGAATGAGCCAAATGTCATATTTTATGGTTAATTATCTAAAAAAACGAGCCCAAAATACAGGGCTATTCCTCACTAGATAAAGCACAAAAAATTATTATTATGTGCATCTATGGTTAAAGGGGTACTGACGTACTGTACGCCATTTTCATTAAATTTCCGGTGATAACAACGATCTAATTTCGATAATATATAGAAACATAAGTAATTTGAGTCGAAGATGTATTCTGTAAACGCTCAGGTTAATAGGCTATCTTAAAATTTAATAATTTAAAAGTTAATAATTTGATATAAATTGAATTTATGACTGGAGCCATAAAATGGCGTCAATTAAATTACGAATTTCCGTGATCAAATCAAGTAATTGAGGGATACTGGATTGTTAAACCGATCGCACACACGATCGCTTAAAATATTATGATAATACGGGGAGAACACTCAAGCCACTCACTGACTAGCGACGATACAATAACTTAATTGATTATATGGGACTAGTATGCATATAATATAACTTTTATTTGATTCATTTGGTTGAAAACTGTACAAAAATTACTCGACAAGGACAATTTGTATTTTTGCATTCCGGTAAATTTGTCATCCGTAACACTATTTCGTACTCAACAGACTTTCAAATAATGACAAAAATGTTACCTTATTCTCCGACTCGGAGACTATAAAAACCAACAACAACATTTGGCGTACGGTACCCCTTTAACCCTTTACCCAACAGACCGGCCCTGTGCCAATGCATTCTCTTATATATGCGAGTCGACCACAGGTCGCCTCGCATATATAAGAGAATGCATTGGCTTAACACATATTAATTGTTAAAAAATGTAAGAAAAAATTAAAAACATTTTTTAGGCCAATGCATTCTCTTATATATGCGAGGCGACCTATGGTCGACTCGCATATATAAGAGAATGCATTGGCACAGGGCATAACTGTAACTATCACAATGTGGTCAAGGAGCCGGTTCCAATGATATCCATATTTGTATGGTTCTATTGAGACAGACCGAAGATATTTTAGGCTGTTGAAGCTTTATTTGGCCGGTTTTGGCTGGTTTGTTGGGTAAAGGGTTAAGAAGAATAAAATATTCTCGAACAAAATGTGTGTTCCATTCGTGTGATGAAATGCAATATTTGGGGTCATGTAACTGAATAAATTCCAATCTATATGCTCTGCCTTTCTCGTAACCTTTTAAGAATACAAGATAGAACAAATTGTGATGGAATTTCTAAATACAATTGTGAAGAAAATTAAATTATGGCTCCATGAACTCTTAGTCTAGCCTCTTTTCCGAAAATGCTATTTTGGGGCGTTTTTGTAAATATTTTAAAGGTTTTTGTGCATATTCAGAAAAATTAACAAAAGTTATTGTGTAAAAGTATTTTATCTTCTTATATTAGTTTTTTGTTGAGAAAATAACATATCAATGGTTATACCAATGAATGTCACTGGATTTCTCTCATCACTTCGGATAATTTACTACAAATTTGAATGGCAGAAACATGGGGTAGGGGAAAGCATATCAACAAAAACTTCAAAATCAAGCATCTTGAATCATACAACATTATATTATCAGCTTCTGCATGTATTGTTCTTTCATACGTAACTTAAAACTTTTTTTGTTTATATACATTGACAGCGCTATAATCCTTTTTGTCGTAATTTGGCAGTGAAATGTCAAATTGTCATTTTGGAATTATTTTTAATCAACATAGCAATAACATTCTAAATAAACGTCCAGTAACGTATTAAGCTGTTTAATAACGCAACAGGAACTAAAGTGTTGTGGGAGGAAAGTTCGAATAATTTTACGCACTAAAACACCATTTGTTTTTTCTCTTTATGCCCAAATACCTTTTTGAATGAACAAAAAGCAACTGACAAACTTTCCCAGATACATGATTCCAGTCACTCTACCTATGACGGGGTTCGAACCAGCTTCGTCGGCACTGGACGGAGTAATTCACCTGGCACTCTACCGACTGTACCACCGGGAGCCCCTGAGTTATAATAATGCATAATGTGTTTACGGATGGAACAAGACCAAGGATTCAATGGGCCATAAGTTGATTTTCTTAAACAATGGTTTGTTAATATTTTTGCAATTTGTTCAATCTAGTATACTTATTACTTAAAAGGTAATAAGAAAAGCAGGGCATATGGATATCAATTTATTGATTTACATGACCTCAAATATTGCGTTTCATCACACGAGTTCTGTGTCAGTGGCAAATTTGGCTAAGTCCATGCAATGGAACACACATTTTGTTTGAGAATATTTTATTCTTCTTAACCATATGTGCACATATTAATCACCTTTTGTGTTTTATCTTGTGAGGAAATTACAAAAACAGGGAAAAATCTTTGTATTTTGCGTTAGTTTTTTAAATAATTAACTATAAAATATGATATTTGGCTCATTCTTCAAATTTTAGGCTCAGAAATAAGGTAAATTCGCGTTTTTGGAGGCACACAACTTGAAAAATACTCAATAAACCTTGAAATGGTTTTCAGTTCTGGATTCATGATAGTGAGGACAACAAAATATGTATGATATTTGTAGGATTTGTCAATTTGATTTTGTTATATGAAAATCCATAAATTGATGATTTGATAAAATTTCCCCAAAATTATTTCACGGAAATAAACAATTTCCCTTTTTCCGATTTTTGCCGATTTTGAGTATGTTGTTTATGTACTTGTTCGAGAGAAAAAAAATTCTGTTAATATTAGGCAAATACATGTACCGGTAGTCCGGTACATGTATATAATACCTTGATCATGTTCAGACCAACTATCCATTAGAAACCAGATCTATATAATATTAGTATCTGTACCCATATTAATGAAGCGAATGATGGGTATACTGGAATGTGGATTTAGTATGCCCCGACCCCTGAAGGGCGTTCAGGGCATATAATAATACATGCAGTCAAGGTATGTCATTCATCTACCAGTCTGTCTGTATGATCATATCACCTTGTAAATCAGGCGCTAATAATAAGAGTTTTTGTCCTTCTGCATGGTGATAGCACATATTGGGGATATTAAGGGATTCCCGTACACAACTGGAGTTGTGCATTCATTTTTCTCAGTTGCGGCCCTTGTTTGACCTTGTTGAAATATATTGAATTTACACCCCAATCGTGACTACATCAATATCCAGTAAACTGATGTCAAAAGTAGCTTTTGATTCTAAAAATACGAGGTTTATCGTTTTTCAGTGGTGTTAACTATTTTTTCCAACTCCAGTCACATCCATATGCGATTACAGGGCGTGGTAAATGAATCCACATAGTTGAGGTGGGTGCAAAATGGTACATGCTTACCTCTAAACAGTCAGAAATCAAATTATATGACTTGAAATTGTGTCAAGATGGCAAACTCATGCCCTCATCCAGTTGGGAATGAGTATTTTGAATTTATAGTGGGAAATAGTAAAAAAGTGAATAGTATATTAAATTCATAGAGTAGTAATTATATGGTGTCGAATTGAAGGGGACATATTGATGAGAGTGAAATATTTTGACATTTGTTATTTCCAGGAGAACGGACACAGGTGCTTTATTCATACTACCAATTCACTCTCCCTAACTTGAAGCGTATGCATTAGAAGTTGGTCAGACCATTGGTAAAAGATTATGGAGATTCATTTTTGAGTTTTAATCCAGTAAGTATTAATTATCATGCTTTACAATTGGGACAGGCACACTATCACTAGCTTTAACTCTTTTTATTCTAAATCCTCATTGACGAGTAGTTCCATTAGAAAATATACAGGTAATAAGTTCAACAAACAACCTTTGGTTTATTGGAACTTATAAGTTATTATATGAACATGTCCTTCAATTAAATAACTCTTTTGTACCGGTATTATCTGTTATTATGTGCTTATTTTTTCATGAACACACCTCCAAATTAATAACAGGAAATTCCAATGTATACTTTCATAACTTAGGGAAAATACATAAGTACCGGTATAGAAAGAGTTGAAGATATGGGCGGCCTTGGAGGTGGGTTTGCTTTTTAAATATTCACCTCGGTCAAAAACCACCATAAACAGAAATAATAGTAAAATATAGACAGACTTTGTTCTTATCTCAATCAGAAATATGGCAAAAACAGTATGCTATTGTAAATGTTTTCCCCTTGTTATGTAAACAGAAGCAAAAAAAGTTACGTTTTCTGACTTTTGTTTAGATCCGGATATGGTAAACATAAAGAGCGTTGTTTGTTACTCTTTTCCCGATATGGAAATAATAAAGAGCGTTCATATAATTTTTGTGTGATTAACCAATAAATTACGTTGTGTTGTGTAAACAGAAGCACAACTGCTGTAACACAAGCAGGTTCTTGTTTTTGTACACCATCGTACGTCTTGACGACAATGTTATATTTACGCTCTGATTATGTTCGGCATATGAGCGGAACTGTATGTATTTTGGTGTTCCTTCCGTTGATGGCGATTTGAACAAATAGAAATATTCCTGCAACGAACGCCGCTCTTGCCTTTAATGTTCTCCAGATAATATTGAGTATCAGATGACTTTCATGTCAAATCCCATTATCATCAGCAAATTCTTGCACAGACAAGGTCTACTATCAATGGAGCGAATTTATGCAACAAACATGATAGATCTGTTGAATCTTCCCATCTAGGGTAAAGGGGGGGGGTCTATCATTTGATGATATTGAGTTGGGAACATCCTGTGCCAATGCATTCTCTTATACAAGAGTCTCCCCCGCCAATACAAGATAATACATTGGCCTAACAATATTTACCATGACCTTGTAAGCCAGTGCATTCTCTTATATATCAATTAATAATATGTGAGGCTCCATATTCCAGTGATCTTTACTGATTAGACCGTGTTGTGGCTGAGGTAGCTGTCACCCGGAGATGGAGAAATTCCTATTTTGATTTTCTATTTCTGTGTACTATTCTACATCAGAATTTCTGAGGTTTATGGGGCAAAGCCCAGAATTTTGTTTTTAAATGGTCAAACTTGTGTTAAAATTGAAAATGGCTATATTCTATAAAATCAATCAATGATAGTTAAAATTGTGATAAATGAAACGAAACATCCACTTAACTGACCCCAATTAGTCTACTTATTATGAGCAAAAAGAAATATCACAAAAGGATAGACGTATTTTGAAGAAAAAAAAGTCGATAATTTTTTGGCATATATATTTGACGAAATTTCAATGGTCATTACTTAAAAATCGTTCCTTAAATAACAACCAAATGAGCTTTAAAAACAGCTCACATCATTTGTGCTACTATCTAATGAGAAATAATTACATGTACCATTTATTGTATATGTTTCGTTATATTCATGATATTGTTACCCCTACCGTCATTTTGTAATCTAGAATGGTCATGTCTCCCAATGTTTGCACTACGAACTCCCACGCCACGGGGATCTCTATTCAAGAAATATCAATCATCAGCATATTGCTTATAAACGCCCTTGTTTATGTAATACAATTCCTTGTCAGAAAAAGCAGCATGTATCGGGGGGGGGGGGTGAAATTTTTTTTTCCGACAAGTATGCCAGGGTGGGTGGGTGGTCAAAACCACAAACAAGCTATTTTTTACGCAACTAAAAAAAAAAATCCTGCTTGTTTTTTAGTGTTTTGGCAATGAGTTGGGCTTCAAAACCACTTTGAATGAGAGAAATAATGTAATTCTAACTGTAAACTGACTGCGGGCAGTTATCGTGTTGTATTTTGTTGCAAATTTTGAAATCCAAGATGGCCACTGGCAGCCATGTTTTTTTGGCCGAATAACCTAAAAATGACTCATTCCTATTTACATGTCCATGTTAACATCCATGATAAATAGTATGCACAGAAATTCATATACAGCTGTTTACAGTGAATTCCCCCCGCAAATCTCTGTTTTAGTGTTAAAAGGGGGGGTGGGTGTCAAAAAATGGTCGGAAAAAACTGCCGAAAATGGAAACAAATTTGGCGGTGGGGGTGGGTGGGTACAAAAAATGATCGAAAGGGAAAAAATGTCATACGTGCCTGAAATTTATGCATGTATTGGATCAATGTACTTTCTCCTTGCATATTATAAAACTGTTTAAGTCGGTTATAACTTATTGGACTCGCGCTACCGTAGGCTACCGGACATTCATAAACTAAATGGTCCTGGGTTATGCCCTTGACCATCTTGGCATCTAGTTTACGAATGTCAAGTAGCTCTTCCATTGACCCTGACATAGAGCCACATCGTTTTTTGTGTACAGGTACTCCAATCAATAATGCAGGCATGCCAAAAATATCTTCAGAAATTCCACCAGATATTTACAAAAATAATGCTCTGCTAGTATTTAATGTTATATGTACATGTAGCTACAATGGCACTGATTATTGTTACGTCCAATGCTGTTTTAGATTTAATTAGATCTTTGAGCATTTTCCGAAATATAATTAATGTACAAAAACATGACAAATTCTGAATATTACGGTTTGGTTATAACCAATTTTGGGCACCCAATCCTGTTGTAATGGGTTGGCAAAGGCCTAGAGCAATGTGTGATATATGAATCTGCTGAACAGAAGGTATACGCTTCAATCCATCACTGGAAATTTCCACCTTCATCATTCCATGATGTTCTGTGAGAATTATATCTCATGTCCAAGCTGAGCTACATTAACACTTTTATTAATGTACATGTACATCATCTCATTTGGCCCTTATTTGCAGGTAGGAACATGTTTGGAACTACATTGGAACTACAGAGAAGAATATTATCCCGATCTCTGAGCTTCGGGTAGTGTAATTCGATGTTCATACTAAGAATTAAAGGCTCAACATCATACCCACAGGTTGCATCCATGTACATGTGTATGTATAGCAGGAAATTCTCTAACATGGTGACTAGGATGAAAGTCATACAATGTTCCGCTTCCAGTAAGAAACCACATCTTTGGTTGGTAAGAAAGTCGCGCAACATATCCCATGTTTACATCTGGAGCCATCAACATAACGGAAACATGTTTGGAACTACATTGGAAGTACAGAGAAGAAGTTCAACACAACAAGCACCTAAATGATTCTGAGCTTGAGTCAGTGTAGTTTGGTGTTCGTACTAAGAATTAAAGGTTCAGCATCGTACGCACAGTTTGCACTTATGTACATGTGTATGTACTGCAGGAAATTCTCTTAACATGGTGACCAGGTTAAAAATCATTCAATGTTCCGCTCCCAGTAAGAAACCGTGTCTTTGATCAAAGAGTTGTGCAACATATTCTATGTTTACATCTGGAGCATCAACATAACGGAAACCAAGACCGTTCGATCGTCTCTCGATGGCCTTTTCATGACGTCATTTATGTTGGAGAGAGGTATAGGAGATTTTGACATTTTCTGCTGATCATTCTTCGGAATAAGTGCCAAATTAATGTGAATGACCAGGACTGTTGGTAGAACATATACGCTATTGTGGTGGATTGGCGGTAACATGGCATGACATTGACCGCTTCTAGTGTATGTTCAACCTCATTGCTTTCGAATTGGTTGAACATAAACCCGAAGTCGTCAATGTCACACCATGTTACCATCAATCCACCACAACTAAACTAAAAACGTTTTACTGAACCAAGCAGTTCGCTATAAAATTATGAAACGTTCTTAGACATTATAATTGAAATTACCATGTAATCACATATTGAATGCATACATTTAGAAACCTGAATAATACGTTGAAAATGTTTGGATCTTGAATCTACAGTTAAAGGTGACATATGCAACTGGTTTCATCATTTGCCAAAATAATGAATTTAATTGGTTGCCCATTTGGTCAGCCAACATATCCTGCAATCGTGCTATTTTATAAATGCGCTTATCTGCTGATGTGCAGCGTAACATGTCAATGTTTTGAGATAGGTTTTGCATTTTGACCGAAAACTTCATTACCTATCTCCCCACATTTTTGTGACACCACTGATTGAGGTTAAGGCAATCGCTGTTTATTTCTCCCAACACATATCATATTTCAGCAAGATGATAAGTCAAGTGATACATGTATTTATTCTTTTACAAAGTGTATCTTATAATTGGATACAGAGCCAATGATAGGATTTGACCAGTAAAAGAAGAGTTCACCGCCTGTCTCAAAATTATTTTAAAAATCTGATAGACAATTTTGGGGCTATCCCCTATGTGCTATAGGCCTATTGTGCGACGTGAATATGCCGCTTGTGAAATAGTATTCCTTGAACTCATAAAATATAGGATGGATTCTCATCTAACTGAAAAGTGTGGTTGTTACACAAACACAACCTTCGGGTTTCCACTTTTTGGGATCATGGAACATTAATATGTGGGGCCCAGATCACTCTAAAAACTGCTGCATGTCACCTTGAAGATTTTTTTCTATTATTTTGTGTATTAATTTCACTATATCATTGAGATGTGTGAAGCGTGTGTATTATATAATTATATAAATTGAACAAGCTACCGGTATGCATTAAAGAGTCTAAGGAAAATATCTTGGAATTCCATTACCACCAAGAATCTTTACATCAGCATCAGACAAGCACAACATTTAACATAAATTGGAGGCGACTAATTAAAGTCCTTCTTGTTAGTGCCTACTGGTGGTAGGGTGCGCGGAGAATGAGGATCCGCGCTATCTCTCTCTTTGTTTGCGAGCTGAGGTGCTGTGCTGAGGTTTAGTGTTCCAGATTTGTGCGTGTGCATTTAGTTCCCCTTTGTAAGTTGTCAACATGGATTACTATAGTGAGGGACACGTTGGGTGTGGGGAAGTTGATGTCAACGGGTGTGACACTGGTGAGAGAAATGCTCGTGGCCATATTTAATGTGATTGAGTAATGAGGTAATAAATTCAAAAAGGCGAGGATGATCCTCCAGGGAGGTAATCTCAATCACTTGAATATCCTAAAAATGGTCAGGATGATCCTCCAGGGAGGTAATCTCAATCACTTGAATATCCTAAAAATTAGGATATTCAAGTGATTGAGATTACCTCCCTGGAGGATCATCCTCGCCTTTTTGAATTTATTACAACATTTAACAGTAAAATGATGAAGTCAATCAGTCAATTGACGATTTTCATCGAATCCAGAGTTTTTCGACACATAGCTAAAATAGCATAATAAGTTTCCTGTCATTATGTCATATCTAGTCACATTGCTATTTTCACAGTGTTCACAAATTTGGTGATTACAACAACTCATTTAACACTAATGTGTGTATACTTGAAGAGTCCATAATTGATCAATAATACCCATCAAGGAGAATAGAATTAAGCATTTCCAAGAATTGCAACTGTAAGCACCCGTTTTTCTTATCGCCAAAATGAAAGTGACAGGAGATAGCATTCTGTCCATCGTAACACTGCGAGTTGATGTTATACAGCAGGAATTGTATGCAGAAGCTATTTATAGCGATGGCTATTTGACTGATAGTTATATTCATTAAGACTCTGTTATGTGTAACTTATTCTAGAGCCTAATTTTAATTAGAACTGATTATACTCATGTGTATGGAGGTGATGTACACATGGAAAACTTGTTCGTTCATATGTATTGACAAGACACAACAGGTGTATCCTCATGTCATGGCTGATTGGTCATCTGTACATAGCAGTTGATAACACATGCATGCCGTGAACATGTGATTAGAATCCAGGGACATTTTCATTAACTATATATGCTCTTTGTAACTTTAACAGAAATACAAATTATGAATGCAAAAAATTATGGGCGCAGTGCGTGTTCAGCTGAGTTAAGTTGAGACCAGAATAATATTATCCATCATGACCTGGGGCGTGGGGATGGAAAGATCTCACCCGAGGGACAAGATATTTCGACCGATTGTTCGGACCCAATAGCTGGCCCCGAAGATAAGATTTTTCTATGCCCACATCCCAGGTCATAATGGATTATTTTTCTCCCAAACCCAAGAGCCTCATACTCATTGTTTTGTTTTATACCAAATATTGGCACATTTCAGTAGTTTCATAACGGTACATCTGGGGAGAAATCTGATGCCACATTTGTGATTTTATTTGTTGATTTTGGTATATACTGTGAAAGCAAAGCACGATACCCACACAAGCTAGCCTATATCATCAATGCTCCTGGCATGAATTACAACACATTTTGTTAGACTGCCAGTCATTGCTACATATTCCGAATGACGTGTGGTACCATGTCATTGACCAATATGGTATTGAATGTTTTCTACCTGTCAGATGATCACTGACAATCTGACTCGCTTGCTGGTTAGGTCGGCCGCATTTATGTGGAAACAGTTTCATTTTGATAATGGTGATGATGTTCAATTGCCCTTACAAGTACTTGTTTGCGATTCTGTACTTGGTGGAATTGATCCCCAGATAATGACGACACAAGGGGGGGGAAGTTGTTGTCACTCTCGGGCATCGCATCGATGAGTTGATTGAGTGGTTAAATATAGAATATCCATAAATACTGTTGACGAGATACATCGTTTATTTTCGCGAGTATGATTCAGTAAATAAATTCCAAATGGGAACCGAGCTTTAGCGAAGTTCCCCCATTTGCTGAATTATACATTCGAGCGAAAATAAGCCTTGTATCTCGTCAAACTATATGGGTATTATTTTTATCCATTTTAAATATAATGAAATAATGTGCAATTGTTGGCTAAAAAAGCAGTACACAAGAGCGTTCTCAATTATGATTGTCTATACTCTTTGCTTTTGTGGATTTACGTGATACCCATACAAAAAATGGTGATGCCAAGTATTTTTCCTTGTAAGCCGAACATTATCTAAGGCAATTTTGGCAAATTTGGTGATTAATATATTCTTTCACTGCATATAACGATACCTCAAGTGGACTACACAAAATTATAAAATTATCTTTCGGCTAATAGCTATGCGAGGTGCGAGGGCTGTTGTGACTCTACTCGACTGAAATGGAATGAAAGAGGCTACAATACTATTTCGGATGCCACGCACCTGGTGTCTCGATGCTCGTAATGAATGATACGGGAGAGTGGCTCCGCCCAGTTGTGACGAGGGATACTAATCCATGCCCGTAATGTTCTCTGGGTTGAAGACTGATATCATGTCTGAAGGGTGCTTCCGTATTTTTTATTATTGGTTAAAGCTATAAAACAATATTTTGAACATGAACATGTTATGTTCTTTGGAATTATTTATCGACTCTTGTGTAGTCCACAACTGCATATAAACAATACAACCATTAGTTCATGCACTCCCATTAGTATTGCAAAGCCCACAAAGTGAATTTTTTTAATATATATAAATATGTTTGAACAAATAAAAATCTCTAAAATAGATAAAAACGTCCCAATACGTGATTTATTTGGAATAAAGTAGAGACCCAGTGAAAGACCAGTTTTTTTTATGCGGACCTTTGACATGAATATATCAATTGAGTTTGAAGATTTATTTTACCTGAATTATAGCCCTTAGTATATCAGTTTTGTAATGTTATATATGACCTTTGGCATGATAACATGAACAAACTTCAACAAATTCCATTCATATTGGTTATATGGATCTTTCACAACAATATCTCATTTGAGTTCAAAAGTAGGGATTGTCAGATATCTTTTCTACCAGAGTTATGGCACTTAGTTCTTCCATTTTTTTTATATATACATAAATTTATTTATTCTTGGTAAAACAGATTCACTCTAATATGAGCAACCAAAAAAAACTTGACCTAGGGCAATTTTTTATGCACAACCTTAGCTGGGTAGCATCAGTGCTCATGTTAAGAATGCGTTATTTGCGACCCTTCAAGTCATTTAAATAATTAAGTATCTGGGATAAACAGCAGCTGAAATATAACTCCTGACAAAGTTACATCTATGTTTTAAGAATATAATAAAGCTCTTTATTGCTGATTAGTAGCCCATTTATAAATAATTTGATGCCCACAGCACCTATCCAAAATATTAACCATGCATTACTAGTTTTACTTTTGTCCAATTTTGCTACATATGTTTAAAGAAACGCTCTTTATTGCTCATTTTTGCTTTTTAAAGACGTCTGAGGTCAAATGACACTCCATTTCAGTTTATCGCTGTTTTAAAAAATTGACAAATCAGATTGCAACAACCATTTTGGTTATATGATCAATTTGGATGAAATAAGTTTTAGTGTCCTTTTAAGACATTTGAAGTCTGATGAGATTCCCTGGCATTGGGTCAAATTTTCAACTATTAGAATCCATAGATTTTCACAAAATTGACATTGTTTTGTGCAGGCTAATGTACTTATTCCTGGTAAGAAACCTTGTATTGCAATTTGCTAAAAGCACAAATGCTCTGAACTATATATATAAATATTTATGTTTTGTTTTGTTTTTAATAAATATTGAAATTATTTTCTGCATTGTCTTATTTTGTGGTCCACATGTCATTACTATCTTTAGAGGTAAAATAGCTACTTGGAGTGGTTAGATGGGACACCTTTGAATTACCAATTAAAATAGTTAGAATAACCATTCTAGGTAGAAAACTTTCCCACCAATAGTAGTTATCAGATTAACTACCCGTAGGTAGTTAAAATTCCAACCACCCACAGGTAGTAAAATTAACTACTGGGTAGTTCGTATTCATCCCCCTACCCAAAGTAGTTAAAAATTTGCCTCCCGTTGGGTAGTTAAAATAGCACCCGGGGGTAGTTATTTCAACTACCGAATGTAGTTATTTTAACTACCAAAGGTATTTAATTTTTTACCTACCCATCAGGTAGTAAAATTAACCACCCAAGGTAGCGGGATGAATACGAACTACCTAAAGTAGTAAAATTTAACTACTTTTGGAGTTAATTTACCAACTTTGAATTTAGTGTGTATAATGGCTCATACCAAAAATCGCACATAACTGTTGGAGGTCATAGCCTGTATAAATGTGCAGTATTAACGCTAAATTAAATTACATACCTGCTCATTGTTCATTGTTGCTACCACTGGTATCAGCAAGGCAATCTCACAGTTATTGTCATTGATTACAAATGGCAAGGATTCAATATCATTAATTCCAAGTTATTTCAATCACCTATAAGAGACAGCCAAATTTTAATACAAATCACTGGGACCTCCTGGAGTCTTCATTATAATTGGCTTTAAATGTATCAAATTCCGTAATACTGGTAGGTGATTTGAACTCAAATGCTTTTGATCCTTCTTCAGATTTAAATGAAATGAAAGCCCGTCTAGTAATCAGAAACCTTATTAATGAACCTACACGCGTAACTGACAATTCGCGAACTTGTATAGATCCGATCTTGGTAAGTGATGGCATTTTGGCTATTGATTCGGGAGTTATAGACCCAGGGGTATCCGACCATTATGGAACGTATGCAGTTGTGGAACTCGATTATACCTTAAACCCCAATTTTGAACGGCACGTGTGGAATTATGGAGCCGCTGATTTTCAGCGCGCATCACAAATAATTAAAAATAAGGACTGGCTTAAACTGACGAAAGGTTTTGGAGTAAATGAAACAGTTGAACTGTTCACTAACCATTTTTAACTATTATGCGAGAAACTATACCTAGTCGCGTCGTTCTCATCAGACCGAAAGACAAATACTGGTTCAACAGTGAGATTCGTAAGCAACTGAGAAAACGGGATAAACTGAGGAAAAAGGCTATTCATAGCGGAAATTTAATTGATTGGAACACTTTTAAAAAGGCGCGAAATACCTTGAATAATATGAAAAAAACAGGCAAGAAAAAAATTTGAAAAAAATCTACAGCATAATCTAACATCAGCAGACTCCCCGAGGTATTTTTGGAAAATGGTAAATAATATTCTGAACCGAACCAAAAACAGATCCCTACCCCCGCTTAAGTTACTCACTGGGAACGATTCATATGAAATTATTGTCGACGATTTATCGAAGGCGACTCTGCTAAATGACAGTTTTATCGGCAACTCCGCGCTGCCCACCGCCAAACCAAACATTATTAAGGCTGTACCCCACCATTAGTAATGTGCCTGTAAAGACGGAAGATATATTGGAAGCTATTTCATCTCTTAAACCTAACAAGGCACACGGTCACGATGGAATAAGAGCAAGAATGCTTCTTGAAACAAAATATGCCATCGTTCAGCCCCTCAAATTTTTTTTCGAATTATGTCTCAAAGAGTGTAAATTCCCCGATGAATGGAAAAAAGCTAATGTGATTCCAATATTTAAAAATGACAATCGCTCAAATCCTAAGAATTACAGACCGATTTCTTTACTGCCGACACTGGCGAAAGTTTTTGAAAAAGTTGTTCTTAAATATCTTTTTAAGCATTTCGAGACCAAAGGCTTCTTTTACGATTTCCAATCGGGTTTCCTTCCTGGGCATTCATCTATATTCCAACTGTTAGAACTTAACCATTCCCTTAGCCAGGCCCTCGAGAATAAACTGCATACATGTGCTGTATTTTGTGATATATCTAAGGCATTCGAGAGGGTCTGGCACGAGGGACTGGTATATAAACTTGAACGATGTGAAATTTCCGGACCACTTCTTGCTTTCATTAATGATTATCTCTCAGATCGAAAACAAAGGGTGATGGTAAATAACAAGTCTTCAGAATATATAAAAAGATACTCGCTGGTGTCCCCCAGGGATATATTCTTGGCCCTTTCTTATTCTTGGTATATATTAATGATCTCGCTGAAAATATTAAATCCTTCACTAGAATGTATGCGGATGATACTTGCCTCACTGCTAGCAATGGAAGTCTCCAGGACCTTGAAGATGGTGTAAATACTGATCTTTTAGCCATAAATAAATGGTCAAAACAATGGCTAGTAAAGTTCAATAGTAGTAAAACTAAGTCCATGACATTCTCTTATACCGGTGCTCAGCCCGACATACATCTGTTTCTCAGTGGTGAACCTATAACCCAAGTAGAATCACACAAACACATTGGCTTGAACATACAGAGTGACCTAAACTGGGACAAACATATCAATGAGTTATCAAAGAAAATATATGGCCGCCTTGCATATTTAAGACAATTGAAATATTCTTTAAATAGGAAAACCTTAGACACAATTTATCGAGCGTACATATTTCCCCTGATGGATTACGCTGACGTTGTCTGGGACTCCGCCCCAGCAAATGTAATTTCAAAATTAGATCGCATCCAAGCGGACGCGGGTCGAATTATTACAGGTCTCACGCGATCCGTTCCTGTGAAAAACTTGCTAGTAGTATTGGGGTGGCAAACGTTAACAAACAGAAGGAAATCTCATAGAAGAATGAATATCATGTATAGAATAACTAATACCAAGACCCCTAAATATCTCAACAATCTCTTACCCACCCGCCCAGAGCTGCTAGATATGATTTTAGAGATAAAACAAGTTTTCCTCCATACTCATTCAAAAGAACTGTCCATTTTGAACACACATTTTTCCCAAATACAACTAGTGAATGGAATACCCTGTCAAATAAAATAAAAGAATCATCTTCCATTAGTATTTTAAAAACAAAATACCTAACGACTGATCCAGTTCTTGTGCCACCAGACTATTTTAATTTCGGAAATCGCGCGATAAACATCATTCATTGCAAACTTCGAAATTACTGTAGCGATTTAAACGCTGACAAATTTTCTAACTTCATATCGGACAACCCAAGCTGTCGTTGTGGTCACCCGGCCGAAGAAGCAAATCATTATTTTTTTGTTTGTCCATTTTACACAGATCAACGATGTTTGTTGTTTCACCAACTCGCTACCATTGGTGTACAAACTATTAATCTCGAGAAACTCCTCCTTGGAGATACTAACCTGAATAGTACACAAAACCGGAGCATATTTAGGGCTGTTCAATTATACATAACCTCGACATCGCGGTTCAAATTTTATTAAACATCTTGATGTGCAAACCTACGCTGCAAATGTAACATGTTGTATTATCACTACATATATAGAAGGCGAAGACTCGTCTGAGCCACCGACCCACAGGACGAACCACCCCCCATAAAGAGAAATATCCACCGTTATTGTCACACTCGCGATTATATCATTATATTGTTATAAGTGAAAAGATGTTGTACATATGAATTATAATGTTTGTGTGTGATTATATTTTATGTTCATTTTGTGTAATACAATTATGTGGGGAGAGAGACCATTTGTAAGTTGTAAAACTTGTATCTCAATCCCGTTGCGATATTATTATGCAATAAAATATGTTTACACTAATACAAATTTTCTTAACTTTCAATTTCGCACCACCGATGTATAACAGCATTAGCTTTCTTGGGGGTGGGGTTACCACCAACACCATGTTTACACAAATAAAATAACAAAAGCTCTCTCGGGGTAAATTCGCATTAGACACCACTTGATTGATCCTGAATGTGTCTTTGCTATTGGATGGCAGCGACAGGATAAAATAAAACAGAAATATTTTGATAATTCACATGTATTTTAGATTGAATTTAACAAAGACCCCAGTTCACGCGACAACTACTGTGCGTCTTTAACTCTGGTACAAGCATAACAAAGATATATTATAGGTACATGTACACAGGGGGGTCACACATGTGATATAATGTTATTAAATGTGCTGGGATGTCAGGGCTTATATTTCGGCGAGAATCCAAATCTAGATTCTCGTAAATATTCTTGCAAATTACCATGGATTCTCGTGAAAAAGTATATATGGATTCTCGCAAAATCAGATGAAATATATGACCTGGGTGTTCATAGCATTTGTTTCCAGCTAATTGTGGTATCCACCTTAATGTATTGAAATTATGTATCTCAACTTACCTGTACATGTTGACAGTTACAGGTAGTCAGGAATTAACCTCTCATTGCACTTCTCCTACCGTGTACAGGACAACCCCATAACAATCCAATGTGTTAGTGTTCAGTCAACTGTAATTACGAACAAACATTTTGTTGGTTAACAAATGCAAAAGCAATATTTTATGAAAATTAGGATAACACTGAGTGAGTTAAAATATTGTTTGAGGTTTAAGTTGCAATAAAATTCCACATGTGGAAAATCAGATTGCTGCATATTAAATACTAACATAATGCACAGGTGTAATTATTTAGTACAATGTATCCAGTACACTCAGGAACATGGCTAGAGGATCTCTGTTGAGGGTGGGGTGTTCGCCGTCTATGAAATTTCCAAAAGCACGGCCCTTGACCCAGACCAAGTAAACTCCCTCCCAGTCCCAAATTTGCAAAATATAATTTGCACCCCTCTACCTTTGGTTATAATTTTCTAACTGATATCTCAAAGTTTCCAGGAAATTTCCAATATGACACCCCCCCCCCCCCCACTTATAAGTTGAAAATTTCCAACTGATGGCCATTTCAGTTCAAGATTTGGGTCAAAGATATGAAACTATGTGATTATTGGCCAAAAAAAAAAAAAAACTAATAACTGGTTGGAAAATTAAAACTATAAAAACAATTTCTACATATTATTGTTGTGAAATTTCCAACTAATATGATCATGTACGTAAACTTAATTTGCGCCCGCTTGTTACTGTTCATGTGATTATCGGATGAATTGTTATCTGTATAGAAGGATTTGATGATAAACCCTAAGGGTGGATACACACATGCATGTAATATCTGTAATTATCGTGTATTTGGCGTTTTACATGGATCATACAGACGATGTGATATGTGTCCACTGACAAACCCAATCATTGCCTGCGTGTTGAACGCACTGAGTTCTAGTTCCAATTAAGTCGGAATGTAGATAAGTCGTTATCTTGGACCGAGTCGCCAGGCCACTTAAAATAATTGTTCGATGGATAACCCATGTGGTAGACTTTCTATTTAAATAACTACCAGTCCTCTCTTATTTATAGCAGTGGTGGATTAGGATATCCTCGACGCATGCAGGGGCTATATATGACCCCGAAAGCTACCAGGCGGGGTGGCTAACTCTGAGCTATTTAAGTAAAACATATCATATTGTACCTTCTTGCCCAGATTATTCCGACCGATACATTCAACTAAGTCCCTTAGCGATTTGAAGCTTTCGAGACCCCACCCAAACAAGCATCACGGTTGAAAATGTTCTACATCAAGCCTACATATGCCAGACGTATGACTTCTGGTGTTCGTGCATTAATAAAATGCCAGATATCACACAGACTTGACTAATTTCCGCATCCGTAAGAGAAGACATGTTTTGGACTGGCCTTAAATGTACTGATAGAAGACAATTTGACTTCGCTTAGCACTACTCACTTGTCTGGCCTGTTAACAATGAACCGCTCGCGCGCATATAATTAATGTTGTCAATTATTGGTGTCTCAGCTGTCTGGCCATCGACGCAGTCCTGTCTGGAATTTTGCGCGCCGGTGTCGGTAGTGACGTCATGATGTACGTCTTGATGTCATGACGCCCTTACTGGTTTTCCAAGAAGCAATCTTAAAATGACTCTGCGATCTTTCAATCGGAACTTAAAGTTTCCGTTTGTTGGCCTTGAACTTTGAGAATATTTCATCAATCTTTTAGGCGGAAATACCGTTAGAAAATTGAAGATAATATGTAAACGTTCAGCAAGGTCGCTAGATTCCTCTTTCGGGGTAAATATTTTTAATAATTTTATGAAATATGTAAACAAAACTTTTTCATGCAGTTTAACCAGAGCTTTTGTTCAATTTACATTCACTTTTTGAAAATATATTTGGCTTTAGGAGCATGATGTTCCTACATATAATCAAGTATAGCTAACAGTTGCTAGATCAAAGTTTTTTTATTTTTGCCCTGGAGCATTTTGCCCAATTACACATTTCGAGGTGGCATTAATTAATACAAAATGGCGGCCGTCGCCAACAATCATTTTTGGACTCAGCTGACCTTTGAATTATGAATAAATTATCCTATTTTAGGTGATTTCAATTTATTTTTAGATTGGTCCGAAAAAGTCGATTAGTATATATCTCATATTCGCATAGGTATACCCTGGTCGCTTCGCTTCCGCGGCTTCGCCGCGGGAGAGCGGGCGCTAATATGACTATACGTAAACGTAATTTGCGAGCCCTCAAATGTAGGCCTACTTTTATGACAAAAACGAATGCATGAATTCACAAATAGAAACGTGACATAAATTTGCACCCACTGGGTTGGAATTTTGCAACAGTTAACTGTTATTTCAATACTTTCAATAGTCCAAGTCTTCTCGTACTAAAACCGGCTAAGATATTGGGATGGAGGTGCCGGTATTTAGTCCGAGTTCGTCCCGTATAGTCTCTTATGACACGACTTAAGCGTTATTGACCCGCTCAAATAAAACCACAATTATATGAAATAAAATATCACAATTGCGACAGTAAACGGATATTTTCAACAGAAGACATGCTATTTGATCTGAAATCCACATCAGTTGTGAATTGAAAGCGGTAATTTAATGCGAAAAGAGACATTTATCGCAATGTTTACAATTTTTTTAAAGTATGCGAACTCAGTTGACCTCGCGAACTGTGTTCGGCATTTTCCGTTGAAAATATTCCGTAGATTATGGACTAACAACGCAAATTACGATGAATTCTCCATTGTAATCGTAATTATGTTTGTCAATAAATAAAAAATAAATAGATTAATTAAACATTGGAGATATAAATGTAATACATTAAATAAATTACGCGAATTACAACCCTCCCAAAGTTTAAAACAGTGTAAACACAACGAGCATTAGAATAAATAAATAATATGCCTTTAATATATGGTGCTACATTTCACCCACATTTGGTGGACTTCCGCGAAATTAAGATATATACTAAGCGAACAGGGCAATATACTGCTCTTGTTAAGAACACAAAAAGTCCAAAAAAAATTGTATAAATTTTGAACCTTAAGTTTGAAAAGTCCCACTGAAACGGAAGAACTATATTTCGAAACTGTGTGATTCGGTTCTCCGATTATATTATCAACACACAAGTCAAAATGCACATCACACGCATGGCAAGTCAGACGTAAGAGTTCTAATTTGCTCCAATTTTGACAAGTTGTTTGCGAAAATTGTCAACAAAACTACCGTTCTGATCCTCCATTATGTCATTAAGTTTTTAGTGCGGGAATTGTTCTCAAAGCACATAGGAAACTGGACTTTGGGGCGATCGGTTTTCGCCATTTTGTTCGGAAAACCCCGCGCTATATATAGAAACGGAAACTAGAATACCCAGCGGATTATGCCGAAGTTATTCGGAACAATTCGGCTTTCAGTTAAAACGTAAACAAACAGAGAAACAACGCGATGTTTGTGGCAATCAACCGGAATATTCTATGTGTAATTTAACATTAAAGTTAGATTATTATACACCATTGTGACCATAAGATGTCACCCTTTCCGATGTATATAGCATCACGTATTGATTTGCTAGGTTAATCGAGTAAAATACACCACAGATTCCCGCCACAGATCCTGGGCGTAAGTTGTGTCATAAGAGACTATACGGGACGAACTCGGACTAAATACCGGCACCTCCATCCCAATATCTTAGCCGGTTTTAGTACGAGAAGACTTGGGCTATACTTTCAACTGTTGGAAATATTAATTGAATCAACCCTTTGGCTTGGAACTTTCCCTAGATTACCATATATATGGAACTTGTATATGTCTGTGCAGGAGATGTCCCTTTTATCAAATACACTAGAGCTCTGGGTGGAGATAAACATTCATGGGGCAGGGATGCTGATATACATTAGGACATATGTTTTTCTTCCATTTTCGAGTCTATGTAGGCCCACCACATGAGGGAAGCAGGCCCTGTAACCCCTAATTCCATTTGTATGACCATGGATATGGCATGTATCTGTGCATGAGATGCCCCTTTATTCAAATATACTAGAGTTCCAGAGTGGAGACATACTTGCATGGGGCAAGGATGCTGACATCAAAATAGGGTTTTTTACCCAATTTTAAGTCAATAAGTACAGTAATGCCCTAAGTAATCGACTCCTTAACCACAGCAAAATTAAGGGTAACTTTTCAGGATTTAGTCGGAAATATGGCTTGTTGCCATTCATCGGAAAGCTGTACACCATATGAGGGAAGCAAGCCCCCCCCCCCATGGACCCCTAATTCCCTGTTTATGACCATGGAACTTGTATATAATTTTATATATATGCAGGAGATGTCCCTTTTACCAAAAACACTAGAGCTCCGGGTGGAGATAAACAATCATGAGCAGTGATGCATTAGGAAATATGTTTTTTCTTCAATTTTCGAGACTATATAGGACCGCCACACGAGAGAAGCAGGCCCGTGTAGCCCCTTATTCCCTTTTTATGACCATGGATATTGTAAATATCTGCAGGAGATGCCCTTTATTCAAATACACTTGAGCTCCTGGATGGAGACATACCGGTACTTGCATGGGGCAGAAATGGTGATGATATGAAAATAGGGGTTTTTACCCAATTTTAAGTCAACAGGAGGTGTGCACTCGAGTGCTAGCATACCCCCACCGTGGCAAATTCAACACGCATTATCTGTACACTCAACCACAAAGATTTTTAACTTTAAAGAAAAATTCGGACTAATAATATCGATATGGTTGGTGTCACAAGAAGCTTGTACAGAAAGAAAAAATTATTCAAATCGGTTCATATTTGTTAAAGTTATTAAGTCAGACAGAATTTTCTAAGTCAAAATAAGTCGAAAATGAGGTGTAATATTACGAAAAACAGTCTGAGCCAATCCCTAGCCGCATCACGTAAAGAGGGTATTGTGAGAAGCATGTATACCAAAAATTATTGAAATCGGTTCATATTTGTTAAAGTTATTAAGTCGGACAGAATTTTCTAAGTCAAAATAAGTCGAAAAAGAGGCGTAACTTGAAAAAAAAAGTCGGAAGGAACCGCAATTAACATCATGCGGAGAGACCGTCCTAAGGAGATTGCATACAAAATATTATTGAAATAGGTTCATAGTTGTTCGAGTTATGAGGTCGGACGAACGGACGGACGAACGGACGGAGAAAGCGTGACGGATGGACGGTAATACGAACGAGAACATACTTGTGCAAATGTCAACTTGTGAGTTGCGACTCCGTACAAATCGGCCCAATGAGTTGCAACTTCTTACCGAAATTGTGGGGTAAAAATGACCGTTTCCGGACGAAATGTGGGCTTTTATTGTCTAACACCATGTTTGAACTTGTGGGTTTCATGTGCCTACGCAAGAGTTGTATTAATGGGGTGCGACCTTTAAGCCACATATATACACCTTTAGCCCCCGGTTTGTTGTCATATTTCTAATTCCCCAAACATTACATGTATTTGCCATGTATATATGTGTTTAATATATTTGCATTGTGTATATATTCAAAGAACGCTAATCAATGTTTGCCAGTGCATGTTAGCCAATGGAAGCATACACACTGTTTAAGAATAATTTATTGTCGACCCGACAACAAATTCTAAAGAGGTAAAAATAAATATCTTTAAAATTCTAAATATGTGGGACAGTTTCCTCGACTCTTGAGTAGATATTTTGAGGACCGAAGCTGCAGAAATGTTATATTGAGGTGTCAAATCGGATGGATGGCCGCCCAATCGGCTTCGTTTCTCTCAAGCCTCCCCCATGTAATATCACATCATGATTCTTTTTTAATATTCATGGCGTGAATTCGACAATAAGTCATAATATTATGTCGCCAACACATCTGTTAATTAATCTGAGTACGCAATAGCCTTGTATAAGAACCACCCTCAATTGCAGTCAGGGTGTACTATATGCTACTAAACAACGAAAACAAGCACGATTCCCGCTTGTGTTCGTTCTAATAAATACAAAAATCCTTAGAAGTTAATCAAATTCAGTATACAAATAGAATATGGTGACATATATAAATCACACATGTACCGTTTTTCACTTGTGTTCGTTTATTTTTATGAATAATTGTTGATGGCAGTCTTGATGTATGTTAAAATCATTCAATGACTGGAAGTTCCAGTGTGCATGTTCTTATCAAGTTGTTTTAAGTTGAATCACTCAAGTGCATCATCATCATACATGTATGTCTACGGGACAAGTCGATAGTCAATTGCATATACATCTACATTGTATATCATTTGTGAGATAGTTCAAATCATTTATCACACGATTTGTGTAAAAATATTTACCCAATGTCCTTGTGTATAATTTTCTTCTGCAACTTCCATATCAAGCTGCAAACAGTGTTCAGTTCCCTCGCTACGCTATGTCTGAACGCTGCCAGAACCTCCCGCTGTCTATTTTTAGAAATGTGAAAAACCCAGAAAAATGGCTGTCGCTGGGGACGAAACTCTTAACCAATTTAGTCTTAAATTTCATCTTGTTTTTTGTTTAACGTCCGATAAATGGAGATACTATAAGTTAAACCAACACAAATGTACTAAAGAAAATTGTTGTTCATCGTAATATTACGACAGAAACTGTTTAACGTGAATATACGGTCTAATTGTAGAATTACATGGCAGATGTAATCTGACATTTACAGAAGCTGAGAACCTTGTGTGAATTGAACTGTGGTGGGCTCTCAAGCAATCTACCCCTTCACATTAGAAACACGAATGACACAGCCTGAGGACGGATGCGATCCGTCTTACCACAGAAAAATTCAAACAGGTCCACAGGTGATCAATGTCTTAAATTACATCTACAATTATAGATCAAAAATCAATTTCCATTGCCTAATTGCCATGAAACCGACCTTTCTCACAGAACAGAATTATGGAACAAAGTTATGTGCCTTGAAAATTAGCCTAAATTAATGTGGGTACCAATATGTGAATTCACCTTGCCAAAAGATAACACACTTTGATAATTAACACCTGAATTACACTCTGATATGGTAGGACAGACAGAGCTCTTGACTACGTCTACCCGTATATGCCCCCGACCCCCCCCCCCCCGTAGGCATATGGCAATCATAATAACATGGGAGGAACTGAGGAAACACTGACAATACCTACATCTAATTATAACTAGAGGTGTGACTGTCCCAATGGGACTAAGGATACCCCCCCCCCCTTTCTTGACACACCCATTATATTATATGAAGTACTGAATATAAAGACAGGTACTCTGAAGTATTTAGGTACTATGCATAGTACCCAGCAATTTGGTACTTCAGAGAACCAAACATACCGGTATACCGTAGGTACTAAGTGGAGAACCTGCCCAGATACCAAGCACTCGAAATTACGAAACATGGCCGATAGCAAATTTAACAATGTGGCATGTTAGATTCCAAATGATGCTATGGCGTTTAAACATTGAATAAAGTACAAAACCACATGGACTCCATTGCATATTGATATTGAGATAATCCGAGTTATACATGCATTACTTTTATTAGTACAGAACCTTGATCGTGATTTTGTACTTAATTCAAAGTTTAATATCTCGATTTCAGGATTCTCATGAACTGTTCCCTGCATGTGGAGTAAAATTGGTCTGAATTTCTTAATTTGTGTGCAATAATATTAAAGTAAACATTATAAATCAAACATCTTGTAACAGGTCTGGATGAAACACCAATCGATCATGAATAGGCCGATAAATAAAAAACTACCTTGCGATAAATCGCAAACCTTTGTGAATCGCAAACAAACTTTGCAATAAGTACCGATATATGCGATTTAGTGTAAAGGTTTACGATTGATTACAAAAGGTTTGCGATTAATCGCAATGGTTTGTGATTTATCGCAGATATATTTTCATGCATTGGCTTGGACCGTATAAATATAAATATAATCCGACATCTTCAACAGGTCTGGGTAAACCACCAATCGATCTATAATAGCATGGTTGGGCTAAAATAGACCGATCGTTCTTTGACAGCCAGCATGCATGTGGGATAAGGCGAGCAAACCTTCGCGATAAATCACAAAACAACTTTGCGAAAAATTACAAACACCTTTGCGATAACTCGCAAACCTTTACGATAAATCTCAAACAACTTTACGATGACTCTCAGACTGCGTACTGGGTGATTATATTTTGCGATTTATCGCAAACATGTTTGAAATTTGTGGCTAAAATAGACCGTTCAGTCATTCACGGCCAGATGCAAGAATGGTGAGAGGAGCAAAACTTTGCGAAAAATCACAAACACCTTCGCGATAACACGCAAACCATTACGATAAATCTCAAACATCTTTACAATAAATCTCAGACTATGTACTGTGCGAATAAATTTTTTGATTTATCGCAAAAATGTTTGAGATTTGTCGCAAAGGTTTTTTGGCACTAATGGGCTTCTGTGAATATTATAAATCAGACATCTTAAACAGGTCTGAGTGAACAACCTATCAATCTATGCCTGGTCGGACTAAAATAGACCGATCAGTCATTCACAGCCAGATGCATGAGTGATGAGGGAGCAAACCTTTGCGATAAATCACAAACACCTTTGTGATAACACACAAACCTTAACGATAAATCTCAAACATCTTAACGATAACTTTCAGACTACGTACTGGGTGATTATATTTTGCGATTTATCGCAAAGATGTTTGAGATTTGTCGCAAAGGCTTTTTGCCGATAATGGGCTTCTGTGAACATTATAAACCAGACATCTTAAACAGGTCTGAGTGAACAACCTATCAATCTATAATTGCCCGGACATGCTAATATAGACCGATCGGTCATTCACAGCCAGGGGAGCAAATCTTTGCGATAACTCCCAAACCTTTGTAAATAGTGTGCGATAAGCAAAATACTCAAAAATGGGGAGACCATTAACTTTGGTTAATTAAAACTGTTGTTTGAAAAATACCGCTATAGCGCTCACTAGTCCTCGCTACAAGGAGATGTTGAATGGGTTACCAGAATTATTATCACTCTCCCAAAAAAATTGCCACGGTGTTCAGTGTTTTGCTTATCGTACACTTCCAATGCGCTGTATCAGTAAATGAACAAATACTAAGATACATGTAACACAAAGAGAGTTTAATGTATTTAATATATGATAAAGTTTGGTAAAGCCATAGTTAATAAATTATTCTCCATTCGCATCTATGCGTCAACAAGTCAATGGCATTGCCTGATCACCAGAGCCATATAATGTAGAATTTCGCTAATATGGTTTCCAGTTATGGATGAGGTTATTTCCTAGCAAAGCGGAAATGGCCGAATCGCTCAGAATGATAACCGCACATGTAGCCAGACATGTTTTGATAAGAACATGAAGCATCTGGACATTGGAATGGTCTACATGTTCATGTATGTACCGGTATACAGCTAAGCTCTAATTGACACCCCCCCTAACGACATTGGCCACTGATATTACCAGTACATGTAGTTGCGAATGTCGGTCAGTGACCAACTTTTAATGTTAATTAAACTGTAAACAAATTATTAATTGAAATATTGTTTTGTGTATAGTTAATATGGTGCATGGCGCTGATGAAAAGCTGGACTGGATGTTTACAAGGTGTCCATGTGAAAACTTAGTGCGGAGTACAGTGGTCGCAAAATATTATTCATAAGACTGTATAAAGATTATCTGCGGTTGCCACATATCAACCACTTGACTATGGTTGAACGGCGGTATGGTATAACCGGTGTCATTAACACCCTACAACCTTGTTAAAGGGGGATGATTAATTAGAGCGTAGCGGTAGTACGTTACTAAAAGCTTGCGATTGATTCAGTTATAACATGTGTCCCAGAATTGGATCCGTATCTCCAAGATTATCCACCATTCCATAAATATATCAGAACAAAATCACAGCATCACAGGCGGTTCGATCAAAAGAATAGCAGACTCCGTAAACTTGTTACTGACTCATGAGTCATGACTGATCTGTGGCGTAATAACTCTGACTAATTTCTACAGAATTGGATGTCTCGTAATCATAGTCACCAGTGGTTGTGCATGCAACATGTAACCCCACTGCACTCAATGACTTTTGAACTTGGTCTGTCTCAGTTCACCGAAAATTGCTGCTTTCAATAATGTTAACGCCCGTTATTTTTTCGGAGGTTATATATCATCTTGTCCCGTCCATGTACAAACATAATCCACACAGTGCTGACAATATTCCAGGTTATTGAGAAGCCAGTTAGGTCCAATTTCACACACACAAAAAATATGTTGATGAATTTCAGAGAAGTTACTTCCCTAATCTTAAATCCACCCAGCGAGCGAACAACGTACCTAAACCGTCATATGCTACAGCATGTAAGTCGAGTCCGAGATCGATTCCAACATAAAATGTCTAAGTCTGATGTTTGTTTGTTTATATACTGTAAAATAAAATCTCAATCGCCTCAACTTGAAGTGGCTGGACGCCACCATTTTATCGAGATCGGCTAGTACCAAATGAATTATCACGTGATGCCATCACGTGGGTAACACTTGGGTTCCGAGATCGCCTAGTACCAAATAAATTACCACGTGATGCCGTCACGTGGGTATAAACATTTAGGTTCCGAGAGTGGATAGTACCAACATGAGTGGTATTATATCAATACTAGAAGGTGACCCGACTTCGTCCGGGCTTTGACATTGAATTGTCTATTTTGAAGGCCAAGGTCAAGTGGGGTCACGATTTGACCCGTCCAAAACACAGTGCCCGAACAAAAGTACCCGACAAAAGTACCCGTCGAAATCCATCCGGTTTTACCCGATTTGACCTTGAATTGACCATTTTGAAGGTCAAGGTCAGGTGGGGTCAAACACTAACACCCCAAAAATGGTGGAAATCGGCCCTGCGGATACCGGGAAATCGGCCCAGCGGATACCGAGATACCCTATGCATCAAATTTCGTCCGTAAAAATCCGCCAGTTTAACCTGATTTGATTTCCACCCATATATATAAACGCGCCTCATATACACACGCTCATTAATTATCAAGTTTCAACGTAAAGATAAAATAACATCGGTGCCCGAGATATCACCAAGACGTCTGAAACAGTCAAATGCATCGGCCGGTTAAGCGTTAACGTTATGACATCTAACGACGTCATAGAAGTTACGCATTGTTTTTATCCTGATGGAAGATAGTACCACTTCTTCTTGATAATTGAGGCAGATAACTAAAACGGATACATACGCATTATATATCGTTGGAAAGAGGAAACACGAAAGATTCTCACAGTGTCATTATTATGACTGGCATTTTATTATTCGCGCTGTTTCGAATCGATTTGTAAGCACCGAACTCAAATGAAAGTCCCGTAACACAGCGTAAAAACAGATTTGACCTCGGCACGTGAAAAGTTGACCTCGGATCTGAAAATCAGTAGGCCTATGTTACCCCTGGCCCGAAAATACCCCCACATACCAAGTTTCATTGAAATCGGGTCGGCCGTTTTCGAGTTCATCGATTACACACAAACAAACAAACAGATCTTCCAAAATATATAATAGACCAGCCGGTGAGCCCGACGTTGTCCGGGCTATTCATCCGGGCTATTCCAAATTTCAAGTCGATAGCTCTACCTGTTTCCGAGATCTGGTCTGCGCATGCGCGAAGCTGGCGTCGCACAGGCTCGACGACCCGATGAAATTCGTATCCGGGGCAAGATACATTCACATACCAAATTTCAAGTCGATAGCTCCACCCGTTTCCGAGATCTCGTCTGCGCATGCGCTGCACGGGCTCGCCAATACGACAACGTCCACCGCCTGGTCAAACTACACACACGTACCAAGTTTCGTCCCGATCGGTCGAGAATCGTAGATTTGTATCAATGACAGACAAACAAACATACATACAGACAGAGGTCTTCAAAATATATACGGTATGAGATATAGAACCAAATTCTTCTTAGACATCTACCACACATGTCATGATGTCAATGTTAAAGGTACCGTACTCAGTCCGATTAAGCGCCCCTAAATTACTATTTCTTTGGTTTCAAGTTCAAGGGTAAAAAATATTTTATTTGAGTTGAGAAACTCGCCCATCAAATCTCAGAGTGATCAGATATTGATTTTTGAAGTTTGTTAATTCTCGAGATGTGTACCGGTACTAATAATTGCCCCAGAAACACTTATTCAAACGGACGAAGATAGATAACTCTAAAATCAAGTGGTAATAATAACGCAATTTTGACCGAGACCGTCCTTTTGATGGCGTGTTTCTGGGCCAGAAACAATAGAAATAACAAAACTTCAAAAATTTATATCTGATCATTCTGAGCGTTGATGGGTACATGTAGGTTCCTTGGACTCCAATCAAATATTTTTTTAATCCCCGAAGACAAAGAAATATAATTTAGTAATTTATGAGGGTCTGATCGGATTGAGTACCTTTAACAGCTATGACTAATTTTTCAGAATGATCCGACCAAAGGAACAACATGTAGCCGGCGCCAAACAATTTAGTCATACAAAGAGCAAAATCCAAGATGGCTGCCAGCGGCCATGTTTTATTGACGATTGACCCCAAAATGACTCGTTCCCTTCTTCATGTCAATGTTTAGGTTAGAAGGAACTAAATGGGCCTAAAAGGCCTCAGTGTTGAAGTGTGGCCCTGCCCACTAAATTTGCTACAGCGGCTCAAAAATATTTTTCCGGCAAGTCTTTTTGACTGTTTTTGCAATGAGTTTGGCTTAAAACACATCTATATGTTAATATTAACCTAAATGACAAATTTCATGATGTCAGATCAGACAAACAGTATACATGTAGCCTGTAGCCCATGCTAATGGATTGAATTTTGAAATCCAACATGGCCACTGGCAGCCATTGTTTTTTTGGCCGAATGACCCCAAAATGACTCGTTCCTACCATGCTGAACAAAACTGCGGTTAGGGTTGCCATCGCGGCCGAAATGCAACTACACCGCGTTCCACCGGCTAACTACAGTTGGGCAGCGGTATAATTGCCATTCAGCATGGTGTAGTTGCCACAGTGTACTTTCATCAAACTGAAAAAAGACAATACAAACCAGAAATCTAACCACGGTGTACATGCCATTAGACTGCGAGGGCAGTTGCAGTGAACTTGCAGTGTACTTGCCGTTCGGCCGTGGTGCTCAACTGCAGTTACAAACTCTGACACAGAGGCCGAACGGCAAATACACTACGGTGCCAATGGACACTTTTTTTTTGTCCAACAGGCTATTTACATGTCAATGTTAACATCCATGACTAATAGTATGCACAGAAATTCAGGTACAGCTGTTTACAGTGAATTCCCCCCCCCCAGGGCCTCTGCAAATCTCTGTTTTAGTGTTAAGGGGGGTGGGTGTCCAAAAATGGCCGGCAAAAACTGCCGAAAACAGAACAAGTTTTGTACGCGGGGTGGGTGGGTCCCCAAGAAGGGTCGAAAGAAAAAAATCAGCATACATGCCTGAAAAATATTTCCAACCCCACCCCCCTGATTTACCAGGAAAATTTCGATGGGAATTTGTCCTTGCTGTCGGCAATTATGGGAATGTCCGTTCATTAATCAAAGAAGTAATATTCGGGAATTGATCAGTATCGTCTGCAGTTCAACATTAAAAATGATGGGTGCCTCGTGGTCACCACATACCCTGCTGGACAAAACAAGTGTCCACTTAACCGCGGTGCGGTTAGCGTTGCAACCGCAGCTGAAATGCAACTACACTGCAGCTCAACCGGCTAACAACAGTTGGGGCGCGGTGTACTTGTCGTTCAACCATGGTGTAGTTGCCGCGGTGTACGTCCATTAAACTGAAAAAAAACCGATACAAACCAGAAATCTAACCACGGTGTACATGCCGTTCGGCCGCGGTGTACTTGACTTCGTTAAACTGAACTTCCCGGGTTTCTGAATAAAATGGCAGATTTTTATAACTCCCCCCCCCCCCCCGTACCTGGAAGCTATGAATTTCCATGTGGTCGACAAGTTGGCAGCTACAAGGTTAAAACTGTTCGGGATATCGAGTATTTTTTCGATAGTCAGTTATCCACCAATAGATATTAAGATATCGATGTGAAGTGGTTCCTCACTTAAATGAGCACACCAGATACAGAACATTTGGTGATAAATGTGCGAAAATCTCACTGAGGTCATTAGGTGCAAATATTCTCCACACCGCGAAAAATGGCCATAAAATCAAAATCTGGTGTAGTATAATGTCTAACTACATGTATGTATGCTTCGCCAAACTGACAACAACGATTAGATTATATTCCAACATACCGGTAGGCCGAAATACGAAAAACTTGATTTTGTGTGCTAAAGTTAGGTTAGAAGGAACTATGTACTTGTACCAAAAATGTTACCATAGGCCTCAGTGTTAAAGTTTGGCCCCGCCCACTAAATTTGCTACATACGAATTGCATGAAATCATAAATTTCGTGAAGCCCTTCCCTTCGCGCATCTTTTGTACTTGTCAATAGGATAATAATAAATACTCTTGGGCTCCAAATAAACATGCATGCACGTTTATTATTTTATTGGTTAATTTCCCCCCTGCACAGTGCTTATTTGGGTCTGCATGTTTATTAATTTTGATGCTATGAAAATTGAAATCAACACAAACTCAAGATTTCTATGATTCAGATATCAAAATGTTGAGCTTACCGGTATTACTTTATGCATGTACATGTATATGGCATACATGTGAACATTTAAATATTGAATAAAACACCACATGACACATACTGTCTTGATTCCTATACTTGACCTTAGTACAATACAAATACTTGGTTTAACCACAGTTAATGTGTTGATGTTTTGCTCAGAGTTCCCCCCTGCACTATTATTTGGGTCTGCACGTTTATTAACTTTCAATGGAATTTACCCCCTGCACTATTATTTGGGCCTGCACTTTTATTTGGAGCCCAAGAGTAGGGGTGGGGATATCTTTTTTTTTCTTCAGGTTTTTTTGGTCAAATTTCCAAGAACTGCGTATATGCATCGGTGTGGCACTGTGCATGTTAAAGAACTGAACTTGAGTCACTACATGGTTATATAACTTATACCGTAGATGTACCCTGCTGGACAAAACAAGTGTCCACTTAACTGCGGTGAGTGTTGCCACCGCGGCCAAAATGCAACTACACCGTGGCTCCACCAGCTAACTACAGTTGGGTCGAGGTGTAATTGCCATTCGGCATGGTGTAGTTGCCACGGTGTATTTTCATCAAACTGAAAAATTACAATACAAGACAATACAAACCAGAAATCTAACCACTGTGTACATGCCATTCGACCGCGAGGGTAGTTGCCTTTTCGGCTTTTGGCTGCAGTGAACTTGCCGTTTGGCCGCGGTGCTCAACTGCAGTGCAGTTACTATTACTAACTCTGACACAGCGGCCGAACGGCAAATACACCGCGGTGCCAATCAGGCCCAATGGACACTTGTTTTGTCCAGCGGGGTACACTGTAAAGTTATGCGGTCGTGGTAGCACCTGGACCATTGATGTCTATAACCAGAATTTGTTCCTGCACTGAAAATGAAATACTATTACTAGTATAGTAGTAACTAGTATCAACACTGACAACAGACACAGAATGAGAATACAGATGCCTCGAAATTAGGAATATATTAATTTCCAACAATAATGTCAATATGCATAAACTTTGATAAACTTTTGTTTTAATACCGATTTTCATATTGTCATGCTATTTTGCATCAAATATTATATCTAGTTCATCGTGAGAAACGAAGGCATTTGTGATTTTTTTGTGCGAAAATGGTCGGCAACCTTTACAGTCAAGTGATACCCGAGTCAAGTGATACCATACAAAGTGATACCCAAATCGGTCAACTGATACCCAAGATGGCCAAGTCATCTGATACCTTTTTGAGTCAAATGGTACCTTTTATCAAAAATTTTGATTTAGATACATTTGACGCAAAAAAAGACCTGAACCAATGACACAGCCATTTTGGGTATCACTTGACCAATTAGAGTATCACTTTGCAAACAAAGCATGTTACTCACAGTTTTCCCGGCTGTCGCAGAACACGCGATCTGCAGTTCAGGTGAAAAGAAGGTATGATCAGTTTACTCGAGATTAGGTATCACTTGACTTTTTTTTCCCGAGAGTATCAGTTGGTTTGGGTATCACTTGTCCTGCACCCAATATGGTGAACCAAATAACACTGACAATTCGTTAATTAGTTCAGTTGGTATTTTACCAGTTTCTCGAAACGTCGACCAAATTACCAAAACTATTTATTAAGCAAAAAGCAGCAAACGGTTTTACACTTTTATTTATTATACAACTTTGACGCCCGTCATCAATTACTAACTATAAAGTATCACCGATTAGAATCTCGAACACTGCTTTCTTATAGTTATATTTAGTTATAAATAGTTCAAGTGGCTTTTAGAATTCTAACTTTTATGCCAGGCATCAATTACTAAATTAGAGTATCACTTCGTGTGTTTGCTTCAACATCTAATTGTCATATTTACAGGAATTTTGAAGTAATGCGTTAATTTTTATAATTAAATTATGATATATTTTTTACGATATGTACCCTATGAAAGTCGAACAAGAACTAAACGCTTGTTATCAGATAATATTTCCAGCGCGAAAAATCTATGCCACTCCGCGTCAGCGATTGGATGCTTTTGGACATGCGCAGAATGTGACAGCTACAAACCACGCCCAAATGTGTTAACGCCGCCCATCATGAAAATGTCCGGGGATGATCTACACTTGCGTCAGTTAATTTTTCGAATGATTGTTACATGCATATAACGTCGATTAATATTAAAATTATTCTTATAGTTTGAGGACAATTTAAAATCGAAATCCATCGATCTATTTTTTTTTATTTTTGGATTGGGAACTTAAATTATTGGAATCCTTTATATAACTTATTGAAGAAACATCCTCTATCGATCATGCACATAAAAATGATCAAGATCCTTCATATGTAATTTTAATGCGTACAAATATTCATGGTTATCACTTTGTACCGTTATATATTTATTCATTTAGAGAATTGTCCAAATGTGTTTTGGTATATGCTCAGATGATTATTAGAAGGAAATATTATAGTTCAAATATAACTGTAGTCAACGATTTTTAGAATTATGCACCCGAAAATTTATACGCATACACCGCCGGTCTATATATTAAGTGTATTTTGGTGCAAGTGATACCTGAGACAAGTGATACCAGATTCCGAGTTCAGTGATACCCGAGACAAGTGATACCTAATTCCGAGTTCATTGATACCTGAGACAAGTGATACTTAATTCCGAGTTAAATGCTATATACCGGAACAAGTGATACCCAATTCCGAGTTCAGTGATACCTGAGACAAGTGATACCTAATTCCGAGAGTTCAGTTATACCCGAGACAATTGATACCCAATTCCGAGTTCAGTGATACCCGAGACAAGTGATACCTAATTCCGCGAGTTCAGTGATACCCGAGACAAGTGATAGTGACACCGAGACAAGTGATACCTAATTCCGAGTCCAGTTCTATAAAAATGACACCCGAGACAAGTGATACCTAATTCCGAGTCCAGTTCTATAAAAATTTGACAAGAGAAATTATAATTGCACTAAAATAATAAAAGGTATCATTTGTCTCAGAAAAGTATTAGTTGACTCGAAAAGAAGGTACCAGTTGACTCGAGATTAGGTATCACTTGACTTTTTTCCGAGAGTATCAGTTGGTTTGAGTATCACTTGACCTGCACCCAACCTAACCTTTGCACCTTTGATTTTGAACACCGTGACCTTGTGACTTCTCTGTCTAAAATTTGCTATCAAATATGTTGTTCAACTGGTATTCGTACGGTAGGCTAACTCGGCACATAATGCTTACCTCGGTGCTATGCATATACTCCGTCTGGGCAACTATGGATGTTCTTTCTATTGTTATTAACTGATCCGATTTAATCGTACCTGTATTCAGCACCCATTATTTAGATTTTTTTGTAATGTTATCAACGGACTATTTTTGCGTACAATTACTACTAGCCTAATTCAAAACAAACTCGTAATTTCATTCGCTCGTTATACAAATACATAAATTGTCAACCAGTCATCAATAATTATAATCACATAATTTATATTCCGTCTTTCTTTTGTGAATATAATGACTCAAATGATTAAAATGTTGGGAACTATTTTTTTTCTCGCCGATGTTACGACGAGCAGTACAATGGATTTCCTTGGCAACCGTTCATTTTAAATTTAAAGGGAAACAGCTGAAAGTGTATCGCTCTGAAGTTATAATTTTGGTTTGTCGGCTTCGAGCTTTGACAATCCTCCATCAATGTTCTAGGCGAAAACATCGATATAAATTTAAAGCCAAGCTCCAAATGTCCAAGATGAAAACTAGAATTGTGTTTTGAGGCAAACAGTTTTAATAATTGAATGAAATATGTAGACAAAACTTTTACAATTCCCGTTTCCCAATTTCAGCACTTTTCGTCTTTTGACGTTTTTGTCTGATTTTGATAAATTTTATGAAACATATCGTCAGCAAATTTACAAAATGTTTCGCCATTCATGTTCATGGTATTTACTATGTTATGGAGTATAACTCACCTTTGCTGAAAAAGACATTTATATTTGCTCCTGGCCACTGTAATCAGTTATGTTAATTATTATGAAATTCGAGGTGGAACTCAAGCAATGGAAATGGAGTCAAAGTCAACCATAGTAATTGATAAGTAACGTTAATTTTGATTGGTAATTGATCAGTAATGTTAATTTTGATTGGTCAACGACATAGAACTTCGGAAAACCGAGAACATCACGAAGTAGGTTAGTGGGTCTCCGACAACATCATTAAGTAGGTTCGTGGGTCTCCGACATCTATATTTAGTAATCAATTACCATATATACTATATATATAGTCTATTTATAGATTTCCCGCCAAAACATCGAATAGTATAGGGTAGATCTCGCATACACGTATATGCTTATCGCTCGCGAACGAGACCCCTGCGGGGTCTCGTTTCGGGCTCGCTATTAATGTTTGGTCAGACCGGTCAGACTTACATTTATTTCCAACTGTTCGGACCAAATTGGGGGGGGGGTATATATATAATATTCCAGCATGCATATGCATATTATACCATGAATAGTAGCTCTTTCACTACCTGTTCCCAAAATGTTGATCATGTACATGCAAGCCAAGTACCTGTACCATGATAACCAGGTGTGGCACATCCTAAATTTGACTAAATATAAATAGTTAAATATGACGATAGTGAACCAATTGTCTTCCTATTTTTATATGCATAAATTATGAGTCACTTGAACATGTAGCCACATTGAAGTGTAACAATTATACAGTAAATGAACCAGCTTTAGATAAAATTTGATTCGTGCAACGTGAATCATTTGTGTGGAATTAGATCATGCCATGAATCTCTACTCTGTGCCCATACATAGCGATTCATGGCATGATCTAGTAAGCCACATACATAGTATTTATTGTTGGATTATTTCCCTTGTTTTGAAGATCCATTAAACGATTATTCATATACATATTCAACTAGTATAGATGAATAATATCAATTCATTCGGGTGCCTGATAATATTGTCAACATGATTATTAATTTGGAGAAAATTCCCAACGATCACATGTATTATTTAATATTTGTCATCGAGACAGAGTGAGAGTGAAATTACCATGTGATCTGAGTAGATCATACTGACACTATTAATATTATAATTTAATATTAATTTCACTTTCAGCCTAAATTAGGCACTTGATTGGATTATTAAATTAACTATTTATAATATGATTACAACCAAAATAGGACAAAAGTCACAAAATATCTAGATGTAACTCCTCCAAATTGTAAATAATATTGTGGGGTGTCCACTCTGGTCAGCAATACAAAATAGCATGTGACCAGAACTTGGCAGCAGGATTAAATATGTTTATGAGAAATGGCCCAAGAAAAAATACGTGGCAACCATGAGTATAATGATACAAATAACATATATATGACTAGCGTTACAAACGTTGTGTGTTGTGAATTTTCTTGTTATAAAATGTCAGAGTTATTGAAATTGTCGTCGGTCAGCCATTTTGTAAACAAATATTGTAAGTCTTCGTAAATTGGTCAAACTTACGCCAAGCACAAAATCATTCATGCGATCGTTGGTACCACCAGTGCTGACACGTTCCCAATTACTCTTCCTTAAATATGGGTCGTCATTGAGAGG
The DNA here is from genome assembly GCA_032622095.1 of Siphonodentalium dalli. Lineage (NCBI taxonomy): Eukaryota > Metazoa > Mollusca > Scaphopoda > Gadilida > Siphonodentaliidae > Siphonodentalium > Siphonodentalium dalli. Next base: position 296,429,221 of record CP136064.1, read on the forward strand.
ATCGGACATTAGACAATGCCTAACTTCACAAATTTTAAGTGAAAATCAACTTTCGGTTTAAAAATTCTCCGAATACCGGAAATGGTTTCATAACTCACTTTAGTATGCCGTAATATATAATTCCCCATATTTTACACAGAAAACCTATATTATCGTATTATGTGGGAAAACTAATGTAACTAAACCTAAAAATTACTAACTATGTGCAATTTTGATACCTTTAAGAGATGAATTATGTCGTTTTAATATTGACGCAATGATTTCAAGCTTATTTTCGATAGATGGGCGAAATATTATTTTTACTTTAAATTTCCATCAAAAGTTTTCATCTTATTTTTCTGTAAATGTAGTTAGACTGGAAGTCAATAATGTCAATATGACTTCTCCTGATAGTTATTCAGATAACCCATTGGAGATCGGGTGCTGATCGGGTACGCATATTGTGATATTTGCCTTTTTTGTCAGCAAACGAACAGAATAAATTTTGACTTACGTTTTGAATGGCGGCCATTGATAGTGCAGATTGTCGTCATCTTGTAATCCGTCTATGATGGCAAAGCAGCTCATTTTACAAACAAAACATGGCTCCTCTCATCTAAACCAGATACCTTAGCACACCATGGTCAATTCTTTGGTAAAATATTTTTAGTTATTTAAAAGTTCTCGGTACCTAAAGACATGTTATTTTCCACATATTTCCCACATTTGTCAAACCAAAGTGTTTTTTAAAGGAAACCACACCTCTAGCATACTATAACAATTCACCGACACATTCTATGTATAATGCTGAGCTATCTGATATGTGGTTGCTATGCATTTTTTCTTTTTTCCATTGTTGTTTCTGGCTCATACAACAGTGATGTTTTCAATTATTTCGGCCATATTTTGGCCAAACGTGCGTCTGACCCTTAACGTGCTGATCAGCAGATGATTCAGCGTTTTTGGCGCACCCTTCATATATTTCGTATTCGTATCTTAATAAAATGGAGGCAAGAGGAATAAAAGAGTTATACAAGAAAAGGGAAATCTTGTCGTTTGTTCAGAAAATAAAATAGCCTCTGTTAATTGAGGATTTAGGATTTAGAATTTGGTAATAAACCTGACCATTTCTCACTGAAATTGAATGGACTTATTATTGGCGTCTGCTCTTAACTAAAACAGCCACGTGGACGGTTTACTCCAATTCCATTCGAATTAATGTATACAACAATATTCAAATTAAGTAAAAAGCCAAGCACGTTCCCAACTAACACACGGGTTCGACTGAAGTGTAGTCCAAACATTGCTCCCATCGTTCCCATTCTTATTCAAATTGGATTCAGATAGAAATGAAGAGGTTAATAATACGTTGTCTTGTCCCTAACAGTTTAGAACACAACTCAACTAAATCATGGAGTACCAACACCGTGATTCGTCTCTGAGCTGGGCACGTCGTGGCCATATTCGAGTGAGTATTTCCTTTTCAGTCATTTTTTCTCCAAATGTTTATTGAAGAATCAATCACAATTTTATGTTCTTGATGTTTATTTGATGTCACGTCCAACAAATATAATTATGGTCATTGAATGAGGTACCAAATATACGTATAGGCCATATAGAGCTATTGCTGAAGAGCAGCAGGGGGGTCGGACCAACAGTAGACCTTTGCCCAACTCTGTGTTTCTCGACAGTGTAAGAAATCATAACATTTTTATTCCAGACTTCGTCGCGGTGGCGCTCAATTAATTATATGCGTTAATATTTGACCCTGTGCCAATGCATTCTCTTATATATGCGAGTCGTCCATAGGTCGCCTCGCATATATAAGAGAATGTATAGGCCTAACAATTTGTTATCATTTTATTTTTTTATAAATTTTTCTTACATTCTTTAACAATTTTTAGGACATAAAATAAAAAAAAACATCCAGAATGTGAATAACCCTGCAGAGAGCCTCAAACATATATAGAAGCATGTGTACTGAGTGTCGTCTGCTCATGTTTGTCTGGGGCTCTGTATGGGTGAAATTATAAAATTATAAAATTATAAATTATAAAACTTAGATTTCCCTGCAGGGAGCCCCACACATATAGAAGCATGTGTACTGAGTGTCGTCTGCTCATATTTGTATGGGGCTCTGTATGGGTGAAATTATAAAATTGCTAAAGAATATAAGAAAAAATTATTAAAATTGTAAAAAATAATAACAAATAAGTAAAAATTGTTATGCCAATGCATTCTCTTATATATGCGAGGCGACCTATGGTCGACTCGAATATATAAGAGAAATCATTGGCACAGGGCATGTGTACATAGTGTCGTTTGCTCATGTTTGTCTGGGACTCTGTATGGGTGAAATTATAAAATTGTTAAAGAATATAAGATATATATATATATATTCATTGGCACAGGGTCTTTCATGTTAATGTTTAATGTCTACAATCTAATATGGTCTTCAACTCATTCAGTGACAGGTTACCTTGGGAAACGCATAGCTATGTGCCAGGTTTCCTGGGGGAAAAAACCATCATTTACTCTAACTAGTTATTTACTTTGATTGTTCAATAGTGGAAAGACTAAACTGAAAACAATTTGAAAATCAATAGTTTCCGTTCTATAACAATCGTACTATCGCTGTGCTGCATATACTAGTTTCCCGTTCGTGTGGTACAAGCAGCTGTATGTACCACGTCAATGACACATTTTGGGCCATCGGAGTAACCCGGTGACAATTCCATCGAATTCAGCGCGTCGAAAAACTCCTCACTACCAAATTTCAGTTCGATATCTTAAAACACGTAAGAGCAATCTATTGACCATGTTTTCTATAGTAATTTATCATTGTAATTTGGCGAACCCCTTAAGATACATAGCTTAATTGACGTAATGTGCAGGTTGTCAAAACAGCGTTTCTCGATCTTTTCATGATGCGAACATTGTGTAAAAACGCGATACCCCTCTGTATAGAGCTGGACGGGTTCCAACTACACTAGCGGTTTCAAGCTAATTACACTAACTGCCGCGTCGATTCTGTTGTCAACGACGGGTTTGTTCGTAAATGGTACTAACTACAACACCGTGTGATAATTTGCGCATGAATTATATATATTATTTTTAATGTATTTTTGCGACGACAGGCATTCAAACACAGCCAAACTTTCGACCGTATTGTAGTGCGCAATGATAAACTCCCGTAATAAACTGTCTTCCGAAATATATAGAGTGGGGTTATTTGGGGTTTATACCCCTCGAGAATATTTCAATTAGTACGTCAGTAGTATTGGCGGGCACTCTGGCCCACCACCTCGCTCGATGCTACTCTGGCCCATATGGGCCAGAGTGCCCGCCCCGGTTAAACAAACATGGGCCAGAAAAAACATGGGGACGGGCACTCTGGCCCATGGGCCAGAGTGCCCGACCCAGAAATTTCTGACCCATGGGCCAGAGTGGCATCGAGCGATGGAGGTGGGACCAGAGTGGCCCGCCCAGGGTCGGGCTCGTCGGTCCAAAATTTCTGGGTCGGCCACTCTGACCCATGGGCCAGAGTGGCCGACTTAGAAATGTTCTGGTTCATGTGGGCCAGAAATTTCTGGGTCGGCCACTCTGGCCCATGGGCCAGAGTGGCCGTCCCCAGAAATTCTGCCCCATATTTTTGACAGAAAAGAGTTCAATTTAACAATGTATCGATTTTTTCTCGGATTCTAATGCCAGTGTGGTAAGCAAAGGGCGCTCCCCTTCGATGTACACATTGAACTTAGAATAATACCGAGAAAAAATAGATGTGTTGGTAAATTATGCTACTTTACCAGTCCATATTTTAACAAAAGCGAAAGTCTTCGAATAAATTCGAAGACGCTAGCGCTGTGAAAATGTGCATGTAAGAGTCATCTGATAGCAGGTTTTGGGTGGCCCTGAAAAGGACCGTTTTACGTTAGATCACACGAAAAGTGGATAAGGGGTCTTTAGGAACTCAAATCCATCCTCTTGATCCAACTCCCGAAACACAAGCGAACCCTCGATGAGAGGTGGAAATATACCTTGCGGTATACTCACACCCTTCAATGGAGGTACGTCTAATCTGTATTCCGGATCCTTCTTCTGTCTCCAAAACAAGAGCTTTCTCTGCAGAAGGGTTGCCGCCACCGTAAGCAAGACACCTGTTGTCCCAAGCCATTCGATGTTCTCTGTCTCCTGTCCACTGAACAGTGTAGGATTGCGAGCCCAAGTTGCATTGACAAACGTGGATAGTTCAATGACCTTTTCACCTGTACCATACATTGCACAGGAAAGGGTCTCCCACACCGCAATGTCCCTCGGGCCGATACACGGATGGCTCTGACATAATATCCGAGATCAGTTTTAGGGTATTCCATCGTGGAGAAAATGATATACTGCAGGGAATGTGATATGGGGGATAACCCCGGGATTCTCGAAAGGGTCGAATGACCCTTTTCCTAACCCCTCATTTTAAGCTTTTAATTATGAATCAAACAAACAAACAAAAAAAGAAAACAAAAAAAGGACATATTTAAAACATATTTTACAAAGTTCATTTCTTTTTCTATTTCCTCCTTTTGGCTGGTGGTTGATATTTTGGTGGTGTGATTTTGTTGCTGTTGGCCTCTTTTTCGCGTTTTGTCCGTATGTCCTCAATAGTTGCGGCTGTCTCATCACGATGTGGTCCTGGTCAAAAAGTTGCCATGAATTCTTCCATAGCTTGGATTACACTGTCTGTGTATCTTGATGCCGTCTGACCAGGATTTTTCTCGGGAGACTCCTGTTCGATGTAGTTTGGTGTCTCCGGGTGGAGAAGGGTGGATCCAGCCGTACTTCAAACCGCGCAGGATCTGGTGGTGGAATGTCAGTCCCCTGCACGGGACTACGGCTGGAAGCGGCAGTCTGCGTGGCTGGATGGGTGGGGACCGCTGGTGTGACGTCAGTGGACATTGTGGAGGGATCTGGGCGTCTCTCAGATCTCCTCGCTATCCACCTGGCCTTCCGTGCTGTATCTCTTCGGCATCTGGAGGGTGTCTTTCTCTTTTTGGTCATGAAGCTTCTTCTTCCGGGCGCAGCTGTAGTCGCCGGTGTCAAGTTGGCAACTCGATAATCCAAGTACACCTGCACGTGTGATCCCCGAGCTTGGATTGTCCAGCTCAAGGTACTCACTTCGTGCAGGCGAGACAATAGATCTGCCACCGCAGCGGGGATTAAGTTATCCATGTCCGCTACAGGGTTGTCGATCGATCGGGTAGTCACTGGAGCGATCCATAGAGCGACTTCTCCTGTCGCCGGCTAACTCCAGAATGAAATGATGAAGAGTACTGATGAAATTGATATACAATGATATACTCTAAATGGGATTTTTGTTATATGTAAAACGCGCGGACGTCGTTGGCGACGTCATTGTGTTTTTCTACCAATTTTCCCGAATGATATTTCAAATGTGTTTCTTTTTTGGTGAATTAAGATCTTCATCGACATTGCCGAAGACGATCATTAAAAACAGACACTGTTTTTCAACAACATAACTTTTATTTTTGAATTAAGAATCAACAGATTTACAACTGATCATGAAATTATCATATTTACAATCAATAATTGGTAATGCAATGAACATAATTTATATTTGGTAATACATTTCATCATTAACAATCAACACATTTACAATTGATTATGATTTTAACATGTTTAAACAATTGGTAATGAACACATTTTATCAACACTGAAATTCACAGTAAGTCTTACAAGTTTGTGAAATACATGTGTTGGGTAATGTTTCTGATTCTCTTCGTAAGGGCTCATAGTTTATTTGAAACCAATCAAATAATTTTCTATCATTTTTGAAGTAATCACCATCAAAATTCATTTCAACTAATACTTTTATACCATATCCGCTTTTCAAGAAATGTAAAGCAAATATGCAGTAGATACCACATACGTTTGTACCGTGATGCTGAAACCGCCCAACGTTTATTTTACATTCGATCGAATTTCTTTGAATAAATGATTTGATATATTTATCAATAACTGGTATTCCAAACGAATCGAAATATGTTGCAATGTTCCCATTGAAGAAAATTGCAACCCATTGTTCTCCTGGTTTTTCTGACGTATGTGTATTTACTATGTATGCTTTTACATGAAGAGGTTTCTCGTGTGGTAACTGATCTTTTGCACACACCACACCATACAATGAACAGAGGTAGGATGATTTGTCTAGTATATGCTGAAGTTCGCTAGTGTTCATCTTCGTAGTTTTTTTTTACTTTTTCACATCACAAGTCAACAAAAACCGAATTAAATTGGATACAGTTTGCATGAACAACTTCCTTTATATCTTTCCAAAGTTTGAATGCCTCAAATTTCTCTTGTGGTGTAAATGATTCTATTTCTGGATACCATTGTTCCATAACTCGGTAGATGTTCAATTTAAGTAGTGCTATATCAATGAACATATCTACCCATTGTATAGGTGGTGTCAAAAGACAAAGTAAAGGTCGTGTCTGACTTGGATGATCTATTTTACATCCTTCACAATTGAGTGTCACTTCTTTTGAAATTTGATTTTGTATTTCATGAACGAAACATTTCTCGAAAGTTTTCCGAACTTTGTCAAGGATAGAAACATATGGAACGAAATCGAGTCCTCCAACTTCCAGTCTCAATTTTTCCTCCAAATGCAATCCATCCATGTTTTTAATAATCTGTTATTATTTCTCGCAAACTGTTGATTTCAATTTGATTATCGAACTCAGCATAGACTATCACGTTGATCACTGAAGCTAGAGCTGCAACAAACTGAAGCCCTAACCTTATGTTACCGGTTTTTATAGGATTCAAATGTCCTTCCTCTGCTCCTTGGTCAGGTGTGAGGTCGTAACCCCAGAAACAATAACCATTCATGTATTTTTCGAGATTCAAACCAAAGGATTTGTTTTGTCCAAACATACCCGAAGACTGATACAGTGATAAATAAGATCTTAGGCATTGTTCTGATTCAAAGTTTGGTTCAAATGGTCGGTTATGGATGGTATGTCCGTCCTGACTAACTTCAAGTTTTCTCAGATTGAAGTGTTGGAAATGAAATGGGTTCGTTTCAATATCGCCATTCATATCTTTGTTTGACACCAAGCCTATGAAAAGTCTCTTTGGCAATTGTCCTTGAAAAAGGTGATCTTCAATTTTTTATCTAAGCCCTGCACCAATAGTGAATGTTTTTACTTCAACTCTTCTAATCGGTATTTTCATATTTTTCTGTATTATTGTTTGGTTCAAGTTATTTGCTACTACCTGCTTCAGCGTAATTGTACGAACATTGAAAACTGCCGTTTCAAATACTATTTTTCCGTTGGCCTGACCAATTAAAGAGAATTTTGGATTCGCACTATTGAGACGAATTCTTATCTCAATTCCATTTTGTAAGTATTTCTCTTGTAGAAATATATCTGTGTGTAACGACCACACAATTCTACCGTTTTACTACCTGCTATGATTGCTTGGCGAGATTTCAATCCATCATTACCACCAGCTTTAGTGTTTTCTGTGAACTGTTTAGCGGTGTCGGGGTACCACATTTCTAGTGCGGCAAGTTGATTTTCTTTACATTCACCAGAATAAGCCAAGAGATTTTCCATGTAGGCTCGATAAGGATAGGTATATCCGTTTGCCGTTACAAGTTTGTTATTTAGGTAAATATCGATACTACTGAACATGCTATGGAAAAACTTGTTAATAGGCGCAATTTCATCAGTACCATCAACCAAGTTGAATTTCAGGTACAAATATGATTGATTTACATCTGTCCATTTTTCAGTTTGAGGCGGAATTACAAATTCTATCGGTGCGGAATTATTCAAAGAGCTAATCGGGTGATGTTCTATCCATTGTGATTCCAACATCGTTGTCATTGTTGGTGGAACATCAGAAGCATCTAACTCGCACTTGCTGCATTCGCATGATCCATTTTGCATCATCATGATTAATCAAATATATCGAGAGATCGTTTTGATTTCTTTACAGGCGTTTTAATGGACTTACTTCTAACTCGTTTGCGAGAAGAATGATTTTTCAAAGGTCGCGATGATCTATTTATGCCATTTGGTGTTGATATTTTCTGTGTTGTTTCCCTTCCAAAAGATTTCAATGCTTCTTTACCTTGTTTCAAAAATACTTCTTTTGGACTTTTACCACGATGAATGATATCTTCGACTGCAGCAAGTCCATGCTTGAATACTTGCTGTTTAGCAATCTGACCAATAGGTTTTAGAAACGGTATTACTGTTCTCATTGCAGATTTGAATAGTGAACCAATTCCATTTCCATACTGTCTAGATACGCCTCTATACACGGGAATCATCATAAATACAAATTACATCGGCGTCGGAATTGCAACTTTACCATAGACTTTCCACCAATAAACTGAATTGGTTTGCCAGTATCACCAGTTATATATACATTTATGGTATCAAAGCTAGACTTTGATACTGGTACATAATGTAAGTGTTTGAATTCATGCCTAATATGTTTACCATCATGTATTCTTTTACTCTCGAATGATGTCACTCGTAATATCGGTGCTTCAACATCACTAAGAATTGTATAATCAGCAATGTCAGAATAAACAAACAATTGATTATGCTCTGCATTTAAATCAACTCCATATGGAAATGTTATCGAAGGAGTAGCAAATGTGATAGTGTTTGATTCTGTTCTGTAACCAAGTTTATCCAAAAAAGCTCTGGGGAGTACAAGACCTACTTTGGTATAACTATTGGTTGAAATTTTAACTCGTTGTTGTGCTTTGGAATATCCGATTTCGAATTCCAGTTCTGGAATCATTCTGCTTACTGTACTATCAATTACACCTTGAATTGTATCTGTCAAACGTGATCCACCAGAATATGCTCCTTCTGGTATTTTTAATTCTATACCATTTTCTGGTTTTGAAATTACTACATCACTCATTGGTATCTTATTCAAATATTGTAAAATTCTTGGAACAGAAGTTTTTATTTTTATTTTGCAGGCATCTCCAATAATGTTGTATGTTTCTGATGGTACAATTAGTTCAACCATTGCAACTTCCCAAAGCTCTTTATCAATATTTATGGTTTTTGGTAATTTCACTGTGAAACAACATTGTGAGTTGGCTGGGTAAAGTGGCATTGAACTATCACTCATGAGAGTTATGTAGAATGAATTCATTTTTTCTCAGTATTTTTCAATTATTTCAGTCCAGGTGTTGGTAGAATATAACCTAGAGAACTACTTAGAAGAATAAGCCACAATTCTTTGTTTGCGCTCTTGATACTAATGTGTACAATAGATGTAATTATTATGATATAAATAATAATTATCTGCGTGAAGTAGGTGACTTGGTTCTTAGCAACTTTTTCACCACTGAACTTAAATTGTGATGGTTCATCGAGATTAATTGAATCTGAATGATTTTCCAACTTGGTAAATTCTGTTTTATACTAAATTTGAAGCTGGGATCCAACTGTCAAACTTTTTTGGATATCCAAGCCAATGAACTTTAATTTCTTTTACTATTGTTAAACTTACCATTTTGTTGAAGTATGAATAACATTATTGTAAATCGGGAGAGGGCTTTCCCATTTTCTCTGCTTTGGTGATACCACGTACACGGGGGTGGTTATATTACAGCCTATTATCCTCAATAATTCTACAAAATTATCAACTCAGGCAAATGATCCCCAGTGTATGTTATAGTACAGCCTATTATCCTCAATAATTCTACAAAATTATCAACTCAGACAAATGATCCCCAGTGTATGTTATAGTACCTACAATTTTCTTTAGTTTGATTATAACGCGATGGAGTCAATAGAAGCGAAGTCAAAATATCGTACGACGAATTAGCAAGTTCGGCAACTGTGATCGTAATAATTGAATCGGTATCCGTGTGTAATCATTACGTACCGGACATGGAAGCTGACGATAGGTTTCGCTAGTTCTCGATACGATATATCGACCTCACTTCGCTCGATACTATCGAAATATGCATCAACAGAATGAGAACATTGAGGTATATTATGGCTGAGGTGATCGATTTTGATGATCTATGAGGAATGTTAGAGATAGTGTGTTTTTTTCCCAAAATCTGTCGACACGCTTGCATTTATTATTCAATGTGTTCTGTGGTGACATAATTATAATGCTCATAGACATGTAGTTCGGGTTTGTATCGACATATTTTGAATCCAGGGCGCATTCTAAAGTGAATAATATAATGGGGAATTCTGGAGATAACCGCCGTGTGGCTTTAATCCGTTCTATACTAAATACTCATTGATGAGTAGTTGTATTGTACAAATGTTCGGATAATAAGTTCAGAAACGGCTTTATTATCTGAACATTTCCCACAAATTAATATGAATCATTCTGCTCGTGTGTTATCTGTTTTTCTGTCTGTTGTCTGTTTGTATTACATGAACACACCTCCAAATGATAAATATACTGTTCAAATATATACTTTAATAACTGAATGGGAGAATATATTTGGGTGTGTCTCTTCACTGAGCTCTCGTTATATAATATATTTAAGTCAACAACGGTGTCTGTAACTGGAAAATCGGTTTTCTCCAATTATTTCGATGAATTGGGACAGAAATTTTCGCTATTTTTAGAATATGACAACATTAATTTCGCTGGAAATATATCTTTCAAAAAAACTTCGAAGTGAAATATGTACATACCTGATATATCCCTCTGGTGTTTTAAATAAACTATAGGATTACTCGTCAAAATGACGGGTGAGAAAAAATGACATGCAAGGAAAATCGTGTGAATAATTTGTAAATTATTATTGCCTCTTCATTTGCATTCGAGTCATTTAAATTAGTTTTAGTCACATGTGGCAAACAGCGCCTATTGCATGACACTCGCGGAATAAGTTTCCATCTATCTTTTAAAGGGGTACTGTACGCCATTTTCAATAAATTTCCGGTGATAACAACGATCTATTATCGATAATATATAGAAACATAAGTAATTTGAGTCGAAGATGTATTCTGTAAATGCTCAGGTTAATAGGCTATCTTAAAATTTAATAATTTAAAAGTTAATAATTTAATATAAATTGAATTTATGGCAGGAGGCATAAAATGGCGTCCATTAAAATAGGAATTTCCATGTACAAAACGTAATCAAACTATAATTGAGGGATACTGGATTAGTAAACCCATTGGACACACGATCGTTTGAAACATTATGCTGATACGGGGAGAAAACTCAAGCCACTCACTGACTATAGTGACGATACAATAACTTAAATGATTATATTGGACTAGTATGCATATAATATAACTTTTATTAGATTTATTTGGTTGAAAACTGTACAACAAATACTCGACAACGACAATTTGTATTTTTGCATTCCGGTAAATTTGCCACCCGCAACACTACTTCGTACTCAACAGACTTTCAAATAATGGAAAAAATGTTACCTTATTCTCCGACTCGGAGACTATAGAAACCAACAACAACATTTTGGGTACAGTATCCCTTTAAGCTGATGAAAAAACGCTATTTATTGATAATCCCACATATGCCGTGACATTTCCCGTGTTATATTACCTCTCTGCACCAATTGTCTATTTTAAATCGTATGTCTTAACTGAAATATGTGTCAGGTCGCGATTTCTTGCATCGATGCTCTCCATTTGAAGTCACAGATCGTAACTAAATTGAAATTATTTAGTTGACACAATCATATTTTTTCATCACTGTGTTACTTTTTCAATCCTTATCAGTAACATTATACAGAAACGAATTTGTCATTTATCATAAATCAGGATTTCGTTTGCATAACTTGGCTAAGTTTGTGTATGTATCTCTGATCTTTCCCCCGGGTTAATAGCGGCCGCGTGACCCCGTCCGATGACCCTGAAGATAAGGTCCATATATAATCCAAAACGAACTCGCTGTTTGAATATTACAGTCTCTACTCAGTTCTATTCTTCCAACGAAGCTACGAATATGAAGACATTTATAGTTCGTGCCTTCGTCGCTATGTTGATCGTACAGATCGTTTGCTCGGAAGCACATGTAGGTAGCTCCAGCAGCAGCAGTGGAGTCGAGGTCCAGGTTGGTATATACACACGACATAGGGACAACGGAGGAGTAACATCGAGGTTGTATATATTGCATGTTACTCACCGGGCATTACCGTTTTAAACAGTACAGTTTGTAAAGAGTGTGCAGTGAGCAAAACACTACACCGTTGCGATTGTTTTTTTATGATAGTGACGCACTCATCATGACGCACTCATCATGAGTGTAGAGAATAATTAGAATGCTGTGTTTGCCTTTTTATCCAGATCTCACTATTATATACACTGTCAAACAATACCGTCGGTTTGACAGTGAAGGACCGTCATAATCCGACGGTCCTCTACATTTCAGCAGTTGTACGGTGAATCATCGTTGTTTATGTGCCCTGTAAATTTTCTAAGTTAACATTGTGCGTGATTCCGAGTTCTTGGCGTTAAAACTCAACAGTATATTTATCGGCGACCAAATTGTATACGACAATGACTCCATACAGTACAAGAAAACTAAGATGCATGCATCAGGTCGGCCGTGAACTATCTACCATAGAATTGTTGTAGCTATCGATTATACATTTTGGAACACCTGTCTGTATGTATGTGTGTATGCATGAATGCATGTGTGTATGTGTTATAGACTCTAACACTGCTCGACTGATCCGACTCGGATTTGGTATTTAACGTGTCAACTTGACCTCGCTCATAGGCATGTTTCTGGACCTTGACCGATCCGACTAAAAATTTGTGTGTAGGACTACTTCGATCCCGGGAGCAATATTGACGGGTCCAATTTCACGTGGGACCATGTTCTCGAACGTGCTGATGTAGGTATGTTTCTGGACTATTTGGACGGGTCAAATCTTGATCCCGACCTGACTTTGACATTCAAAAAGATCAATTCAAGGTCAAATCTGGTAAAACGAAGTATTTCAACGAAATATAATACCTACTGTTACTTTTGTCCCAGGAGTGTTTCGGGTGGGTCAAATTATGACCCTGACCTGATCTTGACATTCAAAATTGTCAATTCAAGGTCAAATCGGGTAAAGCCGGGCGGATTTCGACGGGTACTTTTGTCATGACTTTTGTCCGGGGAGTGTTTTGGGCGGGTCAAATCGTGACCCGACATGACGTTCACCTTTAAAATGGTCAATTCAAGGTTAAATCGCGCAATTCTCCGAAAATCAGAGGGGAACATCCCGGACGAAGTAGGGTCCACCAGCTACTATTATATATTTCTAGATTTAGTTACAAACTAAATACCTGTATATTGTACAAAGAAATGTTTGACAAATATATCTGTATCAATATTACCATACGGGTCATTAAAATAGATACGACGAAACAAATTTTGAAGGGTGCATGGTATCAGGTAAATTTTTATATTTCAAATGATGACAGGAATGCGGAAAGTTGAAGTACCTACGTAATACTGGCTATCCGAATGAAGAGATATACATGTATATAAAAACCAAAATAGAAGATGACTGCTGGCGACAATGTTTTCCAAAAAAATTCAAACCATTCGATAGCTCCCATCTAGTTGTCAGCCCGAAGATCAATATAAAGTGTGGTGACTATCAGATGAGGGATATGACTGTACAGTTGCTAAACAATTCAGTCACGCAAAAGAGGATCAAACAGTAAGATACCAAATTGCTGCCTGTGGTAATGTTTTTTAACGAAATTCGGGAAAATTAGATTACTCTCCCCCTGGTTATCCAGAAGATCATTGTGGAATCTGGTGACGATCGGACAAGGGGTGTCGTCTGTAGGATCAACCAAATTATTTAGCCATAAAAATAGTAAAATTCAAGATCACCGCTGGCAGTGATGTCTTCACAAGGACAGCTTGAGAACAAAACATGGCTCACATCTAGCGGTGACCCAAACTATCCACATGAAAAAAAGTTCTCCAATAAAAGCTGGCTGCAGGGTGCGCCAATTGATTCAAATTCGAAATTTAACAGGGTGTACTGCTTGTGGCCATGTTTTCCCCGCAAATTTGATAGACTGATGGACAAAACCACTGAATCCGTTGAATCAATATACATGTATACATGGATTAATGTATATGCATTGTTATACACAGTACTGGTATATAAAGGTACTGAAAATAACAATATTACTAGTATACACAAAATAAACCATATATCATGGCTATGGGTTCTAATATCCGAATATGACAGCTGATAACTTGGTGTGAATTGAAGAGTGGTGGTGTCTCACGCATATCTAACCCTCCATGTTAGAAACATGCCATTAAATGTCATAAGTATAATCTAGCTTGAGGACAGAAGTTATCCATAAAAACCCCCCTTAATTCAACCAGGTCCTCGCGCGATGTATGGTCGATCACATGATGATCTAGGGGGGATTAGAATTGTTGTATAAAAACAGCACTGCATGTAAATATAAAATAAAATAGTGCTACATCTTATTAGAGATTATTGCCATATATAATCAGTGACTATACAGACAGTCTGACAAAATAAAGTTTCAGTGACACTCTATCCGAAGAGGGGAATAATTCCATCTGTTACAGTCAATGGAGCAATTATGAATCTGGAAAGGTGAAATTTCTAAGTAATACTAGATATCGACATGACGCGATAACATATAACGTAAATGCAATATGGCCGCTGGCGACCATTTTTTCCTATAAAATAAAAAAAATATTTGATAGCTCTCATCTGATAGATCAATATCAAGATAAATATGAAGTTTAGTGATGATCGGATGAGTGAAGTGGACTGTGCTAAACGGTTTAGTAATGCTTAAAAAGATTTTTACCTTAATATTTTTATGTTCACTTTATAAACTTCACTGAGTCATCTTTGTCATGTATTGAGTTTGATATCTGTTGTTAACAGTTTATAAATCATGTATGTCTCATGTTTGTTATTTTAATTTATGTGTTTATTATCATTAAATAAAGTTGAATTCCTTAAAAAGATTCTTACCTCAATGTTTTTATGTTCACTTTATAAACTCCACTGAGTCATCTTTGTCATGTATTGCATTTGATATATTTTGTTAACAGTTCATAAATTATGTATGACTCGTGTTCGTTATTATATTATATACACTTTATAGTGTGTTTCAGAACGAAAAGAAAATGAATAAAATCAACAAATTTGTAAATTTAAAAACAATTCAAACGTTGTTGTATTCCATGTCCCAGCCCGGACATATACACCAAATTTCAATAATATTCATTGAGAAACAACGGACCAAACGCCATATAACACCCCGTATGCATCTTTTATTCCGAGTTGGCCTTTTATTCTGAGTTGGCACGCGCCAATTGGGCGAGTTAGCCCATGGGGCGAGTTAGCCGATTCCGACACCTTTTCTATTTGCAGCAGGTTAAGTTTACGCGTAATTTAATTTACAAAGTTCCCCAATTGGTATCGTAAATAGAGCGACCTTATTTGACAGAGAATGCCTCTGTTATTGATTATAAAGTTGCTATACATTAAAAACGACAATTCACATGCTCGTTCAAGCGCAGTAGTCTATTTTCCCCATGTTAAAGAACATCCACAAATACTAAATAACGCTAACTTACTGCCGAATGTTTTACACGACAACTGTTAACATATTTGGGCTGAATTCATCTGACGCGGTATTATTCCTCAAAATAAACAACAAAACCATCGTTACTTGGAAATGTAGTTTGGGCTAACATTTACATAAATCCTCCATATCATTATTCCGACACACACGTCAGATGAAAAAGTCACATGAAGTAACCGGCCAAATTGGCCGAAATGACTGAATCTGACTTTGTTGATATTTAATATCTATTATTAATTGTTGTATTCTGTGTAACGCATTCCGATCTTATCTTGCGTCCATAATTAAGTTACGTTATTCTCAGCTACCGGTGATCTTTATCACTCACGAATTTTTGTTTCGTCCTTCTATCGATCTCATCGTGGCCGCTGTACAAACTGTTTTTGTTTTGTTTTGGGGGAAGATGTTAGCTATACAGTGGTGGACTAATGTTAAGACACGTTTTAAATCTGCGTAAACCGGCTTAATCATTAATATTTCCCGCTAAATTGTGACGGTTGGGTTGTTTTCGAGTTCGACTTCGAGGAGACGGCGCAGTCGGCTCTGGCTTGTCCTCATTCGGCTCAGTGTTTATGACGAATGATGTTGGAATTGACAGTGCTGTTACTATCAAAACACATATACATTTACTGACACAAGAGGTTACACGCACTAGAATAATTCAATAGAGCTTCGATGTCAACCACTAGTGACACTTATATCAACAACAACATAGCTTAACCCTTTACCCAACAAAACGGCCAAAACCGGCCAAATAAAGCTTCAACAGCCTAAAATATCTTCGGTCTGTCTCAATAGAACCATATAAATATGGATATCATTGGAACCGGCTCATTGACCACATTGAGATAGTTACAGTTATGCCCTGCGCCAATGCATTCTCTTATATATGCGAGTCGACCATAGGTCGCCTCGCACATATAAGAGAATGCATTGGCCTAAAAAAAAAAACTTTTTACCATTTTTTCTTACATTCTTTAACAATTTTATAATTTTTAATGTGTTAAGCCAATGCATTCTCTTATATATGCGAGGCGACCTATGGTCGACTCGCATATATAAGAGAATGCATTGGCACAGGGCCGTTCTGTTGAGTAAAGGGATAACTTAATATATTATAATGTTGATAGTGTTGTCAGTTTTTGAACTTGATCTCTTCAATCCACATCCAGTTGACAGTGTTTTGATTGTTTTAACGCCCACATATGCATATTTAACATAGAGGATACACGCTAGAGCTTCGATGTCAACAACAACAGTGAACTGATGCCACGCAGAGACGGATGATCACAAAGCTATACGACTTTGTCGCCATTCGCCATATTATCGCGTAGTTATTACGACAATTAACCGGCGTGTAGTCCACTATTGGTTAGAATTTTCCTATCGAACAATTGATATGGATACTAAGTGCCGTGATACTAATTCATTATACACAGTTTGGGGATAATGCTATCACATTTCATTGAAAGATGTGCGACTATATAGGAGAACGTTGTCACTAAGTCATCTCGCACAGTTATTATGGGATCTGCTATTGTCTTGAATGTTTCAATCCCAACTAGTTGTGAATGTTACAGATATATTCACCTGTTGTGTTTACAAGTGAGTGGACAATTTCATGGCTTACATGTTACCAAAAAGTATGCCATTAAGATGTTTTACTTTTAGATGCACATAAATTTGAGTTTTAACTGTGATACATGTAGCTTTATTCCTTTATGTCTTAAAAGGGCATGCCCGATTCATATGTTTTAGAATGGTCGACAGTAATATTAATCATTACTGATGGGTAGGATTTTCAGCCGCTATCGTTTTTTATTTACAGCCATTATTTATACAGTGGTCAGTGAAAGTTGAACACATCACGCGCGCACAGTCTTTATCTGGATTAAACTCCACGATATAACAAGTTTGATTCTCTTCAAACCTCAGTTTCATAAGTATTTTCTGTTACTTAACGCGATATTGTGTGGTATGACCACGGGTATCTTTTTAACAGTTTATACGAACATGAATCGCCATCGATCACCGGTAATTACCGCGAAACTTCTAAACTGTAAGAAAAATACCCATCGTGTTAACGGTGTCAAACCACGCAACGTCGCTGTCAACCTTGGACCGTTATACACACGGTCAGGCTGTAGCACGTTCGACGGTACAAAACCGTTAAAGTAACTGGCAGACTGTAACCAGTAACTGTCAGACCGTTGTATTTGTTTACGGTTCAAACCGTTTACTTAATATCAATACCATACTAGTACATTCGACGGTAAAAAAACCGTTAAAGTAACTGGCAGACTGTAACCAGTAACTGTCAGACCGTTGTATTTGTTTACGGTTCAAAACTGTTTAATTAATATCAATACCATACTAGTAACTAATAACGGTCAGACCAATGGTGTTTTAAATGGGTCAACACCAATGTTTTGCTCTTAATTTGCTAATTTACCGTATACTTAGCCAAGTTACCGTGGTAACAATATGATTTCCCGGTAGGCATTACGAAATGAATATTATTCATAACTTAAGAATATATCTTAGTTCTTCTATTACGAGCATAGTTTTTATGAAACTTAAATCCTCGATGCATAAAGTAACAGAAAATACTTATGAAACTTTGAAGGTTGAAGAGAATCAAATTTGTTATCTAAAGGATATACATATATAATACGGAAAAGTGCTGTGCGCGCGTGATGTGTTCAACTTTCACTAACAATTGTAAATAACGGTTGTAAATAAAAAACGTTAGCAGCTGAAGAGCCGACCCATCAGTTACGAGTAATACTAATGTTGATCATTCTAAAACATATGAATCGGGCAAGCCCTTTTAAGACAAAAATGAATAAAGCTACATGTATCACCGTTAAATTTCAAATGTATGCAATGTAAAAGTAAAATATCTAAATGTCATACATGCACTTTTTGTTAACACGTAAGACGTGAAATTGTCCACTCACTTGTAAACACAGTTATTGCTTTAACAGGTGAATGTGGACATCGCGACAATATATCAGTAACATTCACAGCTAGTTGGGATTGAAACCTTCCGACAATAGCAGATCCCGTATAACGGTGCGAGATGACTGGTGACTATTTTCTCCTATAGTCGCACACCTTTCTATGAAATTTGACAGCATGGTGCATAAAACTGTGTATAGTAAATTAGTATCACGAGGTTTTGAACAGGTGAACGGACATGGAGGGTGGTCAAACATGTGTCACCTTCCTGTAGTGGGATATAACACTTATAGTACGTGTCATTTACACAACCCACAACCGACTGTCGTAGAAACTGAGTTAAACTGAAATCAGAAATCTACTGACCAGGTGTTAACTTACCGATCAGTGGATAATTCAGCGTTTATGTGCACCCTTCACATATTTCGTATTCGTATCTTAATCAAATGGAGGCGAGAGGAATACAAGAGGTAAAGGAATGGGAAATCTTGTCGTTCGTTCAGAAAATAAAATAGTTTATGTTAATTGAGGATTTAGGAATCAGAAGTTGTTAGTAAACCTGACCTTTTCCCCGTTGAAATTGAATAGACTTATTTTCGGAGTTTTTTCTTGACTAATGCAGCCACGTGGACTATTTACTCCAATTCCATACTAATTAATGTATTCAACAATATTCTTATTAAGTAAAAAGGCAAGCACGTTCCTAACCAACACAAAGGTGCCACTGAAGTGTCGTGCAAACATTGCTCTCATTATTCCCTTTGTTATTCAAATTGCATTCAGACAAAACTTGAAAGGTTTTATACTAAGATTTCCTGTCCCCAACAACATAGAACACAATACAACTAGATCATGCAGTACCAACACCTTGATCCGTCTCCGAAATAGAATAACCCATAAACTAGAGCCTTCCTATAAAATAACTCATAAACTAGAGCCTTTCTATAAAATAACTCATAAACTAGAGCCTTCCTATAAAATAACTCATAAACTAGAGCCTTCCTATAAAATAACTCATAAACTAGAGCCTTTCTATAAAATAACGGTTATGATAGCATGGAGATATGATAAATTTACATTACAATATGATCCAAATTGTGTGTTGAAGTTCGGCAGCGTTTGTCATATTATAGTGTATGTCGCAAGCATATGAACGCATGCATAAAAAACAATTTGACACTATCTCAATATATGGGATATACATGTATACACATAACCGCACGCGTGTGTTAATGGTGTGAGTATATCGAACGATTGCAATGTAAGGTCAGCACGCGTTCAGTCAATACCCTAAGTGTTATCCTTACGCGACAAAGGCATGCACATAATCACCAAAATTCAGTCATACCAGAGTGCTCAGTTTCAGGTAAAAAACGCATAGATTTAACCATAAAACCTGGAAATGTTAAGCGATAATTGCCATAGCTGCTTAAATTTAATACCGACACCAAACATGCAGTCATACACGTAGTTCAGAATAATGTACCCAATTACTGGTATATGTAACCATTTTAAGGCTTTTTTTGTACAATACTTTGTGCACAGCGCTACTACGTCAATAAAGCAATGCTAAGTACATATGCCAGCATGCATTAATCAATGTCGCAACCATGTGAGCCCCCTTCTGGAATATCGACTTACATGTATCCCAACTCGCGGAACGCAATGAGAAAATAAGAATTAGCCACGCCATACACACGGTATGTCGCACGCATATGGACGCACTTGAAACGATATCAATATCGCACGCTCGGTATGGAATATATATTCAGAATCCTTCCCCACATAGTGTCTCTACATCCCTGCAATATGGGAGGGGTCGGTATTTTCGGAACACCGGGTTCGACCCTTTTTATTTTTCGGGAATTGGGATAGTCAGATTTAATTTTCCAGGAATCGGGAACAGAATTCCACCGGGACCCGGGAACGGTTGAAATTATTTTCCGGGACCCGGCAAATTATCCCCAATTAATCAGAATTAATCAGGATTTGGGGTAACTTGACCAGAACATTTGGCTAGACAAGGATTTAAAAAAAAAACAAGCTATTTTGTGTTACGGTACTAATAATTGAATCGGGTTCAAATATAATAAGCTGTTGTATCTGGTGACTTGTGTACATCCGTGTTGTCTCCTATTTCTCAGTTGGTTTGTGGCTTGGTTTTTCATACCAACATTCCAGTTATGGGGCACAATCTCAGATCACAAACCGTCTTAGATATATTGAGACCACATGAATTTGCATACATCACCTGGACATTTAGGGAATACTTGATTTGCGGTGGTATTGATTAGTGCAAAGAGTGTTCTGTTGATTCTGTTCAATGCATTTCCATATAGGTTCGCATTTTATGTCATGTAAAATTATGTAATTGACCAGACAGTAGCCGGTAAATCATAAGATAGCATAAAAATACAATATATGTACATTGATCTACATTACTTGTGAATATTGTATGTTTTGTCGATACTCTATAATTATAATATTTTAATTCCTGGGAACTGGCTTTTTTGTACTGGGAACTGGGATTTGCTTTTAATTCCTGGGAACTGGGAAATGGCATATTTTTTTCCTGGGAACTGGGATTTGCTGATTTATTTCCTGTGAATCTGGGATTGGACCTTCCCCCCGTCCCCCCCCCCTCATATGGGTGTTGGTAACACAGTTTCTTCAATAAAAGTGCAAAATAATAAGTTCTAAACTCATAGACTTACTAGTAACCACACAACCTGGAAATTTTAAGCATTTTAGTGACTACATGTATTTGTATTTTTCCTGCAATATCTGTTTAACCTTTTAATGATGATTCTTATGCCACATTATATATTTTAATGCGTTCTTACACCACTTATTATCACACTGCGCTGGCACATCGATAAAGGTCTTTCAGTCTATATTCTAGGATGCGTTGATCATTGTCGCAACCATATGGGCGTCCCTTCCGGAATATCAACATACCCAACTCTGAAACGCATTATGAAATTAAGAAATAGCCACCATTGGACTTCGTACCACTAATATATAGGCAGACTGTTTGCATATTTTATGTCGCAAGCATGTGAACGCACTTGCCACCATATCAATATCACTCGCTTGGTATGAAATAGGTATACAAAGCCACATACATGACATTGTGTGTGTTCATGTCATCAGTTTATCGGACAAGTGTGTGTGTTCATGTCGTCAGTTTATCGGACAAGGGCAATGGCGTAATGATAGCTTGACCTGTCAAATACAAATCGACGATCTCGTGAATTTCATAAACATTCCGCAAGTAACACACATGTACAGTTATGTATTTATCACACGAATATAACTATTTTCTAACTAACCCCACCACGTCTCTACATCTCTGCAAGATGGGTGTTGGCTAACAGTTCCTTCAACTTGTCAACTCATCGATTTAACCAAAACACTGGATATTTGATAGTGATTTAATATCATCTAATGGTCAACAAAGTACCAAATTACGGAGATACACAACCCATTCTGATACTGTATACACACGTCAGTAAGGTCGGGGTGGGGGCTGATGCACATTCTTGTTAACAATGGGCACTGGGCTACTCACAAGGACCCCCTGAGCAACAATTCAGTTAGCCTTCGGGTGCCAACCTACATTCATATTTTATACCAATACAATGTTTTGTACTGAATATAAATGTGTTTCATTTATATTGCTAAAAAGATAAAATCGCATGATAATAACCAGAAAGTCACAAGTTAATGTTGTTTACACTGATGCTAATAAAATATAATACACTAATTCTTACTAAAACACAACATTCAGATGTAGGTGAACAATAAGTGACACATCCTTAGATTTTATTGATTTGATACCTCTTTGATTGCTCCAACAACTAAGAATAGAATACGATGTGTATAATTCACAACAAAATTAACACAAGTGTATACTATTATACATCTTTATTTTTTAAGAAAAACAATTTGAAAAAATAATGAAAGCACAGATGTGCTTGAGTATCTTCTATTCCACACGATACAAAGACGTGACTGTTTTCACCTTCCAAATGCTAAAAAAAAATGGGAGTGGGCTTATCTAAAAGGACCACCCCATGTTTTATTTAGGGTAAAACACCCAAATTGGGCTTTATCTTCAAGGATGGGCTTACTGGTGGGTGTATACAGTATGTGTGCTAAACTAGAGTTTGGCAGGGAGGCTCAATTACAATCAGTTTCGCCTATTGGTATAACCCGTATTTATGGCTCAAATTTGTCAAATGGAACATGACAAACATGGCAAGAATAACAAAATACTACCAGGCATCTCATTCTAATAACAATATACCCCACTGTGGTATTCTGGCTTGTTGGTGTATTTGGATTTAGTTCAAAACATTGTAATCATAGTGATGGCACCATTATTTTAATAATCAGAAGTCAATCACATCATCTAGGAGTCTTCTTTGATTACACTTTATGTAAGATATAACCTTCAGGTGTAAATTATGGCGTTTTCCAAATGTAATACAAGATATACGCTCTTCAGAATAGAAGGAGTGTATATTTTCCTAAGAACAAGTGGATCAATACTCTGTATAATAATAAGATGTTTTGCTCTGGAGAAAGAAATACCCATCAACTTCCTGGAGTAATTTCCTTTGTGAACATGGGTTCAAGAATCACCATATTTACAGAGCCTTGGATTACCTCCATCCCAAAGGTATCTATTGCACACATTGCGACTACATGTACCTCATATAATTTGGAACGAAAATGTGTCCTGTTATCTTGCATTTCCCAACACTTCATTGAAGTTCATTCTAGTATTATAAGGAAGCTGGAATTGCAATTTTGCAAATTCTGAAAAGACGTTGGTTCATGTCTTGTCGCTTCTTCATATTCTTGTCGATATTTTCTTTGCCAGTGACACACATTCCATCATGAGACCTCATGTGGTAACACAGAACATATTGGCTTTGACCCATGTGTCATCATAGTCATGAGACAACAGTTCCAATTAATCACTGCTTGTGAATGTGAATTTTACACCTGTTCAATGAAGTTATCTGACACCATTTGCAAATTTAGTCGGAAACAAGAATATGTCAGATCAGAGTTGAACTTCTGATAGTTTGTGTGATAATTACGTTGTAGATCTGAAGTATCTTGACACTGAAAATAGAAATGAAACAGTTTTAAGTATACAATATACATATCACATTAATCTGGACATGATTTTACAAGTCTGGTTGAATAACTGATAAAATGTATGCTGCATTATAAGTACTATGGCTTGTTTTCGAGTGAGTAGTTTGAACCGCTAAATAAATGACTAAAATACTTCCATTTGATTCTGACCGGCTTGAACTATTACAACATGTATATGATTCGTAAGTGAATTTAATATTATTGCTGTCATCATTAACAAGACAGTCAAAGACTGTGGGTCGCTCACCAGACTGCAAAGACTGATAAGACTGGGACTCTGGAGACCATAACAGTCAGAGCTTTTCATAATCACTTTAAAAGAAGTAGATCTAAACAGGATATGTGGATAGAGAGACTTCATGTATGTAGATCGGTGAATACCTACTTTTAAATTACCAACTGCATACTACTGATCACCCCGCCCCACTCCTCCAGCTCATGTCCCCTCCCAACCGGGATCCAGACTATCTAAGTATTATGTTGGAATTTCACAACCAACATCTCACAAACTTTCTCAATTGTTGGACATTTCCAATCTCACAAGCGCCTTTTTATAAAACTATTTAGACATGTTTGAAGCACAATTATCCATGGACCCAAAAACACCATATAGGTATGTCAGATTAATCAGTCAGGTAGTTCCAAGGTAGATGTTTTAATGAATTTTGTATTTTAATGATTTTATTAGACGCAAAAGTGTTAAGTCCCCATAGCCCCGTCATTTCTTAACAGGTTGAATCATGTTAACAAATCTGATTCTCAGTCATTAAGGATCCTCCAAACTATATGTGAGCTAAATAGTCCAACCTCTCTTGAGACTATATAGACATACAGTTATGTCCCTGGTCCCACCCTATTTAATCTGGTAACCCCATCTGAATAAATTTGAAACCCCATTTAAAACAAGTGACCCCATTTGAACAAATATGAACTCCAGTCACCCAAGGACCCTTCTTACAAAATATGAACCCATTCAACCTAATAGTACATGAGAAGAAGTCGTTTGAAGAGTGACCTCATTTGAACAAATCTGAATGTGAGTCACCTAGGGAACATCCACACCAAATACGAACCCATTCAGTCTTATGATCTTGATAAGATGTTCAAAGAATTGTTGACAGATCGATGGATGGATAGACAGATGAACAGGTGACACATGAGAAGTGATGACTATTGCTTTGTCTCAGGCGAGCTTAAAAATTACATTTCATTGAACAAATCTGTAAATTCCCCCCCCAACACTGTGGGGACATCCCTGCAAGGATATGACATTATCTTATTATACCAGTAGAGTACAGCATAGATACATGTTATGTGGGTGGGGCAGAGCTAATTCTCTTACCTCTGCCCCTATTTGAACAAACATGAATCCCCATCTCTGATATCTATTCATCTAATAATTTTAAACATTCGCTTTTAAGAGTTGAAGTTAATTAATTTTCCAAAAAGGACCCCATTGGAACAGATCTAAACATGCCACCAAGGATCATGCAAATAGACTTGATAGTTGTTAGAATTACTATGGAGGGAAAACGTTATGGCTCTGGCAACTCTCCTATTTGACCTGATGAACTTATTTGAACAAATATGAATGTGAGTCACATACAGGTAGGGAATTCATATAGATCTCGAGAATAAAACAATTGTTGATGGATGGATGGACATAACAATGGATGGAAGGACACTCTGACAGACCAACAGTTTTAATCCAATATACCTCCCACTTTTTTGTCCATAAAAAGGTATAATGATTTCACATAGATAAGTGGTTAAGAAAATAATATTGGAACAGCCAAGCGTGAATTTAGTTTGTCTGAGGTCCCAAAAGGATGAATGTAGTGATGCTATTTTGTAAGATGGGCTAGCATCACCAAATTCACCATCTGGGAACCCAATTTTACTTAGTCATCAACTGCTATGGGAGACCTAGGGATAGACAGAAGTTCTCCAGCTGAAGTTGGTGGCATATGACAGTATCAACACCCATTTGACCCCTCAATTATGCATTTTGAATCTAAACAGAAGGAAAAAAAGCTGCTAAAAATGTCAATTTGAGACTCTAGATACTTCCCAGAATATGAGGCCTAAGCAGAATGACGTCCTCAATGGGTTTATTTAGCAATGCTAGCCTGCTGTGCAGGGTAGCATAATTAAATTCATCCTCTGGGAACCTCATTCTACAAATGCCAGACACACTTAATTACAGCTTTGAGAAAAGGAATTTAATCTGATATTAATGACCAGGGCATTGTAAACAATCATGGTGCTACATTGACAACTTTAGAAAACAAATGTTCAACTATTAATCTCATTTAAATTAAGAATGACATGAATACCTCCCAGGGGACTCTACCTATAGCCACAGAAGTTATGTTATATATATATATGGCACTGTTTTATAAACAACATGTGTCATGTCTATCATGCTTGGTGGTTCAGAGCAGAGATGGCTTGGGAATGCAAGGATATGGAACATGCTGAACATTTCTGAACATCTGTCTGTTCGTGTTTTCTCCCAAACCCCTGATTTCAACCAAATTTAGTGGGGTGACTAGAGGTACCTACCCCCCCCCCCAAGATGTAATGTCATAAGTTCTTCAAAATTTTAATAAAATGTTTTTTGTTATATTTAAATAAAAAATATTTTATTTAATAAAAATAAATTATTTATTAAAAATAAAATATACATAATTTGTTTTGGGTTAAATTGAGCAATAAGTTAAATCTAAAAAAAAAAATTCTTCAGATTTATGTCCATAGCCCCACCCACATTTGACCCAAATTTGAACAAATCTGAACCAGTCACCCAATGTACCCTCATACCAAATATGAACCCATTCGGCCTGAAGACTTCAGAAAAGAAGTCGTTTTAAGAATTACTATGTGGAAAAATAGTTATGGTCCTGACATCATAACTATTTGACTTGGTGCCCTCATTTGAACAAATCTGAATTTAAGTCACCTAGGGAACATCCAAACCAAATATGAACCAATTTGGCATCACGTTTCCAGAGGAGAAGATGTTCAACGAATTGTTGATGGACGGACGGATGGACGCACTGGCCAGAGTATACTTGTGGAGTGACCGCACATACCTATGAATACTTGTGGGATGCGATCTTTTGTTTGAGTAACTTGTGGGGTGCAACCCACAACTGACGATTTTTTAAAGAGCTGAGATAACCGGACCTACTCTCATGTGCCTAATTATAGTGTCAGCATGATTATTAATTTTGGAGAAAATTCCCAAATGATCACTATTATTTGGCATTGAGACATAGAGTGAAATTGCCATCACTATCATTAATTTCAGCCTAAATCCCCACCCATCACTATTATTAGGCCATCACGATTATTAGGCACCTGAGAGTACTCCATCGTGAGACAGGAATGTTCCACTGATTCTCCCTCCATATCATATAAGGCAAAGCTGAAGATAAACCGCTCTTTGTTGATAATTATTAGTGCCACTTTAAGTGATCTAAGAACCACGGCACCTATCCCATAACAATCCCTTGATCAAGATAATGAAGATATCCATTTTTACCAATGTTCCTAGATGTCTAATAATTCAATACTAAACAGTCTTTATTAAATATCTATCTTTGTTCATATAATGCATTAGCCCCTCCCCCTCCTTTATATCATATGAGGTCAAAGGGACCTATGACATAACATTCTCCTAGTGAATTTAAACGCGTGTAACAGTTTTCAGCTCTGTGGGTCCAACCATTTTAGTTGTAATTAATTATATTAATCACAACTTCACAAGAGCCGCTTTAAATCATCTGATGTCAGGGGCACATTTTAACAATTTACCTACATGTATTGGTAACAAATATTTAGCTCCCATGGTTCAACCGCTCGGTCGCCATTAGCCGGACAGACAAATGAACAAACAGAATTGAGTTTTAATAACATACTGATTGATAGGGCCCATAGGGGAAAGTAGAAAGGTTAGCGTGGAGTCCCAGTAAATTTCAGATTCCAGGTCACACATGAGAGTATGCCTCTGGAGTGTATATCCATTGTATACAGACTGGTAAATATACAGCTTTAAGGCATCATATTGTTCAGTTGTTTTTATAATTTCTGAGTCAGCTGACAAAATTTGATGACATTCTGAATCTTCTTGATTTGTTCAATATTATCACCATCCCAATTTTTAAATCCCTGGCTATCATGTTTAAATTAAATTAATTAACTAAAATTGCTGTCACCAGAACCTATTTGAATGTGTACTACCAGTATTTCTTTTATGACACACATTCAAGTTTGACAGTCACATAAACCTACATATATGTAGGGGAAATAAAGCAGTGATTAGAACTCCACATCACTGTATAGGAACTGTTACATCGGAAATCGTTCTATCGCCGGTAGTGTGATGGTTCTTGCCTGATTTGTTACGGTTCCTTATGATTGAAAATAATCATTTTTGTGACAAAATCACGCATAATTATAGATATTTTGAATATATTAAACTTTCCTGAATGAACAGAAGCTGAGGTAGTGCCGTGTTATCGAAACCTAAACTCTAGACCACAATTAACTCGGTATAAGCGAGTTAACGCGTAAATATCAACATGTTACCACTGAAATTCAAGCCACGTGGACGCAATTTCTTTGTTTTTCGTGGCGTATAAAATATGAAACGCATTCTGAAGACAAACACTGACTATAAAGTGTACCCGTGTTATTCTTTTGTAAAATAGCTGAGAAAGTATCCCGATAGGGGTTGATAATTGGGAGCTGTGACCTCGTAATCAACACGGGTGCGTGTTACGGTTCTATTTCAAACCGATCATGGCTGTGACGGTTCTGTCCATGAGATTTATTCGAACGATTTCTGCACTTGGGTCCGAAAATCGTCTTGTGTATCTGACATTTTAAACCAGATAATGACTGTAGCTTATGTAATTTGCATAATAGAACAGATATATTAAGAAATAACACAATAAATACCTAATACGGGAGATTAAGTGACATTAATAGGCAGAAATAAAATATTGAAAGTCCCGATGGGTATAGTATCATAATCATGCCCGCCTATATAAATGATCAATGGTAATATAAATCTACCCTCAGGAGAATATGATATGTTATATTCATTTACTTAATCTGGGCATTATTGAAAGATCCAGGTGTGACAATATTTCAATGCCAGCGCCATCATATTTCCTCCTCTGAAGTCCGCCTGAGGGACATTTACACATGTTTGTCGCCCAGACATGAATATAACTTATGAAATCACGTTCAACTGAATCACTGATAGGTTATGACGTTATTGGGGTGGTGGTGGGGGGGGGGGGGGCTTGGGGAGGGGTGCTTAATTGGTGTATATCCCCAACTTTGGTCAAAATGTTCAACAGTTAGAAATTTCTTATCTTACAACAGATTGGTTTGAAATTTAACACCAACAATATGTTGAAATTGTTCTCTTAATTTGATTTGACAACAATTTAATAGTGGGGATTTTGTCGTTTTTAGACTAACATTTGCATACTTTCCTACACTTTAAACATGTAATCAACCATATTTGACATATACAAATGGACACCTCTTCTTTAGAGTTGATCCAAAAATCATGATGGGTGGACATGAAGTAGGGAGCAGGTGTGATCTAGTTTTCTATATCACATTTACCCCCTCCCCAATTGGCTAGAAACTGGTTAAATGGACAAATAATCTAATTCCATTTAATTAGTATGCTTTGTATTAAATAATGTATGCTCTTTTGCAAAATAAATCATCTCTCTCTCCATCTGTTGGGAACATATCCAATCTTGTTGGGGTGTGGGCACCAGGTTGGAAACTTCCAACACTTGGGAATCTTGAAGCCAGTCTATATGTTTTTTGCAATTTTCAGGTTCAGATATCCACATTTTCTCACTGGGCCCATGTATCCTGAGTTTCTCCCCCGGTTTGCATGGTGGCCAATCAAAGGCTACTGATCAATTCACTTCATAATGGTATACAATCTAGAGCTATAATGTGTCATGCAGTTGGGGAAAACCAAAGCCCAGGCCTTGTGCATGAGTTTTGTCTGTTTCAAGGGGATGGTGCTGTTGGAAATTCCAAGGTGGACGCCCTAACATTGGATACCCTCCAGCCCACGTCCCTGCTCACTTGACACGTTAGTAGCGAGGAATAATAATGTGCCTTGTAATAGCCAGGTTCAGACACCCATAACACTAATTTTTAATGATTCATTTGTATGAATGTTTAGCTAATAATTCAAACAATCTGTTACTGCATGTTGAATTTAATAGCTGAGTATTCCTACAAATGAATCAATAGGATTCAAGTCGCTGCTCTTTATAGCACATTTAGTCATCAAAGAATTAACATCCATATAATAATATTTGTAACTGCATGATTCTTTTCTCTTGTTTGTATGTTACTGCTTGTTGAACTTAATAGCTAAGAATTCCTACAAATTAATCAATAGGATTCAAGTCAATTCTCATTACAGCGCATTTAGTAACCAAAGGTTTAACATCCATATAATAATATTTGTAACTGTAGGATTCTTTGCTTTTTTATATCTTCTATTAAAAAATCACAGATCCCTAGTCAATCTAAAATATGATTGAATGGAAGATTACCGTGCTTGTATATGCTTTAATAGCTGCATATTCTAGAATTCTAGAATTTAACCTAGATAATCAGCACCCAGCAAGCGGGTGCCCGACATAAACTTCATAAACTGCCTAATCAGAGCATTGTATGGGTGTCAACTAACTTTGAACGTCTTATTTTTGGCTTTTTGTTGAGTAAAATACGTCTACGAAAATAGACAACACTAGGCGATGTGCCCGGCCCTCTTCGTCCAGGCTATTTAGGGATTTGTTTTGTGATCGTATCCGCCTGGGCAAACTATTGTTCGATCGGCCCGGAAACATGCCTATATGAGCGAATATGGTCAAGGTCAAGGACATGGTCGCACGTGAAATTCGACCCACCTATATTGTTCCCGGGATCAAAGTAGGCCTACATTATACCAAATTTGAGTCGGATTGGTCGAGGTCCAGAAACATGCCTATATGAGCGTATTGAGAGAGGTCAAGGTCAAGGACACGGTCGCAAGTGAAATTGGACCCGCCCATATTGTTCCCGTGATCAAAGTAGAACCAGCTACCAAATTTGAGTGGGATCAGTCGAGGTCCAGAAACATGCCTATATGAGCGTATATGAGCGAGGTCAAGGTCAAGGACACAGACGCACGTGAAATTGGACCCGCCCATATTGTTCCCCGGATCAAAGTAGGCCTACACACCAAATTTGAGTCGGATCGGTCGAGCATACATACATAGACAGAAGTTCCAAAAATATATAATAGATAAAATACAAGACAGATAACTCTATATATCCCGTCTACGCTCACGCTTTACGAAGTCCAGCGCAATGAAATTTCACTATTGTTAACCGGCTGTTGACTCATGGAAATGTCGGACCCGCAAAACGCGTTATTTTTCAAACTAGCTGGCGACTTTGTGAGTTTTGATAGGCGTAACACAGCTTATTGGATAAGCATAGAAAGGCAGTGTAATTCGTCGAAATTAATGACAAGTGGTGCAGATTTCAACTTAATGCATAGTTTGTTGTGTTTATCTTTGTATACTTTCACAAAATTGGCAGTTTGAACCATGTACCATGGCAAATATTAGCAATAGTTTTACCCGTATAGAACGATTAATGGAGATAGAACCGACTCGATCAGGAGAGAACCCAAACAATAATCAAAATTCGCGGTTCTTGTCGTTGTTATGACTCGCACAATGAAATTTTCATTATTAACACGCTCATTGGTGCCACAGATTGTTATGGGATCGAAAATAACTAATCGAGTTATCACATAGATGCCTCAAAATTGCGTTTTAACTGTCAAAAAGTCGTGAAAATGTATAATTTCGATCAGCAAGAACCGTCACAAATCAGGCAAGAACCATCACAAACCGGCGATAGAACGATTTCCGATGTAACGGTTCCCACACAGTGGCAGGACATTTTCGAAAAATATGATATTGTGTTTGGTATTGTTCTGAATATTTATTCATTGGTATAAATACACTAATTTGGATAACAAAATCGGCTTCTGTTGTTGTTGTGATTGAATGATATCGAATCTTATTGTATAACTTTAAAATAGTTGAGGTTAACATTTCGATGGGGGCCATGCTTGACAGTGCCCCGTCATTGCTGGAGATCAATTGTAGTGGTAGAGTTGTATGCCATCATGTGGTAGTAGTACAGATAGCATACAATTATACTCGTACAATGCACATAGTTGGAAATAAAACTTTAAATTCTGTTATGCTTTATCCCACCGATTCACCTGACCATGCACATTGGAAGCCAAATTTCCTTTCAGCAAAAACTATTGCGGTCGGGAAAATGTGGGCCAGTCGGAAGATAAATATTGTTTTTTTGGGCCTTATTATATAAATGTACAGGCCATACATTTAATTGTACCCTGCTGGACAAAACAAGTGTCCACTTAACTGCGGTGCGGTTAGCATTGCCACCGAGCCGAAATGAAACTACATTGTGGATCAACCAGCTACCTACAGTTAGTCACGCGGTGAACTTGCTGTTCGGCCATGGTATAGTTTCTGCGGTGTGCGTTCATTAAACTGAAAAATGACGATTCAAATCAGAAATCATATCATGGCGTTCGCCCGTGGTGCAGTTGTCGTTCGACCATGGTATACTTTCCGTCCGGCCGCAGTGTACTTGCCGTTTGGCCATGGTGTACTTATCGCTCGGCCGCGGTGCTCAACTGCAGTTACAAACTCTGACACCACAGCCCTACTTAGGCAAATACACAGCGGTTCCAATAGACACTTGTTTTATCGACCGCGCCCAATGTTTATGTTTTCAAAATGAGAGATAACTCCAAGATGCAAGTTAATTTTTTTAGTTATTTCGTTAAACTATTACGGTACTTTTACAAAATATACCAGTCTTGTCTAAAAATTTACACCACAAAGACACAAACTTTGCAAAACGTATCAGAAATTCTAAACTCAGGGTGAGTGGGCTTGGGGAAGCGGATGGCTCTGTACAAAAAGTCAGCCCAAAAAAATCACCTGTCGTATTTAAATAATTCCAGATATTGCCTTGAAGTGCACACTTATAGCCAGTTGAAGATGAAGTGCCATTATGTCATTGCAATTTTAGCAAATGTTGTCAATCAATTTACCAATACCAGAGAATGTTTTTTCAACACAAGTAGTCAAGTACGTTCATTTTTTTCTGAACTTACTTGGCCAACACTAATTCTTGTCAATACACTGTATTTACTAGTAGTAGTACTACACTGTAGTTCGCTAACAAGATTATCACTGGCGTCGTTAAAGTTAACAATGTTCGAATCTATTTCCAACAATCGATTCAAGCAATTTCCGTTTAGGCTACAAAAAATTTAATTGGTCTCGTGTAATAGAACCCTTCATAAAACTTTGTTTATAAATCAATCCTGTCATTCGACTCATTGTACACATAAAAACAACAGTTAAACTGAGATAACTGTTTGTTTCATTCAGAATTGAATTGCGAAGTTATGAATCTATGGCAAGCCGTTTTCACATTTTCGATTGATTTGGACTTAAGTCCAATTATTTGGACTTAAGTCCAAATAATGGACTTAAGTCCAAATAGCGAATTGGGCTTAAGTCCAAATACCACATAATTGTGAATTCGGCGATAAATTGTACTTAAGTCCAAATGAATTACACTTAAGTCCAAATACCGATATTTTCATCTATTTGGACTTAAGTCCAATTCCTCGCCGGATTCACAATTATGTGGTATTTGGACTTAAGTACAATTCATTTGGACTTAAGTCCAATTCATCTGTATAAGAAATACCCCCATCAGATATTAAGCAGGTAGATAAAATACCACCCCTTGCTCTTTATAATTTTAACCTGATAAAAAAGTTACAACTTATGTACAGGGTCCACACTCGATCGAGGCTGCATGCACTAATGGAATTATGGCTGCTAATTTGTTTATATATTTGACCAAATTTATAGAAATAGTTGGCTAAAGCGTATGTTAACACTGAGTCTGAGCAATATATAATGTAAATTATGTTTGCAATTTCCTTCTGACCAAGCTAATTGGTGCGAAGAAGTCTCTGTAGAATAGATTGACAAAGTTAACTGAGGCTGTGCTTCACGCAGTCATTACAGTAGCAATAGCAGGGGAGTCAATCTATTGTTTTGCCATAATTCGACTTTCGAGTACACCCTTATTACATTGAGTTTGAAAGCCGAGCAAATTATACAAATAAGACACTTAGTAAATGCAATAAACGAAACTGCGTGTAGCCTACACTACATGCTGTCAAATAACAATTGAATCAAGTCGTGAATTAATTTTACTTCATTCATGCATCATGCAGTTAGCATTTATTAAGATGCCAATTCGGATTCGAAACATTTTCAATCTCGGCATGCCGAAAACAAGCCACGTGGCAAAGGGGACGTACGGAGTTATTCTTGATTGACAGCCGTCTTGTGTATGCTTGGAGTCAGGAATGCCCTGGTTAGTACGGAGTTTGACTGTCAATCAAAACTTGCAGGAATATACCATTACAAAGA
The DNA here is from genome assembly GCA_032622095.1 of Siphonodentalium dalli. Taxonomy (NCBI): domain Eukaryota; kingdom Metazoa; phylum Mollusca; class Scaphopoda; order Gadilida; family Siphonodentaliidae; genus Siphonodentalium; species Siphonodentalium dalli. Next base: position 296,463,593 of record CP136064.1, read on the forward strand.
AGGGGACTATCGTTTCAAACCAGATGAATTGGACTTAAGTCCAAATGAATTGGACTTAAGTCCAAATCAATTCACTAATTGGACTTAAGTCCAATAATTGGACTTAAGTCCAATTCATTTGGACGTAAGTCCAAATCAATTCGCTAATTGACTTAAGTCCAATTCATTTGGACTTAAGTCCAATTATTTGGACTTAAGTCCAATTATTTGGACTTAAGTCCAATTAATTGGACTTAAGTCCAAATAATTGGACTTAACTCCGAATAATGGACTTAAGTCCAAATCAATCAAAAATGTGAAAACGGCTTGCCATATAAATCAGGCTATGACTTTGCACTTTGAGGCAGAGGCGAGGCTCAGTAACTAAGTAAGCTCACACTAGCTCATCGACTCAGGTCAGATTCGGTCTGGAATTGCTCTAATTTGTTACATTCGCGGACAAACAAGGTCGACTATACTATATATTGATCACTCACCTTGTATATCATACGAAGGCACGTTTGTTTTGGTAATTCCTCTGATGGGCGAATAACAACGCCGAGGTGGTGCCTGATTTTCAAAAAGTCACGATTGTTTGAATATAATTATTTGTCTAACAACCGTCCGCGAGTAACCTTAATTCTGATTGGTTAAGATGAACGCGATTGTCCAATCGCTGCATACGTGGCTTGGAAAGAAGAGTTCAAAGTTCAAAGTGTGTGTCGGGGTCATGGATATATTTAGAAACACAATGTTTCGTTCAACGGTATTGCAGATTCAAAGCTTTCCCAGCGTCGAGTGTGTGTATGTGCCTTACTTACAGAGCCAACTGGCTTGGCCGCTTCGCGGCCTACGCCTACGTTGGCTTATTATATATTTTGGAAGATATGTGAGGGTGAGTGTGTGTGTGTCTGTCTGTCTGTCTGTTCGCGATGGACTCGAAAACGACCAAACCGATTTTGATGAAACTTGGTATATGAGACTACTTTCGGCCGTGAAGTGGCATGGGCCTATTAATTTGCCCGTGCGACGTGACCTTGACATTGAAATCGGGTCATTTCAAGGTCAAACGCCCGAATATCACGGGATTTTGATGAAACTTGGTATATGGGGTACTTTCGGCCGGGGAGTGGCATAGGCCTATTAATTTGCCCGTGCGACGTGACCTTGACCTTGTAATCGGGTCATTTCAAGGTCAAACGCCCGAATATCACGGGATTTCGATAACAATTAGTGTCTAGGGATACTTTCGTATGGGGAGTGTCGTAAGCCTATTCTTTTGCCCGTGCGACGTGACCTTGATTTTGAAATCGGGTCAATTCAAGGTCAAATCGCGAATTTTGATGGGATTTCGACGAAATTTGATCCGTAGGGTTACTTTAGTCCACTGGGTGTTTTGGATGGGTCGAGTCGTGACCCCGACCTGACATTGACCTTCAAAATGATCAATTCGAGGTCAAATCGGGTAAAACCGGATGGATTTCGACGGGTACTTTTGTCGGGTACTTTTGTCCGGGCAATGTTTTGGACGGGGCAAATCGTGACACCACCTGACCTTCACCTTCAAAATGGACAATTCAAGGTGAAAACCCAGGCGAAGTCGGGTCACCTTCTAGTATTATATATTTCTAGATTTAGTTACAAACTTTATACCTGTATATTGTACAAAGAAATGTTTGACAAATGTATCTATATCAATATTACCATAGGGGTCATTAAAAATTAGATACGACGAAACAAAATTTTTAAGGGAGCATGTGATTGTGAGGAATAATAGGATCATAGGTAAATTTAATTTATGGACGCTTGTTAATTTTCATTGGACTACATGTGTCAGGTAAATTTTTATATTTCAAATGATGACAGGAATGTGGAAAGTTGAACTACCCAAGTAATACTGGCTATCGGCACGAAGAGATATACATGTATATAAAAAGCAAAATAGAAGATGGCTGCTGGCGACCATGTTTTCCAAAGAAATTCAAATCATTCAATAGTTCCCATCTAGTGGTCACCCCGAAGATCAATATGAAGTTTGGTGACTATCAGATGAGGGATGTGGTCTGTAGAGGTGCTAAAGAATTCAGTCATACAAAGAGTGAGATACAAAATTGCTGTCTGTGATCATGTTTTTAACTAAATTCTGAAAAAATAGATTACTCTCATCCTGGTTATCCAGAAGATCATTGTGGAATCTGGTGACAATAGGACAATGGATGTCGTCTGTAGGATCAACCAAATTATTTAGCCATAAAAATAGTAAAACTCAAGATCACCGCTGGCAGTGATGTTTTCACAAGGAAATTTTGAGAAAAAAATATTGCTCCCATCTAGTTTTTCCCGCAAATTTGATAGACTAATGAACAAAACCACTGAATCCGTTGAATCAATATACATATACACACACACACACACACATATATATATATATATATATATATATATATATATACACATATATCTCATATATATTTTGAAGACCTCTGTATGTCTGTCTGTATGTTTGTCTGTATGTTTGTCTGTATGTCATTTATACAACTCTACGATTCTCGACCGATCGGGATGAAACTTGGTACGTGTGTAGTTTGACCAGGCGGTCGTCAACGTCGTATTGGCGACCCCGTGCGACGCCCGCTTCGCACATACGCAGACGAGATCTCGGAAACGGGTGGAGCTATCGACTTGAAATTTTCTATGTGAATGTATCTTGCCCCGGATACGAATTTTATCGGGTCGCCGAGCCCGTGGGACGCCAGCTTCGCGCATGCGCAGACCAGATCTCGGAAACGGGTAGAGCTATCGACTTGAAATTTGCTATGTGAATGTATCTTGCCCCGGATACGAATTTTATCGGATCGCCGAGCCCGTGCGACGCCAGCTTCGCGCATGCGCAGACCAGATCTCGGAAACGGGTGGAGCTATCGACTTGAAATTTGGTTTTTGAATAGCCCGGACAACGTCGGGCTCTCGACTTGAAATTTGGTTTTTGAATAGACCGGACAACGTCGGGCTCATCGGCTAGTCTCATATATATCTTAAAGACCTCTGTCTGTCTCTATGTCCTACGGTATCGTCGACGTCGCATTTTGGACAAGCTCTGAGCACCGATTATCCACTCCCAATCATCAAAATCACCGCAAATGCCACTTCGGGGTTTAAGGCATTAACGATCTTTATATTGACCATATTCGGATGTGTTGAGGATTAACGCTCTTTATTACAATCGAAGCTGCTAAACGGCTACCCATGCGTACAATACGGATGCAAAACGAAACGCGGAATGCAATTATCTCGATTAAAAAGGCAGAATGGGTTGTTGTGTCATATATGTCCTAGGAACAGGGGAATTTTTCATCGGGTCAGTCTTTGAGGGACGGGTACCATGAATTAATTCATGAAAAACCAAAAATGCGTGTTGTGCTGTCGTTTCGACCGATCGGGAGGAAACTTGGTACGTGTGTGTAGTTTTACCAGGCGGTCGTCCTTGTCGTATTGGCGACGCCCGTGCAGCGCATGCGCAGACCAGAGCTCGGAAACGGGTGGAGCTATCGACTTGAAATTTGGTTTTTTGAATAGCCCAGACAACGTCGGGCTCATCGGCTAGTATATATATATATATATATATATATATATATATATATATATATATATATATATATATGTGCATTGTTATCCACACTACTGGTATATAAAGGTACTGAAAATAACTATATTATACTAGTATACACAAAATAAACCATATATTATGGCTATGGGTTCTAATATCCGAACATGACAGCTGAGAACTTGGTGTGAATTGAAGAGTAGTGGGGTCTCCTCCACGTTAGAAACATGCCATTAAATAGCATAAGTATAATCTAGCTCGAAGACAGAAGTGATCCACCAAACCGCTCTTAATTCAACCAGGTCATCACACCCCATGTATGGTCGATCACATGATGATCTAGGTGGAATCGGGCTTCTCAAAGTACCGCCGGTACCACACATGCCGGTACCGGTATCGATACTTTGCTAGTACCGCGGTTCCGGTACCGGTACTGGCAAGTCATTTTATAGTTCTAGGTATATCTGGAGGTAATACAGTGCTGAAAATCACAAGCCACGAACTCTATTATTAACATGAACTACTGATAATTTGATATCAGAATAAAGAAACTATTTCGGGATATTAGATACCATTTTGGAACATACTAACAAACTTTCCCGTAGAGTTTAGTGATGCGCAAATGACAACATAGACAATTCAATCAACCAAAATGGAACTATTCGTTGCACACGTTTTGTAGTTTTAACTTATTGTTCTTCTGTGTGTGATAAACTGATAGAAAGTAACGCGACACACGTCGGTGGTTTTCACTTCACAATATTCAATCAGATTAAATGTATTTGCAAAGTCGCGCGGTCGGCCATTTTAAATCTAAACAATAATGAGTCAAGTTAGGCAACAATTTCTCTCCACGAGTTCCTATACCAAATATGAACTATCATGTCTATTCCGCAAATTACATGTACACTGTGCAACGTTCGTGGATATTCGTTCCCGATGTTATTATATAACTGGAGGTTCCATGAATCCCATTTAAATTCAAAATGGTCTACCTTATATATGCAAACTGACACGACATGGGAACGGGTACGTGTGTATGTGATTAATCAAAACGTGTGGTCCATACTTGTGGGTGGGGTCGTTGGTGAATAAATGATAAGACATTGTAACTGGGTTTAGTGTATAATTGCCACAACTGGGCAAAAATAAAGGCAAAAACATAAGTTGCAATCACAAGTTCCCAACACAAAATAATCTTTGAAGTTTAAAACAATATCACAAGGCCGTGTTTTCAAAGAATTGGAATTCAACCATTGAAGAGTTATAATAGACACATAAAAACCAGGAACCACCCTTCCGTGACCGACCTGTCGCGCCGTGAATACAATCACGATCGATGTGCATCGCGTGTAGTTTAAAGAACGAAACTTGATACTACTGTATTTTGCCAAACAGCCTGCTGATCTACGAACGTGCATATATACAAACCACAGTACAGAGTACCGGCGGATATGCACACCAGCACCGTTACCGCAAAAATGCCCGAGTACGCGGTACCGGCACTGCGTACCGTTGAGAAGCCTGGGTGGAATTGTTGTATAAAAAACAGCACTACATGTAAATATAAAATAAAACAGTGCTACATCTTATTACAGATTATTTCCACATATAATCAGTGACTACAGGGAGTCTAACAAAATAAAGTTCTAGTGACACTCGATCCGAAGAGGGGGATAATTTCATCTGTTACAGTCAATGGAGCTATTATGAATCTGGAAAGGTGAAATTTCTAAGTAATACTAGATATCGACAATACGAGTATAGTGTGTTTCAGAACGAAAAGTTTGTAAATTTAAAAACAATTCAAACGTTATTGTATTCCATGTCCCAGCCCGGACATATACACCAAATTTCAATAATATTCATTGAGAAACAACGGACCAAACGCCATATAACACAACGTATACACCTTTTATTCCGAGCCGGTCTCGGCCTCGAATATATTTATTAGTGTGTACCGAACTGACACACGTCGACTGAGGCGAGTTAGCCCTGGGGCGAGTAGGCCGATTCCGGCACATTCTATAATTTGCAGCAGGTATCCTTTTACGCTGGTTTACGCGTAATTTAATTTAGAAAGTTCCCCAATTAGTATCGCAAATAGAGCGACTGTATTTGACAGAGACTGCCTCTGTTATTGATTATCATGTTGTTATAATTAAAAAACGACAAATGCACATACCGTTCAAACGTAGTAGTCTATTTTCCCCATGTTAAACGACATCCGCGAATAACAAATAACGCTAACCTACTGCAAATGTTTTACACGACAACTGTTAACATATTTGGGCTGATGTGGTATGATTCCTCAAAATAAACAACAAACCATCGTTACTTGGAAATGTAGTTTGGGCTAACATTTACACAAATCCTCCAGCTCCTCTATCCTGACACACACGTCAGATGAGAAACAGCCATTAGATAACCGCCCAAATTGGGCGAAATAATTAGGTAGCTGACTTAAGGATCCGGCGTCAGGTGACGTTACACTAGGCATGCGAGAGCAAAGACACGATTGGTGGAAACTGCCAATTAGTCCAGGAGATATTGGTCGACCTCTGCACCCCCAGGACTCAACTTCACCCACTAATTTGTTTTCTTAATGTCTTCTCTAATTGTTTTCGGTTGTTAACAAGAACAAAAAGTTGCCGCAGAGACTCCAGACAAGATGATATCACATGCGGTCTTGTTTTCCGCTCGATTCGTTATGCTAATATATAACCCTTACAAATTAGCCAAAATCCGACACCAGAATCCAATATGGCGGCCAAGATGGCCGCCGAAATGTGAAAATATGCTATTTTTCTGACATTTCACCACCTTTCGTTTGTCTCTGTGGGAAATTATTGGCATTTTGGCATGAAGTTATACATTTATCGTATAGAGGAGTCATTGGCGACGACATGGGGTCCATCATATACATTCATTGTGGGATATTTTTGTCCGATATCACGTTTTCCCAAATGCCGGTATAATAGGTCAAAGCCGAATCAACGCTAATAACGTGATGTAATGTTTCGAATCAATGAATGTTATTGCTATCATAACAACACCCATGCATATATGTGTGCAGGAGATATTCGAGCTAGGATTCCTCTTATACCTGAGTTGAGAAATATTCACCCTAGTCCAAGATGGCGGCCAAAATGGTTACAAGAAATAAAAAATCACCTAAAATCGCTGATTTTGACATCAGTGAGCATTATTGTCATGATAAATCCACACCTACTTACCATTGTGAGTTGGGGACACTTAGGCGAAGACCTTTCCTTGTACCATATACAAATAAAAGTTCCACAAATTCAAAATGGCGCCCACAATGGAGGACAGATTTTGAAAAATTACCGAAATTCCCTCATATTCACATCATTTGGGCATTATTGTAGAGATAACTCCACCCATGCTTACAGTTGAGTTGTAAATACTGAGGTGAAGTAATTACTTTACATCTCATGCAAGAAATGGTTTTCTAAATCGAAGATGGCGGCCAAAATGGCGACCGAAATTTGAAAACACGCCTGCATTCCTTTACTTTCTTACGATGGGCATTATTGTTTCGCGATTTCTACCCACCATTGCATTTGATGTGGAATATTGATATGAAGTATTCATTAGGGTTTGGCAATTGATACTCACAGTCAAGATGGCGGCCAAACTGGCGGCCAAAAATAGAAAAGAAGTCGATATTATCACATGCTAATTTCAACTTTTTGTCATAATATCGGTATGTATGGACGAAACTGTACATAAACCATCTATTAGTTCAATTTAAACGTTTCAAAACTCATGACATAGCTCGTATCGTTCTGGAAAGTTGAAAACCCACCATTAATATCGCGATGTGGCATTTCGAAATCCATTCTCCTCTCAGCGCCGATAATGGCCGTAACCGTAGGCGCGCCGAATAGTCATATAAGAACAATTACCTGATAACATATTCTGATTTTCCACGTCACGTCCATAATTATCTGGACCAGCTTCCATCAAATCTAGGTCGCTCACACCGACAAAGTATTCACCACTTCCTGGGAGAAGGATCCCTCTAATCATAACGTTTCAAACAGTTCATTTTCCGGTGTTTAGCTTACGATTTTAAATATTTGCTAAATATGGGGTTTGTGCGTCATCTTGAACTAGGAAGGTATATGGTCGATGAGTATACAAGCTTACAGAAGGTCATCTCTATGTATGTGTCTCATACCCCATGAGGATAACGACATGTACACCTGGCGAACCAGTTAGCTAAACACTTCTCAATAGATGGTTCGTCAACTCACAAACTCAGCGAACTCAAACTCAGTGGACAACTTTGACAGTGTTTCGAAGGTTGCTAGCTGTCTCATTCCCTTGGACAGATGTCTATCTGATAAGGAGAAGACCATAATGTCCCGACTACCCACACTTCTTGGCCATGATCCGAAGCAAACTATGTGACGTCCAGCAGTTGTCTCGTCGAATATCTCCCAGCAGACAAGAACAACACTCGCGGTGCTAGTTTGTGGACACGCGCCACGAGAGTGGAAATAAAAATGGACCACGGTATACACCACCCCTATACCTGGTGCATGGTTAAGATATAGAATGTAATGCGAGTCGGTGTTTTTTTTTGTGTAGTAAGATTGTATTTCCACATCCGTTTCGAAGCCATTCTGCTTCAACTTGACCAGACGTACAATTTTGTCTGGATAATACTATGCTAGCCTCCCTCAAAACAGTCATATGGATTAAAGGATAATGTCTTTATGGCATGAAGGTATGCGTTTTTGTTATTCTCTCGGAGGGTTAGTGTCAGTATGTGGGCGGTATTATTCAAGAAAATGTCAGGAAATGTGGTGCATTTATTTCACTATGTATTTAAAGCACAATTTATAGTCTGGATGGCAATGGCTGTAGACGTTGGGGAACGCGACCTTTATGATCATATAGCTTTATATATATATATAACTTTATAATATAGTAGTTAATGTCTCATGGAGGACAATGGTCGCAATGGTGATGTTACCAAGAAATCACTTGGTGTGCCCAACGTATGTTGAACTGAATGCCAGAGCTCACCAACGTAACATTCCTCTGGATGTTCTTCGCGTTGAACATTTCACTCTTTTGTTGATGGATTTGTACTTTCTTGAAACATACCAACCACCACCCAGTGTGAGTATGACATATCAGCCAACTATCAAAGGCATCGTCTTTAAGACTACACCACAGTCTGGGTGGGGCTTATACAGTAGTAGCCAATGGTACACGCCTGGTCCAGTTGATTAAGAACGGCTTCCAAACGGATGGGAACATACAATCTTAGCATACAAGGAAAGCAAAGCCACACATGATATCCTGTCTGAATCTAAAACATACCAAAATAAGGGGCGGTGCAGTCATGGTCCAATTTCATTTCCACTTTCATGACACATTCCCACAAACTAGCACCGTGTGTATTGTTATCATCTGCTTGGATCTGTTCGGTGAGACGATTTCTGGACGCCAACAAGATTGTTTTTATGATCATGTTCAAGAAGTGTGGGCATAATATGTATTATGGTCTACTGCGCCTTAGCAGAAAGGCATCCGTCAAATATTAGGCTTTCAACATTCGAAGCCATATACAGAAGTTGTCCGGGTACGTCAGTGCAGTAGATGAGTATGTGAATCGATGAACCATATATTGAGAAGTGGCTGTTTGCGAAGATCACCAGGTGTACATGTTGTTATCCCTATTAGGTCACCAAAGCTGAACACCGGCATATATATTGTTTGAAACATTCCGATTAGTGGGACCCTTCTACAAAGAAGTGTATAAAACTGTGTTGCTGTGAGCGAGATAGATTAATCTGACGAAGAGACGGAAACTGGTCCAGATAGTGCTGAATGTGGCAAATCAAAATAAGCTCAGGTACTGTTATTTTGATTCTTGGAAGTCATAATGGTCTACTGCGCCTTAGCAGAAAGGCATCCGTCAAATATTAGGCTTTCAACATTCGAAGCCATATACAGAAGTTGTCCGGGTACGTCAGTGCAGTAGATGAGTATGTGAATCGATGAACCATATATTGAGAAGTGGCTGTTTGCGAAGATCACCAGGTGTACATGTTGTTATCCCTATTAGGTCACCAAAGCTGAACACCGGCATATATATTGTTTGAAACATTCCGATTAGTGGGACCCTTCTACAAAGAAGTGTATCAAACTGTGTTGCTGTGAGCGAGATAGATTAATCTGACGAAGAGACGGAAACTGGTCCAGATAGTGCTGAATGTGGCAAATCAAAATAAGCTCAGGTACTGTTATTTTGATTCTTGGAAGTCATAATGGTCTACTGCGCCTTAGCAGAAAGGCATCCGTCAAATATTAGGCTTTCAACATTCGAAGCCATATACAGAAGTTGTCCGGGTACGTCAGTGCAGTAGATGAGTATGTGAATCGATGAACCATATATTGAGAAGTGGCTGTTTGCGAAGATCACCAGGTGTACATGTTGTTATCCCTATTAGGTCACCAAAGCTGAACACCGGCATATATATTGTTTGAAACATTCCGATTAGTGGGACCCTTCTACAAAGAAGTGTATCAAACTGTGTTGCTGTGAGCGAGATAGATTAATCTGACGAAGAGACGGAAACTGGTCCAGATAGTGCTGAATGTGGCAAATCAAAATAAGCTCAGGTACTGTTATTTTGATTCTTGGAAGTCATAATTTGACTATTCGGCGCACCTATATACGGTTACGACCAGTATGGGCCCTTTATAGTCAAGAATGGAGATTGAAATGTCACATCACAATTGTGGGTTTTCATCCTTCCAAAAGGCTACGACTTATATTGGAACTAATAGATGGTTTATATTATGTACCGTTTCGTCTATAAGATCGATATTATGACAAAAAGTTGAAATTAGTATGTGATAATATCGACTTCTTTTCAATTTCTGGCCGCCAGTTTGGACGCCATCTTGACTGTGAGTATCAATTGCCAAACCCTAATGAATACTTCATATCATTATTCCATATCAACATGTAATGGTGGGTAGAATTCGCGAAACAATAACGCCCATCGTAAGAAAGTAAAGAAATGTAGACGTGTTTTCAAATTTCGGTCGCCATTGTGGACGCCATCTTAGATTTGGAAAACCATTTCTTGCATAATATGTAAGGTAATTACTTTACTTCAGTATTTCAACTCAACTGTAAGCATGGGTGGCGTTGTCTCGACAATAATGCCCAATGATGTGAATATGAGGGAATTTCGGTGATTTTTCAAAATCTGTCCGCCATTGTGGGCGCCATTTTGGATGTGGGGGACTTTTATTTGGATTTAGTACAAGGAAAGTTCTTCGCCTAAGTGTTCCCAACTCATAATAGTAAGCATGTGTGGAGTTGTCATGACAATAATGCTCACTGATGTTAAAATCAGCGATTTTTTATTTCTGGTGGCCATTTTGGCCGCCATCTTGGATTTGGGTGAATATTCCTCAACTCAGGTATAAGAAGAATCATAGCTCGAGCATCTCCTGTACATATGTATATGCAACGGTGTTGTTATGATAGCAATAACATTCATTGAGTCGAAACATTACATCACTTTATTAACGTCGATTCGGCTTTGACCTATTATACCGGAATTTGGGAAAACGTGATATCGTACAAAAATATCCCACAATGAATGTATATTATGGTCCCCATTTCTTCGACAATGCCTCTTCTATACGATAAATGTATAACATCACGCAAAGATGCCAATATTTTCCCACAGATACAAATAAAAGGTGGTGAAATGTCAGAAAATAGCATATTTTCCCATTTCGGCGGCCATCTTGGCCGCCATATTGGATTCTGGTGTCGGATTTTTAGCTAATTTGTAAGGGTTATATATTAGCATACAGAATCGAGCGGAAAGCAAGACCGCATGGGATATCATCTTTACTATAACGGCGATCAAAGAGACCTGGTGCATATACAAAAAATGGCAGCCATGATGGACGCCATCTTGTCTGGAGTCTCTGCGGCCACTTTTTTTTCTTGTTAACAACCGAACAAAATTAGAGGAGACATTAAGAAAAAAAATTAGTGGGGTGAAGTTGAGTCCTGGGTGGGGGGTGCAGAGGTCGACCGATATCTCCTGGACTAAATTCAAGGGTCATTCATATACCCCCGATGTTTCACGTGCTCATATACCCCCCATGTTTGGCGCACGTTCTCTTATATCCCGATGTCAAGGGTGACGGGAAACATGATTATTTAACCGTGGTGTTGTAGCCAATCAGATTTCTAGTTACAAGTTCGAAATTGAAATGTTTTTTTCAATTCACGAATGGGGCGCCTGCTTGGCTTCGTCATTTAATCAGACGCGGACAGTCAAGAACTACGCAGTATTGAAATACATGTGCGAAGTATGCGAGTTATAGCATCATTAGGGGGTGATAGGATCAACTTTTTGGGCCTGACTCCCACCAATTGCGGCTCCCCCAAACCGCTAAAAATTGCAACAAAAGCATAGACCAACGACACACCTCGAGTTCTATCCTTCCGCGACATATCGAGTGCGTATCGACAAACCCATTTACACATCGTGTCGTTCTGTGTTTATTACACGCTTCGCGTCCTAGAATCCAGCACCACGACGGACATACACAGAACGACACGATGTGTAAATGGGTTTGTCGATACGGCACGATCGAGTGCTGTCGCGGAAGGATAGAACGAGTGGCGCTTGCGACTTGCCCATCGAGTTCTATCCTTCCGCGAAAGCACGAGTGCCGTATCGACAAACCCATTTACACATCGTGTCGTTCTGTGTTTATTACACGCTTCGCGTCCTAGAATCCGTGCATTAAAAATACATGATTAGAAGGTTAATTTAGGCACATACAGATCGTGCTTGTCATGTGTGGTGAATCTTTTATTTAAATAGTTCCAGTTTCATGGTTGAGGCGAACGCCATGTACGTCAACAAGATGCGTATGGAACGTACGTTCCATACGGATTTGTAAATATGGAACAGCAATAACACTGTACTTCTAGGAAGAAGCGTGTAATAAAAGGAGGAAACATATCCTCGACATTGTGAAGCCATAATTAATTTCAGATTTATATTTGTAACGCATTATAGAAAATGGCCAGAATGGCAGATAAGGGGGAGCATAGATCATCAGCATCGTGTCTACAATAATGTATATCAGTTAGACGGTGGACGCATCACATAAATGGATTGGAACACAAGTTATCTCATCTCAGTTAGCCCCTGCTAGGTGACCACAAACTTTTCACCAGATGCACAAACCTTTTATTCTTCATACTGTTACTGCATACCCTGATTTACCGCGAATAAACTCACCAGTGCCTGTTGTAACGACTGATCATGATGTGGCTTTCCTTTGAAATTTCATTCGTTCATTTCAGCCAAACATTGGCTGTTTATTTCACAGTTGTTTCTGGGATGATCTGTGTGTCGATGGGATGATCTGTGTGTCGACTGAGAACACATGGAGGATTTGTGTAAATGTTAGCCCAAACTACATTTCGAAGTAACGAGGGCTTTGTTGTTTATTTCGAGGAATAATACCGCATCAGATGAATTCAGCCCAAATATATTGACATGTGTCGAGGGTCTAACTCTATACTGAGCAATAAAAAAGTAATATAATAAATACCGAGTATATTTAATTTAACGCCAATGGGTCGTTTCTGTGCGTTTAAGAGTGTATTTATGCCTAAGCAAAGTGAAATAACGATCTTAAAATGAATTGGCCGGTATATTTTATTAGTTATGAGGGTTACCAGGGTCGTAGTTGCATAAATTACAATATATCTTATTTTCATGCTAAGATAATTGCGTGGTTATTTGTTAGAGCTTGATCGGTATTGAGGTTAACACAAATCCAATATATGGAAATTCCAAATATGGAAAGTGACTTGCGCATGCGCAAAACAGATACAATGGTCTTACTAAAAACGAAGCAATAAACGATTGATAACAACAAACACCGACCCAGTTAAATAACGACATTAGATGGCGGTGTATTGCGTCTTTAAGAGTGTGTTGATGTCTATATCATGTGATTAACTAATTAAAAATTATTTCGCCTACATATTTCGATAATTATCAGGTCCGCAGTTCGATCATGAAACAATAAATTTCTGACTTTATGTTAAGATTATTGCTTGGTATTTGTTTCAAATCAGATAGCTGCATCTCGGTAATCTTGATCGCCTTGAGCAGATATATTTATAGCGTCGGTTCTGCCAACGAAGCGAAGAAATGTTGTCAAATTCCACGTCTAAATACGCGTCTTATTCTCACTTATACCGTGTTTATATCAGTTTTATTTTATTTGTTGTTGTGTATTGTATTACTTTGATCAAGGTTGCGCTTTTGTTATTCTCACAATAGGTAAATTTGATGCGTGTTTGATGCGTGTTTACATTTTACAATTGCGTCTGCCATGTACAGTCTGCGACGGAATTCCACATGTTCGAGCGCCATTGATTCCTTAATTACGAGACTAATTTATCGAATGAGGTCAAATTTTCGCATATAACAAGACTCGTATGTTATTCTGCACCATTCTGACGAGTGCCGACTTTCATTTCGCATTATTTTCGTTTTTATCGAAAAATAATCGTTCTCTATGGAGATTCTCATGTAAATTTTTTCAACCAAAAAAAATTCATTGTTTTGCCAATTTCAAGCTAGTTTATAGCATGGTCATGGCATAATTTGGCCTAGCGAGTGACGGTAGACGTTCCTTGAGTGTGCACAACACATTTTGGTCCCAACGAAGCAGGCTAAAATCCTGAAATTTGTCAATTTTACTTTGTGTGTGAAGAAAATATTCATTTAAACTTCCAAATTTGGTTGAAATATGCTCAACAACATTCAGTTGAATGGTGACATTATTTATAGTCACCAACTAACTTCCACGATGAATCAAATTTGTTTTTATTGGTGACAATTATGTCGCGAGAGCTAAAAATGTTAATTTTTTAAAGAAAATGTTAAATTTTAGCTCATTTTAAGACTTTAATTGCTTGGTAATTATTGAGATTGCAGTTTCCTTATATGGCAACTCCTTATTTGGAAGTTTCTTGCGCATGCGCAGAAATGATAGAATTCCATGAAGACGTCGCCATTTTTTTTATTAGTCCAGACAGAGAAAGTTTTGTTTCATTTATTTAATTTATGATGGCGATGTTATTTGATCAATAATAGTCAATTTTGTTTTGATAACACGATGGTAAGATCAGTTCTGCAAATATCCACCGCACCTGCGAAGTTGATTTGTATAATCGCAGATTTCAATGATCCTTTGTTCTTGTACTAATAATAATACTATTACGCGTTGGGCGGATCTACTGGTTATCCGTAACTTTTTGATTATCTCCCCTGATCTCGTTAGGTGATCACGTGACCCAATACAAATGGCAGCCACCATGAAAATTAGAAGATTCATCATTTGCGATACAAAACTTAACTAAAATGGCAATTTTATTGGAGGAAAAATATAATTTATTTTGCGAATGCAATGTAAACCTCACCGCGAGGATATGCAATATTTAAAAGTGTTTATGGGTGGCTAAATCAAGCAGATATCGCCATTATTGTTGCCTGCATTGTCTCTGTTTAGTTATTTGCCTTCTGGAAGTTCTGCCAAGTTCTGGCAGTTCTGTAACTCAGTGTACTTTAAAACCTGATATGTTTGCTCTGCTTCTTTCCATGGTGGCTAATAGAGAAGCAGAATACCAACATGAGATTATCAATATTAATCAGATAATAGCAGCCGAAAGACTGTCAATTACCTTAAGGTATTTGGCTACTGCCAATACTGGTACGTACTTCTCGTAGATCGGTGTTAATTATCTTCGTCAATGATGTCATGTCACGCATGTTAATAATTCATTTGTTCGGAAATACTTATTGGGGGTCGAAACGTATAAAATTGAACTACCACCACTTCCAAAAACAACACCGATAAACAATAACGCTCTTTTCTGTTCCATGCAATGGAAATGGCTATTTATTGTCCTGATATCAGTGATATAAATGAATGCCTAAAATTAGTATTATCCTGAAATAAATTTATGCCACTTTGGCGAACATGGGAACCACGGTACAATTTATGCCATTTAGGCACACGTCAGAGTGAAATCAGGGCTTATATTTCGGCGAGAATCCAAATCTAGATTCTCGTAAATATTCTCGCAAATTACCCTGGATTCTCGTGAAAAAGTATATATGGATTCTCGCAAAATCAGATGAAATATGAAATATAGCAAATCGTTTAATGTGTTAGAATTTTTTGTTTTCGGAGATTTATTTATATGCTTAAAGACATATTCTGGACTTGTTATGGAGTTTTTCGGGTGCGGTAAATTGATAAGTTAGTGCTCAGGCACTTTGCCAACCTGGGGAATGTTATCATTCTACTAACATCACTGAAATATTCCAAAAAAATCTACCACATCACTTCATAGAGAACATCGTCTGAACTACTCCAAATTGTAAATATTTACATCTCGATTCGGGGCGCAACTATCGGCTATAACTAAACAAAAATGATTTCGCCATCGAGAGTCATTGCATTTAACTAATATATAAGAATGACGTTGTGTATCATCCATTTGGATTAATATTCGTAACAAATAACTACTTTGAGAAAGATTATTCTTAATTTCCATTTGATCACTCTGCCATTTGTCTGCCTGAGTGTTTCACATCACTTTAATCAAGGAAGACTGTTCAGAAAAAACTGCATTTCAAGATCACCAAACAACTTTCCTATTTAGGGCCACCACATCTTTCCAAAGATGTACTTCTTCCATTTTGCTATCAAAGACCGAAAAATGTCGTTAAACTAGAGATCCAAATACCCACTAAGGCCCCCTGTATCTTGAAATATTAAAGACCGAAAAATGTCGTTAAACTACAAAGACCGAAAAATGTCGTTAAACTAGAGATCCAAACATCCCCGTCCCCTATTTTTTTAGACAATAAAGAACGAAATATGTCGTTACACCATTAATACATAATTTGTGTTTATGAAAGTCTGGCACCCATTAGCAGTTTGTTTTCAGTACATTTTAATATTCATTGGAAGTAAACAATTATTCTCTGACAGAAATCATGTTAATATCGCCTTTCGTTACTGGTTTCCTCGACTCAAATATTTCTCACTGCTCAATACTTATAATTAAAAACAAAATCTGTGTTTTGTGTCACTTCTTAATAGCATTATGTATTCTGCTATTGAAAAGAAAAAAAGTTGCAGTATACCTTAAAGGTACGGAAGGCCTTGGTGTTTATCCTGTGAACATATTTCCACCTGTCAAAAACCGCTACAAACGAAAATAATATTCAAATATGACATACTTTGTTAATATACAAATGAGAAATATCTCATAAACAGTATGTTATTGTCGTAAATTTGACGATTGTTATGTAAACAAAGCATAAAAAGTTACTTTCTTGCTGTTTCTTTATATTATGATGGTAAACATAAAGAGCGTTCTTTGTTGCCCAATTCCTTATTTGGAAATAATAAAGAGCGTTTATACTATTTGTTTGTGATTAGCCAGTAGCATTGTGCTGCCTTCTATAAGACAATCAGACTCTTGTTTAGGTAAAATTTAGTAGGTCTTTATGTAAGCATGATGTTTATGCGATAGTGATCGTATATTTGAACCAAAATGTATGCGTTTTAATATTTTTCTGTTTACTGTGTTTGGAACAAATATGAATATTTTCGACAACTAAGCCCCCTCGTCCCTTTAATATAATTAATATAACATCCCTCATCCAATAATCTCCAAATTGCATATCTATTTTCAATCCTAGTTACACGTCACGCCGCCCCTCATCATTTGCCAATTGTACACCCTTTTTTTGCTGCTGCTCCAACTGCTCAATTTCTTTAAAAATTATTGAAAAAATGGCCCTCCCGCCCGCCGACATTTACCTCTGATTTGTTTTTATCATCGGTCCGCACCAAAATTGGGCACACGTCCCTATATAATATACCTATTTAAACCGAGTATACACGGTGGTGTAATAGATCAACCGTTAATTTAACCGTCTAGGTAGCATATTTCCACGTATACGTTATCACGACAAATCCCTGCTGATCTGTTATTAATGAACCAAACAATTAACATGTCAACACACTCTGGCCCGCCAATGCTACAGTGTATAAACGTAACGGGACAAATATGCACATTATATTGGCAGCTAACGAGAACATTCATCACCAGCAATCTGCTCACCCCTTTCTGCCGATACGATAGAAACTAAACGATTTGTTACTTCTAATTACCCGTACTTAATTACACTACTTGTGTGTTAATAAAGTACGACCCCATTGCCACTAAAGGTGAAACATGGGATTTAGAACATTAATATTCACTCTTACATAGTTCCACATTCAAGGTTCGTCTTGTGTAATCGTATGTCAGTTGTAACGTTGTGAAACTGCAACCGAACTGAATTATTCTATGCTAAATAGTTCATGGCTGACCTGATGCATGCATCTTAGTTTTCTTGTATTGCTATAACGGGCATATCAAGAAGAAGTGGTGTGCATCTTATAATGGATTACTGTCCCGTATGTCTAATGTTGAAGGTAAGTAATAAACGATTAAGAGCCCAGAAACTTTTATATTCTTAATTAGGTCTCTGTCGATAAGCACAACATATAGGTAGATGAACTGAGGAGTTGGTGGATCGGAGGTCAAAGCGGGATTCTCTCGGTATTTCTCGACATGAGTGGTTATTCCAACGTCTGTTGTATCATGCGTCCAAATAAGGTCTGAGATACCATGATACCCTCGTCTATGACGTGTATCATACTAGTGTTTACTGTAGAATGATACTGGTTTGATCCTCACTCACTTATACAATGGTTGCTACCATTCATAACCAATTAAGAATACGATCTTGTTATTTATGCTTGTGTGTTCTTATACTATATCATTTACATCTCCCATGTATTGTGCTTATCAATACAATTAACCCTAGCAGTTACAATCACTGGCAACTCATATAACACATATAACAATATCTTATGTACTATAGGACATTACCGCAACTGCAATCCGGACCATATATATGACACGGTCTACTCAGAATGATTAGAGAATGGTTATGTTACAGGCGCCCATTATGGTTATTGATTAGAAAATGGTTATGTTACAGGCGGCGATGATGGTTTTTGTGATCTGTGGTTTGCACTTTGTCAATGGAAGACCAAAGACGTTGGACGAAATAATACAGGATGCGATGGAGCCTGACGCAGGTGAATTAATAATTAGGGTGTAGAGTCATCGCCCTTAATTAATACACTGTTGCCAGATGTGGCTATACACTACACAAATAATGATGGTGCCATCTCCCTTTATTAATACACTGTTACCAGATGTGGATACACACTACACAAATAATTAGGGTGCCACATCCCTTAATTAATACACTGTTACCAGATGTGGCTATACACTACATAAATAATTAGTGTGATATCTCCCTTAATTAATACACTGTTACCAGATGTGGTTATACACTACACAAATAACTAGGGTGCCATCTCCCTTAATTAATACACTGTTACCAAATGTGGATATACACTACACAAATAATTAGGGTGCCATCTCCCTTAATTAATACACTGTTACCAAATGTGGCTATACACTACACAAATAATCAGGGTACCATCTCCCTTAATTAATACACTGTTACCAGATGTGGCTATACACTACACAAATAATTAGGGTGCCATCTACCTTAATTAATACACTGTTACCAGAAGTGGCTATCCACTACACAAATAATTAAGGTGCTATCTACCTTTCTTAATACACTGTTACCAGAAGTGGCTATCCACTACACAAATAACTAAGGTGCCATCTACCTTTATTAATACACTGTTACCAGATGTGGCTATACACTACACAAATCCTTAGTGTGCCATCTCCCTTAAAAAATACACTGTTACCAGATGTGGCTATACACTACACAAATAATTAGGGTGCCATATCCCTTAATTAATACACTGTTACCAGATGTGGCTATACCCTACACAAATAACTAAGGTGCCATCTCCCTTAATTATTACACTGTTACCAGATGTGGCTATACACTACACAAATAATTAGGGTGCCATCTCCCTTGATTAATACACTGATACCAGATATGGCTATACACGACATAAATAATTAGGGTGCCATCTCCCTTAAATAATACACTGTTACCAGATGTGGCTATACACTACACAAATAATTAGGGTGCCATCTCCCTTAAATAATACACTGTTACCAGATGTGGTTATACACTACACAAATAATTAGCGTGCCATCTACCTTAATTAATACACTGTTAAGAGATGTGGCTATACACTCCACAAATAATTAGGGTGCCATCTCCCTTAATTAATACACTGTTACTAGATGTGGCTATACACTAAATAAATAATTAGGGTGCCATCTCCCTTAATTAATACACTGTTACAAGATGTGGCAATACACTACACAAATAATCAGGGGGCCACCTCCCTTAATTAATACACTGTTACCAGATGTGGCTATACACTACACAAATAATTAGGGTGCCATCTCCCTTAATAAATACACTGTTACCAGATGTGGCTATACACTAAATAAATAATCAGGGTGCCATCTCCCTTAATTAATACACTGCTACAAGATGTGGCTATACAATACACAAATAACTAGGGTGCCATCTCCCTTAATTAATGCACTGTTACCAGATGTGGCTATATACTACACAAATAATTAGGGTGTCATCTCCCTCAATTAATACACTGTTAACAGATGCGGCTATACGCTACACAAATAATTAGGGTGCCATCTATCTTAAATAATACACTGTTACCAGATGTGGCTATGAACTACACAAATAATTATGGTGCCGTCTACCTTAATTAATATACTGTTACCAGATGTGGCTATACACTACACAAATAACTAGGATGCCATCTCCCTTAATTAATCCACTGTTACCAAATGTGGCTATACACTACACAAATACTTAGGGTGCCATCTTCCTTAATTAATACACTGTTATCAGATGTGGCTATACACTACACAAATAACTAGGGTGCCATCTCCCTTAATTAATGCACTGTTACCAGATGTGGCTATATACTACACAAATAATTAGGGTATCATCTCACTTTATTAATACACTGTTACCAGATGTGGCTATTCACTACACAAATAATTAGGGTGCGATCTACCTTTATGAGTACACTGTTACCAGATGTGGCTACACACTGCACAAATAATTAGGGTGCCATCTCCCTTAATTAATACACAGTTACCAGATGTGGCTATATACTACACAACTTATTAGGGTGCCATCCCCTTAATTAATACGCTGTTACCAGATGTGGCTATACACTACACAAATAATTAAGGTGCCATCTCCCTTGATTAATACACTGTTACCAGATGTGGCTATACACTACATAAATAATTAGGTTGCCATCTCCCTTAAATGATACACTGTTACCAGATGTGGCTATACACTACACAAATAATTAGGGTGCCATCTCCCTTAATTAATACACTGATACCAGATGTGGCTACACATTACACAAATAAGTAGGGTGCCATCTCCCTTAATTAATACACTGATGCCAGATGTGGCTATACAATACACAAATAATTAAGGTGCCATCTCCCTTAATTAATACCCTGTTACCAGATGTGGCTATACACTACACAAATAATTATTGTGCCATCTCCCTTAAATAATACTCTGTTACCAGATGTGGCTATACTCTACACAAATAATTAGGGTGCCATGTCCCTTAAATAATAGACTGCTACCAGATGTGGCTATACACTACACAAATAATTAGGGTGCCATCTCCCTTGATTAATGCACAGTTACCAGATGTGGCTATACCCTACATAAATAATTAGGATGCCATCTCCCTTAAATAATACACTGTTAGCAGATGTGGCTATACACTGCACAAATAATTAGGGTGCCACCTACCTTAATTAATACACTGTTACCAAATGTGGCTACAAACTACCCAAATCATTAAGTTGCCATCTACCTTTATTAATACACTGTTGCCAGATGTGGCTATACACTACATAAATAATTAGGGTGCCATCTCCCTTTATTAATACACTGTTACCAGATGTGGCTATCCACTACACAAATAATTAAGGTGCCATCTACCTTGCTTAATACACTGTTACCAGAAGTGGCTATCCACTACACAAATAATTAAGGTGCCATCTACCTTTATTAATACACTGTTACCAGATGTGGCTATACACTACACAAATCATTAGTGTGCCATCTCCCTTAAAAAATACACTGTTACCAGATGTGGCTATACACTACACAAATAATTAGGGTGCCATATACCTTAATTAATACACTGTTACCAGATTTGGCTATACCCTACACAAATAACTAAGGTGCCATCTCCCTTAATTAATACACTGTTACCAGATGTGGCTATACACTACACAAATAATTAGGGTGCCATCTCCCTTGATTAATACACTGTTACCAGATGTGGCTATACACTACATAAATAATTAGGGTGCCATCTCCCTTAAATAATACACTGTTACCAGATGTGGCTATACACTACACAAATAATTAGGGTGCCATCTCCCTTAAATAATACACTGTTACCAGATGTGGCTATACACTACACAAATAATTAGGGTGCCATCTACCTTAATTAATACACTGTTAACAGATGTGGCTATACACTACACAAATAATTAGGGTGCCATCTCCCTTAATTAATACACTGTTACCAGATGTGGCTATACACTAAATAAATAATTAGGGTGCCATCTCCCTTAATACATACACTGTTACCAGATGTGGCTATACACTAAATAAATAATCAGGGTGCCATCTCCCTTAATTAATACACTGTTACTAGATGTGGCTATACACTACACAAATAACCAGGGTGCCATCTCCCTTAATTAATGCACTGTTACCAGATGTGGCTATATACTACACAAATAATTAGGGTGTCATCTCCCTCAATTAATACACTGTTAACAGATGTGGCTATACGCTACACAAATAATTAGGGTGCCATCTACCTTTATTAATACACTGTTACCAGATGTGGCTATACACTACACAAATCATTAGTGTGCCATCTCCCTTAAAAAATACACTGTTACCAGATGTGGCTATACACTACACAAATAATTAGGGTGCCATATACCTTAATTAATACACTGTTACCAGATGTGGCTATACCCTACACAAATAACTAAGGTGCCATCTCCCTTAATTAATACACTGTTACCAGATGTGGCTATACACTACACAAATAATTAGGGTGCCAACTCCCTTGATTAATACACTGTTACCAGATGTGGCTATACACTACATAAATAATTAGGGTGCCATCTCCCTTAAATAATACACTGTTACCAGATGTGGCTATACACTACACAAATAATTAGGGTGCCATCTCCCTTAAATAATACACTGTTACCAGATGTGGCTATACACTACACAAATAATTAGGGTGCCATCTACCTTAATTAATACACTGTTAACAGATGTGGCTATACACTACACAAATAATTAGGGTGCCATCTCCCTTAATTAATACACTGTTACCAGATGTGGCTATACACTAAATAAATAATTAGGGTGCCATCTCCCTTAATTAATACATTGTTACAAGATGTGGCTATACACTACACAAATAATCAGGGTGCCACCTCCCTTAATTAATACACTGTTACCAGATGTGGCTATACACTACACACATAATTAGGGTGCCATCTCCCTTAATACATACACTGTTACCAGATGTGGCTATACACTAAATAAATAATCAGGGTGCCATCTCCCTTAATTAATACACTGTTACTAGATGTGGCTATACACTACACAAATAACTAGGGTGCCATCTCCCTTAATTAATGCACTGTCACCAGATGTGGCTATATACTACACAAATAATTAGGGTGTCATCTCCCTCAATTAATACACTGTTAACAGATGTGGCTATACGCTACACAAATAATTAGGGTGCCATCTATCTTAAATAATACACTGTTACCAGATGTGGCTATGAACTACACAAATAATTAGGGTGCCGTCTACCTTAATTAATATACTGTTACCAGATGTGGCTATACACTACACAAATAACTAGGATGCCATCTCCCTTAATTAATCCACTGTTACCAGATGTGGCTATACACTACACAAATGCTTAGGGTGCCATCTTCCTTAATTAATACACTGTTACCAGATGTGGCTATACACTACACAAATAACTAGGGTGCCATCTCCCTGAATTGATGCACTGTTACCAGATGTGGCTATATACTACACAAATAATTAGGGTACCATCTCCCTTTATTAATACACTGTTACCAGATGTGGCTATTCACTACACAAATAATTAGGGTGCGATCTACCTTTATGAGTACACTGTTACCAGATGTGGCTGCACACTGCACAAATAATTAGGGTGCCATCTCCCTTAATTAGTACACAGTTACCAGATGTGGCTATATACTACACAACTAATTAGGGTGCCATCCCCTTAATTAATACGCTGTTACCAGATGTGGCTATACACTACACAAATAATTAAGGTGCCATCTCCCTTGATTAATACACTGTTACCCGATGTGGCTATACACTACATAAATAATTAGGTTGCCATCTCCCTTAAATGATACACTGTTACCACATGTGGCTATACACTACACATATAATTAGGGTGCCATCTCCCTTAAATGATACACTGTTACCAGATGTGGCTATACATTACACAAATAAGTAGGGTGCCATCTCCCTTAATTAATACACTGATACCAGATGTGGCTATACAATACACAAATAATTAAGGTGCCATCTCCCTTAATTAATACCCTGTTACCAGATGTGGCTATACACTACACAAATAATTATTGTGCCATCTCCCTTAAATAATACTCTGTTACCAGATGTAGCTATACTCTACACACATAATTAGGGTGCCATCTCCCTTAAATAATAGAATGCTACCAGATGTGGCTATACACTACATAAATAATTAGGGTGCCATCTCCCTTGATAAATACACTGTTACCACATGTGGCTATACCCTACATAAATAATTAGGATGCCATCTCCCTTAAATAATACACTGTTACCAGATGTGGCTATACACTACACAAATAATTAGGGTGCCATCTACCTTAATTAATACACTGTTACCAAATGTGGCTACAAACTACCCAAATCATTAAGTTGCCATCTACCTTTATTAATACACTGTTGCCAGATGTGGCTATACACTACATAAATAATTAGGGTGCCATCTCCATTTATTAATACACTGTTACCAGATGTGGCTATTCACTACACAAATAATTAGGGTGCCATCTAACTTTAAGAATACACTGTTACCAGATGTGGCTCTGCACTACACAAATAATTAGGGTGCCATCTACCTTAATTAATACACTGTTACCAGATGTGGATACACTACATAAATAATTAGTGGGCCATCTCCCTTAAATAATACACTGTTATCAGATATGGCTATATACTACATAAATAATTAGGGTGCCACCTTCCTTAATTAATACGCTGTTAACAGATGTGGCTATACACTACACAAATAATTAGGGTGCCATCTACCTTTATGAGTACACTGTTACCAGATGTGGCTACACACTGCGCAAATAATTAGAGTGCCATCCCCCTTAATTAATACACTGTTACCAGATGTGGCTATACACTACACAAATAATTCGGGTGCAATCTACCTTTATTAATACACTGTTACCAGATGTGGCTATGAACTACACAAATAATTAGGGTGCCGTCTACCTTAATTAATACACTGTTACCAGATGTGGCTATACGCAACACAAATAATTAAGGTGACATCTCCCTTAATTATTACACTGTTACCAGATGTGGCTATGCACTACACAAATAATTAGGGTGCCAACTTCATCAAATAATACACAGTTACCAGATGTGGCTGTACACTACACAAATAATTAGGATGCTTTCTACCTTAATTAATACACTGTTACCAGATGTGGCTCTGTACTACACAAATAACAACGGTGCCATCTCCCTTAATTAATACACTGTTACCAGATGTGGCTATAAACAACACAAATAATTAGGGTGCCATCTCCCTTAATTAATACACTGTAACCAGATGTGGCTATATACTACTCTAATAATTAGTGTGCCATCTCCCTTAATTAATACGCTGTTACCAGATGTGGCTATACACTACACAAATAACTAAGGTGACATCTCCCTTAATTAATACACTGTTACCAGATGTGGCTACACACTACACAAATAATTAGGGGGCCACCTCCCTTAAATAATACACTGTTACCAGATGTGGCTATACACTACACAAATAATTAGGGTGCCATTTCCCTTAATTAATACACTGTTACCAGATGTGGCTAAACACTACACAAATAATTAGGGTGCCATCTCCCTTAATTGATACACTGTTACCAGATTTGGCTATACACTACATATATAATTAAGGTGCCATCTCCCGTTATTACTACACTGTTACCAGATGTGGTTATTCACTACACAAATAATTAGGGTGCTATCTACCTTTATGAGTACACTGTTACCAGATGTGGCTACACACTGCACAAATAATTAGGGTGCCATCTCCCTTAATGAATACACTTTTACCAGATGTGGCTATACACTACACAAATGAGGGTGCCATCTACCTTTATTAGTACACTGTTACCAGATGTGGCTATGCACTACACAAATAATTAGGGTGCCATCTACCTTAATTAATACACTATTACCAGATGTGGCTATACACTACAGAAACAACTAGGGTGCCATCCCCCTTAATTAATACACTGTTACCAGATGTGGCTATATACTACACAAATAAATTGTGTGCCATCTCCCTTAATTAATACGCTGTTACCAGATGTGGCTATACACTACACAAATCATTAAGGTGACATCTCCCTTAATGAATACACTGTTACCAGATGTGGCTATACACTACATAAATAATTAGGGTGCCATCTCCCTCAAATAATACACAGTTACCAGATTTGGCTATACACTACACAAATAACTAGGATGCCATCTCCCTTAATTAGTACACTGTTACCAGATTTGGCTATATACTACACAAATAATTAGGGTGCCATTTCCCTTAATTAATACGCTATTACCAGATGTGGCTATATACTACACAAATAATTAGGGTGCCATCTACCTTTATTAATACACTGTTACGAGATGTGGCTATACACTACATAGATAATTAGGGTGCCATCTACCTTTATGAGTACACTGTTACCAGATGTGACTATACGCTACACAAATAATTAGGGTGCCATCTACCTTAATTAATACAATGTTACCAGATGTGGATACACTACATAAATAATTAGTATGCCATCTCCGTTAAATAATACATTCTTACCAGATACGGCTATACACTACATAAATAATTAGGTTGCCATCTCCCTTAATTAATACACTGTTACCAGATGTGGCTATACACTACACAAATAATTAGGGTGCCATCTACCTTAATTAATATTCTGTTACCAAATGTGGCTACAAACTACACAAATAATTAGGGTGCCTTCTACCTTAATTAATACACTGTTACCATATGTGGCTATACACTACACAAATAACTAGGATGCCCTCTCCCTTAATTAATACACTGTTACCAGATGTGGCTATATACTACACAATTAATTAGGGTGCCATCTCCCTTAATTAATACGCTGTTATAAGACGTGGCTAAACACTACACAAATAATTAGGGTGCCATCTCCCTTAATTATTACACTGTTACCAGATGTGGCTATTCACTACACAAATAATTAGGGTGCCATCTACCTTTATGAATACACTGTTACCAGATGTGGCTACACACTGCACAAATAATTAGAGTGCCATCTCCCTTAATTAATACACTGTTACCAGATGTGGCTATACACTACACAAATAACTAGGGTGCAACTCCCTTGATTAATACACTTTACCAGATGTGGCTATACACTACACAAATAATTAGGGTGCCATCTCCCTTAATTAATACACAATTACCAAATGTGGCTATATACTACACAAATAATTAGGGTGTCATCTACCTTTATTAATACACTGTTACCAGATTTGGCTATGCATTACACATATAATTAGGGTGCCATCTACCTTAATTAATTCACTGTTACCAGATGTGGCTATACAATACACAAATAATTAGGGTGCCATCTCCCTTAATTAATACACTGTTACCAGATGTGGCTATACGCAACACAAATAATTAGGGTACCATCTACCTTAATTAATACACTATTACCAGATGTGGCTATACACTACAGAAACAACTAGGGTGCCATCTCCCTTAATTAATACACTGTTACCAGATGTGGCTATATACTATAGAAATAATTAGTGTGCCATCTCCCTTAATTAATACGCTGTTACCAGATGTGGCTATACACTACACAAATAACTAAGGTGACATCACCCTTAATTAATACACTGTTACCAGATGTGGCTATACACTACACAAATAATTAGGGTGCCACCTCCCTTATATAATACACTGTTACGAGATGTGGCTATACACTACATAAATAATTAGGGTGCCATCTACCTTTATTAATACACTGTTACGAGATGTGGCTATACACTACATAAATAATTAGGGTGCTATCTACCTTTATGAGTACACTGTTACCAGATATGGCTATATACTACATAAATAATTAGGGTGCGTCTTCCTTAATTAATACGCTGTTACCAGATGTGGCTATACACTACACAAATAATTAGGGTGCCATCTACCTTTATGAGTACACTGTTACCAGGTGTGGCTACACACTGCACAAATAATTAGAGTGCCATCCCTCTTAATTAATACACTGTTACCAGATGTGGCTATACACTACACAAATAATTAGGGTGCCATCTACCTTTATTAATACACTGTTACGAGATGTGGCTATACACTACATAGATAATTAGGGTGCCATCTACCTTTATGAGTACACTGTTACCAGATGTGACTATACGCTACACAAATAATTAGGGTGCCATCTACCTTAATTAATACAATGTTACCAGATGTGGATACACTACATAAATAATTAGTGTGCCATCTCTGTTAAATAATACACTCTTACCAGATACGGCTATACACTACATAAATAATTAGGTTGCCATCTCCCTTAATTAATACACTGTTACCAGATGTGGCTATACACTACACAAATAATTAGGGTGCCATCTACCTTAATTAATACACTGTTACCAAATGTGTCTACAAACTACACACATAATTAGGGTGCCATCTACCTTAATTAATACACTGTTGCCATATGTGGCTATACACTACACAAATAACTAGGATGCCCTCTCCCTTAATTAATACACTGTTACCAGATGTGGCTATATACTACACAATTAATTAGGGTGCCATCTCCCTTAATTAATACGCTGTTACAAGACGTGGCTAAACACTACACAAATAATTAGGGTGCCATCTCCCTTAATTATTACACTGTTACCAGATGTGGCTATTCACTACACCAATAATTAGGGTGCCATCTACCTTTATTAATACACTGTTACCAGATGTGGCTACACACTGCACAAATAATTAGGGTGCCATCTCCCTTAATTAATACACTGTTACCAGATGTGGCTATACACTACACAAATAACTAGGGTGCATCTCCCTTGATTAATACACTTTACCAGATGTGGCTATACACTACACAAATAATTAGGGTGCCATCTCCCTTAATTAATACACAGATACCAAATGTGGCTATATACTACACAAAAAATTAGGGTGTCATCTCCCTTTATTAATACACTGTTACAGGATTTGGCTATGCACTACACATATAATTAGGGTGCCATCTACCTTAATTAATACACTGTTACCAAATGTGGCTACAAACTACACCAATAATTAAGTTTCCATCTACCTTTATTAATACACTGTTACCAGATGTGGCTATACGCTACATAAATAATTAGGGTGCCATCTCCCTTTATTAATACACTGTTACCAGATGTGGCTATTCACTACACAAATAATTAGGGTGCCATCTCCCTTAATTAATACACTGATACCAGATGTGACTATACACTACACAAATTATTAGGGTGCCATCTCCCTTGATTAATACACTGTTACCACATGTGGCTATACCCAACATAAATACAAAGGATGCCATCTCCCTTAAATAATACACTGTTAGCAGATGTGGCTATACACTACACAAATAATTAGGGTGCCATCTACCTTAATTAATACACTGTTTAGGGTGCCATCTCCCTTAAATAATACACTGTTAGCAGATGTGGCTATTCACTACACAAATAATTAGGGTGCCATCTCCCTTAATTAATACACTGATACCAGATGTGACTATACACTACACAAATTATTAGGGTGCCATCTCCCTTGATTAATACACTGTTACCACATGTGGCTATACCCAACATAAATACAAAGGATGCCATCTCCCTTAAATAATACACTGTTAGCAGATGTGGCTATACACTACACAAATAATTAGGGTGCCATCTACCTTAATTAATACACTGTTTAGGGTGCCATCTCCCTTAAATAATACACTGTTAGCAGATGTGGCTATACACTACACAAATAATTAGGGTGCCGTCTACCTTAATTAATACACTGTTACCAAATGTGGCTACAAACTACACAAATAATTAAGTTGCCATCTACCTTTATTAATACACTGTTACCAGATGTGGATATACACTACATAAATAATTAGGGTGCCATCTCCCTTAATTAATACACTGTTATCAGATGTGGCTATATACTACAGAAATAATTAGGGTTCCATCTCCATTAATTAATACACTATTACCAGATGTGGCTACACAAATAATTAGGGTGCCATCTCCCTTAATTAATACACTGATACCATATGTGTCTATACACTACACAAATAATTAGGGAGCCATGTCCCTTTATTAATACGCTGTTACCAGATGTGGCTATACACTACATAAATAATTAGGGTGCCATCTACCTTTATGAGTACACTGTTACCAGATGTGGCTACACACTGCACAAATAATTAGAGTGCCATCCCCCTTAATTAATACACTGTTACCAGATGTGGCTATACACTACACAAATAATTAGGGTGCCATCTACCTTTATTAATACACTGTTACGAGATGTGGCTATACACTACATAAATAATTAGGGTGCCATCAACCTTGATGAGTACACTGTTACCAGATGTGACTATACGCTACACAAATAATTAGGGTGCCATCTACCTTAATTAATACACTGTTATCAGATGTGGCTATACACTACACAAATAACTAGGGTGCCATCTCCCTTAATTAATACACTGTTACCAGATGTGGCTATACACTACACAAATAATTAGGGTGCCTTCTCCCTTAATTAATACACAGTTACCAGATGTGGCTATACACTACACAAATAATTAGGGTGCCATCTACCTTAATTAATACACTGTTACCAGATGTGGCTATACACTACACAAATAACTAGGGTGCCATCTCCCTTAATTTGAACACTGTTACCAGATGTGACTATATACTACCCAAATAATTAGTGTGCCATCTCCCTTAATTAATACACTGTTACCAGATGTGGCTATACACTACACAAATAACTAGGGTGCCATATCCCTTAATTTGTACACTGTTACCAGATGTGACTATATACTACCCAAATAATTATGGTGCCATCTCCTTTAATTAATACACTGTTACCATATGTGGCTATACACTACATATATAATTAGGGTACCATCTCTCTTTATTAATACACTGTTACCAGATGTGGCTATTCACTACACAAATAAATAGGGTGCCATCTACCTTTATGAGTACACTATTACCAGACGTGGCTACACACTGCACAAATAATTAGGGTGCCATCTCCCTTAATTAATACACTGTTACCAAATGTGGCTATACACTACACAAATAATTAGGGTGCCATCTACCTTTATTATTACACTGCAACCAGATGTGGCTATACACTACAGAAACAACTAGGGTGCCATCTCCCTTAATTAATACACTGTTACGAGATGTGGCTATATACTACACTAATAATTAGTGTGCCATCTCCCTTAATTAATACACTGTTACCAGATGTGGCTATACACTACATATATAATTAGGGTACCATCTTCCTTAATTAATACACTGTTACCAGATGTGGCTATTCACTACCCAAATAATTAGGGTGCCATCTACCTTTATGAGTACACTGTTACCAGATGTGGCTACACACTGCACAAATAATTAGAGTACCATCTCCCTTAATTAATACACTGTTACCATATGTGGCTATACACTACACAAATAATTAGGGTGCCATCTACCTTTCATAATACACTGTTACCATATGTGGCTATGCACTTCACAAATAATTAGGGTGGCATCTACCTTAATTAACACACTGTTACCAGATGTGGCTATACATTACACAAATAACTAGGATGCCATCTCCCTTAATTAATACACTGTTACCAGATGTGGCTATATACTACACAAATAATTAGGGTGCCATCTCCCTTAATAAATACGCTGTTACCAGACGTGGCTAAACACTACACAAATAATTAGGGTGCCACCTCCCTTAATTATTACACTGTTACCAGATGTGGCTATTCACTACACAAATAATTAGGGTGCCATCTACCTTTATGAGTACACTGTTACCAGATGTGGCTACACACTGCACAAATAATTAGAGTGCCATCTCCCTTCATTAATACACTGTTACCAGATGTGGCTATACACTACACAAATAATTAGGGTGCCATCTACCTTTAATAATACACTGTTACCATATGTGGCTATGCACTACACAAATAATTAGGGTGCCATCTACCTTAATTAATACACTGTTACCATATGTGGCTATACACTACACAAATAACTAGGATGCCCTCTCCCTTAATTAATACACTGTTACCAGATGTGGCTATATACTACACAATTAATTAGGGTGCCATCTCCCTTAATTAATACGCTGTTATAAGACGTGGCTAAACACTACACAAATAATTAGGGTGCCATCTCCCTTAATTATTACACTGTTACCAGATGTGGATATTCACTACACAAATAATTAGGGTGCCATCTACCTTTATGAATACACTGTTACCAGATGTGGCTACACACTGCACAAATAATTAGGGTGCCATCTCCCTTAATTAATACACTGTTACCAGATGTGGCTATACACTACACAAATAACTAGGGTGCATCTCCCTTGATTAATACACTTTACCAGATGTGGCTATACACTACACAAATAATTAGGGTGCCATCTCCCTTAATTAATACACAGTTACCAGATGTGGATATATACTACACAAATAATTAGGGTGTCATCTACCTTTATTAATACACTGTTACCAGATGTGGCTATGCACTACACATATAATTAGGGTGCCATCTACCTGAATTAATTCACTGTTACCAGATGTGGCTATACAATACACAAATAACTAGGGTGCCATCTCCCTAAATTAATACACTGATACCAGATGTGGCTATACACTACACAAATAATTAAGGTGCCATCTCCCTTAATTAATACACTGTTACCAGATGTGGCTATACACTACACAAATAATTAGGGTGCCATCTCACTTAATTAATACACTGTTACCAGATGTGGCTATACACTACACAAATAATTAGGGTGCCATCTGCCTTAATTAATACACTGTTACCAGATGTGGCTATACGCAACACAAATAATTAGGGTACCATCTACCTTAATTAATACACTATTACCAGATATGGCTATACACTACAGAAACAACTAGGGTGCCACCTCCCTTAATTAATACACTGTTACCAGATGTGGCTATATACTATACAAATAATTAGTGTGCCATCTCCCTTAATTAATACGCTGTTACCAGATGTGGCTATACACTACACAAATAACTAAGGTGACATCACCCTTAATTAATACACTGTTACCAGATGTGGCTATACACTACACAAATAATTAGGCTGCCACCTCCCTTAAATAATACACTGTTACAAGATGTGGCTATACACTACCCAAATAATTAGGGTGCCATATCCCTTAATTGATACACTGTTACCAGATGTGGTTATTCACTACACAAATAATTAGGGTGCCATCTACCTTTATGAGTACACTGTTACCAGATGTGGCTACACACTGCTCAAATAATTAGGGTGCCATCTCCCTTAATTAATACACTGTTACCAGATGTGGCTATACACTACACAAATAAATAGGGTGCCATCTACCTTTATTAATACACTGTTACCAGATGTGGCTCTGCACTACACAAATAATTAGGTTGCCATCTACCATAATTAATACACTGCTACTAGATGTGTCTATACACTACACAAATAACTAGGGTGCCATCTCCCTTAATTAGTACACTGTTACCAGATGTGGCTATATACTACACAAATAATTAGGGTGCCATCTCCCTTAATTAATACACTGTTACCAGATGTGGCTATACGCTACACAAATAATTAGGGTGCCATCTACCTTAATTAATTCACTGTTACCAGATGTGGCTATACACTACACAAATAACTAGGGTGCATCTCCCTTGATTAATACACTTTACCAGATGTGGCTATACACTACACAAATAATTAGTGTGCCATCTCCCTTAATTAATTCACAGCTACCAGATGTGGCTATATACTACACAACTAATTAGGGTGTCATCTACCTTTATTAATACACTGTTACCAGATGTGGCTATGCACTACACATATAATTAGGGTGCCATCTACCTTAATTAATACACTGTTACCAGATGTGGCTATACACTACACAAATAACTAGGGTGCCATCTCCCTTAATTAATACACTGATACCAGATGTGGCTATATACTACACAAATAATTAGGGTGCCATCTCCCTTAATTAATACGCTGCTACAAGATGTGGCTATACACTACACAAATAATTAAGGTGCCATCTCCCTTAATTAATACACTGTTACCAGATGTGGCTATACACTACACAAATAATTAGGGTGCCACCTCCCTTAAATAATACACTGTTACCAGATATGGCTATACACTACACAAATAATTAGGGTGCCATCTCCCTTAATTAATACACTGTTACCAGATGTGGCTATACACTACACAAATAATTAGGGTGCCATCTCTCTTAATTAATACACTGTTACCAGATGTGGATATACGCTACACAAATAATTAGGGTACCATCTACCTTAGTTAATACACTATTACCAGATGTGGCTATACACTACACACATACTTAGGGTGCCACCTCCCTTAAATAATACACTGTTACCAGATGTGGCTATACACTACACAAATAATTACGGTGCAATTTCCCTTAATTAATACACTGTTACCAGAAGTGGCTATACACTACACAAATAATTAGGGTGCCATCTCCCTTAATTGATACACTGTTAACAGATTTGGCTATACACTACATATATAATTAAGGTGCCATCTCCCTTTATTAATACACTGTAACCAGATGTGGTTATTCACTACACAAATAATTAGGGTGCCATCTACCTTTATGAGTACACTGTTACCAGATGTGGCTTCACACTGCTCAAATAATTAGGGTGCCATCTCCCTTAATTAATACACTATTATCAGATGTGGCTATACAATACACAAATGATTAGGGTGCTATCTCCCTTAATTAATACACTGTTACCAGATGTGGCTATACACTACATATATAATTAAGGTACCATCTCCCTTTATTGATACACTGTTACCAGATGTGGCTATACACTACACAAATAATTAGGGTGCCATCTACCTTTATGAGTACACTGTTACCAGATGTGGCTACACACTGCACAAATAATTAGGGTGCCATCTCCCTTAATTAATACACTGATACCAGATGTGGCTATACACTACACAAATAATTAAGGTGCCATCTTCCTTAATTAATACACTGTTACCAGATGTGGCTATACACTACACAAATAATTAGGGTGCCATCTCCCTTAATTAATACACAGTTACCAGATGTGGCTATATACTACACAAATAATTAGGGCGTCATCTACCTTTATTAATACACTGTTACCAGATGTGGCTATGCACTACACATATAACTAGGGTGCCATCTACCTTAATTAATTCACTGTCACCAGATGTGGCTATACAATACACAAATAACTAGGGTGCCATCTCCCTTAATTAATACACTGATACCAGATGTGGCTATACACTACACAAATAATTAAGGTGCCATCTTCCTTAATTAATACACTGTTACCAGATGTGGCTATACACTACTCAAATAATTAGGGTGCCATCTCACTTAAGTAATACACTGTTACCAGATGTGGCTATACACTACACAAATAATTAGGGTGCCATCTCCCTTAATTAATACACTGTTACCAGATGTGGCTATACGCAACACAAATAATTAGGGTACCATCTACCTTAATTAACACACTATTACCAGATGTGGCTATACACTACAGAAACAACTATGGTGCCATCTCCCTTAATTAATACGCTGTTACCAGATGTGGCTATATACTACACAAATAATTAGTGTGCCATCTCCCTTAATTAATTCGCTGTTACCAGATGTGGCTATACACTACACAAATAACTAAGGTGACATCACCCTTAATTAATACACTGTTATCAGATGTGGCTATACACTACACAAATAATTAGGGTGCCACCTGCCTTAAATAATACACTGTTACCAGATGTGGCTATACACTACCCAAATAATTAGGGTGCCATCTCCCTTAATTGATCCACTGTTACCAGATTTGGCTATACACTACATATATAATTAAGGTGCCATCTCCCTTTATTTATACACTGTAACCAGATGTGGTTATTCACTACACAAATAATCAGGGTGCCATCTACCTTTATGAGTACACTGTTACCAGATGTGGCTACACACTGCTCAAATAATTAGGGTGCCATCTCCCTTAATTAATACACTGTTACCAGATGTGGCTATACACTACACAAATAAATAGGATGCCATCTCCCTTAATTGATACACTGTTACCAGATGTGGCTCTGCACTACACAAATAATTAGGTTGCCATCTACCTTAATTAATACACTGCTACTAGATGTGTCTATACACTACACAAATAACTAGGGTGCCATCTCCCTTAATTAATACACTGTTACCAGATGTGGCTAAATACTACACAAATAATTAGGGTGCCATCTCCCTTAATTAATACACTGTTACCAGATGTGGCTATACGCTACACAAATAATTAGGGTGCCATCTACCTTAATTAATTCACTGTTACCAGATGTGGCTATACACTACACAAATAACTAGAGTGCATCTCCCTTGATTAATACACTTTACCAGATGTGGCTGTACACTACACAAATTATTAGGGTGTCATCTACCTTTATTAATACACTGTTACCAGATGTGGCTATGCACTACACATATAATTAGGGTGCCATCTACCTTAATTAATACACTGTTACCAGATGTGGCTATACACTACACAAATAACTAGGGTGCCATCTCCCTTAATTAATACACTGATACCAGATGTGGCTATATACTACACAAATAATTAGGGTGCCATCTCCCTTAATTAATACGCTGCTACCAGATGTGGCTATACACTA
Organism: Siphonodentalium dalli; assembly: GCA_032622095.1. Classification (NCBI taxonomy): domain Eukaryota; kingdom Metazoa; phylum Mollusca; class Scaphopoda; order Gadilida; family Siphonodentaliidae; genus Siphonodentalium; species Siphonodentalium dalli. The sequence goes on from CP136064.1 coordinate 296,500,868, forward strand.
CACAAATAATTAAGGTGCCATCTCCCTTAATTAATATACTGTTACCAGATGTGGCTATACACTACACAAATAATTAGGGTGCCACCTCCCTTAAATAATACACTGTTACCAGATGTGGCTATACACTACACAAATAATTAGGGTGCCATCTCCCTTAATTAAAACACTGTTACCAGATGTGGCTATACACTACACAAATAATTAGGGTGCCATCTCTCTTAATTAATACACTGTTACCAGATGTGGCTATACGCTACTCAAATAATTAGGGTACCATCTACCTTAGTTAATACACTATTACCAGATGTGGCTATACACTACATATATAATTAAGGTGCCATCTCCCTTTATTAATACACTGTAACCAGATGTGGTTATTCACTACACAAATAATTAGGGTGCCATCTACCTTTATGAGTACACTGTTACCAGATGTGGCTTCACACAACTGAAATAATTAGGGTGCCATCTCCCTTAATTAATACACTGTTACCAGATGTGGCTATACACTACATATATAACTAAGGTACCATCTCCCTTTATTGATACACTGTTACCAGATGTGGCTATACACTACACAAATAATTAGGGTGCCATCTACCTTAATTAATACACTACTACCAGATGTGGCTATACACTACAGAAACAACTAGGGTGCCATCTCCCTTAATTAATACACTGTTACCAGATGTGGCTATATACTACACAAATAATTAGTGTGCCATCTCCCTTAATTAATACGCTGTTACCAGATGTGGCTATATACTACACAACTAATTTAGGTGACATCTCCCTTAATTAATACAATGTTACCAGATGTGGCTATACACTACACAAATAATTAGGGTGCCATCTCCTTCAAATAATACACTGTTACCAGATGTGGCTGTACACTACACAAATAATTAGTGTGCCATCTCCCTTAATTAATACGCTGTTACCAGATGTGGCTATACACTACACAGATAATTAAGGTGACATCTCCCTTAATTAATACACTGTAACCAGATGTGGTTATACACTACACAAATAATTAGGGTGCCATCTCCCTCAAATAATACACTGTAACCAGATGTGGCTATGCACTAAATAAATAACTAGGGTGCCATCTCCCTTAATTAATACACTGTTACCAGAGGTGGCTATATAGTACACAAATAATTAGGGTGCCATCTCCCTTAATTAATACACTGTTACCAGATGTGGCTATACGCTACACAAATAATTAAGGTGACATCTCCCTTAATTATTACACTGTTACCAGATGTGGCTATGCACTACACAAATAATTAGGGTGCCATCTCCATCAAATAATACACAGTTACCAGATGTGGCTGTACACTACACAAATAATTAGGGTGCTTTCTCCCTTAATTAATACACTGTTACCAGATGTGGCTATACACTACAAAAATAATTAGGGTGCCATATACCTTTATGAATACACTGTTACCAGATGTGGCTACACACTGTACAAACAATTAGGGTGCCATCTCCCTTAATTAATACACTGTTACCAGATGTGGCTATAAACAACACAAATAATTAGGGTGCCATCTCCCTTAATTAATACACTGTTACCAGATGTGGCTGTATACTACACAAATAATTAGTGTGCCATCTCCCTTAATTAATACGCTGTTACCAGATGTGGCTATGCACAACACAAATAACTAAGGTGACATCACCCTTAATTAATACACTGTTACCAGATGTGGCTATACACTACACAAATAATTAGGGTGCCACCTCCCTTAAATAATATACTGTTACCAGATGTGGCTATACACTACACAAATAATTAGGGTGCCATATCCCTTAATTAATACACTGTTACCAGATGTGGCTATACACTACACAAATAATTAGGGTGCCATCTTCCTTAATTGATACACTGTTACCAGATTTGGCTATACACTACATATATAATTAAGGTGCCATCTCCCTTTATTAATACACTGTAACCAGATGTGGTTATTCACTACACAAATAATTAGGGTGCCATCTACCTTTATGAGTACACTGTTACCAGATGTGGCTTCACACAACTGAAATAATTAGGGTGCCATCTCCCTTAATTAATACACTGTTATCAGATGTTGCTATACAATACACAAATGATTAGGGTGCCATCTCCCTTAATTAATACACTGTTACCAGATGTGGCTATACACTACATATATAACTAAGGTACCATCTCCCTTTATTGATACACTGTTACAGGATGTGGCTATACACTACACAAATAATTAGGGTGCCATCTACCTTAATTAATACACTACTACCAGATGTTGCTATACACTACAGAAACAACTAGGGTGCCATCTCCCTTAATTAATACACTGTTACCAGATGTGGCTATATACTACACAAATAATTAGTGTGCCATCTCCCTTAATTAATACGCTGTTACCAGATGTGGCTATATACTACACAACTAATTTAGGTGACATCTCCCTTAATTAATACACTGTTACCAGATGTGGCTATACACTACACAAATAATTAGGGTGCCATCTCCCTCAAATAATACACTGTTACCAGATGTGGCTGTACACTACACAAATAATTAGTGTGCCATCTCCCTTAATTAATACGCTGTTACCAGATGTGGCTATACACTACACAGATAATTAAGGTGACATCTCCCTTAATTAATACACTGTTACCAGATGTGGTTATACACTACACAAATAATTTGGGTGCCATCTCCCTCAAATAATACACTGTAACCAGATGTGGCTATGCACTACATAAATAACTAGGGTGCCATCTCCCTGAATTAATACGCTGTTACCAGATGTGGCTATATAGTACACAAATAATTAGGGTGCCATCTCCCTTAATTAATACACTGTTACCAGATGTGGCTATACGCTACACAAATAATTAAGGTGACATCTCCCTTAATTATTACACTGTTACCAGATGTGGCTATGCACTACACCAATAATTAGGGTGCCATCTCCATCAAATAATACACAGTTACCAGATGTGGCTGTACACTACACAAATAATTAGGGTGCTTTCTCCCTTAATTAATACACTGTTACCAGATGTGGCTATACACTACAAAAATAATTAGGGTGCCATATACCTTTATGAATACACTGTTACCAGATGTGGCTACACACTGTACAAACAATTAGGGTGCCATCTCCCTTAATTAATACACTGTTACCAGATGTGGCTATAAACAACACAAATAATTAGGGTGCCATCTCCCTTAATTAATACACTGTAACCAGATGTGGCTATATACTACTCAAATAATTAGAGTGCCATCTCCCTTAATTAATACGCTGTTACCAGATGTGGCTATACACTACACAAATAACTAAGGTGACATCTCCCTTAATTAATACACTGTTACCAGATGTTGCTACACACTACACAAATAATAAGGGGGCCACCTCCCTTAAATAATACACTGTTACCAGATGTGGCTATACACTACACAAATAATTAGGGTGCCATTTCCCTTAATTAATACACTGTTATCAGATGTGGCTATACGCTACACAAATAATTAGGGTGCGATCTCCCTTAATTGATACACTGTTACCAGATTTGGCAAAACACTACATATATAATTAAGGTGCCATCTCCCGTTATTACTACACTGTTACCAGATGTGGTTATTCACTACACAAATAATTAGGGTGCTTTCTACCTTTATGAGTACACTGTTACCAGATGTGGCTACACACTGCACAAATAATTAGGGTGCCATCTCCCTTAATGAATACACTTTTACCAGATGTGGCTATACACTACACAAATAATGAGGGTGCCATCTACCTTTATTAGTACACTGTTACCAGATGTGGCTATGCACTACACAAATAATTAGGGTGCCATCTACCTTAATTAATACACTATTACCAGATGTGGCTATACACTACAGAATCAACTAGGGTGCCATCTCCCTTAATTAATACACTGTTACCAGATGTGGCTATATACTACACAAATAAATTGTGTGCCATCTCCCTTAATTAATACGCTGTTACCAGATGTGGCTATACACTACACAAATAATTAGGGTGCCATCTCCCTCAAATAATACACAGTTACCAGATTTGGCTATAGACTACACAAATAACTAGGATGCCATCTCCCTTAATTAGTACACTGTTACCAGATTTGGCTATATACTAAACAAATAATTAGGGTGCCATTTCCCTTAATTAATACGCTATTACCAGATGTGGCTATACACTACACAAATACTTAGGGTGCAACCTCCCTTAAATAATACACTGTTACCAGATGTGGCTATACACTACACAAATAATTAAGGTGCCATCTCACTTAATTAATACACTGTTACCAGATGTGTCTATACACTACACAAATAATTGTGGGTGCCATCTACCTTTAATAATACACTGTTACCATACGTGGCTGTACACTACACAAATAATTAGGGTGCTATCTCCCTTAATTAATACACTACTACCAGATGTGGCTATGCACTACACAAATAATTAGGGTGCCATCTACCTGTATTAATACACTGTTACCAGATGTGACTACACTCTGCACAAATAATTAGGGTGCCATCTCCATTAATTAATAAACTGTTACCATATGTGGCTATGCACTACACAAATAATTAGGGTGCCATCTACCTTAATTAATACACTGTTACCAGATGTGGCAATACACTACACAAATAACTAGGGTGCCATCTCCCTTAATTAATACACTGTTACCAGATGTGGCTATACACTACACAAATAACTAGGGTGCCATCTACCTTAATTAATACACTGTTACCAGATGTGGCTATGCACTACTCAAATAATTAGGGTGCCATTTCCCTTAATTAATACGCTATTACCAGATGTGGCTATACACTACACAAATAATTAGGGTGCAAACTCCCTTAAATGTTACACTGTTACCAGATGTGGCTATACACTACATACATAATTAGGGTGCCATCTCCCTTAATTAATACACTGTTTTCAGATGTGGCTATACACTACACAACGAATTAGGGTGCCATCTCCCTTAATTGATACACTGTTACCAGATGTGGCTATTCACTACACAAATAACTAGGATGCCATTAACCTTTATGAGTACACTGTTACCAGATGTGGCTATACACTACACAAATAATTAAGGTGCCATCTCCCTTAATTGATACACTGTTACCAGATTTGGCTATACACTACATATATAATTAAGGTGCCATCTCCCGTTATTACTACACTGTTACCAGATGTGGTTATTCACTACACAAATAATTAGGGTGCTATCTACCTTTATGAGTACACTGTTACCAGATGTGGCTACACACTGCACAAATAATTAGGGTGCCATCTTCCTTAATGAATACACTTTTACCAGATGTGGCTATACACTACACAAATAATGAGGGTGCCATCTACCTTTATTAGTACACTTTTACCAGATGTGGCTATGCACTACACAAATAATTAGGGTGCCATCTACCTTAATTAATACACTATCACCAGATGTGGCTATACACTACAGAAACAACTAGGGTGCCATCTCCCTTAATTAATACACTGTTACCAGATGTGGCTATATACTACACAAATAAATTGTGTGCCATCTCCCTTAATTAATACGCTGTTACCAGATGTGGCTATACCCTACACAAATAATTAAGGTGACATCTCCCTTAATGAATACACTGTTACCAGATGTGGCTATACACTACACAAATAATTAGGGTGCCATCTCCCTCAAATAATACACAGTTACCAGATTTGGCTATACACTACACAAATAACTAGGATGCCATCTCCCTTAATTAGTACACTGTTACCAGATTTGGCTATATACTACACAAATAATTAGGGTGCCATTTCCCTTAATTAATACGCTATTACCAGATGTGGCTATACACTGCACAAATAAATAGGGTGCAACCTCCCTTAAATAATACACTGTTACCAGATGTGGCTATACACTACACAAATAATTAAGGTGCCATCTCACTTAATTAATACACTGTTACCAGATGTGTCTATACACTACACAAATAATTAGGGTGCCATCTACCTTTAATAATACACTGTTACCATACGTGGCTGTACACTACACAAATAATTAGGGTGCTATCTCCCTTAATTAATACACTACTACCAGATGTGGCTATGCACTACACAAACAATTAGGGTGCCACATACCTGTATTAATACACTGTTACCAGATGTGACTACACTCTGCACAAATAATTAGGGTGCCATCTCCATTAATTAATAAACTGTTACCATATGTGGCCATGCACTACACAAATAATTAGGGTGCCATCTACCTTAATTAATACACTGTTACCAGATGTGGCTATACACTACACAAATAACTACGGTGCCATCTCCCTTAATTAATACACTGTTACCAGATGTGGCTATACACTACACAAATAACTAGGGTGCCATCTACCTTAATTAATACACTGTTATCAGATGTGGCTATGCACTACACAAATAATTAGGGTGCCATTTCCCTTAATTAATACGCTATTACCAGATGTGGCTATACACTACACAAATAATTAGGGTGCAACCTCCCTTAAATAATACATTGTTACCAGATGTGGCTATACACTACACAAATAATTAGGGTGCCATCTCCCTTAATTAATACACTGTTTTCAGATGTGGCTATACACTACACAACTAATTAGGGTGCCATCTCCCTTAATTGATACACTGTTACCAGATGTGGCTATTCACTACACAAATAACTAGGATGCCATCTACCTTTATGAGTACACTGTTACCAGATGTGGCTACACACTGCACAAATAATTAGGGTGCCATATCCCTTAATTAATACACTGTTACCAGATGTGGCTATACACTACACAAATGATTAGGGTGCCATCTCCCTTAATTAATACACTGTTACCAGATGTGGCTATACACTACACAAATAACTAGGGTGCCATCTACCTTAATTAATACACTGTTACCAGATGTGGCTATGCACTACACAAATAATTAGGGTGCCATTTCCTTTAATTAATACGCTATTACCAGATGTGGCTATACACTACACAAATAACTAGGATGCCATCTCCCTTAATTAATACACTGTTACCAGATGTGGCTATACACTACACAAATAACTAGGGTGCCATCTCCCTTAATTAATACACGGTTACCAGATGTGGCTAAACACTACACAAATACTTAGGGTGCCATCTCCCTTAATTAATACACAGTTACCAGCTGTGGCTGTACACTACACAAATAATTAGAGTGCCATCTACCTTTATTAATACACTGTTACCAGATGTGTCTACACACTGCACAAATAACTAGGATGCCATCTACCTTAAATAATACACTGTTACCAGATATGGCTATACACTACACAAATAACTAGGGTGCCATCTCCCTTAATTAATACACTGTTACCAGATGTGGCTATATACTACACAAATAATTAGGGTGCCATCTCCCTTAATTAATACACTGTTACCAGATGTGGCTATGGACTAGACAAATAATAAGGGTGCCACCTCCCTTAAATAATACACTGTTACCAGATGTGGCTATACACTACACAAATAATTAGGGTGCCATCTCCCTTAATTAATACACTGTTTCCAGATGTGGCTATACACTACACAACTAATTAGGGTGCCATCTCCCTTAATTGATACACTGTTACCAGATGTGGCTATTCACTACACAAATAACTAGGATGCCATCTACCTTTATGAGTACACTGTTACCAGATGTGGCTACATACTGCACAACTAATTAGGGTGCCATATCCCTTAATTAATACACTGTTACCAGATGTGGCTATACATTACACAAATGATTAGGGTGCCATCTCCCTTAATTAATACACTGTTACCAGATGTGTCTATACACTACATATATAATTAAGGTACCATCTCCCTTTATTAATACACTGTTACCAGATGTGGCTATTCACTACACAAATAATTAGGGTGCCATCTACCTTTATGAGTACACTGTTACCAGATGTGGATACACACTGCACAAATTATTAGGGTGCCATCTCCCTTAATTAATACACTGTTACCAGATGTTGCTATATACTACACAAATAATTAGGGTGCCATCTACCTTTATTAGTACACTGTTACCAGATGTGGCTATGCACTACACAAATAATTAGGGTGCCATCTACCTTAATTAATACACTACTACCAGATGTGGCTATACACTACAGAAACAACTAGGGTGCCATCTCTCTTAATTAATACGCTGTTACCAGATGTGGCTATACACTACACAAATAATTAAGGTGACTTCTTCCTTAATTAATACACTGTTACCAGATGTGGCTATAAACTACCCAAATAATTTGGGTGCCATCTCCCTCAAATAATACACTGCTACCAGATGTGGCTGTACACTACACAAATAATTAGGGTGTTATCTCCCTTAATTAATACACTGTTACCAGATGTGGCTATACACTACACAAATAATATAGGGTGCCATCTACCTTTATGAATACACTGTTACCAGATGTGGCTACAAACTGCACAAATAATTAGGGTACCATCTCCCTTAATTAGTACACTGTTACCAGATGTGGCTATTCACTACACAAATAATTAGGGTGCCATCTACCTTTATGAGTACATTGTTACCAGATGTGGCTACACACTGCACAAATAATTAGAGTGCCATCTCCCTTAATTAATACACTGTTACCAGATGTGGCTATACACTACACAAATAATTATGGTGCCATCTATCTTTAATAATTCACTGTTACCATATGTGGCTATGCACTACACAAATAATTAGGGTGCCATCTACCTTAATTAATACACTGTTACCAGATGTGGCTATACACTACACAAATAACTAGGATGCCATCTCCCTTAATTAATACACGGTTACCAGATGTGGCTATATACTACACAAATAATTAGGGTGCAACCTCCCTTAAATAATACATTGTTACCAGATGTGGCTATACACTACACAAATAATTAGGGTGCCATCTCCCTTAATTAATACACTGTTTTCAGATGTGGCTATACACTACACAACTAATTAGGGTGCCATCTCCCTTAATTGATACACTGTTACCAGATGTGGCTATTCACTACACAAATAACTAGGATGCCATCTACCTTTATGAGTACACTGTTACCAGATGTGGCTACACACTGCACAAATAATTAGGGTGCCATATCCCTTAATTAATACACTGTTACCAGATGTGGCTATACACTACACAAATGATTAGGGTGCCATCTCCCTTAATTAATACACTGTTACCAGATGTGGCTATACACTACACAAATAACTAGGGTGCCATCTACCTTAATTAATACACTGTTACCAGATGTGGCTATGCACTACACAAATAATTAGGGTGCCATTTCCTTTAATTAATACGCTATTACCAGATGTGGTTATACACTACACAAATAACTAGGATGCCATCTCCCTTAATTAATACACTGTTACCAGATGTGGCTATACACTACACAAATAACTAGGGTGCCATCTCCCTTAATTAATACACGGTTACCAGATGTGGCTAAACACTACACAAATACTTAGGGTGCCATCTCCCTTAATTAATACACAGTTACCAGCTGTGGCTGTACACTACACAAATAATTAGAGTGCCATCTACCTTTATTAATACACTGTTACCAGATGTGTCTATACACTACATATATAATTAAGGTACCATCTCCCTTTATTAATACACTACTACCAGATGTGGCTATACACTACACAAATAACTAGGGTGCCATCTCCCTTAATTAATACACTGTTACCAGATGTGGCTATATACTACACAAATAATTAGGGTGCCATCTCCCTTAATTAATACACTGTTACCAGATGTGGCTATGGACTAGACAAATAATAAGGGTGCCACCTCCCTTAAATAATACACTGTTACCAGATGTGGCTATACACTACACAAATAATTAGGGTGCCATCTCCCTTAATTAATACACTGTTTCCAGATGTGGCTATACACTACACAACTAATTAGGGTGCCATCTCCCTTAATTGATACACTGTTACCAGATGTGGCTATTCACTACACAAATAACTAGGATGCCATCTACCTTTATGAGTACACTGTTACCAGATGTGGCTACATACTGCACAACTAATTAGGGTGCCATATCCCTTAATTAATACACTGTTACCAGATGTGGCTATACATTACACAAATGATTAGGGTGCCATCTCCCTTAATTAATACACTGTTACCAGATGTGTCTATACACTACATATATAATTAAGGTACCATCTCCCTTTATTAATACACTGTTACCAGATGTGGCTATTCACTACACAAATAATTAGGGTGCCATCTACCTTTATGAGTACACTGTTACCAGATGTGGATACACACTGCACAAATTATTAGGGTGCCATCTCCCTTAATTAATACACTGTTACCAGATGTTGCTATATACTACACAAATAATTAGGGTGCCATCTACCTTTATTAGTACACTGTTACCAGATGTGGCTATGCACTACACAAATAATTAGGGTGCCATCTACCTTAATTAATACACTACTACCAGATGTGGCTATACACTACAGAAACAACTAGGGTGCCATCTCTCTTAATTAATACGCTGTTACCAGATGTGGCTATACACTACACAAATAATTAAGGTGACTTCTTCCTTAATTAATACACTGTTACCAGATGTGGCTATAAACTACCCAAATAATTTGGGTGCCATCTCCCTCAAATAATACACTGCTACCAGATGTGGCTGTACACTACACAAATAATTAGGGTGTTATCTCCCTTAATTAATACACTGTTACCAGATGTGGCTATACACTACACAAATAATATAGGGTGCCATCTACCTTTATGAATACACTGTTACCAGATGTGGCTACAAACTGCACAAATAATTAGGGTACCATCTCCCTTAATTAGTACACTGTTACCAGATGTGGCTATTCACTACACAAATAATTAGGGTGCCATCTACCTTTATGAGTACATTGTTACCAGATGTGGCTACACACTGCACAAATAATTAGAGTGCCATCTCCCTTAATTAATACACTGTTACCAGATGTGGCTATACACTACACAAATAATTATGGTGCCATCTATCTTTAATAATTCACTGTTACCATATGTGGCTATGCACTACACAAATAATTAGGGTGCCATCTACCTTAATTAATACACTGTTACCAGATGTGGCTATACACTACACAAATAACTAGGATGCCATCTCCCTTAATTAATACACGGTTACCAGATGTGGCTATATACTACACAAATAATTAGGGTGCAACCTCCCTTAAATAATACATTGTTACCAGATGTGGCTATACACTACACAAATAATTAGGGTGCCATCTCCCTTAATTAATACACTGTTTTCAGATGTGGCTATACACTACACAACTAATTAGGGTGCCATCTCCCTTAATTGATACACTGTTACCAGATGTGGCTATTCACTACACAAATAACTAGGATGCCATCTACCTTTATGAGTACACTGTTACCAGATGTGGCTACACACTGCACAAATAATTAGGGTGCCATATCCCTTAATTAATACACTGTTACCAGATGTGGCTATACACTACACAAATGATTAGGGTGCCATCTCCCTTAATTAATACACTGTTACCAGATGTGGCTATACACTACACAAATAACTAGGGTGCCATCTACCTTAATTAATACACTGTTACCAGATGTGGCTATGCACTACACAAATAATTAGGGTGCCATTTCCTTTAATTAATACGCTATTACCAGATGTGGTTATACACTACACAAATAACTAGGATGCCATCTCCCTTAATTAATACACTGTTACCAGATGTGGCTATACACTACACAAATAACTAGGGTGCCATCTCCCTTAATTAATACACGGTTACCAGATGTGGCTAAACACTACACAAATACTTAGGGTGCCATCTCCCTTAATTAATACACAGTTACCAGCTGTGGCTGTACACTACACAAATAATTAGAGTGCCATCTACCTTTATTAATACACTGTTACCAGATGTGTCTACACACTGCACAAATAACTAGGATGCCATCTACCTTAAATAATACACTGTTACCAGATATGGCTATACACTACACAAATAACTAGGGTGCCATCTCCCTTAATTAATACACTGTTACCAGATGTGGCTATATACTACACAAATAATTAGGGTGCCATCTCCCTTAATTAATACACTGTTACCAGATGTGGCTATGGACTAGACAAATAATAAGGGTGCCACCTCCCTTAAATAGTACACTGTTACCAGATGTGGCTATACACTACACAAATAATTAGGGTGCCATCTCCCTTAATTAATACACTGTTTCCAGATGTGGCTATACACTACACAACTAATTAGGGTGCCATCTCCCTTAATTGATACACTGTTACCAGATGTGGCTATTCACTACACAAATAACTAGGATGCCATCTACCTTTATGAGTACACTGTTACCAGATGTGGCTACATACTGCACAACTAATTAGGGTGCCATATCCCTTAATTAATACACTGTTACCAGATGTGGCTATACATTACACAAATGATTAGGGTGCCATCTCCCTTAATTAATACACTGTTACCAGATGTGTCTATACACTACATATATAATTAAGGTACCATCTCCCTTTATTAATACACTGTTACCAGATGTGGCTATTCACTACACAAATAATTAGGGTGCCATCTACCTTTATGAGTACACTGTTACCAGATGTGGATACACACTGCACAAATTATTAGGGTGCCATCTCCCTTAATTAATACACTGTTACCAGATGTTGCTATATACTACACAAATAATTAGGGTGCCATCTACCTTTATTAGTACACTGTTACCAGATGTGGCTATGCACTACACAAATAATTAGGGTGCCATCTACCTTAATTAATACACTACTACCAGATGTGGCTATACACTACAGAAACAACTAGGGTGCCATCTCTCTTAATTAATACGCTGTTACCAGATGTGGCTATACACTACACAAATAATTAAGGTGACTTCTTCCTTAATTAATACACTGTTACCAGATGTGGCTATAAACTACCCAAATAATTTGGGTGCCATCTCCCTCAAATAATACACTGCTACCAGATGTGGCTGTACACTACACAAATAATTAGGGTGTTATCTCCCTTAATTAATACACTGTTACCAGATGTGGCTATACACTACACAAATAATATAGGGTGCCATCTACCTTTATGAATACACTGTTACCAGATGTGGCTACAAACTGCACAAATAATTAGGGTACCATCTCCCTTAATTAGTACACTGTTACCAGATGTGGCTATTCACTACACAAATAATTAGGGTGCCATCTACCTTTATGAGTACATTGTTACCAGATGTGGCTACACACTGCACAAATAATTAGAGTGCCATCTCCCTTAATTAATACACTGTTACCAGATGTGGCTATACACTACACAAATAATTATGGTGCCATCTATCTTTAATAATTCACTGTTACCATATGTGGCTATGCACTACACAAATAATTAGGGTGCCATCTACCTTAATTAATACACTGTTACCAGATGTGGCTATACACTACACAAATAACTAGGATGCCATCTCCCTTAATTAATACACGGTTACCAGATGTGGCTATATACTACACAAATAATTAGGGTGCAATCTCCCTTAATTAATACGCTGTTACCAGATGTGGCTAAACACTACGCAAATAATTAGGGTGCCATCTCCCTTAATTAATACACTGCTACCTGATGTGGCTATACACTACACAAATAACTAGGGTGCCATCTCCCTTAATTAATACACTGTTACCAGATGTGGCTATATACTAGACACATATTTAAGGTGCCGTCTCCCTTTTCTGACACGACGGGATTCGGTGACATAAATATAAATATGAAATATAACCCCGACATGGCGTGACACGCGTTTCTCAGATTGTATAACAATCATCTAACTCGTGAACCCCGATTATATATTGTTGTATATATAATCTAACTCGTGAACCCCGATTATATATTGTTGTATATATAATTTAACTCGTGAACCCCGATTTGATATTGTTGTATTTATAATCTAACTCGTGAACCCCGATTATATATTGTTGTATATATAATCTAACTCGTGAACCCCGATTTGATATTGTTGTATATATAATCTAACTCGTGAACCCCGATTTTATATTGGTGTATATATAATCTAACTCGTGAACCCCGATTTGATATTGTTGTATATATAATCTAACTTGTGAACCCCGATTTGACATTGTTGTATATATAATCTTTGGTATGTTGGTTGATTTTCGTGTCACTGGTCAACATACTAAACTTGAAGGCTATTGGATAACTTTAATATACATTCCAAGTTATCGGGAGAAGAAGGTAATCAGTAAATTCGAAAAGGCATATTAATATGTCAGAAATGTTCGGGGTTAACCCAATTTCGAACTTGACCTATGTATATGTTCATGCGATATTTAGTTCATTCCGTCCGCGCTGAGAGGAATGTTGGAATGGCGATCCGCAAAATACGATTGAGACACAACCAAACAATCCAAGTTAAAAACCAAATAATTCATGCTAAAAACCAAATAATCCATGTTAAAAACCAAATAATCCATGTTAAAAACCAAATAATCCATGATAAAAACCAAATAATTCAGGTTAAACACCAAATAATCCAAGTTAAAAACCAAATAATTCAGGTTAAACACCAATTGTAATTCAATTGAGTATTTGTCACTAAAATCAAGCATTCTGATTGGCCGAGAGCGGCTAACTTTCGTTTTCGATTCACCGACATCGGCCGGTTCAGCGGGCATCAAATCTGAATGTAGCACGGTCAAATGTAATCGGCGCATAACGAGTAGCGAAACGAGCAAACCCGCGCGTTGTTGTCTATAGATACCGTTCATCGGCCGCTTCAGCGTGCATCAAATCTGAATGTGGTACGGTACAATTTGATCGGCGCAGAACGGAGTAGCGAAACGAGCCAACCCGCCCCACAGGAAATGGTTACGGAGCAGTGTTCCGAGTAACGCAATGGACACACCCAATGATTTGTGCACGGTGACAACGGCGAAATGAAAGTCTCGATTCGTGTCATGAAAATGACTAAATGATACTTTTTATACAGTTTTTTTGCACATTCCTTGCTAGATTGAATTACAATGGAGATAAACGTACCCTGTTTCGTTGTACATTCTGGGATTCGAGCATGAAAACAGTTTGTGAACTCGCCGGCAAGCCGGCTCGTTCACAAACTGTTTTCATGCTCGAATCCCAGAATGTACAACTCAACAGGGTATGTTTATCTCCTAAATAATCCAAGTTAAAAACAAATAATCCAAGTTAAAAACAAATAATCCATGCTAAAAACCAAATAATCCATGCTAAAAACTAAATAATCCATGTTAAAAACCAAATAATCCATGCTAGAAACCAAATAATGCATGCTATAAACCAAATAATCCATGCTAAAAACCAAATAATTCATGTTAAACACCAAATAATCCAAGTTAAAAACCAAATAATCCATGCTAAAAACCAAATAATCCGCTAGAAACCAAATAATGCATGCTAAAAACCAAATAATCCATGTTAAAAACCAAATAATGCATGCTAAAAACCAAATAATTCATGTTAAAAACCAAATAATCCATGTTAAAAACCAAATAATGCATGCTAGAAACCAAATAATGCATGCTAAAAACCAAATAATCCATGTTAAAAACCAAATAATCCATGTTAAAAACCATATAATCCACGTTAAAAACCAAATAATCCATGCTAAAAACCGAATAATGCCAGCTAAAACCCAAATAATCCATGTTAAAAACCATTATCCATATTAAAAACCAAAAAATCCATGTTAAAAACCATATACTCCATGTTAAAAACCAAATAATCCATGTTAAAAACCAAATAATCCATATTAAAAACCCAATAATCCACGTTAAAAACCAAATAATCCATGTTAATAACCAAATAATACAAGCTAAAAACCAAATAATCCATGTTAAAAACCAAATAATCCAAATAATCCATGTTTAAAACCAAATAATCCATGTTAAAAACCAAATAATCCATGCTAAAAACCAAATAATCCATGTTAAAAACCAAATAATCCATATAAAAAACCAAATAATCGATGCTAAAAACCAAATAATCAATGTTAAAAACGAAATAATCCATGCTAAAACCCAGATAGTCCATGCTAAAAACAAAATAATCCATGCTAAAACCAAATAATCCATATTAAGAACCAAATAATCCTAAAAACCAAATATTCCATGATAAAAACCAAATAATCCATGCTATAAACCAAATAAACCTAAAAACCAAATATTCCATGTTAAAAACCAAATAATCCATGCTAAAAACAAATAATCCATGTTAACAACCAAATAATCCATGCTAAAAACCAAATAATCCATGCTAAAAACCAAATAATCCATGATAATCCATTATACAAACCAAATAATGCATGCTAGAAACCAAATAATCCAAATAGATCATGTTAATCACCAAATAATCCATGTTAAAAAACAAATAATCCAAGTTAAAAACCAAATAATCATTGTTAAAACCAAATAATCCATGCTAAAAACCAAATAATCCATGTTAAACACCAAATAATCCATGTTAAACACCAAATAATCCATGTTAAACACCAAATAATCCATGTTAAAAACCAAATAATCCATGTTAAACACCAAACAATCCACGTTAAAAACCAAATAATCAATGTTTAAACCAAATAATCCATGCTACAAACCAAATAATCCATGTTAAAAACCAAATAATCCATGTTAAAAAACCAAATAATCCATTCTAAAAAACAAATAATCCATGTTAAAAACCAAATAATCCATGCTAAAAACCAAATAATCCATGTTAGAAACCAAATAATCAATGTTAGAAACCAAATAATCCATGTTAAAAACCAAATAACCCATTCTAAACACCGAATAATGCCAGCTAAAACCCAAATAATCCATGTTAAAAACCATTATCCATATTAAAAACCAAAAAATCCATGTTAAAAACCAAATAATCCATGTTAAAAAAAAAAATAATCCATTCTAGAAAACAAATAATCCATGTTAAACACGAAATAATCCATGTTAAAAACAAAATAATCCATGTTAAAAACAAAATAATCCATGTTAAAAACAAAATAATCCGCTAAAAAATCTGCGATTCGATGCTGCTTCTTTGACATTTTGTTATTTTCCATCTCTTCACAAATAGTGATTGATCTAATAGTCCAGTGCATTTATGGTTTCACCTCAAACTAATTGCAACACAAAGTTTCTCAGTGGGAATAAGTACTTTAGCACATCACAAACAATATACTAAAAATCAAAAAGAATCAAGGCGAAATGGATGAATTTTGTGAAATAAATTTGTCAAAATTTGGTAAAATACTCATTTTATAGCTTTTTAAGGATGTTTAAAAAAAACTTCATTTCACATGTTGTTCCATTGATATGTACATTTTGTAGAGTACACAACCTTGATTACAGAACAGAAAACCTTTACTATATACATTGAGTATTTTTGGAGTAATGTGCCTCCAAAATTTGGAGTTTGTCTAATTTCGGAGCCTCAATTACTTAAAATTAGTTTTGCATTTTGTATGGTCTTGTATTTAAAAAAATAAAGACAAATGAAGGGATTCCTTGTTGTTTAATCATTTCCTCTCTAGGTTGTGCATACAATATGATTTCTTTATGCATCTATGATAGAGGGGACAAAAATATTCTTAAACAAAATGTGTGTTCCACATTGTCTGGACTTAGCCAAATTTGCCTGTGGTCCAGAACTGGCGTGATGAAATAGCATATTTGATGTCATACAACTCAATAATTATATATCCATATTCCCTGTCCATCTCACATAATCACTTAAGTATACATTGTTAAACACATTGTTAAGGAATTGCCCAAATCATGGTGTAAAAATCAAATTATGGCCCTATGAATCTTTAGAATTGACTCATCAAAAATGCCATTTTGGGGCGTTTTTTGTCCATTTAAAAAGCGTTTTGTGTATAAATAGTAAAAAACAATGAATGTTTAATGTGTAAAATCATTTGAAATTTCCTCCTGAAACACTTTAGTGTTTGAAATAAATGCCTTATATGAATATGTCAATGAATGTCACTGAATTTCACTAATGTTTCTGGAAACTAATGCCAAATTTGAATTTCTGAAAAATGGGGCAGGGGAAACCATATTGACAACGTCTACAAAAATATGGACCTTGATGCAAAAAACTTTACCATCACCAGCTCATACAAACCTTATTCTTTCATACAGAGTATAGTGATTCCTGTTTTGATGCTCATATTTAGAGCTACCATCATTTTTGTTGTAGCTCAATGGCGAAATGGCGAATCATTATTTCGGGCTGGTTCTATTTAACATGCTGATAAAGTTCTAAATAAACATCCACCAATTATTAAAGTACAAACTGTTTACCATGCAAGAATAATCTGCACAAACTGGAATAAAACAACCCTTTGTGACCAATGACTAGAAAATGGTGACAAGATCATAGCCTTTGTGATTTCACCTACCACATTATCATTCAAATTTGGAGTCAGTTTCTTGAAAAATATGTAAAATCCAGTGACGGTTGATTGGCATAACCAATGCAATCCTACTTTTTCCCAACACTAAGTGCTTTAGGAGAAATGTTCAAATGATTTTGCACATTAAACACTAATTGTATTCATTGTTGTTTACTATTTGTGCAAAAAAAAAAAAAATTAGAATAGACAAAAACACCACAAAACAGTCCAAAATGCCATTTCTTGAAAAGAGTTAATACAAAGAATTCATTGGACCATACGTTGAGTATGGTACTTATGAGTTTAGCAATTCCAGCAGAGTGTATTTAACCTAGTATACGTAAGAGGTTATGTGAAATACAGGGCATATGGATATCAATTTATTGAGTTGTATGACCTCACATATGGTATTTCATCACACCAGTTCTGTGTCACAAGGCACATTTGGCGGAGTCCATACAATGGAACACACATTTTGTTTAGAATATTTTTGTCTTCTCGATCATAGATGCATAAAGTAATCATTGTTCTCTAGTTTATAAAATACTAGACCATAAAATGTGGATTTTTAGCTAATTCATAAGAAATTGAGGCTCCGAAATTATACAAACTATTTGGAGGCACATAATTTGAAAAATTCTCAACGTATCTGGAAAAAAATTCTGATCTGCAATCAGGATTGTGTACTCAAAAAATAGACATATAAATGGAAGGACATGTGAAATGAAGTTTTTTTATAAACATCCTTGAAAAGCTATAAAATGGGTATTTTACCAAATTTTACTAAATTTCGCCTCTCTTGGTCCTTTTTGTTTTTTAGTATGTTGTTTATAATTGGTTAATAGACTTATTCCTGCTTAGAAACACTGGACTATAACTTTAATCTTTAAACGTATAATCCACAGTTTCTTTTTTTGTAACTGAACTGCCAATAGTTTAACACATTTTATGGATTGAATTTGTTGTAATTAATCGCAAATTATATATTTTTTCAGGATTGATGGGTGGTGAGCCCGACGACATAATTGAACTTGACATAAAACTTAATCCGGATGAACTCGCCAGCAGAAGAGAAGGGAATCAGTTGTAAACAATTAAATATGTATTCCTTGAGTAATGTCCGTTATGGTGGTACACACACGAGCCTTTCTGTGATTTAGCCCTTTCTTTTCTTGAGTAATGTCCGTTTTCGTGGTACACACGCGAGCCTTTCTGTTATTTAGCCCTTTCTTTTCTTGAGTAATGTCCGTTTTGATGGTACACACACGAGCCTTTCTGTGATTCAGCCCTTTTCTTTCCTTGAGTAGAATCTGCACAAACTGGAATATCGTGGTACACACCAGCCTTTCTGTGATTTAGTCCTTTCTTTCCTTGAGTAATGTCCGTTTTGATGGTACACACACGAGCCTTTCTGTGATTTAGTCCTTTTCTTTCCTTGAGTAATGTCCGTTATCGTGGAACACACACAAGCTTTTCTTTCTGTGATTTAGCCCTTTCTTTCCTTGAGTAATGTCCGTTTTCGTGGTACACACATCAGCCTTTCTGTGATTTAGCCCTTTCGTTCCTTGAGTAATGTTAGTTTTCGTGGTTACACACACGAGCCTTTCTGTGATTTTGCCCTTTCTTTCCTTGAGTAATGTCCGTTTTCGTGGTACACACCAGCCTTTCTGTGATTTAGCCCTTTGTTCCTTGAGTAATGTCTGTTTTCGTGGAACACACACGAGCCTTTCTGTGATTTAGCCCTTTCTTTCCTTGAGTAATGTCCGTTTTCGTGGTACACACACGAGCCTTTCTGTAATTTAGCCCTTTCTTTCCTTGAGTAATGTCCGTTTTCGTGGTACACACATCAGCCTTTCTGTGATTTAGCCCTTTCTTTCCTTGAGTAATGTCCGTTTTCGTGTTACACACTCGAGCCTTTCTGTGATTTAGCCCTTTCTTTCCTTGAGTAATGTCCGTTTTCGTGGTACACACACCAGCCTTTCTGTGATTTAGCCGTCTCTTTCTTTGAGTAATGTCCCTTTTCGTGTTACACACTCGAGCCTTTCTGTGATTTAGTCCTTTCTTTCCATGAGTAATGTCCGTTTTCGTGGTACACACACGAACCTTTCTGTGATTTAGCCCTTTCTTTCCATGAGTAATGTCCGTTTTCGTGGTACACACACGAACCTTTCTGTGATTTAGCCCTTTCTTTCCATGAGTAATGTCCGTTTTCGTGGTACACACTCGAGCCTTTCTGTGATTTAGCCCTTTCTGTACTAAATGAATTTCCCACTCAGTTATAAAAGAGTACATTGTAATGGTATGTTGTCCATCTGGGGGGAGTTTATAAAGAGTACATTAGAATGGTATGGTATTCATCTGGGGGTGGCAGTAAGACAGTCTAGCCTGACTATGCCACCCCCTCAAATATACAACACAATATTTGTAAAATGTATTTTATGTATTGAAATGTGTATATTGAAATAAAATATCCTATCCTAAGAGTACATTGGAATGGTATGGTGTTCATCTGGGGGAGTTTTACATTAGAATGGTATGGTATTCATATGGGGGTGTTTATAAAGAGAACATTAGAATGGTATGGTGTTCATCTGGGGGAGTTTTTGTATGGAATGGTATGGAATTCATCTGGGGGAGTTTTTGTATGGAATGGTATGGTATTCATCTGGGGGAGTTTTTGTATGGAATTGTATGGTATTCATCTGGGGGAGTTTACATTAAAATGGTATTCATCTGGGGGAGTTTACATTAGAATGGTATGGTATTCATCTGGGGGAGTTTACATTAGAATAGTATGGTATTCATCTGGGGGATTTTTGTATGGAATGGTATGGTATTCATCTGGGGAAATTTACATTATAATGGTATGGTATTCATCTGGGGGAGTTTACATTATAATGGTATGGTATTCACCTGGGGGAGTTTACATTATAATGGTATGGTATTCATCTGGGGGAGTTTACATTAGAATGGTATGGTATTCATCTGGGGGAGTTTACATTAGAATGGTATGGTATTCATCTGGGGGAGTTTACATTAGAATAGTATGGTATTCATCTGGGGGATTTTTGTATGGAATGGTATGGTATTCATCTGGGGAAATTTACATTATAATGGTATGGTATTCATCTGGGGGAGTTTACATTATAATGGTATGGTATTCACCTGGGGGAGTTTACATTATAATGGTATGGTATTCATCTGGGGGAGTTTACATTAGAATGGTATGGTATTCATCTGGGGGAGTTTACATTATAATGGTATGGTATTCATCTGGGGGAGTTTACATTAGAATGGTATGGTATTCACCTGGGGGAGTTTACATTATAATGGTATGGTATTCATCTGGGGGAGTTTACATTATAATGGTATGGTATTCACCTGGGGGAGTTTACATTATAATGGTATGGTATTCATCTGGGGGAGTTTACATTAGAATGGTATGGTATTCATCTGGGGGAGTTTTTGTATGGAATGGTGTGTTGTTCATCTGGGGAGTTTACATTAGAATGGTATGGTATTCACCTGGGGGAGTTTACATTATAATGGTATGGTATTCATCTGGGGGAGTTTACATTATAATGGTATGGTATTCACCTGGGGGAGTTTACATTATAATGGTATGGTATTCATCTGGGGGAGTTTACATTAGAATGGTATGGTATTCATCTGGGGGAGTTTTTGTATGGAATGGTGTGTTGTTCATCTGGGGAGTTTACATTAGAATGGTATGGTATTCACCTGGGGGAGTTTACATTATAATGGTATGGTATTCATCTGGGGGAGTTTACATTAGAATGGTATGGTATTCATCTGGGGGAGTTTACATTATAATGGTATGGTATTCATCTGGGGGAGTTTACATTAGAATGGTATGGTATTCATCTGGGGGAGTTAACATTATAATGGTATGGTATTCACCTGGGGGAGTTTACATTATAATGGTATGGTATTCATCTGGGGGAGTTTACATTATAATGGTATGGTATTCACCTGGGGGAGTTTACATTATAATGGTATGGTATTCATCTGGGGGAGTTTACATTAGAATGGTATGGTATTCACCTGGGGGAGTTTACATTATAATGGTATGGTATTCACCTGGGGGAGTTTACATTATAATGGTATGGTATTCACCTGGGGGAGTTTACATTATAATGGTATGGTATTCACCTGGGGGAGTTAACATTATAATGGTATGGTATTCACCAGGGGGAGTTTACATTAGAATGGTATGGTATTCATCTGGGGGAGTTTACATTAGAATGGTATGGTATTCACCTGGGGGAGTTTACATTATAATGGTATGGTATTCACCTGGGGGAGTTTACATTATAATGGTATGGTATTCACCTGGGGGAGTTTACATTATAATGGTATGGTATTCATCTGGGGGAGTTAACATTATAATGGTATGGTATTCATCTGGGGGAGTTTACATTAGAATGGTATGGTGTTCATCTGGGGGAGTTTACATTAGAATGGTATGGTGTTCACCTGGGGGAGTTTACATTAGAATGGTATGGTATTCATCTGGGGAGTTTACATTATAATGGTATGGTATTCATCTGGGGGAGTTTACATTATAATGGTATGGTATTCACCTGGGGGAGTTTACATTAGAATGGTATGGTATTCACCTGGGGGAGTTTACATTAGAATGGTATGGTATTCACCTGGGGGAGTTTACATTATAATGGTATGGTATTCACCTGGGGGAGTTTACATTAGAATGGTATGGTATTCATCTGGGGAGTTTACATTAGAATGGTATGGTGTTCATCTGGGGGAGTTTACATTAGAATGGTATGGTATTCATCTGGGGGAGTTTACATTAGAATGGTATGGTGTTCATCTGGGGGAGTTTACATTAGAATGGTATGGTATTCACCTGGGGGAGTTTACATTAGAATGGTATGGTGTTCATCTGGGGGAGTTTACATTAGAATGGTATGGTTTTCATCTGGGGGAGTTTACATTAGAATGGTATGGTGTTCATCTGGGGGAGTTTACATTAGAATGGTATGGTGTTCATCTGGGGGAGTTTACATTAGAATGGTATGGTGTTCATCTGGGGGAGTTTACATTAGAATGGTATGGTGTTCATCTGGGGGAGTTTACATTAGAATGGTATGGTGTTCATCTGGGGGAGTTTACATTATAATGGTATGGTATTCACCTGGGGGAGTTTACATTATAATGGTATGGTGTTCATCTGGGGGAGTTTACATTAGAATGGTATGGTATTCATCTGGGGAGTTTACATTAGAATGGTATGGTGTTCATCTGGGGGAGTTTACATTAGAATGGTATGGTATTCATCTGGGGGAGTTTACATTATAATGGTATGGTGTTCATCTGGGGGAGTTTACATTAGAATGGTATGGTGTTCATCTGGGGGAGTTTACATTAGAATGGTATGGTATTCATCTGGGGAGTTTACATTAGAATGGTATGGTATTCACCTGGGGGAGTTTACATTATAATGGTATGGTATTCACCTGGGGGAGTTTACATTATAATGGTATGGTATTCATCTGGGGGAGTTTACATTATAATGGTATGGTATTCATCTGGGGGAGTTTACATTATAATGGTAAGGTATTCACCTGGGGGAGTTTACATTATAATGGTATGGTATTCATCTGGGGGAGTTTACATTAGAATGGTATGGTATTCATCTGGGGAGTTTACATTATAATGGTATGGTATTCACCTGGGGGAGTTTACATTATAATGGTATGGTATTCACCTGGGGGAGTTTACATTAGAATGGTATGGTATTCACCTGGGGGAGTTTACATTAGAATGGTATGGTGTTCATCTGGGGGAGTTTACATTAGAATGGTATGGTATTCATCTGGGGGAGTTTACATTATAATGGTATGGTATTCACCTGGGGGAGTTTACATTAGAATGGTATGGTGTTCATCTGGGGGAGTTTACATTATAATGGTATGGTATTCACCTGGGGGAGTTTACATTAGAATGGTATGGTATTCATCTGGGGAGTTTACATTATAATGGTATGGTATTCATCTGGGGGAGTTTACATTATAATGGTATGGTATTCACCTGGGGGAGTTTACATTAGAATGGTATGGTATTCACCTGGGGGAGTTTACATTATAATGGTATGGTATTCACCTGGGGGAGTTTACATTAGAATGGTATGGTATTCATCTGGGGAGTTTACATTATAATGGTATGGTGTTCATCTGGGGGAGTTTACATTAGAATGGTATGGTATTCATCTGGGGGAGTTTACATTATAATGGTATGGTATTCACCTGGGGGAGTTTACATTAGAATGGTATGGTGTTCATCTGGGGGAGTTTACATTAGAATGGTATGGTGTTCATCTGGGGGAGTTTACATTATAATGGTATGGTATTCACCTGGGGGAGTTTACATTATAATGGTATGGTATTCACCTGGGGGAGTTTACATTATAATGGTATGGTATTCACCTGGGGGAGTTTACATTAGAATGGTATGGTATTCATCTGGGGAGTTTACATTATAATGGTATGGTGTTCATCTGGGGGAGTTTACATTAGAATGGTATGGTATTCATCTGGGGGAGTTTACATTAGAATGGTATGGTATTCATCTGGGGAGTTTACATTATAATGGTGTGTTGTTCATCTGGGGGAGTTTACATTAGAATGGTATGGTATTCATCTGGGGGAGTTTACATTATAATGGTATGGTGTTCATCTGGGGGAGTTTACATTAGAATGGTATGGTGATCATCTGGGGGAGTTTACATTAGAATGGTATGGTATTCATCTGGGGGAGTTTACATTAGAATGGTATGGTGTTCATCTGGGGGAGTTTACATTATAATGGTATGGTATTCACCTGGGGGAGTTTACATTAGAATGGTATGGTATTCACCTGGGGGAGTTTACATTAGAATGGTATGGTATTCATCTGGGGAGTTTACATTATAATGGTGTGTTGTTCATCTGGGGGAGTTTACATTAGAATGGTATGGTATTCATCTGGGGGAGTTTACATTATAATGGTATGGTGTTCATCTGGGGGAGTTTACATTAGAATGGTATGGTGTTCATCTGGGGGAGTTTACATTAGAATGGTATGGTATTCATCTGGGGAGTTTACATTAGAATGGTATGGTATTCACCTGGGGGAGTTTACATTATAATGGTATGGTATTCACCTGGGGGAGTTTACATTATAATGGTATGGTATTCATCTGGGGGAGTTTACATTGAAATGGTATGGTGTTCATCTGGGGGAGTTTTCGGGAGATATGAGCAGACGACAGATAATACAAATACAGAAGGAGGCGGGAAATGTTCAGATAATAAGATAAAAA
Organism: Siphonodentalium dalli; assembly: GCA_032622095.1. NCBI lineage: Eukaryota > Metazoa > Mollusca > Scaphopoda > Gadilida > Siphonodentaliidae > Siphonodentalium > Siphonodentalium dalli. Next base: position 296,526,786 of record CP136064.1, read on the forward strand.
ACGTCATATAGATGTATTGTCGGTTGTTGAACTTATTAACTAAACATCAAGCATGCAAATAGCGTGGATGTCATTTGCAGAATGAGGTCCACAGAGGGTGAATTTAGTGACGCTATCCTGCTTAGGCCTCATCTTCTGGGAAGTATCTATGGTATCAATTTAACATTGTTTGTACTAACGTTTTCCCATCTGGGAAGTTTCTATATCCCCTAATTTGCAGAAGATAAAATCCATAATCGAGGCAGCCAATGGGTGAACATTACCAACTTCAACTGGGAAACTTCAATCTGATCCTAGGTCTACCATAGCAGTTGAGGGCCTAAGCAGATCGAGGTCCTAAGAGTGTGAATTTAGTGACGCTAGTCCGTTATGCGGGGTAGCGTCACTAAATTCACCCTCTGGGGACCTCATTCTGCAAATGACAGACACGCTATCTGCAAGCTTGCTAAACAAATCATGAGGGATAACTACTCGTCAAGGGGCATTTAGTAAAAAAGGATTAAGTATGGAGGTTTCACAAACTCAGGTTTAACTTTAGCAGTTACGGTTGCAGTTATGACAAGACGTCACCAAGTTAAGTGCGTATTCTGACTGAAACCGTGACACCCTAGCCGTCATATGGTTTCAATTTCTTCGATTTGTACTAAAAACCTCTTTTAAATATATACAGACACTCAATCAACTACATGTTGGTTATTGTGCCATACAGCCATCATATTTGTAACATGCCGACAACCCTAATCAATTGACCAAACATAATATAAAAATTCGCATTTATTAAATAATTCGTCTGCACATCGGCAACAGTGTAACAATTAACAGGAGGTTGTGTATACACATGCACAGGTTATCCACTGATTACCCATTGCAGGAGTCGCTTTAAAAGAAATGGTATACTTTCGAAAGAACGCAGATGGCCCGATAACACGGTCCCGTATGTTTTATCTTCAGATTACAGTAAGTATATAGTTACCGTAGATTTAGATCACACCACATCGTATTGGAAAATTAAAGGCACGGGCGGCGTTCGTTGTTGAAATATTCATATTCGTTCAAATCTCCATCAACAGAAGGAATATTAAAATATATATAGTTTTGCTCATATGCCAAACATAATCAGCGCGTAAATAGTATATTGTCGTGAAGACGTACATATGGTGTATGTGAACAAGAACATGCTCGTGTTACAGACATTTGCTTCTGTTTATATAACACAGCGCAATTAGATTGGTTAATCACACACAAATGATATAAACGCTCTTTATTATTTCCATATCAGGAAAACAGTAACAAATAACGCTCTTTATGTTTACCATATCCGGATCTAAACAAAAGCCAGGTTCAGTAACGTGTTTTGCTTTTGTTTACATAACAAAGGAAAAAACGTTTGACAATAACATACTGTTCATGCCATATTTCGTATTGGTATAAGAACAAAGTCTGCCTATATTTTACTATTCTTTCTGTTTATGGCGGTTTTTGACGGAGCTGAATATCTAAACAGCATACCACCACCAACGCCGCCCGTATCTTCAAATGACAATCTTCCAGTAACATCTGAATCACCATCTCTGGTTCCACCCCTGGTCAAGTGGTCCTGCTAATGTGCTATGATGTGGTTGGGTCCTGCTGAATTGCTATGATTCTGTTAGGGCAAACTGATGCTGTTAACAAAAAGTACCGTTATATTGTTTTAATTTGTATTTTATGCAGTGTTCTGTTAAATTAAACATATCCAGGAAAAGCCATTATGCGTATCAAACATTCAAAAACATATTTGTTGCAAAATATTTGTAATACTGGTTGAATTAGCTGTTGAAAATCGACTATAATCGAGATGGTTATTCACGTCATTTTAGAATCACCAGCGCAGGCATTATTATATTGTTCAAAAATATATATGTTCTTGAATGTTTTATACACACACTGTTTTTGTCTTAAATCGCTCGGATTAGCCAAACACCGCGAAAATTACAACTTTAGAAAAAACAACGGTACTTTTTCGTAACGGCATCAGTTTGCCCTACCCGCATCATAGCAATTCAGCAGGACCACCAGCATCATAGCACATTAGCAGGACCAGTTGACCATGGGTGGGTTCTCCATAAATTGGTTAAGCATGTACATATGCTCACCATTGTTGCTGGACGTTGGTGGGATATGTTGCTTCAGAAATGACGTTGGCTGATAATGTGGTGGTTGTGGAGCTCATAACTTTTAGCATTGCTATAATCCAAGATGGCGTCCAACATGACCGACGTGTTACAAAATATTAACTAATCAGTTTAATCCGTTTCGTTAGAGACAATATCTTATATAATGTTGAAACAACGTATCCATTATTGGGATACTATTACATTTTACTACATTTTACACGAACAATCTCGAATAGCAAGATGGCTGCCAACATGGTGACGTGAATTGGAAAATAGACACATTTCACTCACATCTTCTACACCCGTTTCTACTGTTTGGAACTGGCAGAACATTATAGTATGTTTACCTAGTATTCGAGTCCTACGACTATTTAGGCAGTGAAATATGTTGTTAATTAGTTCTGCTACTTCCAATCCTTAAACACAATATTTTTAAATTTTGTTTTCTAGTCATATTTTAATGTGAAATGAACATATCTGAATGAGTTAAGCCAGTGGATGTACTACTGACAAAATGCAATCTCATTTGGGCCTAAAATGGTTTATGATGGCAGTTAAAATGGCGGCAAATTTATATACAATAATATAGTTCGTCCCTAGTCGTTTAGATGTTGCGGTTGATGCGTGAAGTTCGCTGATCTGCATTGGACACATTACACTTGTTATTTCTTTGGTTCCAGTCCACTTCAGTCCCTAAACAAATTTATACTGACATAACGTATTTCTAGCAATATTAATACAAAATTACAATGTGATACGAACCCGAACGGAGGGAGTTGTTAAGCACAGGCCAGTATTACTTATACAATTCAATCTCATTGGTGCTTGAAATATTGAAAATGTTAAATGGTCAATATAATCAATCATGACAGTCGAAACGCGGCCTTGGTAAATTTGTTACAATTGCATTCGCGGTCAAACAAGGCCGTACATACTACATCCGATTTTGATCTTGTATCATAATATAAGCAGGTTTGTCTTGTCCACTTCGTGTGTGGTAATTGGTAATTCGTGGAAATAATAATCCGAGGTGGCGATTTTCAGTTGTTTGAATAGCATTACTTGCCTAACAACCGTCTGTGAGCAACGTGAATTCTGATTGGTTAAGATAAACGCAATCATCCAATCGCTACATAGGTGAGTCGGAAAGACGAGACATAGAATTCAAAGAGCGTGTCAAAGGTCAAGATATTTTTGTAAACACATTTTTTCGTTTAACAGTATTGTAGATCCAATACTCTCCCAGCGTCGAGTGTGTGTATGCAGTATTCACTAAAGCGCACTGGCTTGGCCGCTTATATATATATATATATATAGGATGTATTAGGATGCAATTTTCGAAAAAGCTCATTTGTATTAGTTGTTGATAGTGACTTGACAATCTTTAATCATGAACTTTCCACTGCCATTCTTGATTACTCTTGTCGCCTGCTGAGTGAGATTACAGTTACACAGCGAACAAGACGTAGCACTATTCGCAGCAAGAGATTGTTTCTGGTTAGTTTCTACTCGAGACGTAGCACTTATTGGCAGCAAGAGATTGATTCTGGTTGGTTTCTACTCGAGACGTAGCACTATTCGCAGCAAGAGATTGATTCTGGTTGGTTTCTACTCGAGACGTAGCACTATTCGCAGTAAAAGGTTGATTCTGGTTGGTTTCTACTCGAGACGTATCACTATTCGCGGTAGCTTGAACTTGAATATGGTTGGTTTCCACCGGTATACATTGCAGAATATCTTAATAACGTCTCTTCTGTGTTGTGGTTGTGTCTGTATTATACGATCGTATAGATTGTTCACACTTATGGCCGGATACTCACATGATGTATCGTGCCTCTATTCATGCATGCGACATCAGAGTTACCGTTGTTCCCCGAACACAATGGTTTGTATAACCCTTGCTTAGTTTAGCTAAGTGTAAGATCACATTCATCGTCTTCTCGATAGTGTGGGTGCCTATCTGTCTCCGTTCGTACCACACCAATGTAGTGTCTGGTTCGAAAGATGATGACATTCTTGGCTTCTGGAAGAGGAACTCACAATCAGGATGTAATTGATACACGTACAATTGATATGATTTTAAAGGGCAGTTTTCCTTTCCTGATTCATATGCGAAAACTCGTTACAGGAAAGTTATTAATTACTAAAACAAGAACAAATTCGATCTAGTTAATAACAATGCTTGTTGATGATAATTGTTGGCAAACGTTTATAAAATGTAAATCTTTTTTAACATGAACCCATTTCGAATGTCTTGTGTACCTTTAAAAATAGCGACAGGTTCGTCTCCAATTCCAACTAATGTAATGGTCCCTGGTTAAATGGTCCTGCTATAACACAATGATGTCGTTGAATTGATATGGTGTTGGTAGAGCAAAGCGATGGTATTAAGACAAAGTAGTTATTTTGCTTTAGTTGTCGTTTTTGTGGTGTTTCTCTAATCCGAGCGAATTCAGCAAAAGGCACAACAGTTCTGATTAAAACCATACTCAAACTCTAAGCTTACCGAGAGTGATGAAATCCGCTATCTGTCGCATTACTGTCGCTATTAATAACTTCCACAGACAACCTCTGTAGTATGACGTCATCGCCCACATTTGCTTTAAAAATAGCTTTGATTGACAAAATGTAGTTTCGGTTTCGTTTCCTGTAAGAGTTTTCGCAAAAAACCTCTTTATGCCAGTTCCTGGGAGACTTGATGCTACGCATTCTCTCAGAATACCTTCTGCGCCTTGTGACATAATTTTAACTGAGATTAATCATGTTTAACAAACTTTAAATGCGTTTATGAATCGAAACAAAATATATTTTCTTTGTTTAATTTCGAAGTTAACATCATATACCGGAAATTAACTAAATTTACGACATCGCGACTTCTAAATTATTCGGTGTTAAATGTTGAATTTGTTAAAAACATTCAATTATATTGGACATATTAACTATAATTGGTCAATTCTGCACTCTTTAAATACGCTTTTCAGTGTTAAATTTGCTGTAGTAAAACTCTGAATTTGTAAACATTAGCCATGCAGCGGAAAAGTTATTGTGATATTTATAACTATTGGGCTGGTTTACTGGAATCGGCACCGGCTGGAGGAATTCCTCTTGTCTTGGGGATTCCATGCGACTATCGCCTGATTGGTCACATCGCGTTCCTGGGGATAATGTGATTGGCTGGCAACTACGTAATTCCTGCTGGGAGTAATGGAATCTCTACACATTGTCGTCAGACTCAGTACTTTTAGAGTCTGAGTATGGTTTTAATCAGAACTGGAGCCACCAGTGTCTGTAGTAAGCATTCAAGAAAATAATTGTATTAATTATGGCACTAGGTTTGCAACACGACAGGAATATCCATCGCAATTATGACAGGGTTGCAACAGCCATTATTAAAGTATTTCACAATGTACCTGTATTTGAATGATTTAAAGGGCCGCCCCATTCGTGAATTTAAGAACAAATCTCAACTTCAAACTATCTATTTGAAGGAGAAAATAAATACCCTCTATAACCAATGTATTATATAGTACTATAACAACAACACCTGTTCAATGTTGGAATTATGTAAACAAATCGGTTTAATAAAACGCAGATTTTATTTGCTAGGTCGATAGAGCGTTTGAGAGAACATATTAAAAAAACTAGGAACCCAATTTGGGTATGCGCTCAGTCTACCACCTTAAATCACGACTTTCTACGAGAAAAAAAACATTTTTCATTGCATATTTGATTTGTTCTGGCAGCCATTTGCAGAAAAGTTTGTGTATTGTGTGAAGGACCAAAACATCACAAAACAACATATATATTATTTTTAATAAAGTTTTTAATAATCTGTCGGACATAAACACTCAATATTGTTAAACTTTTCAGACATGTATTTTCACGGAGAGTCATGATTTCAGATGATAGACTGAGTACATGCCCTAGTTGTTTACATAGTCTAGATAATACAGTGGTGTATTTGCAAATATTTCCTGTCAACTGTCTATCGACCTACCTTTAAAACAATCTGAGTTTTGTTTTAAAGATACGTGCGGCGTTGGCGGTGGTATGCTGTTGAAATATTCACCTCCGTCAAAAACCGCCATAAACAGAACAAATTAAAATATAGACAGACTGTGTTATGTCAATGCGCGAACTGGTATCATTAATGACAACGCGCACGCCGAAAAACTCATCAATGAGTATAAAATAAATAACATTACCTGCATTAGAACAAATCCATACAATACATCAAATGCCTTTGGCACGAGATTGATGCGCATATGTGTGACGAATGCGAACTACTCATCCTGAACGGCCGACTGGGCGAAAAGTCCTCATTTTCACATCGAGTGACGTCAGTGTAATAGACTACGCGATATGCACGCCCGGTGTGGCCAATCAAGTAATTAATATGTTTATAGGACAGCATAATCAGCTCTACTCAGACCGCCACTCACCCGTTACCCTGAGTTGTAACCTAAATACATCTACACAAGCCAACCAATCGAAAGCAAAGAAACGCGTCAAAACAAAGTAAAATATTAGGACGACTCGCCGACGACCATTCATAAAATGGGACAGGCGTACAACAGAATTATTTATCCATAATATAAACAAAACTACTGCCCGAGACATCAATAGTAAAATTATAGACATGAGAGATACTGAAGTGAAGAACGCTGACATTGACGAAATATCTTGCCAAATTGGTGATATATTTTTTTAGTTCAGCAAATCATATGCAACGACCGACAAAATATGACCAATATAAACCGCATAGAATCCGGAAACAGAAAACACTAAGCCCATGGTTCTTAAATGACTGCCGCCATTCACGTACTAAATATCGTATAGCGCGGAAATTATGGAAACGGGAACCCACCAGAGTAGTATTAAGTAGAGGGCATATTGATATATATATCACTGAGCCTTAGGGTGTGGTCGTCATTGAGAATCCCCACCCCCACGGGATATCATAAATACTACTTATCGAATGTTAAACGATACAATACCGACTAATTTATATAGGTGTAGTCGTCGTCTGATAATCCCCACCCCCCACGGGATTTCGTAAATAGTATTTAACGAATGTAAACGTTACAATAACGACTAATTTATATAAGTGTATCAAAAATGAGCTGTTTTACAAGGCAGATCTTATAGTCATACTAACTAGTAACTATTTGAAGGCATAGATAAGCTACAATACGCGCTTCTAGGCAGATGTTATAGTCAGACTAACTAGTAACTATTTTAAGGCATAGATAAGCTACAATACGAGCTATTTTATGTTAGGTAATGATGTATATCTAATAGGCAGATGGTATAGTAAAGCAAACTATTTCTAGGCAGATGATATAGTCAGAATAGCTATTAACTATTTGAAGGATTAGTACGCACGATTGAATACATGTATTGATATATAGGTTAGTTATGATAGATTAGTAAAATAATGAGATGAATTATTCGCTAGTGAATAACCTCGTGCATGTAAAAAACCACAAGGCTAAAACACATGGAATATTTGTTAGTGTCGGAACTTTTTCTTCTTTATTGTAGATTTGTAGGTAACACTATTCGATCTCATAAAACTCGATATTACAGAGTCTCGTAGAAAACGAAATGTGGAACCCTTCACACTTTAGTTCCTTTAATGAATATTAATTATAACAAAAATAACAATAAATTACATAAATACATTATTCCTCTACGGGTGAATTGCTAGGTTGTATGTCATCAGTTGATGTCTGCCTATCCGTAGATGATGCGTTTCGTCGCCTGTGGTGTACGTTGTATGGTCTGTATCGTCTTCTTACTCTATTTGCCGCAGGCCAGATATTATTTTCCATTCGCATGACTGCTGAATGTCTTTCATTGTTCAATAAAGTCCCATCAGGTATTAATGGGTCAGACAATGAAATCCACCCAGCAGCCTTCTGAATCAGTAGACAAGAAAAACGAAAGGTTTTCATCCTTAATTCGGATAGACAAGAACATTCAACTGAAAAAAATATATATATATCTTTAAACAATAGTAATTAATCTATATTTAAATATAAAATATTTATCGTAAAGCTCCTAATTTATTTTTATTAAAAAACTAATTCGATATAAATATACTTTAAAGCAATAATACATCAAAACCTATAATTTCACACGATAAAAAAAAAAAATATCTGTGAAAACAAAGAATGTATCAAAAATAATGCAAATCAATTAAATAATAACTTACCTATTATTAAATCATAAATTCTATCCAGAATGGTGTCCGCAGTCAAATCCCCCTCGCAGTAGCGTACCCAAGCGTCTACAAATTATCGCCTATAAAATTGCAACCGCTGCTGCTTAAACTCATATTCCACGCGTACGATATTCAAAACATGAATAATGTGTATAATTTGAGAAAATGCTAAATAATAAGGTTCCATAATTCCTAGTTTAAATTTTCAAAAAAATTGTAAGCAAAAGACGCCCAAACTCCAACAAACACTTATATAGTATACGAAAAGCAATTAATTTATCAAGTTAAATACCACATAATATATATATGACATCAAGCTGTCATGTCAACAAAGCAATAAAAAAAAATTCATTAATCATTATCATAAAAGATATTAACAGAATATCTTACATAGTTAGCAATAACTATTTCAATGAAATGATTATAGATATGTTTTTAAACAACAACATAGTTTCATATAAACAACACCTGAGTATTTCATCAACGTTACAAAACACTAGAACACATTAATATCTGACAAATTTAATGTTTAAATTACCTAAAATAGAACTAGATAGAATTAATGGCGCCAAGTCCATCTCTATATAAGCTGAATAGAATTAAAGCATTTATTAAGGTGCGCGCTTTAAAGAATTATAGATTTAAAAGGTAAGTTAATTTTTTATTTTATTTTTTATTTTCGTCTTATAATCAGCATTTAAGCGCTAACTGGCAAATTACAAACGATATATAATACACTTATTCATCAAAATAAAAAAATCCGGGTAACTAATTTTCATAAAAATTGTTGAAGTTAGCGCCATTCGCGTCTTTGGGCATATTTATATTAACCGAATCTTTCGGGAAAATGTATTCAAAAGCTTTTTTATATATACTGACTCATCTATATCATCAAAGCTCTCTACTTTATCCCTAATCATAACCTAAATTAAAGTCCAATAAATTTGCCTTTCAGATTCCATATTATCGCAATAATGGCTACGGAAGATGCCTTAAATATACACCCGGGACCGTTTTATGAGATCACAAAAACGAGAGAAATTCGTTCCAAAAAGTTCAAAGTCACTAACAAAGTTTACACTTTAAAATTTATCAATTTACCAGATATATTAGAAACACAAGATATAGAACAATTATTTGACGATATTCTCGAGAAAGTTGCACCAGAGTATGATTTCGAGCAATGGGGACAGAGATATGTTAGATTAACTTTGAGTCATCCAACATTACACCTAGATTTATGGGTTGATTTTCAAAAAGATACTATCAAAGGAAAAGATATTATTAATAAAATTGAATCGATTCAACAGAGCAAACAAGAATTTCGTATTGACGGAACTATTATTATGGATATAACGATAGCATATATTCCTATGGGTTCTGGTCGAATTTTATCGTTGAAGCAGAAGCTTAAATCATCGATGCAAATAATCACAATGCCAGAATGTGCAGGAGAGTGTACCGATAATTTATGTCTACCTATGTGCATCGTTATGGCGAGAGAAATGATTAAAATACCAGTCAACAAAAATGATGAATTATATATGAAAAATGTAAGAAATTTTTCCAACGCACGCCTTAAATATAATTCCAAGTATAGAATCAAACAAGCTATACAAATATCTCAAGAAGCTGATATCGATATATCGTCACCCTGCGACCTATCTGATGTTCAAAAAATACAAAATTTTATTCAGAATGAAATGTGTATAATCGTCAAAGACAATTGTGATAGAATAATATGGAAAGGAGAAACTACAGATACAGCTATTATTTATATTATATACCATAACAAACATTATTGGTTAATGAAAAACGCAGATGGATTGAAATGTTTAAAGCATAAAAAAACATGTCAACTGTGTGGTAAAAGGTATGTGAAATCACATAAATGTACCAAAATATGTAAATTCTGTAATGGAGAAGTACCTTGCAATTTTGATCCATTTACAGCTGTTAAATGTGATACGTGTGATATTGTATGCAAATCACAAAAATGTCTCCAAAATCATATTCGGAACAAAGTCTGCGATCAGTATATTAAATGTGATGAATGTATGCGTATATACGCAAAAACACAAAACCATAGATGTTACCAGAGATACTGTGGAAATTGTTACTCATATTACGAAGAAGAAAATCAGCATAAATGCTTTATTGTAGTGTTAGATACAAAAAAGCAATTTAAAAATACTAATTATATATTCTACGATATCGAAACATATTGCGACGAAAATAATAGACATATACCATATCTTGTTTGTGCACATATTGTTTGTCAATCCTGTATCAATATATCTGATTTTTCTTTTAATACATGTTTGCAATGTGATCGTACAAAATATTATACTTTCGGTCTAGACTGTATACATCAATTTGTGCAGAAAATTTTAAATATACACAACAAAAAAATGAAGCCTACTATATGTATAGCGCATAACGCGGGTAGATATGACGATCACTTCATACTAGAGTATTTAGTCAACAATTATATAGATCTCCAAAAAATAAAAATAATTCAAAGGGGCAACAAAATATTATCAATTCAATTAGGAAATTTGAAGTTTCTAGATTCGTATTTATTTTTTGCGGTGAGTTTGGACAAAGCTGCCAAATGTTTTGGTTGTGGGGAAAACGCGTCAAAATCTTTTTTTCCACACGCATTTGCAAATAAAGACAAATTACAATATATAGGAGAATGGCCAGAGATGCATTATTATAATTTAGAACAAATGACTTCCGAACGTAGTTTGATCTTTAATGAATGGTATAAAAAAAACAAAAAAACAAAATTCCATTTTAAAATAGAAGCATTGAAATATTGTATGATTGACTGTAAGGTGCTTCATACATGTTGCTCTAAATTCAGAGATATATTTATGACAACGTGTAACACGGATCCGTTCAGTGAGGGACTCACCCTACCATCTATATCTTTTCGAATTTTTAGGAAAATGTTTATGCCAGAATATAGTATAGCTTTAAATTCGCAGCCGTTACAAGCTAATTCAACTAAATCGCTATTATGGATAGCTCATTATATCGAGTCTACGGGTTTTCAATGTCAATATCTAGGAAATTCAAACAAAGAATATGTTCTTTTTAACAAATATAGACTAGATGGATATGATCGCATAAATGGAATAGGACTCGAATTTTACGGGTGCGAATATCATTGTCATACGTGTATAAAACAAACCGATAGAAACGATCGTACAACGATATATATCAGAAAACGATGGAACGAGAACAAGAAATAAAACAATATATTCCGCTGATAACTATCTGGGAATGCGAATACGAAAACAAATTAAAAAGCGATTTAGAATTCAAAACATTTATTCAAAATGCTATGGTTTCTGGCACATTGGACCCTCGTAAATCATTATTCGGCGGTAGGTGCGAAGTTTTCAAATATTTAGCTGAAAAAAACCAAGATGGATCCGTGTGCGGATATCCGAATGCTAGTATAAGATTTTCAGACGTGAATTCATTGTACCCCGCCATGATGCTTACTAAACAATTTCCTATAGCACACCCCACCGTAATAAAAAATCCTGATTTGAAAGATATCGAAAACTATTTTGGTTTGATTGAATGTCAGATATTACCCCCAAACAATTTAATCTATCCAGTATTACCAATAAAACTTAAAAGCGGAAAATTAGTTTTTGGTCTATGTAATAAATGCATGATAGATAACAATCAAAACCAATGCGAACACGGCGAAAATCAGAGAAAAATTTATGGCGTATGGTGCACTCCGGAAATAGAATATGCCATCGCGCGTGGTTACAAAGTTATTCATATATATCAAGTTTGGCATTATTCGGAAAACGATGAGAAAATTGGCGGTATTTTTAAACCGTTTATATTATATTTCCATCGTCTCAAAACATATGCCAGTCCGTTCCCGCAAAATATTCAAACTATGGAGCAAAAACAGCAATTTTGTGAGGAGTACGGCAAAAAATTTGGACAAAAACTAGATATATATCAAATGAATGAAAATCCAACGATGAGAATGATGGCGAAATTGATTATGAACTCTTTATTCGGTCGATTAGCCATGAGAACCGAAATGTCATCGACAAAAATTTGTATAGATACGGAGGAATATTTTAAGTTATGGGCCAACAAAGAAATCAGAATTGAAAGTATTAAATTATTTGATGAAGGAGAAATTATATAAACAATTAAAAGAAAACCAAAACAGAAATAACAATGTGATTTTAGCTTCATTTATAACGGCATATGCCAGAATAACAATGCTTGAACATTTGGAAACCATAGGCGATCGCGCAATTTATATGGACACTGACTCGTGTATCTGGATTCATACAGACACTGGACCTAATCTTCCCGACGGTTGTATGTTGGGAGAACTACAAAATGATTTATGTCAAGGTGAATTAACAATAAAAAAGTTTTGCGCCACTGCATCAAAATCATACGCTTATGAAGTCGCCGAATCTGGTCGTAAAGTTACAAAGGTCAAAGGTTTTAATGTCAGCAAATGGATTAACTCCAATATCGATTTCGACAACATGACTAAACTGATTAAAGGCGAGGAAAACAGTCTACAAGCTGATTTTCCCAACGAATTTGTTAGGACGAAAGATTTCCATATATACTCAAAACGCATGACTAAAACGATGAGATTAGCAGGAGATAAACGCAGAATAATCAAAGATTATGCCACTGAACCATTTGGTTATTTATCATCGCTAGATGATAATTGGGAAAGCATAAAAGATTTATTATTACCAGAATCACCTTTAATTATTACAGATGGAACAAGACCTGACGAAAGTAACTATTTCGAGAAATATGTGTGAATGTTTATAGTTGAACTAACAGTTAAACATGAGATTTGCCACATACTTAACCAATATATCATCCCTGTTCCGTGCACAAGAAATAAAATTTGCGTAGATTCTACCATAATATACATATCTCATTTGAGTGTTTCAATTATCTACATTGAAATGTGCGAAGTAAACAGTATGCTGAATAAAAACAAAACATACTGCTGTAACAGTTTTGTTTACGTATAGAAATTGCACTTACCTGATTATTAAGAAAACACATGTAGCAATTAATTGTTCGCATATTATTCGCAATGCTAATACTAGTTTTAAAAAACGCATTAGACATGTGAAAATATATATTGGGGGCCCTATTCTCTTTAATGAGAAAGTAGAATGTTACACATGCAGGAGCGTCATGGAATTGATCATCATCTAATGTTTCGTCGAAACTATCGTCGACAAATTCTTGCAACAGCAGGCCGTCTAATCCATGATGGTGTTGTGTCCAACTCTATCGCGCTGATCAATCGTTCCCGAACACTATTGATGTCCTCTACCAATGTTTATAGTTGAACTATCTGTTCAACACGATAAAATCCTTTTTTTTTACCGCAAACTTAAATTTACACGATATATCAACACCCTTCCGCGCCCCTATGTGGTAATTTTTTTATTTCAACTGGCTTTAGATTGGTTCCGCCATATTAAACAGAGGTGACAGTTCGTAATGGATTAGCATGGAGTCGACAATGGGCGGTGGTCGACAACAGGTAGTAAAATTTGAATTCAATAGGTGTTTCGCGACAATAAACTGCCGATACGGTTTGTAACGCGATAGCATCGAGTCGACAAAGCGTGTGATTATATATGGCTACCCACTGTTATGTATACATCAGATTCTCTCTTGTCAATTTTGCCGGACATCCAGTGTGTGGGAAAACAAATTGTGTTTTACTGAATTAAAGAGCGTTTGACAATAAAACACAATGAAAACGTACAATTACGTATGTTTTCAGGATATATTTAGGGCCATTATTAATGGTCCATCTGCGTGTGGTAAATCTACGTTTATATATAGTTTAATCGAAAATAAAGATAAATTAATGTTCCCAGTTCCGGAAAAAATAACTTACGTGACTCCTAATTGTGATCAACAGGTGTCTGATAATGTAGAATTAGTAAACCAAATTCCAGAATCGTTGTGCGATTGCGATTTATTAATATTGGATGATATGGATCATATTGACAAAGAGATCGATAATGTAACAGATATATTCGCTAGAAAATCACATCACGAAGGATGTAGTGTGGTATACGTAACGCATAATCTTTTTGAAAGAAAATGTAGAAAATTATCGTTAAACGCGAATTATTTTATTTTATTCAAATCTCCTAGAGATTGTGGTCAGATAAATTTCTTATCTACCCAATGCGGTATTAATAATTTATCAAAAGCATATAAATTGTGTACAACAGATCCATATTCTCATTTACTGGTGGATTTCAACCAAACTTGTCCAGATAACCTTCGATTGAGATCAGACGTGCTCAGTGAAAATCCTACGATATGGGCCCCAGCGTGAAATTAAGAAAAAATGCCAAATATTTGAGAAACATGTTACGCACTGGAGACGTGAGGGCATTAAACAGACCGAGATTAGACAGTCTATCTGAATGTTGTAATAATTTGCTTAAAGGAAATGTACCAATTTCGTCTAAAATTAAAGCTAATTTAAGACCATTTAAAAGTTCTATTCGTCATTTGTCAAAGAAGTCTAATCCTGTTAAAAGCAGGAAAAAAAAATTACAACACGGCGGTTTTTTGGCTGCACTGGCTGCTAGTTTAATTCCTGTTTTAGGAGATATTTTAGGCAAAGTTTTCTGAATATGGAAAAAATGGTTTTGGTGCCTTTTAAGACTTTTGCAAACTGGCAAAATTCTCAGTCTATTCAATCGTTGAAAACAGAGGATGTGAGACAAAAAATGCATCAAATATTAGACGATAAAGATATGCCCGAGTCAGTTAAGAAAAGAAAAATTAATTCCACGTCTATTGAATATGACATGGCTAAGAATTCTATAAAAACAACGCCGATTCCAGTTAAAATCGCGAAAGAGCCCGCCGGTGACGTCGCTTTATCTGAACCTAACCAAATTGATTTAGCGATTGAGAGTTTGCCAAAAATTTACCAGAAAAAAGGCTCGTTATTTTTATCGCATTTAAAAAGAATGCCAGGAATTGACATTAACGACAGTGGAATGATTTCATTATCTGACAAGCCAATCGGAAGCATAACTGATTTGGTAAATGATATAATACCTTCTAGCAAGGTCAGGAAACCCAGTGCACTTAGAAATTGGGATAGTTTGTCCCGATCATTACGAGATAATAATATACCAACACATTTCATAGGAAATAAATTTCGTAAAGCAGATCTGATGGTTGCAGATGCCCCCAAAGGCAAAAAACAGAAGCATTTTAAATGGACATCAGACTCCTCGTCAAATTGATAATATATTATCATCGATTTATTATGATGCATCTCACCGCTCATCCTATGGATCTGAATATAATTTGTATAAGGAAGTAAAAAAAAAAATATCGAGAAAAAATGTTCGACTTTGGTTACAAAAACAAAATTCGTACTCGTTGCATAGGCCGAAACGAATAATATTTCCTAGGTCAAGAACAGAGTCTTATTCTGTAAATAATATATGGCAGATGGATTTGAGTGATGTGCGAAATATATCCAAGCAAAACGATGGTTATTGCTACCTGTTGTTTTGCATTGATTGCTTTTCAAGATTTTTAATTGTTAAACCATTAAAGAACAAGACTGGTGTTTCCATAATGAAGGCTTTAGAAATGATTTTTAAACAGCGCAAACGACCGAACGGTATACATGTTGATCGCGGAACCGAGTTCTACAACGCTAACGTTAAGCAATTTCTGAAGAAGAATGGTGTACATTTATATTCTACGGGAAATTATGACACGAAAGCCGCTTTGGTTGAGAGAGTACAACGCTCTTTAAAGTCTAAAATGTATAAATATTTCTTCAAATCTAAATCTATGCGCTATTTAACAGTTTTGCCTAAATTGGTGAATTCATATAATTCGAAGATACACAGAGCGATTAAAATGGCACCGAAAGATGTGTCGTGTTTGACATCGCAAGCAATTGCAGCTAGAAATGAATCGAAGACTTATAAATTACCACTTACAAAAGCAAAATTTAAAGTGGGAGAGAGCGTTCGCTTGGTAAAATTAAAAAATAAGTTTGAAAAGGGTTTTTTGGCCAATTATACTTATGAAGTGTTTAAGATTACGTCTTTGGTACCTGGTTCTAAACCACATAGATATAAAATAGCTGATCTCAATTCAGAGGAAATATTGGGTACATTCTACGAGAGCGAGTTATCACCTGTAACGATTGATTCCGATACTATGTGGAAAATTGAACGTGTATTAGAACGAGACGGGGATCAAATAAAAGTTAGATGGAGCGGCTATCCAGCCAGTTTCGATTCGTACATTCCAAGAGAATGGATCACGACCTCAGATTAAAACGACAATCGTCAAAATGGACTTTTTTCAATAATAAAGTTTCCAAAGGACAGGTTGTGTATATCAGTCAAGTATTTTTGCTTTATATAGTATGTGTTTCTGCTATATTAAATATTAGTATACACGGCGTGGACACACCGTCTATTTGGATTAGTTTACTATCGGGTTCTGTTGGACTTTTGTCTCCATCTCCTAAATTAAGTAAACATGGAAGCAACGGGCCTGTTTTCGGTGACTTTACCGTCTAATGTTTCTGGTGATTTATTCAGAAATTCACTATCTGAATATACCGTGAGTTTGCCTAGTGAGATTCGGTTACAGGAGGATGATTGGTGTGTAGCTTTATCATCAGCCATTATTCCAACCAGATTTAAAAGCCCGCTCCTGGAACAAAGAAATTTTACCTTTTCCACAGATGATCAATCTTATGCATTTGTTTATGGAATAGTGGTGGATATGAATTTCTTGACGCCAGAAACTGATTTACCAATTGTTAGAGATCCCAATTACGGTATTATTGCTAGGAAACTTCGGGTTAAAGGTCCGATTAGATGGAGGAAAAGTGTATTTACAAAGATTGAATATGGTGTTATTTTTGATGACAAATGTTCGTTCGAAGATTTGATAGATAGGATGCAATTAGTTCAACGAAAATTAATTTTGCATTTTTACAAAGATTCTGAATTTATGTCAGAATTAGAAAAGACGAAATATAAATTAATCGAACCAGGTTTGAATTCAATCGATGCGAAAGAGTCCCAAACCATATTTGAGGATTTAATCGGGGATGTAGTTATTGACATTAAGGTGAGAAAACGTCAAAACGTGAACTACCTTTGTTTCACTAGAATGGCAAACCATACAAGCATGTCTCGTTATTCGTTGGCGATGGATTTGCAAATTACAAGGACTTCTGAATTGGGATATCTTCTTAATTTGCGTGAAAATTATCAACTAAAATTAAAAGATACCGGTGGAAAATCCAAAGACTGTTTTTTAATTGTAACTAATCAATTGGATCATATAGACGCTCTTTATATTTATTCAGATATATGTACACATAGTATAGTAGGCGATTCTAATTCGCAATTATTGAAAGTAATATGCCCACGTTCTGATGATATTGTATCAACAACATATTATGAATTCGCAAATTTGCAATTTTTTCCTATACATCATAAGAATTTTGACACTATTTCGATATATATTCGTGATTCTACAGGTATGCCACCTCCTTGGACGGATTATGGTAAAACTGTTCTAGTTTTATTATTTAAACGCATTTTGATTGGATAAGGATTGATATTAAATATAAATGTATATAAATAGATGTTTCATTATTTAAAGTTATGGCGAATAGTCCTATTCCTATTTTTATAGGAGATAGGTATCAGAGAGGTTACGGACTTGGTTCTATTTTTGGTAAATTAGCCAGATCAATTGCGCCAATTGCAAAAAATCTGGGAAAATCTCTTTTAACGAAAGGTTTAGAAACAGCCTCTAATGTTGGTAGTGATATATTGAGTGGGCAAAATTTATCAGAATCTATTCGAAATCGAGGTAAAGAAGCAGCTTTAGATCTTTTACGGCCTAAACGTAAATTACAATATAATTCGGATATTCCATCAAAACGACGTAAATTACAAGAATATTCGGATATTCCTTCAAAAAGACGTAGGAAGAGACGAAAAACAAAACGTGATATTTTTGAATAAATGAATCCCAACAGCTGTCCAGTTTCTAAGAGCGAGGTGGATGTTTTTGAAATTCCGCCTACTGTGGTAACTATAACAGACGGTTCATTTACAGAGAAACATCCATCGAATTCAAATTATTCAAATAGTAACGTACTAGAGTTCTTTTTAGAGTCTCCATCTGCACATTATGTTGATCTTTCGGAAAGTTATTTGCAAACCGACGTTAAAATATCGAAAACCGATGGAACCGTTTTCGCAGGCGATCAACACGCATTTCCAATAAATAATTTTCTTCATTCTTTATTCGAGAGAGCTGATTTATTATTAAACGGTGTAGAATGTGGAGTTGGTCGATATTATGCTTATAGATCTTACATAGAAACTTTCTTAAGTTCTACAAGAGAAAATCAATTAGAGAGAACAACTTTATTTATACCTCAGAAAGGTGGGACTTTGGATGATGTACCGGCAGACATTGCCAGAGGTAGGCAGTTACTTGGAATAATTAAAGACGGTAATATTGGAAAAAAAATTCAATTATGCGGTAAACTACATTTGGACATGTTTAATCAACCAAAATTGTTAATTCCAAACGTACCCATAAAACTCAGACTGCATAGATCAAAGCCTACTTTTTGTTTACAAGGTAGTGCTGGTGATTATAAGATTGAGCTGTCAGATACTAAATTGTTTGTACGAACCGTAGAGTTAAGTGATGTCACTTCAAATGAAATAAGCAAAAAGTTATTAAGTGGAACCAATGCTCAATATCCTTTGGATAGAGTTTCGTTAAAAACATTTAGCGTAGCACCTAGGACTTTAAGCTTGATTAAAGACGATTTGTTTTTGGGTGATCCATTTCTTCCTAAGAGAGTGTTAATATTTTTAGTAGATAATACAGCATTTAATGGTACTATAGCATCTTCTCCTTTTAATTTTAAACATTATGATTGCTACGAAATGGAATTGTCTGTTAATGGTAAAACCGTGAATGGGCATAAATACGAACAAACTTTCGATGATGATTTATATGTAGGTTCATATTACACATTTTTGAATTCTATAAATAAATTATATTGCGAGCAATCTTTCAGAGTTAGCTTTTTTGATTATGCCAATGGTTTTACAACTTTCGGTTTTGATTTAACTGCAGATCATAATGCTGATAGTTTAGTTTGGCATCCAAAACAGCGAGGTAGTGCACGGTTAAGTGCAAAATTTTCAACAGCTTTACCAGATACAGTAAATGTAATAGTATATGCCGAATACGATAGTTCTATAGAAATTAGCGGGGAACGTAGCGTTTACACGGGTGGAATATTTTAACATTATGTTGAGCAACTTAGATATATCTGATGCATTAAAATCAGACTCAGTTTTGAATTCTATGATAATAGGCGTTTATGCTTTGGACGAATTACCTGATACTATTAAGCCGAACAGAGGTTTAATTTGTAATACTGACCCATCTTGGTTAGATGGTGAACATTGGATATGTATATGGAAACGCGATGATAATTTTATAATATATTTTGATCCTATCGGATTACCTCCATCTGAGCAGTTGAAAAATATGTTAGCTAAATATGGTAGATTGTATTATAGTACAAATTATATTCAACATATATCTTCTTTTTTGTGTGGTTATTTCGTATTATATTATTTGTATCATACTTGTAGAGGATTGGACTGTCTATACGTTTTAAATAAACCCGGTTTTCATAATGATACTTACGTTTATAATTGGTGTAAACAACATCTACCCGTGTTGTTCGATATTTAGTTTTTTTTGGTGCTATAAATGAAATGCTTTTTTATAATATTTTTAAAATCAAAATGTCTTCTGACAGTGAATTCGAAGTTTCTCAGAAAGGAAAGAACAGAGGGAGTTTAAAAAGAAAACTTTTAGATAATTTGGCTGATATAGAAGAGATAGGACAACAAATTTCAATATTAGCTGATAAAAATGCTAAAATTTTGTATAGGATATCTAAATTGAATTCAGCTGATAAATTTAAAAAGACTCGTGTTAGATGTTATGAATGTAACGGAGATCATTTAAGACCAGACTGTCCATATCTTAAAAAAGATTGATTTGATTATGTTTGTTTTATGATATATTTAATATATATTGATCAAAATATTGATATAATTGTGTTTGTTTATGATATATATTATTAATATTCATTAAAGGAACTAAAGTGTGAAGGGTTCCACATTTCGTTTTCTACGAGACTCTGTAATATCGAGTTTTATGAGATCGAATAGTGTTACCTACAAATCTACAATAAAGAAGAAAAAGTTCCGACACTAACAAATATTCCATGTGTTTTAGCCTTGTGGTTTTTTACATGCACGAGGTTATTCACTAGCGAATAATTCATCTCATTATTTTACTAATCTATCATAACTAACCTATATATCAATACATGTATTCAATCGTGCGTACTAATCCTTCAAATAGTTAATAGCTATTCTGACTATATCATCTGCCTAGAAATAGTTTGCTTTACTATACCATCTGCCTATTAGATATACATCATTACCTAACATAAAATAGCTCGTATTGTAGCTTATCTATGCCTTAAAATAGTTACTAGTTAGTCTGACTATAACATCTGCCTAGAAGCGCGTATTGTAGCTTATCTATGCCTTCAAATAGTTACTAGTTAGTATGACTATAAGATCTGCCTTGTAAAACAGCTCATTTTTGATACACTTATATAAATTAGTCGTTATTGTAACGTTTACATTCGTTAAATACTATTTACGAAATCCCGTGGGGGGTGGGGATTATCAGACGACGACTACACCTATATAAATTAGTCGGTATTGTATCGTTTAACATTCGATAAGTAGTATTTATGATATCCCGTGGGGGTGGGGATTCTCAATGACGACCACACCCTAAGGCTCAGTGATATATATATCAATATGCCCTCTACTTAATACTACTCACCAGACTAAACAGAGATCAGATGATCATTTGTCGTAGAAAATACAAAGAAACTATGATTACAAGTAAACTGCACCACAACAGTAAGGTGGCTCGTAAAATAGATATGCTCCGGACACATTCGAGTAGCGATTTCTGGAAACTCATAAAAAGTCTCGATAAACATGATCCAAACCAATGTACTCCCGATACCGAAACATTTAGTGAGTATTTTCAACAAGAAGATGAAACATTATCAACCGGAAGCTCAACTAATAAACCAAACCTAGACGAATTATACATTGACGAATGGAGGCATACCGATAACACTGCACTAAATTCTGATATAAAACTTGACGAGATAAAACAAGCCATTAAGCGTTTGAAAATGAATAATTCACCAGGTTTTGACACCATATATATGTAATGAACACATCGCGAAAGCAATGCCACATCTTAGTGAACTGTATCTGAATTATTTCAACCTGATACTCAGAACTGGCATTTTGCCCCGCGATTGGACTATAGGTTTGATAAGACCCATTTATAAGTGAAAGGGGGAACGTCTTGACCTAGCAAAC
This sequence comes from Siphonodentalium dalli, assembly GCA_032622095.1. Lineage (NCBI taxonomy): Eukaryota > Metazoa > Mollusca > Scaphopoda > Gadilida > Siphonodentaliidae > Siphonodentalium > Siphonodentalium dalli. The sequence continues at coordinate 296,548,760 of CP136064.1, forward strand.
TATCGGAAAATAACACTTTTGAGCTGCATGGGGAAACTTTTCACTAGTATAATCAGCGAACGGTTGAGTGTATTCCTTGCAGAGAACTAAATCCAAGGGGAAACCCAAGCTGGTTTCCGAAAAGGATATTCAACCATAGACCATACATTCTCTCTATACACGTTGGTTCACCTATTAAAATCCTCTAGAAAAAGACTGTACTGTGCATTCATAGACTTCACGCGAGCCTTTGACTCAGTATGGAGGGTAGGATTATGGGAAAAACTTCCCAGATACAACATCAGTGTCCTTGACGTCATCAAGGCCCTGTATGCTGACCTTAAGCTTTGTGTTTGCGTCAATGACCAGCAATCAGATTACTTTTACTGTAACACGGGCCTAAAGAAGGGAGACAACCTCTCACCGATACTTTTCGCGCTCTACCTGAACGATCTCGAACGGTACTTACGCAAACAAGGTTGCCGCGGAATTGACCTGAACTCACTCGCTGAATCAGACTCAGAACTGTTCACAAAGCTCTTTCTTTTAATCCATGCTGGCGATACTGTGTTGATTGCCCACTCCCGCAAAGCTTTGCAAAACTCACTAAATATATTTGCGAGGTACTGTAATACCTGGCGCTTAAATATAAATTCTGATAACACACAAATATTGATATTTTGGCAAAAAACAGAAAAGAGATAAATTATGTCAGTTTAAAATTGCAGATAACAAACTTGAATTAGTAAATAGCTACAAATACTTGGGAACCTTCTTTCATAAAAACGGATCGTTCGCGAAAGAGAGAAATAGTAGATGTCTCAAAGCGAAAACTGCTATGTTCGCGCTTCTCAATAAAATGAGGGCTAATAATTTAAGCGTGTCGACTATAATAGAAATCCATCGTACCGATAATGACATATGGAGCAGAAATCTGGTCACATGAAAACTTGAAATGTTTTGAAAAACTTGAATTTTTTTTAAATTCATGCTAGGCATTAAATCTTCGACACCGACACCATTTCTTTATGGTGAAACCGGTATTTTTCCAATAACAGTCAAAATTAAGACTCGCGCACTCTCATATTGGGGCAGGTTACTAACAATGGAATGTCAACGTTTACCTTTAATATTATATTACATTTTATATACTAGACATTCAAGAAATATATGCAACAACCCATGGATAATTGATATAAAAGAAACCCTGAATATATTAGGTATGGGATATATATGGAACGACCAATATATTCATAGCCTCAATATGTTTAATGCTTCCATTAAACAAAAACTAGAAGATATCTATATCCAAGAATGGAGGGGCTGTACCTCGACATCTAGTAAATATGCTTTCTACAGAATAATCAAACAAGATTTCGGCAAAGAAAAGTACCTTAGTAGTGTAGACAATAAACTCGTTTCGAGTATTCTGCGAATCAGAACAAGAAACCACCACCTCCCAATTGAAACTGGATCCTGAAATAAAATAGACTACTCCGAGAGAAAATGTATATGTCTATCAGAACTGGGCGATGAATTTCATGTCATACTGAAATGTCCAGCTTTACATGATCTCCGACAGAAATATATTCCATCATACTTCTACCGAAATCCAAACACTATTAAATTGAGAGAACTTTTCAATTCGGGAAAAAGAAGACGAACCATAAATCTGTCCATATTCATCAGAAGGGTTTTGCCGCTATTTAGGCTCTCCTGAGGCTTCCACTGACTAATTTTACCATATCCCATCATGGGTTGTCGCACCATATATCTTACAATTAATGTATTGCATATATACATGTATATGTACTACACATAACTGACGCATTATTTTAAATGTATATGTTAGTACAATACAATCTGCACGCATGCGCACATAAAATAATTTATCGTATTTATGTATTATGTATTCTCTGTATATCTACATGATGTTGAGCAAAATAAATTGAATTGAATTGAATACACCAATCAGAAATATGGCATAAACAGTATGTTATTGTCAATTGTTTTCCCTTTGTTATGTAAACAAAAGCAAAACAGGTTACGTTACCTGGCTTTTGTTTAGATCCGGATATGGTAAACATAAAGAGAGTTATTTGTTCCTGATATGGAAATAATAAAGAGCGATTATATCATTTGTGTGTGGTTAACCAATGTAATTGCGCTGTGTTATGTAAGGAGAAGCACAACTTCTCTGATACGAGCAGGCTCTTATTTACGTACACCATCGTACGTCTTGACGACAATATACTATCTACGCGCTGATTATGTTTGGCATGTGAACAAAACTATATATATTTTAATATTCCTTCTGTTGATGGCGATTTGAACAAATATGAATATTCCTGCAACGAACGCCGCCCGTGCCTTTAAACCCATCAGTATTATAGAAAATAATCAGGACCACTAAACCAGGGGTGTTAATACCTCAATGCTAGTGCAGCATTAAATATCATGTTATTAAATATTCTGTGTATAAGATAATGCGTAAGCTTACAAAGTCAAGGTGAATAGTGTTGTGAGTGAGTATAGATGGGCGCGAAGCGCCCGGGATGGTCGAAAAGATCGAGTGATCTTCTCCTTCACCCCAATGTGAATATTGTTAGGCCAATGTATTTTCTTATATATGCGAGACATCTACGGATTATTCGCATATATAAGAGAATGCGTAAGCTTACAAAGTCAAGGTAAATATCGTTAGGCCAATGCATCCTCGTATATATGCGATGCGCCCTATGGGAATACGAGAATGCATTGGCGCATGGTTGTCGCAAAATTCAGAAAGCTCCTAATGCACACTTGAGTTCTCACTAGTCTCCAATTGACAATGCCATACTATTGCTGAAGGGGTCACTCTCACCAAAAAAAGTGCTGAATGGTACACAGGGTTTTAAAATGTGCTGATGGGTATACACAGGGTTTTTGGTCGGCACAAACACCGTTCATTAAAATGTGTTTCTGAAAGTCTAGCGCCCATTTGCAGTTTGTTTTTAGTTCATTTTAATGTTCATTGGAACATAAAACCATTATTCTCTAACAGAAATCATGGCAGATACGAAAACTAAATGTCATTTAGAACACATTTAAAAACCAGTGTACCCTTCAGCACATTTTAAAAACCTGTGTACCCTTCAGCACCTAGTTTGGTGAGAGTGACCCATTCAGCCATACTATTACATGTATCACATTCTACTATATGTCATGCTATTACATCTATCACATTCGACTATATGTCATGCTATTACATCTATCACATTCGACTATATGTCATGCAGATGCCACTGCCCGTGCTGTGATCGATGAAGCAATGGCTGACTGGGAGGCCGGTACGTGCATCCGATTTGTTCCACGGACAAACCAGCAATACTACGCCAACTTCATAATTTCTCCATGGTGCGTATCAATCTCTACCGGAGCGCACCAGTCATGCGTGCTTCCTTTCTGACTCTGTAACCCACTGGGTACTAGTCCGTGTTTCTATATTTAGCATTGGATTTTCCAGCGAAAATGACGAAACCCGATCGCTTCAAAGTCAAATTTTATATGTGCTTTAAGAACAATTCCCTCATGTGTTTGACTTGCCTTTCGAGTTGTGACAATGTCGTACACGTGCGTTTATACTTTTGTGATGATAAAATAATCGGAGAACCGAATCACACTGTTTCGAAATATAGTTCTTCGGTTTTAGTGGGACTTTTCAGACATAAGGTCCAAAATTTGTACAAATTGTGTTCGATATTTTGTGTGCTTAACCCTTTACCCAACAGAACGCCCAGAAACGCCCAAATGAAGCTTCAACAGCCTAAATTATCTTGGGTCTGTCTCAATAAAACCAATAAAATATGGATATCATTGGAACCGGCTCATTGACCACATTGTGATAGTTACAGTTATGCCCTGTGCCAATGCATTCTCTTATATATGCGAGTCGACCATAGGTCGCCTCGCATATATAAGAGAATGCATTGGCCTAATTTTTTTTATAATTTTTAATGTGTTAAGCCAATGCATTCTCCTATATATGCGAGGCGACCTATGGTCGACTCGCATATATAAGAGAATGCATTGGCACAGGGCCGTTCTGTTGGGTAAAGACTTAACAAGGGCAGCGTGTTGCTCTGTTTTCTTAGTACATATCTTAATATCACGGAAGTCCACCAAATGTGGGTGAAATGTCGCCGGTAGCAGCGGTCTGCCCGAGTAATCAAGGGAGGTGAACCCCGCTTGAAGTTTGGGTGCATATATTTGATTCAATACATATTATGTGCTATATCACTGCAACACACTTATGAAACATATATCGGTATTAATCTATCTACTTACATATCGCATTGAGAGAAAAAGGTTAGTCATAATGTCTAACTTAAGTAGTCAAAGGTTTAATTGTTCACATATTGACTAGCTTGGTTATTCATAATAACTAAGTCGGAAATTTAGTCATAATGTCTATGAAGTTGATAATCATAACGACTACTCGTTTGCTCAAATTAGTCAAAATTACTAGCATTGAGTCATATTGACTGGCTTATTTTGGTCACGGGGACGGTGCACAAGTGGTCATTAATGAACTTTCTGACGACTGTAGACGGACAGTAGGCGGGCTGTAGGAGGGCTATACAATAGGAAAATAAGGATGTGGGTGACATACATGTAACTGCCAGTGTAGCCTATGTTATTAGCTGATGGTTGAATTAAATTACAAAGTTGTAAAAGTTTACAAAAACAAAATTGGATGTGTAATATTATTTCTTAATCATTACTGGCCAGCTCAGCGTGTTCGCCTTTGTGAAAAAGTTTTCCATACATTTTGTCATTTGCCCTTGACAGTCAATAATTTGCCATTGCTATCACACAGTTTTTCTATTTCAAATGTTTTTTTCAGTTATATTATAGCTCTGTCTGTTTGAACAAAACTAATGTATATAGTTACATTCGCTCTGCCATACGTGACATGTTTTTTTGGGTGAATATGGTCAATTGCTTTCTGTGTTTGCAGACCAAGAAGCATAACTCAATAACTAATTGTATGAACAAACCACAGAACAGTCATTTGTATACGATAGCCAATCCTGTCTACTGTAAATAAAAAGTATTCACGGGGCCTATATATGTCGATGATAATGATTCAGCATATAATTGAAGTATATGTACAGTACACGCTCCCGGTTTCCAACATGGCTGGAAATTGCGTATTGCTACATGTACCTATATGTTTATCAATTATATAATTAAGGTGAATACACACAATTATTCAATTGTTAAACAAGTGGGTCAGGAACAAATTCTAGGATACAAAGTTGACAAATATTTGTATTATATGATCATATGTTTCCTTCCACAATCCCTATGTTAAAACGTAACGAAAAAGTCAAGATATCCAACGATGTTAACCTTATTAATGAAACAACAGGTTAATAACAGTTCTGAGTGACGTCAGATACTTCAGGGGTTAACATAACTTATTATCAGACCTGAAAATAGATCATGTTTTCTCAGCGACGTTCAACGTCACAACGACTTGTCCAATCAAAGAGCGTTTCATATAATAAAACAGTTATCGCATTGTTTCTTGTTTGACACGAGAAATTGTCAGCCCTTGGAAATCAATATTCACCTCGGCCTACGGATAAATTTAATTTTACCTGAACGGTCGTGACTTCGGTAAAATTAAATTTGTATTACTGTGTAGTTATGTGCACACAACCTTGTGTATATGTTATATATCTCATGTTACACATGTATGTGTCTGAGAATAAACCATTACAACAACAACAGCAACAACAACAACAACAACGAAACCATTCAAAAAGAACAGGTTAAACCTATCTGACAGGTCTGTTTATTATTCAGGTGCGCTTCGGAGATAGGAAGGAACCCTGGGGCCATGAGTGGCCAGACCATATCTCTGGCGTACGAATGCATTATTCAGGATACAATACCTACAGTAAGTATGCAACGTGGTATTGTGTTAAAGATACTACGTGACTACCCCACCTAAAAAATTATGAAAACATTATGTAATCGAATGATATCAATAACAGTGCTGTGAATTATGATTACCCGAATTTAGGATATAAGTTATAATGTGGAATGTGTGAGGGATGCATGTCATTTGTCAACTAATTAAATAAATAAATAAAATGTGAATAAAATAAATAAATACTGAAAGAAGTTATGACAAAAACGACAAGCGGTTATTCGTTCGTAAATGTTAAAGTCTGTAAAAACCAACTAAACCCAAATTGTAGCATTCACCCTTGATGTTACACTTTCAAAACTACTAACACGTTTATTCTCTGACCAAAAGATATTGAGATACAAGTAGAAGATATCTACAAAAGATTGAGAATGTTGCAGTATATGTATAATATATACACGAACTTCCCATCATCGTCATCATCAGCATCATCATAATCATGGTAGTCGTTTTCGTCGTCCTCGTCGTCGAGACATCATCACTGTAACCGTCTTCGTTGTCATCACGTTATCGTCTTCGCCTACTCGTCGTCACAATCGTCAGTATCATTATCATCATTATCTCCAACAACAACAACAAACTGCATATTATTCAAAATTATTCAACTTAAGGTTTATCAGTCGGATGAATGAACATAGTCTGCGCAGGCAATCCACAACTTCCAAATTCAGAATGTCATCTAACATATCAATAGTTGCATGTTCTATGCTGTATATTTGCTAGGCAAGAAGCGATGTCTGGACTCCTTGAAACATTAACATTCTAGTAAATAATGCAATTCATCTCCGATATGTCTTTTAGTGTACAGCGGACATAGTCCATGGAATATGCTGGTGTCATTCCATCGGTCTTTCTCTATTGGCAAGCGATGGTTGCAAGTACGGAATAGACAATGAGTTATTACGTTCCTAGTATCCAAATGGTCCAAGTATTTTTCGAAATGTATATCATGTTTGAATATTTTATACGTACTGCCTCGACTAGAGTTTTCAATGTTTAATCTGTCAATCTATCAAATGTATAGGCCAAAAGACACACACTGGTGAACATTCAGCCGAATATTATAAATCACATTATTTTTGTTACACTTTTATTACATTAAAAAGGAACATTAAAAAGGAACAATTATATTACACAAATTATGTTTTACAGTGTAGGAATCCTGGACGGATTGTGACAACTGGCTACGCATGTTACTGACTAATTTTTATGAACCACACGACGTTGTTGTTACAGTTAAAACGTATACTTAGTTATTATGTATAATAACTGAAAATTTCAGTTAGTATATACATAAAATAATATTATATTCCGTCAGTTTTTATATATACTACCTCCAATTTTCAGTTAAACTACATAATAACCGAAATTACAAGCATTTTTAGTCATATTATTTGAGAGGACCCCACACCATACCACAATGGTTGTCCACAATACAACCATGGGGAGGCATAGTATGCGGCACCTCTCCGATCTCACACAGAGGACCCCATACCATACCACACTGGACATAACCATGGAGAAGCATAGTATGCGGCACCTCTCCGATCTCACACAGAGGACCCCACACCATTCCACACTGGACATAACCATGGAGAAGCATAGTACGCGGCACCTCTCAGATCTCACACAGAGGACCCCACACCATACCACACTGGACATAACCATGGAGAAGCATAGTATGCGGCATCTCATACAGAGGACCCCACTATGGGCAGCCATTCGGTCGGAAATTACACGAAATAAAAGTTATGGTGGTTTGTAAAAACAACTACAATCTATTTCAAAACAATAGTCTCCATTTTCAAACCAATGGTCGTTCTTTGATTCAATAAGAGACAATTACGTGTTAACAGATATAGATTCACAATCAACGTTGACCGATGCAAAATTAATGTTCTATTTTAATTTAATAGTATTCATTGTTCAACTAATATCTAATAACAAACAATTAATACAGCTTTGCTCATATTCAGTAAACGTACATACCGTTTCAATAGCCATATTTCAAACCAATAGACGATTTATCACGATCAGTGATTATCGTTATCAAACTAATTGACCTTATTGTAAAACTAATAACTCATTGTAAAACTAATAAATAAAACCGTAATTAACTTATTGTAATACTAATAACCTATTGTAAAATTAATAGACCTTATTGTAAAACTAATAACTTATAGTAAAACCTATATCTAAAACCGTCATTAACTTATTGTAAAACTAGTAACTTATTGTAAAATTAATAGACCTTATTGTAAAACTAATAATCAATAGACATATTTTAAACCAATATACTATTTCCCACGATCAATGATTATCGTTATCAAACTAATATCTAATAGCGGAATCAACTATTGCAGGTCAAACTAATGAGCTCATTTGAAATTAATGATTAAAACACAAACCTATAAGCAATTCGTAAATTAACGCTAGGGGCGCTGGCCACCAATTTTGTTCGCAAAATCCGTGACGTCAGAAATATAGAAATAAACATGGGAGTTCCCAATGTCATGTCGATGTGACGATTTGGAATATGAGTTCACTCGGTGCAAATCAAACGACGATAAATATTCACTATAATATATAGGACATATAGTGGAGTAGATTAAGTAAAATTTTCAAGGCAGTTGTTCAAATTGTTACTAAAGCATGAAACTTTGCACATATGTACATCTTCTTTAATATTAGATATGGAGCCACGCTGAAATTTCACTTTAACCCCTCTTTTTAAGGGGTTTTCCAAATTTATAGAGCGTTTCGTGATTATATTATTTAATAAATGTCGCAATTAATCTCACCATGAAATATACGATTTAAAATTAGGCATATTCAGTTCGTATGACTCTGAGAGATATAATGCCACATTTTAAGGGTAAAATTGGAACTCCCCGCCCAAGATGGTCGTTAAAATGACAGCTGAAAGAGGGAATTTGACGTTTTTTCGCTAATATCTTCTAGATCAGGTTCTGCTGTATGGAACTGGTTCGGAAATGTGACTTAATTTTGTATTGCTCATGTTAAGAGATAATTGGAGCAATGAATATATGTCATTCGTATGATCCAAGTCCCTCCCGCGATCCCTCAATAATTCGATTATACATAACTCGGTATGAAATTTAACCAAATATCACCGTTATGAATCTAGTCATATTTTAACAAGAATTGGACAGAACTTTGCAAATTATGACATACAATTACTTATGAATTTTTGCGCTTAAGTGCAAATATTTTACGTTTAATCACAAATCATTTGCGCTTAAGCCTGCAAATAGCGTGTCTGTCATTTGCAGAATGAGGTCCACAGAGGGTGAATTTAGTGATGCTACCCTGCATAGCGGGCTAGCATAACTAAATCCACACTCTGGGGACCTCATTCTGCTTAGGCCTCATTTTCTGGGAAGTAACTATGGTATCAAATTAACATTGTTTTTAGTTACGTTTTCCCATCTGGGAAGTTTCTATATCCCCTAATTTGCAGAAGATAAAATCCATAATCGAGGCTCCAAATGGGTGAACATCACCAACTTCAACTGGGGAACTTCAATCTTATCCTAGGACTGCCATAGCAGTTGAGGGCCCTAAGCAGAATGAGGCCCACAGATGGTAAATTTAGTGATGCTAGCCCACTATCCGGTGTAGCGTCACTAAATTCACCCTCTGGGGACCTCATTCTACAAATGACAGACACGCTATTTGCAGGCTTGCACTCAAGTCTATATACCTGTAGGCCCATCATGCAAGGGAAGCAATCCCCAGTGATCCCTAAATACCAGTACCTTTTATGACAATGGAAATGGTATATATCTGTACAGGATATGTCTCTTTTATAAAATGTAATAGATCTCTGGGATGGAGGCACAAATTCTTAGGGACAGGGATGCTGATAATATGAAAATATGTTTTTCCCCTATTTCTATTCAATAAGTACATGTACACCACGAGGGAAACAAGCCACCAGTAACCCCTAATTCCCCTTCTATGACCATGGAAATGGTATATATGTGTGCAGGAGATGTCCCTTTAATAAAATATACTAGAGCTTTGGGAATGAGGCACCAATTTTTGGGACACCAGAGACAGAGATGCTTTTGACTTTTCAACTTTCGAGTCTGTATGGGCTACTACTATGGGCCCATAATAATATACTATGAGATGGACTCCATCATTCACAATCAGAGGGAAGTAAAGGAGTGTTAGGTATTTGCGCTTAAGCGCAAAGCATTTACACTTATGCGCAAATGATTTTCACTTAAGCGCAAACAAATTGATAGACACATATTTGTGCTCAAGCGCAAATGACATTCGATTAAGCCCAAATGATTTATTTAAGCTTAATATTTGTGCTTGAGCGCAAATAAATAATAAATGTGAAAAGGGCCTCCCATAAGTAAGAGGGGACTCTAAATTTCTTGAACATTGAAATTCCCTTTGTTTGAGAATTTGTATATGTTTATATTGAATATTCTCAGTGAATAATTATTCTGTGTGTTTCAAAAGAAATCAGAATAAATTGTTATTGTTTTTAAGTATTGGTTATAGATAACAGTTATCTAGATTGACTCCCCTCTTCCAAGATGCATCCTTACTGTGGAAAACCGATCGCCCAAGCGATTCACCCAGATCTGTTGGATGGCTCAAACGACTTTTCCTACTATGGCCAGTTTGTACCCTTGATTTGAATGACACATTTAATTGTTTCGTACCATGTTTTTGGTCATTTCACACCATATATTGGTATGTTTCATTGATTCCCAAAAATTATGAATGGTCATTCGTACATGTGAAAAATTATATTAATCGTGTTAACTTAATGAGAGTGAACATGATCATGATTTAACGTTCGTGATGACAACCCAACATTTACATGTTAACATATTTCTTTCTTTTTTTTTCGAAACAAAATGAACCAATCGAAATTGTCGCGACAAAGTTAAAGATGCATAATCCGAATTAACGCTTGAATATTACTATTTCCTTGGCTTCGGGTAAAACATATGTGATTTGAGTTGAGGAACCCACCCATTAAAGCTGAGAATGATCAGATATTGATTTTTGAAATCTATTATTTTTTACCATCGATAATTTTCAGTGGCCCAATAAAAAGTCGAAAGAGGACGGATGAAGATGGATAACTCAAAAAGCAAGTGGGTTTTGTTGTGTCAGATATTTGACAAACCCGCAAAATTTCATTGAACAAAATATTGATAAATAACAGGTTTTGGGCAATTGTATACTATATTTGACTGGTTAGCATTATTTTTGGGGCATTAATCGATTCTGGTAAACGAAGTGGCATTTAAAAAAATGGTGTTGTTGTTGTTGAAATATGATGATATGGGAACCATCGAGTCGGACTGAGTACCTTTAATGTCATTTAAAAAAAAAATAATACCGGTATACTCAAAGGTACGAATTGTCGAAATGATACAGGAACTGGTATGAAATGTCCAGAACCCTGGTGCGAAACATCTCCATGTCAAACTTCCATGGTATGAAATGCCAGCAACCTATTCATCCATTGCACACTATCATTTATTTCCAATGGGCATGGATACGAGACTCCCATTGGGGAGGGGGTCCACCTTGATACATGTATGTTCCGACATAACCCCCTTGGAAGGAAGTTTCCTACAGATGGCTACAGGGTAAATGCATATCGGTCCAAAAAAAAATCGAAAATTATTAATTAGATATGACATTTTTGCACGATATGGCTTGTTATCAAACTCCATTTGTACTTAGCTGAATATCACTTCAATTTGCCCTAAATCGAGTAATATCATTTTACGACATTACTAATTAAGAGTAATACATGTACGGTTTTATGACATCACGATCTGAGTAATACACGGTATGGCTTTGACATGGTGTAATTCTATTTCACTATTAGAATAGGAATATAGATACCAATGTTTTGTGATGTCACTCATTAGAAAAAGTTGTCAATATTACACTGTTACTAAGAGGCGAACTACCGTAATTAATAGATACATGTAGGGTATTACTTGGTTGGTTTGATATTATAGGCCTGATTTCAGTCCTCAGTAGCCTCATATCAGCCTTCGTCGTCAGGCTGATTGTGATATGAGGTTACCTCAGGGTGATATAGGGCCTAATATCAAACCAACAATGTTGGTGCTGCTAGTCTACAGGGTCACTGTCTCGTTGTTCCCCTTGCCGAGGAGATATAAATGGGTACAGGATGTTTTGTATCATCTTAAGTCATTTCGTACCATATTTTTGGTAGTTTCGTACCATATTTTTGGTAGTTTCATACCTTATTGTTTGGTCGTTTCGTACCATGTAGGAAATCAATTGGTCATTTCGTACCATGTTACTACATGTATGTCACACCATATGGAAACAAATAAATGATTTTCTACAAAGTACGAAATAAAAAAAAGTAACCAAACAATCCGGTATCCTATCGTTATGTAAAACCAAAAATTATGGTATGGATTACTATGGAACGACCATGGTTATGGTATCAAATACTGAAATAATGAAGAAGTCACTGCAGTTGTATATATCATTTATGTGGTCACAATATATGCATGTATAATGCAACCTGTAAGTTGACATGACCTCTGTTCTAGTTGGCTTATGATTGAGTTCTGAAGTGCTCTTCGCACTGTCAGGTTTACTTGATCAATACTCCAGCAATGTTCAGAATCCGATTCCACGACGCTCGTATGAAACGTCTAGAAAATAGAATCCATATTTAATAAATCCTTCAGACATTCAATATTACCGATCGCCTGAATCAACATCTGACTGTTTGAAGCGGTTCCACTCAATGGTTGTTTTCAGAAGAAGTCGTTGCAATGTACAGTGCTAGTACGCACTACACAGTAGATCGAACGATTATCTTACGGTGTTAGAGATGTTGTTGTTGTTATTGTTGACATAATCATATTCATACTGCTGTTGTTAGTACTTGTCGAACACATCCTAAGTTCTCCACCGGATTTTGACAGACAATCCCTGCATCTGGATCTGGATGGTGTACGGCGTATGATCCTCGCGGATGTGTAGAACGCCGGGAGAGAGAGAATTATGTTCTTTGCGGGACTGTTGAGTTGTCCGCTGCTGTTCTATTTTGAATTTTGCATGCGTCCATCTCGTTTAGAGTGTTCCACTGAATAATTGTCCGTGGGAAGAATGAATTTGAGTATTCAGCAGAGTTTGTCACCAGTGGCTCTTACCGGTAGGACAGTGAATTGTTACATTCCTGTTTTGAGACTATATTTGTGGCACTGAAATCTGCAAATATCTTGGCTCGGATTTTTCTGCCCACCTTTTTTGGTTTAATTAAGCACTGAGTGTTTACAGCCGACACCTGCCCCTTATCCATCTTGTGAAAGAGCTCCAGCCTCTGGTCTTTCCTTCTTTCTTCGAGTGGTCTTATCTCGCAGTCATTCATCAGTTTGGCCATGTCCTTCGATTGGTAATTGCCGGTCATGAGCCGTACAGCTCCTCTCTGTATTCTCTCCAGGGCGTCGATGTTCTGCTGCTGGTGAGGATCCCACATGACGGTTGCGTATTCCAGCGACGATCTTACGAGTGTCTCATACGCTACGCATTTACTCTTGAATGGTGCCTTCCTAAGGTTTATTCTGATGAATCCGAGCTTGCTGTTAGCCTTCTTCGTGATCCTGTCTATCTGTGGCAACCATTTCATATCGTTTGAGAGCATGACTCCAAGATATGGTGATTGAGTGACGCTTTGTATGATCGGGTTTCTGAGCTGGTACATGTAGGTCAGTTGGGAACAGTGATAATCACAGTAATACTGACAGTGATTTCAGATACTGACAGTGAATGAGTGATACATCAAGTGATCAACATCATACTAGTACAGTCCTCAAATTCGGTTGCTTAATTCAGATCTTCTGGGTCAATAATAATAACAATATTAAAAACAAGCTCTCAATTGGATCTTCGGTATCTGCTACAGGTACAGGATATAGTCCACAGTCCGTATATCATCGCAGTTTTCATGTTCAGGGTCACTTTCTGACGCGAAAATGTTCCAGAACATGCATTTTTTTTTTTGGCAGGGGGGTATCCCATGTTGACGTCACAGTTGCAGTTTGGTGACTCCAACAAGATTCATGGTGGCGCTCCTAGCGTTAATTTGAGATTGGTGGCGACCCTAGCGTTCATTGGTTTAAGAATTGATCATTGGTTTGTAAACGGAAGTTATTAAATCGAGAAATGATCATTGGTTTGTAAATGGAAGTTATTAATTCGAGAAATCATCATTGGTTTGTAAACGGATGTTAATAATCTTCAATTATTATTCATTGGTTTGACCGGAAATAGTAGATTTGTCTCTTATTGAATCCAGGAACGGCTATTGGTTTTGAAATAGATTCTATTGATTAAGAAAATATATCTATTAAAACGGAATTGTCTCTTATTGAATCCAAGAACGACTATTAGTTTGAAAATGGAGACTATTGGATATTGAAATATCTTTATTGATTAAGAAAATATGACCATTGAAACGGAATTTACGTTTATTGAATATGCGCGAATCTTACTAGTTGTGTGTTATTAGAAATTAGTTGAACAGTGAACGCTATTAAATTAAAATAGAACATTAATTTTGCATCGGTCAACATTGATTATGAATCTTTATCTATTAAAACGGAACTGTCTCTTATTGAATCCAAGAACGATTATTGGTTTGAAAATAGACACTATTTGGTTTGAATCTATATCTATTGAAACGGAATTGTCTCTTATAGAATCCAAGAACGACCATTGGTTTGAAAATGGAGACTATTTGGTTTGAATCTATATCGATTGAAACGGAATTGTCTCTTATAGAATCAAAGAACGACCATTGGTTTTAAAAATGGAGACTATTGTTTTTACAAACCACCATTAACTTTTATTTCATGTAATTTCCGACCGAATGGCTGCCCATACCCCACACCATACCATAACCGGACATAACCATGGGGGCATAGTATGCGGCATTTCTCCGATCTCATCCAGAGGACCCCGCACAATACCACCACTAGACATAACCATTGGGAGGCATAGTATGCGCCATCTCTCCGACCTGACGCAGAGGACCCCACACCATGGACATAACCACACTGGACATAACCATGGGGGGCATAGTATGCGGCATCTCTCCGACCTCATCCAGAGGACCCCACACCATACCACCACTAGACATAACCATGGGGAGGCATAGTATGCGGCATCTCTCCGACCTCATCCAGAGGACCCCACACCATACCACCACTAGACATAACCATGGGGAGGCATAGTATGCGGCATCTCTCCGACCTCATCCAGAGGACCCCACACCATACCACCACTAGACATAACCATGGGGAGGCATAGTATGCGGCATCTCTCCGACCTCATCCAGAGGACCCCACACCATACCACCACTAGACATAACCATGGGGAGGCATAGTATGCGGCATCTCTCCGACCTCATCCAGAGGACCCCACACCATACCACCACTAGACATAACCATGGGGAGGCATAGTATGCGGCATCTCTCCGACCTCATCCAGAGGACCCCACACCATACCACCACTGGACATAACCATGGGGAAGCATAATATGTGGCATCTCTCCGACCTCACACAGAGGACCCCACACCATACCACCACTGGACATAACAATGGCGGGGCATAGTATGTGGCATCTCTCCGACCTCACACAGAGGACCCCACACCATACCACCACTGGACATAACCATGGTGAAGCATAGTATGTGGCATCTCTCCGACCTCACACAGAGGACCCCACACCATACCACCACTGGACATAACAATGGCGAGGCATAGTATGCGGCATCTCTCCGACCTGACGCAGAGGACCCCACACCATACCACCACTAAACATAACCATGGGGAGGCATAGTATGCGGCATCTCTCCGACCTCATCCAGATGACCCCACACCATACCACCACTGGACATAACAATGGCGATGCATAGTATGCGGCATCTCTCCGACCTGACGCAGAGGACCCCACACCATACCACCACTAGACATAACCATGGGGAGGCATAGTATGCGGCATCTCTCCGACCTCGTCCAGAGGACCCCACACCATACCACCACTAGACATAACCATGGGGAGGCATAGTATGCGGCATCTCTCCGACCTCATCCAGAGGACCCCATACAATACCACCACTAGACATAACCATGGGGAGGCATAGTATGCGGCATCTCTCCGACCTCATCCAGAGGACCCCACACCATACCACCACTAGACATAACCATGGGGAGGCATAGTATGCGGCATCTCTCCGACCTCATCCAGAGGACCCCACACCATACCACCACTAGACATAACCATGGGGAGGCATAGTATGCGGCATCTCTCCGACCTCATCCAGAGGACCCCACACCATACCACCACTAGACATAACCATGGGGAGGCATAGTATGCGGCATCTCTCCGACCTCATCCAGAGGACCCCACACAATACCACCACTAGACATAACCATGGGGAGGCATAGTATGCGGCATCTCTCCGACCTCATCCAGAGGACCCCACACCATACCACAACTGGACATAACCATGTGAAGCATAGTATGCGGCATCTCTCCGACCTCATCCAGTGGCTAATCGGCCCTACATAATCTTGAACAAATCACTAATCTCCTAGCTATCGATGGTTTCCCCGTGGAGAACAAGATTCTTAGTTTCATTGGACTTCACCGATCTGACCGTTGTTGTATAGTGTACTTATTCGATCATCACGGGGTGTACAATTCCATTTATCATTTTATATTGGTAATGAGTGATTGTTTGTTCTGAATCGAGCCATCGTAAATTTTATGTCATCACGAAACTCGAATATGTAATATTCCAGGCCAAAGTCCGGTTTTAATATCCTGTATATTTCTCCTTGACTAGAGCTTTTACGCGATTCATGACATTGTTCAATAAATTGATCAGTCAGTTTCTGTTTCACCAGCGATATGGTTATATTTAAATCTATGGCGGGATTCTGTCTGATCCACAGATACGATAACCACAATAATTTGAAATACTCTTTACTTTTCTCAGCCAAGGTGTGTAAAATTCGTCTGTTTCGGATATCATGAGGGCAGTTTGATACAGTTTTTGGGCAAGAAAATTAACTGATCCGCTTAAAAGGTTGATCCAATAGCTAATAATCCTCACATTAATGGTGACATCGAGGGAATATCGACTCAATCCACCGTATACCATGAAGATGGCAGTAGTCAAGTGACAAAACATTTGGTATTGCAGTGCTTTTTTTTAGTCGGAGAATAAAACGGTATCGTCAGCGTAACAACAGTCAATTTTTCTCATCATTTTATTGGAAACTGTTCCCATTCCGTCCACATCTGTACTACCCAGAAAATGGGTGTGTCTTTTACCGGATTCCGGATTCCGGATCCCGGATTTCGACCCGGATTTAGGTGTCTTTTTACCGGATTTGACCCGGATTCGGGTATGAATTTCATGCTTGTTTTATCACACATTTAACCCATTAAAAGCCATTTCTGACACGCGGAAACTGGTTAGGAGGTGAGATTAAACCAATATAGGGCTGTCGTGCTCATTCAACCCGATTAATCGTATTTAAAGGTACATATCGTGCCCGGATCAGCATACTTCTTAATTTTCGTATAGACACGGCGGTTGGATTGATTTTACGTGATCATGATGGTATTTAAGGGAACACACCATGTCCGGATCCGAATTAATTATCTCGTAATTATTGATCATATTTAAAAGGTAGATATCATGTCCGGATCCGGATTTTTTCTCTCTCTTTTTTTCCATATAAATTATCGTCTTTTTGATATATTAAATGTCACGTGGAACAAAGTTATAAGTTGATTTTGAGACGTTATACTAGGCTGTTGGATTGATTTCACGGAATGATTATCGCATTTAAAGGTACACACCATTTGCGGAACCGAATTAATTTCCACGTATTTACTGATAATATTTAAAGGTACAGATTATGCCCGGATCCGGATTTTTCTTCTTATAAAGTAATGCTTATTTAATATAGAAATAAATTGACTTGCTTTTGTGAAGATTTTTTGTTCTCCAACCCACAAAAAAACCTGGTGCAGTTTAAATGGTTTATTGTTTTAGTTCGATTATAAACGATTATATTTGTGATACTAGTAGTATTACTATTGTAAATTCGATATTTAAGCCGGTTTAAGTGAGATAGATGTACGACTTGTATTAAGCGTTTTATGTCACGACGCCCGAATCGTTATAAAAACACTGCTAGCATATTCATCCCGTTGCAGCCAGCTACTGTTTGTACAGTGAGCATCTAGTTTAAAGGTACAGACCATGCCCGGATCCGGTTTAAAAAAAAAATCTCCATATAAATTAACGCCTATTTAATATATTAAATGTCAGCTGAGTTAAGAGGAAGTTAGAAGTTGATTTTGAGAGGTTAGACCCGGCTGTTGGATTTATTTCACGGAAGGATGATCGCATTTAAGGGCGCATGCCATGCACGGATCCGAATTAATTATCGCGTATTTATTAATCATTTTTAAAGGTACAGATTATGCCCGGATCCCGATTGTTCTCCTTTCATTTATAAATTAACTCCTATTTAATAGGGATTGACTATTTCGAGTAACAGGAACGGAACGAGGAACAGGAACGACTTCCGAGTAACAGAATGACTATTTCGAGGAACAGGAACGAGGAACAGAGATATAAGCTCACATTTCTCGCGTTTTGCGCTATGAAACGATACATATTATACATCATTCGAAAGGTTAGCATCTTCCCTTCCTTAATATTGCAACAATTAGACACTACTTTTGCGAACAAATCGTACAATTGGCCAGGAACGGCGAGCATTGAATAAGAAATTAGCTAAAAACGGGAAAAATTCCGACTAACAGGAATCAGGAACAGAGTGTAAGCTCACATTTCTCGCGTTTTACTCTATGTAAAAATGCATATTATACATCATTCGAAAGGTTAGCATCTTCCCTTCATTAATATTGCAACATTGCGAACAAAGCGTACAATTGGCCAGGAACGGCGAGCGTTGAATAAGAAATTAGCTAAAAACGAAAAAATCCGAGTACCGGGAATGAGGAACAGAGATATAAGCTCATATTTCTCGCGTTTTACGCTATGTAACAATACATATTATTCATCATTCGAAAGGTTATCATCTTCCCTTCATTACTATTGCAACATTTAGAAACTAATGTTGCGAACAAAGCGTACAATTGGCCAGGAACGGCGAGCGTTGAATAAGAAATTAGCACCCCGTAGAACGTAACTTATTCTTCGTAGAAAGTCGCAGATTTCTCACGAATTACGCAATGTAACTGCCAAGTATTTACAGAAATGGAAAGAGTATCATTCACTGTATTCATTTCTGTCGCATAAAATGCTTTTGGTGCAATAAAGTTCAGACAAAGTATGAAAATGATTGATATCTTTTAGGTGAAATATCTGTATATAGGATATATGGCTCAGCCAATCAGAAAATTCAGTAGGCGGAGTTATCTCAAACCAGGAATAGGAACAGATTATATCTGTATATAGGATATATGGCTCAGCCAATCAGAAAATTCAGTAGGCGGAGTTATCTCAAACCAGGAATAGGAACATATGCTTCCATATTGCAAGAACTTAGTTACATGTACGTACAATATTTATGTTGTGACATCGGCCCCGTGTGGGTGTAATTGTCAATAAACTTATCTTATCTTATCTTATCTGTACTGCGGTAAATATGTGTTTTATAATTCAATAAACGCCGTAATATATGGACAGCTTATTTCGTGTGTTCTGTCACTTGTTGATCTTAGAAACAAACACAATCTATCGCGATTAAACTGGTGTTAATATCTAATGTACAACAGACATATGTTTATTATATTACTAGCAGGGTTACCCGGCGTTGCCCAGGTTAATGTATGCTGTAGATATTTGTTGGGAATAGAGAATGCTCTTGCTTAAAGTGTTATACGTTTTCTCATAAATTGTATATTCAAATAGCATCACAAAACATGATTATTACAGTCATGGAATATAAGTAGTGGCTCACCTTGTCAATTGTCATTCTGTTTATCACGATTAATCCGTTCCACCAATAATGAAGTATTTATTTATTTACAACTGCGTATACATAAGAGTAATAATATGATACATGCACATCATAAACACATTAGTTCGATAAAAGATGATAATTGGGTTTTACATATTGAGATGTATCAATCAATCTAGTGGGTTGGACTAAGATCTCGAGGACACCTGACTATCATATCTCCATGAAGATACAGATGTTTCAAAGAAATTTCCAGGTGCTCCTCTGTTCATGGTGCTATATATTGGCTAAATATTCTTAGTTTAAACGAAATGTTGCTGCGCACATATATTAGTTACATGTGACAGGCACAGAGCGAGATTTTGAGTTGTTTATGTCAGTCGATGAGTCTGTTCTAAAACCCTTGTCAGATGTCAGTATTGGTAGGATCCTGAAACGTCTTGTGCTACTAACTGCATTGTCTTGTATATCAGAAGAAACTATATTTGACTGCACACTGTGACCACTATTTTTGAACAGGCCTTCCATAATTATCTCTTGACAATTTGTAACTTTTTGTGGAAACTGTATTGAATGGAACAGACTAAATTTTGTTATTATATATATGCAATCCTCTGACGGTTCGAGGTCTCTCAGTTTGCACGAATATATGTATCTCTTCAATAGAATGATAAATATACGTTTAATGATTCTTCTAGTTATCTCTTTTTGCTAGCTCATTGTGTGAATGCCTTGATTTCCATTCACATATAAATATGACTGTCAAGAAGATATAATTGTTCAAGTGACTTATGTGGGTCACAATATGTCGGGATTGTGAAATGTGAACGCCCAACTACTTAAAATGATATGGAGATGGCCTGGTGACTGTATATAACTTATATGTGGATATCGGCGAATAGCAATCTTATCAATGATAGTGCATATCCGCTCGCCATCCGTGACGCAAACGACACCAAATGTGATTAATTCATGGTATATCATTAGAGAAAAACGTGTATGAATTTGGTGGAATTTGGTTTATTAAATCAATTGTTGATGCAACGCTGACTCGAACAACGCCATATTGCGAAGGTGATTATGTATTCGTTTGGTGGAAATCAGCGACAAAACTATTACACCATATTTCCCCTCCCACCAACAGCGTCATTTTAGAAAATTTTAACCCGCACCATTGTCTTCCTTGTAAAAAGTTACCCCTCTTAGAACGCCTTGGTGCCATCTCGATTGTACCGTGTGAAGTTATATATACAATGCACACAGACAGAGAAAAAGACAGACAGACAGCACGATTTTATTTCTTGTATCATTTGAGAAGAACGTGTCTGAATTTGATGGTAATTGGTACTAAAAATATTTTGTATCAGTTTTGGTGACCCTCCCGTCCCTATTACGGACTCAAGCTACACACACTAAGACTCATTAGAGATTAGAGATGCATATATATGAAATTTGGTGAAAATTGTCGAGTATACAAATTAGTATCAAATTTAAGGTCCCCATATCTCTCACCCATAGGGCACCAATTTTGTGTATCTAAACCACACGATAAGACTCCTCGTATCACGGAGAAGAATATGTTTCAATCTGGTGGAAATCGGCACTAAACATATAGATATAATTTGTTGTGTCCCTCTCATCTCTATACACCACTGACTTGAATGGCCCCACTTGTGACACCCTTAAACCACACGATTACACTCCTGATATCATGGAGATTATTGTTTATAAGTTTGGTGATAATCGGCGACTAAACAATTTTTTTTATCAAATTTGGTGCCAACCCCTACCCTCCTCATCTCTCACCCAAACAGCACCACTATGGCGTCTTTAAATCACGATTAGATTCCTCGTATCATGGATAAGAACGTGTATCAATTTGGTGGAAATTGGCGCTAAAAAAATTGTGCATCAATTTTGGTGCCCCTGTCCCTTTCAATGCAACCCTGACTCGAATGAGGCCACATTTGACAGATAAAAGCCACACCATTAGACTCCTCGAGTCATACCATGGGGATGATTTTGTATAAGTGTGGTGGCAATCGGCGACTTATTATCAAATTTAGTGCCCACCCCCTCCCAATCTCTCATCCAAAAACACCAATTTGGCGTTGTTAAATCGCACAATTAGATTCCTTGTATCATGAAGAAGAATATATATCAATTTGGTGGAAATCGGCGCTAAAATTAGTTTTATCAATTTTGGTGCCCCTCTCCCCTTCCGTTCATCCCTGACTCAAACGACGCCACTTTTGACATATTTAAACCACACCGTTGGATTCTTCATATCATGGGGATGATTATATGTAAGTTTCGTGGCAATCGGCGACAGAAAAAAAATCTGCCCCCTCCCCCCCCCCCTTCCGGGCACCCCTGACGCGAACGGCGCGACTTTTTGCCATATTTAAACCACGCCATTAGATTCCTCATATTATGGGGATGCTTATATATAAGTTTGGTGGCAATCGGCGACAAAAAAAAATTCTGCCCCTCCCCCTTTTCTGCCCCTGACAACAACGGCGTCACTTTAGAAAATTCTAACCCCGACCATTATCTTTCTCGTAAAAAGCTACTCCTAGTAGACCCCTTTGGCATCATCTAGATGGTCCCCTGTGAATTTCTATAGAACACAGACAGACAGACAGACAGACAGACATAGATATTCCAAATATATAGGTCATCACAAACAACGGAATAATTAAGCTGTTCCTCGTATAGATCGACCATCATGCACAACCTGTATGTTGGAAAGCAAAGGAATCTTCATAAAAATCGTAAAAAGATATAATCTGTTCCTATTCCTGGTTTGAGATAACTCCGCCTACTGAATTTTCTGATTGGCTGAGCCATATATCCTATATACAGATATTTCACCTAAAAGATATCAATCATTTTCATACTTTGTCTGAACTTTATTGCACAAAAAGCATTTTATGCGACAGAAATGAATACAGTGAATGATACTCTTTCCATTTCTTTAAATACTTGGCAGTTACATTGCGTAATTCGTGAGAAATCTGCGACTTTCTACGAAGAATAAGTTACGTTCTTCGGGGTGCTAATTTCTTATTCAACGCTCGCCGTTCCTGGCCAATTGTACGCTTTGTTCGCAACATTAGTGTCTAAATGTTGCAATATTAATGAAGGGAAGATGATAACCTTTCGAATGATGAATAATATGTATTGTTACATAGCGTAAAACGCGAGAAATGTGAGCTTATATCTCTGTTCCTCATTCCCGGTACTCGGATTTTTTCGTTTTTAGCTAATTTCTTATTCAACGCTCGCCGTTCCTGGCCAATTGTACGCTTTGTTCGCAATATTAGTGTCTAAATGTTGCAATATTAATGAAGGGGATATGCTAACCTTTCGAATGATGTATAATATGCATCGTTACATAGCGTAAAACGCGAGTAATATGCGCTTATATCTCTGTTCCTGATTCCCGTTACTCGGATTTTTTCCCGTTTTTAGCTAATTTCCTATTCAACGCTCGCCGTTCCTGGCCAATTGTACGCTTTGTTCGCAAAAGTAGTGTCTAAATGTTGCAATATTAATGAAGGGAAGATGCTAACCTTTCGAATGATGTATAATATGTATTTTTACATAGCGTAAAACGCGAGTAATATGCGCTTATATCTCTGTTCCTGATTCCTGTTAGTCGGATTTTTCCCCGTTTTTAGCTAATTTCTTATTCAACGCTCGCCGTTCCTGGCCAATTGTACGCTTTGTTCGCAAAAGTAGTGTGTAAATGCTGCAATATTAATGAAGGGAAGATGCTAACCTTTCGAATGATGTATAATATGCATTTTTACATAGAGTAAAACGCGAGAAATGTGAGCTTACACTCTGTTCCTGATTCCTGTTAGTCGGATTTTTTCCCGTTTTTAGCTAATTTCCTATTCAACGCTCGCCGTTCCTGGCCAATTGTACGCTTTGTTCGCAAAAGTAGTGTCTAAATGTTGCAATATTAATGAAGGGAAGATACTAACCTTTCGAATGATGTATAATATGTATTTGTACATAGCGTAAAACGCGATTAATATGCGCTTATATCTCTGTTCCTGATTCCTGTTAGTCGGATTTTCCCCCGTTTTTAGCTAATTTCTTATTCAACGCTCGCCGTTCCTGGCCAATTGTACGCTTTGTTCGCAAAAGTAGTGTGTAAATGTTGCAATATTAATGAAGGGAAGATGCTAACCTTTCGAATGATGTATAATATGCATTTTTACATAGCGTAAAACGCGAGTAATATGCGCTTATATCTCTGTTCCTGATTCCTGTTAGTCGGATTTTTCCCCGTTTTTAGCTAATTTCTTATTCAACGCTCGCCGTTCCTGGCCAATTGTACGCTTTGTTCGCAAAAGTAGTGTGTAAATGTTGCAATATTAATGAAGGGAAGATGCTAACCTTTCGAATGATGTATAATATGCATTTTTACGTAGAGTAAAACGCGAGAAATGTGAGTTTACACTCTGTTCCTGATTCCTGTTAGTCGGATTTTTTCCAGTTTTTAGCTAATTTCTTATTCAACGCTCGCCGTTCCTGGCCAATTGTACGATTTGTTCGCAAAAGTAGTGTCTAATTGTTGCAATATTAAGGAAGGGAAGATGCTAACCTTTCGAATGATGTATAATATGTATTTTTACATAGCGTAACACGCGAGAAATATGAGCTTATATCTCTGTTCCTCATTCCCGGTACTCGGATTTTTTCCCGTTTTTAGCTAATTTCTTATTCAACGCTAATTAGTGTATAAATGTTGCAATCTTAATGAAGAGAAGATGCTAACCTTTCGAATGATGTATAATATGTATCGTTAAATAGCGCAAAACGCGAGAAATGTGAGCTTATATCTCTGTTCCTCGAAATAGTCATTCTGTTACTCGGAAGTCGTTCCTGTTCCTCGTTCCGTTCCTGTTACTCGAAATAGTCAATCACTGTTAAATAGGAGTTAATTTATAAATGAAAGGAGAACAATCGGGATCCGGGCATAATCTGTACCTTTAAAAATGATTAATAAATACGCGATAATTAATTCGGATCCGTGCATGGCATGCGCCCTTAAATGCGATCATCCTTCCGTGAAATAAATCCAACAGCCGGGTCTAACCTCTCAAAATCAACTTCTAACTTCCTCTTAACTCAGCTGACATTTAATATATTAAATAGGCGTTAATTTATATGGAGATTTTTTTTTTAAACCGGATCCGGGCATGGTCTGTACCTTTAAACTAGATGCTCACTGTACAAACAGTAGCTGGCTGCAACGGGATGAATATGCTAGCAGTGTTTTTATAACGATTCGGGCGTCGTGACATAAAACGCTTAATACAAGTCGTACATCTATCTCACTTAAACCGGCTTAAATATCGAATTTACAATAGTAATACTACTAGTATCACAAATATAATCGTTTATAATCGAACTAAAACAATAAACCATTTAAACTGCACCAGGTTTTTTTGTGGGCTGGAGAACAAAAAATCTTCACAAAAGCAAGTCAATTTATTTCTATATTAAATAAGCATTACTTTATAAGATGAAAAATTCGGATCCGGGCATAATCTGTACCTTTAAATATTATCAGTAAATACGTGGAAATTAATTCGGTTCCGCAAATGGTGTGTACCTTTAAATGCGATAATCATTCCGTGAAATCAATCCAACAGCCTAGTATAACGTCTCAAAATCAACTTATAACTTTGTTCCACGTGACATTTAATATATCAAAAAGACGATAATTTATATGGAAAAAAAGAGAGAGAAAAAAACCGGATCCGGACATGATATCTACCTTTAAATATGATCAATAATTACGAGATAATTAATTCGGATCCGGACATGGTGTGTTCCCTTAAATACCATCATGATAACGTAAAATCAATCCAACCGCCGTGTCTATACGAAAATTAAGAAGTATGCTGATCCGGGCACGATATGTACCTTTAAATACGATTAATCGGGTTGAATGAGCACGACAGCCCTATATTGGTTTAATCTCACCTCCTAACCAGTTTCCGCGTGTCAGAAACCGCTTTTAATGGGTTAAATGTGTGATAAAACAAGTATGAAATTCATACCCGAATCCGGGTCAAATCCGGTAAAAAGACACCTAAATCCGGGTCGAAATCCGGGATCCGGAATCCGGAATCCGGTAAAAAGACACACCCCCAGAAAATCGCTCAAGTCATTTATGTAAAAGGAAAACACAATGTTTTAAACCAACTGCAGAAGGGAATGGCTCGTGACTTGACCATTTGCTAAAACTTTCGACCTTAAAATTGTCATACATATTCACGATTACGCGATATATTTGATCAGTGATTTGGTTTAATCTCAGTTTATACCACAAACTTTGTCAATGTAGGGGGAAGAACTCTATCTTTAATATATAATATAGTTATTCCCCCTGCATTGAAAATAATACTGCTTTTTACTGCAATCTGGATGACAAAACGCGTTGTCAACTCAACAAAAACAACATGTCCTCAGTTTATTACACCGGATAAGTTGATAATACAATGTTTTGGAGCTTCCTCTTTCAAATGGTATATAATATGGCATATATTTTATATAATATAATCTGGGGGTTCGAAAATTAAGTGGGCCTTTAAACCCACAGGGAGACTCAAACAGATAGAAGCACGCACCACAGAGTGTCGTCTGGCTCCAGTCTATGTGGGGCTCTCTATGGGTTAAAACATTAAAATGTATTGTGAGCTCATCAACACCACGCCAATATCTCGCGCAGTGTCACGTCCTTTTACTGATTTCAAAAAAGCTCTCGGGTCGTGTTTTATAGAGATGTTCCATATTAAACTGCATTTCATTTTCGTATATTTTAATAGATTTAATCGGGTACTTTTTATATTCTTTCTCGCTCTGGCGGAGTTCTGTTCTGTTGGTATCAATGTTGTCATCAAGGTAGATTATTAGTTTCTTATAAATGTTCCTCATACTGTTGCATTCGGGGGTTATCCATGGTTTGTCGGTTTTTGTATATGATTTATCATCGGTTTTCTTCGAATAATAGATCAGATCTCCGACACATGTCTATGAGTAACTTGCCGTGGCGTCGTATTCACTCATTTCTGCAGTGTGGGCATTGATATTTTGAGTAATTATAACCTTTTCACAACATAATGCTTTGCTGAGGTACAATGTATTTGCATTTAACAAAAAATTATAATCAAATTTGGATCTTTCATGTGGATGTATTGGGCCCCTGTCATTATATCCCCATTCGACTTGGTGATGTTTTTTCGAGACGTTGACACAATGTATACATTTACAGTCGGACGCAATAGGACTAATGTGGTCTTCCAGTTCGAATTGAAAACTTATGGCGATTTTTTGCGGAAAATTTGAAACCGATAATCAGTTCACTACAGTCGTCGATCTTGGATTCCAGAAAACATAGAATTTCAAGCTCATTACAAAATTCCACATTTCAAGCGTTTTTCAAACCACACACGTTTGGTGTCAAAATGTTCAAAGAGTATTATTTGCGTAGGTCATATTTTCTCCTTTTATCTCGTCTCTGGTGTATCCTATCGTGGCGTTGAATTTCGGCGCTTCTCTCCAGCAGCGCTATAGACATCTCTATGGGCGCTATACACCCCTCTCAGGTCGCTATACACCTTTCTCCGGTCGCTATACACCTCTCTCCGGTCGTTTTAGAAAATAAATCTTGCAACAATCGATCGGGATGCAGTCACAGTGCTAGACCCATATACTGACAATTTCATAATGGGCTTGAAGTAATGGCGTTTCATGGTATGTTTCATGTTATTTCGAACTGGAATAATAATAATTTACTCCGTAATTTTAATGGAAATCATGAATATCTACTCGGACATATAACGTGCGTGGTCATACATAACTTTACAACTCTTTAATATCGTATTTAAGATGTAACTTTAGTTATTTCGTGTATACTATATATGTTGTCCATTCAATTTTATGTTTACAGTGATGAACTGAAATGGAATGGATAGTGGTGGTATTGACATATGCCGTTGATCTGATTAATAACGATGTTATTATCTGGTTAGTTTAATATCGGCCGAGAGATACCAGCCCTCGGTAACTTCATGTAAACCTTCGACTTCGGTCTCAAGTGGATATGAAATTACGTCGGGCTGATATCTCGGCCCGGTATCCAACTAACCAAGAAATAACATCTAATTATGAATTAGATATCACATTTGCCCATTGATCGGCCTATTATCGACCTCGGCTGATATCACTCCAAAATCGGTTGATAATCCACTATTTAAAGTCGGTTGATAATCCACTAAAGTCGGTTGATAATCCACTAAAGTCGGTTGATAATCCACTAAACTCGCTAATCCACTAAACTCGCTGATAACCTATTAAACACGGTTGATATCAGTTGTGACGTCCCCGGGCGATCCCTATGGGTAACTCACGTTGTAACTCGAGCCTGAACTGTAAAGATAGGAGTGTTCTATCTAGTAGTGTTGTGATAGTTGTTTTATGTCCTGTTCTTGCTTTGTGAGCTGATTTGTTATGGATAATATAAGTATATAAAAGGGTCCGCGCTGGACCGAAATTTGATTTTGTCAAATTATTTGCCAAATGAAATTACTTTTTGCGAAATTCTTTTAGAATTTGTAAAATGTCATCCCTGATAGTATCATTATCTGCAACCTTGATTGGATTTTACGTTTCGACACTAGGTGTTTGAACGACGTTTGGTGTCGATAAGAAAGCAGTTAGTTAATAATTATAAATGGTACAAGGGTTGCTTCATCAGAAGGGAGCATCACAAGAGGATTAGCTATATAAACACCACCAACAATCTAAATACGGGTAATCCCTCCACCCATCGATACTAATGATATCAGATTAACTGTATCTTAATGGAGGTGTTAACATTTCCGAAACCATATAAAACACCACTAATATAATTATAATGGAATAGTTTCCTAAAATGAATGCTATTGATTGACCGATATTTTTCAACATTATTGAGGAATTGGAAATTGACTAGCCAAAACTTCGCCAAATGAAAATTTCAAGCGTTTTTCAAACCACACACGTTTGGTGTCAAAATGTTCAAAGAGTATTATTTGCGTAGGTCATATTTTCTCCTCTTATCTCGTCTCTGGTGTATCCTATTGTGGCGTTGCATTTCGGCGCTTCTCTCCAGCAGCGCTATAGACATCTCTCTGGTCGCTATACACCCCTCTCAGGTCGCTATACACCTCTCTCCGGTCGCTATACACCTCTCTCCGGTCGTTTTAGAAAATAAATCTTGCAACAATCGATCGGGATGCAGTCCCAGTGCTAGACCCATATAACGACAATTTCATAATGGGCTTGAAGTAATGGCGTTTCATGGTATGTGTCATGTTAATTCGAACTTGAATAATAATAATTTACTCCGTAATTTTAATGGAAATCATGAATATCTACTCGGACATATAACGTGCGTGGTCATACATAACTTTACAACTCTTAAATATCGTATTTAAGATGTAACTTTAGTTATTTCGTGTATACTATATATGTTGTCCATTCAATTTTATGTTTACAGTGATGAACTGAAATGGAATGGATAGTGGTGGTATTGACATATGCTGTTGATCTGATTAATAACGATGTTATTATCTGGTTAGTTTAATATCGGCCGAGAGATACCAGCCCTCGGTAATTTCATGTAAACCTCGACTTCGTTCTCAAGTGGATATGAAATTACGTCGGGCTGATATCTCGGCCCGGTATCCAACTAACCAAGAAATAAAATCTAATTATGAATTAGATATCACATTTGTCCATTGATCGGCCTATTATCGACCTCGGCTGATATCACTCCAAACTCGGTTGATAATCCACTAAAGTCGGTTGATAATTCACTAAACTCGCTAATCCACTAAACTCGCTGATAACCTATTAAACACGGTTGATATGAGTTGTGACGTCCCCGAGCGATCCCTATGGGTAACCCACGTTGTAACTCGAGCCTGAGCGATCCCTATGGGTAACTCACGTTGTAACTCGAGCCTGAGCGATCCCTATGGGTAACTCACGTTGTAACTCGAGCCTGAGCGATCCCTATGGGTAACTCACGTTGTAACTCGAGCCTGAACTGTAAAGATAGGAGTGTTCTATCTAGTATTGTTGTGATAGTTGTTTTATGTCCTGTTCTTGCTTTGTGAGCTGATTTGTTATGGATAATATAAGTATATAAAAGGGTCCGCGCTGGACCGAAATTTGATTTTGTCAAATTATTTGCCAAATGACATTACTTTTTGCGAAATTCTTTTAGAATTTGTAAAATGTCATCCCTGATAGTATCATTATCTGCAACCTTGATTTGATTTTACGTTTCGACACTAGGTGTTTGAACGACGTTTGGTGTCGATAAGAAAGCAGTTAGTTAATAATTATACTCGCATCTCTATGGTGGTTTATCATACAACAAGAAACCAATCACCGAACAATTAAATGGTACAAGGGTTGCTTCATCAGAAGGGAACATCACAAGAGGATTAGCTATATAAACACCACCATCAAACTAAATACGGGAAATCCATCCACCCATCGATATTAATGATATCAGATTAACTGTATCTTAATGGAGGTGTTAACTTTTCCGAAACCATATAAAACACCACTAATATAATTATAATGGAATAGTTTCCTAAAATGAATGCTATTGATTGACCGATATTTTTCAACTTTATTGAGGAATTGGAAAGTGACTAGCCAAAACTTAGCCAAATGAAAATATCTTTTGCCAAATGTGAAATATTTTTGCCATTGGCAAATTTGAGATGTGGCAGCGCGAACCCTGGTATATAAACATAAGAAGGTGTTGTGCTCCTTAAATGTAGCTTTCAGTTAATATTAAATGCTCGTAATGTCAGTTATTATACTGCAAATGTAATATATTATATGTAATACCTGGCGAAATTAGTTATTATACATATTTACTGAATTGTTCAGTTATTATACATAATATCTAATTATACGTTTTAACTCTAACATATATCATAGCGTAAATCTATTTCTATGTCTACACAGAAAGGGATCGCTGTGCACGAAATAGGTCATCTGCTCGGGTTGAACCATGAAAATAATCGAGCAGACCGAGACGACTTCATTCAAATAAACTACGAGAACATCGGGCCTGGTCGGATTAATGCTTTCGAAAAGAGTCCTGCATGGAAATATTCCAGCTTCGGCACTCCATACGACTACTACAGTGTAATGCATTATGGTAGATGGGTAAGTATCCACAAGATAGAGACCACCCCACTAAGCTTCCAGCTTCGGCACTCCATACGACTACTACAGTGTAATGCATTATGGTAGATGGGTAAGTATCCACAAGATAGAGAACACCCCACTAAGCTTCCAGCTTCGGCACTCCATACGACTACTACAGTATCGTGCATTACGGAAGATGGGTAAGTATCCACACGATAGAGAACACCCCACTACGCATCCAGCTTCGGCACACCATACGACTACTACAGTATCGTGCATTACGGAAGATGGGTAAGTATCCACAAGATAGATACCACCCCACTAAGCTTCCAGCTTCGGCACACCATACGACTACTACAGTATAATGCATTATGGAAGATGGGTAAGTATCCACACGATAGAGACCACCACACTAAGCTTCCAGCTTCGGCACACCATACGACTACTACAGTATCGTGCATTACGGAAGATGGGTAAGTATCCACACGATAGAGAACACCCTACTAAGCATCCAGCTTCGGCAAACCATACGACTACTACAGTATAATGCACTATGGAAGATGGGTAAGTATCCACAAGATAGAGACCACCCCACTAAGCATCCAGCTTCGGCACACCATACGACTACTACAGTATAATGCACTATGGAAGATGGGTAAGTATCCACAAGATAGACACCACCCTACTAAGCATCCAGCTTCGGCACACCATACGACTACTACAGTATAATGCATTATGGAAGATGGGTAAGTATCCACAAGATAGACACCACCCTACTAAGCATCCATCTTCGGCACTCCATACGACTACTACAGTATAATGCACTATGGAAGATGGGTAAGTATCCACAAGATAGACACCACCCTACTAAGCATCCAGCTTCGGCACACCATACGACTACTACAGTATAATGCACTATGGAAGATGGGTAAGTATCCACAAGATAGACACCACCCCACTAAGCATCCAGCTTCGGCACACCATACGACTACAACAGTATAATGCACTATGGAAGATGGGTAAGTATCCACACGATAGAGAACACCCCACTAAGCATCCAGCTTCGGCACACCATACGACTACTACAGTATAATGCACTATGGAAGATGGGTAAGTATCCACAAGATAGACACCACCCCACTAAGCATCCAGCTTCGGCACTCCATACGACTACTACAGTATAATGCACTATGGAAGATGGGTAAGTATCCACAAGATAGAGAACACCCCACTAAGCATCCAGCTCGGCTCACCATACGACTACTACAGTATAATGCACTATGGAAGATGGGTAAGTATCCACAAGATAGAGAACACCCCACTAAGCATCCAGCTCGGCTCACCATACGACTACTACAGTATAATGCACTATGGAAGATGGGTAAGTATCCACAAGATAGAGAACACCCCACTAAGCATCCAGCTCGGCTCACCATACGACTACTACAGTATAATGCACTATGGAAGATGGGTAAGTATCCACAAGATAGAGACCACCCCACTAAGCATCCAGCTTCGGTACACCATACGACTACTACAGTATCGTGCATTATGGAAGATGGGTAAGTATCCACAAGATAGAGACCACCCCACTAAGCATCCAGCTTCGGCACACCATACGACTACTACAGTATAATGCACTATGGAAGATGGGTAAGTATCCACAAGATAGAGAACACCCCACTAAGCATCCAGCTCGGCTCACCATACGACTACTACAGTATAATGCACTATGGAAGATGGGTAAGTATCCACAAGATAGACACCACCCCACTAGGCATCCAGCTTCGGCACTCCATGCGACTACTACAGTATAATGCACTATGGAAGATGGGTAAGTATCCACAAGATAGACACCACCCCACTAAGCATCCAGCTTCGGCACTCCATGCGACTACTACAGTATAATGCACTATGGAAGATGGGTAAGTATCCACAAGATAGAGACCACCCCACTAAGCATCCAGCTTCGGTACACCATACGACTACTACATTATCGTGCATTATGGAAGATGGGTAAGTATCCACAAGATAGAGACCACCCCACTAAGCATCCAGCTTCGGCACCCCATACGACTACTACAGTATCGTGCATTATGGAAGATGGGTAAGTATCCACAAGATAGAGACCACCCCACTAAGCATCCAGCTTCGGCACACCATACGACTACTACAGTATAATGCACTATGGAAGATGGGTAAGTATCCACAAGATAGAGACCACCCCACTAAGCATCCAGCTTCGGCACTCCATACGACTACTACAGTATCGTGCATTATGGAAGATGGGTATGTATCCACAAGATAGACACCACCCCACTAAGCATCCAGCTTCGGCACACCATACGACTACTACAGTATAATGCACTATGGAAGATGGGTAAGTATCCACAAGATAGAGACCACCCCACTAAGCATCCAGCTTCGGCACTCCATACGACTACTACAGTATAATGCACTATGGAAGATGGGTAAGTATCCACAAGATAGACACCACCCCACTAAGCATCCAGCTTCGGCACACCATACGACTACTACAGTATAATGCACTATGGAAGATGGGTAAGTATCCACAAGATAGACACCACCCCACTAATCTTCCAGCTTCGGCACACCATACGACTACTACAGTATAATGCGTTTTGGAAGATGGGTAAGTATCCACAAGATAGAGGCCACCCCACTAAGCGTCCAACTTCGGCACTCCATACGACTACTACATTATCGTGCATTATGGAAGATGGGTAAGTATCCACAAGATAGAGAACACCCCACTAAGCATCCAGCTTCGGCACACCATACGACTACTACAGTATCGTGCATTATGGAAGATGGGTAAGTATCCACAAGATAGACACCACCCTACTAAGCATCCAGCTTCTGTACACCATACGACTACTACAGTATAATGCATTATGGAAGATGGGTAAGTATCCACAAGATAGAGAACACCCCACTAAGCATCCAGCTTCGGCACACCATACGACTACTACAGTATCGTGCGTTACGGAAGATGGGTAAGTACCCACAAGATAGAGACCACCCCACTAAGCATCCATCTTCGGCACACCATACGACTACTACAGTATAATGCATTATGGAAGATGGGTAAATATCCACAAGATAGAGAACACCCCACTAAGCATCCAGCTTCGGCACACCATACGACTACTACAGTATAATGCATTATGGAAGATGGGTAAGTATCCACAAGATAGAGACCACCACACTAAGCATCCAGCTTCGGCACACCATACGACTACTACAGTATAATGCATTAGGGAAGATGGGTAAGTATCCACAAGATAGAGAACACTCCTCTAAGCATCGAGCTTCGGCACACCATACGACTACTACATTATCGTGCATTATGGAAGATGGGTAAGTATCCATAAGATAGAGACCACCCCACTAAGCATCCAGCTTCCGCACACCATACGACTACTACAGTATAATGCATTATGGAAGATGGGTAAGTATCCACAAGATAGAGACCACCCAACTAAGCATCCAGCTTCGGCACACCATACGACTACTACAGTATAATGCACTATGGAAGATGGGTAAGTATCCACAAGATAGACACCACCCCACTAAGCATCCAGCTTCGGCACACCATACGACTATTACAGTATAATGCACTATGGAAGATGGGTAAGTATCCACAATATAGAGACCACCCGACTAAGCATCCAGCTTCGGCACTCCATACGACTACTACAGTATAATGCACTACGGAAGATGGGTAAGTATCCACAAGATAGAGACCACCCCACTAAGCATCCAGCTTCGGCACACCATACGACTACTACAGTATAATGCATTATGGAAGATGGGTAAGTACCCACAAGATAGAGACCACCCCACTAAGCATCCAGCTTCGGCCCACCATACGACTACTACAGTATAATGCACTATGGAAGATGGGTAAGTATCCACAAGATAGACACCACCCCACTAAGCATCCAGCTTCGGCACACCATACGACTACTACAGTATAATGCACTATGGAAGATGGGTAAGTGTCCACAAGATAGAGACCACCCCACTAAACATCCAGCTTCGGCACACCATACGACTACTACAGTATAATGCACTATGGAAGATGGGTAAGTATCCACAAGATAGACACCACCCCACTAAGCATCCAGCTTCGGCACTCCATACGACTACTACAGTATAATGCACTATGGAAGATGGGTAAGTATCCACAAGATAGAGACCACCCCACTAAGCATCCAGCTTCGGCACACCATACGACTACTACAGTATAATGCACTATGGAAGATGGGTAAGTATCCACAAGATAGACACCACCCCACTAAGCATCCAGCTTCGGCACACCATACGACTACTACAGTATAATGCACTATGGAATATGGGTAAGTATCCACAAGATAGAGACCACCCCACTAAGCATCCAGCTTCGGCACACCATATGACTACTACAGTATCGTGCATTATGGAAGATGTGTAAGTATCCACAATATAGAGACCATCCCACAGAGTCGATGAATGCATTATCTGTATCCAACCACAGTACGGCATATTGTTATTATCACTCTTAAAACAATAGGTTCTCTGCATGTAATGAACTTGTCCTGTGGGGAGTACCAATGTGTTGGTAATCTGGAGTGCCAATTATGGTACTCTGGGGTACCAAATATCAAGACATTTCAGTACAATCAGGACAATCAACAAAACAAGACAAATTTCGAATAAAATATAATTGAATATCAGATATTTATTCTATCTGGGTTGCTTAACATTAATGATGTGTGCATTTTAAGCAATGTATTCATATGGCACATTTTAATTAGATTATAGTGTATAATGTAAGACTTTTGGAATAAGAAGAGATAATGAGAGACAATATGTTGTTTTATATCAAATAAATGCTATATCCATTTATTTCATAACATTTTAATGTTCAAGCTTTTGAATGTTATTGTCGTAATTTGATGTCTGGAACCATGAATGCAACTTAATGTTCATGTGGCTATATATGCAGATAATATGAAATGTACAAACTGAATGATACCACTTGAAAATAAAAAAATATCTTTTTGGTAACGGATGTACCACTTTAGAATGGTAACGGACGTACCACTTTAGAATTGTAACGGACGTACCAAAATTAAGAAGCATCGATCTTGTTTACAAATTCTAAACACAAACAAGGTGTTGAGTTTCTGTGATGGGCTCATCTGCCTTCCTTTAAAAATGTGGTTTTTGCCTTTTATATTCTAACCTAAGACTAAGTTATCCAACATAATTCACCATTTTGGTAACAGACGTACCAATCAACAAGGCGAGAAATAATTGGAATATTTTACCCTGAATGTAGGGAGTTACCTCACCTAACTGGTGTTATTTGACTTGTGATTTCCCGCGCTTCATAATGAGATATGCATAGTTTAATTTGATAGTGTGTCATATGATTTCATTGATCAACAATATTGAAAAGTATACTTAAAATCAGTTGTTTCTTCAATTATATACCCAATGTTTAAGCATGTGAAAAAATATGCAAAAAGGTTTTGGAGATAAAAAAAATCTACATTTTTTATCCTTTTATATAATGTCTTCAAAAGAGACAATGTCAGACAAAATAACAATTCTTTTTGAATTTTGTTCTCTCCAACATGGAAATGCCCGTGCAATAAATGATATTCTCTAACAATTTTTGTGAAAAATTCACGAAAATGCGGAAAAAAAATAATAAATTGCATTGCTTTTTCCAAAAAATTTCCAGAAGATTTTCTATAAAATTTTAATTTTTTGGGTATAAAGCCCTCAGTGGTGCATCAACATTTTCAGCATTATATACCTGATTCATTGATATCAACATCACGACCACTGATATCCAGCAAACCGAGATATTTTCAAAAACATAACCCTCCTCTAAAACTGATTTTATATATCAAAACCGTCAAGTCAGAATAGCCCGTTTTGGTTCCGTTTTGTTAACAAATTCAGAGTATTATCATTTGTAATACGACCCTGCCTAACTATGCTTAAAAGCCATGTCCTGATTGGCCAGTGGCCCGAGTTACCATGGCTATCTCGTTCCAGTTTTGTGGTACAATTCTACTTTTTCCAAATGTACCACGAAAAAAATCGGTTTATTCAAATCGCCGCACGCGACTTTTCCCGTCTTTTCTAACTCCGCGCAAACGGGGCATCAACGGAGTACACCCGCACCCGTAACCCTTTCAATTTTGCTACATCTTGACAATCTTGCGAATTTTTTAGCGATTTGTCGCTTGAAAGCAGTTTGGTTGCCAATGAATATGGTCCAGATGATGTTATGGTATATTGATATATGTTACGACCAAAGAAAGTTACTTAATAAGTATATTAAATGACAAAATAAATCGGTAAAATTGTATTTTCCATGGGGCCGGGCTGTGCATTCGTCGATTCGAATCTCGATCATATTCGATATTTCGGAATCAAGTTGAAACTGAAAGCGTTTGTTCACCAGAAGGGAAATAAGATTAGTTTAGTAAACTAGATCATTTAGATCCCTTTGTGTAAGGAAAATGGTACATAGTCGATGATCATATTCAAGTTGTCCCAACAACGTTCAACACAGAAATGACAGCAATCGTGTTTCCTGTACAATTTAAATGAAAGGCACGGGCGCTGCTGAAAACACACCCTTTTTTAGCCAATCACAACGATTATTTACGCAAACAAATTACCAGAGTACTCCGTGCAAAGAAATCGAGTACGCTCAATAAGAATTACACCACGAAATGTTTTCTCACCTGACACCGAAAAAGCGCTGTATTTCGTTGACTATTCAGTCGAATTATGACCAAATACTTTCAGTCGTATTACAAAAGAAATAAATACACGGTGTATCGGTGTGTATGGTCAAGTTGTACCACCAAAAACTGATTGAAGGACTCCGCTACGCGTCGTCCTACAATAATTTGTTTGTGGTACAACTTGACCATACACACCTCTACACCGTGTATTTATTTCTTAAATATTATGGAACTAGAATGTATCCGATGGGGTTTATGTTATAGGGAGAGTCTTTTCTGTTTTCTGTTTTCTGATTTTTTTTGGGTAAATTAG
The DNA here is from genome assembly GCA_032622095.1 of Siphonodentalium dalli. Classification (NCBI taxonomy): domain Eukaryota; kingdom Metazoa; phylum Mollusca; class Scaphopoda; order Gadilida; family Siphonodentaliidae; genus Siphonodentalium; species Siphonodentalium dalli. The sequence continues at coordinate 296,587,119 of CP136064.1, forward strand.
TTAAAATTATGATTATTTTTAAGTAAAAAATGTCTGAAAAATTTCCATGACTTTGTCAGTTTTATGGATACAGCTGCCAACATGCACCACCATAAGTTTAAATTCATCCCCCCAATAATCATGTACTAGACCAGAATTAAGAAATAAAGTAAAACTTAACCCTACCCCAAGATAGCTTTCTTAATGCTTTAAATGTTATGCTTTATGCTCCTGAACTTGAAAGATCATTCCGACTAGTTGATATAATTCATACCATATATTGCAATAGTACTGCTCACGGTTTATGCAATCTCAGCTTCACTGTCACTGTCAATTTCATCAAATGTGATGATATCAGTCAATAGCAACATGTTCAGGGAAGAATGGTTCAAACAGCACAGGTTGCCTATTGGCCGTCCATCTATGAAAAGCTACATCGGGAGTGGTTTATTTGGCAACGGCTGCAAGTCTCCACTGTTTTGCTATCATGTTGGCTCGTTTTGACTATAGAATTAACGATTCCTCATATATCAGAAATATAAAGTACTTTCTGTTGATTCTCGAACTACTGCTGGAACATTATCCACCTAGCTTGATTCATTTTTATCGAACGTTGATCATATAAGGCACATGATAACTCTTCGAGTATAGTAATCGTGTCACTGTCCAAAACCCAATTCATTCCCGAATAAGCCATGACTTCCAATTATTTTAATCGTATTTCCAGCAACTTCAAGAAAAGTATTTTTCCTTTTTGGAAGGTACTCATTACCCGTGAAAGAATGGAACCCAATAAGTGCAGTTTTCTGTATATTTGACATCTCGATATCACCGATTTGAATCACCTGCCCATTAGCATCAAATTTGATCAACTATTGTCAGGGGGTTTAACGTTTCCTCCATTGTGCATAACCGCCATCAAGATGGAGAACTCTCTGACATGACCTCTATATTGATTAATATGTTCTAGAGTTATTGTGGAAAGCCACACAGATTACACAAGTGCACATAACCCACTAACATACAGTCACTCCATATGTACACATAAAGACCAAACAAATGACAAGTTAGTCACTCAATCTATACATATGATCATATAGTCACTCACTGTATACCCATGCACCACTTTCATGGTCATAAGTCAATCCTTGTATACATATGCATCTCACCGTTGGTCATACGGTCACCCCCCGTATACATATTCGCAACACCTATGGCCAAATAGCTATTCAATATATACATATACACCCCATCCATGACTATAGAGTCACTCCAGGTACAAATATGCATCTTGTCAATGGCCATATCGCCACTCGCTTTATACACGTACCCCGCACCCATAACCATATACATGTATGGCCACACTGGTGTATATCCGTACACCACACACATGCCATACAGCCATGAATCACCATACAGGCACACCAGGTGATGATCATTCATGATCATACAGTCAATCATTGTATACCTATTCACCTCACCATTGGTCATGCGTCACGACCTATATGCATGTTCGCCAAACCCATGGTATATACTGGAGTATGTATACAGTGAGTGACTGTATATACTGTATGATCATGAATGATCATCACCTGGTGTGCCTGTATGATCATGAAAGTGGTGCATAGGTATATAAGGTGTGACTATATGGGTCATCTGTAGTTCACCAAACCCATGGCAAAATACCCACGCAAGATATAAATATACGTATATACTGCATGGTCATATCATTCATGATCATACAGTCACTCATTGTACCCTTTACCCAACAAAACGGCACAAAACGCCCAAATAAAGCTTCAACAGCCAAAAATATCTTCGGTCTGTCTCAATAACACCATACAAATATGGACATCATTGGAACCGATTCATTGACCACATTGTGATGGTTACAGTTATGCCCTGTGCCAATGCATTCTCTTATATATACGAGTCGACCATGGGTCGCCTCGCATATATAAGAGAATGCATTGGCCTAAACAAAATCTTTTTTTTAACACTTTTTACCATTGTTTCTTACATTCGTTAACAATTTTATAATTTGTTCTTACATTTTTTAACAATTTTTATAATATTTTTCTACATTCTTTGACAATTTTATCATTTTTAATATGCGTTAAGCCAATGAATTCTCTTATATATGCGAGGCGACATATGGTCGACTCGCATATATATGAGAATGCATTGGCACTGGGTCGTTCACCTCATACTCCAGTTTATACCATGGATTTGGCGAACATGCATAGAGGGCGTGACGCATGACCAATGGTGAGGTGTATAGGTATACAAGGATTGACCGTATGATCATGAATGATCATCACCTGGTGTGCCTGCATGTTGATTCATGACTGTATGACATTTGTGGCGTGTACGGATATACACCAGTGTGATATAAACCACAGCAATGCCCATACAGCTACATTGGGTACACCTGTACTGGTACCCATAACCATATAAGGATTGTTAGGCATTTGTGGGGTGTACGGATATACCTTACGTTGAGTCATATGGGCATTGCTGTGGTTTATGTAAATAATGTGGTTTATGTAATACATGATATACACATATATACATATACATATATATATAAACGTTAGTTACATAAACCACAGCAATGCCCGTACAGCTACATTGGGTACACCTGTACTGGGTACCCATAACCATATAACCATAGTCACTCCCTGTATAACTATGCTCCTACACCTGACCCATGACAATATAGTCACACCCTGTATACATATGCACCACTTTCATGATCATTCAGTCACTCCCAGTATACCTGTTCACCTCACCATTGGCCATACAGTCACTCCCTCAAGACTTATTCACCTCACTAATGGCCATACATTCACTCACTGTATACCTTTTTGCCACACCAATAGTCATATAGCCACTCGTTATATACTTCTACATATGACCACACACACGTTCGTCCATGACCATCCAACATACTCAATGTACACATATGCACATAGTGAATGTGCTGTCATTCCATGCACACCTATACACGTTACACATAGCTGCACATATATTTATCCATTCACACCAACCATGATCATACAGTCAACACATGTATACATATACACCCACCTGTGACAATACAGCCACACAAGTTGCACATGTACACCCACCAATGACTATACATGACCATACAGTCACCCAATATATACACAAACACACATATGACCATGTAGCTACTCTCGTTATTTACATAAACCACAGCAATGCCCATACAGCTACACTGGGTACACCTGTACTGCGTACCCATAACCATATAACAATAGTTACTCCATGTATAACTATTCACCTCACACATGACCATATACTCACTCCTTGTATACCCATACATCTCACCATGGCCACCCCATTCAAGAACATATAGTTAAACATGTATACATCATGCATGACCATACAATAACTACCTTTATACACACTCACCTCACCATACGATAACTCTCTGGTTACCATCTTGACATGCGAGCTGTATCAAGTTGATCATTTTTGTGTATCCCAATAGGCCAGAGTAGCCACATATTATGATTCATTTCAGTTCCATTTAAAAGTTCTGCCCATTCATTAAAAACAAATATAGCCAGTATCCCAAAAGATGTTCTCAGCAAAATTCCAAAATGCAACATTAAAATTAATTTGTTATGCCCCATAAGGAAATAGGACAACCAGAATAGAAAATTTAGTTGTCAGTTGATTAGCTAACATGTATAATAACCAAGTGAGTCACAATTTGCTACATTTTCGGAACAGCAAAGAATAATGTTCGTGATATATGTAAAATAGGTTGCCATTTTGGAAGCCATTTTGAGTAGTTTGGTTTATAAACACATTAGTGTGACACATTTAATGTAGATAAAAACAATAAACTTTCATACTAAAAATACTTTTCCCCCCATATTGATGTCAAGTTTGTGAGAGAAACATCCAATATTCCAAGTAATGTCAGTGGTGACAAATTAAGTCAAAATTAATCAAGGACGAGGAGCATCAGACATGTTAGTGTTCAATGTAGAGAATGCAGAATAGCCAATTTTATATACCAACCACAACGTGTAAGCGATTGCGGGGCAATCTGGGGCAATATCTACCATTTTCCATATTATGGCAGCCAAATATACAGAAGAATGGAGTTATTGGGTTCCAATTCTTCACAGGTAATAATTACCTTTCATCGTTTTTCCGAAAAGAAAACAAACTCGTCTGAAAGTTGCTGGAAAGATGATTAAAATATATGGAAGTCTGCCTTATTTAGGAACGAATTAGGTTTTGCACAGTGACACGCTTAATACAATCGAGAAGTTAACATGCCATTGTGCCTTATACATATATGATCAACGTTCGAGAAAAGTGAATTAAGCTAGGTGGGTAATGTTCCAGCAGAAGGTATTTTATCTTTTTGCACTTTCACCATGTGAGGAATCTTTAATTATACACTCAAAACGAGCCCACATGATATCAAAACAGTGGAGACTAGCAACTGTTGCCAAATCAACCAATGTAGCACTTCGTGGATGGACGGCCTATATAGGCAACCTCAGTTGTTTGAACAATTCTTCCCTGAATATGTTACATAGAAATTATATCGACTGATACCATCACATTTGATGAAATTGACAGTGACAGTGAAGATGAGATTGCATAAACCGTGGGCAGTACTATTGCAATATATGGTATGAATTATATCCACTAGTCTGAATGACCTTTCGCGTTGAGTAGCATATAGCATAATTTAAAGCATTAAGAACACTATCTTGGGGTAGAGTTAGGTTTAGCTTTATTTCTTATTTCTGGTCTGGTAGGCCTACATGATTATAGAATTTCATGGCTGGTATTGGGGATAAATTTATGCTTATTATGGTGCATGTTTTTTGCAGCTGTATCCATAAAACTGACAGTCATGGGAATTTTCAGAATGTTTTCACTTAAAAATAATGAACATTTTACCTAATTTACCGCAAAACAAATCAAATATTTAAACAAAATAGACTCTCCCATAACATAAACCTCCTCGGAAACATTATAATTACATGAACTACATAAGACTCTGAATTGGTTAAGAAAAACGGAACCAAAACGAGCTATTCTGACTTGACAGGTATTTTGTTAACAAAAAATACAATTATAAAAACTAAAAATAGAAATGACTCGAGTATATATACGCCCATGTTTATAAAGCAGCGTAATAATGCACATTTTCCCGTATATATGTATATCGATATATCGATTCATAAACCGTTGACTCGAGTTTATATACGCCCGGAAACATTGTGTCAGCCGGGCTGCTGAACCTCCCAAACGCTTGGTGTTCGAAACAAAATTGCAGACCCCCCCCCCCCCCTCCGAATCACTAAGAATTTTCGAGTACTATAAACATGTATTGAAAGCTACATGTTCAAGTTAAGGAGCGTCTTTGTATTGGGTGCCCGATATCAATATTCAATTTTCACACCCTTAAACCTGTTCAAATACCCACCTCTGATAACCAGGGACGTGGTAAAGCCTGGGTCTGTCACCTAACTCTACCCACTCACTGTCACCTAACCCTACCCCCTCACTGTCACCTAGCCCTACCCCCTCACTGTGAGAATGTCACAAAACCATACCCCCTGACTGTGAGAATGTTTTATCAGCTAGAAATGTCATGAACAGGGACATGGCGATATGGGTTTAGGGGTGTTGGGAACTCGACGCCTGGAACGTAAAACTGTTCACGATAGGGAGGGGCGAGTCACAACCAAACCCCTACGAAGTGTCCACATTGAGTGATACTCGCGGGATTGTAGCCAGCATCAGAAAATTACATGTACTTACTATAATTAACGATATATCGCCTCTTTAGAAACGATTCCATCGCTATGTGGAATTCATATTGCATAGGCATGTTGTGTTTAGGTCCAAGAGAATGCACATTGAAATTATAGGATGGATACCCCATGGCCAATGAGAGATCGGATAAGTTTGAAACTATAGGATGACCACACCACATATATAACTGAGATAATTAGCATGTCCCTGCTTTAGTATGATGGACACCCTCTACTAAACAGAGCCACCGTAGCCACCTCCCTGCTTCGATATGTTATGATAAGAGGCGCGTTTGAAATCATAGGTTGGTCACAATATATATAAAATATAGTACCACCAAATACCATTTTGTTTTCACAAATAGAATGGTTATAATTTGTGAAAACAAAGATACCAAATAAGTACTCGATATTACGGTGTCTGGTTTAGGACATTGGGAATTTTTTTTTTATTTCGTGGCCACGAAATACTAATTCGTGGCCACGAAATAACTAATTCGTGGCCACGAAATAAATAATTCGTGGCCACGAAATAACTGATTGACCTGATTGCATATATCCAGACACCTTTATGGCGACAGGTTACACTTGCACCAGGTGCAATGCGTACGATCGCAGAGAAGCTACTATAAACGCATTATGGCGTGGGACCCGGGCTCTATGGGGATATGAACGTCCGATATAACCTAGTCCAGAGAGAACGGGGAACCACGGGTGATGTGGCTCCAAGACAAACTGAATATTCATTAGTTTTTACCACAATGAGTCGAATGGGAATGACATTTCTCTCGGCCTATTGACCGATTTAAGTCAAATAAGGGGTTTTGTAGGGTGGCCCCAAAACAAACTTATAAATATTCACCCCTTTCAAGCATACCCGATCCAAAATGGTCGCCACTCAGAAGGGGTCAAATAGGGTACACATTATTTCTCGGCCACTTGACCGATATAGATCAAAGGGTGTTGTACGGTGGCTCGCAAAGCAAACTAAATTTTCACATCTTCTGCCCACCTCGAGCAAAAATGATAACTAATCAGAGGGGTCCATATATAGTACCCATGAAATCCCCCCATGTTAGGTCAAACAAAGAGTGTTGTAGGGTGACCCCTGAGACAAACTAAATATTCACCCGCTTTCACCCTCTGCGATCCAAAATGGCCACCACCCTGGACGGCGGCAACTTTGGATGGGTCGGTGAAAGGGGTGATTACTTAATTTGATTTACGGGCCACCCTACAACACCCTTTATCTCATATCGCCGTGGCTCATGCCAAGATGGTGGACTACAACTAGATCATCTCTATCCGCTTCCATTACAACAATGACTGACGGTCGTATATCACGATTAGTTATTACGTGGCCACGAATTAGTTATTTCGTTGCCACGAATTAGTATTTCGCGGCCACGAAATAAACAAAAAATTCCCAATGTCCTAAACCAGCCACCGTACGATATGACGATGATTTGTATTCACCATTTATTTTCATCTCAGTTTTTCAGCAAAGACAAGGTTTCAGATACAATCACAACATTGGATCCTAGTTTCCATGATATAATAGGACAGTCCCACAAGGGAGGTACTAGGTCTTACCTCGACGCAAAGATTATCAACATCATGTATTCGTGTAATGGTAAGTGTTAACTGAATCATCGTTTGAACCAGACATGGCCCATTTGACACTAAAAACGTATTAATCAATTTCAATCAATTTATTGGTAGATACCCGTCTTCGTTTTGACACATAGAGTGGAAAATATACAATGTTGAATTTCAAAATATTTTGAATTGTGCATGCGTGCAGTGCATTATATGAATAAATATACGACAATATAATATGTGATATGTGGTCAGTAATCAGTGGGTTTGGGTCGGTTTTTGGTAGTTTTTGGTGTGCCTCAGGAGATCCTCGTTAAGCGATCGTTTGTTACCGCTATTAAATAGGTCGGTTAGCTTCAATGTATTGGGACTTTTATAGTAATATTTCTTTATATATCTTGATCTCAGCTCTTTCAAGTTTGGGCATACTAATATAAAATGAAATTCATCTCCGATTCCCTCTCCACATAACGAGCATAATCTCTCGCAATATGGTGTGTTTGACCAGGAACCAGTCTCCACCGGCAACCGGTGGTTTCTGGACCTGAACCTCACTAATGACATTACAATATTGTTTTTGTCAATACCGAGGAATTTAGGACGGGTGGACTCTTCTCTAATACACCTATAAAAGGCTAATTTATTTGTACGCATGAGTAATTTTGTAGTAGGGGCAATACATACAGTATAGTAGTCGATAAATACCCGACATACCAATATACTTACCTGATATATACTCGGAAACAATATACCAATATCACTTCCAGCTGTTTCCGTTTCTCGCACAAACTGAGACAAACGCTTTTATGTAATAACACATCACAAACGCACTAACAATTGACGATCTTTATATATTTGATGAAAATGAGGGAACTTCTGCCAATCAGTTCGGCTTCAAGAAAAAAACACTCGACTGACACGTGTATATTCGAACTTAAAGAAACATTACGGTACTGTCGTTCAAGAAACACTCTAGTGTTCGTATGTGTTCTCGACGGTAGTACGGCTTTCTATCGGGTCTATAGTGTTCATATGTTTTCTCGACGCTAGCATGGCTTTATATCGGGTCTCTATTATTCGTATGTTTTCTCGACGCTAGCACGGCTTTATATCGGGTCTCTATTGTTCGTATGTTTTCCCGACGCTAGCACGGCTTTCTATCGGGTCAATCACGACACACTTATGGCCACCTTTGATCTTTGAGAGTAGTGGGCTGTCAATGATAACTATTCGTTTGCTACAAAACTAGTTTGGAGAGCAGACATTTATGGCACGCTGGTTGACAATATATCATCATGTTTTCATTCGACGCATGGCGTGGGGAAGGCAGTTTACTCAGCCCTCGTTTATTTAACGTGTATATAATTACAATACTTTCGCTTTGACTAAAATGCGTGCATTTGATTGGCCAAGGGCCTTATATACGCTTGGTAGCGACAATATATATCAGTCGAGGGAAGTGTCGTTTCCCGCATCGCTGGGGGTAGTGATACTTTTAAAAGTTCGCAAACCAAGTCGAATATCCATGGGGCGAATTTACCCGGAATTTTATTTAGTCCACCAATCAAATCGCAAGAAATCATTTCCGTTTCTAGTGGTAACGCAAGACGCCAAATCTCAGCGAAAAATTATCGCCGATTAATCAGCAAAATAGTACATTAATTTATTTGGATATAAAGGAATGTATCACATAACTATTCCATCATTAGTATTAGCATTTATCCAGCTTCGTGCCAATACTAATATGGATATGGCAGTGGTCATGAGAGCATAGAATGCACCTTTGTAGCGATTGTTTACTTTTCGAGTCACCGGAGACCACAAATTCGGTGGGAAAGTTTGGGAACACCGATTCGGAATTGCAATCGAATCGGATTGTCTTTATGCCAATAGATGTTCTAGAATCGTTTTAAATAAGTGAAATTTACACCAGCAAGTACAGTTTAACAGTTTATTTGTGTGGTGTCTTGCTTTTGTGTAGTTGGGATGTCGGAAACAGCGATCGAATTGTGTGTGTTCATCTCGAACTTCCGGTCGGTCGCCCAATTTATTCTCGACCCAATTTCCCATTTCGGTTAAAATAGCAGCTGAGTCCAGACACAAATATCACTTGGGTAGTTTTACTATTTTAGTGTTTTTAATATAGTTTCTTTAAAAAGAACTTGTTTAATCACCAACTAATATGCGGATTGTCATAATTATAAGCAATCAACGTCGTTTTCGATGCATCTGTCGGCGTATGGAAGTGTCGGATGCCGACTCTATACGCCGACAGAAGCATCGAAAACGAAGTTGATTGCATATATATAGACTATCTCAGTACGCATGTCGATGATGTAAATGTTTATTTAACGTGTATATAGACTGTCTCAGTACGCGTCTCAATGATGTAAATGTTTATTTAACGTGTATATAGACTGTCTCAGTACGCGTGTCAATGATGTAAATGTTTATTTAACGTGTATATAGACTGTATCAGTACGCGTCTCAATGATGTAAATGTGTATTTAACGTGTATACAGACTGTCTCAGTACGCGTCTCAATGATGTAAATGTTTATTTAGCGTGTATATAGACTGTCTCAGTACGCGTCTCAATGATGTAAATGTTTATTTAACGTGTATATAGACTGTCTCAGTACGCGTCTCAATGATGTAAATGTTTATTTAACGTGTATATAGACTGTCTCAGTACGCGTCTCAATGATGTAAATGTTTATTTAACGTGTATATAGACTGTCTCAGTACGCGTCTCAATGATGTAAATGTTTATTTAACGTGTATATAGACTGTCTCAGTACTCGTCTCAATGATGTAAATGTTTATTTAACGTGTATATAGACTGTCTCAGTACGCGTCTCAATGATGTAAATGTTTATTTAACGTGTATATAGACTGTCTCAGTACGCGTCTCAATGATGTAAATGTTTATTTAACGTGTATATAGACTGTCTCAGTACGCGTCTCAATGATGTAAATGTTTATTTAACGTGTATATAGACTGTCTCAGTACGCGTCTCAATGATGTAAATGTTTATTTAACGTGTATATAGACTGTCTCAGTACGCGTCTCAATGATGTTAATGTTTATTTAACGTGTATATAGACTGTCTCAGTACGCGTCTCAGTGATGTAAATGTTTATTTAACGTGTATATAGACTGTCTCAGTACGCATCTCAATGATGTAAATGTTTATTTAACGTGTATATAGACTGTCTCAGTACTCGTCTCAATGATGTAAATGTTTATTTAACGTGTATATAGACTGTCTCAGTGCGCGTCTCAATGATGTTAATGTTTATTTAACGTGTATATAGACTGTCTCAGTACTCGTCTCAATGATGTAAATGTTTATTTAACGTGTATATAGACTGTCTCAGTACGCGTCTCAATGATGTAAATGTTTATTTAACGTGTATATAGACTGTCTCAGTACGCGTCTCAGTGATGTAAATGTTTATTTAACGTGTATATAGACTGTCTCAGTACGCATCTCAATGATGTAAATGTTTATTTAACGTGTATATAGACTGTCTCAGTACTCGTCTCAATGATGTAAATGTTTATTTAACGTGTATATAGACTGTCTCAGTACGCGTCTCAATGATGTAAATGTTTATTTAACGTGTATATATACTGTCTCAGTACGCATCTCAATGATGTAAATGTTTATTTAACGTGTATATAGACTGTCTCAGTACTCGTCTCAATGATGTAAATGTTTATTTAACGTGTATATAGACTGTCCCAGTACGCGTCTCAATGATGTAAATGTTTATTTAACGTGTATATAGACTGTCCCAGTACGCGTCTCAATGATGTAAATGTTTATTTAACGTGTATATAGACTGTCTCAGTACGCGTCTCAATGATGTAAATGTTTATTTAACGTGTATATAGACTGTCTCAGTACTCGTCTCAATGATGTAAATGTTTATTTAACGTGTATATAGACTGTCTCAGTGCGCGTCTCAATGATGTTAATGTTTATTTAACGTGTATATAGACTGTCTCAGTACTCGTCTCAATGATGTAAATGTTTATTTAACGTGTATATAGACTGTCTCAGTACGCGTCTCAATGATGTAAATGTTTATTTAACGTGTATATAGACTGTCTCAGTGCGCGTCTCAATGATGTAAATGTTTATTTAACGTGTATATAGACTGTCTCAGTACTCGTCTCAATGATGTAAATGTTTATTTAACGTGTATATAGACTGTCTCAGTACGCGTCTCAATGATGTAAATGTTTATTTAACGTGTATATAGACTGTCTCAGTGCGCGTCTCAATGATGTAACTGTTTATTTAACGTGTATATAGACTGTCTCAGTACGCGTCTCAATGATGTAAATGTGTATTTAACGTGTATATATACTGTCTCAGTACGCGTCTCAATGATGTAAATGTTTATTTAACGTGTATATAGACTGTCTCAGTACTCGTCTCAATGATGTTAATGTTTATTTAACGTGTATATAGACTGTCCCAGTACGCGTCTCAATGATGTAAATGTGTATTTAACGTGTATATAGACTGTCTCAGTACTCGTCTCAATGATGTAACTGTTTATTTAACGTGTATATAGACTGTCTCAGTGCGCGTCTCAATGATGTTAATGTTTATTTAACGTGTATATAGACTGTCTCAGTGCGCGTCTCAATGATGTTAATGTTTATTTAACGTGTATATAGACTGTCTCAGTGCGCGTCTCAATGATGTTAATGTTTATTTAACGTGTATATAGACTGTCTCAGTACGCGTCTCAATGATGTAAATGTTTATTTAACGTGTATATAGACTGTCCCAGTACGCGTCGCAATGATGTAAATGTTGGGTGTTCTTGTTCGACATATGTACCAATACGGGTATATAACGTTAATAACAATCAAGATGGTTTGATTATTTATTAGAATATAGTTCATAGGAATATCTTCTTCGTCGTAGGTCTTCTCCTAGATTGGTTCGTCTTCCAGTCGTCTGCTCGGGTTGGGGTCTTCTTGTCGTCTACGTGATTCTTGGGCTGCTCACGTCTTCATAAGTTGAGGGTGTCTTCCTGTCGTCTGCGGGCTTGATATCCAGTTGAGTTCGTCGTCCTGTCGTCTGCTTCGCTTCTTCGTTGATGCATCGGGGTTGCGTTGTTAGGAATACAAGAGTATAATGTTTACCTAGTATTCCTATCCATGTTTCCGGCTGGAGATCCTAGCTGTCTTCTTAGCATGTCCGCGTCGGTCGTACGGGACCCAGTGTCGACGGGAGGAAGTCCCAGAACTTGATGATTTCTCTATGAAAATCCGGGTATCTTTATAGGTCTTCTTGTCGTGTCCTGCCTGAAGCATTTTACACGGCTCATCAGACGGGGCGTTCCTGGGTTGATCAAGCGAACGTCATTCTTCTGTGTCGCCTTTGGTTCTCCTCTGGTCAGCTCGTTGCGTTAAGTTCCAATGGACATCTTCTCGGTAATACCTGGTACAGCTAATCCGTAAATTGCTCGGATAACCGTCCGTCTTGTGAAATCTTCATGCTGCATTAGCTCTCCACGGGCGGTCCAAGCTTGTTGTTTGCATGTTCATACTTCGTATCTCGATATAGTTAACAGGGGTGCCGATATATATGGTAAATCAGACAGCCACTTCTTGTGTTGAAGGTTCTGCCCTGGGTGTGTCTTGAAACACATAGTAGTGTTTTATGTTTTTTTTATTTCAGAGCTATTGTGCCTTTCTCGACACATTGCAGATGTGACACATATTCAGTGAATATGCACTTTGTGTCATATTGGTGTAAACAATTCCTCCTAGGAATCTGAAACCCATATATCATTCAAACCTGCCACCTTCGTCGGGGGGACGTTTTTGTCAGCGACCTTTTATTATATATTGATGTCCATCTACGAACCATAATGCTCATGTTTATGTTGTTTCGGTTATGATTTCATTTCAGCCGACTGCCCGTACGACCCATGCAGAACCACGGAATACCAGGGAGCGGATTGTAGATGTTATTGTCGTGGAGCGACACCATCCGATATTGAACGATGTCCTGACAGTTCTGGTTTGTTAAATATTTATTTATAGTTATACATATTTAAAAAAAAACTCACTGATTTATAAACTAGCAAATATCTGGTAAATAATACGTGTTGTTTGCTTGTTGATCCTCCTTCGCAGCCGTTAATTTGTTAAATGATAGGAATGTATCTGTGATTGACCCTTATATACAGTTGCACGTGGTGACAAGTTGGTTCCAAATTCAGAAATTCAGCAACATATATCCTTAGTTGGATGGTTATCTTTCTTATTCACAACCTTACGCGATACATATCAGTTTGTCATATACGATGTAATCACTGTAATTCTAAATTTGACCCTGTGCCAATGCATTCTCTTATATATGCGAGTCGACCATAGCTCGACTCGCATATATATGATAATGCATTGGCACAGGGTATTTGGAATGGTGACACCCTATTTTTCAATGGAATCAGATTTGAAGTTGGGACTAATAACTATTAAACGTTATTAATTATAAGCGCCGTTATCGTCAGTGTTGGCTTGAGCACACATGGACTAACTATCATTTCTGATATGTCACAGTAATAAGTAAAAATATTCAAATAATTCCATAACTACCAAAAAAAACGTTAGCGAAATAAACGAATAATTTCAGACAATTTGCAGAGAAACGCTCAGTATTAGCTTCAATTTCGAAGTTGATAAGGCACTCTTTGTTTTAGCTTGATATATGAAGACGGTTGACTATTGCATGATTATCGACTGTTAGATAACTGCCGCAACCTACCGCACATGCGTTCGTTCGGTTTGTACCGCTTTCCGCGTTCGGATTTCGGAGGTAAAATTAATGTATTCGTTCACTTGTGGACTATAAATGCCGTCCGATGTTCGGAATATATCGTTTCCTGTTTATAGAGGTAATTGTTAGTAAGAATGCACTTGGGTGAATTCGGGACGGGAAAATTTGTTCGATATGGAGATGGATTGGGTGTATAGATGGTCCGGTTTGGGGAGGTTTTACTGTAGATAAAACTAACAACAAGGGCCGGACCGTTCCATGCTAAGCATCATATTATGTTACCGAACCCGTAGATTCTAAATAAACCGAAAACTGACATTTTAGAGCATGAGTTTAATATTTTCCAACCTTAGACATTCCCGCCAATGAACCAATGTATAACAACAATGCATATGTAAAACAACCTATTCCTTTTTCAGACAGCGAGAGCGATGAAAGTGAAGATGAAGGAAGCGACTAGAGAGGAATTCTACCAACAGTCGCATGTGACACCCCCATGAACAACAACACTCTGGACTAATTTCGCATGTAACACCCCATGAACAACAACACTCTGGGCTAATTTCGCCTGTGACACACCCTATGAACAACAACACTCTGGACTACTTTTAGTGTCACAATAAAATTATAAGCAAGCAACATCTCAATGCTCACTCAATGTCCATTGCTGGAAACCTGTTTAAAATCATTTAAATCCATTGAAAGATCCCAAATATTTTTCACGTGATACGCCGATAGACATATTTGTACTATACCAAACAAACATTTCCTACAAGAAGTGCATGATCATGGATTCACGATCATGGATTAGACTGATAAGAACTGCAAACAATGGTTCATTGAAATAAGAATGGAATATTACTTCATTATGGAAATTAGAAAAAAATGGCACATCGTGTTGGCATTCAAATGATTCTAAGTTACAGCCGCTACCCAATGCCAATTCAAACATCCTGGTTATTATAGCGACATTCGTTTCCAATATTTGAGAAGTACAATTTTACAACACACGCCAATCCCAGTCGATTTCACTAACCATAACGCGGTCTCCAATTCAAATGATGGCGCAAATAAAAAAACAAACAAATGGAAACGTTGGTGATTGATGCAGAATTACATATGATCAGTACGATTTACTATAACTACATCCGTGATAATCATGCAGTAGTATACGTGACCTTATTTACGTGTTCATTGTATTAATATATTATGTACATATACACTCAGGGATGTGGCTAGAGGGTCTCCGTTGGGGGGTGTCCACCTTTGGAAATTCCAGCTGCACCCCCCCCCCACTTGAGTCGGAATCACACCAACACAACTTTTTGCATAATTCCATTTGCACCCCCCCCCCCTTGATGCAAAATCACAGACCAAGCACAAGTTGTGCATAATTCCATTTCCACCCCCCCCCCCCTTGATTCAGAATCACAGACCAACACAAGTTTTGCATAATTCCATTTGCACCCCCTTGCACATCAGTCCTCAGGCCTAACATCCTATGTATTCATAAACTATGCTGTTCTATATGCCCGGAATAAGAAAATTCAGATACTTTAACCTGAGAATTGCATAAATCCTAACATCTAGTAGCCTACTCCAGACAAATGCACACAGCTACGGGTAAGACACGAGGACATTGTGTTCGTCCATGTTTGTTCAGCCCGGCGTGAGAAAATTTGGAAAACTATACAAGAAAATTGCAAATCCTAGCATCTAGCCTGGCCTCAACTGAAGCTTCCATAGTGTTGGAAATTTCAAACCTCATACTCCCTCTTGGAAATTTCCAACCTGTCACCCCCCTAAGGTTGGAAAATTTCCAACTGATGACCATTTCAGTCCAAAATTTTGACAAAAAATAGGTAAATATGCAAATATTGGTCCAAAAACAATTAATTCCCCCCAATAAATTGTTTGAAAATCAAACGACAAGAACATTTTCAACCCATTGTTGGTGTGAAATGAAATTTCCAACTGTTGAAAATTTTGACGAAAGTTGGGGGGGGTGAGACACCCCACACCCCCCTCTAGTCACATCCCTGTATACACTGCACATCTATATCTATATTTGCGAATGTCTGTCTGTCTGTCTGTATTCTATAGAAATTCACAGGGGACCATCTAGATGATACCAAAGGGGTCTACTAGGGTAACTTTTAACGAGAAAGATATTGGTGGGAGTTTCATTTTCTAAAGTGACGCAGTTGTTGTCAGGGGCAGAAAGTGGAGAGGGGCAGAATTTTTTGTTGTCGCCGATTGCCACGAAACTTACATATAATCATCCCCATGATATGAAGAATCTAATGGTGTGGTTCAAACGTGGCGTCGTTCGAGTCAGGGATGCACGGAAGGGTAGAGGGGCACCAAAATTGATCAAACTAATTTTAGCACCGATTTCCAACAAATTGATATATATTCTTCTTCATGATACAAGAAATCTAATTGTGTGATTTAACAACACCAAATTGTTGTCGTTGGATGAGAGATTGGGGGGGGGGGGCACTAAATTTGATAAGAATGGGCTTAGTCGCCGATTGCCACCACACTTATACAAAATCATCCCCATGGTATGAGGAGTCTAATGGTGTGGCTTAAAGCTGTCAAATGTGGCCTCATTCGAGTCAGGGGTGCACTGAAAGGGAGAGGAGCACAAAAATTGATACACAATATTTTAGCGCCAATTTCCACCAAATTGATACATGTTCTTATCCATGATACGATGAATCTAATCGTGTGATTTAAAGACGCCATATTGGTGCTGTTTGGGTGGGTGATGGGGAGGGGAGGGGTACTCACCAAATTTGATAAAAATTTGTTTAGTCGCCGATTAGCACCAAACTTATAAATAATTATCTCCATGATATCATAAGTGTAATTGTGTGGTTTAATGATGTTACAAGTGTGGTCATTTGAGTAAGTGGTGTATAGAGGTGAGAGGGACACAAAACATAATAACAATATCTTTAGCGCCGATTTCCACCAGATTGATACATATTCTTCTCCGTGATACGAGGAATCTTATCGTGTGGTATAGATACACCAACTTGGTGCCCTCTGAGTGAGAGATATGGGGACCTTGAATTTGTATACTTGCCAATTTTCACCAATTTTATATATATGCATCTCTAATCTCTAATGAGTCTAAGTGTGTGGTTTAACGGTGCCAAAAATGCACCGCTTGAGTCCAACATAGGGACGGGAGGGTCACCAAAACTGCTAACAAATAATTTTAGTACCAATTACCATCAAATTCAGACACGTTCTTCTCAAATGATGCGAGAAATCAAATCGTGTTGTCTGTCTTTCTGTCTGTCTGCATGCGTTCTGTATATAACTTCACGGTGTGCAATCGAGATGGCACCAATGCGTTCTAAGAGGGGTAACTGTTTACTAGGAAGATAATGGTGCGGGTTAATATTTTCTAAAGTGACGCTGTTGGTTTTAGGGGAAGAAAAGGGGGAGTTCGGCAAAATTAAAAACATATGGTGAAATTAGTTTGTCGCCGATTTCCAACAAATCACCTCAGCGATATGGCGATGTTCGAGTCAGCGTTGCAGGGAGGCATCAACAATTGATTTATTAAACTATTTTTTGCGCAGATTTCCACCAAATTGACATATCATTCTTCTCTATGATACGAGGAATATAATCGTGTGATTTAAAGACGCCAAAATTCCTGCCGTCTGGGTGAGAGATGTGGGGGGGGGGGGGGGGGGTCATAACTATTCTAAGAATTTGTTTAGTTGCTGATTACCACCAAACCTATATATAATCATCTCCAGTATATCATGCATCCATGAGTCTAATGGACGTGGTTTAAATATGTCAAAAGTGGCGCCGTAAAAGTCATGCATGAGGATGGCAGTTGCACCAAAGCTGATACAAATATATTTAGCACTAATTTCCACCAAATTGATACACGTTCTTCTTTAATGATACGATGAATTAAATCACATTTGGTGTCGTTTGGGTCACGGGTGGCGAGAGGATATACACTATCATTGATAAGATTGCTATTCGCCGATATCCACCTATAAGTTATATATAGTCACCCAGGCCATCTCCATATTATTGTAAGGAGTTTGGGCGTTCAAATTTCACAATCTCGACAAATGGTGACCCAATTAAGTTACTTGAACAATTATATCTTCTCATCTGTCATATTTATATGGGGATGACAATCAGGGCATTCACATAATGAGCTAGCATAAAGAGATACATAGAAGAAGAGATACACATATTCTTGCAAACTGAGAGACCTCGAACCGTCAGAGGATTGCATATAGATTATAACACAATTGAGTCGGTTCCATTCAATACAGTTTCCACAAAAAAGTTACAATTTGTCAAGAGATATGGAAATGTATCGAAGGCCTTTCAATAGTTGTCACAGTGTGCAGTCAAATATATTTTCTTCTGATATAAAAGAAAACGCAGTCAGTAGCACATGACTTTTCATGATCTTCCAATACTGACATCTGCATCTGCTAAGGGTATGTATGCACGATACAGCGGAATTTTTAGAACAGACTCAATGACTGACATTCACAACTCAAACTCTCGCTCTGTCTCTGGCACATGTAGCTGATATACGTGCGCAGCAACATTTATTTTAAACTGAGAATATTTTGCCAATATATAGCACCATGAACAGAGGAGCACCTGGAACTTTCTTTAAAACATCTGTATCTTCGTGGATATATGATAGTCTGGTGACCTCAAGAACTTAGTCCAACCCACTATAATGATTGATACATCTCTATAAACCCCAAGTGTCGTCTTTTATTTCTGCGAACTAATGTGATTATGATGTACATGTATCATATTATAACGTCTGAATTATACGCAGCTGTAAATAAATAAATACTTCATTATTGGTGGAACGGATTAATCGCGATAAACAAAATGACAATCGACAAGGTGAGCCACTACTTATATTCCACGACTGTAGGAATCGTGTTTTGTGATGCTATTTGAATATACAATTTATGAGAATACGTGTAACACTTTAACGTGGGCAACGCCGAGTAACCCTGCTGGTACTATAATTAATATTCAGGTGCTAGTAATTAAACAATCATATTAATTGCACCACCTCGAAATGGCTAACATCGAATAAAGACTATGATCACCACCCCCCCCCCCCGGTATGGTGCACGGCATTCAGGGGCAATTATCAGGTGGTATGCTGTATACACATCAAGATGTTATCTGGTACTAGTAATTCACATACCAATATAACTGGCACATTCAGGATTCAGCAAAAACATTTGAAGTATTTTCCAGCCAGCCCAAACAGACACAAGTGACATATTTTGATCTAATTCAGTCTAATATCTCTTGATATGTTGATGTTATGGATAATATTTCAGCAAATGTGAGAAAATTATCATATATTTTAGTATAAAATTAGTAAGTGTGTCATCCATATTTTCTTAATTGGTACATGTACATATAATTCATCCCTTTATGTCAACTGGTATTCAGTATTCATGGGCGGCAGAGGTTGACACCCTCACCAAGATTGACCTTCCAATCACAATTGAATAGACTATGCTGGATGGTGTCACCCTTCCCTACCCAATACCTGAATACCAGTTAGTATAGAAGGGTGAATCATAAGTACCAGTTACAAGTCGGAAAATATTGAATGCATACTTAGTGATTTTTCATTGATATCATTGTTTTCATATATTTGCTGAAGTAGTATCCATAGCTTCGACATACCAATAGATAATAGACTGAATTACATCAAAATATGTCAGTTAGGCTGAAAACTAATAACAAATTTAATTTTGCGCTGCGAATTTTAGCCTTTTAGCTGAATCATGAATATTGGTTGAACTCCACACATGAATCAGTAAAATAGCTGATAAAATATCCCGAAATGTGCAGATGTAGAAAACACTCTGCCAATTCACGACTTTTTGTTTTAATTTTAATGCGCTGTATAAAATATAGTCCATCAATTAGCATCGTTCTTATTATTAAAAATGCCGATAAAGATGAAAAATTGCCACCTCGAATAGAAATAAATATGCACAACAATAAGTTTCTGGATGTACTACAGTACCTGATGTCTTACAGATGTTTACCACTTACAAATTGCGGTTTTTATTTTACCGTGAACTTGAAGTTGAATTGAAACAATGGAAAATTGTTTACTCAATGAGATGTACTTTACGCCGTGTCTGTCGCGGTTTCATTGTCAAATTATATCAAGACAATGATATTGATGGGGTATAACGGTGTGGTGCTTTGTGTTTTCTGAAAATACATATATACAGGGCGAATGTACATATTCAAATTTCGACAAAAGCGACTCGCTGGTTTGTTTATATAGCAACGAGCTAGTTACGGAAGTCGGTAGACCTGGCGCCAACTCTATACACCTGCCCCGTAACGTCGCCGGCATGTACTGCGTGAGGGTGACGTCATGGAGAGAAACGGATCAGTGAACGGAGCTGGATTTGGCATGGACGAGATTAGGAATTCAGCTGACGGAAATATTGGCACGTAGGAATATCTAACATTGAAGCGGTGAGCCGGACTATACATTGCGAAACGTTATCGTGAATGATCCCCTGCAAATATGTGATGTTTCCGGGGGTATATTGGTTTAAGTGCATTAGAATCATTTGTAAGTTATGGCGTGGCCAGGGTATATGGGTGGTGCGGATGGGGCGGGACTTGGACAGGGAGGGGTGCTTAATTGGTCAAATTTTACATCAGTTTAAAAAGTTGAAATTTTTCAAGTTTTTAAACTTTTTAACCTTTGTTTTAATTTTTGAAATTTTAGTTCGAATTTTTTTTCTGTGTTCTTTTAACTTACATCCACTGCGAGTGCCGTGTGTCTTTTTAACATTCATCTTCAATGAGTGTCGTGTGTCCCTTTAGAGTGCATTGTGTCCCCTTGATATTCACACACAAACCGAAATTGCATCACGTCCCTTTAACATGCATTAAGCGCATTATCTCCCTTTAATATTCACACACCGAGATTGCCTCGTGTCAATTTAACATTTACGCGCCGAGATTGCATCACATCCCCTTAACATTCACAAACTGAGATATCGGTCCCAGTTGTACTTCCGGTCATCACGTGATATACATGTAGATAATAAACCGTCCATAGGGAGAGACATCGTTCATACACACGTTAGAAACATAATTCAGGGCGATGCTCACCATCGTTGATCGCGAGCCTATTATCTCCCTTTAATATTCAGGGCGGAAGCTACCCATCGTTCCGCGAGGTCATCACGTGATATACATGTAGATAATACACCGTTCATAGGGAGTGACGTCGTTCATACACATGTTAGAAACATAATTCAGGGCGAGGCTCACCATCGTGCATCGCGAGCTTATTGTCTCCCTTTAATATTCAGGGCGGAAGCTACCCAGCGAGGCCATCACGTGACATACATATAGATAATACACATCGTTCAGCTGAGCCATCACGTAATATACGAACGTATTGGGTGTACGTCCGGGCAATGTACCGCAACAGCCCCAACTGGGGTACTGCGGAACAAATACGTCATGTACTTTTCGTGACATCAGGTTATGCTAAGTAGCCCCCAACTGAGTGCCGCGTGTCACATGCCGAGAGTTCCTTCTTTAACATCGCGAGAGCATTGTCTCTCTTTAATATTCAAGGCGGAAGCTACCCATTGTTCATCGAGGTCATCGCGTAGTATACATAACATAACACCCTTTGACATTCACACATTGCGAGCGCATTGTCTCCCTTTTAATATACACAGACTGAGTGCATTGTGTCCCTTTAATATTCAAGGCTGAAGCTACCCCTCGTTCAGCGAGGTCATCACGTGATATACTTGCAGATAAAACACCGTTCATAATTAGCCCAAACTGGTGTACTGAGGAACAAATAGTTCATGCATGTGACCTCGAATTATGCTAATTAGACCCCAACTGGGGTACTGCAGAACAAGTAGGTCATGTACTTCCGTGACGTCATGAATATGTAAATTAGCCACCAACTGGTTTACTGCAGAACAAGTAGGTCATGTACTTCCGCGACGTCACAACATGCGTGGGTGGCCGTCAAATGGGCCCACAGTCATCAATAGGTATCCCATAGCAGTTGAGCCCAAGCAGAATGGGGTTCCCAGAGGGTGAATTTGGTGTTCCGCCGTGCAGGATAGCAACACTAAATTCACCCTCTGGGGCCCTCATTCTGCAAATGACACACTATTTGCTGGCTTGCCTCCCGGTCATTTTTTTCACCCAAAACGGGACAGACTGATCACTCAGCACCGGAGATGAGTAGTCGACGGCATACGGCAACCTGGAATCAAAACATGACCGTCAGGTGGAGGAAAAGCACCGGCGCCCAAGATATTCTAGGTTTATAACTTTTAAGGCCAAACAAAATTAATCGATTTTCGATTTGATTTTGAATTTGTCTTGGTTCGCAAAAAGTATGTTATATATAAATACCAAAGTTGTGTAAATAAAAATATATACGGTACTTTGCTTCACTCCCCTCTTTCATTTTGGCCAATGCATGGTATACAATACCAATTAACTTGACAAACGTCGTTCTTCCTTCACTCTATCCCTCTATACCCCCTCCTAGAACAATATTGTTTTCGGATCTATAACATGTTATCTGCTAAATTTACCCAATATAGAATCAGTTCTGATACCAAGGGTAACCTTATTCTGAGGAAAAGACTTAATAAAAGCCTTTCAGGCTTGTTGTCTTATCCCCGTTTTTGAACATATGTGTTGTAAAATTATGTTAATTTGTTTGTGTTGTGTTGAATGTTGCGTGTGTTCGAAAATACAATAATGGTTACACTAATTAATGTTCTGATTCTCGGCAGCTGTCCCCATCATAAAAAATACGCGTTTATAACCTTTCCACCATGCATCCCATGTAGCCCATGTAAAGCCCAAATTTGGATTATACAATCTGACGCATCTGTAATTGAGATATAGTACATTTCCAAGGGTACGATGGTGAAATATCCGTCCTCCATTAGGAGAGTTTTAGCATACGAAAGCACGCGGCCCACTGAGAACAATAAGAGAACTCTATCGATATATGTCCTGCCAAGTTCCGTGTAGAGTTCAGTCCCCTGCTACGAATGCGGGACTTGCCACTGCCAGCACCTACGCATAATGTGAAGAAGTCGCATTTATTTATTTGATACTTTTGTATGTTACAATTCATTCTGCATTATTCTGAGAAACTGAACTGTCCATATGCATTTGAAAATTGTCTAGATCAAGCCAGAATAAATTATAACTGACAAAACACTTCTATAAAAAATGCTAGATTTAATTTAGAAAATACACATGCCGGCAGCGGTCAGACATAGCGTAGCGAGGGGACTGAACTCTGTTTTGCAGCTTCGTGTTTTGATACATCGGGAGTGAAAATAAAATACTCAGGCTGGGAAATGCGGGTTGTAAAAAGTGGAAATAAAAATGCATGCGGGTAATTTTTCAGGTAACATACATATAAAAACATGGCTGCCATTTAAAAAAAACAAAGTGTCCGAGAAACAACTTTTTGTGGCCTGCCTTTGCTTGGCCTTGATCAGTTTTTGACACATCGAAGCCGTCAACATACCAAACTCCGTCTCTTAATAATCACGTGACCTGTGAAGTATATCACGTGACCTATGAAGTATACATATTAGTCCAGTGCATATATGAGAAAAAAATACCACACCTGGAACTAATTGCAACATATTTTTTTTTTTGCTGGAATAAGTACATAAACCCTCCATAAACAACATACTAAAAATCGGCAAAAATCGGAAAAAGGGAAATTGGTGAATTTCATGAAATAACTTTGGGGAAATTTGGTCAAATCATCAATTTATGGATTTTCATGGATGCATATAAAAACAATCAAATTCACAAATCCTACAAATGGTACGTGTATTGTGTCGACCTCAATTTCCTGAACCCAGTACTGAAAACCAGTCCCAGATTCATTACGTATTTTTCGAGTTGTGTGTCTTCAAAAACGCGAGTTTATCTGATTTCGGCCCATTTTCGGGGCCTCAATTTCGAAGAATGAGCCAAAATGCCTTATTTATGATTAATTATTAAATAAACTAGAGCAAACTGAAGAGATTTTTCAGTGTTATAGTAATTTCCTCACTAGATTAAACACAAAATATGATTAATATGTGTATCTATAATTAAGAAGAAGATTATATTCTCAAACAAAATGTGTGTTCCATTGTATTTTGCCTCTGACACTGAACGTGTGTGATGAAATGCAATATTTGAGGTCATGTAACTCAATAATTTAATACCCATATGCCATGCTTTTCTTATAACCTTTTAAGTATGTTGGCTTGAACAAATTGTAAAGGTATTAACAGGACATTATTTAAGAAAATCAACTTATGGCCCTTTGAATACTTAGTTTTAGCTTGTTTCCAAAGATGCCAGTTTGAGGCATTTTTGACCAATCTAAAAGGTTTTGGGCCATAACAACAAAAAACAATGGGTGTTTTAATGTGTAAAATTATTTGAACTTTCCTCCCACAACACTTTAGTGATAAAAAATTAGCCTTACATTGGTTATGCCATAGTATTTCACTTGATTTCTTTCATTTTTCAGGAAACTGACTCCAAATTTTAACGTTGGTATAGGGGTAGGAAAAATCACAAAATGCAATCTTACCAAATTACAGCCATTTCAGACACA
Source organism: Siphonodentalium dalli (assembly GCA_032622095.1). Lineage (NCBI taxonomy): Eukaryota > Metazoa > Mollusca > Scaphopoda > Gadilida > Siphonodentaliidae > Siphonodentalium > Siphonodentalium dalli. The sequence continues at coordinate 296,612,029 of CP136064.1, forward strand.
ATGTTGTTTTCTCCCAGTTTGTGTACATTCCTGTTGCATTTTAAAACTGCTTAATACGTTATCGGACGTTGATTTAGAATTGTATGGTTATGTTGTATAAAAACAATTTCAAAATAGCCAATTTGACATTTCACTGCCAAATTATGACAAAAAATATTATGGCTCTGTCAATAAACATAAACAAAGGAAATATGAATGATGTATGAAAGAACAATGTAAGCAGAAACTGTTCATATAAAGTTTTCTGCTTCAAGATGCATAATTTTGAAGATTTTGTTGATATGCTTTCCCCTACCCCATTTTTCTGCCGTTCAAATTTGGAGTATGTTTCCACAATGATGAGTGAAATCCAGTGACATTCATTGGTATAACCATTGAAATGCTATTTTCTAAAAAAACAAATGATTTAAGAGGACATATCACATAATTTTACACAATAAACGTTCGTTAATTTTTCTGAATATGCCTAAAATCCATTTAAAATGGACAAAAACGTCCCACAATAGCATTTTCGGAAAAGAGGCTAGACTAAGAGTTCATATGACCATAATTTTATTTTCTTCACCAATGTATTTGGAAATTCCTTCACAATTTGTTCAATCTAGTATTCTCAAAATGTTATGAGAAAAGCAGAGCATATGGATATTAATTTATTGAGTTACATGACCTCAAATATGGCATTTCGTCACACGAGTTCTGTGTCAAGGCAAATTTGGCTAAGTCCATACAATGGAACACACATTTTGTTTCAGAATATTTTATTCTCCTTATTCATAGATGCACATATTAATCATATTTTGTGTTTTATCTAGTGAGGAAATTACTAAAACAGTGAAAAAGTAATTAATTTTGCTCTAGTTTTTTAAATAATTAACCATATAATACGGAATTTGGCTCATTCTGCGAAATTAAGGCTCCGAAATCAGGTAAACTCGCGTTGTTGAAGGCACACAACTCGAAAAATACTTAAGGAATCTGGGAATGGTTTCCAGTTCTGGATTCAGGAAAATGTGGTTGACAAAATAGGCATGATATTTGTAGGACTTGTAAATTTGAATTTTTTATATACATTCATGAAAACCCATAAATTGATGATTTGACCAAAATTTCTCCTTTTTTTTTCCACGAAATTCACTAATTTCCCTTTTTCCGATTTTTGCCGATTTTTAGTATGTTGTTTATGGAGGGTATACCAATTCCAGCAAAATTTAGAGACATCAGATCATATACAACTTTATATACAGAACTTCAACGCAATACCAGGCTTATATACAGGTAGTGAGCTAGTGTGTATATAACACGACAAAAGACTCATTTATAAGGTGGCGAGGTAGTATTGAAAGAACGACACAAGAACCACGGTAGAAACTGTCCAACAAGATGAGATTCGACAAGGAAATATTGGCAATGTGGGCAACCGTTCTATTAGTGTTGATGTCAGTCGAGCTTGCACAGCCCTCCAATATAATTTGTAGGGAAGAAACGCGAACGAAGGATCTAGTGGACCTGGAAGATCATGCGGATCAAGACTTATCGATAGGCTGACTGGACTATGTTCCAATGGGTTTTATGCGGGACGGGGCAAACGCCAGCATGCAGCGGGTAAGCATACTTAACCTATAACCTCTATAACCTATATAACTTATAAGACTTATTGATGGATTGAATGGACTGTGTTCCAATGGGTTTTATGCGGGACGAGGCAAACGTCAGCATGGAGCAGGTAAACATACTTAACCTATAACCTATATAACCTATATAACTTATAAGACTTATCGATAGACTGAATGGACTGTGTTCCAATGGGTTTTACGCGGGACGAGGAAAACGCCAGCATGGAACGGGTAGGTACTTTTTGTAAAAATTATGCAAGGGTTGCTAGGAATGTCGCTAGACCGAGGGTAGGTCCTAAACCACTGGTACACACACAAGCGATGATATTTCCTGGGTACACACCATGCAGTAAGCTACAAGAGCTATAATAGTGTGTCAACTAAATATAAAGAAGAAATTAGAAATGCTGCTCACATAAAGGCTGTGTATGCCATGTGACGACTACGATGGAGTGGTTTGCAATATTTTATAATGGTGTATGAGGGCGCTCTATGTGGTTGTCAGGTAGGTTAACATGTCTTTAATATTTTATAATGGTGTATGAGGGCGCTCTATGTGGTTGTCAGGTAGGTTAACATGTTTTTAATATGTTATAATGGTGTATGAGGGCGCTCTATGTGGTTGTCAGGTAGGTTAACATGTCTTTAATATTTTATAATGGTGTATGAGGGCGCTCCATGTGGTTGTCAGGTAGGTTAACATGTCTTTAATATTCTATAATGGTGTATGAGGGCGCTCTATGTGGTTGTCAGGTAGGTTAACATGTCTTTAATATTTTATAATGGTGTATGAGGGCGCTCTATGTGGTTGTCAGGTAGGTTAACATGTTTTTAATATGTTATAATGGTGTATGAGGGCGCTCTATGTGGTTGTCAGGTAGGTTAACATGTCTTTAATATTTTATAATGGTGTATGAGGGCGCTCTATGTGGTTGTCAGGTAGGTTAACATGTCTTTAATATTTTATAATGGTGTATGAGGGCGCTCTATGTGGTTGTCAGGTAGGTTAACATGTCTTTAATATTTTATAATGGTGTATGAGGGCGCTCTATGTGGTTGTCAGGTAAGTTAACATGGCTTTAATATTTTATAATGGTGTATGATGGCGCTCTATGTGGTTGTCAGGTAGGTTATCATGTCTTTAATATTTTATAATGGTATATGATGGCGCTCTATGTGGTTGTCAGGTAGGATAACATGGCTTTAATATTTTATAATGGTGTATGAGGGGTAAATAGTAAAATATTGTTATAAATCACAGAAAAAACACTGCTATCATAGTTAACAAATGGGAGTACCAAGATCGTAACCTGATGTTGGGCTATTAACATTTTAGAAAATAATTAGGAGCGTATGCAAAAGGCCGAATGAAGTTTATAGCCAAAAGGTTAAATTATGCATTTAAATAGTATACATGTATGTCGTAAAAGGAGAGGAAGAAATAGTGTATCCATATGTAGTCTTAAGGAGAGGTGTAATATGTAAAAGGCCAAAATTTCAGCGATATCATCATCAGTTCCAAATAACCCGGTGACGAATCCTCTAAACGAAGAACTGCCGCTTTTCGGCACTAACTGGCTCTTATCGATAGACTGAATGGACTATGTTCCAATTGTTTGTACGCGCGACGAGGAAAACGCCAGCATGGAACGGGTAGGTACTTGACTAGGGTCCGCGCTTGACCGAAATTTACTTTTGCCAAATTAATTCTTTTCGAATTTGCCAAATGTTATCCCTGTAACCTTGATTTGATCTTACGTTTCGACACTCGCGGTTTGAACGACGTTTGATATCGATAATAAAGCAGTTGGTTAATAATTATATACTCGCTTCTCTATGGTGGTTTATCATTCAACAATAAACCAATCACCGAACAATAAAATGGTCGAAGAGTTGCTTCATCAGAATGGAACATCACAAGAGGATTAGCTATATAAACACCACCATCACACTAAATACGGGTAATCCCTCCACCCATCGATACTAATGATATCAGATTAGCTGTATCTTAATGGAGGTGTTAACTTTTCCGAAACCATATAACACACCACTATTATAATTCTAATGTAATAGTTCCCTAAAATGAATGATATTGATTTACCGATATGTTTCAACTTTATTGAGAAATTAATAAGTAACTTGCCAAAACATTTGCCAAATGAATACATGGGTAAACCTGTCTTCAGTCATATGGGTTTTAAGCTATATAGTTACCTTCCCTATAGAGCTGATGTAAGATATAGAGATCCAGGGGGGCTGGGAACATCGCAGAATACAAGGGTAAATTTAGAAAATGTAAGTATACTGTATGACAAGCGTATGCGTACCAGTATCGTAGAATCATGCACCGTCATAAGGAAAATGCATATACGTATGAAGTTAAAACTTTTAAGTTTCAATATTGTCCCGTTCCTGTAGTTTCAGTATAAGATGGGACCGTGGTACATAGTTGGGTTTTACAAATTTAAAAATTCAGAACGTATGCGTAGGCCGCGATGCGTCGAAAGGGTTAATTTTAAAATTTTGAGTTATGTACATGAGTAAGCAGTTGTATATATGTAAGCATAAGTGTAGATCTGTAGTAATAAACACAAAATATCACTGGAATCGTCGTCAGTTATGTACTCGGTGATGGAGTGTTTAAGCAACAGACCACCGAAAATCACCGAGTACATATAATACACTTATATTTTCTAAATTTCAAAACACCAAGCATACTTCTGTTATGCTCCTGTTTTTCATTTATCTGACTACCAAATTGTCCAAGTGGCGCTTCGGAATATGTACCTAGTTTTTATATACCTTTGTCCATGTTACCGAAGACATGTTTAACCCTATATTATGCGGTGTTCCCAGCCCCCTGGATCTCTATATCTTATATCAGCTCTATAGGGAAGGTAACTATATAGCTTAAAACCCATGTGACTGAAGACAGGTTTACCCCTGTAATCTACCGTGTTCCCAGCACCCCCCCCCCGGATCTCTATATCTTACATCAGCTCTATAGGGAAGGTAACTATATAGCTTAAAACCCATATGAATGAAGACAGGTTTACCCCTGTATTCTGCGGTGTTCCCAGCCCCCCTGGATCTCTATATCTTTACAACGACGACATGGACTCACGCAAACCCTTTATTTGACGACCATGTCCTCTCAGTATTTAGATGTATGATCTAAGCGGCAAGTAAAGGTACTCAATCCGATTCGATGGTCCCCATATCATCAGATTCCAACAACAACAATATCTTTTGAAATGCCGCTTCAGTTACCAGAATCTATTAATTTCCAAAAAATAATGCTAACCACAGTCAACTATAGTATAAAATTGCCCAAAACATGTTATTTATCAACATTTTGTTCAACGAAATTTTGCCGGTTTGTCAATTATTTGACACAAAAAACCATTAAAAAAAAGATTTTAGAGTTATCTATCTTCTTCGGAAATTTGGTCCGAGACCGTCTTCTCGTCGACCTTTTACTGGGCCACTAAACATTATCGGTGGTAAACAATAGATTTTAAAAAATCGATATCTGAACACTCTGAACTTTGATGGGTGGGTTCCTCGACACGAATAAATTATTTTTGACCATCGAATCCAATGAAATAGTAATTTACGAGCGTTACTTCAGATTATGCATCTGTAAGCACAATAAGGAATCTCTAATTGCCCTTAAGCGCAATAAGGTAAGATCTAATTGTGCTTAAGCGCAATAAGGAAATATCTAAGTGCGTTTAAGCGCAATAATCAATATTAAAGTTTATATTGCGTATAAGCGAAATAAGGCATATCTTAAGTGCAATAGGAGCTAATTGGGCCTAAGTGGAATTAAAAATCTTCCTTACTGCGCTTAAGTACAATTAGCCACATTACATAAACACCCTGTAATGTAAATGGTGTAGTCCATAGTGCAATAGGTGAGTTTATATATTGACCTGGTGACTGTCCATAGTGCAATAGGTGGAGTTTATATATTGACCTGTAGGCCTGTTCGGATTCTAATATTTGCACAGAGGGGTGATCTCATGAGGGAGATATTAATTGTGCTTAATCACAATAAGAATGATGAGCCAGAGATGTAATTGCGCTTAAGTGTAATAAGGAATGTCTTATTTCACTTCAGCGAAATAAGAAATCTCTAACGCGCTTAAGCGCAATTACATTTGCATAGCGGGCTAGCATCACCAAATTCACCCTCTGGGGACATCATTCTGCTTAGGCCTCATCTTCTGTGAAGTATCTATAGTATCAAATTAACATTGTTTTTAGTTACATTTCCCTTCTAGGAAGTTTCTATATCCTCTAATTTGCAGAAGATAAAATTCATAATTGAGGTGCCCAATGGGTGAACATCACCAACTTCAACTGGGGAACTTTAATATGATCCTAGGTCTACCATAGCAGTTGAGGGCCTAAGCAGAATGAGGTTCCCAGAGGGTGAATTTAGTGATGCTAGCCCGCTGTGCGGGATAGCGTCACTAAATTCACCTTCTGGGGACCTCATTCTGCAAATGACAGACACGCTATTTGCAGACTTGAATATATAATTGCACTTAAGCGCAATAAGAGAAGATATTATTGCACTTAAGATCAATAAGGAATATAATTGCGTTTAAGCGCTACAAGGAATATTCTTATTGGGCTTAATCGCAATTAGAGACTCCTTTTGCGTTTAATCTTAATTCCGTATTGCGTATTAAACGCTACATGCAGCATGTGAGTGTCTTAGCTTTGGTTCGTTAATTACGCTTGTGTATGATCATATTAAAATGGAGAGCACGTATGAAATCACTTTCTTAAAATAATTATAGCTATCGAACAAATAGTGCAACAAAGATACACAAGACATAACTATGCGCTTAGTTCGGATCACAGAGAAGATGGTAGACTCCATCAAATATGGGGCAGAGAAGATGAAGATGGTAGACTCCATCAAATATGGGACAGAGTAGATGAAGAGGTGGACTCCATCAAATATGGGACAGAGAAGATGAAGAGGTAGACTTCATCAAATAAGGGGCAGAGAAGATGAAGAGGTGGACTTCATAAACTAAGAGCTAGGGAAGATGAAGAGGTGGACTCCATCAAATATGGGGCAGAGAAGATGAAGAGGTGGACTCCATCAAATATGGGGCAGAGAAGACGAAGAGGTGGACTCCATCAAATATGGGGCAGAGAAGATGAAGAGGTGGACTCCATCAAATATGGGGCTGAGAAGATGAAGAGGTGGACTCCATCAAATAAGGGGCAGAGACGATGAAGAGGTAGACTCCATCAAATATGGAGCTGAGAAGATGAAGAGGTGGACTCCATCAAATAAGGGGCAGAGAAGATGAAGAGGTAGACTCCATCAAATATGGGGATGAGAAGATGAAGAGGTGGACTCCATCAAATAAGGGGCAGAGAAGATGAATAGTAAATGTAACCTTTCTTGACTATATACATCGCGATTATGGATCATTCGCAGCATGTGATTTTACACAACGTTTGCCACTGCACAGTGGTGGGCATGGATCTGTCATAGATCATATTCTCATTCCGGAAGTTAATATTCCTGATGTCCAGTTTGTCACAGTTTTAGATGATCATGCCTTGACTGTTACAAATCACCGTCCGATCTATGCTCAGGTTAACCTTAACGTGTCTTCATTGAAATCGCGAACAAATAATCCCGTTCAGAGGCCAAAATTCAACTGGAAGCGATTTGCTTCAGATTCACATCAGGTTTCAGCTTACCAACATGATTTAGCAAATTCCCTTCCAAGATACTCCACCCTCAATCTGGAAAACCTAGATACGTTTTATGACAATATTGTTGAATCTATTAATAAATCTGCAAAACGCAATATCCCAAAGGTAAAAAGTAAAACATTTTTGAAACATTTTTGGAATCCCCGTCTCAGTCGTTTACATAATAATATGACCATACGTAAACGTAATAAAGCCCACGTAGATTAAATCTGGCAGTTTGCGATACGAAATACATTTATAATAATTACCGCTTTTGAATTACACCGGTATCGAAATTAGTCGACGAAATTGATGTGACAAAGATAAAGGGAAATAATGACATTTCTTCCTGTGCTCAAATAGAACTTTCGAAGAGGTGTTCTTTTGTGCGACACTGTTCACATTTTCACAACATTTTTACTCGATGCGTTTACTGGTAACACCGAATATCTGGTCTGCTTGACAGCGTGGAAATATAATAAAATGACATTACAAAATGCTCCAAGTTGTGTGTTGAAATTCTGCACTACATGTGGCGTGATTACAGGGTGTGCTGTATAGCTCATGGTGTGTTGCTACACAGCTACATGTAAGTCATGTGGTCCGAAAATAGCCAACGTCTATTCAAATCTGAGATAGAAATGCTTATTTGCATAAGTTGGAGGGAATTGTGTGAGCACACGGTGGCGTCATACAGTATATTATAAACCGGTTCACACCCCTCGGCCAATCAAATTGCTCCAATTCATGAACAATATTTCTTGTATGAATCTGTATTTCAACGGGGCCAAAATACAGACTTGAGCTAAATATCACACATAAATTGACATTAATTGGATAGTAAGCTGAAAGGAGATCGGAGCGATAGGTGTCACATTCTAACAATGCGCCATGATAATGATCGCACCAGTCACTCGGGAAGTTAAGACACGGATCATTCCATTATTAGCGGACATACCTGTATAGGGGTGGTCTGCATGGGTGGGGGCCCAACACTTTCGGTTGAATATGTTATGGTTTGTCGGGAGGGGCGGGTGATTGGAAGTAAACTGAACGAGATCCAAACCTGTTTCGAATGCATAATCCACTTAATGATCTTTTGAATGGTTCATTGCGAAAATTTCACAAACTGTTCACATATACATGTATGTGCGCGGAAAATACAGGCACTATACACAGGTTTGCTTACGTCTTTGGTATGAATTCCGGTGATATTTCATCACACAAACTTTATGCAATGTGGAATAGTTTCACTTCCGAATCCGAACACAACCAGCACATTGTCTCCTGTGTTATGAACGATAATTCCATTATGGCAACAAGGTGAGAAATAACCTAAACAGCTGAAACAGTTTATTGTCACAAGGAATAATTTTTTTCATCAAGAAACACGTTATCAGTATAAAGCGTTCTCATATTCGGACACAAAATGGTTTATCAATGCTGATATATAATGCAGACGCATGCAAGTGAGCCGATTGTCAACGGACATTTGACTGATTATTCAACAGGAGTAGCGAACACCGCAATCCATTCAATTGACTTTTGTTTAGGTAATCATCGAATATAATGTGACTCAATTGTGTTTGCCTTGGGGTGTGAACCGTTTTATAAATATGTCATAACCCCCTTGGGTGTCTGTACAAGGAATACAGACCGCAGCTTTGGTCTGTATTCCTTGTACAGACACCCAAGGGGGTTATAACCTATACGTACAGTTCACAATCCGAAGAAACAAGTCCTGTTACAGTCATGTCGCAAGCATATGGGTGCTCGTCCCATATCCCAACTGAAGAACACAGGTGTGACATTAAGAACTAACCGGCACGATTGAACATAGTGACATTAACGGATTGACAGACCCATGTCACAGTATATGTCGCAAGCATATGAACGCATGCATTTGACACTATATCAATATGTGGGATACATACACAAAACCGCACGCGTATGTTACTGGTATCAGTATGTATCGAACGATTGCAACCCTATAAGTGTCATACGTACGCGATGCAGGCATGCATATAATTCCCAAAGTTCAGTCATACCAGAGTCCAGAATATTGTACCCAAATACAGGTTATGTCACACCGTTATATAATCGTTATTTGTTTGTGTGTAAAGCGTTCCTACATCAATAATTTGTACACTGCTTAAAGCAATTTTCAGTCAATATATACCAGGATATGTTGATCAACTGCGGAACGCAATGTGAAATTAAGAAGTATCCACGATTAAATACAATGTCCCACTACCGGTTGGACAGACTATTGCCATAACTAGTGTATGTCGCAAGCATGTGGATGCACTTATGACACGATATCAATGTCGCATGCTTGGTATGGAATATATACACAAAACTACGCGCGTGTGTGTTACTGTTGTCAGTATATCGGACGAGTTCAATGGCGTAGGATAGCACAATCTGCCAAAAAACATTATTGTTCTCATTAAAAGACGAATGCGTGCATGATTATCATACACTATCGGCCAGTAACAAACATGCAACTGGGTCTGTTTACCACACGCTCGATCGATATATTCTAACTGACTCTTCCCCACCGATGTCCCTATATTCCTTCAAGTTAGATGTTGCCTAACACTGTTTCTTGAGTGAAAGTGCTCAATTTCAGGTAGAACAAAGCGCATAGGTTTAACGATAAAACCTGCATTTTAGTAACTTCATTTGTATTTTCTTGCGATAATTGTCATATCTGCTTCAAAATAATACGGACACCAAACCCCATCAGCACCAACATTCAGTCATACACGCGTAGTCGAGAATACTGTACCCAATTACTGGTTGTGTAAACATTTTAAGGCTTTATTTTTTGTACACTTCGCTACTACGTCAATAAAGCAATGTTCACTCCATATTCCAGGATCCATTAATCGATGTCGCAACCACGTGAGCGCCCCTTCGGAATATCGACGTATCCCAACTCTAGAACGCATGCAATGTGAAATTAAGAATTAACCACAATTGAACATAGTATACCACTAACGGATTGTCAAACTATTGTCATATACTGTATGTCGCACGCATATGGACGCACTTGACACGACATAAATATCGCACGCTTGGTACGGAATATATACACAAAATCGCACGCGCGAGTTACTGTTGTCGCATATCGGACGAGTGCAGTGGCGTAATGATCGCACGATCAGTCAAATATAAACTGTTATCCTTACGCGACGTATGCAAGTATGTCATATACCAGGGGGAACTAACACACATCTGCGGCTGTTAATCACACATTGGAACGGCATATTCTAACTGACCCTTCCCCACAAGTATCTTTACATCCCTGCATTATGGATGTTAATTGCTCAACGCGGTTTCTTCCATGAAAGTGCCAAATACATATAACGATTTAAACTCATTGATTTAATCAGACAACCTGGAAATTTTAAGTATTTTAGTGACTGTTTGTATTTTTCCTGCAATATTTGTTTATCCTTTTAATGCTGGGAACTGCATTGTTGTGGTATTAAAGACAATGTTCCAGTGCTTTCTCTTATATGGGAGCCTCGTGCATGTAAGAGAATGCGTTGGCAAAGGGTTTTTCGTAATATTTCCGGAAACTCAAGTCATGAAATTGTTAAATTTAATAGACACCATGCACTATCAGCATCAAAACTCTAATAGCAGATAGCGTTGAGAACACTGTACACAATTACTGGTTATGTCACAAGTCTAAGGCCGTATTATATATTTTAATGTGCTCTCACATCACACATTTTCACACTGCGCTGGTACACCAATAAAGGATTTTCAGTCTATATTCTAGTATGAGTTGATCAATGTCGCAACCTTATGGGCGTCCCTTCTGGAATATCGACATACCCAACTATGGAAAGCGTTGTGAAATTAAGTAATAGCCACCATTGAAATTCCTGCCACTAATGGGTAGACTGACTATTTCCATATTGTATGTCGCAAGCATATGAAAGCACTTGCCACCATATCAATATCACTCGCTTGGTATGAAATATGTTATACAAAACCGCATGTGTGTGCTCGTGTCGTCAGTTTATCTGAAAAGTGCAATGACGTAATGATAGCTTTTAATGCAATTGCTTGTAGCTACCGGTGCCTGCTTAAATATAACTGACACCACAAACCGTCAATATCAAATCACAATCATACCAAGTAGAGCTGAGAACACTGCTACCAATTACTACTATACCACGTTGCCAGTCTTATTAAAACTAGACCTAACTTTCATTACTTTCAACTTACGTTGAGAGTTGACTGTAAGGAAACCTTGGTCTAGTTATTACTAGACTGCCACGATCCTAAAGTTGTAGTTTTATTTTGGTTGTACTGAGTAAATACGTCAATCATTTTCCACAGCACTACTACATCAATAAAGGATCTTTCAGTCCATATGCCAGGACGTGTTCATCAACGTCACAACCGTATGGACACACCTCCCAAAATATTGAAACATCACGAGTCTGGAACACATTGTTAAGAATAGAAATGACCAAATTAGCAGACTCTTGCCATCGTGTATATCGCAAGCATATGTACGCATGTGCCACTACCGGTATATCAATATGAAACGTTGGTATGCAATATATACACACAACTGATTATGTGTGTTCATGTCGTCAGTTTGCCATATGAGTGCAAATGCGCAAAGATAGCACAATTTTCTGCACGAACAGTGAAATACCTCATGCGTTATTGTTATGGAATCGCAGTAGTTTCATAAACTTGGGGCCATAGCACCGATGTATGTTCTTTCTTTGAATGTCTAATTGAACATAATAATTGCTGTTTGCAGTCATGTTTCACGAACTTATATAGCTATAGTAGTACATGTACCCCGATGTATGTAAGGCAAAATTATAGTAAATATTTGTATGTAGAGGATCGCACATGAGTTTATATTGTGTACGGAATCTATCAATCGAGATAACTAAATTCGATTTGAGCCGAGGTTCACCGAGACTCAAATAGAATTTAGTGGATGTCAGAGGTTGATAAATTACGTATGAAGTAGAATGAGTTTGATATACCTTTTATTACATGATCAAATAAACGCGAAGTATTCATCGAAGAAAACTATCATAAACGTCAGCAAACGCAAGTCATTCAAATAATGGCGTGACGTCATCGCACATGCTAATAGTACACGTGTGTCTTACCAATAATTATTAACCTGGGTTTGTGAGTTAATTATGTGATAAATTGTGATATTAAACGTTCGTTTAATAACAGGAAATAGTGCCAGGTGACCCTTGACTTCCGGTATGTCTTCTATTTACACTCCATATATTATGCCTTCCAATATTTTTCCAACCAGCTATAATCATTAAGAGTTTGAAAAGTTATGTCATTATATATACACCATTAAATACATCAAAGTGTCCTTATTTATCTGGGACTATTGTTTACACGCGCAAACAATGCACAGTTACATGAAAAGTCATCCGATGTCGTATAGAAGCCGATGTTAGTTTAGTGTCCCATTTGTTGATTTAAGTAGGTTTTGTCGAGGCTTTGGATCATGTAATAAATATAATCTATAACTCGTCAAGTATAGGCTATAGCAGAATCTACAAAACCCGTCCACTACATTAGGTCAGGACCTCAACAAAGGCTGGTCCAGTTCTAATTTTCTGGACTCGTTTTGTAAATTCCGCTATAAACTGGGGACTCGTTGTAGATCCTCTCTTTATTGCACACCCTGATCCCTGGAACATGACAAATGTGGCAAGAATGAATAAATACCAACAGGTATGATGGCAGTATCTCATTCTAATAACAATATATTCCTTATTGGTGAATTTGGATTTAGTTCATAATAATATGATCATACTGTTGGCGCAATATTTTATTAATCAGAAGGCAATCACTTCACCCAGGAGTCTTCGTGTCTGTTCATTACACTTTCTGTTAGACATATATGCACAGCCACCTTCAAGTGTAAATTATGACACTTTCCAAATGTAATAGAACAAGATTTACATTCTCCAGAATTGAAGCAGTGTATATTTTCCTTAGAACAAGTGGATCAATACCCTGTACTTTCATAAGATGTTTTGCACTGAATAAATAAATACACATCAGCTTCCTGGAGTGAATTCCTTGTTACCTCAGGTCAAGAATCACTATACCGTGTGCACATATTACACATGTATGCCTCCACCCCAAAAGTATCCATTGCACACATGACTACCTCCAATATAATTTAGAATAGATGATGTATTTTCTGTTATCCTGTTTTCTCATCATTTCCTTTTCTAGTAGTATTATAAGGAAGCTGAAGTTGCAAGTTATTAAAAGTTTGTGTCCTTGGTGTTGATATTGTCTTTGTGTTTGAATAACATTCCAAGAAGAGAGTTAACAGAAAATAGTGGATTTGACATTTGTGTCATCAGTCAGGATACAACAGTTCCATTTAATCTCTGATTGTGAATTTTAATTTTACATCTGTCCAAAAAAATTGTCTGATGCCTTTTCAAAATGTATTCAGAACCAGTAAATGTCAGATCACAGAGTTGAACTTCTGATAGTTGATATAGTTATATGTGTGATAAGCAGGATGTAGATCCAAAATATCCCTGAAAATAGAAAATAAAGCACTTTAAGTATACAATAATACATACCGGTACACAATACCGACATGATTTAAAAAAGTGTGGTTGCACAACTAATCAATTGATCAAGTGTATGCTGCATTGTAAGTACTATGGCTTCTTTTCATGGAGTTTGAACTGCTAAATAAAAGGAACGACCAACAGTCCTTTTTTATGCCAAGCAGTTTGATCTATCGAGTACAACCATGTAAATTTTTGCTGACATCTAAAAGCATTGTTGTCAACATTAAAAATAAACAGTAGTAACTACTACTGTAGCTGGGATACTGGAGTTTGCTTTAATGAGGGTTAAATAATTATTGTGCCTACAAGTCATCCAAGTGAATTATTAGTGTCTCTTTGATTTGCCGCACCTATTCCATGAGACACCTGAGACAGTTCCCCCTACATATATTCTAAGCTGATGACAAACACTCTTTATTGCTAATTATTAGTGCCACTTTAAAGTCATCTGAGAAACACAGCACCTATCCCACGACAATCCATGGGTCATGTTACAGTACCCCTGTGTAATAATTTTCCTACATACCCGGTATATTATCTTCTAAGCTGATACTACTTCTTAGCTCATCAATGCTATTTATTAACCCTTTCCTAACTGGAGCTTCCTGAAATTTTGCAAAAACCCTGTGCCAATGCTTTCTCTTATATACCGGTATGCGAGTCGCCAATATGGCACCTCACCTACAATGTACTAGTATAAAAGAGAATGCATTGGCCAAGTCTTTCCCAGGAAAAGGGAGCGATTGCTCCCACACCTATAATTACTGGCAATATTTTATTCGCAGGTGCCAAAATTTGCACTTGTAAAAATGTTCACGGTCAATGTAATAGTTGATTAAGGTATATATGTTGATGAACTTGATCGAAGGTATATTTATAACCTTTCCCATCAGTTAAGTTATGGGCATGTGAGAAGTTTTAACTGGACATATGTCTATCCCACAATTCCACAGGTATTTTTTTTTTGCCTAATATGTTTGAGGATTATCAGCGTTGGCCATGTGTTCTGTGATGGGAACCATTACTTAAACAGTTGCTACTATGATGCTAATAAGACATATATCTTTCAAGCTAAGTTTGCAGCGGTACAAGTAACTTAAAATGGTTGAGTTTTAACATGTACGTTTCCATGGTACTAATAACTGCGATGAACAGTGGCTTGTCACTGGGGATCAGTGTCCACTGAGCCACTGACCAAGCACATGAGAAGATAAATTTACTTTGAGAAAAGTTCTACTTGTGTAAACTTGTGTGAAACGAAAGAAGAAAAATGTAATTGTACTTGCTCTCACTGATCGTTAGCTGACTAAACAATAAAAGAATTGAAAGACAGACCAATTGGTTTTAACATTATAACCACAAATCATGTATGGTAGCGATTTTGCATTCAGTAAGTTAATCCATTTTTATATCTCAGCTCACACATGGATAGGCCTACATCATGTGCATGGGGAAACCGAAAGCTTGCATGATAGTAGGTCAACATGACCGCTTTCGCAGATTGCTGCTTCCAGTAGAAGGATACGCTCTACGTTCATGACTGAACTAGCATAATAGTTGTTTCGGTTTAATGTATAGTGTTTTCACAATGGAGTTGTGTTAGAAATTTGTTTTGTATTTATAACAGGAAGAGGCAAAAGTGTGTAACAGTAAGTTTGGCAACACAATTATCGCTGTCGAGGGAAAAAAAATTAGGTTTGAGGTCCTGAACATGGATTTTGGTCAGTCGAAACATGGAAATGTGTTGGACCTGTTTATATGTACCGGTACAGGTGCATGCAGTACATTTACATGTATGTTGTGCATGGCGGTTCTCAAATATATATTCAACATCGATTAAGAACTGTATCTGTAGCTGCGTAAATTTAAAACTGAGCGAAAACTAATAATGTTCATACATGCGTGTCAAATATTACAAATATTAGGATGAAAGTTAAAAAAAAATAATAGCTGGATCCAAGACAATTCCCGCTACGTACCGTATTTCCTTGCAATCATGATTAACTTGAAGATGAAGTGTATAAACATACTAGTTAGTAGTGTGAAGGTGAGGCCATTTGGTATTGCAGAATGGTTAATAATAATACCAGTTTACTCTGACAAGTTTCAAAACTGAAAACAAACTGTTATATTAATAAACGGTACTGTACTGTAGTGTAGTCAGTGTTGTGTACGTCAGACTTATTGTATTATTCCATACTTTCTGATCAGGATTATCACCATGAAAATCATTTTACCATCGCCGTGTGTCAGTGTTCTATCATTCGAAAAGTCAACAATGCGAGAATTCGATCGCTTCCGTTCTGTCTAAATAATTTTTGGTCGCAGGTAATGCCACCTGTGACCTTTGACAAAACTGTGTTCATAAATTAATTTTGTCGCTGTGTAGCCTGCAGATAACTACATAGTACTCGCAAGTATAATCACAAATGAAGTAGATGCTTGATTCGTTCAAATTGTAATTTCTAAATTTGTTGCAAGAATGAATCGGGGAATTATGACTTTGAACCCGAGTCACTAAACTTGGAGTCAACGGTCAAGAGTCAGTCTGCCATACCCTGGAAATTGGCTGGAATTGGTGAATTTGTTATATTCGCGGCCAAACAAGGCGTACAATGTTACATCCTACATCCGATACTGATCATGTACATGTACTCACCTTGTGTGTCATAAATGTAAGCAGTTTTTTTCTCGCCCAACGCGTGTGTTGTAATTGGCAATTCGTGGAAATAATAATCCGAGGTGGCGATTTTCGACTTTGTTTGAATAGCATCACTTGCCTAACAACCGTCTGCGAGCAGCGTTGATTCTGATTGGTTAAGACAAACGCGATTATCCAATCGCTGCATATGTGGCTTGGGAAGACGAGTTCAAAGTTCAAAGAGCGTTTCAAAGGTCAATTTATTTTTGGAAAGATATTTTTTCGTTTAACAGTATTGCAGATTCTATGCTCTCCCAGCGTCGAGTGTGTATACGCAGTACTCACTTAAGCCCACGGCTAGCCGCTTCGCGGCTAGCCTACGTGGGCTTATTATGTCATTTTACAGAACACAATGGGTCTATGTAGGTCGACCTGCAGACCCAGAGAATGAGCAATATAGAGCGTACAAAGAAGCCAAAAGCAGTTTTAGACGCGAGTATGGAGAATTTAGGTATCTCTCCACAGAACGGGTGATCTAAGCTGTGTTACTCACCTTGTAGAAACACCCCAACTCCTGTCATGGGTGACCCTGGTCACGATGAGGCCGGCCTCGTCCCTGCAGAGCAGCAGCTAGGTCTTCTTCACAGCATGTTCAGGTATCAACTAATTTGCCCACCTGGGTTCAGATATCCGCTGGGAACTGCATGCTTTTAGGGTGAATACCCAATCAGTCACACCTCTGGGTCAAGTCATGATCTCTTAAGATTGGAGTACTGAGGCTATCAGTAATCACTAACCGACCCAAATAGTTCAAGCATAACCAGATTTAATGGTCCCAATCTGAACCCAGAACACTATTAAGGTGGGACTTTCCTAGCTGTATAAAGGGGTCAATACCGGTGTATTTATAATCCAAATTATACCACATTCCTCCCTGTTTTATAAAGGTCCCCCATCCCTGAACTGTCTACTCTTATCAAAACCAATATTTCAATAAAATGTACATCCATGCTTATTATTCTCAAAAATGATATTGACTGAATCTGCGTGTGTGTTGCCTGAGTGAGAACGGAATTCTGAGTGGACGATTTGGCAACATTAATTAGGACATACATGTATAAACTATTTCAGACTGGCATGTCAGCATATGAGCAACCAAGTGATCAATCTTCCAAATAATAAAAAGGGCCGGGTATTTAACTATACAGCCCTAAACACCCAGCTGTACATTACTTACAACATTAAGCAAGGAACCTCTTCCTAGCGGTTAACATACTCCTCGAGCAGAGGGAAACAATCCCTTCCAGCTTGCTTAATTGGTACAATTAACCTATATGTGGAGGGACTAGAAGGTCACTCTGGTATTCACTTGAACGTACAGTATATAATGTGGGCATCCTACCCTGTTTCAAGGGTACTTCTGTTAAACCCCCCAAATCAATCCAAAGCCCGCACCGTGACCCATACACTTCCCCAACACCACGCGGCCCCAGACCACCGGCATCACAAACTGACACCCACAATCCTTTCCTTCCCCCACCAAAATTAAAATGTCTCATTTTCTGAAACATCTCCCACCAGATTAACTGGTGATGAGATGCTATTGATATAAATGTGATAGCCTGTTTGCCATTGTACACAATTGAACAGAAATTGTTTAAGAAGGGTGTACCCACATGGCACCCTAAGTTTTGGACAAACTGTTGACATCCCACCAAAGGCTATCCATTGACTGTCACACTGCACGTTATTCCAACCCAGCCTATGCCACATCAAACACCTGACTTCTGCAACTGAGCTGACTATACGTGGATCCCACAACTAAATTACTAGTCATTACCGACCTCTCACGCACCACACTGCACCAGGGTCAAGACCCCACGATTTCCTGTTCTAGTCTACCACCCGAGAATGTAACTGATACCACTCAGCAGTGACCCTATTCAGAGACCACACCTGACAATTATGATTGGCCACAGAAAATCAACAGCTCTCCGAGAAATATATTCAAGAAATACAATATCAAACTTTAAGGGGTGGGATACTGCACCAAACACCTGTTGTGGATATCTACGATATAGACTATATGCGGCTTGTGTGCCAATCGACATGGTATAGATTACACTGTAATTAACAGTGCTCATTGACTGGACTCATTATGCGCGTGTGTGACAGCGAGTGACTT
Source organism: Siphonodentalium dalli (assembly GCA_032622095.1). Taxonomy (NCBI): domain Eukaryota; kingdom Metazoa; phylum Mollusca; class Scaphopoda; order Gadilida; family Siphonodentaliidae; genus Siphonodentalium; species Siphonodentalium dalli. The sequence continues at coordinate 296,630,815 of CP136064.1, forward strand.
ATTGTGCTATTATGTTCTGTACTGCATATGGTGTGTCCGATAAATCGTGTATGTTACAAGTCGTGTTTCGCAATGCTTCCCGATTATTACTTCTGAACCAGAATCCGATACATTTGGTCCCTCGAACCCACTAAAGAATGGATAAGCAGATCAGGACTAGGAGAGCTGTGCGTGGTCATACGACTCGCTATATAAATGAAGCGGATGCAATTCTGAAATCAACAGATCCCGATTTAGACAAACTTTCCAGACGTATTGCTGACATCGCGGAGAAAATTGGCCAATTGGCTGTTCTGAATAATTCGATAAGTTCAGCAATCACGGACGATGATGAGTTTATGTTGGAATCCGATGAAGCAGAAGAACATATTAGTAAAGTGAAAGACAAGAAATATGAATATGAACAGTTCTTACGGAAATGTAGTTCAACAGAGAAGCCAAAACCAGTTGTTCAACATGCAAACAGTTCGACAACTCTCCGCCAGAAGGTGTCTCTTCCAAAACTTTCACTTCCGCTGTTTGATGGTGAAATCATCGAATGGCCATCGTTCTGGGATTCCTTTAACGCCGCTATTCACTCAATTCCTGACTTGGAACTCCCTCTTGTTCGGAAATTCCAGCATCTGCGTTCTTTACTCCGAGGACAAGCAGCGACTTGCATAAATGGATTGGCACTCACCAATGACAACTACGCAGATGCCATTGACATTCTTAAGCAACGGTATGGGCAATCTCATAAAATTGAAAGCGCTCATCTACAAGCATTGACAGATCTCCCGGCTCCTCAGTACAGTACAGCCGGCATCGGAAAGTTCCGCGATGACCTGGAGTCTCACATCAGATCTCTAGATGCACTGGGACAACACACTGTTTATAGTGACATGCTAGTCACAATGGTCGTGCAAAAGTTACCACCTCAACTCCGTAGTGGCATGGTTCGTGAATTCGGAAACAAGAAGTTTAAACTGAAGGAGCTTCGTGAATTTTTGCGGAAGGAGATTGAGATACTTGAAGCAGGTGAGTCTGTATATCAACACCAATCGATGTCGACAATGATAGCAAAGACGTCCGAATTTATTCCTCGCGAAAATCGACAGCATGTGAACCGTGATGTTACCAAACGCGTGTGTTGTGTATTCTGTGACCAATCCCATTCAGAATTGGAGTGTACCATCGTCGTAAATGTAAAAGAGCGCTGGGATATCGTATGGCAACGCAAGCTTTGCTTCAACTGTCTTTCCAACTCACACAAATCTTCCCAATGTTCTTCGCGGTTCCGTTGCAGACACTGTAAAAGTAAACATCACACTAGTCTCTGTGGGTCCATAAACACCGCTTCTTTTCGTTCCAATCCCGAACATGGACACTTAAATACAAACCAACCAAACCAATCCGCATTCCATTGTAACACTGACCAGAAGCATGATGAAAATGACCCGGATAATGCGACAACTATGCAAAGCGCCGCTTCTTCACGGTCAACGCTCTTGAAAACCGCAATTGCCGATGTGACCTCTCCGACGTGTACTGCACAAGCAAACATTCTTTTTGACGATGGTTCGCAGTGTTCATTTATATCGCAATATTTCGCTGACAAACTCGAACTCAAACCTGTGTGTCGCAAGGAGATAAATCTGTCAGCATTTGGATCTAAAACTTCGCAAATGAGATCACTCGACGTCGTCAGCGTAGGACTCGTGTGCGAAGACGAGGTTGTCGACTTGCAACTTCTTGTGGTGCCTCGTATTTCTACACCGCTGAACATCTCGATGTACAACCAAGCTAGGACGTATCCACATCTCATCGGTCTAAAACTCGCCCATCCAATAAGCGACGATGACACGTTTCTGATTGACATTCTCATTGGTGCGGATTTTTATTATAGTGTGATCGATGGAAAACATGTGAAAGGTGACAGTGGGCCAGTGGCTGTGAAGTCAAAGTTGGGATTCTTGTTGTCTGGACCAGCTGGTAAATCAACGGAAAAACGTCATGCTGCAACTATGATGAGCATCTTCATGGATCATTCCGACAGCGATTTTAACCTGGAAAACTTCTGGAATCTCGAGTCAATTGGAGTCGACGCACCGAAAGCCACAAAAGGTAATCATGAACTATTGTCTACTTATTGTGAATCCATACAGTTTGAGAACGGATCATATGTGGCCAAATTACCCTGGGCAGAAAACCACGCCCCATTACCTACGAACTTTAACATTGTTACTAATAGAACTAGATCCACTGTTCGTCGCCTCGCTAAAAATCCACCTCAACTTGTTGACTATGATATAATTATTAAGGAACAAACTATGAAGGGTTTCATTGAGAAAGTTCCACGCAATGAGATTTCTGCAAGCGAATTGGGTTGTCATTATATACCACACCACCCGGTTTTCAAAACTTCATCAACAACGCCGATGAGGATAGTATATGATTGCAGCTGTAAGAACAATAAATCCAGTCCCAGTCTAAACGATTGTTTGTTATCGGGTCCAGCTCTACAAAATGACTTGTGTGCAATTCTAGTGCGATTCAGATTACAGAAATATGGTGTAGTATCAGATGTCGAAAAGGCTTTCTTGCACGTGAAGTTAGCCGACAACGATAAAAACTTCACAAGATTCTTGTGGCTATCAGATCCCAATGACCCTGAGTCACCGTTTGATGTTTTTAGGTTCAATGTCGTGCTGTTCGGAGCAAAATCATCGCCATTTATATTGAATGCCACAATCCTACAACATCTCATGATGAACTTACCCGAATCGCCGAATGTTTCTCAAAATTTACTGAACAATGTTTATGTCGACAATTTCATCTCCAGTTTCAAATCCGAAAATGAACTAGTGAACTACTTCAACGAAACTCGACAAATCATGGCAGCTGGTAACTTTAATGTTCGTTCATGGTCTTCAAATTCAACAACACTGTGTTCGATTGCTGATAGCAAAAACGTTTCCGATTCGTCAAAAACGGTTTCTGTTCTTGGCCTGCATTGGAGTACAGACACCGACACATTATCTCTCCCATGCAAACAAATGAATAATGGTGAACTTGTAACCAAACGACAGATATTGAGTGACAGCTGTAGCGTGTTCGACCCATTAGGTTTTGTTTCACCCATCACAATCCGTGCTAAAATTCTAATGCAAAAACTTTGGTCTCAGAACTTAGATTGGGATGAACCAGTACCTCTCGAGTTCGTGCAAGAGTGGGTTTCTGTTCGAAACGATCTACAAACAGCGTCAGAGTTTACGTTCAACCGCTGCATAAGTGATTCTGAAATCGACAATGAGAGTCTAGAACTGCATATCTTCGCTGACGCGAGCGCCAAGGCTTATGGGACGGTGGGCTACCTTAAATCAAGTAACTCGTTTTTGCCGCAGTTCATTCTGGCGAAAAGTAGAGTCGCTCCATTGAAACCATTGACAATTCCGCAATTGGAACTGATGGCAGCTCTGATAGCCGCACGTATGGCTTCAAATATCGTGAAATTTCTACAACTAAGTCGTCCAATAAAAACTATGATGTGGACTGACAGTACAATCGTTTTGTACTGGTTAAATTCAACCAGAAATCTTCCAATGTTCGTATCAAACAGGGTGTCTGAAATCAAAAGGTTAACGAACGTTTGCGATTGGCATCATTGTGAGTCCACAGATAACCCTGCAGACATTGTGAGTCGTGGAATTTCAAGCAGTCAATTGATGTTAAATAAACTCTGGTGGCACGGCCCCGCATGGTTACAATCCGATACCATAAATGTTCCCACATGGAGTGGACACGAACCTGAGAACGGACATGATGTATGTGATATTCAGCCCTCTGTTTCGTTAACAGTGACGGATGGTAATACATCACCCAAACCAAGTCCCAAAGTGATCGACCCCTCTCGCTTTTCTTCGTTCCTAAAATTAGTTAGAGTTACTGCGCTTGTGCTCAGATTCAAAAACAATATCTCAAATGCAACGAATCGTTCTTTCGGGCCATTGTCAGTTAATGAACTTGAACTAGCTGAACAGTTGTTAATTAAACAGTCACAGTGTGATGATTATTCAGATGTAATCGAATCCCTATTGGATGGAAATTCACGAGTGAAACCCATAGTAACCCAACTAAAGTTGTTCTTGGGCGATGCTGGAATTCTCCGTAGCGGCGGTCGAATCGGTAACGCTTCTGTGGACTATGATTCTAAATATCCCATTATCCTACATCCAAGCAGTTCGTTAAGTGCGCTTGTCAGTATGCACCATCACATGTTAACCCTCCATTCTGGCGTTAACCAGACCGTTTCATCCATTCGACAGAAATTTTGGATTCCTCGCATAAGACAGGTGACAAAGCGAACTGTAAAGTCATGTGTGAGGTGCAAAAAGGTCATTGGTAAAGCATATAGACCTCCAGCTCCACCTCATCTCCCGACGGATAGGGTGACCGAATGTGAACCATTTAATGTGACAGGTGTTGATTTCACTGGCCAATTGAATATTAGAGACGCTCCATATAAGGCTTACATATGTTTGTTTACTTGTGCAAGTACCCGTGCTGTTCATCTCGAAGTTGTTCAAGATTTGACTGTGAACTCCTTTATACACTGTTTCAGGCGATTTGTGAGCAGACGTGGTCTTCCCTCAAAGATCATATCGGACAACGGAAGCACATTCGAAGGAGCGGCTACTCACCTGCGACAGTTGTTTTCGGACCCACGGCTTTCAAATGAACTTTCAAAACGAAACGTGCAGTGGACATTCATTCCCAAAAGAGCACCATGGTATGGAGGATTCTGGGAACGACTCATCGGGCTCACCAAAACATCTCTCAAAAAAGTGTTAGGAATCCGAAAAATTCACATGCACGAATTAGTTACTATCGTAACTGAAGTAGAAGCAGCCATCAACGATCGACCACTGACTTTTGTTTCTTCAAGTATTGCCGATCCACAGCCCGTTACGCCTTCAAAACTGATATGTGGCAGGAATTTGTTAACATTACCACATATTGATGTTGACCAGGACATAATCGCTGATCCAAACTACAGTGACCCGTCAAGTAATACGCGGTCAGTTTATGTTAAGAGGGCAAACGATATTTCTCTTATATTGACCCAACTGTGGTCAAGGTGGAAATCTGAATATTTGTTGTCATTACGAGAACATTACAATATAGTAAAATCTGGAAGAGAGGATGATGTTAAAGTTGGAGACGTTGTGCAAATTCACGAGGACTGCCCACGATTACAGTGGAAATTGGCCGTAATCACTGATGTTCATGTTGGACCGGATGGCAAAGTAAGATCGGCAGCGTTGCGTACCAAAACGGGTGTGACTAATAGGCCGATCGCCAAACTCTATCCTCTCGAGGTTCATCATGACTTTGTTAGTGAACCTACAGTTACGTGTGATGTTCAAAATGAGTCCAGAACTGAACCAAACCCAAGACGTCAATCGCGAGATGCTGCAGTTAGGGCACGACAAAGAATTTCTGAACTATACGGTGGTGACCGTGTTTGACACTTGTGAAATGTGCTGTATATATTAACTTTGCCCCCCCCCCCCCGGAGGATGTTGTGGATATCTACGATATAGACTATATGCGGCTTGTGTGCCAATCGACATGGTATAGATTACACTGTAATTAACAGTGCTCATTGACTGGACTCATTATGCGCGTGTGTGACAGCGAGTGACTTATTGTGCTATTATGTTCTGTACTGCATATGGTGTGTCCGATAAATCGTGTATGTTACAAGTCGTGTTTCGCAATGCTTCCCGATTATTACTTCTGAACCAGAATCCGATACAACACCCTCAACAAAACTTTACAATAATTACAACAACCAAGGGACCTCTACATGATTGTATGTACCAGAGCAGAGGGGAATGAATGTTCCCTCACAGCTCCAACAAGAAATCTCAACTTGCATAGGTACATTCACATATATTATATACATCCTCAAAGGGACTCTGCTCCCTCTCCTGCCCCTTTAAAGAACACAAGGGAATCTTATCCTGCATGCGTTGTGGGAAGGGTTATAACACCCTATAATTGTGTTGGCCTATATATAATACTGGTATACTATATAGTGACCAATTTAAATTTATATATAATCTCCTTCCCCACCAAATTAAAGGGATTCTTCCTATTCCAAATTATATATCCAACCAGTTTAAAGTATTCTAACCTAAATCCATTTTTGAACTGAACAAGCTATTGTATATTTATGTGAAAGTTTGTTCTTGTATATACAATGAACGGCAACATGTTAGAGGAGGGTGTGACCCACATGACACACTAAAGCTGAATTCTATTTTCAGAACCATCCACTGCTATATATTCCAATTAATTAGGTGGGGTATTATGGGTATAATATTAGTTCAGTTGATGATACCCAATTTGCTCCAAGCCAGTGAATTATAATATGAACACCAGACAAATAAACATACAAATTTGACAGCAATGTGGCTTACTATTCCATCAAATTTAAGTTCCACCAGGCCAATTCTCAGAATGCCCAATATTGACTGTTATTACATGTATATGACTTCCCCTATCGACTTATTTATTATGTGACTTCCAATTCTTATCCTGGTTCCACATATGTCCCCTGTTTGCACCAGAGAAAGCACAAACTTATACATACTAATAATTTTCAGATCAATATGACAACTGAAGTTATTTACCAATTTTGGTCCACCATAGAAGTAGTTATCAGACGTACTGGTACATGTACTTGTACACTAGACATTCCACAGACATGGGCAATAAGCCAATGACATTATTTTCAATAAAATACAGAGTAGGTGTATGTGAGAAAAACAATACCAGGGTGTCGACACCCTATCCCAATTTATAACAATATGGGAATTACCAAATAAATTATGATATGTTAAATGCAAACCCACTGAAAAGTTTCTGCCTTTAACTGATAAATTTGTGGAATAAGGTCTACCAGTAATTACAATTGTACGGTCCAAGAATAATTGCATTACACCCATCTGAAACCGGGTGACTATGGTGTGTAGGGACCCTCTATTCTCAGGGTGCTGCTCTACGTTTGATGAGTACAACTTGCATGTATGTACACAAAGCTCCCCCATCTTGGTACAAAGTAATGATTATCAATTCATGGGGGATAACATAAATTGGCTTGCCAATCTGAAAGTCCGAAATGGTACAGGTACCTGGAATGCTGAATGTTAGGCTGCCTCAACAAATAGTGCAGACAACTGTGTACCCCTCCCCCAGACTTAGTGTAACAATGGCCTACGGGAATTTGTGGCAACCACCCTGCATCCCCATCTGAGAAGCCAAACTGTGCTTCCATTGCATCTTCTGGGATATCGGTGGTTGCATCAATGTTTTCCCTTTGTGGGTCCCAATTCAGTCTGTTCTGACATACTGAGATATCAATTTGAGTCTGAGGCGTCTCCAACCCTCCAACTTGAGGGTTCATCAATCCTCTAGAAATGACTTCATGTTTGTTTTCACCCATGGCTTCTCCATTCATATCGTAACCCGTATGAGGTAAATCTCTCAAAAGATTAACATAATTACCATTTGAGGGCCTCCATGAAGTTAATCTAATTTGTTTAGGGCAACTCATGGACCCACACAACTGTGGCCCTAACACGGGTTAGGGTCTGTGATTAAAGCCTGTAACTCCCCCATCCCAATCAGATAACCCAAGGTGACAATCAGAAGAACCCTGGGGTGTTCTGTTCATAGTTGATTGTTGACCAACAACCTCCAACCCAACTGCTATGGGTGCGAGATGGTCATTTAACTTATTGTATTGTTATGCTTCAGGGAATTTCAAATTCCCCCCTTTGCATCTCTCAACACAGTATTTTGGTCTGTAATTTCTCTACTGACTGATCCCACTGAGCTATGTTTGCCCTTTGAGAACGTCTTAACTAGGCTATGATATATGGCTGGGGTTGGAGGAGGCCCTAGTTCACCTGCCCCAACCCGTTTAAGTTTAAATCTATTTCTTCAACAAAGTTACCCAATTGCAAATTTGTCAGAGCCACACAAGTTCCAGTTAAGTTTTGAGGTCGGTCTGTTTTTATCTTAACTGATGTTCTATTCCCAACAGTGCAGGGAGAAGGTTCATTATCATTATATAACTTATTTCTGCAAAACCCATCTCTGAGACGGGTAATTGAAGGGCATCTACCCCTAGAAGGTTTATATGAATACTGCAATGAATCGGGGACATTTTGGTTACCCTCATTTGATTCACGGGGTCCAATAATGTTCACAAGTGTGTTCCCTTTAACCTCCATGAATTTTGAACTGTAGCGGGAAGATATCTGAGCAGTTTTATTTACTTCACCATATTCATCCCTCCCCGGCCTATTTTCAATAGACGCAGGTTGCCTGCAATCATTATAATTGAAGTTTTCATGCATGTCAGATCCCATTTGTGATGTTACATTTGAAATTGGGTCAGTACATCTGCTAACTGCCTTGCAATTCAGTGTAACAGGGTGACCCTTCACCCTAGTAAATGCTTGTCGGTGTTTACATATGACAGAACCCAAATCCTCACTTGGAGGTGAACTTTCCATTTTCCCCGAACAGCCACTGGCCCCATGTTTTAGATTATAATTTATTTCACTGGGATACCTATAATGTCCTGGTTTAAGGGACTGTTCACAGATTCGCTGATTTACTTTTGACGAAGGATCCCATTTTATACCTCCGGGTTCTACATGTAGTTCCAATTCATCAAGTTTTTCATTAAGTACGGGACGATTCCCATAGACCGATGTCTGACCATGGTCCCTGTGAATAACTCTCAATGAAACATCCAAAATGGGATTTGGGCCATAACGAGATATATTCAGGAGAAAAGGGGGCCAAAACCTCACCCTCCCCGGAACTATGATACCCACCTGTCCCAAACAACTGTTTGTCTCCCATTTCCCAGTCGGACTTCTGGTCAACACATATGGTGTCGTAATCAAGTGTGTCAAATTGATATGGGTGATTCGATAACTCACTATACACCCAATCATTGTTAACCGGGTCACTGCACGTGGACTGCGTGTCATACTGCGATCGATAAAAATCATTATCCCATTCATCCAAAGGGAACTTCCCATGTGCATAATATCTTGACCCAATGTAATCTTCCAATTCATTCAATAAGTCCGAGAAATCAATTGAGGGAAAATATCTGATAATCTCGCAGTAACATTTTTTGGTTTCCCACTCCAAACAGTTTCCGAGAATATCTACAATTTCATCACTGTTTGACAGCCGCTTGTAAATCACATATTTTATAAATCTGAAGCGAAACGATGGCCAATTGCTACCATCAAACCACAAATTCTGAGGGAGGAGGTCCCATTCTCCCTTTCCAATTTCATAAGTTTTACTTGGGACTCTATTCTCATGAAAAGATGAATATATATCTTCACTGGGTGGGGATGAAATTCCAGATTCCCCCTGTTGGTTGATAAAGTCACCATACTTCCTCCCCCTCCCTTCAAAAAATACATCGGTGCGCACATTCGATGGGGACCCCATTATCAATATTGCAACGAAAATTTCTTTGGTCACAGGGAAAAAATCCCTAAGAACAACTCAGGCAACACAAGAGGGTAAGCAAAACCCTGTTTCATTGAAAAAAAATGTATATATTTTTTTTTTTTCAATGACTGAACACAAAAAAATATTAAATATAATCATTAAAGGGAAAGAAATTCCCTAATAGTAAGGTGTAATATTTATCAATATTACTGAAACATCGACATGTCTCAATATAAATTCAGACAAAAGTTGAGAAAACTTTCCTCAATTTCTGTCAAGTGAGTAACACAAAAATCTTAAATCACCCATTTTCCCAACTTTTTCAAGAAAATAATCTCAAATAATGATTATTTCACTAGAATCATGAAATATGTATAAAAAATCGGGACGGATGCGGCCCGATGACAACAGATTTTAATGGATTGAAAATCAAGCCATCAAAAAAATTATCTGTCACCTGATGGCAGCTAATTTGAATATCAAATTTGTCTCAAATGTTAATTGAGACAACACCTCAGAAAAAATTCCTCAATTTCTGAAAAAAATATGCGACACCGCACAAGTTTTTTGGAATTTCCCACGCAAGTTCGTAGGCTTGCAGCGACAATATGGAGAATTTAGGTATCTCTCCACAGAACGGGTGATCTAAGCTGTGTTACTCACCTTGTAGAAACACCCCAACTCCTGTCATGGGTGACCCTGGTCACGATGAGGCCGGCCTCGTCCCCGCAGAGCAGCAGCTAGGTCTTCTTCACAGCATGTTCAGGTATCAACTAATTTGCCCACCCGGGTTCAGATATCCGCTGGGAACTGCATGCTTTTAGGGTGAATACCCAATCAGTCACACCTCTGGGTCAAGTCATGATCTCTTAAGATTGGAGTACTGAGGCTATCAGTAATCACTAACCGACCCAAATAGTTCAAGCATAACCAGATTTAATGGTCCCAATCTGAACCCAGAACACTATTAAGGTGGGACTTTCCTAGCTGTATAAAGGGGTCAATACCGGTGTATTTATAATCCAAATTATACCACACGAGTATAGAAAATGGTCATCACATTTGTATCATCTTTTAACGATGAAATTGCTAAAAAATGTTGAATCTGATCAAGAAACTTTTTACAAACTATTTAACGCTAAACGGAAATTAAATGGATCAACATCTTGTTCAACCTTCATTTTAGAAGGTCTGTCTCTCAGAGATCCTCTGGATATCGTAGAGGGTTGGGCAACATACATAAATCAATATTTTCTACTCATTTTTCGGATGCAGCATTTGATGATAATAATTACCAGTCAACTAACGCCTTCATTGAGTCAGAATTGGCAAATAGTGAATTGAGCTATATTGACAAGCGAACCACATACCCCGTCACTACTTCTGAAATTATCTCCATTATTTCCACACTCCCTCACAATAAAGCTAGCGGCTGGGATAACGTCAGCCATGAACATATTATACACGGTGGAGATTCACTTGTAGAATGTATTTCATCTCTTTTCACAAATATGATTGATCTTGAATATATGCCCATTAACGCAAAACGTGGTATCATTTTCTCACTGTACAAAGGGAATGGTAAGCCCAGAAACTCATTTGACAGCTACAGGCCAATAACACTATTGCCAGATATGTACAAACTCTTTGAAAAGGTTATACTTCGAAGACTACAAACTAATTCTCCGAAAGCGCTAAGCGTTTACCCTATGCAAAATAGATTTCAAAGAAACTTTAGTTGCATAATGTCCTCTTACGCTGTTATTGAATGCATTTCCTACACATCCGAGAGGCAAAGTAAGTTATTCACTTGCTTCTTGGATGTTTGGAAAGCATTCAACACAGTATGGATAAATGGCCTTTTTCGAAAACTCTATGATCGCCATATAAGGGGGAGAACTCTAAGAATTTTCAACATGCTGTTAACTGGCATCAAATGCTCTGTTTCATTTCAGGACACATTTTCAGATTCGTTCGAAGTCTGCCATGGAGCCAGGCAAGGAGGCACAGGTTCGCCATTTTTATACAATATTTTCATTGACGATTGATATATCAACTAGAAACATCAAATTATGGTCTTCGTGTGTTTAATAATATTAATTGTGCTTGTCTGGCTCACGCTGATGACATGGCATTATTCTTATTAACTCGAGTAGGACTTCAAGTATTGTGTAATATCTGCATTCAATATAGTAACAAGTGGCGGTACCGCTTTAACTCCAAAAAAAACATTCGTCGTATTTTTTAATGAAACTCCACTGACGCTCGTACGTCTAATAGATCTTGGAGACTTGGCGATGATACAATTTCTGAAGTAACTGAAGTAACACATCTTGGTATTCCTCTGAATTCTCAAAATCTCCAAAACAAACTCGTTGAAAATATGACCGATAAAATAAGTTCTTCATACTTCATGCTATCTAATGCAGGCTTATATGCGGGAGGGATTACTCCAGTTAGCTCAACAAAACTTTATGACCATATTGTCTTGCCTCGAGGTCTGTATGGGGCAGAATGATTACACAATATATCATCTAGCAATGCAGAGCGTTTAGAACGAATGCACAGAATGTGTTTGAAAAACATGCAGGGCCTTCACACGAGGACTAGGACTAGGTACTGTCTTTAGTATGTGTTCCACCCATCAAATATTACATCAGAAAGAAGAAATTATCACTGGCATGCTGTTTATGCACACTATCACCTGGAAAAACGGTTAAAGATTTATTCATTATGCGCATATTGGACGCGTTATTCGATAGGGTGGACATTAAGTCTTTTTCACATGATTTATGTCAAATTTTGCGAGATCACCACCTTTTTGATTACCTGGAATCGTACATATATACTTCACTTTTTCCAAGCAAATTAGTGTGGAAAAAACTCTGTAAAGAATCACTAAGTGTTCAATACACGTCTGAATGGACAAATCGGGTAACATTTAACTCTGAGTTTTCCAGGTTCATTCCTGTGCATAACAAGTTCATTATGTCCGAATTATGGCAAACATGTTCAAAATTTCAAAACGACAAATTCGCATTCATTCTAGTTGCACAACTCCTTTGTCTGATACCAGGCAATTCTGGCCTTTGCACCCTCTGTAACACTTTATATGTTGATTTGTTATTACATGTTATATTAGATTGCCAGCAAATATGTGGCGCCAGAAATTCCGTTTGGTGCCGATTTATTGATCAATTTGGTATTTGTGGGACTTATGGACAAGTCGATCGGACCAACCTGCTATTGGTGAAAGCCATACATAGACACGACATATATATTCTCTATTAAAAAACAACGTCCACGACCCGATCGACAATAACAACCATGATAATTAATTTGTGGGTAGTACATAATACATTATGACATACATATGAATTACATTATATGTATGACTAGCAGGGTTACCCGGCGTTGCTCAGGTTAATGCGATGAGAAACCCTATGTATGCTGTGGATATTTGATGGGGATAGAGAATGCTTTTGCTTAAAAGTGTTACACGTTTTCTCATAAATGGTATATTCAAATAGCATCATAAAGCATGATTATTACAGTCATTGGATATACGTAGTGGCTCACCTTGTCAATTGTCATTCTGTTTGTCGCGATTAATTTGTTCCAACAATAATGAAGTATGTATTTTTATACAACTGCGTATACATTATACGTTATAATATGATACATGAACATCACAAACACATTAGTTCGATAAAAGATGATAATTGGGTTTTAAATATTAAGATGTATCAATCAATTTAGTGGGTTGGACTAAGTTCTCGAGGACACCTGGCTATCTACATGAGGATACAGATGTTTCAAAAACATTTCCAGGTGCTCCTCTGTTCATGGTGCTATGTATGGCTAAATATTCTCTGTTTAAATATTAGCTACATGTGCCAGGCACAGAGCGAGATTTTGAGTTGTTTATGTCTTTCGAGGAATCTGTTATAAAACCCTTGTCAGATGTGCAGTATTGGGAGGATCCTGAAAAGTCTTATGCTACTAACTGCTTTTTCTTGTATATCAGAAGAAACTATATTTGACTGCACACTGTGACCACTATTTTTGAACAGGCCTTCCATATCTCTTGACAAATTGTAACTTTTTTGTGGAAACTGTATTGAATGGAACAGACTCAATTTTATCTATTATATATTTTGGAAGATCTGTCTGTGTATCTGTGTATATGTGTGTCTGTGTGTTCGCGATGAACTCGAAAACGGCCGACCCGATTTCGATGAAACTTCGTATGTGAGGATAATATCGGTCGGGAAGTGGCATAGGAATATTAATTTTCAGATCCGAGGTCAACTTTTTACGTGCCGAGGTCAAATCTGTTTTTACGCCGTTTTGCGCTAATATATTTCAGTTCGGTGCTCACAAATCGATTCGATATAGCGCGAATAATAAATTGCCAGTCATATAATTTGCACGGTTAGAATCTGTGGTGCTTCCTCTTTCCAATGATGTATCACACGCCTGTGTACGTTTAAAGTTTCTACCTTAATTATCAAGAAGAACGCAGGACCATGCTTGGCTCATCGAAAAACATTCCGTAAATATATTACGCCGTCAACAGATCGTGACGTGATCGCGTTTAACTCTTAAGCGGCCGATGTCGCGTTAACTCATCACCGGCCGAGGTATCCGCAAATGACATTGGGCAATATATATATCTCGGAAACGGGTGGAGCTATCGACTTGAAATTTGGTATGTGAATGTATCTTGCCCCGGATACGAATTCTATCGGGTCGCCGAGCCCGTGCGACGCCAGCTTCGCGCATGCGCGGAAACGGGTGGAGCTATCGACTTGAAATTTGGTTTTTGAATAGCCCGGACGAAGTCGGGTCACCTTCTAGTTATAATATATATGCAATCCTCTGACGGTTCGGGTCTCTCAGTTTGCACGAATATATGTATCTCTTCAATAGAACGATAAATATACGTTTAATGCTTCTTCTATGAATCTCTTTTTGTTAGCTCATTTTGTGAGGGCCTGATTGCTATTCCCATATAAATATGACAGTTAAGAAGATATAATTGTTCAAGTGACTTAAGTGGGTCCCCATATGTCGGGATTGTGAAATGTGAACGTCCAAAACTACTTAAAATGATATGGAGATGGCCTGGGTGACTGTATATAACTTATATGTGGATAAAGGCGAATTTCAATCTTATCAATGGAAGTGCATATCCGCTCGCCATCCGCGATGCAAACAACACGAAATGTGATTTAATTCATGGTATATCATCAGAGAAAAACGTGTATGAATTCGGCGGAAATTGGTGCCAAATAAATTTGTACCAGCGTTTGCCTCTTTTGACATATTTAAACCACTTCTATTAGACTCTTGGATGCATGATATACTGGCGATGATTATATATATGTTTGGTGGTAATCAGCAACTAAACAAATTCTGAGAATAGTCATGACCCATATCTCTCACCCAACCGACACCAATTTGACGTCTTTAAATCACACGATGATATTCCTCGTAGCATAGAGAAGAATAATATATCAAATAGTTTATTAAATCAATTGTTGATGCAACGCTGACTCGAACAACTCCATATTGCAAAAGTGATTATGTATTCGTTTGGTGGAAATCGGCGACAAAACTATTTCACGATATATTTTTAATTTTGCCGACCACCCCCTTTTCTTCCCCTGACACCAACAGCGTCATTTTAGAAAAAAATTACCCTCACCGTTATCTTTCTTGTAAACAGTTACCCCTCTTAGAACGCCTTGGTGCCATCTCGATTGTACCGCGTGAAGTTATATATAGAACGCACACAGACAGACAGAAAGTCAGAGAGACAGCACGATTTGATTTCTTGTATCATTTGAGAAGAACGTGTCTGAATTTGATGGTAATTAGTACTAAACATATTTTGTATCAGTCTTGGTGACCCTCCCGTCCCTATTTCAGTCTCAAGTTGCACACACTAAGACTCATTAGAGATTAGAGATGCATATATATGAAATTGGTGAAAATTGGCGAGTATACAAATTCGTATCAAATTTAAGGTCCCCGTATCTCTCACCCATAGGGCACAAATTTGGTGTATCACAGAGAAGAATGTGTATCAATCTGGTGGAAATCGGCACTAAACATATAGATATAATTTGTTGTGTCCCTCTTATCTCTATACACCACTGACTCGAATGGCCCAACTTATGACATCCTTAAACCACACGAGTATACTCCTGATATCATGGATATGATTGTTTATAAGTTTGGTAATAATCGACGACTAAACAATTTTTTTATCAAATTTGATGGCAATCCACACCCCATCTCTCAAACAAAAAGCACCACTATGGCGTCTTTAAATCACACGATTAGATTCGTCGTACCTTGGATAAGAACGTGCAATTTGGTGGAAATTGGCGCAGAAAAATTGAGCATCAATGTTGGTGCCCCTGTCCCTTTCAATGCAACCCTGACTCGAGTGAGGCCACATTTGACAGATATAAGCAACACCATTAGACTCCTCCTACCATGGGGATGATTTTGTATAAGTGTGGTGGCAATCGGCGACTAAACCAATTATTATCAAATTTAGTGCCCACCCCTCCCAATCTCTCAACCAAAAGACAACAATTTGGCGTTGTTAAAGCGCACAATTAGATTCCTTATATCATGAAGAAGAATATATATTAATTTGGTGGAGATCGGCGCTAAAATTAGTTTTTCAAATTTTGGTGCCCCTCTCCCCTTCCGTGCATCCCTGACTCGAACGACACCACTTTTAAACCACACCGTTGGTTTTTTCATATCATGGGGATGATTATATATAAGTTTGGTGGAAATCGGTGACAGAAAACAAATCTGCCCATCCCCCTTCCGGACACCCCTGACGCAAACGGCGCGACTTTTGCCATATTTAAACCACACCATTAAATTCCTCATATCATGGGGATCATTATATATAAGTTTGGTGACCATCGGCGACAATTTTTTTCTTCTGCCCTCCCCCTTTTCTGCCCCTGACAACAACGGCGTCACTTTAGAAAATTCTAACCCCGACCATTATCTTTCTCGTAAACAGCTACTCCTAGTAGACCCCTTTGGCGTCATCTAGATGGTCCCCTGTGAATTTCTATAGAACACAGACAGACAGACAGACAGACAGATATTCGCAAATATAGATATAGATATATACAGTAGTTAAGCTCCAGTTCCAGGAGCTTACTGTTGCGCGCCACAATACACAGGCATTAATTTAATCCGGCGCCATTTATTTTCATCTCGCAACTTGATGACCTTGCGCATGTAATTGCGTTGTCTCTAGATGTGTATCTTGCCTTATCATGTAGTGTTTCTCCTTCTTTTTGTTTTGTTTTTGTTTTTATTAATTATTTTTTGTATTTTTTCCCCTTAATTCTGTTTTTGATGTCAATTTTGTTTTGTACACATTTATACCACTTTTTTATTTATTACTTCATTTGGGGTTTTTTTCTTCTTTCGAATTAATATTTTCTTTTTTCTCGCTCCTTTATGTTTGATTAGAGTTAGATTATTTTGTATATTATCATGTAATTATGTTAGTTTCTTGTGTTCGATTCTGAAACTCTACATGTATGGAGGAAAGAAATAAATATATAAATATGGGGCAGAGAAGGTGAAGAGGTGGACTCCATAAACTAAGAGCCATGGAAGATGAAGAGGTGGACTCCATCAAATAAGAGATAACGAAGATGGCGACGTAACGACATCTGATCTTTGTATATCTGTAGCTTGAAATCCGCTCCCCTTGTTTTAACCACGCTAACAGTGTTATATCAAGTATACACTCGAGGAGTAACATAATAAATATATCTTTTACCTCGATAAGTACATTTGGACGAGACATGACAAAATTGGCTAACCGAGTGCTAACTTCTGGTAACCTGGTTACCCAAATGGCAATAGTTCTAGCAAGCATGGGTTCCGTACAGTTCCGACAACTCTTAGGAAAACAATTCAGTTGGCATACACGTAGAACAGAGTATTACCGAAATGGGATTTCTGGGGATGAAAAGATGGCTGTTGAGAGCAGACGACGAATATGCAACTTATTTCCATTTGTTTTGCTAATGAGTGTGCAAGCTGCAAAACAGAGTTCAGTCCCCTCGCCACGGTATGTCTGACCGCTGCCGGCATGTGTATTTTCTTAAATAAATCTAACATTTTTTATTGAAGAGTTTTCTCAGTAACAATTGATCTAGACAATTTTCAAATTAATACGGACAGTTCAGTTTCTCAGAATAATGCAGATCGAATTGTAACCTACAAAAGTCTCAAGTAAATAAATGTGCTATTTCGTCACATTATCTGTAGGCGCTGGCAGCGGTAAGTCCTGCGTAGGGGACTGAACTCTGCATGGAGCTTGATGAGTGTGATCTCGTCATTATGTGTTATCTGTTATATACATATATGCTATTGGTATCGACGTGTTACGACATACACGTACTGTAGAGTGTAGACATGCCACGACAACCGTCGAAAGTAAATACTTATAAGCTTCATGCATATAGTCTGATCAATTTATTTGCACAACTTCTGGGCGCCAAAGCGTGCACATTCAGTCGCTCACGATAACATGGTATCATTTGTTAAAATATCTGAAACACACACTGAACTAATTACATTTTTGAACCAAAACCAACCAATATCAATACGTACGAACAGACTATAATCCAAGAAACATAGCACAACAGCTGCAATTCACGAAAAAGGGCAGAATCTGGGGAACGATATATCCAAAATCCGCTGAAATCCGCTTTGGGGAATTTTTTCTACTGCTCTTTGAAATAGGGTCATATTTATGGCTTTTTGTGTCAGTTTTACTGTTTCTTATTAGTCCAGTCAAACCGATGGAAAGAAACGCCCAGCCATGACAAAATTGCTATGCAATGTCTTTAGGTGTTTTTGAATGTGAATATACCCATAGAATTACATAACCAAAATCCCCATGAATCCCAGGATGGGAAATTCGTCATTTTTGGTTCAAAAGTCAGGAATATGTAAACAAAAAACGGTGAAAATTGTAATTTTCTTGTTGAGAGTCAGATTTTAAGGTGAACCTATATTAAATTGGTAACAAGCTGTTTTTGGTGTTATTTTGTCTGGCAGATTCTGGGGAATAATATATCCAAAATTTGCTTTGGGGAAAATTTTCTACATACCTTTGAAATAGGGTCCTATTTATGGCTTTGTTGTGTCAATTTTGCAGTTCCTTATTAGTCCAGTCAAACTAATGAAAAGAAACGCCCAACCGTGAACAAATTTGCTATGCAATGACGTTTGGTGTTTTTGAGTGTGACTATAATCATATAATAACATATCCAAAATGCCCATGAACCAGAATGGGAAAGTCGTCATTTTTGGGCCAAAAGACTGGAATATGTAGAAATACAAATGGTGAAAATTGGAATTTTTGTCCGGGAACCAGGTCGCCAACATGCATCCCCCGAGACTGGGCCCCCAGTATTAAACTTGATCCATTTTTGTTTTCGTAAGGATGTCTACTCAAACTAATTTGACGCTAACGTGTGGCCGTGTATGTACCGGACAATATGGCGGCAATTTCCTTGAGTGTACTACCAATCACTTCAATGTCATATACATTCATTAATGTGACAGAAACCTGCAAAAAACCGCATTATTCTTGTTGCCATAGCATATGCCTGTCATTTCGTGCATAATTTGACTCTAAAACTATAAAATGGCGAATCCTAATCCGTTATAATAAGTCATATCCCGAGGATTTGACAATTCGGTGTTTAAACAGTTTTCAAAATGACAGCGAAAATGGCAGTCGGAAGTGAACAATTTAAATTTTGTTGTTGTTGATTTTTTTTCACTATATCGAATAAACGTATAGCCAATATGTAGTCATATAATTATGCCACCATACGATTTTCCAAAGCTACCAATTAGTTTCATAATACATCAAATGAGTGTCCCAAACCACATAACGAGTGCGCCAAACCATATACAGAGTTACAAAATCGAGTATCCAAAAACGAACATGTGAGTATCCAAATCCATACGACGGGCGCCCCAAATCCAAACATTGTCCCAAACCATCGAAGGGTGTCCCAATCCACCAAACGAGTTTCAGAAACCACACAGACTGATGTAGACTGGGGTAGGTAGTGCCCAAAACGATACTCAACTGGTGTCATAACCCACACATAGTATTATTGATCCATTTTTGTTTTCGTAAGGATGTCTGCTCAAACTTATTCGACGCTAACATGTGGCTGTGTATGTACCGGACAACATGGCGGCAATTTCCTGGAGTGTACTACCAATACCGAATACTACCGATACATTGCGTTCATAGTATACCACACTGCATTTTTTGTGATAAAAGCGATATATTCGTGTTTCATCACTAATTCGGAGGCAATTATTATACTAATTTTTGAGACACTGACAATTGGATCTAAACAATTTACCCAGTAATATATGTATATCTCTCATACTGTTCTATAGCAGTGAATTTTGAAGGGTACCCAATAATGTGCTGAATGTGATTTTGAACTGCTGGACTGGAGTGGAGGTCGGTCAAATGGTGTTTTCTCTATGTATTTGGTTGTCACATCAAATAAAAGTCATTTGCATAACCGATATATTAATATCATTTATTATACTGTGCAATACACAATGTACAATTATATGTTATTATGTATGCATACTGCCCTTATAATGATGTTTTTGCCAATTAAACTTATCTAACCTATACCCGAATAACTTCATTATAATTTAGTTAAACTGCGCACTGGGAATCTTCTGAACTGCTCCACATGAAGTGCTGAACGGGATTTTGAACTTGGGTGGTGGTCAGTCAAATGTTTTTCTCTCCCTGTATATGGGTATGGCCCATCGATTACAAGTCATTTGCACAACCTAAATTCTACTAACTTCGTTATACTTGAGTTCAATTACGTTCGCGATAATCTTCTGAACTGCAACTGCCGTACTGCTGAACTGGATTTTGAACTGCTGAACGGGTGTCGCTGGGGTCAAAACGGTGTGCCCTTCCTGTAGTGGATATAACACTTATAGCACGTGTAATTAACAGAACTCACGACCGACTGTCATTGTAATTGAGTTAAACTGAAATCAGGAAATCTACCGACCAGGTGTTAACGTGCTGATCAGCAGATGATTCAGCGTTTTTGGCGCACCCTTCATATATTTCATATTAGTATCTTAATAAAATGGAGGCGAGAGCAATAAAAGAGTTATACAAGAAAAGGGAAATCTTGTCGTTTGTTCAGAAAATAAAATAGCTTCTGTTAATTGAGGATTTAGGAATCAGAATTTGGTAATAAACCTGACATTTTCTCACTGAAATTGAATGGACTTATTATTGGCGTCTGATATTAACTAAAACAGCCACGTGGACGGTTTACTCCAACTCCATACGAATTAATGTATACAACAATAATCAAATTAAGTAAAAAGTCAAACACGTTCCCGACTAACACACGGGTGCCACTGAAGTGTCGTCCAAACATTTCTCTCATCATTCCCATTCTTATTCAAATTAGATTAAGATAGAAATGAAGAGGTACATAATACGTTGTCCTGTCCCCAACAGTTTAGAACACAACACAACTAAATCATGGAGTACCAACACCGTGATTCGTCTCTGAGCTGGGGACGTATTGTCCATATTCGAGTGAGTATTTCCTTTTCAGTCATTTTTCTCTCCAAATGTTTATTGAAGAATCAATCACAATTTTATGTTCTTGATGTTTATTTGATCTCAAGTCCAACAAATATAAGTATGGTCATTGAATGAGGTGACAAATACACGTATAGGCCATATAGAGCTATTGCTGAAGAGCAGCGGGGGGGGGGGGGGTCGGACCAACAGTAGACATTTCCCAACTCTGTGTTTCTCGACAGTGTAAGAAATCATAACATTTTCATTCCAGACTACGTCGCGGTGGCGCTCAATTAATTATCTGCGTTAATGTTTGACCCTGTGCCAATGCATTCTCTTATATATGTGAGTCGACCATAGGTCGCCTCGCATATATAAGAGAATGCATTGGCCTAACAATTTTTTATCATTTTATTTATATAAACTTTTCGTACATTCTTTAACAATTTTTAGGACATACAATAAAACAACATCCAGAGTGTGAATAACCCTGCAGGGAGCCCCAAACATATATAGAAGCATGTGTACGTCTGCTCATGTTTGTCTGGGGCTCTGTATGTGTGACATTATAAAATTATAAATGATAAAACTTATATTTCCCTGCAGGGAGCTCCAAACATATAGAAGCATGTGTATTGAGTGTCGTCTGCTCATGTTTGTCTGGGGCTCTGTATGGGTGAAATTATAAACTTGTTAAAGAATATAAGAAACAATTATTAAAATTGTAAAAAATTGTAAAAAATAATAACAAATGATAAAAAATTGTTATAGGCCAATGCATTCTCTTATGTATGCGATGCGACTTATGGTCGACTCGCAGATATAAGAGAATGCATTGGCACAGGGTCTTTCATGTTAATGTTTAATGTCTACAATCTAATGTGGTCTTAACTCATTCAGTGCCAGGTTACCTTTGGAAACGCATAGCTGTGTGCCAGGTTTCCTGGGAAAAAAACAATCATTTACACTAACTAGTTATTTACTTTGATTATTCAATATTGGAAAACATCGAACTGACACAAAGTTCTTTGAAAGTCCAATTCCGGTACCGATTGCGTGAAATTACAAATCTGTTGTTTTATATGGCCATCTAACTAATTTATTCTGTGCAGTTTTAGTCATTAATTTTGCTGGTGGAATAACATAGCATTATGTTAGGCAATGATATGAGTGATGGGGGTGATCAGTGAGACTTAACGAATTTTCTAAATGGGATAACGTTTACAATAACCAATTCCTAGAAAAGCAGATGACAAAACTGAAAAAATTTGAAAATCAATAGTTTCCGTTCTTTAACAATCGTACTATCGCTGTGCGGCGTATACTAGTTGCCCGTTCGTGGGGTACAAGCAGCTGTATGTACCACGTCAATGACACATTTTGGGCCATCGGAGTAACCCGGTGACAATTCCATCGAATTCAGCGCGTCGAAAAACTCCTCACTACCAAATTTCAGTTCGATATCTTAAAACGTGTAAGAGCAATCTATTGACAATGTTTTCTACAGTAATTTATCACTGTAATTTGGCGAACCCCTTAAGATACATAGTTTGATAGGCGCAATGTGCACGTTGTCCAAATCAGCGTTTCTCGATCTTTTGATGACTCGAACATTGTGTAACAACGCGATACCCCTCTGTATTGATCTGGAGGGGTACCAACCCCACAAGCAGTTTCAAGCTAATTACACTAACTGCCGCGTCGATTCTGTTGTCAACGATGGCTTTTTTCGTAAATGGTACGACTACAACACACACCGTGTGATAATTTGTGCATGAATTATATTATTATTTTTAATGTATTTTCAGTGTTTATTAAATTTTTCAGCGAGATATTTTATATTCAATGGAAATATTTCCCCGCAGAATTCTCAAGTTCCCGATGTCCGGTCGTAATAAATTTCATACCCATGAATCGGCCAGAGACTGAACTTGCAACATGCAATAACTTGCCATTAAAATATTTTATAGAAAAGCCACAAAAGTCACCTAAACACAGTCCGCATTGTAAGGTGCAGTGATAAACTACCGTAATAAACTGTCTTCCGAAATATATCTAGTGGAGTTATTTGGGGTTTATAACCCTCGATTATTTCAATTAGTACTTATTTTCCCGGTCCAATCGTAATAAGTTTGGTATCCACGGATTGGTAAAAGATTTATCTTGCCACATGCAAAATGTTGGCTTAAAAATATTTTTAGAAATCCGAGGACAGGCATTGGAACAAAGCAAAACTTTCGACCAATACAATGCTTGTTTGGGTTTGTATCGATTAATATGACAAGTTCCCGATGTCCGATAGTAATACATTGCACACCCATGAATCGGCCAGAAACTGATCTTGCCTTTGGGCTTTGGAGATTTTTTCAATTAGTACGTCATGTTCCCGACGTCCAATCGTAATACATTTGGCATCCGCGTTTTGTTAAAAGATTTATCTTCCAACATGCAAAAGGTTGCCTTTAAAAATATTTATAGAAATCCGTCGACAGGCATTCAAACAGCAAAATTTTCGACCAATAAATTTCTTGTTTGAATTTGTATCGCTTAATATGACAAGTTCCCGATATCCGATAGTTATACATTTCACACCCATGAATCGGCCAGAGACTGATCTTGCCACATCCAAAAAATTTCTGCTAAAATTATTGATAGAAAACCCACAAAAGTCATCTAAACACAGCCCGTATTGTAGTGCGCAATGATAAACTCTCGTAATAAACTGTCTTCCGAAATATATAGTAGGGTTATTTGGGGTTTATACCCCTCGAGATTATTTCAATTAGTACGTCATGTTCCCAACGTCCAATCGTAATAAATTTGGTATCCGCTGTTTGTTAAAAGATGTATCTTGCAACAAGCACAAGGTTGCCGTTAAAAATATTATAGAAATCCGAAACTTTCGACCAATACGTTTCTTGTTTGGTTTTATATCGATTAATATGACAAGTTCCCGATGTCCGATCGTAATAAATTTCATTCCCATGAATTGGCCAGAGACCGACCTTGCAACATCCAAAAATTTGCCATAAAATTGTTTATAGAAATCCCACAAAAGTTACCTAAAGACTGCCCGTATTGTAATGCGCAATGATAAACTCCCGTAATAAACTGTCTTCCGAAATATTTCTAGTGGGTTTATTTGGGGTTTATACCCCTCGAGAATATTTAAATTAGTACGTCATGTTCCCGACGTCCAATCGTAATAAATTTGGTATCCACGGATTGGTAAAAGATCTATCTGGGAATATGCAAAAGGATGCCGTTAAAACTATTTAGAGAAATCAGACGACAGGCATTCAAACACAACCAAACTTTCGACCATATTATAGAGCGCAATGATAAACTCCCGTAATAAACTGTCTTCCGAAATATATCTAGTGGGGTAATTTGAGGTTTATACCCCTCGAGATTATTTCAATTAGTACGTCATGTTACCGACGTCCAATCGTAATAAGTTTTGTATACACGGATTGTTAAAAGATTTATCTTGCAACATGCAAAACGTTGCCGCTAAAATATTTCTAGAAATCCGACGACAGGCATTCAAACACAGCCAAACTTTCGACCAATACATTTCTAGTTTGGGTTTGTATTGATTAATATGACAAGTTCCCGATGTCCGATCGTCATAATTTTCATGCACAAATCTGCCGCTAAAATGTTTATAGAAAACCCACAAAAGTCATCTAACCACAGCCCGTATTGTAGTGCGCAATGATAAACTCTCGTAATAAACTGTCTTCCGAAATATATCTAGTGGGGTTATTTGAGGTTTATACCCCTCGAGATTATTTCAATTAGTACGTCATGTTTCCGACGTCTAATCGTAATAAGTTTTGTATCCACGGATTGTTGAAAGATTTTTCTTTCAATATACAACACGTGGCCGCTATAATATTTATAGAAATCCGACGACAGGCAATCAAACACAGCCAAACTTTCGACCGTATTG
This sequence comes from Siphonodentalium dalli, assembly GCA_032622095.1. Taxonomy (NCBI): domain Eukaryota; kingdom Metazoa; phylum Mollusca; class Scaphopoda; order Gadilida; family Siphonodentaliidae; genus Siphonodentalium; species Siphonodentalium dalli. The sequence goes on from CP136064.1 coordinate 296,655,975, forward strand.
TAGTGCGCAATGATAAACTCCCATAATAAACTGTCTTCCTAATTATATCTAGTGGGGCTATTTGGGGTTTATACCCCTCGAGATTATTTCAATTAGTATGTCATGTTCCCGACGTCCAATCGTAATAAATTTGATATCCACAGATTGGTAAAAGATTTATCTTTCAAAATATAAAAGGTTACCGTTATAAATATTTACAGAAATCCGACGACAGGCATTCAAACAGGCAAATTTCGACCAATACATTTCTAATTTGGGTTTGTATCGATTAATATGACAAGTTCCCGAGGTCCGATCATCATAAATTTCATACCCATTAATCGACCAGAGACTGAACTTGCAACATACAAAAATTGCCGCTAAAATGTTAAGAGAATAGCTACAAAAGTCACCTAAACTCAGCCCGTATTGTAGGGCGCAATGATAAACTCCCGTAATAAACTGTCTTCCGAAATATATCTGGTGGGGATATTTGGGGTTTATACCCCTCGAGATTATTTCAATTAGTTCTTCATGTTCCCGACGTCCAATCGTAATACATTTGGTATCCACTGTTTGTTAAAATATTTATCTTGCAACAAGCACAATGTTGCCGTTAAAAATATTATAGAAATCCGAAACTTTCGACCAATACGTTTCTTGTTTGGTTTTATATCGATTAATATGACAAGTTCCCGATGTCCGATCGTAATAAATTTCATTCCCATGAATCGGCCAGAGACCGATCTTGCAACATCCAAAAATTTGCCATAAAATTGTTCATAGAAATCCCACAAAAGTTACCTAAAGACAGCCCGTATTGTAATGTGCAATGATAAACTCCCGTAATAAACTGTCTTCCGAAATATATCTAGTGGGTTTATTTGGGGTTTATACCCCTCGAGATTATTTTAATTAGTACGTCATGTTCCCGACGTCCAATCGTAATAAATTTGGTATCCACGGATTGGTAAAAGATCTATCTGGGAATATGCAAAAGGATGCCGTTAAAACTATTTAGAGAAATCAGACGACAGGGATTCAAACACAACCAAACTTTCGACCATATTATAGTGCGCAATGATAAACTCCCGTAATAAACTGTCTTCCGAAATATATCTAGTGGGGTAATTTGAGGTTTATACCCCTCGCGATTATTTCAATTAGTACGTCATGTTACCGACGTCCAATCGTAATAAGTTTTGTATACACGGATTGTTAAAAGATTTATCTTGCAACATGCAAAACGTTGCCGCTAAAATATTTCTAGAAATCCGACGACAGGCATTCAAACACAGCCAAACTTTCGACCAATACATTTCTAGTTTGGGTTTGTATTGATTAATATGACAAGTTCCCGATGTCCGATCGTCATAATTTTCATGCACAAATCTGCCGCTAAAATGTTTATAGAAAACCCATAAAAGTCATCTAAACACAGCCCGTATTGTAGTGCGCAATGATAAACTCTCGTAATAAACTGTCTTCCGAAATATATATGGTGGGGATATTTGAGGTTTATACCCCTCGAGATTATTTCAATTAGTACGTCATGTTCCCGACGTCCAATCGTAATAAATTATATATCCACGGTTTGTTAAAAGATTTATCTTTCAATGTACAACACGTGGCCGCTATAATATTTATAGAAATCCGACGACAGGCAATCAAACACAGCCAAACTTTCGACCATATTATAGTGCGCAATGATAAACTCCCGTAATAAACTGTCTTCCGAAATATATCTAGTGGGGTTATTGAGGTTTATACCCCTCGAGATTATTTAAATTAGTACGTCATGTTTCCGACGTCTAATCGTAATAAGTTTTGTATCCACGGTTTGTTAAAAGATTTATCTTTCAATGTACAACACGTGGCCGCTATAATATTTATAGAAATCCGACGACAGGCAATCAAACACAGCCAAACTTTCGACCGTATTGTAGTGCGCAATGATAAACTCCCGTAATAAACTGTCTTCCTAATTATATCTAGTGCGGTTATTTGGGGTTTATACCCCTCGAGATTATTTCAATTAGTACGTCATGTTCCCGACGTCCAATCGTAATAAATTTGGTAACTACAGATTGGTAAAAGATTTATCTTTCAAAATATAAAAGGTTACCGTTAAAATTATTTACAGAAATCCGACGACAGGCATTCAAACAGGCAAATTTCGACCAATACATTTCTAATTTGGGTTTGTATCGATTAATATGACAAGTTCCCGAGGTCCGACAATCATAAATTTCATACCCATTAATCGATCAGAGACTGAACTTGCCACATACAAATATTGCCGCTAAAATGTTTAGAGAATAGCCACAAAAGTCACATAAACTCAGCCCGTATTGAAGGGCGCAATGATAAACTCCCGTAATAAACTGTCTACCGAAATATATCTGGTGGGGATATTTGGGGTTTATACCCCTCGAGATTATTTCAATTAGTTCTTCATGTTCCCGACGTCCAATCGTAATCAAGTTGGAATCCATAGATTGCTAAAAGATTTATCTTACAACATGCAAAAGTTTTCCATCACAAATATTTATAGAAATCCGACGACACGCATTCAAACACAGCCAAACTTTGGACCGTGTGGTAGTGCACAATGATAAACTCCCATAATAAACTGTCTTCCGAAATATATCTAGAGGGGTTATTTGAGGTTTATACCCCTCGAGATTATTTCAATTAGTACGTCGTGTTCCCGACGTCTAATCGTAATAAATTTTGTTTCCACGGATTGTTAAAAGATTTATCTTGAAACTTGCAAAACGTTGCCGCTAAAATATTTCTAGAAATCCGACGACAGGCATTCAAACACAGCCAAACTTTCGACCAATACATTTCAAGTTTGTGTTTGTATCGATTAATATGCCAAGTTTCCGATGTCCGATCATCATCAATTTTATACCCATGAGTCGGCCAGACACTGAGATAGCAACTTGCAAAATTCTGCCTCTAAAAATGGTTACAGTAAACCCACAAACGTCATCTAAACACAGCCCGTATTGTAGTGCGCAATGATAAACTCCCGTAATAAACTGTCTTCCGAAATATATCTAGTGGGGTTATTTGGGGTTTATACCCCTCGAGATTATTTAAATTAGTACGTCATGTTCCCGACGTCTAATCGTAATAAATTTTGTTTCTTCGGATTGGTAAAAGATCTATCTTGCAACATACAAAAGATTGCCGTTAAATTATTTTAGAGAAATCCGACGACAGGAATTCAAACACAGCCAAACTTTCGGCCAATACATTTCTAGTTTGGGTTTGTATCGATTAATATGACAAGTTCCCGATGTTCGATCGTCATAATTTTCATACCCGTGAATCGGCCAGAGAATGAACATGCAACATTCCCAAATTCGCCGCTAAAACTGTTTATAGAAAAGCCACAAAAGTCACCTAAACACAGCCCGTATTGTAGTGCGCAATGAAAAACTCCCGTAATAAACTATTCCGGTATATATCTAGTGGGGTTATTTGGGGTTTATACCCCTCGAGATTATTTCAATTAGTATGTCATGTTCCCGACGTCCAATCGTAACATGTTTGGTATCCACGGATTGTTAAAAGATTTATCTTTCAAAATGCATAAGGTGCCGTTAAATTTATTTACAGAAATCCGACGACAGGCATTCATACACAGCCAAACTTTCGACCAATACATTTCGAGTTTGGGTTTGTATCGATTAATATCACAAGTTCCCGATGTCCGATCATCATAAATTTCATACCGATTAATCGGCCAGAGACTGAACTTGCAACATACAAAAATTTGCCGCTAAAATATTTATAAAATAGCCACAAATGTCACCTAAATACAGCCCGTATTGAGGGCGCAACAATAACATCCCGTAATAAACTGTCTTCCGAAATATACATAGTGGGGTTATTTGGGTTTTATACCCCTCGAGATTATTTCAATTAGTACGTCATGTCCCCGACGTCCAATCGTTCAAGATATTTATAGAAATCCGGCAACAGGCATTCAAACACAGCCAAACTTTCGACCAATACATTTCTTGTTTGGGTTTCTATCGATTAATATGACAAGTTCCAGAACGGATGTCCGATCATAATAAATTTCATACCCATCAATCGGCCAGAGACTGAACTTGCCACATCCAAAATTTTTCCATTAAAATTATTTATAGAGAACCCACAAAAGTCACCTAAACACAGCCCGTATTGAGTAGTGCGCAATGATACACTCCCGTAATAAACTGTCTTCCAAAATATATCCAGTGGATTTATTTGGGGTTTATACCCCTCGAGATTATTTAAATTAGTACGTCATTTTCCCGACGTCCAATCGTAATAAATTTGGTATCCACTGATGCAAAATGATGCCGTTAAAATATTTATAGAAATCCGACGACAGGCATTCAAACAAAACCAAACTTTCGACCATATTGTAGTTCGCAATGATAAACTCCCGTAATAAACTGTCTTCCGAAATATATCTAGTGGGGTTATTTGAGGTTTATACCCCTCGAGATTATTTCAATTAGTCTGTCATGTTGTAAAGAGCATTGGATATGTTCCTAGTTTTCAATAAAATTTGATATTAATTCGTTCTCGGTCAGAAAATGTACAATCTTAGGGGTGATATGGTTGGAATTTAATATCAGTTGGACTATTTCAGGCACCAGGTGAAAAATTCTAATTTAATAACGATGGGAGTGCAAACGAAAATTAGTCATGTTGCGAAAACGGATTGGATCATGTGTGTGGTCCAAATACCAACTTATTCTATTATATTCTATTCTACTCATGTTTCCATCATCAAAATGTTGTTCATCATAAATGTACTATTAATGGGGGAAAATTAATATTGTTTAAAACAAATACCACCTTACCCAACGAATGTCCGGGTCACGTTCCAGCGATGGGTCACACCCTTTCAGTTTAAAGGTGTTCCCCAGTTTGAAACCAATCGATCAAAACATGGATACTAAAAACGCTCTCTATTTTACACTGTAAATGGCACTAATATGCATATAATATAACATTTATTTGATACATTTGCTTGAAAAATAAAAAATTACTCTACAACAACAATTTGTATTTTAGAATTCCAGCTAATCTGCCATCCATGATATAATGGAAATCTGGTCATCTTGTTCTACAACTTAGAGATTATAGAAACCAACAACAACCTTTGAGTATAGTATCTCCTGAAATAATACTGATCCACACAGGCAATAGGCAACCCATCTCGACAAACACAGTATCAATGCTATTGATCATCGCCGGCAAATTAACCCTTCTACAGCCAATTCCCAATCAACTTCAATTGACGACATATTGGATCCTGAACATCTCAAGGAACAAATATTTAAATTAGTATTGCAATACACAGACTCTTTTTATTAATGGCATAAATAAGATAGGATTTTGCTCTAAATTCAAATGAAAGTTGACCTCAAACCAGGCACAATACCGATTTCTTTTTAATTTCCAACTTCACTTAATAAGAAAACAATTATTGTTGCTGGGATAAAACGTTATTAGGTGCAAATATAATTGAACCCACTGAACATGGTTATTGGGGTTTTCCAGCAGTTCTCATAAACAAAATCTCTTCACCCTGACTAGTTATCGACCCGAGGAAGCTCAATTATGTCTCTATTCCTCTAAATGGCCCATGCCAAGTTTCACCGAAATATCTAGCTAACTACACAGTTCTACCATCTTCAGCATATTTTATTTATCACATGCATGACAATGGGGTATTGTTTCACATCTCCCTGAATATGGCCTAATTGTTAAACTATCACAGTGAAAATTCTGCCAACTTCAAGTAAACTTTTGGGCTATATCATATCAGTCGCAGATACCTCACCTGATCTTGATAACATTTAAATTATCAAGTCCCTTCCCTCACCTACAAAAGTTAATGAAGTTTGGAGATTATTATGAATACTTCATTACTACTGAAATTGCTCACAAATATTCGAAAATTGCACAGCCTCTAAGAAAACTTACAGCTAAATACGCGAAATTCGTGTGGGACACCCCATGTCAGACAGCGTTTGACACACTCAAAGACAATTTAGCAAACTCCCTACTTCAGTTTACCCGGATCCAGACAAACTTTTTTATTTTGACAGTGGATGCCTTTCTCCACAGTACTGGTGCTATTTTGTCACAACATGCTAGAGAAAGTCAACTGTACCCTCACGATAATCGAATCGAATTACCTATTGCTTTTGCCAGTAAAAAACTCCAAAAAAATCACAAAAGAAATACTCTGTCAATGAGAAAGAAGCATTCCCCATATTCACATTTGCAAGACAATTTAAACTTTACTTACAATGTTCTCAAGTCTAAATGAAAACAGACCATCTACCCTCATCCGCATGTTTAAAAAACATGACTTAATGAACACAATAATCCAAAAAAGGTTCATGGACATATCAGCCTTAAACCAGAAAATCACCTATATCAAAGGTAATGACAATGTTACGGCCAACTTAACCCCGTGATGGGACCATTTGCGCCAAAAGCACAACCAGGGAACAGATATATATTAACTATAATAGTTACATTTTCACTCTGTATATCAGCATATGCATTACCGACTAAGATGGTTGACAAATTCTAGAACGCCGTAACAGTATTTTGCCTTGGTGGGGTAGAGGCAAGTCATTTTAAGCGATATTGGCAGCAAGTTTTTTAATTCAACATTCACTGGTTTATGTATATACCACCATAATGAACATCAAAAAACTTCCTTTTACTCTCCTACTTCTAACAGAATTGCAGAACGTAACCATTTAACTTTAGCCTCAGTCATTTCTAAAATCACCCAAGCAAATGTCGAAAACTGGGACCTATGTTCGAATTACACATCAAAGAAAATGAATGTTCATGTTTCAATAGCTTAAATGCGTAGTCCATTCTACCGAACATTCTTCCAAGAGTCACAAATAAGCATAGACCAAATTCTAACACACAGAGCAATATATTGAAGATCAATTTTAACCAAAACCCTTGAACACATTATTTTTAACCCTTTCAGTGCCAGGTCCGATTTTTGTATCAACCCATATACCCTGTGCCAATGCATTCTCTTATATATGCGAGTCGAGCATAGGTCGCCTCGCATATATAAGAGAATGCATTGGCCTAACAATTTTTCATCATTTGTTATTATTTTTTACAATTTTAATAATTTTTTCAAATATTTTGTAGGATTAGTGCCTGGGAATCTTACATTTTTCATGGGTATAAAAATTATTACTATGAATACTTGGTGATTGTTTTGAGTTATAACATGCCCCTAATGTTTTATCCAGTTTTTAAATTCGCTATAGCATGCTTAAGCATACCCAAAAAAAATTCAACCCAAACAAATCTAAAAAAAATATATATATATTTTTTTAGGGCCGATTTTAAAGACCGTAAATTAGGGCCGATGAGATCGGCCCCTGGCACTGAAAGGGCTAATCTCCTAGACGGTACCATCCCATTTTTTTCGGCATGGTAAAACCTTGTCCAAACTCATTACGGAGAGGTTAGTTCATGGATAGAGAAAAACCCAAAATTATGCCGAAATCTCTTTGCATGGCAAACATCCTCTCCAAAACTACATGACAAATCTATCTCTTTGCATGGCAAACATCCTCTCCTAAACTGCATATGACAAATCTCTTTGCATGGCAAACATCCTCTCCAAAACTACATATGACAACGGTGCAGTATGCAAACATTTTCACTCTTCATATTCATGATAGGTGTCACATTTGTTCCTTCACTGCTTCTCCCCTCACATTCAAGAACTGAGAAACGACTTCTGGTACAAAATTCTAAACAAACACATAGTAGAAGTATATACATTGTTAGACAATCTCAAACCAGAAGGATTTCTCACATATGCAGCCGGTGGCACCGATCACCCAATTATAATGCAATTATGTGACGAGGAAAATTCTATTCATGTATGTTTTCATATGTATTTTGTGCTCAATTTACACATCCATGTATGATTAATAACACATAGCATTCATGTGTACTCTTTCTGCATACAATTAGTGTATATAATTGGTCATGCGCATGACTGTGAAACTCCCACATGTATATAATTATTATATATAATATCAACATGTGTTGGAGGAATAAACATTATCTCTCTGTTAAAGCGACAGTCATATACTGTCAATTTTAGTACAATTCTTATTTATCGGCCGGATTCCATCCGTTTTGTTAACGCATACATATGAAACGTGTATTTCACTTACGTACGAGCTTGATAACACAGAAGTAATAAATTGTTTGGAAAAGATTTACTACGTCCAGTTCCGAAATTGTGTGTTTAATTAGAATGTTGGTCGTATGAAAACAAAACTGATGGCTTCAGGTCCTCAGGTGCACTTCTAGGCCTTTTAACAGATATAAAACATGTTGTTATGCTTTTTCGCGAGTAAGCACATGACCCTACGTTGGGCAGACCAGTTCTCCCGTATAGACAAGGTCATTGGCTTATAGCCTGGATGCCAAAAAAGGCCAATATATTCATTCAATACCAAACTTCATATTATTTGCCAAATGAATTTATCGCGTGCGGTGTTTAACGGTGTACTGTGTAAAATCGCGACGGTATCGATGTTCCTACATGTTATGCCGAACGTGGTGTATTTATATAAACTTTTAAAGGTTTATAATTAAGGTATATTAAAAAGGCGCAGTTGAATATACGTGATGATATGAACATGAAATTTAAACTGGCATACACGCGATTATGTTTACATTAGCTTAATTATATTACCTTCTAAATATGTGTACCCGTGACATGGTATTCTGTAATCATTGTTGACTCCGTTATCCTTATTGAATGAATTGTATAAACTGTGTGTCTATTACAGTACATATATATTCGCACCATATTCACACATCAATCAACCAGACACAGCTTACTTCCGTAGACTATTAGTAGTAATGATTTCAACCGATACCGTTGACATACATAATGACGTAGGTAAAACGTAATCATGTCCCGTGATTGATGGCGTAATACCCAACAAGTGCTACATGTACTTTAATCCTCTACTGGAAGTGCTATATAATGATTGAAATTATATCCGCGCTGTTTGGTAGCATAGTGAAGTTGTGGTTTGGTACGGCTTATATCGAAATACTCATTTAAAAATTTAATATTTTGGTCCCAATTAATAAATTTTGAGGGACATATATTGAGGCGAATAAGGTAAATGGAGCAAATTAAGGACTAAGAGATGATCAACTAAATGGAACAGAGAACTAAATGAATAATAGGTTTGTAAATAATTAGCACAGACACTGATATGTCAGGAAAACGTCAAATATATAATCAAAACCGAAAGACCCCTCTGACGCAGAACACAGGTCATGGGTTCCATATATCGTAGCTTTGTATGACCAACTAATGTGAGTAAAGGGGGATGCCCAATGACACTTGAGTCCACGCCAAGAGGTGCCATGTCAGTATCGAGAGACTCTGATCATATCGTCCAGTATGCGCAACAATATTTGTGTATAAGATGTGTATGATGTGGGTCTCAGACATGCATTGGACGATTAACGGATAAACTGGCTTTTTGCATAAATACAGGCTAAAAGATTTTCAACAAAGCATTTCTTTGGATATATCAGTTGAAAAATCCAACAGCCAGACGGCTTATTTTTAAAGACTCGAGACAAAGTCGAGGGCCATTAATAAGGTGCTAATCATTTCTGGAGGGCCAATAATACACCACAATACCCAACAACTTCATTTTATTATTATTATTACCACTTTCTCTGTTGAAACATGAGGGTCAATGACGTTAAGCAATATTTGGAAGCAAAATTGATTGGAATTAACCAAATTTTTAAGATTTAATTTGTTAGATATTCAAACTGAAGATGTTATGGTATACGGCATTTTGAAAGAGAAAATTCATTCAGCTTAGTCGAGGAGTAATTAGAGTACATGTAAGGAGAAATATGTATGAATGTTAAAAACTGAACTTAGTCCATTGACAGGAGGAAGTATCAATATAGCTATTGACATGTTCAGTCCATGCGAATGGGCAAAAGATACCGAATCAATAAATTTTTGTTTTCACAAGCGGAGTCATTTTGTATAAAACTTCCTAAAAAGAATTTGAGACTATTACATGTGATGTGTGCAGCTAGCAATTATTTTATATTGGCCTTAATACACCTGTAAAGTTATAATTAGATATTAAATTTAATATTTGGTATATATCTCCATCGGGGACAGGGGAAATGGAATATTTATCTGCTGCAGGCGAGGCTAATCCATGTGAGCTGTCACCATGCAACATCAACGGTGGTATCAACCAGAACTGTTCACCATCAGATATCACTGGTGGATAAAACCAGACTTGTTCACCGTCTGATATCGAAAGGTTGGAAGAATACACAAATATATTATTTATATAAGTGACATAAATTATACCATAAAAAGTTCACTTGCTGTGGGCAGAACAAGCCTGAGTTTACCGTGCCTGTCATTTGCAGAATGAGGTTCCCAGAGGTTGAATTTAATTATGCTAACCTGCATAGTAGGCTAGGATCACCAAAATCACCCTCTGTGGACATCATTCTGATTAGGACTTATCTGCTATGGGAGACATAGACTCAGATTGAAGTACCAAAATGGTGAATATTGTTATGCACACCCATTGGGAACCTTGATTATGCAAAGTGTCATCTGCCAATTTGGGGATATAGAGAAACTAAACTAAAAAAGAAATCAAATATATGTGAAGAAGTTTATATAGAAATTTGATAATAACGAAACTTTCCAGAAAAGATTAGGCCTAAGCAGAATGAGGTCCCCAGTGGGTGAATTTAGTGATGCTAGCCCACTATGTGGGATAGCGTCACAACATTCACACTCTGGGAACCTCATTCTGCAAATGACAGGCATATTATTCTCAGGTTTGGGGCATCTGTTCCTATATTTTCTGGATTTTTCAAATCGTTCACAGATGTAGCTAACCTTTCAAGGGCGATTACAATCATAGCCAGATTTTCATATTCATGTGGGCCTAATGAACCAGACTAGTTAAGCACATTCTTGAGAAAATTAATGAAAAATAAACTTACTGAAGGGGAGAAATAAATTATATATTAGTTTAACAGAGGGTGAATTCAGTGACATTATCCCACATAGTGGGCTAGCATCACCAAATTCACCCTCTGGGAACCTCATTCTGCTTAAGTATCAACTGCTATGGGAGACCTAGGATCAGATTGAAGTTCCACATTTTATCTTCTGCAAATTAGGGAATATAGAAACTGAACAATGCTCCTACCTGTTGTCAGGGAATACAGGTAGCGACTGTAAACATATTAGCATCATAAGTTTATCAATAATGGCCGTGGGTATCAGTTCACTAGATCAACACTTGGTTTATTACTGTTCGCGTTTGGCGATTTTCGTTCGTTTAGTACAAGTTTTGTCTGGTAAGCATCAAGGTAACTTGCTATCAAGTTATTATTTCAAATTCCAGAGATATCTTCACATGTTGTGTAAACTATGAGTGTAAAATTACCAGAGGGTGAATTTGGTGATGCTAGCCTGCAGTGTGGGATAGCATCACTAAATTCACTCTCTGGGGACCTCATTCTGCAAATGTCAGACACAATAAATTCAGACTTGTTTCAACTTTGTATATATATTGGGCCCGTACTGTGTTTAAGTTTCTATTTTATTTTATGATCCTATCCGTATTCCATTCAATAAACCCATTTTATAAATTTGTTGCATAACCAGAAATAGTGCCAGCAGACCTTTTACTTCCGGTTTGTCGTTTATTTACATTCCGTGTGCTTCATCTCAAAATACTATGGCAACCAATATTTTTCCAACAAACTTAATAATTGAAGAGTTTGAAAAGTTATGTCATTAAATATATGCCATTACATATGCCAAAGAGTCTTTATTTATCTGGGACTATTTCTTTACGCAGGAAAAAATGCATAGTTACGTTAGTTTCTCATCCCATTTGTTGATTTAAGTATATTTTATTGAGGTTTTGGATCATGTAATAAATAGAATCTCCAACTCGTCCCCCGTTTATAGCGGAACTTACAAAACACGTCCAGTAAATTAGATCTGGGCTCGGTCCAGACCTAATTCACTGGACTTGTTATATAAATTCCGCTATAAACTGAGGACTCGTTGTAGATCCCCTATTTATTGTATAAGTTTTAATGTTTATTTGTGACAAAAAGGGAAAAAAACATAGATAGCGCAGCTGGTCTGTCATATCCTACCAAATTTCATAGAATGGGCGAGTTTAGATTGAAAAGCTTGTAACTTCATCTGTCAAGCTTCCACAGACTACAATCAAGCCTGAGTTTATTGTGCATGTAATTTGCAGAATGAGGTCCCCAGATGGTGAATTTAGTGATGCTATCCCGCATATCGGGTTAGCATTAACATAAAGACCTCATTCTGCTTAGGCCTCATCTGCTATGAGACATAGACTCAGATTGAAGTTCCCAAATGGTGCATATTGTGATGCACACCCATTGGGAACCTCGATTATGCAATGTGTCGTCTGCCAATTTGAGGATATAGAGAAACTAAAAATTGAATATAATCTATGTGAAGAAATTTCTATAGAAATTTGATAATAAAAAACTTTCCACAGAAGATGAGGCCTATGCAGAATGAGGTCCCCATATGGTGAATTTAGTGATGTTAGCCCACTATGTGGGATAGCGTCACTAAATTCACCCTCTGGGGACTTCAATCTGCAAATGACAGGCCCACTAAACTCAGGCGTGACTATAATACTCTGCACGAAGCGGGGGAAATATCATCTATTTCCAGATGAAATACGTGCATTATTCCACAGTTGTTTTGTTAATCATACTGTAGTCAGTGTTAAATGAGGCTGCTACTCGCGTGTAACAATTCACACTTGATGTTATGTCAAGTTTATCAACAAACTACAATTGACCTACATTTGGATATGATCTCCCTCCATGCTGATTCATCCGTATAGCTTATTTTAGTATGTTGGTGTTTCCTTGCTCGAAGGGTGAAGTCAGAAGTATTCTATTTGCTTTTTAACCAATCACACTCTGTGAGTTTATCAACAGACTACAATTGAAGTACATTTGGACATGATCTCCCCCATGCCGATTCATCCATATAGCTTAGTATAGTCTGTTGGTGTTTGATGGGTGAAGATAGAAGTATTCTATTTGAATCTCATCATTGCTTTGTAACAAGTCACACTCAGTGTTATGTCGAGTTTATCAACAGACTACAATTGAACTACCTTTGGACATGATCTCCCTCCATGCCGATTCATCCGTGTAGCTCATTGTAGTCTGTTGGTGTTTCAGTGTTTGACGGGCGAAGATTGAAGTTTCTTTTTAAACCTCACTATTGTTTTGAATGCTACTGATTTATTAAATCTGCACTACGTGTAAATATACCACTCTTTAATAACGCACTTTCATGATTTTTTTGTTCCCAAGCCTGAATTTAGTGTATCTGACATTTGCAGAATAGGGTCCCCGGAGGTTGAATTTAAGCGATCTAGCATTAACAAGTTTGCCCTCTGGAGACCTCATTCTGCTTAGGTCTTAACTGCTATGGGAGACCTGGGATCAGATTTAATTTCCCCAGTTGAAGTTGGTGATGTTCACCCATTAGTCACCTCGATTATGTATTTTATCCTCTGCAAATTTAGGGGATATAGAAACTCAACAAAAGGGAAAAAGTTACTAAAAACAATGTTAATTTGAGATTATATATACTTCCCAGAAGATGAGGCTTAGCAGTATGAGGTCCCAGAGGGTGAAGTTTGTGGTCACAACCCGCTGTGCGGGATAGCGTCGCTAAATTCACCCCCTGGGAACCTCATTCTGCAAATGTCAGACACATTAAATTGAGGCTTGTTTGTTTTGTATTTTAAGCTATTAGTGAGAAATAACTGTTTTAGAAGCAGTTTAACCATTTGTGTTTGGCATTATATGCCTGTGGTAATTAATTCTTTCTATACTAAATGGATTCTCCCAATCAGTCCTAAAAGTATACATTGGAATGGTCTATTATTCATCTGGAGGTGTGTTTTTAAGAAAATATTAGCAGACAACAGACCGACAAAAAGATAATACAAAGGCAGAAGAATTCTTATTCATTTGAGAAATGTTTAGATAATAAATTCAACAAATGACCTATGGTCGTTTGTTGAACGTATTACCTTGATATTTCCTATGTGATAACTACTGTCTAGGGGAGTGACTACTCGTCGATGAGTTTTATTATAGAAAGTGTTAGTTTGTGTAAAATCCCTTCTATTTCCTTTACATTTCTACAAAGTGCAGTTATGTGTGAGTTTTATTGCGTTTTATCTATTTGTTGTGTAGAGTGCATTTTGACGAAAGACTGCTTTATAATGTTAAATATATAGATAAAGTTTATACGAAAATTCTGGTGGAATTATTTTGATTTTCCCAGGCTTTAGTTGCCTCCCTTTAATTCGGAAAGTGTTGTTTTCGTAGCATTTGCAGAGTTATCCATCCTGGAAACGTTAACATATGAGATAAGCACCTGCGCTTTTTCGTGCACATTTTGTTTATAGATGCATATTCCGAATTAAATCTCCAAAATTACTCTTTCTTTGGCTTCGGGGGGAGGTAAAACATATTTGATTCGAGTCGAGAAACCCACCCATCAATGAAATATTTTTATTTTTCACCACCGGTACTTTTTGACGGCCTGCCAAAAAGTCGACGAGAAGACCGTCTCGGACCAAAGATAGATAACTCTAAAATCAAGTGGCTTTTCGGTTAGATATTTGACAATCGGGCCAAATTTATTTGAACAAAACGTTGATAAATAACAGGTTTTGGGCAATTTTATACCATATTTGACTTTAGTTAACATTATTTTGTCAATTAATCGATTCTGAAGCGGCATTTAAAAGAAATCGAATCGGATTGAGTATCTTTAAATATAGAACATTATTCTGTGTGGTTATGTTTCTATATGAAAATAGTTTCAGTTTATTTTAAATCAAGAGAAATTAATTCTCCTATCATGATCTTCAGATATGATACCATGCATATATGAACCGCACTTTTGAAAAAAGTTCTATCTTACATAAGTGTTTGGTTCCAGACACAGCAATAGTTTATGCTTTATGCCATAAAAGTATAATGGGGTTATAATTTCCAACGAGTTACAGTTCTTAAATATTGTGTTACAATAATCACTTGTTCTAAATTAATAAAAAATCCAGACAGTTTTTGAGAAAATCCATTTGGAAATATCACGAAATTTTGGCAGAATGTGCGCCTAACCTTTAAGGGTGAGATGCATGTTTTGCCAAAATTTCCTGGTATTTCAAAATGGAATTTCTCAAAATCTGCCGGGAATTTCTTTGTGAAATTTGGTACAAGCGATTATTGTGACACAATATTTAAATAACCATCGACCCATTGGATATTACAACTTCATCTACTTTACTTTCATGGCATCAAAAACAGATACATTTTCACTGTTTTCAGGTTACCAAGAACTTCGGTAAAATATATTTCATATATATGCATGATATCATATCTCAAGATCATGAGACTTATTTTTTCTTAATCGTGAAATATAATGATTATTTTCATTTAGAAAGGAAACTAACTACCCATAAATAATTTTCTATATTGAGTTGTATTTCTGCTTGAGTAGACCACACTGCACATCAACATTTGTTTTCATTGGGCTGGATTATTTGCGACTGCTTTATTCTTCATTATAATATATAGGGGTATGATGCTATATAATGCAATTAAAAATCTAACTAAATATTATGATACAAATGAAGCCCCCTCTCATAGAGCCAAGACAATAAGCTATTTAGTGATTTGAGTTTTGTGTGAAATTATTAATTATTTTAGCGGTTTTTGGTACAGCAAGGGATACAAAAATAAAATAATATTTCCAACCTCTTAGATGTATCCATTGTTTTGTTGTCTTTTCATATATGCTCAGATTCTATATACAATGACGATATGAGAAAATCAAAACTTTTTGCCAGACAGATCCAGAGAAATTCTTTTTTTTTGACTGGATTTATGCAAAACGTGCGTCTCTCCCTTAAATGTGTTACTCGTTTTGGCAGTTCCCACTACTTCATGAAAAGATACACCAACTATGTTTATCTGGCTCTGTTGAGCCGCATCTTTATCGTTCTTCAGTTGCTCGGGGTATGTTAGTGTATAGGTGTGGCTCATATGACAAAATTAAAGTAATGTACATGTACAATGAACCAGTGTGTGACATACTCTATATATATATAAAAGAGTAGTATCTGTCTGTCCGGATATTTCTTCCAAACTGCTGGTCAGATTTCAAACAAACTTTGTGTGGTGATTCGGGATACGCTGGCGGAGGTTATGACGCCGTTAGTTTTTCAAATGTTTGATATATAATCATTTAATTAAACAAATACAATTTTGTTTAAATAAGCTCACTATGGACCTATTTCAGAATCAAATAAGTCCAATCTGAACCTATCTGAATATTTGATTCCAATATGAACCTATTTGCACGAGGATATGTTGAAGCACCAGATGTACGCTCTTTATATATGTGTTTTCACTGTGGTCCGCGCCACCCAACGTGATAACGGGTATAAGTCTATCGTGGGCTTATTCTAGAATCAAATAAGTCCAATATTAACCAATGTCAATATTTAGGTCCAGTATGAACCTATCTTCACGAGGATATATTGAAGTAGCATCATAAATATTAGCATATTTAACATATAAACGAATAGGCTGTGTCTGTCGTGTGCGCTAAATAGAGGCTCCCGGAGGGAACCTGTTTCAGCTAATATATCTATAATCATGATTATATTCTCTCGATGGTAACGTTGACACGGCAGTGGTCAGACAGCGGATAATATATTTCTAATCATGATTATATTCTCTCGATGGTAACGCCGATGCTGTAATGATCAGCCAGTGGGTAATATATTAATAATCATGATTATATTCTCTCGACGGTAACGCTGTCGCCGTAATGATCAGACAGTGGGTAATATATTAATAATCATGATTATATTCCCTCGACGGTAACGCTGTCGCCGTAATCATCAGACAAGGGGTAATATATTTATAGTCATGATTATATGATCTCGATGGTAACGCCGACGCCGTAATGATAAGACAGTGGATAATATATTCATAATCATGATTATATGATCTCGATGGTAACGCCGACGCCGTAATGATAAGACAGTGGATAATATATTCATAATCATGATTATATTCTCTCGGTGATAATGTTGACGCCGTAGTGGTCAGACAGTGGATAATATATTCATAATCAGGATTATATGATCTCGATGGTAACGTTGACGCCGTAATGATCAGACAGTGGATAATATATTTATAATCATGACTATATTCTCTGGATGGTGACGCTGTCGCCGTAATTATCAGACAGTGGCTAATATATTCATAATCATGATTATATGATATCGATGGTAACGTTGACGCCGTAATGATCAGACAGTGGATACTATATTTATAATCCTGATTATATAATATCGATGGTAGCGCTGTCGCCGTAATGATCAGCCAGTGGATAATATATTTATAATCATGATTATTTAATATCGATGGTAACGCCGACGCCGTAATGATCAGACAGTGGATTATATATTTATAATCATGATTATACTATATATATGATAACCTCGATTGTAACGCTGTCGCTGTAATGATCAGACAGTGGAGTGTATATTTATAATCATGAGATTATATTATATTGATGGTAACGCCGTAATGATCAGACAGTGGGTAACATATTTCTAATCATGACCATAATTTCTCGATGGTAACGCTGTCGCCGTAATGATCAAACAGTGGATAATATATTTATAATCATGATTACATAACCTCGATGGTAACGCCGACGCAGTAATGGTCAGACAGTGGGTAATATATTTATGATCATGATTATATTTTCTCGATGGTAACGCCGACGCCGTAATGATCAGACAGTGGATAGTATATTTATAATCATGATATTATATCATCTTGATGGTAATGCCGTAATGATCAGACAGTGGGTAACATATTTATTATCATGATATTATATTATCTTGATGGTAACGTCGTAATGGTCGGACATTGGATAATATATGTATTGTCATGATTATAGTTTCTCGATGGTAATGCCGACGCCGTAGTGATCAGACAGTGGATAGTCATGAGCAGGTAGGGTTTCTGTATATAATCTCTGCAAAGAAAATGAAAAAAATATGTCAGTTTTGTTCTGTTGAAATCACAACAATGTGTATATATATATATATATTCGATGGTGATAATAGTAAAGTGTGCGACTCGTATCGTGTAAAGGAGATGACAGCAGATCATAGCGACAGTGGAAACAA
This sequence comes from Siphonodentalium dalli, assembly GCA_032622095.1. Lineage (NCBI taxonomy): Eukaryota > Metazoa > Mollusca > Scaphopoda > Gadilida > Siphonodentaliidae > Siphonodentalium > Siphonodentalium dalli. Next base: position 296,674,376 of record CP136064.1, read on the forward strand.
TAGACCGCAAGCACAAATTGGTACAACATCTCGTTACACCGATTTCGAACAACAACATTGTAGTGTAATCAGGGACGTTGCTAGTGGGTCCCAGTTTGGGTGTGCCGACCTTGAAATTTCCAACAGCACCCCACATATTGAAGCAGAACAAACTACCAGGTGGTCTCAATTCTATTTGCACGCCCCTTGGATTGGAACTCACCCTTTTGGGTTGGAACCCCGGTGGCCCCTTGGGTTGGAACACACCGTTGGGTTGGAACTCCCGATCGGTTGAAACTCCCCTTTCGGTTGGACCCTCCCCCTTGTGTGGAACCCACCCCATGGGTTGGAACTCCCTCTAGGGCTGGAACTCCCCAATTGGGTTGGAACCCCACCCTTGGGTTGGAACCCCCATTGGGTTGGACTCCCACTTGGGTTGGAACTCCCCCACTTGGGTTGGAGCCCCCCTCATTGGGCTGGAACTTACCCATTGGAACCCCTCCCCTTGGGTTGGAACCACTCTTGGGTTGGAGCCCCTTTCCTCGCTTTGGACTGAAACTCATCCATTGGGTTGGAACTTTTCAACTGATATTTCAAATGTCCCAACTGTTGGAATTATCCAACCAGAGACGACATACCCCATAAGGTTGTAACATGTCCAACTGATGGCCATTTCATACCAAAATGTATATAAACCAACATGTTTCTCACTAATTGCTGGTTGGAAAATCAAACAATGAGAACACTTTAAACCTATATGTGATGTATACTTTCCAACTAATGTTGTGTCAGACATGAAATTTCCAACCATTTTTAAAAGGGTTAAACACCCCAATCTTAATCGCAACCCCCCCTGATGCCACGTCCCTGGTACACTATATAATAATGCGTCCCTATAGCAGACCCTCTACTCGGCTTTAGCCATGTCCCTCATTAGCATTGTGCCAGATGACGTTGTAAACACCTTGCAGGAATGTACGGATGTTGCATGGTGGTTAAACGTCCAATATGTTGATAAACCCGGGCGTAATTTTTTGTCTAACTTTCTGAAAGGGAGTATGTGAGCAAAACATGGGTCGATTCATTTTATATTGACCTCTGACATCTAACGGGGACATACACGAGTGCCAACATTTTAAAGGATTTCTTTAATCGGATTGAACACTACCACTGTTGGCATACACATGTTTAGCAAATCCTTATTGATGTGGTTGCCTTTTTAGGAGTGGATACCTTATTTTTTGGGTTATTTTCTCCTTATTATACATTAAGTTTGATATTCATTGACTGATAGTTTCAATAGTTAAATGGACATACTACACTCACAGTGGGTAAATGTCAAAATCATAAAGGTTTGTAAAACCATCGTCAACAAACGACCATATGTTGAACTTACTATCTAAACATTGCCCTGAATAAATAGGATTCTTTTTGTACTTTAATTTATCTGTCGTCTGCATATATTAGCTCTACATCCCTGCAAACCAATAATAGACCATTCATCTGCATACTTGTTAATTGACTGGGAGAATCCATTTAGTATATAATTGGTTAAGTTATCCAAATATGAGGGGTGTTATGATACATATATGCCATTATTATGTCAGCTCTTGCAATAAACCAATCAGCGTCGATATATAGTGATTCATCGCTAATCAGTATTAGGTGCTTATCCGCCATCTCGTTTTTTTTTCAGAAACTCTGTCGCCTCGGGAATATTTTGGCGCCAAGAAAGGGGATATCTGTCGGAAATCATGTTCTGTTAATTTAGAGACATAGTACTATGTACCAAATCCTGCATGCGATATATTTGAGGAATTCTAAAGACTCATAAATTAACTGTCAAACTCAACAAGTTATCCTACTTCTGGTAATTAGCCATTGACTCAATGCGTTGACGTTCAACGCCCATGACGCGTCACTGTGACGTTACCCAAGTTAATGGCCATAGACGACAAAATTATCCTACCAAATTACAATAAACTACAGCGACGATTAGTTAAAGGGATATGCTGGATTTTGTCCACTGACATAATAAATACGTTATGGGACGCTTAGTGGTCGGATATGGTGTCATGTGAGGCGAAGTGAGATCAATATTAGGCCTACGGCCTCGCCTAATATTGATCTCACTTCGCCTCACATGACACCATATCCGACCACTAAGCGTCCCGTAACTTATATTATCTCCACAATCGCATTCGTTCAATTATAGATCTAAAAGAATTGCGATGCAATGGATATACAATATTTATTCCATTTGAAATAGTGTTGGTAACTTTGAACAAGTGCAACACAGTGAACAAGTTCACACTGCTCGAATTCGAAACATTTGCAAAGTGAACATACTGAAGAGAACAATTATATTAACAGGTGATACATAGACGTGGTGTAAACAATACCGTCATACTTACTTGGACATTTCTCGCTATTATTTCGCCTCTAATAAGTACATGGTCGATCAAGTTACTAGTACCGGTGGCGAATGGTGGTAATATCAGTGGGTTTTCGGCACACCACGTGCATAACTCTATCAGAGCTGTAGGTGCCATGTATTTCTCAGTCAGCAGTTCATAGTTTTCCACGTACTCCCCCACGATTCCCCTATCTAGGATTTCAGGACCTGTGTTAAAGTCTCCAAGTATAACATCATATTCTGTGGCTTCTGTGAGTGCCCTAATCTCAGCCTCCTGTTGTTTCTCCCATGATCCATATGGTAATGCTGGAAATAAGTAAATGGTGAGGTTTAGAGTTAGGTTGGAAATGTCACATAGAGAGTTAGGTTGGAAATGTCAAACAAAGAGTTAGGTTGGACATGTCAAACAAAGAGTTAGGTTGGATATGTCAAACAGAGAGTTAGGTTGGATATCTTAAACAGAGAGTTAGGTTGGATATCTTAAACAGAGAGTTAGGTTGCATATCTTAAACAGAGAGTTAGGTTGGATATCTCAAACAGAGAGTTAGGTTGGATATCTTAAACAGAGAGTTAGTTTGGAAATGTCAAACATAGAGTTAGGTTGGATATCTTAAACAGAGAGTTAGTTTGGAAATGTCAAACAGAGAGTTAGGTTGGATATCTCAAACAGAGAGTTAGGTTGGATATCTTAAACAGAGAGTTAGGTTGGAAATGTCAAACAAAGAGTTAAGTTGGATATCTTAAACAGAGAGTTAGGTTGGAAATGTCAAACAGAGAGTTAGGTTGGATATCTTAAACAGAGAGTTAGGTTGGATATCTTAAACAGAGAGTTAGGTTTGATATGTCAAACAGAGAGTTAGGTTGGATATCTTAAACAGAGAGTTAGGTTGGAAATGTCAAACAGAGAGTTAGGTTGGATATCTTAAACAGAGAGTTAGGTTGGATATCTTAAACAGAGAGTTAGGTTGGATATCTTAAACATAGAGTTAGGTTGGATATCTCAAACATAGAGTTAGGTTGGATATCTTAAACAGAGAGTTAGGTTGGATATCTTAAACAGAGAGTTAGGTTGGATATCTTAAACATAGAGTTAGGTTGGATATCTCAAACATAGAGTTAGGTTGGATATCTTAAACAGAGAGTTAGGTTGGATATCTCATACAGAGAGTTAGGTTGGATATCTCATACAGAGAGTTAGGTTGGATATCTTAAACAGAGAGTTAGGTTGGATATCTTAAACAGAGAGTTAGGTTGGATATCTTAAATAGAGAGTTAGGTTGGATATCTTAAACAGAGAGTTAGGTTGGATATCTCATACAGAGAGTTAGGTTGGATATCTCACACAGAGAGTTAGGTTGGATATCTTAAACAGAGAGTTAGGTAGGATATCTTAAACAGAGAGTTAGGTTGGATATCTTAAATAGAGAGTTAGGTTGGATATCTTAAACAGAGAGTTAGGTTGGATATCTTAAACAGAGAGTTAGGTTGGATATCTTAAACAGAGAGTTAGATTGGATATCTTAAACAGAGAGTTAGGCTGGATATGTCAAACAGAGAGTGAGGTTGGATATCTCAAACAGAGAGTTAGGTTGGATATCTTAAACAGAGAGTTAGGCTGGATATGTCAAACATAGAGTTAGGTTGGATATCTTAAACAGAGAGTTAGGTTGGATATCTCAAACATAGAGTTAGGTTGGATATCTTAAACAGAGAGTGAGGTTGGATATCTTAAACAGAGAGTTAGGTTGGATATCTTAAACAGAGAGTTAGGTTGGATATCTTAAACAGAGAGTTAGGTTGGAAATGTCAAACAGAGAGTTAGGCTGCATAACTCAAACAGAGAGTTAGGTTGGATATCTTAAATAGAGTGTTAGGTTGGATATCTTAAACAGAGAGTTAGGTTGGATATCTCAAACATAGAGTTAGGTTGGATATCTTAAACAGAGAGTGAGGTTGGATATCTTAAACAGAGAGTTAGGTTGGATATCTTAAACAGAGAGTTAGGTTGGATATATCAAACAGAGAGTTAGGTTGGAAATGTCAAACAGAGAGTTAGGCTGCATAACTCAAACAGAGAGTTAGGTTGGATATCTTAAATAGAGTGTTAGGTTGGATATCTTAAACAGAGAGTTAGGTTGGATATGTCAAACAGAGAGTTAGGTTGGATATATCAAACAGAGAGTTAGGTTGAATATCTCAAACAGAGTGTTAGGTTGGATATATCAAACAGAGAGTTAGGTTGGATATGTCAAACAGAGAGTTAGGTTGGATATCTCAAACAGAGAGTTAGGTTGGATATCTTAAACAGAGTGTTAGGCTGGATATCTCAAACAGAGAGTTAGGTTGGATATGTTAAACAGGGAGTTAGGATGGATATCTCAAACAGAGAGTTAGGCTGGATATCTCAAACAGAGAGTTAGGCTGGATATCTTAAACAGAAAGTTAGGTTTGATATATCAAATAGAGAGATAGGTTGGATATCTTAAACAGAGAGTTAGGTTGGATATCTTAAACAGAGAGTTAGGTTGGATATCTTAAACAGAGAGTTAGGTTGGATATATCAAACAGAGAGTTAGGCTGGATATCTCAAATAGAGAGTTAGGATGGATATCTCAAACAGAGAGTTAGGCTGGATATCTTAAACAGAGAGTTAGGTTGGATATCTTAAACAGAGAGTTAGGTTGGATATCTTAAACAGAGAGTTAGGTTGGATATCTTAAACAGAGAGTTAGGTTGGATATCTTAAACAGGGAGTTATGTTGGATATCTTAAACAGAGAGTTAGGTTGTATATCTTAAACAGGGAGTTAGGTTGGATATCTCAAACAGAGAGTTAGGTTGGATATCTTAAATAGAGAGTTAGGTTGGATATCTTAAATAGAGAGTTAGGTTGGATATCTTCAACAGAGAGTTAGGTTGGATATCTTAAATAGAGAGTTAGGTTGGATATCTTAAACAGAGAGTTAGGTTGGATATCTTAAATAGAGAGTTAGGTTGGATATCTTAAATAGAGAGTTAGGTTGGATATCTCAAACAGAGAGTTAGGTTGGATATCTTAAACAGAGAGTTAGGTTGGATATCTTAAACAGAGAGTTAGGTTGGATATCTTAAACATAGAGTTAGGTTGGATATCTTAAACAGAGAGTTAGGTTGGATATCTTAAACAGAGAGTTAGGTTGGATATCTTAAACAGAGAGTTAGGCTGGATATGTCAAACAGAGAGTTAGGTTGGATATCTTAAACAGAGAGTTAGGTTGGATATCTTAAACAGAGAGTTAGGTTGGATATCTTAAACATAGAGTTAGGTTGGATATCTTAAACAGAGAGTTAGGTTGGATATCTTAAACAGAGAGTTAGGTTGGATATCTTAAACAGAGAGTTAGGCTGGATATGTCAAACAGAGAGTTAGGTTGGATATCTTAAACAGAGAGTGAGGTTGGATATCTTAAACAGAGAGTTAGGTTGGATATCTCAAACAGAGAGTTAGGTTGGATATCTTAAACAGAGAGTTAGGCTGGATATGTCAAACAGTGAGTTAGGTTGGATATCTTAAACAGAGAGTTAGGTTGGATATCTTAAACAGAGAGTTAGGTTGGATATCTTAAACATAGAGTTAGGTTGGATATCTTAAACAGAGAGTTAGGTTGGATATCTTAAACAGAGAGTTAGGTTGGATATCTCAAACAGAGAGTTAGGTTGGATATCTTAAACAGAGAGTTAGGTTGGATATCTTAAACAAAGAGTTAGGCTGGATATCTTAAACAGAGAGTTAGGTTGGATATCTTAAACAGAGAGTTAGGTTTGATATCTTAAACAGAGAGTTAGGCTGGATATCTTAAACAGAGAGTTAGGTTGGATATCTCAAACAGAGAGTTAGGTTGGATATCTCAAACAGAGAGTTAGGTTGGATATATCAAACATAGAGTTAGGTTGGATATCTTAAACAGAGATTTAGGTTGGATATCTTAAACAGAGAGTTAGGTTGGATATATCAAACAGAGAGTTAGGTTGGATATCTCAAACAGAGAGTTAGGTTGGATATCTTAAACAGAGAGTTAGGCTGGATATGTCAAACAGAGAGTTAGGTTTGAAATGTCAAACAGAGAGTTAGGTTGGATATCTCAAACAGAGAGTTAGGCTGCATATCTCAAACAGAGAGTTAGGTTGGATATGTCAAACATAGAGTTAGGTTGCATATCTCAAACAGAGAGTTAGGTTGGATATCTTAAACAGAGTGTTAGGTTGGATATCTCAAACAGAGAGTAAGGTTGGATATCTCAAACAGAGAGTTAGGTTGGATATCTCAAACAGAGAGTTAGGTTGGATATCTTAAACAGAGAGTTATGTTGGATATCTCAAACAGAGAGTTAGGTTGGATATCTTAAACAGAGAGTTAGGTTGGATATCTTAAACAGAGAGTTATGTTGGTTATCTAAAACAGAGAGTTAGGTTGGATATCTCAAACAGAGAGTTAGATTGGATATGTCAAACAGAGAGTTAGGTTGGATATCTTAAACAGAGAGTTAGGTTGGATATCTTAAACAGAGAGTTAGGTTGGATATCTTAAACAGAGAGTTAGGTTGGATATATCAAACAGAGAGTTAGGCTGGATATCTTAAACAGAGAGTTAGGTTGGATATCTCAAACAGAGAGTTAGGTTGGATATCTCAAACAGAGAGATAGGTTGGATATCTTAAACAGAGAGTTAGGTTGGATATCTTAAACAGAGAGTTAGATTGGATATCTTAAACAGAGAGTTAGGTTGGATATCTTAAACAGAGAGTTAGGTTGGATATCTTAAAAAGAGAGTTAGGTTGGAAATGTCAAACAGAGAGTTAGGATGGATATCTTAAACAGAGAGTTAGGTTGGATATCTTAAACAGAGAGTTAGGTTGGATATCTTAAAAAGAGAGTTAGGTTGGAAATGTCAAACAGAGAGTTAGGATGGATATCTTAAACAGAGAGTTAGGTTGGAAATCTTAAACAGAGAGTTAGGTTGGATATCTTAAACAGATAGTTAGGTTGGATATCTTAAACAGAGTGTTAGGTTGGAAATGTCAAACAGAGAGTTAGGTTGGATATCTTAAACAGAGAGTTAGGTTTGATATCTTAAACAGAGAGTTAGGTTGGATATCTTAAACAGAGAGTTAGGTTGGAAATCTTAAACAGAGAGTTAGGTTGGATATCTCAAACATAGAGTTAGGTTGGATATCTTAAACAGAGAGTTAGGTTGGATATCTCAAACAGAGAGTTAGGTTGGATATCTTAAACAGAGTGTTAGGTTGGATATCTTAAACAGAGAGTTAGGTTGGATATCTTAAACAGAGAGTTAGGTTGGATATCTTAAACAGAGTGTTAGGTTGGATATCTTAAACAGAGAGTTAGGTTGGATATCTCAAACAGAGAGTTAGGTTGGATATCTTAAACAGAGAGTTAGGTTTGATATCTTAAACAGAGAGTTAGGCTGGATATCTCAAACAGAGAGTTAGGTTGGATATCTCAAACAGAGAGTTAGGTTGGATATCTTAAACAGAGAGTTAGGTTGGAAATGTCAAACAGAGAGTTAGGCTGGATATCTCAAACAGAGAGTTAGGTTGGAAATGTCAAACAGAGAGTTAGGTTGGATATCTTAAACAGAGAGTTAGGTTGGATATCTTAAACAGAGAGTTAGGCTGGATATCTTAAACAGAGAGTTAGGTTGGATATCTTAAACAGAGAGTTAGGTTGGATATCTCAAACAGAGAGTTAGGTTGGATATCTCAAACAGAGAGTTAGGTTGGATATCTTAAACAGAGTGTTAGGCTGGATATCTCAAACAGAGAGTTAGGTTGGATATCTCAAACAGAGAGTTAGGATGGATATCTCAAACAGAGAGTTAGGCTGGATATCTCAAACAGAGAGTTAGGCTGGATATCTTAAACAGAAAGTTAGGTTTGATATATCAAATAGAGAGATAGGTTGGATATCTTAAACAGAGAGTTAGGTTGGATATCTCAAACAGAGAGTTAGGTTGGATATCTTAAACAGAGAGTTAGGTTGGATATCTTAAACAGAGAGTTAGGTTGGATATATCAAACAGAGAGTTAGGCTGGATATCTCAAATAGAGAGTTAGGATGGATATCTCAAACAGAGAGTTAGGTTGGATATCTCAAACAGAGAGTTAGGTTGGATATCTCAAACAGAGAGTTAGGTTGGATATCTCAAACATAGAGTTAGGTTGGATATCTTAAACAGAGAGTTAGGTTGGATATCTTAAACAGAGAGTTAGGTTGGATATCTTAAACAGAGAGTTAGGTTGGATATCTTAAACAGAGAGTTAGGTTGGATATCTTAAACAGAGAGTTAGGTTGGATATCTTAAACAGAGAGTTATGTTGGATATCTTAAACAGAGAGTTAGGTTGTATATCTTAAACAGGGAGTTAGGTTGGATATCTCAAACAGAGAGTTAGGTTGGATATCTTAAATAGAGAGTTAGGTTGGATATCTTAAATAGAGAGTTAGGTTGGATATCTTAAACAGAGAGTTAGGTTGGATATCTTAAATAGAGAGTTAGGTTGGATATCTTAAACAGAGAGTTAGGTTGGATATCTTAAATAGAGAGTTAGGTTGGATATCTTAAATAGAGAGTTAGGTTGGATATCTCAAACAGAGAGTTAGGTTGGATATCTTAAACAGAGAGTTAGGTTGGATATCTTAAACAGAGAGTTAGGTTGGATATCTTAAACATAGAGTTAGGTTGGATATCTTAAACAGAGAGTTAGGTTGGATATCTTAAACAGAGAGTTAGGTTGGATATCTTAAACAGTGAGTTAGGCTGGATATGTCAAACAGAGAGTTAGGTTGGATATCTTAAACAGAGAGTTAGGTTGGATATCTTAAACAGAGAGTTAGGTTGGATATCTTAAACATAGAGTTAGGTTGGATATCTTAAACAGAGAGTTAGGTTGGATATCTTAAACAGAGAGTTAGGTTGGATATCTTAAACAGAGAGTTAGGCTGGATATGGCAAACAGAGAGTTAGGTTGGATATCTTAAACAGAGAGTTAGGTTGGATATCTTAAACAGAGAGTTAGGTTGGATATCTCAAACAGAGAGTTAGGTTGGATATCTTAAACAGAGAGTTAGGCTGGATATGTCAAACAGAGAGTTAGGTTGGATATCTTAAACAGAGAGTTAGGTTGGATATCTTAAACATAGAGTTAGGTTGGATATCTTAAACAGAGAGTTAGGTTGGATATCTTAAACAGAGAGTTAGGTTGGATATCTCAAACAGAGAGTTAGGTTGGATATCTTAAACAGAGAGTTAGGTTGGATATCTTAAACAGAGAGTTAGGCTGGATATCTTAAACAGAGAGTTAGGTTGGATATCTTAAACAGAGAGTTAGGTTTGATATCTTAAACAGAGAGTTAGGCTGGATATCTTAAACAGAGAGTTAGGTTGGATATCTTAAACAGAGAGTTAGGTTGGATATCTCAAACAGAGAGTTAGGTTGGATATATCAAACATAGAGTTAGGTTGGATATCTTAAACAGAGAGTTAGGTTGGATATCTTAAACAGAGAGTTAGGTTGGATATATCAAACAGAGAGTTAGGTTAGATATCTCAAACAGAGAGTTAGGTTGGATATCTTAAACAGAGAGTTAGGCTGGATATGTCAAACAGAGAGTTAGGTTTGAAATGTCAAACAGAGAGTTAGGTTGGATATCTCAAACAGAGAGTTAGGCTGCATATCTCAAACAGAGAGTTAGGTTGGATATGTCAAACATAGAGTTAGGTTGCATATCTCAAACAGAGAGTTAGGTTGGATATCTTAAACAGAGAGTTAGGTTGGATATCTCAAACAGAGAGTTATGTTGGATATCTTAAACAGAGAGTTAGGTTGGATATCTCAAACAGAGAGTTAGGTTGGATATCTTAAACAGAGAGTTATGTTGGATATCTCAAACAGAGAGTTAGGTTGGATATCTTAAACAGAGAGTTAGTTTGGATATCTTAAACAGAGAGTTAGGTTGTATATCTTAAACAGAGAGTTAGGTTGGATATATTAAACAGAGAGTTAGGCTGGATATCTCAAACAGAGAGTTAGATTGGATATGTCAAACAGAGAGTTAGTTTGGATATCTTAAACAGAGAGTTAGGTTGGATATCTTAAACAGAGAGTTAGGTTGGATATCTTAAACAGAGAGTTAGGTTGGATATATCAAACAGTGAGTTAGGCTGGATATCTTAAACAGAGAGTTAGGTTGGATATCTCAAACAGAGAGTTAGGTTGGATATCTCAAACAGAGAGATAGGTTGGATATCTTAAACAGAGAGTTAGGTTGGATATCTTAAACAGAGAGTTAGGTTGGATATCTTAAACAGAGTGTTAGGTTGGAAATCTTAAACAGAGAGTTAGATTGGATATCTTAAACAGAGAGTTAGGTTGGATATCTTAAACAGAGAGTTAGGTTGGATATCTTAAACAGAGTGTTAGGTTGGATATCTTAAACAGAGAGTTAGGTTGGAAATCTTAAACAGAGAGTTAGGTTGGATATCTCAAACATAGAGTTAGGTTGGATATCTTAAACAGAGAGTTAGGTTGGATATCTCAAACAGAGAGTTAGGTTGGATATCTTAAACAGAGTGTTAGGTTGGATATCTTAAACAGAGAGTTAGGTTGGATATCTTAAACAGAGAGTTAGGTTGGATATCTTAAACAGAGTGTTAGGTTGGATATCTTAAACAGAGAGTTAGGTTGGATATCTCAAACAGAGAGTTAGGTTGGATATCTTAAACAGAGAGTTAGGTTGGAAATGTCAAACAGAGAGTTAGGTTGTATATCTTAAACAGAGAGTTAGGTTGGATATCTTAAACAGAGAGTTAGGTTGGATATCTTAAACAGAGAGTTAGGTTGGATATCTCAAACAGAGAGTTAGGCTGGATATCTTAAACAGAGAGTTAGGTTGGATATCTTAAACAGAGAGTTAGGTTGGATATCTCAAACAGAGAGTTAGGTTGGATATCTCAAACAGAGAGTTAGGTTGGATATCTTAAACAGAGAGTTAGGTTGGAAATATCAAACAGAGAGTTAGGTTGGATATATCAAACAGAGAGTTAGGTTGGATATCCCAAACAGAGAGTTAGGTTGGATATCTTAAACAGAGAGTTAGGTTGGAAATGTCAAACAGAGAGTTAGGTTGTATATCTCAAACAGAGAGTTATGTTGTATATCTTAAACAGAGAGTTAGGTTGGATATCTTAAACAGAGAGTTAGGTTGTATATCTTAAACAGAGAGTTAGGTTGGATATCTTAAACAGAGAGTTAGGTTGAATATCTTAAACAGAGAGTTAGGTTGGATATCTTAAACAGAGAGTTAGGTTGGAAATATCAAACAGAGAGTTAGGTTGTATATCTTAAACGGAGAGTTAGGTTGGATATCTTAAACAGAGAGTTAGGTTGGATATCTCAAACATAGAGTTGGGTTGGAAATGTCAAACAGAGAGTTAGGTTGGATATCTTAAACAGAGAGTTAGGTTGGAAATGTCAAACAGAGAGTTAGGTTGGATATCTCAAACAGAGAGTTAGGCTGTATATCTCAAACAGAGAGTTAGGCTGGATATATCAAACATAGAGTTAGGCTGGATATCTTAAACAGAGAGTTAGGTTGGATATCTTAAACAGAGAGTTAGGCTGTATATCTCAAACAGAGAGTTAGGTTGGATATCTTAAACAGAGAGTTAGGTTGGATATCTCAAACAGAGAGTTAGGTTGGATATCTCAAACATAGAGTTAGGTTGGATATCTTAAACAGAGAGTTAGGTTGGATATCTTAAACAGAGAGTTAGGCTGGATATCTTAAACAGAGAGTTAGGCTGGATATCTTAAACAGAGAGTTAGGTTGGAAATATCAAACAGAGAGTTAGGTTGGATATATCAAACAGAGAGTTAGGTTGGATATCTCAAACAGAGAGTTAGGTTGGATATCTTAAACAGAGAGTTAGGTTGGAAATGTCAAACAGAGAGTTAGGTTGTATATCTCAAACAGAGAGTTAGGTTTGATATCTTAAACAGAGAGTTAGGTTGGATATCTCAAACAGAGAGTTAGGCTGGATATCTCAAACAGAGAGTTAGGTTGGATATCTCAAACAGAGAGTTAGGTTGGATATCTTTAACATAGAGTTAGGTTGGATATCTCAAACAGAGAGTTAGGCTGGATATCTCAAACAGAGAGTTAGGTTGGATATGTCAAACAGAGAGTTAGGTTGGATATCTCAAACAGAGAGTTAGGCTGGATATCTCAAACAGAGAGTTAGGTTGGATATCTCAAACAGAGAGTTAGGTTGGATATCTCAAACAGAGAGTTAGGTTGGATATCTTAAACAGAGAGTTAGGTTGGATATCTCAAACAGAGAGTTAGGTTGGATATCTCAAACAGAGAGTTAGGTTGGATATCTCAAACAGAGAGTTAGGTTGGATATCTCAAACAGAGAGTTAGGCTGGATATCTTAAACAGAGAGTTAGGCTGGATATCTTAAACAGAGAGTTAGGCTGTATATCTCAAACAGAGAGTTAGGTTGCAGATAAAGCATACGGGCAGATAAAGCATGTACATATAATTATGAACAACACACATTCAAAATGTATCCCTTTAAATGGCCTTACACGCACCCGATGTGTGACGTCACGGACGGATACGCGTCACACCGGAGCTCGTGAATCGTGACGTATCTCATAACGTCTGCACTTCATACTAGCAGGAATAAGGCCCAGGTAGGCTGTTCAGTTTGGGCTCCTTCGCGAATATAGGATATGTGTTCTTAAATAATTCGCATGTACTGACGAACGGGGATACTACATGGAGGTTACTACATGTGTTTATATTCTGATTACAGGTAAACTAATGTTAATTTATACCACGTTTTTGCTTTTAATTGGGTTTTTACCGGACAAAACAATGTTTTTACTTTGCGCAATTTTGTTGTTATACAACCTATACACTATCAACACAGTTTATGACTATAATATATGTTCGGACATAAATACCGTCGCGATTTTTACAGTGCACTGTTACCATCGCGCGTGATAAAATACCTTTGGCAGTTCGTACTAGTTTGATATTGGAGGAATCAGCAGGCAATTTTCTGGCTTTCAGCGTACAGGCCAAGGATTTGGTCTGTACGGGAGAACTGGTCTGTCCATAAGGTCGTGCACTTAACTCCCGAAACCATATATGAAATAACAGATTGCTTTATATCTGTTATAGACCAGAGGTGTACCTGATGAGCTGCTGTGGCCAAACATTTTTTTATAGGACCAACTTTCGGTACAAAAATATGATTTCGGAACGGACTTAGTAAACATTTTCCAAACAATTGATTCCTTCTGTGTTATCAAGCTAGTACGATAAGTCAAAAAATAAACACTCAAAAAATAAACACTCAAATACAGTAAATATGACATGTTTACATAGCTCCACATGTCAACACCACTTTAGAAACAGGGCCCGTTAACCAACAAACCATGTAACTTATGGATGGTTGATTGTATACCTGTATGTGGGATGGCCCACGTTTTTGTCTGCTATCACGATAACAAATTGTATGCATGGGAACTTTGAACACAATCCCAGCCGATGTACCCTATATACATAACTGTTATATACTCTATATAATTTATAAAGAGCGTTTACCATATCATATGTATAGGTTTGTAATTTAATTACTTACTGACAACAGCCCTATATATCATGACAAATATAAAATAGACTAGTTGTCGTGTGATATATAGATACTTACTGTATACATGTATAGCCAAAGCTACTGCATTACATAAAGAGTGGTTTATCTATGATTTATTTTATACGGGATTTATGGGTACCGCGGTAATCAGACAACGGGACCTCCCTTGGTCAAGGAAACGAAATAACCTTCCACGATAATGTGTGGATAATTCGATAATTGAAAATTTTCAGTGTTGGTATCTTTTAATAAGTATATGAAGTGAAAACATTCATACCCAAGTATGAATGATTATGGTTTGCATATGCGTACATGTTAAACGCACTTATTTTACAAAGTCGGGAACTCCAGGCCCCAAAATATGCAAACAAGTAAACACGCACGCATGCATATAATTTAAATAGCTTTATTTGTTATAAATATTGCGGACTCCAACAGTCCAACTCCATGCACGCATATAATACGCTAATATATATTTAATACAATGTAGGATAACGTTTTGTGGCCGACATTCAATGTCTGCCATTTAGTCAGTCCGCCCGTCCGTCCGTTTGTGTCTGTTTTCCGCGATAGATTTGTATGTCTCACCTGGATGTCATTAGTATGTGTATACCGATATTTAATATGGAAAATACACATATTATGATAACGCATGTTGTCTTATCTTGTAAAAATGCTTACTACATGTATCAGCTTTATTTCCCAGACTGTTAAGCTATACTGCATTATATATAAAGAGTGGTTCATCTATGAGTTATTTAATTTTATACGGGATTTATAGGTAATCAAACAACGGGACCTCCCTTGGTCAAAGAAACGAAATAACCTTCCACGATAGTGTGTGGATTATTCGATAATTAATTGTCTATGTTGATATCTTTTAATGAGTATATGGAGTGAAACATTCATACCCAAGTATGAATGGTTATGGTTTGTATATGCGTACATGATAAACGCACTTGTTTTACAAATACGGGAACTTCAGGCATCAAAAATACAAGCAGGTAAACACGCACATATATGCATATAATTAAATAGCGTTAATTGTTATAAATATTGCGGACTCCAACAGTCCAACTCATTGCACGCATAAAAGACGCTAATACATATATTTAATATATAATGTAGGATAACGTTTTGTGGCCGACATTCAATGTCTGCCGTTTAGTCAGTCCGCCCGTCCGCCTGTTTGCGTCTGTTTTCCGCGAGAGATTTTTATGTCTCACCTGTATGCCATAATTTGTGTATACTATATTTAATATGTAAAATACGCATATGATAACGCGGTAATATGTAAAATATAGGAATGTATGCGCCCGATGCGATCTCGGTGGATTCCGATAACTCCCGCTAACAACAAGGGCACCTCCGATGTTTATGTAAACAATATAACCTGACTACGACTGTTGTTGAATTTATAGTTGTAAATTTTGGGCTTTGGAAGTGTATACCATCGTGTAATCAATTCATGATATTCAGGATTCTCTACAATTTTATTTACACTAATTTTATTTTTGACTGGCTAAAACTGCTCCTACGGCAGACTGTCTGTTCATCATTAGCATAATATAAGCTTCCGGTGAGCAAGGCGGGGTACCTTGTTTGTGGGCCCAGGACACTGTGGCATCACCTGCTCATTCTGTATATGGGCTCTATAAAACAGAGAGTTAGGTTGGAAATGTCAAACAGAGAGTTAGGTTGGATATCTCAAACAGAGAGTTAGGTTGGATATCTTAAACAGAGAGTTAGGTTGGATATCTTAAACAGAGAGATAGGTTGGAAATGTCAAACAGAGCGTTAGGTTGGATATCTCAAACAGAGAGTTAGGTTGGATATCTTAAACAGAGAGTTAGGTTGGATATCTTAAACAGAGAGTTAGGTTGGATATCTCAAACAGAGAGTTAGGTTGGATATCTTAAACATAGAGTTAGGTTGGATATCTGAAACAAAGAGTTAGGTTGAATATCTCAAACAGAGTGTTAGGTTGAATATCTCAAACAGAGAGTTAGGTTGAATATCTCAAACAGAGTGTTAGGTTGGATATATCAAACAGAGAGTTAGGTTGAATATCTCAAACAGAGTGTTAGGTTGAATATCTCAAACAGAGTGTTAGGCTGGATATCTCAAACAGAGAGTTAGGTTGGATATCTCAAACAGAGAGTTAGGTTGGATATCTTAAACAGAGAGTTAGGTTGCATATCTCAAACAGAGAGTTAGGTTGGATATCTCAAACAGAGAGTTAGGTTGGATATCTTAAACAGAGAGTTAGGTTGGATATCTTAAACAGAGAGTTAGGGTGGATATCTCAAACAGAGAGTTAGGTTAGATATCTTAAACAGAGAGTTAGGTTGGAAATCTTAAACAGAGAGTTAGGCTGGATATATCAAACAGAGAGTTAGGTTGGATATATCAAACAGATAGTTAGGTTGGATATCTTAAACAGAGAGTTAGGTTGGAAATGTCAAACAGAGAGTTAGGTTGGATATCTTAAACAGAGAGTTAGGTTTGATATCTAAAACAGAGAGTTAAGTTGGATATCTTAAACAGAGAGTTAGGTTGGAAATGTCAAACAGAGAGATAGGTTGGATATCTTAAACACAGAGTTATGTAGCATATCTTAAACAGAGAGTTAGGTTGGATATCTTAAACAGAGAGTTAGGTTGGATATCTCAAACAGAGAGTTAGGTTGGATATCTCAAACAGAGAGTTAGGTTGGATATCTCATACAGAGAGTTAGGTTGGATATCTCAAACAGAGAGTTAGGTTTGATATCTCAAACAGAGAGTTAGGTTGGATATATCAAACAGAGAGTTAGGTTGGATATCTTAAACACAGAGTTAGGTTGGATATCTTAAACAGAGAGTTAGGTTGGGAATGTCAAACAGAGAGTTAGGTTGGATATCTTAAACACAGAGTTATGTTGCATATCTTAAACAGAGAGTTAGGTTGGATATCTTAAACACAGAGTTATGTTGGATATCTTAAACAGAGAGTTAGGTTGGATATCTTAAACAGAGAGTTAGGTTGGATATCTCAAACAGAGAGTTAGGTTGGATATCTTAAACAGAGAGTTAGGTTGGATATCTTAAACAGAGAGATAGGTTGGAAATGTCAAACAGAGCGTTAGGTTGGATATCTCAAACAGAGAGTTAGGTTGGATATCTTAAACAGAGAGTTAGGTTGGATATCTTAAACAGAGAGTTAGGTTGGATATCTCAAACAGAGAGTTAGGTTGGATATCTTAAACATAGAGTTAGGTTGGATATCTGAAACAAAGAGTTAGGTTGAATATCTCAAACAGAGTGTTAGGTTGAATATCTCAAACAGAGAGTTAGGTTGAATATCTCAAACAGAGTGTTAGGTTGGATATATCAAACAGAGAGTTAGGTTGAATATCTCAAACAGAGTGTTAGGTTGAATATCTCAAACAGAGTGTTAGGCTGGATATCTCAAACAGAGAGTTAGGTTGGATATCTCAAACAGAGAGTTAGGTTGGATATCTTAAACAGAGAGTTAGGTTGCATATCTCAAACAGAGAGTTAGGTTGGATATCTCAAACAGAGAGTTAGGTTGGATATCTTAAACAGAGAGTTAGGTTGGATATCTTAAACAGAGAGTTAGGGTGGATATCTCAAACAGAGAGTTAGGCTGGATATCTTAAACAGAGAGTTAGGTTGGATATCTTAAACAGAGAGTTAGGCTGTATATCTCAAACAGAGAGTTAGGTTGGATATCTTAAACAGAGAGTTAGGTTGGATATCTCAAACAGAGAGTTAGGTTGGATATCTCAAACATAGAGTTAGGTTGGATATCTTAAACAGAGAGTTAGGTTGGATATCTTAAACAGAGAGTTAGGCTGGATATCTTAAACAGAGAGTTAGGCTGGATATCTTAAACAGAGAGTTAGGTTGGAAATATCAAACAGAGAGTTAGGTTGGATATATCAAACAGAGAGTTAGGTTGGATATCTCAAACAGAGAGTTAGGTTGGATATCTTAAACAGAGAGTTAGGTTGGAAATGTCAAACAGAGAGTTAGGTTGTATATCTCAAACAGAGAGTTAGGTTTGATATCTTAAACAGAGAGTTAGGTTGGATATCTCAAACAGAGAGTTAGGTTGGATATCTTAAACAGAGAGTTAGGTTGGATATCTTAAACAGAGAGTTAGGTTGGATATCTTAAACAGAGAGTTAGGCTGGATATCTTAAACAGAGAGTTAGGTTGGATATCTTAAACAGAGAGTTAGGCTGTATATCTCAAACAGAGAGTTAGGTTGGATATCTTAAACAGAGAGTTAGGTTGGATATCTCAAACAGAGAGTTAGGTTGGATATCTCAAACATAGAGTTAGGTTGGATATCTTAAACAGAGAGTTAGGTTGGATATCTTAAACAGAGAGTTAGGCTGGATATCTTAAACAGAGAGTTAGGCTGGATATCTTAAACAGAGAGTTAGGTTGGAAATATCAAACAGAGAGTTAGGTTGGATATATCAAACAGAGAGTTAGGTTGGATATCTCAAACAGAGAGTTAGGTTGGATATCTTAAACAGAGAGTTAGGTTGGAAATGTCAAACAGAGAGTTAGGTTGTATATCTCAAACAGAGAGTTAGGTTTGATATCTTAAACAGAGAGTTAGGTTGGATATCTCAAACAGAGAGTTAGGCTGGATATCTCAAACAGAGAGTTAGGTTGGATATCTCAAACAGAAAGTTAGGTTGGATATCTTTAACATAGAGTTAGGTTGGATATCTCAAACAGAGAGTTAGGCTGGATATCTCAAACAGAGAGTTAGGTTGGATATGTCAAACAGAGAGTTAGGTTGGATATCTCAAACAGAGAGTTAGGCTGGATATCTCAAACAGAGAGTTAGGTTGGATATCTCAAACAGAGAGTTAGGTTGGATATCTCAAACAGAGAGTTAGGTTGGATATCTTAAACAGAGAGTTAGGTTGGATATCTCAAACAGAGAGTTAGGTTGGATATCTCAAACAGAGAGTTAGGTTGGATATCTCAAACAGAGAGTTAGGTTGGATATCTCAAACAGAGAGTTAGGCTGGATATATCAAACAGAGAGTTAGGTTGGATATATCAAACAGATAGTTAGGTTGGATATCTTAAACAGAGAGTTAGGTTGGAAATGTCAAACAGAGAGTTAGGTTGGATATCTTAAACAGAGAGTTAGGTTTGATATCTAAAACAGAGAGTTAAGTTGGATATCTTAAACAGAGAGTTAGGTTGGAAATGTCAAACAGAGAGATAGGTTGGAAATCTTAAACAGAGAGTTAGGCTGGATATATCAAACAGAGAGTTAGGTTGGATATATCAAACAGATAGTTAGGTTGGATATCTTAAACAGAGAGTTAGGTTGGATATCTTAAACAGAGAGTTAGGTTGGATATCTTAAACAGAGAGTTAGGTTGGATATCTCAAACAGAGAGTTAGGTTGGATATCTTAAACATAGAGTTAGGTTGGATATCTGAAACAAAGAGTTAGGTTGAATATCTCAAACAGAGTGTTAGGTTGAATATCTCAAACAGAGAGTTAGGTTGAATATCTCAAACAGAGTGTTAGGTTGGATATATCAAACAGAGAGTTAGGTTGAATATCTCAAACAGAGTGTTAGGTTGAATATCTCAAACAGAGTGTTAGGCTGGATATCTCAAACAGAGAGTTAGGTTGGATATCTCAAACAGAGAGTTAGGTTGGATATCTTAAACAGAGAGTTAGGTTGCATATCTCAAACAGAGAGTTAGGTTGGATATCTCAAACAGAGAGTTAGGTTGGATATCTTAAACAGAGAGTTAGGTTGGATATCTTAAACAGAGAGTTAGGGTGGATATCTCAAACAGAGAGTTAGGTTAGATATCTTAAACAGAGAGTTAGGTTGGAAATCTTAAACAGAGAGTTAGGCTGGATATATCAAACAGAGAGTTAGGTTGGATATATCAAACAGATAGTTAGGTTGGATATCTTAAACAGAGAGTTAGGTTGGAAATGTCAAACAGAGAGTTAGGTTGGATATCTTAAACAGAGAGTTAGGTTTGATATCTAAAACAGAGAGTTAAGTTGGATATCTTAAACAGAGAGTTAGGTTGGAAATGTCAAACAGAGAGATAGGTTGGATATCTTAAACACAGAGTTATGTAGCATATCTTAAACAGAGAGTTAGGTTGGATATCTTAAACAGAGAGTTAGGTTGGATATCTCAAACAGAGAGTTAGGTTGGATATCTCAAACAGAGAGTTAGGTTGGATATCTCATACAGAGAGTTAGGTTGGATATCTCAAACAGAGAGTTAGGTTTGATATCTCAAACAGAGAGTTAGGTTGGATATATCAAACAGAGAGTTAGGTTGGATATCTTAAACACAGAGTTAGGTTGGATATCTTAAACAGAGAGTTAGGTTGGGAATGTCAAACAGAGAGTTAGGTTGGATATCTTAAACACAGAGTTATGTTGCATATCTTAAACAGAGAGTTAGGTTGGATATCTTAAACACAGAGTTATGTTGGATATCTTAAACAGAGAGTTAGGTTGGATATCTTAAACAGAGAGTTAGGTTGGATATCTCAAACAGAGAGTTAGGTTGGATATCTTAAACAGAGAGTTAGGTTGGATATCTTAAACAGAGAGATAGGTTGGAAATGTCAAACAGAGCGTTAGGTTGGATATCTCAAACAGAGAGTTAGGTTGGATATCTTAAACAGAGAGTTAGGTTGGATATCTTAAACAGAGAGTTAGGTTGGATATCTCAAACAGAGAGTTAGGTTGGATATCTTAAACATAGAGTTAGGTTGGATATCTGAAACAAAGAGTTAGGTTGAATATCTCAAACAGAGTGTTAGGTTGAATATCTCAAACAGAGAGTTAGGTTGAATATCTCAAACAGAGTGTTAGGTTGGATATATCAAACAGAGAGTTAGGTTGAATATCTCAAACAGAGTGTTAGGTTGAATATCTCAAACAGAGTGTTAGGCTGGATATCTCAAACAGAGAGTTAGGTTGGATATCTCAAACAGAGAGTTAGGTTGGATATCTTAAACAGAGAGTTAGGTTGCATATCTCAAACAGAGAGTTAGGTTGGATATCTCAAACAGAGAGTTAGGTTGGATATCTTAAACAGAGAGTTAGGTTGGATATCTTAAACAGAGAGTTAGGGTGGATATCTCAAACAGAGAGTTAGGCTGGATATCTTAAACAGAGAGTTAGGTTGGATATCTTAAACAGAGAGTTAGGCTGTATATCTCAAACAGAGAGTTAGGTTGGATATCTTAAACAGAGAGTTAGGTTGGATATCTCAAACAGAGAGTTAGGTTGGATATCTCAAACATAGAGTTAGGTTGGATATCTTAAACAGAGAGTTAGGTTGGATATCTTAAACAGAGAGTTAGGCTGGATATCTTAAACAGAGAGTTAGGCTGGATATCTTAAACAGAGAGTTAGGTTGGAAATATCAAACAGAGAGTTAGGTTGGATATATCAAACAGAGAGTTAGGTTGGATATCTCAAACAGAGAGTTAGGTTGGATATCTTAAACAGAGAGTTAGGTTGGAAATGTCAAACAGAGAGTTAGGTTGTATATCTCAAACAGAGAGTTAGGTTTGATATCTTAAACAGAGAGTTAGGTTGGATATCTCAAACAGAGAGTTAGGTTGGATATCTTAAACAGAGAGTTAGGTTGGATATCTTAAACAGAGAGTTAGGTTGGATATCTTAAACAGAGAGTTAGGCTGGATATCTTAAACAGAGAGTTAGGTTGGATATCTTAAACAGAGAGTTAGGCTGTATATCTCAAACAGAGAGTTAGGTTGGATATCTTAAACAGAGAGTTAGGTTGGATATCTCAAACAGAGAGTTAGGTTGGATATCTCAAACATAGAGTTAGGTTGGATATCTTAAACAGAGAGTTAGGTTGGATATCTTAAACAGAGAGTTAGGCTGGATATCTTAAACAGAGAGTTAGGCTGGATATCTTAAACAGAGAGTTAGGTTGGAAATATCAAACAGAGAGTTAGGTTGGATATATCAAACAGAGAGTTAGGTTGGATATCTCAAACAGAGAGTTAGGTTGGATATCTTAAACAGAGAGTTAGGTTGGAAATGTCAAACAGAGAGTTAGGTTGTATATCTCAAACAGAGAGTTAGGTTTGATATCTTAAACAGAGAGTTAGGTTGGATATCTCAAACAGAGAGTTAGGCTGGATATCTCAAACAGAGAGTTAGGTTGGATATCTCAAACAGAGAGTTAGGTTGGATATCTTTAACATAGAGTTAGGTTGGATATCTCAAACAGAGAGTTAGGCTGGATATCTCAAACAGAGAGTTAGGTTGGATATGTCAAACAGAGAGTTAGGTTGGATATCTCAAACAGAGAGTTAGGCTGGATATCTCAAACAGAGAGTTAGGTTGGATATCTCAAACAGAGAGTTAGGTTGGATATCTCAAACAGAGAGTTAGGTTGGATATCTTAAACAGAGAGTTAGGTTGGATATCTCAAACAGAGAGTTAGGTTGGATATCTCAAACAGAGAGTTAGGTTGGATATCTCAAACAGAGAGTTAGGTTGGATATCTCAAACAGAGAGTTAGGCTGGATATCTTAAACAGAGAGTTAGGCTGGATATCTTAAACAGAGAGTTAGGCTGTATATCTCAAACAGAGAGTTAGGTTGCAGATAAAGCATACGGGCAGATAAAGCATGTACATATAATTATGAACAACACACATTCAAAATGTATCCCTTTAAATGGCCTTACACGCACCCGATGTGTGACGTCACGGACGGATACGCGTCACACCGGAGCTCGTGAATCGTGACGTATCTCATAACGTCTGCACTTCATACTAGCAGGAATAAGGCCCAGGTAGGCTGTTCAGTTTGGGCTCCTTCGCGAATATAGGATATGTGTTCTTAAATAATTCGCATGTACTGACGAACGGGGATACTACATGGAGGTTACTACATGTGTTTATATTCTGATTACAGGTAAACTAATGTTAATTTATACCACGTTTTTGCTTTTAATTGGGTTTTTACCGGACAAAACAATGTTTTTACTTTGCGCAATTTTGTTGTTATACAACCTATACACTATCAACACAGTTTATGACTATAATATATGTTCGGACATAAATACCGTCGCGATTTTTACAGTGCACTGTTACCATCGCGCGTGATAAAATACCTTTGGCAGTTCGTACTAGTTTGATATTGGAGGAATCAGCAGGCAATTTTCTGGCTTTCAGCGTACAGGCCAAGGATTTGGTCTGTACGGGAGAACTGGTCTGTCCATAAGGTCGTGCACTTAACTCCCGAAACCATATATGAAATAACAGATTGCTTTATATCTGTTATAGACCAGAGGTGTACCTGATGAGCTGCTGTGGCCAAACATTTTTTTATAGGACCAACTTTCGGTACAAAAATATGATTTCGGAACGGACTTAGTAAACATTTTCCAAACAATTGATTCCTTCTGTGTTATCAAGCTAGTACGATAAGTCAAAAAATAAACACTCAAAAAATAAACACTCAAATACAGTAAATATGACATGTTTACATAGCTCCACATGTCAACACCACTTTAGAAACAGGGCCCGTTAACCAACAAACCATGTAACTTATGGATGGTTGATTGTATACCTGTATGTGGGATGGCCCACGTTTTTGTCTGCTATCACGATAACAAATTGTATGCATGGGAACTTTGAACACAATCCCAGCCGATGTACCCTATATACATAACTGTTATATACTCTATATAATTTATAAAGAGCGTTTACCATATCATATGTATAGGTTTGTAATTTAATTACTTACTGACAACAGCCCTATATATCATGACAAATATAAAATAGACTAGTTGTCGTGTGATATATAGATACTTACTGTATACATGTATAGCCAAAGCTACTGCATTACATAAAGAGTGGTTTATCTATGATTTATTTTATACGGGATTTATGGGTACCGCGGTAATCAGACAACGGGACCTCCCTTGGTCAAGGAAACGAAATAACCTTCCACGATAATGTGTGGATAATTCGATAATTGAAAATTTTCAGTGTTGGTATCTTTTAATAAGTATATGAAGTGAAAACATTCATACCCAAGTATGAATGATTATGGTTTGCATATGCGTACATGTTAAACGCACTTATTTTACAAAGTCGGGAACTCCAGGCCCCAAAATATGCAAACAAGTAAACACGCACGCATGCATATAATTTAAATAGCTTTATTTGTTATAAATATTGCGGACTCCAACAGTCCAACTCCATGCACGCATATAATACGCTAATATATATTTAATACAATGTAGGATAACGTTTTGTGGCCGACATTCAATGTCTGCCATTTAGTCAGTCCGCCCGTCCGTCCGTTTGTGTCTGTTTTCCGCGATAGATTTGTATGTCTCACCTGGATGTCATTAGTATGTGTATACCGATATTTAATATGGAAAATACACATATTATGATAACGCATGTTGTCTTATCTTGTAAAAATGCTTACTACATGTATCAGCTTTATTTCCCAGACTGTTAAGCTATACTGCATTATATATAAAGAGTGGTTCATCTATGAGTTATTTAATTTTATACGGGATTTATAGGTAATCAAACAACGGGACCTCCCTTGGTCAAAGAAACGAAATAACCTTCCACGATAGTGTGTGGATTATTCGATAATTAATTGTCTATGTTGATATCTTTTAATGAGTATATGGAGTGAAACATTCATACCCAAGTATGAATGGTTATGGTTTGTATATGCGTACATGATAAACGCACTTGTTTTACAAATACGGGAACTTCAGGCATCAAAAATACAAGCAGGTAAACACGCACATATATGCATATAATTAAATAGCGTTAATTGTTATAAATATTGCGGACTCCAACAGTCCAACTCATTGCACGCATAAAAGACGCTAATACATATATTTAATATATAATGTAGGATAACGTTTTGTGGCCGACATTCAATGTCTGCCGTTTAGTCAGTCCGCCCGTCCGCCTGTTTGCGTCTGTTTTCCGCGAGAGATTTTTATGTCTCACCTGTATGCCATAATTTGTGTATACTATATTTAATATGTAAAATACGCATATGATAACGCGGTAATATGTAAAATATAGGAATGTATGCGCCCGATGCGATCTCGGTGGATTCCGATAACTCCCGCTAACAACAAGGGCACCTCCGATGTTTATGTAAACAATATAACCTGACTACGACTGTTGTTGAATTTATAGTTGTAAATTTTGGGCTTTGGAAGTGTATACCATCGTGTAATCAATTCATGATATTCAGGATTCTCTACAATTTTATTTACACTAATTTTATTTTTGACTGGCTAAAACTGCTCCTACGGCAGACTGTCTGTTCATCATTAGCATAATATAAGCTTCCGGTGAGCAAGGCGGGGTACCTTGTTTGTGGGCCCAGGACACTGTGGCATCACCTGCTCATTCTGTATATGGGCTCTATAAAACAGAGAGTTAGGTTGGAAATGTCAAACAGAGAGTTAGGTTGGATATCTCAAACAGAGAGTTAGGTTGGATATCTTAAACAGAGAGTTAGGTTGGATATCTTAAACAGAGAGATAGGTTGGAAATGTCAAACAGAGCGTTAGGTTGGATATCTCAAACAGAGAGTTAGGTTGGATATCTTAAACAGAGAGTTAGGTTGGATATCTTAAACAGAGAGTTAGGTTGGATATCTCAAACAGAGAGTTAGGTTGGATATCTTAAACATAGAGTTAGGTTGGATATCTGAAACAAAGAGTTAGGTTGAATATCTCAAACAGAGTGTTAGGTTGAATATCTCAAACAGAGAGTTAGGTTGAATATCTCAAACAGAGTGTTAGGTTGGATATATCAAACAGAGAGTTAGGTTGAATATCTCAAACAGAGTGTTAGGTTGAATATCTCAAACAGAGTGTTAGGCTGGATATCTCAAACAGAGAGTTAGGTTGGATATCTCAAACAGAGAGTTAGGTTGGATATCTTAAACAGAGAGTTAGGTTGCATATCTCAAACAGAGAGTTAGGTTGGATATCTCAAACAGAGAGTTAGGTTGGATATCTTAAACAGAGAGTTAGGTTGGATATCTTAAACAGAGAGTTAGGGTGGATATCTCAAACAGAGAGTTAGGTTAGATATCTTAAACAGAGAGTTAGGTTGGAAATCTTAAACAGAGAGTTAGGCTGGATATATCAAACAGAGAGTTAGGTTGGATATATCAAACAGATAGTTAGGTTGGATATCTTAAACAGAGAGTTAGGTTGGAAATGTCAAACAGAGAGTTAGGTTGGATATCTTAAACAGAGAGTTAGGTTTGATATCTAAAACAGAGAGTTAAGTTGGATATCTTAAACAGAGAGTTAGGTTGGAAATGTCAAACAGAGAGATAGGTTGGATATCTTAAACACAGAGTTATGTAGCATATCTTAAACAGAGAGTTAGGTTGGATATCTTAAACAGAGAGTTAGGTTGGATATCTCAAACAGAGAGTTAGGTTGGATATCTCAAACAGAGAGTTAGGTTGGATATCTCATACAGAGAGTTAGGTTGGATATCTCAAACAGAGAGTTAGGTTTGATATCTCAAACAGAGAGTTAGGTTGGATATATCAAACAGAGAGTTAGGTTGGATATCTTAAACACAGAGTTAGGTTGGATATCTTAAACAGAGAGTTAGGTTGGGAATGTCAAACAGAGAGTTAGGTTGGATATCTTAAACACAGAGTTATGTTGCATATCTTAAACAGAGAGTTAGGTTGGATATCTTAAACACAGAGTTATGTTGGATATCTTAAACAGAGAGTTAGGTTGGATATCTTAAACAGAGAGTTAGGTTGGATATCTCAAACAGAGAGTTAGGTTGGATATCTTAAACAGAGAGTTAGGTTGGATATCTTAAACAGAGAGATAGGTTGGAAATGTCAAACAGAGCGTTAGGTTGGATATCTCAAACAGAGAGTTAGGTTGGATATCTTAAACAGAGAGTTAGGTTGGATATCTTAAACAGAGAGTTAGGTTGGATATCTCAAACAGAGAGTTAGGTTGGATATCTTAAACATAGAGTTAGGTTGGATATCTGAAACAAAGAGTTAGGTTGAATATCTCAAACAGAGTGTTAGGTTGAATATCTCAAACAGAGAGTTAGGTTGAATATCTCAAACAGAGTGTTAGGTTGGATATATCAAACAGAGAGTTAGGTTGAATATCTCAAACAGAGTGTTAGGTTGAATATCTCAAACAGAGTGTTAGGCTGGATATCTCAAACAGAGAGTTAGGTTGGATATCTCAAACAGAGAGTTAGGTTGGATATCTTAAACAGAGAGTTAGGTTGCATATCTCAAACAGAGAGTTAGGTTGGATATCTCAAACAGAGAGTTAGGTTGGATATCTTAAACAGAGAGTTAGGTTGGATATCTTAAACAGAGAGTTAGGGTGGATATCTCAAACAGAGAGTTAGGTTAGATATCTTAAACAGAGAGTTAGGTTGGATATATCAAACAGAGAGTTAGGTTGGATATATCAAACAGATAGTTGGGTTGGATATCTTAAACAGAGAGTTAGGTTGGAAATGTCAAACAGAGAGTTAGGTTGGATATCTTAAACAGAGAGTTAGGTTTGATATCTAAAACAGAGAGTTAGGTTGGATATCTTAAACAGAGAGTTAGGTTGGATATCTTAAACACAGAGTTATGTTGGATATCTTAAACAGAGAGTTAGGTTGGATATCTTAAACAGAGAGTTAGGTTGGATATCTCAAACAGAGAGTTAGGTTGGATATCTTAAACAGAGAGTTAGGTTGGATATCTTAAACAGAGAGATAGGTTGGAAATGTCAAACAGAGCGTTAGGTTGGATATCTCAAACAGAGAGTTAGGTTGGATATCTTAAACAGAGAGTTAGGTTGGATATCTTAAACAGAGAGTTAGGTTGGATATCTCAAACAGAGAGTTAGGTTGGATATCTTAAACATAGAGTTAGGTTGGATATCTGAAACAAAGAGTTAGGTTGAATATCTCAAACAGAGTGTTAGGTTGAATATCTCAAACAGAGAGTTAGGTTGAATATCTCAAACAGAGTGTTAGGTTGGATATATCAAACAGAGAGTTAGGTTGAATATCTCAAACAGAGTGTTAGGTTGAATATCTCAAACAGAGTGTTAGGCTGGATATCTCAAACAGAGAGTTAGGTTGGATATCTCAAACAGAGAGTTAGGTTGGATATCTTAAACAGAGAGTTAGGTTGCATATCTCAAACAGAGAGTTAGGTTGGATATCTCAAACAGAGAGTTAGGTTGGATATCTTAAACAGAGAGTTAGGTTGGATATCTTAAACAGAGAGTTAGGGTGGATATCTCAAACAGAGAGTTAGGTTAGATATCTTAAACAGAGAGTTAGGTTGGAAATCTTAAACAGAGAGTTAGGCTGGATATATCAAACAGAGAGTTAGGTTGGATATATCAAACAGATAGTTAGGTTGGATATCTTAAACAGAGAGTTAGGTTGGAAATGTCAAACAGAGAGTTAGGTTGGATATCTTAAACAGAGAGTTAGGTTTGATATCTAAAACAGAGAGTTAGGTTGGATATCTTAAACAGAGAGTTAGGTTGGAAATGTCAAACAGAGAGATAGGTTGGATATCTTAAACACAGAGTTATGTAGCATATCTTAAACACAGAGTTAGGTTGGATATCTTAAACAGAGAGTTAGGTTGGATATCTCAAACAGAGAGTTAGGTTGGATATCTCAAACAGAGAGTTAGGTTGGATATCTCATACAGAGAGTTAGGTTGGATATCTCAAACAGAGAGTTAGGTTTGATATCTCAAACAGAGAGTTAGGTTGGATATATCAAACAGAGAGTTAGGTTGGATATCTTAAACACAGAGTTAGGTTGGATATCTTAAACAGAGAGTTAGGTTGGGAATGTCAAACAGAGAGTTAGGTTGGATATCTTAAACACAGAGTTATGTTGCATATCTTAAACAGAGAGTTAGGTTGGATATCTTAAACACAGAGTTATGTTGGATATCTTAAACAGAGAGTTAGGTTGGATATATCAAACAGAGAGTTAGGTTG
This sequence comes from Siphonodentalium dalli, assembly GCA_032622095.1. Classification (NCBI taxonomy): domain Eukaryota; kingdom Metazoa; phylum Mollusca; class Scaphopoda; order Gadilida; family Siphonodentaliidae; genus Siphonodentalium; species Siphonodentalium dalli. The sequence goes on from CP136064.1 coordinate 296,703,587, forward strand.
GATATCTTAAACAGAGAGTTAGGTTGGAAATGTCAAACAGAGAGTTAGGTTGGATATCTTAAACAGAGAGTTAGGTTTGATATCTTAAACAGAGAGTTAGGTTGGATATCTTAAACAGAGAGTTAGGTTGGAAATGTCAAACAGAGAGTTAGGTTGGATATCTTAAACACAGAGTTATGTTGCATATCTTAAACAGAGAGTTAGGTTGGATATCTTAAACAGAGAGTTTGGTTGGATATCTCAAACAGAGAGTTAGGTTGGATATCTCAAACAGAGAGTTAGGTTGGATATCTCATACAGAGAGTTAGGTTGGATATCTCAAGCAGAGAGTTAGGTTGGATATCTCAAACAGAGAGTTAGGTTGGATATATCAAACAGAGAGTTAGGTTGGATATCTTAAACACAGAGTTAGGCTGGATATCTTAAACAGAGAGTTAGGTTGGATATCTTAAACAGAGAGTTAGGTTTGATATCTCAAACAGAGAGTTGGGTTGGAAATGTCAAACAAAGAGTTAGGTTGGATATCTTAAACAGAGAGTTAGGTTTGATATGTCAAACAGAGAGTTGGGCTGGATATCTTAAACAGAGAGTTAGGTTGGATATCTCAAACAGAGAGTTAGGTTGGATATGTCAAACAGAGAGTTAGGTTGGATATCTTAAACAGAGTTAGGTTGGATATGTCAAACAGAGAGTTAGGTTGGATATCTCAAACATAGAGTTAGGCTGGATATCTCAAACAGAGAGTGAGGTTGGATATCGTAAACAGAGAGTTGGGTTGGATATCTTAAACAGAGAGTTAGGTTGGATATCTCAAACAGAGAGTTGGGTTGGAAATGTCAAACAAAGAGTTGGGTTGGATATCGTAAACAGAGAGTTAGGTTGGATATCTTAAACAGAGAGTGAGGTTGGATATCTTAAATAGAGAGTTAGGTTGGATATCTTAAACAGAGAGTTAGGTTGGATATCTCAAACAGAGAGATAGGTTGGATATATCAAACAGAGAGTTAGGTTGGATATCTTAAACAGAGAGTTAGGTTGGATGTCTCAAACAGAGAGTTAGGTTGGATATCTTAAACATAGAGTTAGGTTGGATATCTGAAACAAAGAGTTAGGTTGAATATCTCAAACAGAGTGTTAGGTTGAATATCTCAAACAGAGAGTTAGGTTGAATATCTCAAACAGAGTGTTAGGTTGGATATATCAAACAGAGAGTTAGGTTGGATATCTTAAACAAAGAGTTAGGTTGGATATCTTAAACATAGAGTTAGGTTGGATATCTGAAACAAAGAGTTAGGTTGAATATCTCAAACAGAGTGTTAGGTTGAATATCTCAAACAGAGAGTTAGGTTGAATATCTCAAACAGAGTGTTAGGCTGGATATCTCAAACAGAGAGTTAGGTTGGATATCTCAAACAGAGAGTTAGGTTGGATATCTTAAACAGAGAGTTAGGTTGCATATCTCAAACAGAGAGTTAGGTTGGATATCTCAAACAGAGAGTTAGGTTGGATATCTTAAACAGAGAGTTAGGCTGGATATCTCAAACAGAGAGTTAGGTTGGATATCTCAAACAGAGAGTTAGGTTATATATCTTAAACAGAGAGTTAGGTTGGAAATCTTAAACAGAGAGTTAGGCTGGATATATCAAACAGAGAGTTAGGTTGGATATATCAAACAGATAGTTAGGTTGGATATCTTAAACAGAGAGTTAGGTTGGAAATGTCAAACAGAGAGTTAGGTTGGATATCTTAAACAGAGAGTTAGGTTTGATATCTTAAACAGAGAGTTAGGTTGGATATCTTAAACAGAGAGTTAGGTTGGAAATGTCAAACAGAGAGATAGGTTGGATATCTTAAACACAGAGTTATGTAGCATATCTTAAACAGAGAGTTAGGTTGGATATCTTAAACAGAGAGTTAGGTTGGATATCTCAAACAGAGAGTTAGGTTGGATATCTCAAACAGAGAGTTAGGTTGGATATCTCATACAGAGAGTTAGGTTGGATATCTCAAACAGAGAGTTAGGTTGGATATCTCAAACAGAGAGTTAGGTTGGATATATCAAACAGAGAGTTAGGTTGGATATCTTAAACACAGAGTTAGGTTGGATATCTTAAACAGAGAGTTAGGTTGGAAATGTCAAACAGAGAGTTAGGTTGGATATCTTAAACACAGAGTTATGTTGCATATCTTAAACAGAGAGTTAGGTTGGATATCTTAAACACAGAGTTATGTTGGATATCTTAAACAGAGAGTTAGGTTGGATATATCAAACAGAGAGTTAGGTTGGATATCTTAAACAGAGAGTTAGGTTGGAAATGTCAAACAGAGAGTTAGGTTGGATATCTTAAACAGAGAGTTAGGTTTGATATCTTAAACAGAGAGTTAGGTTGGATATCTTAAACAGAGAGTTAGGTTGGAAATGTCAAACAGAGAGTTAGGTTGGATATCTTAAACACAGAGTTATGTTGCATATCTTAAACAGAGAGTTAGGTTGGATATCTTAAACAGAGAGTTTGGTTGGATATCTCAAACAGAGAGTTAGGTTGGATATCTCAAACAGAGAGTTAGGTTGGATATCTCATACAGAGAGTTAGGCTGGATATCTCAAGCAGAGAGTTAGGTTGGATATCTCAAACAGAGAGTTAGGTTGGATATATCAAACAGAGAGTTAGGTTGGATATCTTAAACACAGAGTTAGGCTGGATATCTTAAACAGAGAGTTAGGTTGGATATCTTAAACAGAGAGTTAGGTTTGATATCTCAAACAGAGAGTTGGGTTGGAAATGTCAAACAAAGAGTTAGGTTGGATATCTTAAACAGAGCGTTAGGTTTGATATGTCAAACAGAGAGTTGGGCTGGATATCTTAAACAGAGAGTTAGGTTGGATATCTCAAACAGAGAGTTAGGTTGGATATGTCAAACAGAGAGTTAGGTTGGATATCTTAAACAGAGTTAGGTTGGATATCTCAAACAGAGAGTTAGGTTGGATATCTCAAACATAGAGTTAGGCTGGATATCTCAAACAGAGAGTGAGGTTGGATATCGTAAACAGAGAGTTAGGTTGGATATCTTAAACAGAGAGTTAGGTTGGATATCTCAAACAGAGAGTTGGGTTGGAAATGTCAAACAAAGAGTTGGGTTGGATATCGTAAACAGAGAGTTAGGTTGGATATCTTAAACAGAGAGTGAGGTTGGATATCTTAAACAGAGAGTTAGGTTGGATATCTTAAACAGAGAGTTAGGTTGGATATCTCAAACAGAGAGATAGGTTGGATATATCAAACAGAGAGTTAGGTTGGATATCTTAAACAGAGAGTTAGGTTGGATGTCTCAAACAGAGAGTTAGGTTGGATATCTTAAACATAGAGTTAGGTTGGATATCTGAAACAAAGAGTTAGGTTGAATATCTCAAACAGAGTGTTAGGTTGAATATCTCAAACAGAGAGTTAGGTTGAATATCTCAAACAGAGTGTTAGATTGGATATATCAAACAGAGAGTTAGGTTGAATATCTCAAACAGAGTGTTAGGTTGAATATCTCAAACAGAGAGTTAGGTTGCATATCTCAAACAGAGAGTTAGGTTGGATATCTCAAACAGAGAGTTAGGTTGGATATCTTAAACAGAGAGTTAGGTTGGATATCTTAAACAGAGAGTTAGGTTGGATATCTCAAACAGAGAGTGAGGTTAGATATTTTAAACAGAGAGTTAGGTTGGATATCTCAAACAGAGAGTTATGTTAGATATCTTAAACATAGAGTTAGGTTGGATATCTTAAACAGAGAGTTAGGTTGGATATCTTAAACAGAGAGTTAGGCTGGATATATCAAACAGAGAGTTAGGTTGGATATCTTAAACAGAGAGTTAGGTTGGAAATGTCAAACAGAGAGTTAGGTTGGATATCTTAAACAGAGAGTTAGGTTTGATATCTTAAACAGAGAGTTAGGTTGGATATATCAAACAGAGAGTTAGGTTGGATATATCAAACAGAGAGTTAGGTTGGATATCTTAAACAGAGAGTTAGGTTGGAAATGTCAGACAGAGAGTTAGGTTGGATATCTTAAACAGAGAGTTAGGCTGGATATATCAAACAGAGAGTTAGGTTGGATATCTTAAACAGAGAGTTAGGTTGGAAATGTCAAACAGAGAGTTAGGTTGGATATCTTAAACAGAGAGTTAGGTTTGATATCTTAAACAGAGAGTTAGGTTGGATATCTTAAACAGAGAGTTAGGTTGGAAATGTCAAACAGAGAGTTAGGTTGGATATCTTAAACAGAGAGTTAGGTTTGATATCTTAAACTGAGAGTTAGGTTGGATATCTTAAACAGAGAGTTAGGTTGGAAATGTCAAACAGAGAGTTAGGTTGGATATCTTAAACAGAGAGTTAGGTTTGATATCTTAAACAGAGAGTTAGGTTGGATATCTTAAACAGAGAGTTAGGTTGGAAATGTCAAACAGAGAGTTAGGTTGGATATCTTAAACACAGAGTTATGTTGCATATCATAGGCTGGATATCTCAAACAGAGAGTTAGGTTGGATATATCAAACAGAGAGTTAGGTTGGATATCTTAAACAGAGAATTAGGCTGGATATCTTAAACAGAGTGTTAGGTTGGATATCTCAAACAGAGAGTTAGGTTGGATATGTTAAACAGAGAGTTAGGTTGGATATCTTAAACAGAGAGTTAGGTTGGATATCTTAAACAGAGAGTTAGGTTGGATATGTTAAACAGAGAGTTAGGTTGGATATCTTAAACAGAGAGTTAGGTTGGATATCTTAAACAGAGAGTTAGGTTGGATATCTTAAACAGAGAGTTAGGCTGGATATATCAAACAGAGTTAGGTTGGATATCTTAAACAGAGAGTTAGGTTGGATATCTCAAACAGAGAGTTAGGTTGGATATCTTAAACAGAGAGTTATGTTGGAATTGTCAAACAGAGCGTTAGGTTGGATATCTCAAACAGAGAGTTAGGTTGGATATCTTAAACAGAGAGTTAGGTTGGATATCTCAAACAGAGAGTTAGGTTGGATATCTTAAACATAGAGTTAGGTTGGATATCTGAAACAAAGAGTTAGGTTGAATATCTCAAACAGAGTGTTAGGTTGAATATCTCAAACAGAGAGTTAGGTTGGATATCTCAAACAGAGAGTTAGGTTGGATATCTTAAACAGAGAGTTAGGTTGGATATCTCAAACAGAGAGTTAGGTTGGATATCTTAAACACAGAGTTATGTTGCATATCTTAAACAGAGAGTTAGGTTGGATATCTTAAACAGAGAGTTTGGTTGGATATATCAAACAGAGAGTTAGGTTGGATATCTTAAACACAGAGTTAGGCTGGATATCTTAAACAGAGAGTTAGGTTGGATATCTTAAACAGAGAGTTAGGTTTGATATCTCAAACAGAGAGTTGGGTTGGAAATGTCAAACAAAGAGTTAGGTTGGATATCTTAAACAGAGCGTTAGGTTTGATATGTCCAACAGAGAGTTGGGCTGGATATCTTAAACAGAGAGTTAGGTTGGATATCTCAAACAGAGAGTTAGGTTGGATATGTCAAACAGAGAGTTAGGTTGGATATCTTAAACAGAGTTAGGTTGGATATCTCAAACAGAGAGTTAGGTTGGATATCTCAAACATAGAGTTAGGCTGGATATCTTAAACAGAGTTAGGTTGGATATCGTAAACAGAGAGTTAGGTTGGATATCTTAAACAGAGAGTTAGGTTGGATATCTCAAACAGAGAGTTGGGTTGGAAATGTCAAACAAAGAGTTGGGTTGGATATCGTAAACAGAGAGTTAGGTTGGATATCTTAAACAGAGAGTTAGGTTGGATATCTTAAACAGAGAGTTAGGTTGGATATCTTAAACAGAGAGATAGGTTGGATATCTCAAACAGAGAGATAGGTTGGATATATCAAACAGAGAGTTAGGTTGGATATCTTAAACATAGAGTTAGGTTGGATATCTGAAACAAAGAGTTAGGTTGAATATATCAAACAGAGAGTTAGGTTGGATATCTTAAACAGAGAGTTAGGTTGGATATCTCAAACAGAGAGATAGGTTGGATATATCAAACAGAGAGTTAGGTTGGATATCTTAAACAGAGAGTTAGGTTGGATGTCTCAAACAGAGAGTTAGGTTGGATATCTTAAACATAGAGTTAGGTTGGATATCTGAAACAAAGAGTTAGGTTGAATATCTCAAACAGAGAGTTAGGTTGAATATCTCAAACAGAGAGTTAGGTTGAATATCTCAAACAGAGTGTTAGGTTGGATATATCAAACAGAGAGTTAGGTTGAATATCTCAAACAGAGTGTTAGGTTGAATATCTTAAACAGAGAGTTAGGTTGCATATCTCAAACAGAGAGTTAGGTTGGATATCTCAAACAGAGAGTTAGGTTGGATATCTTAAACAGAGAGTTAGGTTGAATATCTTAAACAGAGAGTTAGGTTGGATATCTCAAACAGAGAGTGAGGTTAGATATTTTAAACAGAGAGTTAGGTTGGATATCTCAAACAGAGAGTTATGTTAGATATCTTAAACATAGAGTTAGGTTGGATATCTTAAACAGAGAGTTAGGTTGGATATCTTAAACAGAGAGTTAGGCTGGATATATCAAACAGAGAGTTAGGTTGGATATCTTAAACAGAGTTAGGTTGGAAATGTCAAACAGAGAGTTAGGTTGGATATCTTAAACAGAGAGTTAGGTCTTATATCTTAAACAGAGAGTTAGGTTGGATATATCAAACAGAGAGTTAGGTTGGATATATCAAACAGAGAGTTAGGTTGGATATCTTAAACAGAGAGTTAGGTTGGAAATGTCAAACAGAGAGTTAGGTTGGATATCTTAAACAGAGAGTTAGGCTGGATATATCAAACAGAGAGTTAGGTTGGATATCTTAAACAGAGAGTTAGGTTGGAAATGTCAAACAGAGAGTTAGGTTGGATATCTTAAACAGAGAGTTAGGTTTGATATCTCAAACAGAGAGTTAGGTTGGATATCTCAAACAGAGAGTTAGGTTGGATATCTTAAACAGAGAGTTAGGTTGGATATCTCAAACAGAGAGTTAGGTTGGATATCTTAAACACAGAGTTATGTTGCATATCTTAAACAGAGAGTTAGGTTGGATATCTTAAACAGAGAGTTTGGTTGGATATATCAAGCAGAGAGTTAGGTTGGATATCTTAAACACAGAGTTAGGCTGGATATCTTAAACAGAGAGTTAGGTTGGATATCTTAAACAGAGAGTTAGGTTTGATATCTCAAACAGAGAGTTGGGTTGGAAATGTCAAACAAAGAGTTAGGTTGGATATCTTAAACAGAGCGTTAGGTTTGATATGTCCAACAGAGAGTTGGGCTGGATATCTTAAACAGAGAGTTAGGTTGGATATCTCAAACAGAGAGTTAGGTTGGATATCTCAAACAGAGTTAGGTTGGATATCTCAAACAGAGAGTTAGGTTGGATATCTCAAACATAGAGTTAGGCTGGATATCTCAAACAGAGAGTGAGGTTGGATATCGTAAACAGAGAGTTAGGTTGGATATCTTAAACAGAGAGTTAGGTTGGATATCTCAAACAGAGAGTTGGGTTGGAAATGTCAAACAAAGAGTTGGGTTGGATATCGTAAACAGAGAGTTAGGTTGGATATCTTAAACAGAGAGTTAGGTTGGATATCTTAAACAGAGAGTTAGGTTGGATATCTTAAACAGAGAGATAGGTTGGATATCTCAAACAGAGAGATAGGTTGGATATATCAAACAGAGAGTTAGGTTGGATATCTTAAACATAGAGTTAGGTTGGATATCTGAAACAAAGAGTTAGGTTGAATATCTCAAACAGAGAGTTAGGTTGGATATCTTAAACAGAGAGTTAGGTTGGATATCTCAAACAGAGAGATAGGTTGGATATATCAAACAGAGAGTTAGGTTGGATATCTTAAACAGAGAGTTAGGTTGGATGTCTCAAACAGAGAGTTAGGTTGGATATCTTAAACATAGAGTTAGGTTGGATATCTGAAACAAAGAGTTAGGTTGAATATCTCAAACAGAGAGTTAGGTTGAATATCTCAAACAGAGAGTTAGGTTGAATATCTCAAACAGAGTGTTAGGTTGGATATATCAAACAGAGAGTTAGGTTGAATATCTCAAACAGAGTGTTAGGTTGAATATCTTAAACAGAGAGTTAGGTTGCATATCTCAAACAGAGAGTTAGGTTGGATATCTCAAACAGAGAGTTAGGTTGGATATCTTAAACAGAGAGTTAGGTTGGATATCTTAAACAGAGAGTTAGGTTGGATATCTCAAACAGAGAGTGAGGTTAGATATTTTAAACAGAGAGTTAGGTTGGATATCTCAAACAGAGAGTTATGTTAGATATCTTAAACATAGAGTTAGGTTGGATATCTTAAACAGAGAGTTAGGTTGGATATCTTAAACAGAGAGTTAGGCTGGATATATCAAACAGAGAGTTAGGTTGGATATCTTAAACAGAGAGTTAGGTTGGAAATGTCAAACAGAGAGTTAGGTTGGATATCTTAAACAGAGAGTTAGGTTTTATATCTTAAACAGAGAGTTAGGTTGGATATATCAAACAGAGAGTTAGGTTGGATATATCAAACAGAGAGTTAGGTTGGATATCTTAAACAGAGAGTTAGGTTGGAAATGTCAAACAGAGAGTTAGGTTGGATATCTTAAACAGAGAGTTAGGCTGGATATATCAAACAGAGAGTTAGGTTGGATATCTTAAACAGAGAGTTAGGTTGGAAATGTCAAACAGAGAGTTAGGTTGGATATCTTAAACAGAGAGTTAGGTTTGATATCTTAAACAGAGAGTTAGGTTGGATATCTTAAACAGAGAGTTAGGTTGGAAATGTCAAACAGAGAGTTAGGTTGGATATCTTAAACAGAGAGTTAGGTTTGATATCTTAAACTGAGAGTTAGGTTGGATATCTTAAACAGAGAGTTAGGTTGGAAATGTCAAACAGAGAGTTAGGTTGGATATCTTAAACAGAGAGTTAGGTTTGATATCTTAAACAGAGAGTTAGGTTGGATATCTTAAACAGAGAGTTAGGTTGGAAATGTCAAACAGAGAGTTAGGTTGGATATCTTAAACACAGAGTTATGTTGCATATCATAGGCTGGATATCTCAAACAGAGAGTTAGGTTGGATATATCAAACAGAGAGTTAGGTTGGATATCTTAAACAGAGAGTTAGGCTGGATATCTTAAACAGAGTGTTAGGTTGGATATCTCAAACAGAGAGTTAGGTTGGATATGTTAAACAGAGAGTTAGGTTGGATATCTTAAACAGAGAGTTAGGTTGGATATCTTAAACAGAGAGTTAGGTTGGATATGTTAAACAGAGAGTTAGGTTGGATATCTTAAACAGAGAGTTAGGTTGGATATCTTAAACAGAGAGTTAGGTTGGATATCTTAAACAGAGAGTTAGGCTGGATATATCAAACAGAGTTAGGTTGGATATCTTAAACAGAGAGTTAGGTTGGATATCTCAAACAGAGAGTTAGGTTGGATATCTTAAACAGAGAGTTAGGTTGGAATTGTCAAACAGAGCGTTAGGTTGGATATCTCAAACAGAGAGTTAGGTTGGATATCTTAAACAGAGAGTTAGGTTGGATATCTCAAACAGAGAGTTAGGTTGGATATCTTAAACATAGAGTTAGGTTGGATATCTGAAACAAAGAGTTAGGTTGAATATCTCAAACAGAGTGTTAGGTTGAATATCTCAAACAGAGAGTTAGGTTGAATATCTCAAACAGAGTGTTAGGTTGGATATATCAAACAGAGAGTTAGGTTGAATATCTCAAACAGAGTGTTAGGTTGAATATCTCAAACAGAGAGTTAGGTTGGATATCTCAAACAGAGAGTTAGGTTGGATATCTTAAACAGAGAGTTAGGTTGAATATCTCAAACAGAGTGTTAGGCTGGATATCTCAAACAGAGAGTTAGGTTGGATAACTCAAACAGAGAGTTAGGTTGGATATCTTAAACAGAGAGTTAGGTTGCATATCTCAAACAGAGAGTTAGGTTGGATATCTCAAACAGAGAGTTAGGATGGATATCTTAAACAGAGAGTTAGGTTGGATATCTTAAACAGAGAGTTAGGTTGGATATCTCAAACAGAGAGTTAGGTTAGATATCTTAAACAGAGAGTTAGGTTGGATATCTCAAACAGAGAGTTAGGTTAGATATATCAAACAGAGAGTTAGGTTGGATATCTTAAACAGAGAGTTAGGTTGGAAATGTCAAACAGAGAGTTAGGTTGGATATCTTAAACAGAGAGTTAGGTTTGATATCTTAAACAGAGAGTTAGGTTGGATATCTTAAACAGAGAGTTAGGTTGGAAATGTCAAACAGAGAGTTAGGTTGGATATCTTAAACAGAGAGTTAGGTTGGATATCTTAAACACAGAGTTATGTTGGATATCTTAAACAGAGAGTTAGGCTGGATATATCAAACAGAGAGTTAGGTTGGATATATCAAACAGAGAGTTAGGTTGGATATCTTAAACAGAGAGTTAGGTTGGAAATGTCAAACAGAGAGTTAGGTTGGATATCTTAAACAGAGAGTTAGTTTTGATATCTTAAACAGAGAGATAGGTTGGATATCTTAAACAGAGAGTTAGGTTAGATATCTCAAACAGAGAGTTAGATTGGATATCTTAAACAGAGAGTTAGGTTGGAAATGTCAAACAGAGAGTTAGGTTGGATATCTTAAACACAGAGTTATGTTGCATATCTTAAACAGAGAGTTAGGTTGGATATCTTAAACACAGAGTTATGTTGCATATCTTAAACAGAGAGTTAGGTTGGATATCTTAAACACAGAGTTATGTTGCATATCTTAAACAGAGAGTTAGGTTGGATATCTCAAACACAGAGTTATGTTGGATATCGTAAACAGAGAGTTAGGTTGGATATCTTAAACAGAGAGTTAGGTTGGATATCTTAAACAGAGAGTTAGGTTGGATATCTTAAACAGAGAGTTAGGTTGGATATCTCAAACAGAGAGTTAGGTTGGATATCTTAAACAGAGAGTTAGGTTGGATATCTTAAACATAGAGTTAGGTTGGATATCTTAAACAGAGAGTTAGGTTGGATATCTTAAACAGAGAGTTAGGTTGGATATCTTAAACAGAGAGTTATGTTGGATATCTTAAACAGAGAGTTAGGCTGGATATATTAAACAGAGAGTTAGGTTGAATATCTTAAACAGAGAGTTATGTTGGATATCTTAAACAGAGAGTTAGGTTGGATTTCTTAAACAGAGAGTTAGGTTGGATATCGTAAACAGAGAGTTAGGTTGGATATCTTAAACAGAGAGTTAGGTTGGATATCTTAAACAGAGAGTTAGGTTGGATATCTTAAACATAGAGTTAGGTTGGATATCTCAAACAGAGAGTTAGGTTGGATATCTCAAACAGAGAGTTAGGTTGGATATCTTAAACAGAGAGTTAGGTTGGATATATCAAACAGAGAGTTAGGTTGGATATGTTAAACAGAGAGTTAGGCTGGATATCTCAAACAGAGAGTTAGGTTGGATATATCAAACAGAGAGTTAGGTTGTATATCTTAAACAGAGAGTTAGGTTGGATATCTTAAACAGAGAGTTAGGTTGGATATCTCAAACATAGAGTTAGGTTGGATATCTTAAACAGAGAGTTAGGTTGTATATCTTAAACATAGAGTTAGGTTGGATATCTTAAACAGAGAGATAGGTTGGATATCTCAAACAGAGAGTTAGGTTGGATATCTCAAACAGAGAGTTAGGTTGGATATCTCAAACAGAGAGTTAGGTTGGAAATGTCAAACAGAGAGTTAGGTTGGATATCTCAAACAGAGAGTTAGGTTGGATATCTCAAACAGAGAGTTAGGTTAGATATATCAAACAGAGTGTTAGGCAGGATATCTCAAACAGAGCGTTAGGTTGGATATCTTAAACAGAGAGATAGGTTGGATATCTTAAACAGAGAGTTAGGTTGGATATCTTAAACAGAGAGTTAGGCTTGATATCTTAAACAGAGAGTTAGGTTGGATATCTCAAACAGAGAGTTAGGTTATATATCTCAAACAGAGAGTTAGGTTGGATATCTTAAACAGAGAGTTAGGTTGGATATCTCAAACAGAGAGTTAGGTTGGATATCTCAAACAGAGAGTTAGGTTGGATATCTCAAACAGAGAGTTAGGTTGGAAATCTTAAACAGAGAGTTAGGTTGGATATCTTAAACAGAGAGTTAGGTTGGATATCTCAAACAGAGAGTTAGGTTGGATATGTCAAACAGAGAGTTAGGTTGGATATCTCAAACAAAGAGTTAGGTTGGATATCTTAAACAGAGAGTTAGGTTGGATATCTCAAACAAAGAGTTAGGTTGGATATCTTAAACAGAGAGTTAGGTTAGATATCTCAAACAGAGAGTTAGATTGGATATCTTAAACAGAGAGTTAGGTTGGAAATGTCAAACAGAGAGTTAGGTTGGATATCTTAAACACAGAGTTATGTTGCATATCTTAAACAGAGAGTTAGGTTGGATATCTTAAACACAGAGTTATGTTGCATATCTTAAACAGAGAGTTAGGTTGGATATCTTAAACACAGAGTTATGTTGCATATCTTAAACAGAGAGTTAGGTTGGATATCTCAAACACAGAGTTATGTTGGATATCGTAAACAGAGAGTTAGGTTGGATATCTTAAACAGAGAGTTAGGTTGGATATCTTAAACAGAGAGTTAGGTTGGATATCTTAAACAGAGAGTTAGGTTGGATATCTCAAACAGAGAGTTAGGTTGGATATCTTAAACAGAGAGTTAGGTTGGATATCTTAAACATAGAGTTAGGTTGGATATCTTAAACAGAGAGTTAGGTTGGATATCTTAAACAGAGAGTTAGGTTGGATATCTTAAACAGAGAGTTATGTTGGATATCTTAAACAGAGAGTTAGGCTGGATATATTAAACAGAGAGTTAGGTTGAATATCTTAAACAGAGAGTTATGTTGGATATCTTAAACAGAGAGTTAGGTTGGATTTCTTAAACAGAGAGTTAGGTTGGATATCGTAAACAGAGAGTTAGGTTGGATATCTTAAACAGAGAGTTAGGTTGGATATCTTAAACAGAGAGTTAGGTTGGATATCTTAAACATAGAGTTAGGTTGGATATCTCAAACAGAGAGTTAGGTTGGATATCTCAAACAGAGAGTTAGGTTGGATATCTTAAACAGAGAGTTAGGTTGGATATATCAAACAGAGAGTTAGGTTGGATATGTTAAACAGAGAGTTAGGCTGGATATCTCAAACAGAGAGTTAGGTTGGATATATCAAACAGAGAGTTAGGTTGTATATCTTAAACAGAGAGTTAGGTTGGATATCTTAAACAGAGAGTTAGGTTGGATATCTCAAACATAGAGTTAGGTTGGATATCTTAAACAGAGAGTTAGGTTGTATATCTTAAACATAGAGTTAGGTTGGATATCTTAAACAGAGAGATAGGTTGGATATCTCAAACAGAGAGTTAGGTTGGATATCTCAAACAGAGAGTTAGGTTGGATATCTCAAACAGAGAGTTAGGTTGGAAATGTCAAACAGAGAGTTAGGTTGGATATCTCAAACAGAGAGTTAGGTTGGATATCTCAAACAGAGAGTTAGGTTAGATATATCAAACAGAGTGTTAGGCAGGATATCTCAAACAGAGCGTTAGGTTGGATATCTTAAACAGAGAGATAGGTTGGATATCTTAAACAGAGAGTTAGGTTGGATATCTTAAACAGAGAGTTAGGCTTGATATCTTAAACAGAGAGTTAGGTTGGATATCTCAAACAGAGAGTTAGGTTATATATCTCAAACAGAGAGTTAGGTTGGATATCTTAAACAGAGAGTTAGGTTGGATATCTCAAACAGAGAGTTAGGTTGGATATCTCAAACAGAGAGTTAGGTTGGATATCTCAAACAGAGAGTTAGGTTGGAAATCTTAAACAGAGAGTTAGGTTGGATATCTTAAACAGAGAGTTAGGTTGGATATCTCAAACAGAGAGTTAGGTTGGATATGTCAAACAGAGAGTTAGGTTGGATATCTCAAACAAAGAGTTAGGTTGGATATCTTAAACAGAGAGTTAGGTTGGATATCTTAAACAGAGAGTTAGGTTGGATATCTTAAACAGAGAGTTAGGTTGGATATCTTAAACAGAGAGTTAGGTTGGATATCTTAAACAGAGAGTTAGGTTGGATATCTCAAACAGAGAGTTAGGTTGGATATCTCAAACAGAGAGTTAGGTTGGATATCTTAAACAGAGAGTTAGGTTGGATATCTCAAACAGAGAGTTAGGCTGCATATCTCAAATAGAGAGTTAGGCTGCATATCTCAAATAGAGAGTTAGGTTGGATATATCAAACAGAGAGTTAGGCTGGATATCTTAAACAGAGAGTTAGGTTGGATATCTTAAACAGAGAGTTAGGGTGGAAATGTCAAACAGAGAGTTAGGTTGGATATCTTAAACAGAGAGTTAGGCTGGATATATCAAACAGAGAGTTAGGTTGGATATCTTAAACAGAGAGTTAGGTTGGAAATGTCAAACATAGAGTTAGGTTTGATATCTTAAACAGAGAGTTAGGTTTGATATCTTAAACAGAGAGTTAGGTTGGATATCTTAAACAGAGAGTTAGGTTGGAAATGTCAAACAGAGAGTTAGGTTTGATATGTTAAACAGAGAGTTAGGTTTGATATCTTAAACAGAGAGTTAGGTTGGAAATGTCAAACAGAGAGTTAGGTTGGATATCTCAAATAGAGAGTTAGGTTGGATATCTTAAACAGAGAGTTAGGTTGGATATCTTAAACAGAGTGTTAGGTTGGATATCTCAAACAGAGAGTTAGGTTGGATATCTTAAACACAGAGTTATGTTGCATATCATAGGCTGGATATCTCAAACAGAGAGTTAGGTTGGATATCTTAAACAGAGTGTTATGTTGGATATCTCAAACAGAGAGTTAGGTTGGATATGTTAAACAGAGAGTTAGGTTGGATATCTTAAACAGAGAGTTAGGTTGGATATCTTAAACAGAGAGTTAGGTTGGATATGTTAAACAGAGAGTTAGGTTGGATATCTTAAACAGAGAGTTAGGTTGGATATCTTAAACAGAGAGTTAGGTTGGATATCTTAAACAGAGAGTTAGGTTGGATATAGTAAACAGAGTGTTAGGTTGGATATCTTAAACAGAGAGATAGGTTGGATATCGTAAACATAGAGTTAGGTTGGATATCTTAAACAGAGAGTTAGGTTGGAAATGTCAGACAGAGAGTTAGGTTGGATATCTTAAACATAAAGTTAGGTGGGATATCTTAAACAGAGAGTTAGGTTGGATATCTCAAACAGAGAGTTAGGTTGGATATCTTAAACAGAGAGTTAGGTTGGATATCTTAAACAGAGAGTTAGGTTGGATATCTTAAACAGAGAGTTAGGCTGGATATCTTAAACAGAGAGTTAGGTTGGATATCTCAAACAGAGAGTTAGGTTGGATATCTCAAACAGAGAGTTATGTTGGATATCTTAAACAGAGAGTTAGGTTGGATATCTCAAACAGAGAGTTAGGCTGGATATCTTAAACAGAGAGTTAGGTTGGATATCTCAAACAGAGAGTTAGGTTGGATATCTCAAACAGAGAGTTAGGTTGGATATCTTAAACAGAGAGTTAGGTTGGATATCTCAAACAGAGAGTTAGGTTGGATATCTCAAACAGAGAGTTAGGTTGGATATCTCAAACAGAGAGTTAGGTTGGATATCTCAAACAGAGAGTTAGGTTGGATATCTTAAACAGAGAGTTAGGTTGGATATCTCAAACAGAGAGTTAGGTTGGATATCTCATACAGAGAGTTAGGCTGGATATCTTAAACAGAGAGTTAGGTTGGATATAGTAAACAGAGTGTTAGGTTGGATATCTTAAACAGAGAGTTAGGTTGGATATCTTAAACAGAGAGTTAGGCTGGATATCTTAAACAGAGAGTTAGGCTGGATATCTTAAACAGAGAGTTAGGTTGGATATCTTAAACATAAAGTTAGGTTGGATATCTTAAACAGAGAGTTAGGTTGGATATCTCAAACAGAGAGTTAGGCTGGATATCTTAAACAGAGAGTTAGGTTGGATATCTCAAACAGAGAGTTAGGTTGGAAATGTTAAACAGAGAGTTAGGTTGGATATCTTAAACATAAAGTTAGGTTGGATATCTTAAACAGAGAGTTAGGCTGGATATCTTAAACAGAGAGTTAGGTTGGATATCTCAAACAGAGAGTTAGGTTGGATATCTTAAACAGAGAGTTAGGTTGGATATCTTAAACAGAGAGTTAGGCTGGATATCTTAAACATAAAGTTAGGTTGGATATCTCAAACAGAAAGTTAGGTTGGATATCTTAAACATAAAGTTAGGTTGGATATCTCAAACAGAGAGTTAGGTTGGATATCTTAAACAGAGAGTTAGGTTGGATATCTTAAACAGAGAGTTAGGTTGGATATCTTAAACAGAGAGTTAGGCTGGATATCTTAAACAGAGAGTTAGGTTGGATATCTTAAACAGAGAGTTAGGTTGGATATCTTAAACAGAGAGTTAGGTTGGATATCTTAAACAGAGAGTTAGGCTGGATATCTTAAACATAAAGTTAGGTTGGATATCTCAAACAGAAAGTTAGGTTGGATATCTTAAACATAAAGTTAGGTTGGATATCTCAAACAGAGAGTTAGGTTGGATATCTTAAACAGAGAGTTAGGTTGGATATCTTAAACAGAGAGTTAGGTTGGATATCTTAAACAGAGAGTTAGGTTGGATATCTCAAACAGAGAGTTAGGTTGGATATCTTAAACAGAGAGTTAGGCTGGATATCTCAAACAGAGAGTTAGGTTGGATATCTTAAACATAAAGTTAGGTTGGATATCTCAAACAGAGAGTTAGGTTGGATATCTTAAACAGAGAGTTAGGCTGGATATCTTAAACAGAGAGTTAGGTTGGATATTTCAAACATAGAGTTAGGTTGGATATCTCAAACAGAGAGTTAGGTTGGATATCTTAAACAGAGAGTTAGGTTGGATATCTCAAACAGAGAGTTAGGTTGGATATCTCAAACAGAGAGTTAGGCTGCCTATCTTAAACAGAGAGTTAGGTTGGATATCTCAAACAGAGAGTTAGGTTGGATATTTCAAACATAGAGTTAGGTTGGATATCTCAAACAGAGAGTTAGGTTGGATATCTTAAACAGAGAGTTAGGTTGGATATCTCAAACAGAGAGTTAGGTTGGATATTTCAAACATAGAGTTAGGTTGGATATCTCAAACAGAGAGTTAGGTTGGATATCTTAAACAGAGAGTTAGGCTGGATATCTCAAACAGAGTGTTAGGTTGGATATCTTAAACAGAGAGTTAGGTTGGATATCTTAAACAGAGAGTTAGGCTGGATATCTTAAACAGAGAGTTAGGTTGGATATCTTAAACAGAGAGTTAGGTTGGATATTTCAAACATAGAGTTAGGTTGGATATCTCAAACAGAGAGTTAGGCTGCCTATCTTAAACAGAGAGTTAGGTTGGATATCTCAAACAGAGAGTTAGGTTGGATATTTCAAACATAGAGTTAGGTTGGATATCTCAAACAGAGAGTTAGGTTGGATATCTTAAACAGAGAGTTAGGCTGGATATCTTAAACAGAGAGTTAGGTTGGATATCTTAAACAGAGAGTTAGGTTGGATATTTCAAACATAGAGTTAGGTTGGATATCTCAAACAGAGAGTTAGGTTGGATATCTTAAACAGAGAGTTAGGCTGGATATCTCAAACAGAGAGTTAGGTTGGATATTTCAAACAGAGAGTTAGGTTGGATATCTCAAACAGAGAGTTAGGCTGCCTATCTTAAACAGAGAGTTAGGTTGGATATCTTAAACAGAGAGTTAGGCTGGATATCTTAAACATAGAGTTAGGTTGGATATCTTAAATAGAGAGTTAGGTTGGATATCTTAAACAGAGAGTTGGGTTGGATATCTCAAACAGAGAGTTAGGTTGGATATCTTAAACAGAGAGTTATGTTGGATATTTCAAACATAGAGTTAGGTTGGATATCTTAAACAGAGAGTTAGGCTGGATATCTTAAACAGAGAGTTAGGTTGGATATCTTAAACAGAGAGTTAGGTTGGATATCTTAAACAGAGAGTTAGGCTGGATATCTTAAACAGAGAGTTAGGTTGGATATCTCAAACAGAGAGTTAGGTTGGATATCTCAAACAGAGAGTTAGGTTGGATATCTTAAACAGAGAGTTAGGCTGGATATCTTAAACAGAGAGTTAGGTTGGATATCTCAAACAGAGAGTTAGGTTGGATATCTCAAATAGAGAGTTAGGTTGGATATATCAAACAGAGAGTTAGGTTGGATATCTTAAACAGAGAGTTAGGTTGGATATCTTAAACAGAGAGTTAGGCTGGATATCTTAAACAGAGAGTTAGGTTGGATATCTCAAACAGAGAGTTAGGTTGGATATCTCAAACAGAGAGTTAGGTTGGATATCTTAAACAGAGAGTTAGGCTGGATATCTTAAACAGAGAGTTAGGTTGGATATCTCAAACAGAGAGTTAGGTTGGATATCTCAAATAGAGAGTTAGGTTGGATATATCAAACAGAGAGTTAGGTTGGATATCTTAAACAGAGAGTTAGGTTGGCTTATCTTAAACATAGAGTTAGGTTGGATATCTCAAACAGAGAGTTAGGTTGGATATTTCAAACATAGAGTTAGGTTGGATATCTCAAACAGAGAGTTAGGTTGGATATCTTAAACAGAGAGTTAGGTTGGATATCTCAAACAGAGAGTTAGGTTGGATATCTCAAACAGAGAGTTAGGCTGGATATCTTAAACAGAGAGTTAGGTTGGATATCTTAAACAGAGAGTTAGGTTGGATATCTCAAACAGAGAGTTAGGCTGGATATCTTAAACAGAGAGTTAGGTTGGATATCTTAAACAGAGAGTTAGGTTGGATATCTTAAACAGAGAGTTAGGTTGGATATCTTAAACAGAGAGTTAGGCTGGATATCTTAAACAGAGAGTTAGGCTGGATATCTCAAACAGAGAGATAGGTTGGATATTTCAAACATAGAGTTAGGTTGGATATCTCAAACAGAGAGTTAGGTTGGATATCTTAAACAGAGAGTTAGGCTGGATATCTCAAACAGAGAGTTAGGTTGGATATCTCAAACAGAGAGTTAGGTTGGATATCTTAAACAGAGAGTTAGGTTGGATATCTCAAACAGAGAGTTAGGTTGGATATCTCAAACAGAGAGTTAGGCTGGATATCTTAAACAGAGAGTTAGGTTGGATATCTTAAACAGAGAGTTAGGTTGGATATCTTAAACAGAGAGTTAGGCTGCATATCTTAAACAGAGAGTTAGGTTGGCTTATCTTAAACAGAGAGTTAGGTTGGATATCTCAAACATAGAGTTAGGTTGGATATCTTAAACAGAGAGTTAGGTTGGATATCTTAAACAGAGAGTTAGGTTGGATATCTTAAACAGAGAGTTAGGTTGGATATCTTAAACATAAAGTTAGGTTGGATATCTTAAACAGAGAGTTAGGTTGGATATCTTAAACAGAGAGTTAGGTTGGCTTATCTTAAACAGAGAGTTAGGTTGGATATCTTAAACAGAGAGTTAGGTTGGATATCTCAAACAGAGAGTTAGGTTGGATATCTTAAACAGAGAGTTAGGTTGGCTTATCTTAAACAGAGAGTTAGGTTGGATATCTTAAACAGAGAGTTAGGCTGGATATCTCAAACAGAGAGTTAGGCTGGATATCTTAAACAGAGAGTTAGGTTGGATATCTCAAACAGAGAGTTAGGTTGGATATCTCAAACAGAGAGTTAGGTTGGATATCTTAAACAGAGAGTTAGGTTGGCTATCTCAAACATAGAGTTAGGTTGGATATCTTAAACAGAGAGTTAGGTTGGATATCTTAAACAGAGAGTTAGGTTGGATATCTTAAACAGAGAGTTAGGTTGGCTATCTCAAACATAGAGTTAGGTTGGATATCTTAAACAGAGAGTTAGGTTGGATATCTTAAACAGAGAGTTAGGTTGGCTTATCTTAAACAGAGAGTTAGGTTGGATATCTCAAACAGAGAGTTAGGTTGGATATCTTAAACAGAGAGTTGGGTTGGCTTATCTTAAACAGAGAGTTAGGTTGGATATCTTAAACAGAGAGTTAGGTTGGATATCTCAAACAGAGAGTTAGGTTGGATATCTTAAACAGAGAGTTAGGTTGGATATCTCAAACAGAGAGTTAGGTTGGATATCTCAAACAGAGAGTTAGGTTGGATATCTTAAACAGAGAGTTAGGTTGGATATCTCAAACAGAGAGTTAGGTTGGATATCTCAAACAGAGAGTTAGGTTGGATATCTCAAACAGAGAGTTAGGTTGGATATCTCAAATAGAGAGTTAGGTTGGCTTATCTTAAACAGAGAGTTAGGTTGGATATCTCAAACAGAGAGTTAGGTTGGATATCTCAAACAGAGAGTTGGGTTGGATATCTTAAACAGAGAGTTAGGTTGGCTTATCTTAAACAGAGAGTTAGGTTGGATATCTCAAACAGAGAGTTAGGTTGGATATCTTAAACAGAGAGTTAGGTTGGATATCTCAAACAGAGAGTTAGGTTGGATATCTTAAACAGAGAGTTAGGTTGGATATCTCAAACAGAGAGTTAGGTTGGATATCTTAAACAGAGAGTTAGGCTGGATATCTCAAACAGAGAGTTAGGTTGGATATCTTAAACAGAGAGTTAGGTTGCCTTATCTCAAACAGAGAGTTAGGTTGGATATCTTAAACAGAGAGTTAGGCTGGATATCTCAAACAGAGAGTTGGGTTGGATATCTTAAACAGAGAGTTAGGTTGGATATCTCAAACAGAGAGTTAGGTTGGATATCTTAAACAGAGAGTTAGGTTGGATATCTCAAACAGAGAGTTGGGTTGGATATCTCAAACAGAGAGTTAGGTTGGATATCTTAAACAGAGAGTTAGGTTGGATATCTTAAACATAGAGTTAGGTTGGATATCTCAAACAGAGAGTTAGGTTGGATATCTCAAACAGAGAGTTAGGTTGGATATCTTAAACAGAGAGTTAGGTTGGATATCTCAAACAGAGAGTTAGGTTGGATATCTTAAAGAGAGTGTTAGGTTGGCTTATCTCAAACAGAGAGTTAGGTTGGATATCTTAAACAGAGTGTTAGGTTGGCTTATCTCAAACAGAGAGTTAGGTTGGATATGTCAAACAGAGAGTTAGGTTGGATATCTCAACCATAGAGTTAGGTTGGATATCTTAAACAGAGAGTTAGGTTGGATATCTTAAACAGAGAGTTAGGTTGGATATCTTAATCAGAGAGTTAGGTTGGATATCTTAAACAGAGAGTTAGGTTGGCTTATCTCAAACAGAGAGTTAGGTTGGATATCTTAAACAGAGAGTTAGGTTGGATATCTTAAACAGAGAGTTAGGTTGGAAATGTCAAACAGAGAGTTAGGTTGGATATCTCAAACAGAGAGTTAGGCTGGATATCTTAAACAGAGAGTTAGGTTGGATATCTTAAACAGAGAGTTAGGTTGGATATCTCAAACAGAGAGTTAGGCTGGATATCTTAAACAGAGAGTTAGGTTGGATATCTCAAACAGAGAGTTAGGTTGGATATCTTAAACAGAGAGTTAGGTTGGATATCTTAAACAGAGAGTTAGGTTGGATATCTTAAATAGAGAGTTAGGTTGGATATCTCAAACAGAGAATTAGGTTGGATATCTTAAACAGAGAGTTAGGTTGGATATCTCATACAGAGAGTTAGGTTGGATATCTTAAACAGAGAGTTAGGTTGGATATCTTAAACAGAGAGTTAGGTTGGATATCTTAATCAGAGAGTTAGGTTGGATATCTTAAACAGAGAGTTAGGTTGGATATCTTAAACAGAGAGTTAGGTTGGATATCTTAATCAGAGAGTTAGGTTGGATATCTTAAACAGAGAGTTATGTTGGATATCTCAAACAGAGAGTTAGGTTGTATATCTTAAACATAGAGTTAGGTTGGATATCTTAAAAAGAGAGTTATGTTGGATATCTCAAACAGAGAGTTAGGTTGGATATCTTAAACAGAGAGTTAGGTTGGATATCTTAAACAGAGAGTTAGGTTGGATATCTTAAACAGAGAGTTAGGTTGGATATCTCAAACAGAGAGTTATGTTGGATATCTTAAACAGAGAGTTAGGTTGGATATCTTAAACAGAGAGTTAGGTTGGATATCTTAAACTGAGAGTTAGGTTGGATATCTTAAACAGAGAGTTAGGCTGCATATCTCAAACAGAGAGTTAGGTTGGATATCTTAAACAGAGAGTTAGGTTGGATATCTTAAACAGAGAGTTAGGTTGCCTTATCTCAAACAGAGAGTTAGGCTGGATATCTTAAACAGAGAGTTAGGCTGGATATCATAAACAGAGAGTTAGGTTGAATATCTCAAACAGAGAGTTAGGTTGGATATCTTAAACATAGAGTTAGGTTGGATATCTTAAACAGAGAGTTAGGTTGGATATCTTAAACAGAGAGTTAGGTTGGATATCTTAAACAGAGAGTTAGGTTGGATATCTTAAACAGAGAGTTAGGTTGGATATCTTAAACAGAGAGTTAGGTTGGATATCTCAAACAGAGAGTTAGGTTGGATATGTCAAACAGAGAGTTAGGTTGGATATATCAAACAGAGAGTTAGGTTGGAAATGTCAAACAGAGAGTTAGGTTAGATATCTTAAACAGAGAGTTAGGTTGGATATGTCAAACAGAGAGTTAGGTTGGATATGTCAAACAGAGAATTAGATTGGATATATCAAACAGAGAGTTAGGTTGGATATCTTAAACACAGAGTTAGGCTGCATATCTCAAACAGAGAGTTAGGTTGGATATATCAAACAGAGAGTTAGGTTGGAAATGTCAAACAGAGAGTTAGGTTAGATATCTTAAACAGAGAGTTAGGTTGGATATGTCAAACAGAGAGTTAGGTTGGATATGTCAAACAGAGAATTAGATTGGATATATCAAACAGAGAGTTAGGTTGGATATCTTAAACACAGAGTTAGGCTGCATATCTCAAACAGAGAGTTAGGTTGGATCTGTCAAACAGAGAGTTAGGTTGGATATCTCAAACAGAGAGTTAGGTTGGAAATGTCAAACAGAGAGTTAGGTTGGATATCTCAAACAGAGAGTTAGGTTGGATAACTTAAACAGAGAGTTAGGTTGGATATCTTAAACAGAGAGTTAGGTTGGATATCTTAAACAGAGAGTTAGGTTGGATATGTCAAACAGAGAGTTAGGTTGGATATCTTAAACAGAGAGTTAGGCTGGATATCTCAAACAGAGAGTTAGGTTGGAAATGTCAAACAGAGAGTTAGGTTAGATATCTTAAACAGAGAGTTAGGCTGCATATCTTAAACAGAGAGTTAGGCTGGATATCTTAAACAGAGAGTTAGGTTGGATATCTTAAACAGAGAGTTAGGTTGGATATCTTAAACAGAGAGTTAGGTTGGATATCTCAAACAGAGAGTTAGGTTGGATATCTCAAACAGAGAGTTAGGTTGGATATCTCAAACAGAGAGTTAGGTTGGATATCTTAAACAGAGAGTTAGGTTGGATATCTTAAACAGAGAGTTAGGTTGGATATCTCAAACAGAGAGTTAGGTTGGATATCTCAAACAGAGAGTTAGGCTGCATATCTTAAACAGAGAGTTAGGTTGTATATCTCAAACAGAGAGTTAGGTTGGATATCTTAAACAGAGAGTTAGGTTGGATATCTTAAACAGAGAGTTATGTTGGATATCTTAAACAGAGAGTTAGGTTGGATATCTTAAACAGAGAGTTAGGTTGGATATCTTAAACAGAGAGTTAGGTTTGATATCTCAAACAGAGAGTTAGGTTGGATATCTTAAACAGAGGGTTAGGTTGGCTTATCTCAAACAGAGAGTTAGGTTGGATATCTTAAACAGAGAGTTAGGTTGGATATCTTAAACAGAGAATTAGGTTGGATATCTTAAACAGAGAGTTAGGTTGGATATCTTAAACAGAGAGTTAGGTTGGATATCTCAAACAGAGAGTTAGGTTGGATATAGTAAACAGAGTGTTAGGTTGGATATCTTAAACAGAGAGTTAGGATGGATATCTTAAACAGAGAGTTAGGTTGGATGTCTTAAACAGAGAGTTAGGTTGGATATCTTAAACAGAGAGTTAGGTTGGATATCTCAAACAGAGTGTTAGGTTGGATATCTTAAACAGAGAGTTAGGTTGGCTTATCTTAAACAGAGAGTTAGGTTGGATATCTTAAACAGAGAGTTAGGTTGGATATCTTAAACAGAGAGTTAGGATGGATATCTTAAACAGAGAGTTAGGTTGGATATCTTAAACAGAGAGTTAGGTTGGATATCTCAAACAGAGAGTTAGGTTGGATATCTTAAACAGAGAGTTAGGTTGGATATCTTAAACAGAGAGTTAGGTTGGATATCTTAAACAGAGAGTTAGGATGGATATCTTAAACAGAGAGTTAGGTTGGATATCTTAAACAGAGAGTTAGGTTGGATATCTTAAACAGAGAGTTAGGTTGGATATCTTAAACAGAGAGTTAGGTTGGATATCTTAAACAGAGAGTTAGGTTGGATATCTTAAACAGAGAGTTAGGTTGGATATCTTAAACAGAGAGTTAGGTTGGATATCTTAAACAGAGAGTTAGGTTGGATATCTTAAACAGGGAGTTAGGTTGGATATATTAAACAGAGAGTTAGGTTGGATATCTTAAACAGAGAGTTAGGTTGGATATCATAAACAGAGAGTTAGGTTGGATATCTTAAACAGAGAGTTAGGTTGGATATCTTAAACAGAGAGTTAGGTTGGATATCTTAAACAGAGAGTTAGGTTGGATATCATAAACAGAGAGTTAGGTTGGATATCTTAAACAGAGAATTAGGTTGGATATCTTAAACAGAGAGTTAGGTTGGATATCTTAAACAGAGAGTTAGGTTGGATATCATAAACAGAGAGTTAGGTTGGATATCTTAAACAGAGAGTTAGGTTGGATATCTTAAACAGAGAGTTAGGTTGGATATCTTAAACAGAGAGTTAGGTTGGATATCTTAAACAGAGAGTTAGGTTGGATATCTTAAATAGAGAGTTAGGTTGGATATCATAAACATAGAGTTATGTTGGATATCATAAACAGAGAGTTAGGTTGGATATCTTAAACAGAGAGTTAGGTTGGATATCATAAACAGAGAGTTAGGTTGGATATCTCAAACAGAAAGTTAGGTTGGATATCTTAAACAGAGAGTTAGGCTGCATATCTCAAACAGAGAGTTAGGTTGGATATCTCAAACAGAGAGTTAGGTTGGATATCTTAAACAGAGAGTTAGGTTGGATATCTCAAACATAGAGTTAGGTTGGATATCATAAACAGAGAGTTAGGTTGGATATCTTAAACAGAGAGTTAGGTTGGATATCATAAACAGAGAGTTAGGTTGGATATCTCAAACAGAGAGTTAGGTTGGATATCTTAAACAGAGAGTTAGGCTGCATATCTCAAACAGAGAGTTAGGTTGGATATCTCAAACAGAGAGTTAGGTTGGATATCTTAAACAGAGAGTTAGGTTGTATATCTCAAACAGAGAGTTAGGTTGGATATCTTAAACAGAGAGTTAGGCTGCATATCTCACACAGAGAGTTAGGTTGGATATCTCAAACAGAGAGTTAGGTTGGATATCTCAAACAGAGAGTTAGGTTGTATATCTCAAACAAAGAGTTAGGTTGGATATCTTAAACAGAGAGTTAGGTTGTATATCTCAAACAGAGAGTTAGGTTGGATATCTTAAACAGAGAGTTAGGCTGCATATCTCAAACAGAGAGTTAGGTTGGATATCTTAAACAGAGAGTTAGGTTGGATATCATAAACAGAGAGTTAGGTTGGATATCATAAACAGAGAGTTAGGTTGGATATCTTAAACAGAGAGTTAGGTTGGATATCTTAAACAGAGAGTTAGGTTGGAAATATCAAACAGAGAGTTAGGTTGGATATCTTAAACAGAGAGTTAGGTTGGATATCTTAAACAGAGAGTTAGGTTGAATATATCAAACAGAGAGTTAGGTTGGATATCTTAAACAGAGAGTTAGGCTGCATATCTTAAACAGAGAGTTAGGTTGGATATCTTAAACAGAGAGTTAGGTTGGAAATGTCAAACAGAGAGTTAGGTTGGATATCTTAAACAGAGAGTTAGGTTGGAAATGTCAAACAGAGAGTTAGGTTGGATATCTCAAACAGAGAGTTAGGTTGGATATCTCAAACAGAGAGTTAGGTTGGATATCTTAAACAGAGAGTTAGGTTGGAAATGTCAAACAGAGAGTTAGGTTGGATATCTCAACCAGAGAGTTAGGTTGGATATCTTAAACAGAGAGTTAGGTTGGATATCTTAAACAGAGAGTTATGTTGGATATCTTAAACAGAGAGTTAGGTTGGATATCTTAAACAGAGAGTTAGGTTGGATATCTTAAACAGAGAGTTAGGCTGGATATCTTAAACATAGAGTTAGGTTGGATATCTTAAACAGAGAGTTAGGTTGGATATCTTAAACAGAGAGTTAGGTTGGATATCTTAAACAGAGAGTTAGGCTGCATATCTCAAACAGAGAGTTAGGTTGGATATCTTAAACAGAGAGTTAGGTTGGATATCTTAAACAGAGAGTTAGGTTGTATATCTTAAACAGAGAGTTAGGTTGGATATCTTAAACGGAGAGTTAGGCTGCATATCTCAAACAGAGAGTTAGGTTGGATATCTTAAACAGAGAGTTAGGTTGGATATCTTAAACAGAGAGTTAGGTTGGATATCTTAAACAGAGAGTTAGGTTTGATATCTTAAACAGAGAGTTAGGTTGGATATCTTAAACAGAGAGTTAGGTTGGATATCTCAAACAGAGAGTTAGGTTGGATATCTCAAACAGAGAGTTAGGTTGGATATCTTAAACAGAGAGTTAGGTTGGATATCTTAAACCGAGAGTTAGGTTGGATATCTTAAACAGAGAGTTAGGTTTGATATCTTAAACAGAGAGTTAGGTTGGATATCTTAAACAGAGAGTTAGGTTGGATATCTTAAACAGAGAGTTAGGTTGGATATCTCAAACAGAGAGTTAGGTTTGATATCTTAAACAGAGAGTTAGGTTGGATATCTTAAACAGAGAGTGAGGTTGGATATCTTAAACAGAGAGTTAGGTTGGATATCTTAAACAGAGAGTTAGGTTGGATATCTTAAACAGAGAGTTAGGTTGGATATCTTAAACAGAGAGTTAGGTTGGATATCTTAAACAGAGAGTTAGGTTTGATATCTTAAGCAGAGAGTTAGGTTGGATATCTTAAACAGAGAGTTAGGTTGGATATCTTAAACAGAGAGTTAGGTTTGATATCTTAAACAGAGAGTTAGGTTGGATATCTTAAACAGAGAGTTAGGTTGGATATCTTAAACAGAGAGTTAGGTTGGATATCTTAAACAGAGAGTTAGGTTGGATATCTCAAACAGAGAGTTAGGTTTGATATCTTAAACAGAGAGTTAGGTTGGATATCTTAAACAGAGAGTGAGGTTGGATATCTTAAACAGAGAGTTAGGTTGGACATCTTAAACAGAGAGTTAGGTTGGATATCTTAAACAGAGAGTTAGGTTGGATATCTTAAACAGAGAGTTAGGTTGGATATCTTAAACAGAGAGTTAGGTTGGATATCTCAAACAGAGAGTTAGGTTTGATATCTTAAACAGAGAGTTAGGTTGGATATCTTAAACAGAGAGTTAGGTTGGATATCTTAAACAGAGAGTTAGGTTGGATATCTTAAACAGAGAGTTAGGTTTGATATCTTAAACAGAGAGTTAGGTTGGATATCTTAAACAGAGAGTTAGGTTTGATATCTTAAACAGAGAGTTAGGTTGGATATCTTAAACAGAGAGTTAGGTTTGATATCTTAAACAGAGAGTTAGGTTGGATATCATAAACAGAGAGTTAGGTTGGATATCTCAAACAGAGAGTTAGGTTGGATATCTTAAACAGAGAGTTAGGCTGCATATCTCAAACAGAGAGTTAGGTTGGATATCTCAAACAGAGAGTTAGGTTGGATATCTTAAACAGAGAGTTAGGTTGTATATCTCAAACAGAGAGTTAGGTTGGATATCTTAAACAGAGAGTTAGGCTGCATATCTCACACAGAGAGTTAGGTTGGATATCTCAAACAGAGAGTTAGGTTGGATATCTTAAACAGAGAGTTAGGTTGTATATCTCAAACAAAGAGTTAGGTTGGATATCTTAAACAGAGAGTTAGGTTGTATATCTCAAACAGAGAGTTAGGTTGGATATCTTAAACAGAGAGTTAGGCTGCATATCTCAAACAGAGAGTTAGGTTGGATATCTTAAACAGAGAGTTAGGTTGGATATCATAAACAGAGAGTTAGGTTGGATATCATAAACAGAGAGTTAGGTTGGATATCTTAAACAGAGAGTTAGGTTGGATATCTTAAACAGAGAGTTAGGTTGGAAATATCAAACAGAGAGTTAGGTTGGATATCTTAAACAGAGAGTTAGGTTGGATATCTTAAACAGAGAGTTAGGTTGAATATATCAAACAGAGAGTTAGGTTGGATATCTTAAACAGAGAGTTAGGCTGCATATCTTAAACAGAGAGTTAGGTTGGATATCTTAAACAGAGAGTTAGGTTGGAAATGTCAAACAGAGAGTTAGGTTGGATATCTTAAACAGAGAGTTAGGTTGGAAATGTCAAACAGAGAGTTAGGTTGGATATCTCAAACAGAGAGTTAGGTTGGATATCTCAAACAGAGAGTTAGGTTGGATATCTTAAACAGAGAGTTAGGTTGGAAATGTCAAACAGAGAGTTAGGTTGGATATCTCAACCAGAGAGTTAGGTTGGATATCTTAAACAGAGAGTTAGGTTGGATATCTTAAACAGAGAGTTATGTTGGATATCTTAAACAGAGAGTTAGGTTGGATATCTTAAACAGAGAGTTAGGTTGGATATCTTAAACAGAGAGTTAGGCTGGATATCTTAAACATAGAGTTAGGTTGGATATCTTAAACAGAGAGTTAGGTTGGATATCTTAAACAGAGAGTTAGGTTGGATATCTTAAACAGAGAGTTAGGCTGCATATCTCAAACAGAGAGTTAGGTTGGATATCTTAAACAGAGAGTTAGGTTGGATATCTTAAACAGAGAGTTAGGTTGTATATCTTAAACAGAGAGTTAGGTTGGATATCTTAAACGGAGAGTTAGGCTGCATATCTCAAACAGAGAGTTAGGTTGGATATCTTAAACAGAGAGTTAGGTTGGATATCTTAAACAGAGAGTTAGGTTGGATATCTTAAACAGAGAGTTAGGTTTGATATCTTAAACAGAGAGTTAGGTTGGATATCTTAAACAGAGAGTTAGGTTGGATATCTCAAACAGAGAGTTAGGTTGGATATCTCAAACAGAGAGTTAGGTTGGATATCTTAAACAGAGAGTTAGGTTGGATATCTTAAACCGAGAGTTAGGTTGGATATCTTAAACAGAGAGTTAGGTTTGATATCTTAAACAGAGAGTTAGGTTGGATATCTTAAACAGAGAGTTAGGTTGGATATCTTAAACAGAGAGTTAGGTTGGATATCTCAAACAGAGAGTTAGGTTTGATATCTTAAACAGAGAGTTAGGTTGGATATCTTAAACAGAGAGTGAGGTTGGATATCTTAAACAGAGAGTTAGGTTGGATATCTTAAACAGAGAGTTAGGTTGGATATCTTAAACAGAGAGTTAGGTTGGATATCTTAAACAGAGAGTTAGGTTGGATATCTTAAACAGAGAGTTAGGTTTGATATCTTAAGCAGAGAGTTAGGTTGGATATCTTAAACAGAGAGTTAGGTTGGATATCTTAAACAGAGAGTTAGGTTTGATATCTTAAACAGAGAGTTAGGTTGGATATCTTAAACAGAGAGTTAGGTTGGATATCTTAAACAGAGAGTTAGGTTGGATATCTTAAACAGAGAGTTAGGTTGGATATCTCAAACAGAGAGTTAGGTTTGATATCTTAAACAGAGAGTTAGGTTGGATATCTTAAACAGAGAGTGAGGTTGGATATCTTAAACAGAGAGTTAGGTTGGACATCTTAAACAGAGAGTTAGGTTGGATATCTTAAACAGAGAGTTAGGTTGGATATCTTAAACAGAGAGTTAGGTTGGATATCTTAAACAGAGAGTTAGGTTGGATATCTCAAACAGAGAGTTAGGTTTGATATCTTAAACAGAGAGTTAGGTTGGATATCTTAAACAGAGAGTTAGGTTGGATATCTTAAACAGAGAGTTAGGTTGGATATCTTAAACAGAGAGTTAGGTTTGATATCTTAAACAGAGAGTTAGGTTGGATATCTTAAACAGAGAGTTAGGTTTGATATCTTAAACAGAGAGTTAGGTTGGATATCTTAAACAGAGAGTTAGGTTTGATATCTTAAACAGAGTGTTAGGTTGGATATCTTAAACAGAGAGTTAGATTTGATATCTTAAACAGAGAGTTAGGTTGGATATCTCAAACAGAGAGTTAGGCTGGATATCTTAAACAGAGAGTTAGGTTGTATATCTCAAACAGAGAGTTAGGTTGGATATCTTAAACAGAGAGTTAGGTTGTATATCTCAAACAGAGAGTTAGGTTGTATATCTCAAACAGAGAGTTAGGTTGGATATCTTAAACAGAGAGTTAGGTTGTATATCTCAAACAGAGAGTTAGGTTGGATATCTCAAACAGAGAGTTAGGTTGGATATCTCAAACAGAGAGTTAGGCTGTATATCTTAAACAGAGAGTTAGGTTGGATATCTCAAACATAGAGTTAGGTTGTATATCTCAAACAGAGAGTTAGGTTGGATATCTTAAACAGAGAGTTAGGTTTGATATCTTTAACAGAGAGTTAGGTTGGATATCTCAAACAGAGAGTTAGGTTTGATATCTTAAACAGAGAGTTAGGTTGGATATCTTAAATAGAGAGTTAGGTTGGATATCGTAAACAGAGAGTTAGGTTGGATATCGTAAACAGAGAGTTAGGTTGGATATCTTAAACAGAGAGTTAGGTTGGATATCTTAAATAGAGAGTTAGGTTGGATATCGTAAACAGAGAGTTAGGTTGGATATCTTAAACAGAGAGTTAGGTTTGATATCTTAAACAGAGAGTTAGGTTGGATATCTCAAACAGAGAGTTAGGTTGGATATCGTAAACAGAGAGTTAGGTTGGATATCGTAAACAGAGAGTTAGGTTGGATATCTTAAACAGAGAGTTAGGTTGGATATCTTAAACAGAGAGTTAGGTTGGATATCGTAAACAGAGAGTTAGGTTGGATATCTTAAACAGAGAGTTAGGTTGGATATCTTAAACAGAGAGTTAGGTTGGATATCTCAAACAGAGAGTTAGGTTGGATATCTTAAACAGAGAGTTAGGTTGGATATCTTAAACAGAGAGTTAGGCTGGATATCTTAAACATAGAGTTAGGTTGGATATCTTAAACAGAGAGTTAGGTTGGATATCTTAAACAGAGAGTTAGGTTGGATATCTTAAACAGAGAGTTAGGCTGCATATCTCAAACAGAGAGTTAGGTTGGATATCTTAAACAGAGAGTTAGGTTGGATATCTTAAACAGAGAGTTAGGTTGTATATCTTAAACAGAGAGTTAGGTTGGATATCTTAAACGGAGAGTTAGGCTGCATATCTCAAACAGAGAGTTAGGTTGGATATCTTAAACAGAGAGTTAGGTTGGATATCTTAAACAGAGAGTTAGGTTGGATATCTTAAACAGAGAGTTAGGTTTGATATCTTAAACAGAGAGTTAGGTTGGATATCTTAAACAGAGAGTTAGGTTGGATATCTCAAACAGAGAGTTAGGTTGGATATCTCAAACAGAGAGTTAGGTTGGATATCTTAAACAGAGAGTTAGGTTGGATATCTTAAACCGAGAGTTAGGTTGGATATCTTAAACAGAGAGTTAGGTTTGATATCTTAAACAGAGAGTTAGGTTGGATATCTTAAACAGAGAGTTAGGTTGGATATCTTAAACAGAGAGTTAGGTTGGATATCTCAAACAGAGAGTTAGGTTTGATATCTTAAACAGAGAGTTAGGTTGGATATCTTAAACAGAGAGTGAGGTTGGATATCTTAAACAGAGAGTTAGGTTGGATATCTTAAACAGAGAGTTAGGTTGGATATCTTAAACAGAGAGTTAGGTTGGATATCTTAAACAGAGAGTTAGGTTGGATATCTTAAACAGAGAGTTAGGTTTGATATCTTAAGCAGAGAGTTAGGTTGGATATCTTAAACAGAGAGTTAGGTTGGATATCTTAAACAGAGAGTTAGGTTTGATATCTTAAACAGAGAGTTAGGTTGGATATCTTAAACAGAGAGTTAGGTTGGATATCTTAAACAGAGAGTTAGGTTGGATATCTTAAACAGAGAGTTAGGTTGGATATCTCAAACAGAGAGTTAGGTTTGATATCTTAAACAGAGAGTTAGGTTGGATATCTTAAACAGAGAGTGAGGTTGGATATCTTAAACAGAGAGTTAGGTTGGACATCTTAAACAGAGAGTTAGGTTGGATATCTTAAACAGAGAGTTAGGTTGGATATCTTAAACAGAGAGTTAGGTTGGATATCTTAAACAGAGAGTTAGGTTGGATATCTCAAACAGAGAGTTAGGTTTGATATCTTAAACAGAGAGTTAGGTTGGATATCTTAAACAGAGAGTTAGGTTGGATATCTTAAACAGAGAGTTAGGTTGGATATCTTAAACAGAGAGTTAGGTTTGATATCTTAAACAGAGAGTTAGGTTGGATATCTTAAACAGAGAGTTAGGTTTGATATCTTAAACAGAGAGTTAGGTTGGATATCTTAAACAGAGAGTTAGGTTTGATATCTTAAACAGAGTGTTAGGTTGGATATCTTAAACAGAGAGTTAGATTTGATATCTTAAACAGAGAGTTAGGTTGGATATCTCAAACAGAGAGTTAGGCTGGATATCTTAAACAGAGAGTTAGGTTGTATATCTCAAACAGAGAGTTAGGTTGGATATCTTAAACAGAGAGTTAGGTTGTATATCTCAAACAGAGAGTTAGGTTGTATATCTCAAACAGAGAGTTAGGTTGGATATCTTAAACAGAGAGTTAGGTTGTATATCTCAAACAGAGAGTTAGGTTGGATATCTCAAACAGAGAGTTAGGTTGGATATCTCAAACAGAGAGTTAGGCTGTATATCTTAAACAGAGAGTTAGGTTGGATATCTCAAACATAGAGTTAGGTTGTATATCTCAAACAGAGAGTTAGGTTGGATATCTTAAACAGAGAGTTAGGTTTGATATCTTTAACAGAGAGTTAGGTTGGATATCTCAAACAGAGAGTTAGGTTTGATATCTTAAACAGAGAGTTAGGTTGGATATCTTAAATAGAGAGTTAGGTTGGATATCGTAAACAGAGAGTTAGGTTGGATATCGTAAACAGAGAGTTAGGTTGGATATCTTAAACAGAGAGTTAGGTTGGATATCTTAAATAGAGAGTTAGGTTGGATATCGTAAACAGAGAGTTAGGTTGGATATCTTAAACAGAGAGTTAGGTTTGATATCTTAAACAGAGAGTTAGGTTGGATATCTCAAACAGAGAGTTAGGTTGGATATCGTAAACAGAGAGTTAGGTTGGATATCGTAAACAGAGAGTTAGGTTGGATATCTTAAACAGAGAGTTAGGTTGGATATCTTAAACAGAGAGTTAGGTTGGATATCGTAAACAGAGAGTTAGGTTGGATATCTTAAACAGAGAGTTAGGTTGGATATCTTAAACAGAGAGTTAGGTTGGATATCTCAAACAGAGAGTTAGGTTGGATATCTTAAATAGAGAGTTAGGTTGGATATTTTAAATAGAGAGTTAGGTTGGATATCGTAAACAGAGAGTTAGGTTGGATATCGTAAACAGAGAGTTAGGTTGGATATCTTAAACAGAGAGTTAGGTTGGATATCTTAAACAGAGAGTTAGGTTGGATATCGTAAACAGAGAGTTAGGCTGGATATCTCAAACAGAGAGTTAGGTTGGATATCTTAAACAGAGAGTTAGGCTGCATATCTTAAACAGAGAGTTAGGCTGGATATCTCAAACAGAGAGTTAGGTTGGATATATCAAACAGAGAGTTAGGTTGGATATCTCAAACAGAGAGTTAGGTTGGATATCTTAAACAGAGAGGTAGGTTGGATATCTTAAACAGAGAGTTAGGTTGGATATCTCAAACAGAGAGTTAGGTTGGATATCTCAAACAGAGAGTTAGGTTGGATATCTTAAACAGAGAGTTAGGTTGGATATCTTAAACAGAGAGTTAGGTTGGATATCTCAAACAGAAAGTTAGGTTGGATATCTCAAACAGAGAGTTAGGTTGGATATATCAAACAGAGAGTTAGGTTGGATATCTTAAACAGAGAGTTATGTTGGATATCTCAAACAGAGAGTTAGGTTGGATATCTTAAACAGAGAGTTAGGTTGGATATCTCAAACAGAGAGTTAGGTTGGATATCTTAAACAGAGAGTTAGGTTGGATATCTTAAACAGAGAGTTATGTTGGATATCTTAAACAGAGAGTTAGGTTGGAAATGTCAAACAGAGAGTTAGGTTGGATATCTTAAACAGAGAGTTAGGTTGGATATCTTAACCAGAGAGTTAGGTTGGATATCTCAAACAGAGAGTTAGGTTGGATATCTTAAACAGAGAGTTAGGCTGCATATCTCAAACAGAGAGTTAGGTTGGATATCTTAAACAGAGAGTTAGGTTGGATATCTTAAACAGAGAGTTAGGTTGGATATCTCAAACAGAGAGTTAGGCTGGATATCTTAAACAGAGAGTTAGGTTGGATATCTTAAACAGAGAGTTAGGTTGGATATCTCAAACAGAGAGTTAGGCTGGATATCTTAAACAGAGAGTTAGGTTGGATATCTTAAACAAAGAGTTAGGTTTAACATATCAAACAGAGAGTTAGGTTGGATATCTTAAACAGAGAGTTAAGTTGGATATCTCAAACAGAGAGTTAGGCTGGATATCTTAAACAGAGAGTTAGGTTGGAAATGTCAAACAGAGAGTTAGGTTGGATATCTCAAACAGAGAGTTAGGTTGGATATCTTAAACAGAGAGTTAGGTTGGATATCTCAAACAGAGAGTTAGGTTGGATATCTCAAACAGAGAGTTAGGTTGGATATCTTAAACAGAGAGTTAGGTTGGATATCTTAAACAGAGAGTTAGGTTGGATATCTCAAACAGAAAGTTAGGTTGGATATCTCATACAGAGAGTTAGGTTGGATATCTCAAACAGAGAGTTAGGCTGGATATCTTAAACAGAGAGTTAGGTTGGAAATGTCAAACAGAGAGTTAAGTTGGATATCTCAAACAGAGAGTTAGGCTGGATATCTTAAACAGAGAGTTAGGTTGGAAATGTCAAACAGAGAGTTAGGTTGGATATCTCAAACAGAGAGTTAGGTTGGATATCTTAAACAGAGAGTTAGGTTGGATATCTCAAACAGAGAGTTAGGTTGGATATATCAAACAGAGAGTTAGGTTGGATATCTTAAACAGAGAGTTAGGTTGGATATCTCAAACAGAGAGTTAGGTTGGATATCTTAAACATAGAGTTAGGTTGGATATCTTAAACAGAGAGTTAGGCTGGATATCTTAAACAGAGAGTTAGGCTGCATATCTTAAACAGAGAGTTAGGTTGGATATCTTAAACAGAGAGTTAGGTTGGGTATCTTAAACAGAGATTTAGGTTGGATATCTTAAACAGAGATTTAGGTTGGATATCTTAAACAGAGAGTTAGGTTGGATATCTTAAACAGAGAGTTAGGTTGGATATCTTAAACAGAGATTTAGGTTGGATATCTTAAACAGAGAGTTAGGTTGGATATCTTAAACAGAGAGTTAGGTTGGATATCTTAAACAGAGAGTTAGGCTGGATATCTCAAACAGAGAGTTAGGCTGCATATCTTAAACAGAGAGTTAGGTTGGATATCTTAAACAGAGAGTTAGGTTGGATATCTCAAACAGAGAGTTAGGCTGCATATCTCAAACAGAGAGTTAGGCTGGATATCTCAAACAGAGAGTTAGGTTGGATATATCAAACAGAGAGTTAGGTTGGATATCTTAAACAGAGAGTTAGGCTGGATATCTTAAACAGAGAGTTAGGTTGGATATGTCAAACAGAGAGTTAGGTTGGAATTGTCACGCAGAGAGTTAGGTTGGATATCTCAAACAGAGAGTTAGGTTGGATATCTCAAACAGAGAGTTAGGTTGGATATGTCAAACAGAGAGTTAGGTTGGAATTGTCACGCAGAGAGTTAGGTTGGATATCTCAAATAGAGAGTTAGGTTGGATATCTTAAACAGAGAGTTAGGTTGGATATCTTAAACAGAGAGTTAGGTTGGATATCTTAAACAGAGAGTTAGGTTGGATATCTTAAACAGAGAGTTAGGTTGGATATATCAAACAGAGAGTTAGGTTGGATATATCAAACAGAGAGTTAGGCTGGATATCTTAAACAGAGAGTTAGGTTGGATATCTTAAACAGAGAGTTAGGCTGGATATCTTAAACAGAGAGTTAGGTTGGATATCTTAAACAGAGAGTTAGGTTGGATATGTCAAACAGAGTGTTAGGTTGGATATCTTAAACAGAGAGTTAGGTTGTAAATGTCAAACAGAGAGTTAGGTTGGATATCTTAAACAGAGAGTTAGGTTGGATATCTTAAACAGAGAGTTAGGTTGGATATATCAAACAGAGAGTTAGGTTGGATATATCAAACAGAGAGTTAGGTTGGATATCTTAAACAGAGAGTTAGGTTTGATATCTTAAACAGAGAGTTAGGTTGGATATCTTAAATAGAGAGTTAGGTTGGATATCGTAAACAGAGAGTTAGGTTGGATATCTTAAACAGAGAGTTAGGTTGGATATCTTAAATAGAGAGTTAGGTTGGATATCGTAAACAGAGAGTTAGGTTGGATATCTTAAACAGAGAGTTAGGTTGTATATCTTAAACAGAGAGTTAGGTTGCATATCTCAAACAGAGAGTTAGGTTGGATATCTTAAATAGAGAGTTAGGTTGGATATCTTAAATAGAGAGTTAGGTTGGATATCGTAAACAGAGAGTTAGGTTGGATATCTTAAACAGAGAGTTAGGTTGGATATCTCAAACAGAGAGTTAGGTTGGATATCGTAAACAGAGAGTTAGGTTGGATATCGTAAACAGAGAGTTACGTTGGATATCTTAAACAGAGAGTTAGGTTGGATATCTTAAACAGAGAGTTAGGTTGGATATCGTAAACAGAGAGTTAGGTTGGATATCTTAAACAGAGAGTTAGGTTGGATATCTTAAACAGAGAGTTAGGTTGGATATCTCAAACAGAGAGTTAGGTTGGATATCTTAAATAGAGAGTTAGGTTGGATATCTTAAATAGAGAGTTAGGTTGGATATCGTAAACAGAGAGTTAGGTTGGATATCGTAAACAGAGAGTTAGGTTGGATATCTTAAACAGAGAGTTAGGTTGGATATCTTAAACAGAGAGTTAGGTTGGATATCTCAAACAGAGAGTTAGGTTGGATATCTTAAACAGAGAGTTAGGTTGGATATCTTAAACAGATAGTTATGCTGGATATCTTAAACAGAGAGTTAGGTTGGATATCGTAAACAGAGAGTTAGGTTGGATATCTTAAACAGATAGTTATGCTGGATATCTCAAACAGAGAGTTAGGTTGGATATCGTAAACAGAGAGTTAGGCTGGATATCTCAAACAGAGAGTTAGGTTGGATATCTTAAACAGAGAGTTAGGCTGCATATCTTAAACAGAGAGTTAGGCTGGATATCTCAAACAGAGAGTTAGGTTGGATATATCAAACAGAGAGTTAGGTTGGATATCTCAAACAGAGAGTTAGGTTGGATATCTTAAACAGAGAGGTAGGTTGGATATCTTAAACAGAGAGTTAGGTTGGATATCTCAAACAGAGAGTTAGGTTGGATATCTCAAACAGAGAGTTAGGTTGGATATCTTAAACAGAGAGTTAGGTTGGATATCTTAAACAGAGAGTTAGGTTGGATATCTCAAACAGAAAGTTAGGTTGGATATCTCAAACAGAGAGTTAGGTTGGATATATCAAACAGAGAGTTAGGTTGGATA
This sequence comes from Siphonodentalium dalli, assembly GCA_032622095.1. Classification (NCBI taxonomy): domain Eukaryota; kingdom Metazoa; phylum Mollusca; class Scaphopoda; order Gadilida; family Siphonodentaliidae; genus Siphonodentalium; species Siphonodentalium dalli. Next base: position 296,741,852 of record CP136064.1, read on the forward strand.
TCTTAAACAGAGAATTAGGTTGGATATCTCAAACAGAGAGTTAGGTTGGATATCTTAAACAGAGAGTTAGGTTGGATATCTCAAACAGAGAGTTAGGTTGGATATCTTAAACAGAGAGTTAGGTTGGATATCTTAAACAGAGAGTTATGTTGGATATCTTAAACAGAGAGTTAGGTTGGAAATGTCAAACAGAGAGTTAGGTTGGATATCTTAAACAGAGAGTTAGGTTGGATATCTTAACCAGAGAGTTAGGTTGGATATCTCAAACAGAGAGTTAGGTTGGATATCTTAAACAGAGAGTTAGGCTGCATATCTCAAACAGAGAGTTAGGTTGGATATCTTAAACAGAGAGTTAGGTTGGATATCTTAAACAGAGAGTTAGGTTGGATATCTCAAACAGAGAGTTAGGCTGGATATCTTAAACAGAGAGTTAGGTTGGATATCTTAAACAGAGAGTTAGGTTGGATATCTTAAACAGAAAGTTAGGCTGGATATCTTAAACAGAGAGTTAGGTTGGATATCTTAAACAAAGAGTTAGGTTTAACATATCAAACAGAGAGTTAGGTTGGATATCTTAAACAGAGAGTTAAGTTGGATATCTCAAACAGAGAGTTAGGCTGGATATCTTAAACAGAGAGTTAGGTTGGAAATGTCAAACAGAGAGTTAGGTTGGATATCTCAAACAGAGAGTTAGGTTGGATATCTTAAACAGAGAGTTAGGTTGGATATCTCAAACAGAGAGTTAGGTTGGATATCTCAAACAGAGAGTTAGGTTGGATATCTTAAACAGAGAGTTAGGTTGGATATCTTAAACAGAGAGTTAGGTTGGATATCTCAAACAGAAAGTTAGGTTGGATATCTCATACAGAGAGTTAGGTTGGATATCTCAAACAGAGAGTTAGGTTGGATATATCAAACAGAGAGTTAGGTTGGATATCTTAAACAGAGAGTTAGGTTGGATATCTCAAACAGAGAGTTAGGTTGGATATCTTAAACAGAGATTTAGGTTGGATATCTTAAACAGAGAGTTAGGTTGGATATCTTAAACAGAGAGTTAGGTTGGATATCTTAAACAGAGATTTAGGTTGGATATCTTAAACAGAGAGTTAGGTTGGATATCTTAAACAGAGAGTTAGGCTGCATATCTTAAACAGAGAGTTAGGTTGGATATCTCAAACAGAGAGTTAGGCTGCATATCTCAAACAGAGAGTTAGGCTGGATATCTCAAACAGAGAGTTAGGTTGGATATATCAAACAGAGAGTTAGGTTGGATATCTTAAACAGAGAGTTAGGCTGGATATCTTAAACAGAGAGTTAGGTTGGATATGTCAAACAGAGAGTTAGGTTGGAATTGTCACGCAGAGAGTTAGGTTGGATATCTCAAACAGAGAGTTAGGTTGGATATCTCAAACAGAGAGTTAGGTTGGATATGTCAAACAGAGAGTTAGGTTGGATATCTCAAACAGAGAGTTAGGTTGGATATGTGAAACAGAGAGTTAGGTTGGAATTGTCACGCAGAGAGTTAGGTTGGATATCTCAAACAGAGAGTTAGGTTGGATATCTCAAACAGAGAGTTAGGTTGGATATGTCAAACAGAGAGTTAGGTTGGATATCTCAAACAGAGAGTTAGGTTGGATATGTCAAACAGAGAGTTAGGTTGGAATTGTCACGCAGAGAGTTAGGTTGGATATCTCAAACAGAGAGTTAGGTTGGATATGTCAAACAGAGAGTTAGGTTGGAATTGTCACGCAGAGAGTTAGGTTGGATATCTCAAACAGAGAGTTAGGTTGGATATCTCAAACAGAGAGTTAGGTTGGATATGTCAAACAGAGAGTTAGGTTGGATATCTCAAACAGAGAGTTAGGTTGGATATGTCAAACAGAGAGTTAGGTTGGAATTGTCACGCAGAGAGTTAGGTTGGATATCTCAAACAGAGAGTTAGGTTGGATATCTCAAACAGAGAGTTAGGTTGGATATGTCAAACAGAGAGTTAGGTTGGATATCTCAAACAGAGAGTTAGGTTGGATATCTCAAACAGAGAGTTAGGTTGGATATGTCAAACAGAGAGTTAGGTTGGATATCTTAAACAGAGAGTTAGGTTGGATATCTTAAACAGAGAGTTAGGTTGGATATTTCAAACATAGAGTTAGGTTGGATATCTCAAACAGAGAGTTAGGTTGGATATCTCAAACAGAGAGTTAGGTTGGATATGTCAAACAGAGAGTTAGGTTGGATATCTCAAACAGAGAGTTAGGTTGGATATCTCAAACAGAGAGTTAGGTTGGATATGTCAAACAGAGAGTTAGGTTGGATATCTCAAACAGAGAGTTAGGTTGGATATCTTAAATAGAGAGTTAGGTTGGAATTGTCATGCAGAGAGTTAGGTTGGATATCTCAAATAGAGAGTTAGGTTGGATATCTTAAACAGAGAGTTAGGTTGGATATCTTAAACAGAGAGTTAGGTTGGATATCTTAAACAGAGAGTTAGGTTGGATATCTTAAACAGAGAGTTAGGTTGGATATATCAAACAGAGAGTTAGGTTGGATATCTTAAACAGAGAGTTAGGTTGGAATTGTCATGCAGAGAGTTAGGTTGGATATCTCAAATAGAGAGTTAGGTTGGATATCTTAAACAGAGAGTTAGGTTGGATATCTTAAACAGAGAGTTAGGTTGGATATCTTAAACAGAGAGTTAGGTTGGATATCTTAAACAGAGAGTTAGGTTGGATATATCAAACAGAGAGTTAGGCTGGATATCTTAAACAGAGAGTTAGGTTGGATATCTTAAACAGAGAGTTAGGCTGGATATCTTAAACAGAGAGTTAGGTTGGATATCTCAAACAGAGAGTTAGGTTGGATATCTCAAATAGAGAGTTAGGTTGGATATCTCAAACAGAGAGTTAGGTTGGATATCTTAAACAGAGAGTTAGGTTGGATATCTTACACAGAGAGTTAGGTTGGATATCTTAAACAGAGAGTTAGGTTGGATATCTCAAATAGAGAGTTAGGTTGGATATCTCAAACAGAGAGTTAGGTTGGATATCTTAAACAGAGAGTTAGGTTGGATATCTTACACAGAGAGTTAGGTTGGATATCTTAAACAGAGAGTTAGGCTGGATATCTTAAACAGAGAGTTAAGTTGGATATCTTAAACAGAGAGTTAGGTTGGATATCTTAAACAGAGTGTTAGGTTGGATATCTTAAACAGAGAGTTAGGTTGGATATCTTACACAGAGAGTTAGGTTTGATATGTCAAACAGAGAGTTAGGTTGGATATCTTACACAGAGAGTTAGGTTGGATATCTTACACAGAGAGTTAGGTTTGATATGTCAAACAGAGAGTTAGGTTGGATATCTTACACAGAGAGTTAGGTTTGATATGTCAAACAGAGAGTTAGGCTGGATATCTTAAACAGAGAGTTAGGTTGGATATCGTAAACAGAGAGTTAGGTTGGATATCTTAAATAGAGAGTTAGGTTGGAATTGTCATGCAGAGAGTTAGGTTGGATATCTCAAACAGAGAGTTAGGTTGGATATCTTAAACAGAGAGTTAGGCTGGATATCTTAAACAGAGAGTTAGGTTGGATATCTTAAACAGAGAGTTAGGTTGGATATCTTAAACAGAGAGTTAGGTTGGATATCTTAAACAGAGAGTTAGGTTGGATATATCAAACAGAGAGTTAGGTTGGATATATCAAACAGAGAGTTAGGTTGGAGATATCAAACAGAGAGTTAGGTTGGATATCTTAAACAGAGAGTTAGGTTGGATATGTCAAACAGAGTGTTAGGTTGGATATGTCAAACAGAGAGTTAGGTTGGAATTGTCACGCAGAGAGTTAGGTTGGATATCTCAAATAGAGAGTTAGGTTGGATATCTTAAACAGAGAGTTAGGTTGGATATCTTAAACAGAGTGTTAGGTTGGATATCTTAAACAGAGAGTTAGGTTGGATATCTTACACAGACAGTTAGGCTGCATATCTTAAACAGAGAGTTAGGCTGCATATCTTAAACAGAGAGTTAGGTTGGATATCTTAAACAGAGAGTTAGGTTGGATATCTTAAACAGAGAGATAGGTTGGATATCTTAAACAGAGAGTTAGGTTGGATATCTCAAACAGAGAGTTAGGTTGGATATCTTAAACAGAGAGTTAGGTTGGATATCTTAAACAGAGAGTTAGGTTGGATATCTTAAACAGAGAGTTAGGCTGGATATCTTAAATAGAGAGTTAGGTTGGATATCTTAAACAGAGAGTTAGGTTGGATATCTTAAACAGAGAGTTAGGTTGGATATCTTAAACAGAGAGTTAGGTTGGATATCTTAAACAGAGAGTTAGGTTGGATATCTTAAACAGAGAGTTAGGTTGGATATCTTAAACAGAGAGTTAAGTTGGATATCTTAAACAGAGAGTTAGGTTGGATATCTCAAACAGAGAGTTAGGTTGGATATCTTAAACAGAGTGTTAGGTTGGATATCTCAAACAGAGAGGTAGGCTGGATATCTTAAACAGAGAGTTAGGTTGGATATCTTAAACAGAGAGTTAGGTTGGATATCTTAAACAGAGAGTTAGGTTGGATATCTTAAACAGAGAGTTAGGTTGGTTATCTGAAACATAGAGTTAGGTTGGATATCTTAAACAGAGAGTTAGGTTGGATATCTCAATCAGAGAGTTAGGCTGGATATCTTAAACAGAGAGTTAGGTTGGATATCTTAAACAGAGAGTTAGGTTGGATATCTTACACAGAGAGTTAGGTTGGATATCTTAAACAGAGAGTTAGGTTGGATATCTTAAACAGAGAGTTAGGCTGGATATCTAAAACAGAGAGTTAGGTTGGATATCTTAAACAGAGAGTTAGGTTGGATATCTTAAACAGAGAGTTAGGTTGGATATATTATACAGAGAGTTAGGCTGGATATGGTAAACAGAGAGTTAGGCTGCATATCTCAAACAGAGAGTTAGGTTGGATATCTCAAACAGAGAGTTAGGTTGGATATCTTAAACAGAGAGTTAGGTTGGATATCTTAAACAGAGAGTTAGGTTTGATATGTCAAATAGAGAGTTAGGTTGGATATGTCAAACAGAGTGTTAGGTTGGATATCTTAAACAGAGAGTTAGGTTGGATATCTTAAACAGAGAGTTAGGTTGGATATCTTAAACAGAGAGTTAGGTTGGATATATCAAACAGAGAGTTAGGTTGGATATCTTAAACAGAGAGTTAGGCTGGATATCTTAAACAGAGAGTTAGGTTGGATATCTTAAACAGAGAGTTAGGTTGGATATCTTAAACAGAGAGTTAGGTTGGATATCTTAAACAGAGAGTTAGGTTGGATATCTGAAACATAGAGTTAGGTTGGATATCTTAAACAGAGAGTTAGGTTGGATATCTCAAACAGAGAGTTAGGCTGGATATCTTAAACAGAGAGTTAGGTTGGATATCTTAAACAGAGAGTTAGGTTGGATATCTTACACAGAGAGTTAGGTTGGATATCTTAAACAGAGAGTTAGGTTGGATATCTTAAACAGAGAGTTAGGTTGGATATCTTAAACAGAGAGTTAGGCTGGATATCTTAAATAGAGAGTTAGGTTGGATATCTTAAACAGAGAGTTAGGTTGGACATCTTAAACAGAGAGTTAGGTTGGATATCTTAAACAGAGAGTTAGGTTGGATATCTTAAACAGAGTGTTAGGTTGGATATCTCAAACAGAGAGTTAGGTTGGATATCTTAAACAGAGAGTTAGGTTGGATATCTTAAACAGAGAGTTAGGTTGGATATCTTAAACAGAGAGTTAGGTTGGAAATCTTAAACAGAGAGTTAGGTTGGATATCTTAAACAGAGAGTTAGGTTGGATATCTTACACAGAGAGTTAGGTTGGATATCTTAAACAGAGAGTTAGGTTGGATATCTTAAACAGAGAGTTAGGCTGGATATCTAAAACAGAGAGTTAGGTTGGATATCTTAAACAGAGAGTTAGGTTGGATATCTTAAACAGAGAGTTAGGTTGGATATATTATACAGAGAGTTAGGCTGGATATGGTAAACAGAGAGTTAGGCTGCATATCTCAAACAGAGAGTTAGGTTGGATATCTCAAACAGAGAGTTAGGTTGGATATCTTAAACAGAGAGTTAGGTTGGATATCTTAAACAGAGAGTTAGGTTTGATATGTCAAATAGAGAGTTAGGTTGGATATGTCAAACAGAGTGTTAGGTTGGATATCTTAAACAGAGAGTTAGGTTGGATATCTTAAACAGAGAGTTAGGTTGGATATCTTAAACAGAGAGTTAGGTTGGATATATCAAACAGAGAGTTAGGTTGGATATATCAAACAGAGAGTTAGGTTGGATATCTTAAACAGAGAGTTAGGTTGGATATCTTAAACAGAGAGTTAGGTTGGATATCTTAAATAGAGAGTTAGGTTGGATATCTTAAACAGAGAGTTAGGTTGGATATCTTAAACAGAGAGTTAGGTTGGATATCTTAAACAGAGAGTTAGATTGGATATATCAAACAGAGAGTTAGGTTGGATATATCAAACAGAGAGTTAGGTTGGATATCTTAAATAGAGAGTTAGGTTGGATATCTCAAATAGAGAGTTAGGTTGGATATCTTAAACAGAGAGTTAGGTTGGATATCTTAAACAGAGTGTTAGGTTGGATATCTTAAACAGAGAGTTAGGTTGGATATCTTACACAGAGAGTTAGGCTGCATATCTTAAACAGAGAGTTAGGCTGGATATCTTAAACAGAGAGTTAGGTTGGATATCTTAAACAGAGAGTTAGGTTGGATATCTTAAACAGAGAGTTAGGTTGGATATCTTAAACAGAGAGTTAGGTTGGATATATCAAACAGAGAGTTAGGTTGGATATCTTAAACAGAGAGTTAGGTTGGATATCTTAAACAGAGAGTTAGGTTGGATATCTCAAATAGAGAGTTAGGTTGGATATCTTAAACAGAGAGTTGGGTTGGATATCTTAAACAGAGTGTTAGGTTGGATATCTTAAACAGAGAGTTAGGTTGGATATCTTACACAGAGAGTTAGGCTGGATATCTTAAACAGAGAGTTAGGTTGGATATATCAAACAGAGTGTTAGGTTGGAATTGTCAAACAGAGAGTTAGGTTGGAATTGTCACGCAGAGAGTTAGGCTGCATATCTTAAACAGAGAGTTAGGCTGGATATCTTAAACAGAGAGTTAGGTTGGATATCTTAAACAGAGAGTTAGGTTGGATATCTCAAATAGAGAGTTAGGTTGGATATCTTAAACAGAGAGTTGGGTTGGATATCTTAAACAGAGTGTTAGGTTGGATATCTTAAACAGAGAGTTAGGTTGGATATCTTACACAGAGAGTTAGGCTGCATATCTTAAACAGAGAGTTAGGTTGGATATCTCAAACAGAGAGTTAGGTTGGATATCTTAAACAGAGTGTTAGGTTGGATATCTCAAACAGAGAGTTAGGCTGGATATCTTAAACAGAGAGTTATGTTGGATATCTTAAACAGAGAGTTAGGTTGGATATCTTAAACAGAGAGTTAGGTTGGATATCTGAAACATAGAGTTAGGTTGGATATCTTAAACAGAGAGTTAGGTTGGATATCTCAAACAGAGAGTTAGGCTGGATAACTTAAACAGAGAGTTAGGTTGGATATCTTAAACAGAGAGTTAGGTTGGATATCTTACACAGAGAGTTAGGTTGGATATCTTAAACAGAGAGTTAGGTTTGATATCTTAAACAGAGAGTTAGGCTGGATATCTTAAACAGAGAGTTAGGTTGGATATATCAAACAGAGAGTTAGGTTGGATATCTCAAACAGAGAGTTAGGCTGGATATCTTAAACAGAGTGTTAGGTTGGATATCTTAAACAGAGAGTTAGGTTGGATATCTTAAACAGAGAGTTAGGTTGGATATCTTAAACAGAGAGTTAGGTTGGATATATTATACAGAGAGTTAGGCTGGATATAGTAAACAGAGAGTTAGGCTGCATATATCAAACAGAGAGTTAGGTTGGATATCTCAAACAGAGAGTTAGGTTGGATATCTTAAACAGAGAGTTAGGTTGGATATCTTAAACAGAGAGTTAGGTTTCATATGTCAAATAGAGAGTTAGGTTGGATATGTCAAACAGAGTGTTAGGTTGGATATTTTAAACAGAGAGTTAGGTTGGATATCTTAAACAGAGAGTTAGGTTGGATATCTTAAACAGAGAGTTAGGTTGGATATATCAAACAGAGAGTTAGGTTGGATATATCAAACAGAGAGTTAGGTTGGATATCTTAAACAGAGAGTTAGGTTGGATATCTTAAATAGAGAGTTAGGTTGGAAATATCAAACAGAGAGTTAGGTTGGATATCTTAAACAGAGAGTTAGGTTGGATATATCAAACAGAGAGTTAGGCTGGATATCTCAAACAGAGAGTTAGGTTGGATATCTTAAACAGAGAGTTAGGTTGGATATATCAAACAGAGAGTTAGGTTGGATATCTTAAACAGAGAGTTAGGTTGGATATCTTAAACAGAGAGTTAGGTTGGATATCTTAAACAGAGAGTTAGGTTGGATATCTTAAACAGAGAGTTAGGTTTGATATATCAAACAGAGAGTTAGGTTGGATATCTTAAACAGAGAGTTAGGCTGGATATCTTAAACAGAGAGTTAGGTTGGATATATCAAACAGAGAGTTAGGTTGGATATCTTAAACAGAGAGTTAGGTTGGATATCTTAAACAGAGAGTTAGGTTGGATATCTTAAACAGAGTGTTAGGTTGGATATCTTAAACAGAGAGTTAGGTTGGATATCTTAAACAGAGAGTTAGGTTGGATATCTTAAACAGAGAGTTAGGTTGGAAAAGTCAAACAGAGAGTTAGGTTGGATATCTTAAACAGAGAGTTAGGTTGGAAATGTCAAACAGAGAGTTAGGTTGGAAATGTCACGCAGAGAGTTAGGTTGGATATCTCAAATAGAGAGTTAGGTTGGATATCTTAAACAGAGAGTTAGGTTGGATATCTTAAACAGAGTGTTAGGTTGGATATCTTAAACAGAGAGTTAGGTTGGATATCTTAAACAGAGAGTTAGGTTGGATATCTTAAACAGAGAGTTAGGTTGGAAAAGTCAAACAGAGAGTTAGGTTGGATATCTTAAACAGAGAGTTAGGTTGGAAATGTCAAACAGAGAGTTAGGTTGGATATCTTAAACAGAGAGTTAGGTTGGAAATGTCAAACAGAGAGTTAGGTTGGATATCTTAAACAGAGAGTTAGGTTGGATATCTTAAACAGAGAGTTAGGTTGGAAATGTCAAACAGAGAGTTAGGTTGGATATCTTAAACAGAGAGTTATGTTGGATATCTTAAACAGAGAGTTAGGTTGGATATCTTAAACAGAGAGTTAGGTTGGAAATGTCAAACAGAGAGTTAGGTTGGATATCTTAAACAGAGAGTTAGGTTGGATATCTTAAACAGAGAGTTAGGTTGGCTATCTTAAACAGAGAGTTAAGTTGGATATCTTAAACAGAGAGTTAGGTTGGATATCTCAAACAGAGAGTTAGGTTGGATATCTTAAACAGAGAGTTAGGTTGGATATCTCAAACAGAGAGTTAGGTTGGATATCTTAAACAGAAAGTTAGGTTGGATATCTTAAACAGAGAGTTAGGTTGGATATCTCAAACAGAGAGTTAGGTTGGATATTTTAAACAAAGAGTTAGGTTGGATATCTTAAACAGAGAGTTAGGTTGGATATCTTAAACAGAGAGTTAGGTTGGATATCTCAAACAGAGAGTTAGGTTGGGTATCTTAAACAGAGAGTTAGGTTGGATATCGTAAACAGAGAGTTAGGTTGGATATCTCAAACAGAGAGTTAGGTTGGATATCTCAAACAGAGAGTTAGGTTGGATATCTCAAACAGAGAGTTAGGCTGGATATCTTAAGCAGAGAGTTAGGTTGGATATCTCAAACAGAGAGTTAGGTTGGATATCTCAAACAGAGAGTTAGGTTGGATATATCAAACAGAGAGTTAGGTTGGATATCTTAAACAGAGAGTTAGGCTGGATATATCAAACAGAGAGTTAGGTTGGATATCTCAAACAGAGAGTTAGGTTGGATATCTTAAACAGAGAGTTAGGTTGGATATCTTAAACAGAGAGTTAGGTTGGATATCTCAAACAGAGAGTTAGGTTGGATATCTTAATCAGAGAGTTAGGTTGGATATCTTAAACAGAGAGTTAGGTTGGATATCTTAAACAGAGAGTTAGGTTGGATATATCAAACAGAGAGGTAGGTTGGATATCTTAAATAGAGGGTTAGGTTGGATATCTCAAACAGAGAGTTAGGTTGGATATCTTAAACAGAGAGTTAGGTTGGATATGTTAAACAGAGAGTTAGGTTGGATATATCAAACAGAGAGTTAGGCTGGATATCTTAAATAGAGGGTTAGGTTGGATATCTCAAACAGAGAGTTAGGTTGGATATCTTAAACAGAGATTTAGGTTGGATATCTCAAACAGAGAGTTAGGTTGGATATCGTAAACAGAGAGTTAGGTTGGATATCTCAAACAGAGAGTTAGGTTGGATATCTCAAACAGAGATTTAGGTTGGAAATGTCAAACAGAGAGTTAGGTTGGAAATGTCAAACAGAGAGTTAGGTTGGATATGTCAAACAGAGAGTTAGGTTGGATATCTTAAACAGAGAGTTAGGTTGGATATCTTAAACAGAGAGTTAGGTTGTATATCTTAAACAGAGAGTTAGGTTGGATATCTTAAACAGAGAGTTAGGTTGGATATCTCAAACATAGAGTTAGGTTGGATATCTTAAACAGAGAGTTAGGTTAGATATCTTAAACAGAGAGTTAGGTTGGATATGTCAAACAGAGAGTTAGGTTGGATATCTCAAACAGAGAGTTATGTTGGATATCTTAAACAGAGAGTTAGGTTAGATATCTTAAACAGAGAGTTAGGTTAGATATCTTAAACAGAGAGTTAGGTTAGATATCTTAAACAGAGAGTTAGGCTGGATATCTCAAACAGAGAGTTAGGCTGGATATCTCAAACAGAGAGTTAGGTTGGATATCTTAAACAGAGAGTTAGGTTGGATATCTCAAATAGAGAGTTAGGTTGGATATCTTAAACAGAGAGTTAGGTTGGATATATCAAACAGAGAGTTAGGTTGGATATCTCAAACAGAGAGTTAGGCTGGATATAGTAAACAGAGAGTTAGGTTGGATATCTCAAACAGAGAGTTATGTTGGATATCTTAAACAGAGAGTTAGGTTGGATATCTCAAACATAGAGTTAGGTTAGATATCTCAAACAGAGAGTTATGTTGGATATCTTAAACAGAGAGTTAGGTTGGATATCTTAAACATAGAGTTAGGTTAGATATCTCAAACAGAGAGTTATGTTGGATATCTTAAACAGAGAGTTAGGTTGGATATCTTAAACATAGAGTTAGGTTAGATATCTCAAACAGAGAGTTAGGTTGGATATCTTAAACAGAGAGTTAGGCTGGATATAGTAAACAGAGAGATAGGTTGGATATCTCAAACAGAGAGTTATGTTGGATATCTTAAACAGAGAGTTAGGTTGGATATCTTAAACATAGAGTTAGGTTAGATATCTTAAACAGAGTGTTAGGTTAGATATCTTAAACAGAGAGTTAGGTTAGATATCTTAAACAGAGAGTTAGGTTAGATATCTTAAACAGAGAGTGAGGTTGGATATCTTAAACAGAGAGTTAGGTTGGATATCTTAAACAGAGAGTTAGGTTGGATATCTCAAACAGAGAGTTAGGTTGGATATTTTAAACAGAGAGTTAGGTTGGATATCTTAAACAGAGAGTTAGGTTGGATATCTTAAACAGAGAGTTAGGTTGGATATCTCAAACAGAGAGTTAGGTTGGGTATCTTAAACAGAGAGTTAGGTTGGATATCGTAAACAGAGAGTTAGGTTGGATATCTCAAACAGAGAGTTAGGTTGGATATCTCAAACAGAGAGTTAGGTTGGATATCTCAAACAGAGAGTTAGGCTGGATATCTTAAGCAGAGAGTTAGGTTGGATATCTCAAACAGAGAGTTAGGTTGGATATCTCAAACAGAGAGTTAGGTTGGATATATCAAACAGAGAGTTAGGTTGGATATCTTAAACAGAGAGTTAGGCTGGATATATCAAACAGAGAGTTAGGTTGGATATCTCAAACAGAGAGTTAGGTTGGATATCTTAAACAGAGAGTGAGGTTGGATATCTTAAACAGAGAGTTAGGTTGGATATCTCAAACAGAGAGTTAGGTTGGATATCTTAATCAGAGAGTTAGGTTGGATATCTTAAACAGAGAGTTAGGTTGGATATCTTAAACAGAGAGTTAGGTTGGATATATCAAACAGAGAGTTAGGTTGGATATCTTAAATAGAGGGTTAGGTTGGATATCTCAAACAGAGAGTTAGGTTGGATATCTTAAACAGAGAGTTAGGTTGGATATGTTAAACAGAGAGTTAGGTTGGATATATCAAACAGAGAGTTAGGCTGGATATCTTAAATAGAGGGTTAGGTTGGATATCTCAAACAGAGAGTTAGGTTGGATATCTTAAACAGAGATTTAGGTTGGATATCTCAAACAGAGAGTTAGGTTGGATATCGTAAACAGAGAGTTAGGTTGGATATCTCAAACAGAGAGTTAGGTTGGATATCTCAAACAGAGATTTAGGTTGGAAATGTCAAACAGAGAGTTAGGTTGGAAATGTCAAACAGAGAGTTAGGTTGGATATGTCAAACAGAGAGTTAGGTTGGATATCTTAAACAGAGAGTTAGGTTGGATATCTTAAACAGAGAGTTAGGTTGTATATCTTAAACAGAGAGTTAGGTTGGATATCTTAAACAGAGAGTTAGGTTGGATATCTCAAACATAGAGTTAGGCTGGATATCTTAAACAGAGAGTTAGGTTAGATATCTTAAACAGAGAGTTAGGTTGGATATCTTAAACATAGAGTTAGGTTAGATATCTCAAACAGAGAGTTAGGTTGGATATCTTAAACAGAGAGTTAGGCTGGATATAGTAAACAGAGAGATAGGTTGGATATCTCAAACAGAGAGTTATGTTGGATATCTTAAACAGAGAGTTAGGTTGGATATCTTAAACATAGAGTTAGGTTAGATATCTTAAACAGAGAGTTAGGTTAGATATCTTAAACAGAGAGTTAGGTTAGATATCTTAAACAGAGAGTTAGGTTAGATATCTTAAACAGAGAGTGAGGTTGGATATCTTAAACAGAGAGTTAGGTTGGATATCTTAAACAGAGAGTTAGGTTGGATATCTCAAACAGAGAGTTAGGTTGGATATTTTAAACAGAGAGTTAGGTTGGATATCTTAAACAGAGAGTTAGGTTGGATATCTTAAACAGAGAGTTAGGTTGGATATCTCAAACAGAGAGTTAGGTTGGGTATCTTAAACAGAGAGTTAGGTTGGATATCGTAAACAGAGAGTTAGGTTGGATATCTCAAACAGAGAGTTAGGTTGGATATCTCAAACAGAGAGTTAGGTTGGATATCTCAAACAGAGAGTTAGGCTGGATATCTTAAGCAGAGAGTTAGGTTGGATATCTCAAACAGAGAGTTAGGTTGGATATCTCAAACAGAGAGTTAGGTTGGATATATCAAACAGAGAGTTAGGTTGGATATCTTAAACAGAGAGTTAGGCTGGATATATCAAACAGAGAGTTAGGTTGGATATCTCAAACAGAGAGTTAGGTTGGATATCTTAAACAGAGAGTTAGGTTGGATATCTTAAACAGAGAGTTAGGTTGGATATCTCAAACAGAGAGTTAGGTTGGATATCTTAATCAGAGAGTTAGGTTGGATATCTTAAACAGAGAGTTAGGTTGGATATCTTAAACAGAGAGTTAGGTTGGATATATCAAACAGAGAGTTAGGTTGGATATCTTAAATAGAGGGTTAGGTTGGATATCTCAAACAGAGAGTTAGGTTGGATATCTTAAACAGAGAGTTAGGTTGGATATGTTAAACAGAGAGTTAGGTTGGATATATCAAACAGAGAGTTAGGCTGGATATCTTAAATAGAGGGTTAGGTTGGATATCTCAAACAGAGAGTTAGGTTGGATATCTTAAACAGAGATTTAGGTTGGATATCTCAAACAGAGAGTTAGGTTGGATATCGTAAACAGAGAGTTAGGTTGGATATCTCAAACAGAGAGTTAGGTTGGATATCTCAAACAGAGATTTAGGTTGGAAATGTCAAACAGAGAGTTAGGTTGGAAATGTCAAACAGAGAGTTAGGTTGGATATGTCAAACAGAGAGTTAGGTTGGATATCTTAAACAGAGAGTTAGGTTGGATATCTTAAACAGAGAGTTAGGTTGTATATCTTAAACAGAGAGTTAGGTTGGATATCTTAAACAGAGAGTTAGGTTGGATATCTCAAACATAGAGTTAGGCTGGATATCTTAAACAGAGAGTTAGGTTAGATATCTTAAACAGAGAGTTAGGTTGGATATGTCAAACAGAGAGTTAGGTTGGATATCTCAAACAGAGAGTTATGTTGGATATCTTAAACAGAGAGTTAGGTTAGATATCTTAAACAGAGAGTTAGGTTAGATATCTTAAACAGAGAGTTAGGTTAGATATCTTAAACAGAGAGTTAGGCTGGATATCTCAAACAGAGAGTTAGGCTGGATATCTCAAACAGAGAGTTAGTTTGGATATCTTAAACAGAGAGTTAGGTTGGATATCTCAAATAGAGAGTTAGGTTGGATATCTTAAACAGAGAGTTAGGTAGGATATATCAAACAGAGAGTTAGGTTGGATATCTCAAACAGAGAGTTAGGCTGGATATAGTAAACAGAGAGTTAGGTTGGATATCTCAAACAGAGAGTTATGTTGGATATCTTAAACAGAGAGTTAGGTTGGATATCTCAAACATAGAGTTAGGTTAGATATCTCAAACAGAGAGTTATGTTGGATATCTTAAACAGAGAGTTAGGTTGGATATCTTAAACATAGAGTTAGGTTAGATATCTCAAACAGAGAGTTATGTTGGATATCTTAAACAGAGAGTTAGGTTGGATATCTTAAACATAGAGTTAGGTTAGATATCTCAAACAGAGAGTTAGGTTGGATATCTTAAACAGAGAGTTAGGCTGGATATAGTAAACAGAGAGATAGGTTGGATATCTCAAACAGAGAGTTATGTTGGATATCTTAAACAGAGAGTTAGGTTGGATATCTTAAACATAGAGTTAGGTTAGATATCTTAAACAGAGAGTTAGGTTAGATATCTTAAACAGAGAGTTAGGTTAGATATCTTAAACAGAGAGTTAGGTTAGATATCTTAAACAGAGAGTGAGGTTGGATATCTTAAACAGAGAGTTAGGTTGGATATCTCAAATAGAGAGTTAGGTTGGATATCTTAAACAGAGAGTTAGGTTGGATATCTTAAACAGAGAGTTAGGCTGGATATCTTAAACAGAGAGTTAGGTTGGATATCTCAAACAGAGTGTTAGGTTGGATATCTCAAACAGAGTGTTAGGTTGGATATCTCAAACAGAGTGTTAGGTTGGATATCTCAAACAGAGAGTTATGTTGGATATCTCAAACAGAGAGTTATGTTGGATATCTTAAACAGAGAGTTATGTTGGATATCTCAAACAGAGAGTTATGTTGGATATCTCAAACATAGAGTTATGTTGGATATCTTAAACAGAGAGTTATGTCGGATATCTTAAACAGAGAGTTATGTTGGATATCTTAAACAGAGAGTTAGGTTGGATATGTCAAACAGAGTGTTAGGTTGGATATCTTAAGCAGAGAGTTAGGTTGGATATCTTAAACAGAGAGTTAGGTTAGATATCTTAAACAGAGAGTTATGTTGGATATCTCAAACAGAGAGTTAGGTTGGATATCTTAAACAGAGAGTTAGGTTGGATATCTTAAACAGAGAGTTAGGCTGGATATATCAAACAGAGAGTTAGGTTGGATATCACAAACAGAGAGTTAGGATGGATATCTCAAACAGAGTTAGGTTAGATATCTTAAACAGAGAGTTAGGTTGGATATCTTAAACAGAGAGTTAGGTTAGATATCTTAAACAGAGAGTTATGTTGGATATCTCAAACAGAGAGTTAGGTTGGATATCTTAAACAGAGAGTTAGGTTGTATATCTCAAACAGAGAGTTAGGTTGGATATCTCAAACAGAGAGTTAGATTGGATATCTTAAACAGAGAGTTAGGTTGGATATCTCAAACAGAGAGTTAGGTTGGATATCTCAAACAGAGAGTTAGGTTGGATATCTCAAACAGAGAGTTAGGTTGTATATCTCAAACAGAGAGTTAGGTTGGATATCTCAAACAGAGAGTTAGGTTGGATATCTTAAACAGAGAGTTAGGTTGGATATCTTAAACAGAGAGTTAGGCTGCATATCATAAACAGAGAGTTAGATTGGATATCTCAAACAGAGAGTTAGGTTGGATATCTCAAACAGAGAGTTAGGTTGGATATCTTAAACAGAGAGTTAGGTTGGATATCTCAAACAGAGAGTTAGGTTGGATATATCAAACAGAGAGTTAGGCTGCATATCTTAAACAGAGAGTTAGGTTGTATATCTCAAACAGAGAGTTAGGTTGGATATCTCAAACAGAGAGTTAGGTTGGATATCTTAAACAGAGAGTTAGGTTGGATATCTCAAACAGAGAGTTAGGTTGGATATCTCAAACAGAGAGTTAGGTTGGATATCTCAAACAGAGAGTTAGGTTGTATATCTTAAACATAGAGTTAGGTTAGATATCTCAAACAGAGAGTTAGGTTGGATATCTTAAACAGAGAGTTAGGCTGGATATAGTAAACAGAGAGATAGGTTGGATATCTCAAACAGAGAGTTATGTTGGATATCTTAAACAGAGAGTTAGGTTGGATATCTTAAACATAGAGTTAGGTTAGATATCTTAAACAGAGAGTTAGGTTAGATATCTTAAACAGAGAGTTAGGTTAGATATCTTAAACAGAGAGTTAGGTTAGATATCTTAAACAGAGAGTGAGGTTGGATATCTTAAACAGAGAGTTAGGTTGGATATCTCAAATAGAGAGTTAGGTTGGATATCTTAAACAGAGAGTTAGGTTGGATATCTTAAACAGAGAGTTAGGCTGGATATCTTAAACAGAGAGTTAGGTTGGATATCTCAAACAGAGTGTTAGGTTGGATATCTCAAACAGAGTGTTAGGTTGGATATCTCAAACAGAGTGTTAGGTTGGATATCTCAAACAGAGAGTTATGTTGGATATCTCAAACAGAGAGTTATGTTGGATATCTTAAACAGAGAGTTATGTTGGATATCTCAAACAGAGAGTTATGTTGGATATCTCAAACATAGAGTTATGTTGGATATCTTAAACAGAGAGTTATGTCGGATATCTTAAACAGAGAGTTATGTTGGATATCTTAAACAGAGAGTTAGGTTGGATATGTCAAACAGAGTGTTAGGTTGGATATCTTAAGCAGAGAGTTAGGTTGGATATCTTAAACAGAGAGTTAGGTTAGATATCTTAAACAGAGAGTTATGTTGGATATCTCAAACAGAGAGTTAGGTTGGATATCTTAAACAGAGAGTTAGGTTGGATATCTTAAACAGAGAGTTAGGCTGGATATATCAAACAGAGAGTTAGGTTGGATATCACAAACAGAGAGTTAGGATGGATATCTCAAACAGAGTTAGGTTAGATATCTTAAACAGAGAGTTAGGTTGGATATCTTAAACAGAGAGTTAGGTTAGATATCTTAAACAGAGAGTTATGTTGGATATCTCAAACAGAGAGTTAGGTTGGATATCTTAAACAGAGAGTTAGGTTGTATATCTCAAACAGAGAGTTAGGTTGGATATCTCAAACAGAGAGTTAGATTGGATATCTTAAACAGAGAGTTAGGTTGGATATCTCAAACAGAGAGTTAGGTTGGATATCTCAAACAGAGAGTTAGGTTGGATATCTCAAACAGAGAGTTAGGTTGTATATCTCAAACAGAGAGTTAGGTTGGATATCTCAAACAGAGAGTTAGGTTGGATATCTTAAACAGAGAGTTAGGTTGGATATCTTAAACAGAGAGTTAGGCTGCATATCATAAACAGAGAGTTAGATTGGATATCTCAAACAGAGAGTTAGGTTGGATATCTCAAACAGAGAGTTAGGTTGGATATCTTAAACAGAGAGTTAGGTTGGATATCTCAAACAGAGAGTTAGGTTGGATATATCAAACAGAGAGTTAGGCTGCATATCTTAAACAGAGAGTTAGGTTGTATATCTCAAACAGAGAGTTAGGTTGGATATCTCAAACAGAGAGTTAGGTTGGATATCTTAAACAGAGAGTTAGGTTGGATATCTCAAACAGAGAGTTAGGTTGGATATCTCAAACAGAGAGTTAGGTTGGATATCTCAAACAGAGAGTTAGGTTGTATATCTCAAACAGATAGTTAGGTTGGATATCTCAAACAGAGAGTTAGGTTGGATATCTCAAACAGAGAGTTAGGTTGGATATCTTAAACAGAGAGTTAGGTTGGATATCTCAAACAGAGAGTTAGGTTGGATATCTCAAACAGAGAGTTAGGTTGGATATCTCAAACAGAGAGTTAGGTTGTATATCTCAAACAGAGAGTTAGGTTGGATATCTCAAACAGAGAGTTAGGTTGGATATCTCAAACAGAGAGTTAGGTTGGATATCTTAAACAGAGAGTTAGGTTGGATATCTAAAACAGAGAGTTAGGTTGGATATCTCAAACAGAGAGTTAGGCTGGATATCTCAAACAGAGAGTTAGGTTGGATATCTTAAACAGAGAGTTAGGTTGGATATCTCAAACAGAGAGTTAGGCTGGATATCTCAAACAGAGAGTTAGGTTGGATATCTCAAACAGAGAGTTAGGTTGGATATCTCAAACAGAGAGTTAGGTTGGATATCTTAAACAGAGAGTTAGGTTGGATATCTCAAACAGAGAGTTAGGTTGGATATCTTAAACAGAGAGTTAGGTTGGATATCTCAAACAGAGAGTTAGGTTGGATATCTCAAACAGAGAGTTAGGTTGGATATCTTAAACAGAGAGTTAGGTTGGATATCTCAAACAGAGAGTTAGGCTGGATATCTCAAACAGAGAGTTAGGTTGGATATCTCAAACAGAGAGTTAGGTTGGATATGTCAAACAGAGAGTTAGGCTGGATATCTCAAACAGAGTGTTAGGTTGGATATCTTAAACATAGAGTGAGGTTGGATATCTCAAACAGAGAGTTAGGTTGGATATCTCAAACAGAGAGTTAGGCTGGATATCTCAAACAGAGAGTTAGGTTGGATATCTTAAACAGAGAGTTAGGTTGGATATCTTAAACAGAGAGTTAGGTTGGATATCTTAAACAGAGAGTTAGGTTGGATATATCAAACAGAGAGTTAGGCTGGATATCTTAAATAGAGGGTTAGGTTGGATATCTCAAACAGAGAGTTAGGTTGGATATCTTAAACAGAGAGTTAGGTTGGATATGTTAAACAGAGAGTTAGGTTGGATATATCAAACAGAGAGTTAGGCTGGATATCTTAAATAGAGGGTTAGGTTGGATATCTTAAACAGAGAGTTAGGTTGGATATCTCAAACAGAGAGTTAGGTTGGATATCGTAAACAGAGAGTTAGGTTGGATATCTCAAACAGAGAGTTAGGTTGGATATCTCAAACAGAGATTTAGGTTGGAAATGTCAAACAGAGAGTTAGGTTGGAAATGTCAAACAGAGAGTTAGGTTGGATATGTCAAACAGAGAGTTAGGTTGGATATCTTAAACAGAGAGTTAGGTTGGATATCTTAAACAGAGAGTTAGGTTGTATATCTTAAACAGAGAGTTAGGTTGGATATCTTAAACATAGAGTTAGGTTGGATATCTCAAACATAGAGTTAGGTTGGATATCTTAAACAGAGAGTTAGGTTAGATATCTCAAACAGAGAGTTAGGTTGGATATCTCAAACAGAGAGTTAGGTTGGATATCTCAAACAGAGAGTTAGGTTGTATATCTCAAACAGAGAGTTAGGTTGGATATCTCAAACAGAGAGTTAGGTTGGATATCTTAAACAGAGAGTTAGGTTGGATATCTTAAACAGAGAGTTAGGCTGCATATCATAAACAGAGAGTTAGATTGGATATCTTAAACAGAGAGTTAGGTTGGATATCTCAAACAGAGAGTTAGGTTGGATATATCAAACAGAGAGTTAGGTTGGATATCTCAAACAGAGAGTTAGGTTGGATATCTCAAACAGAGAGTTAGGCTGCATATCTTAAACAGAGAGTTAGGTTGTATATCTCAAACAGAGAGTTAGGTTGGATATCTCAAACAGAGAGTTAGGTTGGATATCTTAAACAGAGAGTTAGGTTGGATATCTCAAACAGAGAGTTAGGTTGGATATCTCAAACAGAGAGTTAGGTTGGATATCTCAAACAGAGAGTTAGGTTGTATATCTCAAACAGATAGTTAGGTTGGATATCTCAAACAGAGAGTTAGGTTGGATATCTCAAACAGAGAGTTAGGTTGGATATCTTAAACAGAGAGTTAGGTTGGATATCTCAAACAGAGAGTTAGGTTGGATATCTCAAACAGAGAGTTAGGTTGGATATCTCAAACAGAGAGTTAGGTTGGATATCTTAAACAGAGAGTTAGGTTGGATATCTCAAACAGAGAGTTAGGTTGGATATCTCAAACAGAGAGTTAGGTTGGATATCTCAAACAGAGAGTTAGGTTGTATATCTCAAACAGAGAGTTAGGTTGGATATCTCAAACAGAGAGTTAGGTTGGATATCTCAAACAGAGAGTTAGGTTGGATATCTTAAACAGAGAGTTAGGTTGGATATCTAAAACAGAGAGTTAGGTTGGATATCTCAAACAGAGAGTTAGGCTGGATATCTCAAACAGAGAGTTAGGTTGGATATCTTAAACAGAGAGTTAGGTTGGATATCTCAAACAGAGAGTTAGGCTGGATATCTCAAACAGAGAGTTAGGTTGGATATCTCAAACAGAGAGTTAGGTTGGATATCTCAAACAGAGAGTTAGGTTGGATATCTTAAACAGAGAGTTAGGTTGGATATCTCAAACAGAGAGTTAGGTTGGATATCTTAAACAGAGAGTTAGGTTGGATATCTCAAACAGAGAGTTAGGTTGGATATCTCAAACAGAGAGTTAGGTTGGATATGTCAAACAGAGAGTTAGGCTGGATATCTCAAACAGAGAGTTAGGCTGGATATCTCAAACAGAGAGTTAGGTTGGATATCTCAAACAGAGAGTTAGGTTGGATATCTCAAACAGAGAGTTAGGCTGGATATCTCAAACAGAGTGTTAGGTTGGATATCTTAAACAGAGAGTTAGGTTGGATATCTTAAACAGAGAGTTAGGTTGGATATCTTAAACAGAGAGTTAGGTTGGATATATCAAACAGAGAGTTAGGCTGGATATCTTAAATAGAGGGTTAGGTTGGATATCTCAAACAGAGAGTTAGGTTGGATATCTTAAACAGAGAGTTAGGTTGGATATATCAAACAGAGAGTTAGGCTGGATATCTTAAATAGAGGGTTAGGTTGGATATCTCAAACAGAGAGTTAGGTTGGATATCTTAAACAGAGAGTTAGGTTGGATATGTTAAACAGAGAGTTAGGTTGGATATATCAAACAGAGAGTTAGGTTGGATATCGTAAACAGAGAGTTAGGTTGGATATCTCAAACAGAGAGTTAGGTTGGATATCTCAAACAGAGATTTAGGTTGGAAATGTCAAACAGAGAGTTAGGTTGGAAATGTCAAACAGAGAGTTAGGTTGGATATGTCAAACAGAGAGTTAGGTTGGATATCTTAAACAGAGAGTTAGGTTGGATATCTTAAACAGAGAGTTAGGTTGTATATCTTAAACAGAGAGTTAGGTTGGATATCTTAAACAGAGAGTTAGGTTGGATATCTCAAACATAGAGTTAGGTTGGATATCTTAAACAGAGAGTTAGGTTAGATATCTTAAACAGAGAGTTAGGTTGGATATGTCAAACAGAGAGTTAGGTTGGATATCTCAAACAGAGAGTTAGGTTGGATATCTTAAACAGAGAGTTAGGTTAGATATCTTAGACAGAGAGTTAGGTTAGATATCTTAAACATAGAGTTAGGATAGATATCTTAAACAGAGAGTTAGGCTGGATATCTCAAACAGAGAGTTAGGCTGGATATCTCAAACAGAGAGTTAGGTTGGATATCTTAAACAGAGAGTTAGGTTGGAAATCTCAAATAGAGAGTTAGGTTGGATAGCTTAAACAGAGAGTTAGGTTGGATATATCAAACAGAGAGTTAGGTTGGATATCTCAAACAGAGAGTTAGGCTGGATATAGTAAACAGAGAGTTAGGTTGGATATCTCAAACAGAGAGTTATGTTGGATATCTTCAACAGAGAGTTAGGTTGGATATCTCAAACATAGAGTTAGGTTAGATATCTCAAACAGAGAGTTATGTTGGATATCTTAAACAGAGAGTTAGGTTGGATATCTTAAACATAGAGTTAGGTTAGATATCTCAAACAGAGAGTTATGTTGGATATCTTAAACAGAGAGTTATGTTGGATATCTTAAACATAGAGTTAGGTTAGATATCTCAAACAGAGAGTTATGTTGGATATCTTAAACAGAGAGTTAGGTTGGATATCTTAAACATAGAGTTAGGTTAGATATCTCAAACAGAGAGTTAGGTTGGATATCTTAAACAGAGAGTTAGGCTGGATATAGTAAACAGAGAGTTAGGTTGGATATCTCAAACAGAGAGTTATGTTGGATATCTTAAACAGAGTTAGGTTAGATATCTTAAACAGAGAGTTAGGTTAGATATCTTAAACAGAGAGTGAGGTTGGATATCTTAAACAGAGAGTTAGGTTGGATATCTTAAACAGAGAGTTAGGTTGGATATCTTAAACAGAGAGTTAGGTTGGATATCTCAAACAGAGAGTTAGGTTGGATATCTTAAACAGAGAGTTAGGTTGGATATCTTAAACAGAGAGTTAGGTTGGATATCTCAAACAGAGAGTTAGGTTGGATATCTTAAACAGAGAGTTAGGTTGGATATCTCAAACATAGAGTTAGGTTAGATATCTCAAACAGAGAGTTATGTTGGATATCTTAAACAGAGAGTTAGGTTGGATAACTTAAACATAGAGTTAGGTTAGATATCTCAAGCAGAGAGTTATGTTGGATATCTTAAACAGAGAGTTAGGTTGGATATCTTAAACATAGAGTTAGGTTAGATATCTCAAACAGAGAGTTATGTTGGATATCTTAAACAGAGAGTTAGGTTAGATATCTTAAACAGAGAGTTAGGTTAGATATCTTAAACAGAGAGTGAGGTTGGATATCTTAAACAGAGAGTTAGGTTGGATATCTTAAACAGAGAGTTAGGTTGGATATCTTAAACAGAGAGTTAGGTTGGATATCTCAAACAGAGAGTTAGGTTGGATATCTTAAACAGAGAGTTAGGTTGGATATCTTAAACAGAGAGTTAGGTTGGATATCTCAAACAGAGAGTTAGGTTGGATATCTCAAACAGAGAGTTAGGTTGGATATGTCAAATAGAGAGTTAGGTTTTATATCTCAAATAGAGAGTTAGGTTGGATATCTGAAACAGAGAGTTAGGTTGGATATCTCAAACAGAGAGTTAGGTTGGATATCTCAAACAGAGAGTTAGGTTGGATATCTTAAACAGAGAGTTAGGTTGGATATCTTAAACAGAGAGTTAGGTTGGATATCTTAAACAGAGAGTTAGGTTGGATATCTTAAACAGAGAGTTAGGTTGGATATCTCAAACAGAGAGTTAGGCTGGATATCTCAAATAGAGAGTTAGGTTGGATATCTGAAACAGAGAGTTAGGTTGGATATCTCAAACAGAGAGTTAGGTTGGATATCTTAAACAGAGAGTTAGGTTGGATATCTTAAACAGAGAGTTAGGTTGGATATCTTAAACAGAGAGTTAGGTTGGATATCTTAAACAGAGAGTTAGGTTGGATATCTCAAACAGAGAGTTAGGTTGGATATCTTAAACAGAGAGTTAGGTTGGATATCTTAAACAGAGAGTTAGGTTGGATATCTTAAACTGAGAGTTAGGTTGGATATCTTAAACAGAGAGTTAGGTTGGATATCTCAAACAGAGAGTTAGGTTGGATATCTTAATCAGAGAGTTAGGTTGGATATCTTAAACAGAGAGTTAGGTTGGATATCTTAAACAGAGAGTTAGGTTGGATATATCAAACAGAGAGTTAGGTTGGATATCTCAAACAGAGAGTTAGGTTGGATATCTTAATCAGAGAGTTAGGTTGGATATCTCAAATAGAGAGTTAGGTTGGATATCTTAAACAGAGAGTTAGGTTGGATATCTTAAACAGAGAGTTAGGCTGGATATCTCAAATAGAGAGTTAGGTTGGATATCTTAAACAGAGAGTTAGGTTGGATATATCAAACAGAGAGTTAGGTTGGATATCTCAAACAGAGAGTTAGGTTGGATATCTTAATCAGAGAGTTAGGTTGGATATCTCAAATAGAGAGTTAGGTTGGATATCTTAAACAGAGAGTTAGGTTGGATATCTTAAACAGAGAGTTAGGTTGGATATCTCAAATAGAGAGTTAGGTTGGATATCTTAAACAGAGAGTTAGGCTGGATATCTTAAATAGAGGGTTAGGTTGGATATCTCAAACAGAGAGTTAGGTTGGATATCTTAAACAGAGAGTTAGGTTGGATATGTTAAACAGAGAGTTAGGTTGGATATATCAAACAGAGAGTTAGGCTGGATATCTTAAATAGAGGGTTAGGTTGGATATCTCAAACAGAGAGTTAGGTTGGATATTTTAAACAGAGAGTTAGGTTGGATATCTCAAACAGAGAGTTAGGTTGGATATCGTAAACAGAGAGTTAGGTTGGATATCTCAAACAGAGAGTTAGGTTGGATATCTCAAACAGAGATTTAGGTTGGAAATGTCAAACAGAGTTAGGTTGGAAATGTCAAACAGAGAGTTAGGTTGGATATGTCAAACAGAGAGTTAGGTTGGATATCTTAAACAGAGAGTTAGGTTGGATATCTTAAACAGAGAGTTAGGTTGTATATCTTAAACAGAGAGTTAGGTTGGATATCTTAAACAGAGAGTTAGGTTGGATATCTCAAACATAGAGTTAGGTTGGATATCTTAAACAGAGAGTTAGGTTGGATATCTTAAACAGAGAGTTAGGTTGGATATCTCAAACATAGAGTTAGGTTGGATATCTTAAACAGAGAGTTAGGTTAGATATCTGAAACAGAGAGTTAGGTTGGATATGTCAAACAGAGAGTTAGGTTGGATATCTCAAACAGAGAGTTATGTTGGATATCTTAAACAGAGAGTTAGGTTAGATATCTTAAACAGAGAGTTAGGTTAGATATCTTAAACAGAGAGTTAGGTTAGATATCTTAAACAGAGAGTTAGGCTGGATATCTCAAACAGAGAGTTAGGCTGGATATCTCAAACAGAGAGTTAGGTTGGATATCTTAAACAGAGAGTTAGGTTGGATATCTCAAATAGAGAGTTAGGTTGGATATCTTAAACAGAGAGTTAGGTTGGATATATCAAACAGAGAGTTATGTTGGATATCTCAAACAGAGAGTTAGGCTGGATATAGTAAACAGAGAGTTAGGTTGGATATCTCAAACAGAGAGTTATGTTGGATATCTTAAACAGAGAGTTAGGTTGGATATCTCAAACATAGAGTTAGGTTAGATATCTCAAACAGAGAGTTATGTTGGATATCTTAAACAGAGAGTTAGGTTGGATATCTTAAACATAGAGTTAGGTTAGATATCTCAAACAGAGAGTTATGTTGGATATCTTAAACAGAGAGTTAGGTTGGATATCTTAAACATAGAGTTAGGTTAGATATCTCAAACAGAGAGTTATGTTGGATATCTTAAACAGAGAGTTAGGTTGGATATCTTAAACATAGAGTTAGGTTAGATATCTCAAACAGAGAGTTAGGTTGGATATCTTAAACAGAGAGTTAGGCTGGATATAGTAAACAGAGAGTTAGGTTGGATATCTCAAACAGAGAGTTATGTTGGATATCTTAAACAGAGAGTTAGGTTAGATATCTTAAACAGAGAGTTAGATTAGATATCTTAAACAGAGAGTGAGGTTGGATATCTTAAACAGAGAGTTAGGTTGGATATCTTAAACAGAGAGTTAGGTTGGATATCTTAAACAGAGAGTTAGGTTGGATATCTCAAACAGAGAGTTAGGTTGGATATCTTAAACAGAGAGTTAGGTTGGATATCTTAAACAGAGAGTTAGGTTGGATATCTCAAACAGAGAGTTAGGTTGGATATGTCAAATAGAGAGTTAGGTTTTATATCTCAAATAGAGAGTTAGGTTGGATATCTGAAACAGAGAGTTAGGCTGGATATCTCAAACAGAGAGTTAGGCTGGATATCTCAAACAGAGAGTTAGGTTGGATATCTTAAACAGAGAGTTAGGTTGGATATCTCAAATAGAGAGTTAGGTTGGATATCTTAAACAGAGAGTTAGGTTGGATATATCAAACAGAGAGTTAGGTTGGATATCTCAAACAGAGAGTTAGGCTGGATATAGTAAACAGAGAGTTAGGTTGGATATCTCAAACAGAGAGTTATGTTGGATATCTTAAACAGAGAGTTAGGTTGGATATCTCAAACATAGAGTTAGGTTTGATATCTCAAACAGAGAGTTATGTTGGATATCTTAAACAGAGAGTTAGGTTGGATATCTTAAACATAGAGTTAGGTTAGATATATCAAACAGAGAGTTATGTTGGATATCTTAAACAGAGAGTTAGGTTGGATATCTTAAACATAGAGTTAGGTTAGATATCTCAAACAGAGAGTTAGGTTGGATATCTTAAACAGAGAGTTAGGCTGGATATAGTAAACAGAGAGTTAGGTTGGATATCTCAAACAGAGAGTTATGTTGGATATCTTAAACAGAGAGTTAGGTTGGATATCTTAAACATAGAGTTAGGTTAGATATCTTAAACAGTGAGTTAGGTTAGATATCTTAAACAGAGAGTGAGGTTGGATATCTTAAACAGAGAGTTAGGTTAGATATCTTAAACAGAGAGTTAGGTTGGATATCTTAAACAGAGAGTTAGGTTGGATATCTCAAACAGAGAGTTAGGTTGGATATCTCAAATAGAGAGTTAGGTTGGATATCTTAAACAGAGAGTTAGGTTGGATATCTTAAAAAGAGAGTTAGGCTGGATATCTTAAACAGAGAGTTAGGTTGGATATCTCAAACAGAGTGTTAGGTTGGATATCTCAAACAGAGTGTTAGGTTGGATATCTCAAACAGAGTGTTAGGTTGGATATCTCAAACAGAGAGTTATGTTGGATATCTCAAACAGAGAGTTATGTTGGATATCTTAAACAGAGAGTTATGTTGGATATCTTAAACAGAGAGTTAGGCTGGATATCTTAAATAGAGGGTTAGGTTGGATATCTCAAACAGAGAGTTATGTTGGATATCTTAAACAGAGAGTTAGGTTGGATATCTCAAACAGAGAGTTAGGTTGGATATCGTAAACAGAGAGTTAGGTTGGATATCTCAAACAGAGAGTTAGGTTGGATATCTCAAACAGAGATTTAGGTTGGAAATGTCAAACAGAGAGTTAGGTTGGAAATGTCAAACAGAGAGTTAGGTTGGATATGTCAAACAGAGAGTTAGGTTGGATATCTTAAACAGAGAGTTAGGCTGGATATAGTAAACAGAGAGTTAGGTTGGATATCTCAAACAGAGAGTTATGTTGGATATCTTAAACAGAGAGTTAGGTTAGATATCTTAAACAGAGAGTTAGATTAGATATCTTAAACAGAGAGTGAGGTTGGATATCTTAAACAGAGAGTTAGGTTGGATATCTTAAACAGAGAGTTAGGTTGGATATCTTAAACAGAGAGTTAGGTTGGATATCTCAAACAGAGAGTTAGGTTGGATATCTTAAACAGAGAGTTAGGTTGGATATCTTAAACAGAGAGTTAGGTTGGATATCTCAAACAGAGAGTTAGGTTGGATATGTCAAATAGAGAGTTAGGTTTTATATCTCAAATAGAGAGTTAGGTTGGATATCTGAAACAGAGAGTTAGGCTGGATATCTCAAACAGAGAGTTAGGCTGGATATCTCAAACAGAGAGTTAGGTTGGATATCTTAAACAGAGAGTTAGGTTGGATATCTCAAATAGAGAGTTAGGTTGGATATCTTAAACAGAGAGTTAGGTTGGATATATCAAACAGAGAGTTAGGTTGGATATCTCAAACAGAGAGTTAGGCTGGATATAGTAAACAGAGAGTTAGGTTGGATATCTCAAACAGAGAGTTATGTTGGATATCTTAAACAGAGAGTTAGGTTGGATATCTCAAACATAGAGTTAGGTTTGATATCTCAAACAGAGAGTTATGTTGGATATCTTAAACAGAGAGTTAGGTTGGATATCTTAAACATAGAGTTAGGTTAGATATATCAAACAGAGAGTTATGTTGGATATCTTAAACAGAGAGTTAGGTTGGATATCTTAAACATAGAGTTAGGTTAGATATCTCAAACAGAGAGTTAGGTTGGATATCTTAAACAGAGAGTTAGGCTGGATATAGTAAACAGAGAGTTAGGTTGGATATCTCAAACAGAGAGTTATGTTGGATATCTTAAACAGAGAGTTAGGTTGGATATCTTAAACATAGAGTTAGGTTAGATATCTTAAACAGTGAGTTAGGTTAGATATCTTAAACAGAGAGTGAGGTTGGATATCTTAAACAGAGAGTTAGGTTAGATATCTTAAACAGAGAGTTAGGTTGGATATCTTAAACAGAGAGTTAGGTTGGATATCTCAAACAGAGAGTTAGGTTGGATATCTCAAATAGAGAGTTAGGTTGGATATCTTAAACAGAGAGTTAGGTTGGATATCTTAAAAAGAGAGTTAGGCTGGATATCTTAAACAGAGAGTTAGGTTGGATATCTCAAACAGAGTGTTAGGTTGGATATCTCAAACAGAGTGTTAGGTTGGATATCTCAAACAGAGTGTTAGGTTGGATATCTCAAACAGAGAGTTATGTTGGATATCTCAAACAGAGAGTTATGTTGGATATCTTAAACAGAGAGTTATGTTGGATATCTTAAACAGAGAGTTAGGCTGGATATCTTAAATAGAGGGTTAGGTTGGATATCTCAAACAGAGAGTTATGTTGGATATCTTAAACAGAGAGTTAGGTTGGATATCTCAAACAGAGAGTTAGGTTGGATATCGTAAACAGAGAGTTAGGTTGGATATCTCAAACAGAGAGTTAGGTTGGATATCTCAAACAGAGATTTAGGTTGGAAATGTCAAACAGAGAGTTAGGTTGGAAATGTCAAACAGAGAGTTAGGTTGGATATGTCAAACAGAGAGTTAGGTTGGATATCTTAAACAGAGAGTTAGGTTGGATATCTTAAACAGAGAGTTAGGTTGTATATCTTAAACAGAGAGTTAGGTTGGATATCTTAAACAGAGAGTTAGGTTGGATATCTCAAACATAGAGTTAGGTTGGATATCTTAAACAGAGAGTCAGGTTAGATATCTTAAACAGAGAGTTAGGTTGGATATGTCAAACAGAGAGTTAGGTTGGATATCTCAAACAGAGAGTTATGTTGGATATCTTAACCAGAGAGTTTGGTTAGATATCTTAAACAGAGAGTTAGGTTAGATATCTTAAACAGAGAGTTAGGTTAGATATCTTAAACAGAGAGTTAGGCTGGATATCTCAAACAGAGAGTTAGGCTGGATATCTCAAACAGAGAGTTAGGTTGGATATCTTAAACAGAGAGTTAGGTTGGATATCTCAAATAGAGAGTTAGGTTGGATATCTTAAACAGAGAGTTAGGTTGGATATATCAAACAGAGAGTTATGTTGGATATCTCAAACAGAGAGTTAGGCTGGATATAGTAAACAGAGAGTTAGGTTGGATATCTCAAACAGAGAGTTATGTTGGATATCTTAAACAGAGAGTTAGGTTGGATATCTCAAACATAGAGTTAGGTTAGATATCTCAAACAGAGAGTTATGTTGGATATCTTAAACAGAGAGTTAGGTTGGATATCTTAAACATAGAGTTAGGTTAGATATCTCAAACAGAGAGTTATGTTGGATATCTTAAACAGAGAGTTAGGTTGGATATCTTAAACATAGAGTTAGGTTAGATATCTCAAACAGAGAGTTATGTTGGATATCTTAAACAGAGAGTTAGGTTGGATATCTTAAACATAGAGTTAGGTTAGATATCTCAAACAGAGAGTTAGGTTGGATATCTTAAACAGAGAGTTAGGCTGGATATAGTAAACAGAGAGTTAGGTTGGATATCTCAAACAGAGAGTTATGTTGGATATCTTAAACAGAGAGTTAGGTTAGATATCTTAAACAGAGAGTTAGGTTAGATATCTTAAACAGAGAGTGAGGTTGGATATCTTAAACAGAGAGTTAGGTTGGATATCTTAAACAGAGAGTTAGGTTGGATATCTTAAACAGAGAGTTAGGTTGGATATCTTAAACAGAGAGTTAGGTTAGATATCTTAAACAGAGAGTTAGGTTAGATATCTTAAACAGAGAGTGAGGTTGGATATCTTAAACAGAGAGTTAGGTTGGATATCTCAAACAGAGAGTTATGTTGGATATCTTAAACAGAGAGTTAGGTTGGATATCTTAAACATAGAGTTAGGTTAGATATATCAAACAGAGAGTTATGTTGGATATCTTAAACAGAGAGTTAGGTTGGATATCTTAAACATAGAGTTAGGTTAGATATCTCAAACAGAGAGTTAGGTTGGATATCTTAAACAGAGAGTTAGGCTGGATATAGTAAACAGAGAGTTAGGTTGGATATCTCAAACAGAGAGTTATGTTGGATATCTTAAACAGAGAGTTAGGTTGGATATCTTAAACATAGAGTTAGGTTAGATATCTTAAACAGTGAGTTAGGTTAGATATCTTAAACAGAGAGTGAGGTTGGATATCTTAAACAGAGAGTTAGGTTAGATATCTTAAACAGAGAGTTAGGTTGGATATCTTAAACAGAGAGTTAGGTTGGATATCTCAAACAGAGAGTTAGGTTGGATATCTCAAATAGAGAGTTAGGTTGGATATCTTAAACAGAGTGTTAGGTTGGATATCTTAAACAGAGAGTTAGGCTGGATATCTTAAACAGAGAGTTAGGTTGGATATCTCAAACAGAGTGTTAGGTTGGATATCTCAAACAGAGTGTTAGGTTGGATATCTCAAACAGAGTGTTAGGTTGGATATCTCAAACAGAGAGTTATGTTGGATATCTCAAACAGAGAGTTATGTTGGATATCTTAAACAGATAGTTATGTTGGATATCTTAAACAGAGAGTTAGGCTGGATATCTTAAATAGAGGGTTAGGTTGGATATCTCAAACAGAGAGTTAGGTTGGATATCTTAAACAGAGAGTTAGGTTGGATATCTCAAACAGAGAGTTAGGTTGGATATCGTAAACAGAGAGTTAGGTTGGATATCTCAAACAGAGAGTTAGGTTGGATATCTCAAACAGAGATTTAGGTTGGAAATGTCAAACAGAGAGTTAGGTTGGAAATGTCAAACAGAGAGTTAGGTTGGATATGTCAAACAGAGAGTTAGGTTGGATATCTTAAACAGAGAGTTAGGTTGGATATCTTAAACAGAGAGTTAGGTTGTATATCTTAAACAGAGAGTTAGGTTGGATATCTTAAACAGAGAGTTAGGTTGGATATCTCAAACATAGAGTTAGGTTGGATATCTTAAACAGAGAGTTAGGTTAGATATCTTAAACAGAGAGTTAGGTTGGATATGTCAAACAGAGAGTTAGGTTGGATATCTCAAACAGAGAGTTATGTTGGATATCTTAAACAGAGAGTTAGGTTAGATATCTTAAACAGAGAGTTAGGTTAGATATCTTAAACAGAGAGTTAGGTTAGATATCTTAAACAGAGAGTTAGGCTGGATATCTCAAACAGAGAGTTAGGCTGGATATCTCAAACAGAGAGTTAGGTTGGATATCTTAAACAGAGAGTTAGGTTGGATATCTCAAATAGAGAGTTAGGTTGGATATCTTAAACAGAGAGTTAGGTTGGATATATCAAACAGAGAGTTATGTTGGATATCTCAAACAGAGAGTTAGGCTGGATATAGTAAACAGAGAGTTAGGTTGGATATCTCAAACAGAGAGTTATGTTGGATATCTTAAACAGAGAGTTAGGTTGGATATCTCAAACATAGAGTTAGGTTAGATATCTCAAACAGAGAGTTATGTTGGATATCTTAAACAGAGAGTTAGGTTGGATATCTTAAACATAGAGTTAGGTTAGATGTCTCAAACAGAGAGTTATGTTGGATATCTTAAATAGAGAGTTAGGTTGGATATCTTAAACATAGAGTTAGGTTAGATATCTCAAACAGAGAGTTATGTTGGATATCTTAAACAGAGAGTTAGGTTGGATATCTTAAACATAGAGTTAGGTTAGATATCTCAAACAGAGAGTTAGGTTGGATATCTTAAACAGAGAGTTAGGTTAGATATCTTAAACAGAGAGTTAGGCTGGATATCTCAAACAGAGAGTTAGGCTGGATATCTCAAACAGAGAGTTAGGTTGGATATCTTAAACAGAGAGTTAGGTTGGATATCTCAAATAGAGAGTTAGGTTGGATATCTTAAACAGAGAGTTAGGTTGGATATATCAAACAGAGAGTTATGTTGGATATCTCAAACAGAGAGTTAGGCTGGATATAGTAAACAGAGAGTTAGGTTGGATATCTCAAACAGAGAGTTATGTTGGATATCTTAAACAGAGAGTTAGGTTGGATATCTCAAACATAGAGTTAGGTTAGATATCTCAAACAGAGAGTTATGTTGGATATCTTAAACAGAGAGTTAGGTTGGATATCTTAAACATAGAGATAGGTTAGATATCTCAAACAGAGAGTTATGTTGGATATCTTAAACAGAGAGTTAGGTTGGATATCTTAAACATAGAGTTAGGTTAGATATCTCAAACAGAGAGTTATGTTGGATATCTTAAACAGAGAGTTAGGTTGGATATCTTAAACATAGAGTTAGGTTAGATATCTCAAACAGAGAGTTAGGTTGGATATCTTAAACAGAGAGTTAGGCTGGATATAGTAAACAGAGAGTTAGGTTGGATATCTCAAACAGAGAGTTATGTTGGATATCTTAAACAGAGAGTTAGGTTAGATATCTTAAACAGAGAGTTAGGTTAGATATCTTAAACAGAGAGTGAGGTTGGATATCTTAAACAGAGAGTTAGGTTGGATATCTTAAACAGAGAGTTAGGTTGGATATCTTAAACAGAGAGTTAGGTTGGATATCTCAAACAGAGAGTTAGGTTGGATATCTTAAACAGAGAGTTAGGTTGGATATCTTAAACAGAGAGTTAGGTTGGATATCTCAAACAGAGAGTTAGGTTGGATATGTCAAATAGAGAGTTAGGTTTTATATCTCAAATAGAGAGTTAGGTTGGATATCTGAAACAGAGAGTTAGCCTGGATATCTCAAACAGAGAGTTAGGCTGGATATCTCAAACAGAGAGTTAGGTTGGATATCTTAAACAGAGAGTTAGGTTGGATATCTCAAATAGAGAGTTAGGTTGGATATCTTAAACAGAGAGTTAGGTTGGATATATCAAACAGAGAGTTAGGTTGGATATCTCAAACAGAGAGTTAGGCTGGATATAGTAAACAGAGAGTTAGGTTGGATATCTCAAACAGAGAGTTATGTTGGATATCTTAAACAGAGAGTTAGGTTGGATATCTCAAACATAGAGTTAGGTTAGATATCTCAAACAGAGAGTTATGTTGGATATCTTAAACAGAGAGTTAGGTTGGATATCTTAAACATAGAGTTAGGTTAGATATATCAAACAGAGAGTTATGTTGGATATCTTAAACAGAGAGTTAGGTTGGATATCTTAAACATAGAGTTAGGTTAGATATCTCAAACAGAGAGTTAGGTTGGATATCTTAAACAGAGAGTTAGGCTGGATATAGTAAACAGAGAGTTAGGTTGGATATCTCAAACAGAGAGTTATGTTGGATATCTTAAACAGAGAGTTAGGTTGGATATCTTAAACATAGAGTTAGGTTAGATATCTTAAACAGTGAGTTAGGTTAGATATCTTAAACAGAGAGTGAGGTTGGATATCTTAAACAGAGAGTTAGGTTAGATATCTTAAACAGAGAGTTAGGTTGGATATCTTAAACAGAGAGTTAGGTTGGATATCTCAAACAGAGAGTTAGGTTGGATATCTCAAATAGAGAGTTAGGTTGGATATCTTAAACAGAGAGTTAGGTTGGATATCTTAAACAGAGAGTTAGGCTGGATATTTTAAACAGAGAGTTAGGTTGGATATCTCAAACAGAGTGTTAGGTTGGATATCTCAAACAGAGTGTTAGGTTGGATATCTCAAACAGAGTGTTAGGTTGGATATCTCAAACAGAGAGTTATGTTGGATATCTCAAACAGAGAGTTATGTTGGATATCTTAAACAGAGAGTTATGTTGGATATCTTAAACAGAGAGTTATGTTGGATATCTTAAACAGAGAGTTAGGTTGGATATCTCAAACAGAGTGTTAGGTTGGATATCTTAAACAGAGAGTTAGGTTGGATATCTCAAACAGAGAGTTAGGTTGGAAATGTCAAACAGAGTGTTAGGTTGGATATCTCAAACAGAGAGTTAGGTTGGAAATGTCAAACAGAGAGTTAGGTTGGATATCTTAAACAGAGAGTTAGGTTGGATATCTCAAACAGAGTGTTAGGTTGGATATCTTAAACAGAGAGTTAGGTTGGATATCTCAAACAGAGAGTTAGGTTGGAAATGTCAAACAGAGTGTTAGGTTGGATATCTCAAACAGAGAGTTAGGTTGGAAATGTCAAACAGAGAGTTAGGTTGGATATGTCAAACAGAGAGTTAGGTTGGATATCTTAAACAGAGAGTTAGGTTGGATATCTGAAACAGAGTGTTAGGTTGGATATCTCAAACAGAGAGTTATGTTGGATATCTTAAACAGAGAGTTATGTTGGATATCTTAAACAGAGAGTCAGGTTGGATATCTCAAACAGAGTGTTAGGTTGGATATCTTAAACAGAGAGTTAGGTTGGATATCTCAAACAGAGTGTTAGGTTGGAAATGTCAAACAGAGTGTTAGGTTGGATATCTCAATCATAGAGTTAGGTTGGAAATGTCAAACAGAGAGTTAGGTTGGATATCTCAAACAGAGAGTTAGGTTGGATATCTCAAACAGAGAGTTATGTTGGATATCTCAAACAGAGAGTTATGTTGGATATCTTAAACAGAGAGTTATGTTGGATATCTTAAACAGAGAGTTATGTTGGATATCTTAAACAGAGAGTTAGGTTGGATATGTCAAACAGAGTGTTAGGTTGGATATCTTAAGCAGAGAGTTAGGTTGGATATCTTAAACAGAGAGTTAGGTTAGATATCTTAAACAGAGAGTAATGTTGGATATCTCAAACAGAGATTTAGGTTGGATATCTTAAACAGAGAGTTAGGTTGGATATCTTAAACAGAGAGTTAGGCTGGATATATCAAACAGAGAGTTAGGTTGGATATCACAAACAGAGTGTTAGGTTGGATATCTCAAACAGAGAGTTAGGTTAGATATCTTAAACAGAGAGTTAGGTTGGATATCTTAAACAGAGAGATAGGTTAGATATCTTAAACAGAGAGTTATGTTGGATATCTCAAACAGAGAGTTAGGTTGGATATCTTAAACAGAGTGTTAGGTTGGAAATGTCAAACAGAGAGTTAGGTTGGATATCTTAAACAGAGAGTTAGGTTGGATATCTTAAACAGAGAGATAGGTTGGATATCTTAAACAGAGAGTTAGGTTGGAAATGTCAAACAGAGAGTGAGGTTGGATATCTTAAACAGAGAGTTAGGTTGGATATCTTAAACACAGAGTTAGGTTGGAAATGTCAAACAAAGAGTTAGGTTGGATATCTTAAACAGAGAGTTAGGTTGGATATCTCAAACAGACAGTTAGGTTGGATATATCAAACAGATAGCTAGGTTGGATATCTCAAATAGAGAGTTAGGTTGGATATCTCAAATAGAGAGTTAGGTTGGATATCTTAAACAGAGAGTTAGGTTGGATATGTCAAACAGAGAGTTAGGTTTGATATGTCAAACAGAGAGTTAGGTTGGATATCTCAAACAGAGAGATAGGTTGTATATCTTAAACAGAGAGTTATGTTGGATATCTTAAACAGAGAGTTAGGTTGGATATCTTAAACATAGAGTTAGGTTAGATATCTCAAACAGAGAGTTATGTTGGATATCTTAAACAGAGAGTTAGGTTGGATATCTTAAACATAGAGTTAGGTTAGATATCTCAAACAGAGAGTTATGTTGGATATCTTAAACAGAGAGTTAGGTTGGATATCTTAAACATAGAGTTAGGTTAGATATCTCAAACAGAGAGTTAGGTTGGATATCTTAAACAGAGAGTTAGGCTGGATATAGTAAACAGAGAGTTAGGTTGGATATCTCA
Source organism: Siphonodentalium dalli (assembly GCA_032622095.1). Classification (NCBI taxonomy): domain Eukaryota; kingdom Metazoa; phylum Mollusca; class Scaphopoda; order Gadilida; family Siphonodentaliidae; genus Siphonodentalium; species Siphonodentalium dalli. The sequence continues at coordinate 296,778,457 of CP136064.1, forward strand.
AACAGAGAGTTATGTTGGATATCTTAAACAGAGAGTTAGGTTAGATATCTTAAACAGAGAGTTAGGTTAGATATCTTAAACAGAGAGTGAGGTTGGATATCTTAAACAGAGAGTTAGGTTGGATATCTTAAACAGAGAGTTAGGCTGGATATAGTAAACAGAGAGTTATGTTGGATATCTTAAACAGAGAGTTAGGTTGGATATCTTAAACATAGAGTTAGGTTAGATATCTTAAACAGTGAGTTAGGTTAGATATCTTAAACAGAGAGTGAGGTTGGATATCTTAAACAGAGAGTTAGGTTAGATATCTTAAACAGAGAGTTAGGTTGGATATCTTAAACAGAGAGTTAGGTTGGATATCTCAAACAGAGAGTTAGGTTGGATATCTCAAATAGAGAGTTAGGTTGGATATCTTAAACAGAGAGTTAGGTTGGATATCTTAAAAAGAGAGTTAGGCTGGATATCTTAAACAGAGAGTTAGGTTGGATATCTCAAACAGAGTGTTAGGTTGGATATCTCAAACAGAGTGTTAGGTTGGATATCTCAAACAGAGTGTTAGGTTGGATATCTCAAACAGAGAGTTATGTTGGATATCTCAAACAGAGAGTTATGTTGGATATCTTAAACAGAGAGTTATGTTGGATATCTTAAACAGAGAGTTAGGCTGGATATCTTAAATAGAGGGTTAGGTTGGATATCTCAAACAGAGAGTTATGTTGGATATCTTAAACAGAGAGTTAGGTTGGATATCTCAAACAGAGAGTTAGGTTGGATATCGTAAACAGAGAGTTAGGTTGGATATCTCAAACAGAGAGTTAGGTTGGATATCTCAAACAGAGATTTAGGTTGGAAATGTCAAACAGAGAATTAGGTTGGAAATGTCAAACAGAGAGTTAGGTTGGATATGTCAAACAGAGAGTTAGGTTGGATATCTTAAACAGAGAGTTAGGTTGGATATCTTAAACAGAGAGTTAGGTTGTATATCTTAAACAGAGAGTTAGGTTGGATATCTTAAACAGAGAGTTAGGTTGGATATCTCAAACATAGAGTTAGGTTGGATATCTTAAACAGAGAGTTAGGTTATATATCTTAAACAGAGAGTTAGGTTGGATATCTTAAACAGAGAGTTAGGTTGGATATCTTAAACAGAGAGTTAGGTTGGATATCTCAAACAGAGAGTTAGGTTGGATATCTCAAATAGAGAGTTAGGTTGGATATCTTAAACAGAGAGTTAGGTTGGATATCTTAAACAGAGAGTTAGGCTGGATATTTTAAACAGAGAGTTAGGTTGGATATCTCAAACAGAGTGTTAGGTTGGATATCTCAAACAGAGTGTTAGGTTGGATATCTCAAACAGAGTGTTAGGTTGGATATCTCAAACAGAGAGTTATGTTGGATATCTCAAACAGAGAGTTATGTTGGATATCTTAAACAGAGAGTTATGTTGGATATCTTAAACAGAGAGTTATGTTGGATATCTTAAACAGAGAGTTAGGTTGGATATCTCAAACAGAGTGTTAGGTTGGATATCTTAAACAGAGAGTTAGGTTGGATATCTCAAACAGAGAGTTAGGTTGGAAATGTCAAACAGAGTGTTAGGTTGGATATCTCAAACAGAGAGTTAGGTTGGAAATGTCAAACAGAGAGTTAGGTTGGATATGTCAAACAGAGAGTTAGGTTGGATATCTTAAACAGAGAGTTAGGTTGGATATCTGAAACAGAGTGTTAGGTTGGATATCTCAAACAGAGAGTTATGTTGGATATCTTAAACAGAGAGTTATGTTGGATATCTTAAACAGAGAGTCAGGTTGGATATCTCAAACAGAGTGTTAGGTTGGATATCTTAAACAGAGAGTTAGGTTGGATATCTCAAACAGAGTGTTAGGTTGGAAATGTCAAACAGAGTGTTAGGTTGGATATCTCAATCATAGAGTTAGGTTGGAAATGTCAAACAGAGAGTTAGGTTGGATATCTCAAACAGAGAGTTAGGTTGGATATCTCAAACAGAGAGTTATGTTGGATATCTCAAACAGAGAGTTATGTTGGATATCTTAAACAGAGAGTTATGTTGGATATCTTAAACAGAGAGTTATGTTGGATATCTTAAACAGAGAGTTAGGTTGGATATGTCAAACAGAGTGTTAGGTTGGATATCTTAAGCAGAGAGTTAGGTTGGATATCTTAAACAGAGAGTTAGGTTAGATATCTTAAACAGAGAGTAATGTTGGATATCTCAAACAGAGATTTAGGTTGGATATCTTAAACAGAGAGTTAGGTTGGATATCTTAAACAGAGAGTTAGGCTGGATATATCAAACAGAGAGTTAGGTTGGATATCACAAACAGAGTGTTAGGTTGGATATCTCAAACAGAGAGTTAGGTTAGATATCTTAAACAGATAGTTAGGTTGGATATCTTAAACAGAGAGTTAGGTTAGATATCTTAAACAGAGAGTTATGTTGGATATCTCAAACAGAGAGTTAGGTTGGATATCTTAAACAGAGTGTTAGGTTGGAAATGTCAAACAGAGAGTTAGGTTGGATATCTTAAACAGAGAGTTAGGTTGGATATCTTAAACAGAGAGATAGGTTGGATATCTTAAACAGAGAGTTAGGTTGGAAATGTCAAACAGAGAGTGAGGTTGGATATCTTAAACAGAGAGTTAGGTTGGATATCTTAAACACAGAGTTAGGTTGGAAATGTCAAACAAAGAGTTAGGTTGGATATCTTAAACAGAGAGTTAGGTTGGATATCTCAAACAGACAGTTAGGTTGGATATATCAAACAGATAGCTAGGTTGGATATCTCAAATAGAGAGTTAGGTTGGATATCTCAAATAGAGAGTTAGGTTGGATATCTTAAACAGAGAGTTAGGTTGGATATGTCAAACAGAGAGTTAGGTTTGATATGTCAAACAGAGAGTTAGGTTGGATATCTCAAACAGAGAGATAGGTTGTATATCTTAAACAGAGAGTTATGTTGGATATCTTAAACAGAGAGTTAGGTTGGATATCTTAAACATAGAGTTAGGTTAGATATCTCAAACAGAGAGTTATGTTGGATATCTTAAACAGAGAGTTAGGTTGGATATCTTAAACATAGAGTTAGGTTAGATATCTCAAACAGAGAGTTATGTTGGATATCTTAAACAGAGAGTTAGGTTGGATATCTTAAACATAGAGTTAGGTTAGATATCTCAAACAGAGAGTTAGGTTGGATATCTTAAACAGAGAGTTAGGCTGGATATAGTAAACAGAGAGTTAGGTTGGATATCTCAAACAGAGAGTTATGTTGGATATCTTAAACAGAGAGTTAGGTTAGATATCTTAAACAGAGAGTTAGGTTAGATATCTTAAACAGAGAGTGAGGTTGGATATCTTAAACAGAGAGTTAGGTTGGATATCTTAAACAGAGAGTTAGGCTGGATATAGTAAACAGAGAGTTATGTTGGATATCTTAAACAGAGAGTTAGGTTGGATATCTTAAACATAGAGTTAGGTTAGATATCTTAAACAGTGAGTTAGGTTAGATATCTTAAACAGAGAGTGAGGTTGGATATCTTAAACAGAGAGTTAGGTTAGATATCTTAAACAGAGAGTTAGGTTGGATATCTTAAACAGAGAGTTAGGTTGGATATCTCAAACAGAGAGTTAGGTTGGATATCTCAAATAGAGAGTTAGGTTGGATATCTTAAACAGAGAGTTAGGTTGGATATCTTAAAAAGAGAGTTAGGCTGGATATCTTAAACAGAGAGTTAGGTTGGATATCTCAAACAGAGTGTTAGGTTGGATATCTCAAACAGAGTGTTAGGTTGGATATCTCAAACAGAGTGTTAGGTTGGATATCTCAAACAGAGAGTTATGTTGGATATCTCAAACAGAGAGTTATGTTGGATATCTTAAACAGAGAGTTATGTTGGATATCTTAAACAGAGAGTTAGGCTGGATATCTTAAATAGAGGGTTAGGTTGGATATCTCAAACAGAGAGTTATGTTGGATATCTTAAACAGAGAGTTAGGTTGGATATCTCAAACAGAGAGTTAGGTTGGATATCGTAAACAGAGAGTTAGGTTGGATATCTCAAACAGAGAGTTAGGTTGGATATCTCAAACAGAGAATTAGGTTGGAAATGTCAAACAGAGAGTTAGGTTGGAAATGTCAAACAGAGAGTTAGGTTGGATATGTCAAACAGAGAGTTAGGTTGGATATCTTAAACAGAGAGTTAGGTTGGATATCTTAAACAGAGAGTTAGGTTGTATATCTTAAACAGAGAGTTAGGTTGGATATCTTAAACAGAGAGTTAGGTTGGATATCTCAAACATAGAGTTAGGTTGGATATCTTAAACAGAGAGTTAGGTTAGATATCTTAAACAGAGAGTTAGGTTGGATATGTCAAACAGAGAGTTAGGTTGGATATCTCAAACAGAGAGTTATGTTGGATATCTTAACCAGAGAGTTAGGTTAGATATCTTAAACAGAGAGTTAGGTTAGATATCTTAAACAGAGAGTTAGGTTAGATATCTTAAACAGAGAGTTAGGCTGGATATCTCAAACAGAGAGTTAGGCTGGATATCTCAAACAGAGAGTTAGGTTGGATATCTTAAACAGAGAGTTAGGTTGGATATCTCAAATAGAGAGTTAGGTTGGATATCTTAAACAGAGAGTTAGGTTGGATATATCAAACAGAGAGTTATGTTGGATATCTCAAACAGAGAGTTAGGCTGGATATAGTAAACAGAGAGTTAGGTTGGATATCTCAAACAGAGAGTTATGTTGGATATCTTAAACAGAGAGTTAGGTTGGATATCTCAAACATAGAGTTAGGTTAGATATCTCAAACAGAGAGTTATGTTGGATATCTTAAACAGAGAGTTAGGTTGGATATCTTAAACATAGAGTTAGGTTAGATATCTCAAACAGAGAGTTATGTTGGATATCTTAAACAGAGAGTTAGGTTGGATATCTTAAACATAGAGTTAGGTTAGATATCTCAAACAGAGAGTTATGTTGGATATCTTAAACAGAGAGTTAGGTTGGATATCTTAAACATAGAGTTAGGTTAGATATCTCAAACAGAGAGTTAGGTTGGATATCTTAAACAGAGAGTTAGGCTGGATATAGTAAACAGAGAGTTAGGTTGGATATCTCAAACAGAGAGTTATGTTGGATATCTTAAACAGAGAGTTAGGTTAGATATCTTAAACAGAGAGTTAGGTTAGATATCTTAAACAGAGAGTGAGGTTGGATATCTTAAACAGAGAGTTAGGTTGGATATCTTAAACAGAGAGTTAGGTTGGATATCTTAAACAGAGAGTTAGGTTGGATATCTTAAACAGAGAGTTAGGTTAGATATCTTAAACAGAGAGTTAGGTTAGATATCTTAAACAGAGAGTGAGGTTGGATATCTTAAACAGAGAGTTAGGTTGGATATCTCAAACAGAGAGTTATGTTGGATATCTTAAACAGAGAGTTAGGTTGGATATCTTAAACATAGAGTTAGGTTAGATATATCAAACAGAGAGTTATGTTGGATATCTTAAACAGAGAGTTAGGTTGGATATCTTAAACATAGAGTTAGGTTAGATATCTCAAACAGAGAGTTAGGTTGGATATCTTAAACAGAGAGTTAGGCTGGATATAGTAAACAGAGAGTTAGGTTGGATATCTCAAACAGAGAGTTATGTTGGATATCTTAAACAGAGAGTTAGGTTGGATATCTTAAACATAGAGTTAGGTTAGATATCTTAAACAGTGAGTTAGGTTAGATATCTTAAACAGAGAGTGAGGTTGGATATCTTAAACAGAGAGTTAGGTTAGATATCTTAAACAGAGAGTTAGGTTGGATATCTTTAACAGAGAGTTAGGTTGGATATCTCAAACAGAGAGTTAGGTTGGATATCTCAAATAGAGAGTTAGGTTGGATATCTTAAACAGAGAGTTAGGTTGGATATCTTAAACAGAGAGTTAGGCTGGATATCTTAAACAGAGAGTTAGGTTGGATATCTCAAACAAAGTGTTAGGTTGGATATCTCAAACAGAGTGTTAGGTTGGATATCTCAAACAGAGTGTTAGGTTGGATATCTCAAACAGAGAGTTATGTTGGATATCTCAAACAGAGAGTTATGTTGGATATCTTAAACAGATAGTTATGTTGGATATCTTAAACAGAGAGTTAGGCTGGATATCTTAAATAGAGGGTTAGGTTGGATATCTCAAACAGAGAGTTAGGTTGGATATCTTAAACAGAGAGTTAGGTTGGATATCTCAAACAGAGAGTTAGGTTGGATATCGTAAACAGAGAGTTAGGTTGGATATCTCAAACAGAGAGTTAGGTTGGATATCTCAAACAGAGATTTAGGTTGGAAATGTCAAACAGAGAGTTAGGTTGGAAATGTCAAACAGAGAGTTAGGTTGGATATGTCAAACAGAGAGTTAGGTTGGATATCTTAAACAGAGAGTTAGGTTGGATATCTTAAACAGAGAGTTAGGTTGTATATCTTAAACAGAGAGTTAGGTTGGATATCTTAAACAGAGAGTTAGGTTGGATATCTCAAACATAGAGTTATGTTGGATATCTTAAACAGAGAGTTAGGTTAGATATCTTAAACAGAGAGTTAGGTTGGATATGTCAAACAGAGAGTTAGGTTGGATATCTCAAACAGAGAGTTATGTTGGATATCTTAAACAGAGAGTTAGGTTAGATATCTTAAACAGAGAGTTAGGTTAGATATCTTAAACAGAGAGTTAGGTTAGATATCTTAAACAGAGAGTTAGGCTGGATATCTCAAACAGAGAGTTAGGCTGGATATCTCAAACAGAGAGTTAGGTTGGATATCTTAAACAGAGAGTTAGGTTGGATATCTCAAATAGAGAGTTAGGTTGGATATCTTAAACAGAGAGTTAGGTTGGATATATCAAACAGAGAGTTATGTTGGATATCTCAAACAGAGAGTTAGGCTGGATATAGTAAACAGAGAGTTAGGTTGGATATCTCAAACAGAGAGTTATGTTGGATATCTTAAACAGAGAGTTAGGTTGGATATCTCAAACATAGAGTTAGGTTAGATATCTCAAACAGAGAGTTATGTTGGATATCTTAAACAGAGAGTTAGGTTGGATATCTTAAACATAGAGTTAGGTTAGATATCTCAAACAGAGAGTTATGTTGGATATCTTAAACAGAGAGTTAGGTTGGATATCTTAAACATAGAGTTAGGTTAGATATCTCAAACAGAGAGTTATGTTGGATATCTTAAACAGAGAGTTAGGTTGGATATCTTAAACATAGAGTTAGGTTAGATATCTCAAACAGAGAGTTAGGTTGGATATCTTAAACAGAGAGTTAGGTTAGATATCTTAAACAGAGAGTTAGGCTGGATATCTCAAACAGAGAGTTAGGCTGGATATCTCAAACAGAGAGTTAGGTTGGATATCTTAAACAGAGAGTTAGGTTGGATATCTCAAATAGAGAGTTAGGTTGGATATCTTAAACAGAGAGTTAGGTTGGATATATCAAACAGAGAGTTAGGCTGGATATAGTAAACAGAGAGTTAGGTTGGATATCTCAAACAGAGAGTTATGTTGGATATCTTAAACAGAGAGTTAGGTTGGATATCTCAAACATAGAGTTAGGTTAGATATCTCAAACAGAGAGTTATGTTGGATATCTTAAACAGAGAGTTAGGTTGGATATCTTAAACATAGAGATAGGTTAGATATCTCAAACAGAGAGTTATGTTGGATATCTTAAACAGAGAGTTAGGTTGGATATCTTAAACATAGAGTTAGGTTAGATATCTCAAACAGAGAGTTATGTTGGATATCTTAAACAGAGAGTTAGGTTGGATATCTTAAACATAGAGTTAGGTTAGATATCTCAAACAGAGAGTTAGGTTGGATATCTTAAACAGAGAGTTAGGCTGGATATAGTAAACAGAGAGTTAGGTTGGATATCTCAAACAGAGAGTTATGTTGGATATCTTAAACAGAGAGTTAGGTTAGATATCTTAAACAGAGAGTTAGGTTAGATATCTTAAACAGAGAGTGAGGTTGGATATCTTAAACAGAGAGTTAGGTTGGATATCTTAAACAGAGAGTTAGGTTGGATATCTTAAACAGAGAGTTAGGTTGGATATCTCAAACAGAGAGTTAGGTTGGATATCTTAAACAGAGAGTTAGGTTGGATATCTTAAACAGAGAGTTAGGTTGGATATCTCAAACAGAGAGTTAGGTTGGATATGTCAAATAGAGAGTTAGGTTTTATATCTCAAATAGAGAGTTAGGTTGGATATCTGAAACAGAGAGTTAGGCTGGATATCTCAAACAGAGAGTTAGGCTGGATATCTCAAACAGAGAGTTAGGTTGGATATCTTAAACAGAGAGTTAGGTTGGATATCTCAAATAGAGAGTTAGGTTGGATATCTTAAACAGAGAGTTAGGTTGGATATATCAAACAGAGAGTTAGGTTGGATATCTCAAACAGAGAGTTAGGCTGGATATAGTAAACAGAGAGTTAGGTTGGATATCTCAAACAGAGAGTTATGTTGGATATCTTAAACAGAGAGTTAGGTTGGATATCTCAAACATAGAGTTAGGTTAGATATCTCAAACAGAGAGTTATGTTGGATATCTTAAACAGAGAGTTAGGTTGGATATCTTAAACATAGAGTTAGGTTAGATATATCAAACAGAGAGTTATGTTGGATATCTTAAACAGAGAGTTAGGTTGGATATCTTAAACATAGAGTTAGGTTAGATATCTCAAACAGAGAGTTAGGTTGGATATCTTAAACAGAGAGTTAGGCTGGATATAGTAAACAGAGAGTTAGGTTGGATATCTCAAACAGAGAGTTATGTTGGATATCTTAAACAGAGAGTTAGGTTGGATATCTTAAACATAGAGTTAGGTTAGATATCTTAAACAGTGAGTTAGGTTAGATATCTTAAACAGAGAGTGAGGTTGGATATCTTAAACAGAGAGTTAGGTTAGATATCTTAAACAGAGAGTTAGGTTGGATATCTTAAACAGAGAGTTAGGTTGGATATCTCAAACAGAGAGTTAGGTTGGATATCTCAAATAGAGAGTTAGGTTGGATATCTTAAACAGAGAGTTAGGTTGGATATCTTAAACAGAGAGTTAGGCTGGATATTTTAAACAGAGAGTTAGGTTGGATATCTCAAACAGAGTGTTAGGTTGGATATCTCAAACAGAGTGTTAGGTTGGATATCTCAAACAGAGTGTTAGGTTGGATATCTCAAACAGAGAGTTATGTTGGATATCTCAAACAGAGAGTTATGTTGGATATCTTAAACAGAGAGTTATGTTGGATATCTTAAACAGAGAGTTATGTTGGATATCTTAAACAGAGAGTTAGGTTGGATATCTCAAACAGAGTGTTAGGTTGGATATCTTAAACAGAGAGTTAGGTTGGATATCTCAAACAGAGAGTTAGGTTGGAAATGTCAAACAGAGTGTTAGGTTGGATATCTCAAACAGAGAGTTAGGTTGGAAATGTCAAACAGAGAGTTAGGTTGGATATGTCAAACAGAGAGTTAGGTTGGATATCTTAAACAGAGAGTTAGGTTGGATATCTGAAACAGAGTGTTAGGTTGGATATCTCAAACAGAGAGTTATGTTGGATATCTTAAACAGAGAGTTATGTTGGATATCTTAAACAGAGAGTCAGGTTGGATATCTCAAACAGAGTGTTAGGTTGGATATCTTAAACAGAGAGTTAGGTTGGATATCTCAAACAGAGTGTTAGGTTGGAAATGTCAAACAGAGTGTTAGGTTGGATATCTCAATCATAGAGTTAGGTTGGAAATGTCAAACAGAGAGTTAGGTTGGATGTCTCAAACAGAGAGTTAGGTTGGATATCTCAAACAGAGAGTTATGTTGGATATCTCAAACAGAGAGTTATGTTGGATATCTTAAACAGAGAGTTATGTTGGATATCTTAAACAGAGAGTTATGTTGGATATCTTAAACAGAGAGTTAGGTTGGATATGTCAAACAGAGTGTTAGGTTGGATATCTTAAGCAGAGAGTTAGGTTGGATATCTTAAACAGAGAGTTAGGTTAGATATCTTAAACAGAGAGTAATGTTGGATATCTCAAACAGAGAGTTAGGTTGGATATCTTAAACAGAGAGTTAGGTTGGATATCTTAAACAGAGAGTTAGGCTGGATATATCAAACAGAGAGTTAGGTTGGATATCACAAACAGAGTGTTAGGTTGGATATCTCAAACAGAGAGTTATGTTGGATATCTTAAACAGAGAGTTATGTTGGATATCTTAAACAGAGAGTTAGGTTGGATATCTCAAACATAGAGTTAGGTTAGATATCTCAAACAGAGAGTTATGTTGGATATCTTAAACAGAGAGTTAGGTTGGATATCTTAAACATAGAGTTAGGTTAGATATCTCAAACAGAGAGTTATGTTGGATATCTTAAACAGAGAGTTAGGTTGGATATCTTAAACATAGAGTTAGGTTAGATATCTCAAACAGAGAGTTATGTTGGATATCTTAAACAGAGAGTTAGGTTGGATATCTTAAACATAGAGTTAGGTTAGATATCTCAAACAGAGAGTTAGGTTGGATATCTTAAACAGAGAGTTAGGTTAGATATCTTAAACAGAGAGTTAGGCTGGATATCTCAAACAGAGAGTTAGGCTGGATATCTCAAACAGAGAGTTAGGTTGGATATCTTAAACAGAGAGTTAGGTTGGATATCTCAAATAGAGAGTTAGGTTGGATATCTTAAACAGAGAGTTAGGTTGGATATATCAAACAGAGAGTTAGGCTGGATATAGTAAACAGAGAGTTAGGTTGGATATCTCAAACAGAGAGTTATGTTGGATATCTTAAACAGAGAGTTAGGTTGGATATCTCAAACATAGAGTTAGGTTAGATATCTCAAACAGAGAGTTATGTTGGATATCTTAAACAGAGAGTTAGGTTGGATATCTTAAACATAGAGATAGGTTAGATATCTCAAACAGAGAGTTATGTTGGATATCTTAAACAGAGAGTTAGGTTGGATATCTTAAACATAGAGTTAGGTTAGATATCTCAAACAGAGAGTTATGTTGGATATCTTAAACAGAGAGTTAGGTTGGATATCTTAAACATAGAGTTAGGTTAGATATCTCAAACAGAGAGTTAGGTTGGATATCTTAAACAGAGAGTTAGGCTGGATATAGTAAACAGAGAGTTAGGTTGGATATCTCAAACAGAGAGTTATGTTGGATATCTTAAACAGAGAGTTAGGTTAGATATCTTAAACAGAGAGTTAGGTTAGATATCTTAAACAGAGAGTGAGGTTGGATATCTTAAACAGAGAGTTAGGTTGGATATCTTAAACAGAGAGTTAGGTTGGATATCTTAAACAGAGAGTTAGGTTGGATATCTCAAACAGAGAGTTAGGTTGGATATCTTAAACAGAGAGTTAGGTTGGATATCTTAAACAGAGAGTTAGGTTGGATATCTCAAACAGAGAGTTAGGTTGGATATGTCAAATAGAGAGTTAGGTTTTATATCTCAAATAGAGAGTTAGGTTGGATATCTGAAACAGAGAGTTAGGCTGGATATCTCAAACAGAGAGTTAGGCTGGATATCTCAAACAGAGAGTTAGGTTGGATATCTTAAACAGAGAGTTAGGTTGGATATCTCAAATAGAGAGTTAGGTTGGATATCTTAAACAGAGAGTTAGGTTGGATATATCAAACAGAGAGTTAGGTTGGATATCTCAAACAGAGAGTTAGGCTGGATATAGTAAACAGAGAGTTAGGTTGGATATCTCAAACAGAGAGTTATGTTGGATATCTTAAACAGAGAGTTAGGTTGGATATCTCAAACATAGAGTTAGGTTAGATATCTCAAACAGAGAGTTATGTTGGATATCTTAAACAGAGAGTTAGGTTGGATATCTTAAACATAGAGTTAGGTTAGATATATCAAACAGAGAGTTATGTTGGATATCTTAAACAGAGAGTTAGGTTGGATATCTTAAACATAGAGTTAGGTTAGATATCTCAAACAGAGAGTTAGGTTGGATATCTTAAACAGAGAGTTAGGCTGGATATAGTAAACAGAGAGTTAGGTTGGATATCTCAAACAGAGAGTTATGTTGGATATCTTAAACAGAGAGTTAGGTTGGATATCTTAAACATAGAGTTAGGTTAGATATCTTAAACAGTGAGTTAGGTTAGATATCTTAAACAGAGAGTGAGGTTGGATATCTTAAACAGAGAGTTAGGTTAGATATCTTAAACAGAGAGTTAGGTTGGATATCTTAAACAGAGAGTTAGGTTGGATATCTCAAACAGAGAGTTAGGTTGGATATCTCAAATAGAGAGTTAGGTTGGATATCTTAAACAGAGAGTTAGGTTGGATATCTTAAACAGAGAGTTAGGCTGGATATTTTAAACAGAGAGTTAGGTTGGATATCTCAAACAGAGTGTTAGGTTGGATATCTCAAACAGAGTGTTAGGTTGGATATCTCAAACAGAGTGTTAGGTTGGATATCTCAAACAGAGAGTTATGTTGGATATCTCAAACAGAGAGTTATGTTGGATATCTTAAACAGAGAGTTATGTTGGATATCTTAAACAGAGAGTTATGTTGGATATCTTAAACAGAGAGTTAGGTTGGATATCTCAAACAGAGTGTTAGGTTGGATATCTTAAACAGAGAGTTAGGTTGGATATCTCAAACAGAGAGTTAGGTTGGAAATGTCAAACAGAGTGTTAGGTTGGATATCTCAAACAGAGAGTTAGGTTGGAAATGTCAAACAGAGAGTTAGGTTGGATATGTCAAACAGAGAGTTAGGTTGGATATCTTAAACAGAGAGTTAGGTTGGATATCTGAAACAGAGTGTTAGGTTGGATATCTCAAACAGAGAGTTATGTTGGATATCTTAAACAGAGAGTTATGTTGGATATCTTAAACAGAGAGTCAGGTTGGATATCTCAAACAGAGTGTTAGGTTGGATATCTTAAACAGAGAGTTAGGTTGGATATCTCAAACAGAGTGTTAGGTTGGAAATGTCAAACAGAGTGTTAGGTTGGATATCTCAATCATAGAGTTAGGTTGGAAATGTCAAACAGAGAGTTAGGTTGGATGTCTCAAACAGAGAGTTAGGTTGGATATCTCAAACAGAGAGTTATGTTGGATATCTCAAACAGAGAGTTATGTTGGATATCTTAAACAGAGAGTTATGTTGGATATCTTAAACAGAGAGTTATGTTGGATATCTTAAACAGAGAGTTAGGTTGGATATGTCAAACAGAGTGTTAGGTTGGATATCTTAAGCAGAGAGTTAGGTTGGATATCTTAAACAGAGAGTTAGGTTAGATATCTTAAACAGAGAGTAATGTTGGATATCTCAAACAGAGAGTTAGGTTGGATATCTTAAACAGAGAGTTAGGTTGGATATCTTAAACAGAGAGTTAGGCTGGATATATCAAACAGAGAGTTAGGTTGGATATCACAAACAGAGTGTTAGGTTGGATATCTCAAACAGAGAGTTAGGTTAGATATCTTAAACAGAGAGTTAGGTTGGATATCTTAAACAGAGAGTTAGGTTAGATATCTTAAACAGAGAGTTATGTTGGATATCTCAAACAGAGAGTTAGGTTGGATATCTTAAACAGAGTGTTAGGTTGGAAATGTCAAACAGAGAGTTAGGTTGGATATCTTAAACAGAGAGTTAGGTTGGATATCTTAAACAGAGAGATAGGTTGGATATCTTAAACAGAGAGTTAGGTTGGAAATGTCAAACAGAGAGTGAGGTTGGATATCTTAAACAGAGAGTTAGGTTGGATATCTTAAACACAGAGTTAGGTTGGAAATGTCAAACAAAGAGTTAGGTTGGATATCTTAAACAGAGAGTTAGGTTGGATATCTCAAACAGACAGTTAGGTTGGATATATCAAACAGATAGCTAGGTTGGATATCTCAAATAGAGAGTTAGGTTGGATATCTCAAATAGAGAGTTAGGTTGGATATCTTAAACAGAGAGTTAGGTTGGATATGTCAAACAGAGAGTTAGGTTTGATATGTCAAACAGAGAGTTAGGTTGGATATCTCAAACAGAGAGATAGGTTGTATATCTTAAACAGAGAGTTATGTTGGATATCTTAAACAGAGAGTTAGGTTGGATATCTTAAACATAGAGTTAGGTTAGATATCTCAAACAGAGAGTTATGTTGGATATCTTAAACAGAGAGTTAGGTTGGATATCTTAAACATAGAGTTAGGTTAGATATCTCAAACAGAGAGTTATGTTGGATATCTTAAACAGAGAGTTAGGTTGGATATCTTAAACATAGAGTTAGGTTAGATATCTCAAACAGAGAGTTAGGTTGGATATCTTAAACAGAGAGTTAGGCTGGATATAGTAAACAGAGAGTTAGGTTGGATATCTCAAACAAAGAGTTATGTTGGATATCTTAAACAGAGAGTTAGGTTAGATATCTTAAACAGAGAGTTAGGTTAGATATCTTAAACAGAGAGTGAGGTTGGATATCTTAAACAGAGAGTTAGGTTGGATATCTTAAACAGAGAGTTAGGTTGGATATCTTAAACAGAGAGTTAGGTTGGATATCTCAAACAGAGAGTTAGGTTGGATATCTTAAACAGAGAGTTAGGTTGGATATCTTAAACAGAGAGTTAGGTTGGATATCTCAAACAGAGAGTTAGGTTGGATATCTCAAACAGAGAGTTAGGTTGGATATGTCAAATAGAGAGTTAGGTTTTATATCTCAAATAGAGAGTTAGGTTGGATATCTGAAACAGAGAGTTAGGTTGGATATCTCAAACAGAGAGTTAGGTTGGATATCTCAAACAGAGAGTTAGGTTGGATATCTTAAACAGAGAGTTAGGTTGGATATCTTAAACAGAGAGTTAGGTTGGATATCTCAAACAGAGAGTTAGGTTGGATATCTTAATCAGAGAGTTAGGTTGGATATCTTAAACAGAGAGTTAGGTTGGATATCTTAAACAGAGAGTTAGGTTGGATATATCAAACAGAGAGTTAGGTTGGATATCTTAAACAGAGAGTTAGGTTGGATATATCAAACAGAGAGTTAGGCTGGATATCTTAAATAGAGGGTTAGGTTGGATATCTCAAACAGAGAGTTAGGTTGGATATCTTAAACAGAGAGTTAGGTTGGATATGTTAAACAGAGAGTTAGGTTGGATATATCAAACAGAGAGTTAGGCTGGATATCTTAAATAGAGGGTTAGGTTGGATATCTCAAACAGAGAGTTAGGTTGGATATCTTAAACAGAGAGTTAGGTTGGATATCTCAAACAGAGAGTTAGGTTGGATATCGTAAACAGAGAGTTAGGTTGGATATCTCAAACAGAGAGTTAGGTTGGATATCTCAAACAGAGATTTAGGTTGGAAATGTCAAACAGAGAGTTAGGTTGGAAATGTCAAACAGAGAGTTAGGTTGGATATGTCAAACAGAGAGTTAGGTTGGATATCTTAAACAGAGAGTTAGGTTGGATATCTTAAACAGAGAGTTAGGTTGTATATCTTAAACAGAGAGTTAGGTTGGATATCTTAAACAGAGAGTTAGGTTGGATATCTCAAACATAGAGTTAGGTTGGATATCTTAAACAGAGAGTTAGGTTAGATATCTTAAACAGAGAGTTAGGTTGGATATGTCAAACAGAGAGTTAGGTTGGATATCTCAAACAGAGAGTTATGTTGGATAACTTAAACAGAGAGTTAGGTTAGATATCTTAAACAGAGAGTTAGGTTAGATATCTTAAACAGAGAGTTAGGTTAGATATCTTAAACAGAGAGTTAGGCTGGATATCTCAAACAGAGAGTTAGGCTGGATATCTCAAACAGAGAGTTAGGTTGGATATCTTAAACAGAGAGTTAGGTTGGATATCTCAAACAGAGAGTTAGGTTGGATATCTTAAACAGAGAGTTAGGTTGGATATATCAAACACAGAGTTAGGTTGGATATCTCAAACAGAGAGTTAGGCTGGATATAGTAAACAGAGAGTTAGGTTGGATATCTCAAACAGAGAGTTATGTTGGATATCTTAAACAGAAAGTTAGGTTGGATATCTTAAACATAGAGTTAGGTTAGATATCTCAAACAGAGAGTTAGGTTGGATATCTTAAACAGAGAGTTAGGCTGGATATAGTAAACAGAGAGTTAGGTTGGATATCTCAAACAGAGAGTTATGTTGGATATCTTAAACAGAGAGTTAGGTTGGATATCTTAAACATAGAGTTAGGTTAGATATCTTAAACAGAGAGTTAGGTTAGATATCTTAAACAGAGAGTGAGGTTGGATATCTTAAACAGAGAGTTAGGTTGGATATCTTAAACAGAGAGTTAGGTTGGATATCTTAAACAGAGAGTTAGGTTGGATATCTCAAACAGAGAGTTAGGTTGGATATCTCAAATAGAGAGTTAAGTTGGATATCTTAAACAGAGTTAGGTTGGATATCTTAAACAGAGAGTTATGCTGGATATCGTAAACAGAGAGTTAGGTTGGATATCTCAAACAGAGTGTTAGGTTGGATATCTCAAACAGAGTGTTAGGTTGGATATCTCAAACAGAGTGTTAGGTTGGATATCTCAAACAGAGAGTTATGTTGGATATCTCAAACAGAGAGTTATGTTGGATATCTTAAACAGAGAGTTATGTTGGATATCTCAAACAGAGAGTTATGTTGGATATCTCAAACAGAGAGTTATGTTGGATATCTTAAACAGAGAGTTATGTTGGATATCTTAAACAGAGAGTTATGTTGGATATCTTAAACAGAGAGTTAGGTTGGATATGTCAAACAGAGTGTTAGGTTGGATATCTTAAGCAGAGAGTTAGGTTGGATATCTTAAACAGAGAGTTAGGTTAGATATCTTAAACAGAGAGTTATGTTGGATATCTCAAACAGAGAGTTAGGTTGGATATCTTAAACAGAGAGTTAGGTTGGATATCTTAAACAGAGAGTTAGGCTGGATATATCAAACAGAGAGTTAGGTTGGATATCACAAACAGAGAGTTAGGTTGGATATCTCAAACAGAGAGTTAGGTTAGATATCTTAAACAGAGAGTTAGGTTGGATATCTTAAACAGAGAGTTAGGTTAGATATCTTAAACAGAGAGTTATGTTGGATATCTCAAACAGAGAGTTAGGTTGGATATCTTAAACAGAGTGTTAGGTTGGAAATGTCAAACATAAAGTTAGGTTGGATATCTTAAACAGAGAGTTAGGTTGGATATCTTAAACAGAGAGATAGGTTGGATATCTTAAACAGAGAGTTAGGTTGGAAATGTCAAACAGAGAGTGAGGTTGGATATCTTAAACAGAGAGTTAGGTTGGATATCTTAAACACAGAGTTAGGTTGGAAATGTCAAACAAAGAGTTAGGTTAGATATCTTAAACAGAGAGTTAGGTTGGATATCTCAAACAGAGAGTTAGGTTGGATATATCAAACAGATAGCTAGGTTGGTTATCTCAAATAGAGAGTTAGGTTGGATATCTCAAATAGAGAGTTAGGTTGGATATCTTAAACAGAGAGTTAGGTTGGATATGTCAAACAGAGAGATAGGTTGTATATCTTAAACAGAGAGTTAGGTTGGATATCTTAAACAGAGAGTTAGGTTGGATATCTTAAACAGAGAGTTAGGTTGGATATCTTAAACAGAGAGTTAGGTTGGATATCTCAAACAGAGAGTTAGGTTGGATATCTCAAATAGAGAGTTAAGTTGGATATCTTAAACAGAGTTAGGTTGGATATCTTAAACAGAGAGTTATGCTGGATATCGTAAACAGAGAGTTAGGTTGGATATCTCAAACAGAGTGTTAGGTTGGATATCTCAAACAGAGTGTTAGGTTGGATATCTCAAACAGAGTGTTAGGTTGGATATCTCAAACAGAGAGTTATGTTGGATATCTCAAACAGAGAGTTATGTTGGATATCTTAAACAGAGAGTTATGTTGGATATCTCAAACAGAGAGTTATGTTGGATATCTCAAACAGAGAGTTATGTTGGATATCTTAAACAGAGAGTTATGTTGGATATCTTAAACAGAGAGTTATGTTGGATATCTTAAACAGAGAGTTAGGTTGGATATGTCAAACAGAGTGTTAGGTTGGATATCTTAAGCAGAGAGTTAGGTTGGATATCTTAAACAGAGAGTTAGGTTAGATATCTTAAACAGAGAGTTATGTTGGATATCTCAAACAGAGAGTTAGGTTGGATATCTTAAACAGAGAGTTAGGTTGGATATCTTAAACAGAGAGTTAGGCTGGATATATCAAACAGAGAGTTAGGTTGGATATCACAAACAGAGAGTTAGGTTGGATATCTCAAACAGAGAGTTAGGTTAGATATCTTAAACAGAGAGTTAGGTTGGATATCTTAAACAGAGAGTTAGGTTAGATATCTTAAACAGAGAGTTATGTTGGATATCTCAAACAGAGAGTTAGGTTGGATATCTTAAACAGAGTGTTAGGTTGGAAATGTCAAACATAAAGTTAGGTTGGATATCTTAAACAGAGAGTTAGGTTGGATATCTTAAACAGAGAGATAGGTTGGATATCTTAAACAGAGAGTTAGGTTGGAAATGTCAAACAGAGAGTGAGGTTGGATATCTTAAACAGAGAGTTAGGTTGGATATCTTAAACACAGAGTTAGGTTGGAAATGTCAAACAAAGAGTTAGGTTAGATATCTTAAACAGAGAGTTAGGTTGGATATCTCAAACAGAGAGTTAGGTTGGATATATCAAACAGATAGCTAGGTTGGTTATCTCAAATAGAGAGTTAGGTTGGATATCTCAAATAGAGAGTTAGGTTGGATATCTTAAACAGAGAGTTAGGTTGGATATGTCAAGCAGAGAGTTAGGTTTGATATGTCAAACAGAGAGTTAGGTTGGATATCTCAAACAGAGAGATAGGTTGTATATCTTAAACAGAGAGTTAGGTTGGATATCTTAAACAGAGAGTTAGGTTGGATATGTCAAACAGAGAGTTAGGTTGGATATCTTAAACAGAGAGTTAGGTTGGATATCTCAAATAAAGAGTTAGGTTGGATATCTTAAACAGAGAGTTAGGTTGGATATGTCAAACAGAGAGTTAGGTTGGATATCTTAAACAGAGAGTTAGGCTGGATATATCAAACAGAGTGTTATGTTGGATATCTCAAACAGAGAGTTAGGTTGGAAATGTCAAACAGAGTGTTAGGTTGGATATCTCAAACAGAGAGTTAGGTTGGATATCTGAAACAGAGAGTTAGGTTGGATATGTCAAATAGAGAGTTAGGTTGTATATCTGAAACAGAGAGTTAGGTTGGATATCTTAAATAGAGAGTTAGGTTGTATATCTGAAACAGAGAGTTAGGTTGGAAATGTCAAACAGAGTGTTAGGTTGGATATCTCAAACAGAGAGTTAGGTTGGATATCTTAAACAGAGAGTTAGGTTGGATATCTTAAACAGAGAGTTAGGTTGGATATCTCAAACAGAGAGTTATGTTGGATATCTTAAACAGAGAGTTAGGTTGGATATCTCAAACAGAGAGTTAGGTTGGATATCTCAAACAGAGAGTTAGGCTGGATATCTCAAACAGAGAGTTAGGTTGGATATCTTAAACAGAGAGTTAGGTTGGATATCTCAAACAGAGAGTTAGGTTGGATATCTCAAACAGAGAGTTAGGCTGGATATATCAAACAGAGAGTTAGGTTGGATATCTTAAACAGAGAGTTAGGTTGGATATATCAAACAGAGAGTTATGTTGGATATCTTAAACAGAGAGTTAGGTTGTATATGTCAAACAGAGAGTTAGGTTGGATATCTTAAACAGAGTTAGGTTGGATATATCAAACAGAGAGTTATGTTGGATATCTTAAACAGAGAGTTAGGTTGGATATCTCAAACAGAGAGTTATGTTGGATATCTTAAACAGAGAGTTAGGTTGGATATCTCAAACAGAGAGTTAGGTTGGATATCTCAAACAGAGAGTTAGGCTGGATATATCAAACAGAGAGTTAGGTTGGATATCTTAAACAGAGAGTTAGGTTGGATATATCAAACAGAGAGTTAGGTTGGAAATGTCAAACAGAGTGTTAGGTTGGATATCTCAAACAGAGAGTTAGGTTGGATATCTTAAACAGAGAGTTAGGTTGGATATCTTAAACAGAGAGTTAGGTTGGATATCTTAAACAGAAAGTTAGGTTGGATATGTCAAACAGAAAGTTAGGTTGGATATATCAAACAGAGAGTTAGGTTGGATATCTTAAACAGAGAGTTATGTTGGATATCTCAAACAGAGAGTTATGTTGGATATCGTAAACAGAGAGTTAGGTTGGATATCTCAAACAGAAAGTTAGGTTGGATATATCAAACAGAGAGTTAGGTTGGATGTCTTAAACAGAGAGTTAGGCTGGATATCTTAAACAGAGAGTTAGGTTGGATATCTCAAACAGAGTGTTAGGTTGGATATCGTAAACAGAGAGTTAGGTTGGATATCTTAAACAGAGAGTTAGGTTGGATATCTTAAACAGAGAGTTAGGTTGGATATCTTAAACAGAGAGTTAGGTTGGATATCTTAAACAGAGAGTTAGGTTGGATATCTCAAACATAGAGTTAGGTTGGATATCTTAAACAGAGAGTTAGGTTAGATATCTTAAACAGAGAGTTAGGTTGGATATGTCAAACAGAGAGTTAGGTTGGATATCTCAAACAGAGAGTTATGTTGGATATCTTAAACAGAGAGTTAGGTTAGATATCTTAAACAGAGAGTTAGGTTAGATATCTTAAACAGAGAGTTAGGTTAGATATCTTAAACAGAGAGTTAGGCTGGATATCTCAAACAGAGAGTTAGGCTGGATATCTCAAACAGAGAGTTAGGTTGGATATCTTAAACAGAGAGTTAGGTTGGATATCTCAAACAGAGAGTTAGGTTGGATATCTTAAACAGAGAGTTAGGTTGGATATATCAAACACATAGTTAGGTTGGATATCTCAAACAGAGAGTTAGGCTGGATATAGTAAACAGAGAGTTAGGTTGGATATCTCAAACAGAGAGTTATGTTGGATATCTTAAACAGAAAGTTAGGTTGGATATCTCAAACATAGAGTTAGGTTAGATATCTCAAACAGAGAGTTATGTTGGATATCTTAAACAGAGAGTTAGGTTGGATATCTTAAACATAGAGTTAGGTTAGATATCTCAAACAGAGAGTTAGGTTGGATATCTTAAACAGAGAGTTAGGCTGGATATAGTAAACAGAGAGTTAGGTTGGATATCTCAAACAGAGAGTTATGTTGGATATCTTAAACAGAGAGTTAGGTTGGATATCTTAAACATAGAGTTAGGTTAGATATCTTAAACAGAGAGTTAGGTTAGATATCTTAAACAGAGAGTGAGGTTGGATATCTTAAACAGAGAGTTAGGTTGGATATCTTAAACAGAGAGTTAGGTTGGATATCTTAAACAGAGAGTTAGGTTGGATATCTCAAACAGAGAGTTAGGTTGGATATCTCAAATAGAGAGTTAAGTTGGATATCTTAAACAGAGTTAGGTTGGATATCTTAAACAGAGAGTTATGCTGGATATCGTAAACAGAGAGTTAGGTTGGATATCTCAAACAGAGTGTTAGGTTGGATATCTCAAACAGAGTGTTAGGTTGGATATCTCAAACAGAGTGTTAGGTTGGATATCTCAAACAGAGAGTTATGTTGGATATCTCAAACAGAGAGTTATGTTGGATATCTTAAACAGAGAGTTATGTTGGATATCTCAAACAGAGAGTTATGTTGGATATCTCAAACAGAGAGTTATGTTGGATATCTTAAACAGAGAGTTATGTTGGATATCTTAAACAGAGAGTTATGTTGGATATCTTAAACAGAGAGTTAGGTTGGATATGTCAAACAGAGTGTTAGGTTGGATATCTTAAGCAGAGAGTTAGGTTGGATATCTTAAACAGAGAGTTAGGTTAGATATCTTAAACAGAGAGTTATGTTGGATATCTCAAACAGAGAGTTAGGTTGGATATCTTAAACAGAGAGTTAGGTTGGATATCTTAAACAGAGAGTTAGGCTGGATATATCAAACAGAGAGTTAGGTTGGATATCACAAACAGAGAGTTAGGTTGGATATCTCAAACAGAGAGTTAGGTTAGATATCTTAAACAGAGAGTTAGGTTGGATATCTTAAACAGAGAGTTAGGTTAGATATCTTAAACAGAGAGTTATGTTGGATATCTCAAACAGAGAGTTAGGTTGGATATCTTAAACAGAGTGTTAGGTTGGAAATGTCAAACAGAAAGTTAGGTTGGATATCTTAAACAGAGAGTTAGGTTGGATATCTTAAACAGAGAGATAGGTTGGATATCTTAAACAGAGAGTTAGGTTGGAAATGTCAAACAGAGAGTGAGGTTGGATATCTTAAACAGAGAGTTAGGTTGGATATCTTAAACACAGAGTTAGGTTGGAAATGTCAAACAAAGAGTTAGGTTAGATATCTTAAACAGAGAGTTAGGTTGGATATCTCAAACAGAGAGTTAGGTTGGATATATCAAACAGATAGCTAGGTTGGTTATCTCAAATAGAGAGTTAGGTTGGATATCTCAAATAGAGAGTTAGGTTGGATATCTTAAACAGAGAGTTAGGTTGGATATGTCAAACAGAGAGTTAGGTTTGATATGTCAAACAGAGAGTTAGGTTGGATATCTCAAACAGAGAGATAGGTTGTATATCTTAAACAGAGAGTTAGGTTGGATATCTTAAACAGAGAGTTAGGTTGGATATGTCAAACAGAGAGTTAGGTTGGATATCTTAAACAGAGAGTTAGGTTGGATATCTCAAATAAAGAGTTAGGTTGGATATCTTAAACAGAGAGTTAGGTTGGATATGTCAAACAGAGAGTTAGGTTGGATATCTTAAACAGAGAGTTAGGCTGGATATATCAAACAGAGTGTTATGTTGGATATCTCAAACAGAGAGTTAGGTTGGAAATGTCAAACAGAGTGTTAGGTTGGATATCTCAAACAGAGAGTTAGGTTGGATATCTGAAACAGAGAGTTAGGTTGGATATGTCAAATAGAGAGTTAGGTTGTATATCTGAAACAGAGAGTTAGGTTGGATATCTTAAATAGAGAGTTAGGTTGTATATCTGAAACAGAGAGTTAGGTTGGAAATGTCAAACAGAGTGTTAGGTTGGATATCTCAAACAGAGAGTTAGGTTGGATATCTTAAACAGAGAGTTAGGTTGGATATCTTAAACAGAGAGTTAGGTTGGATATCTCAAACAGAGAGTTATGTTGGATATCTTAAACGGAGAGTTAGGTTGGATATCTCAAACAGAGAGTTAGGTTGGATATCTCAAACAGAGAGTTAGGCTGGATATCTCAAACAGAGAGTTAGGTTGGATATCTTAAACAGAGAGTTAGGTTGGATATCTCAAACAGAGAGTTAGGTTGGATATCTCAAACAGAGAGTTAGGCTGGATATATCAAACAGAGAGTTAGGTTGGATATCTTAAACAGAGAGTTAGGTTGGATATATCAAACAGAGAGTTATGTTGGATATCTTAAACAGAGAGTTAGGTTGTATATGTCAAACAGAGAGTTAGGTTGGATATCTTAAACAGAGTTAGGTTGGATATATCAAACAGAGAGTTATGTTGGATATCTTAAACAGAGAGTTAGGTTGGATATCTCAAACAGAGAGTTATGTTGGATATCTTAAACAGAGAGTTAGGTTGGATATCTCAAACAGAGAGTTAGGTTGGATATCTCAAACAGAGAGTTAGGCTGGATATATCAAACAGAGAGTTAGGTTGGATATCTTAAACAGAGAGTTAGTTTGGATATATCAAACAGAGAGTTAGGTTGGAAATGTCAAACAGAGTGTTAGGTTGGATATCTCAAACAGAGAGTTAGGTTGGATATCTTAAACAGAGAGTTAGGTTGGATATCTTAAACAGAGAGTTAGGTTGGATATCTTAAACAGAAAGTTAGGTTGGATATGTCAAACAGAAAGTTAGGTTGGATATATCAAACAGAGAGTTAGGTTGGATATCTTAAACAGAGAGTTATGTTGGATATCTCAAACAGAGAGTTATGTTGGATATCGTAAACAGAGAGTTAGGTTGGATATCTCAAACAGAAAGTTAGGTTGGATATATCAAACAGAGAGTTAGGTTGGATATCTTAAACAGAGAGTTAGGCTGGATATCTTAAACAGAGAGTTAGGTTGGATATCTCAAACAGAGAGTTAGGTTGGATATCGTAAACAGAGAGTTAGGTTGGATATCTTAAACAGAGAGTTAGGTTGGATATCTTAAACAGAGAGTTAGGTTGGATATCTCAAACAGAGTGTTAGGTTGGATATCTTAAACAGAGAGTTAGGTTGGATATCTCAAACAGAGAGTTAGGTTGGATATCTTAAACAGAGAGTTAGGTTGGATATATCAAACAGAGAGTTAGGTTTGGATATCTCAAACAGAGTGTTAGGTTGGATATCTTAAACAGAGAGTTAGGTTGGATATCCCAAACAGAGAGTTAGGTTGGATATCTCAAACAGAGAGTTAGGTTGGATATCTTAAACAGAGAGTTAGGTTGGATATCTAAACAGAGAGTTAGGTTGGATATCTTAAACAGAGAGTTAGGTTGGATATGTCAAACAGAGAGTTAGGCTGGATATCTTAAACAGAGAGTTAGGTTGGATATCTCAAACAGAGTGTTAGGTTGGATATCTTAAACCGAGAGTTAGGTTGGATATCTTAAACAGAGAGTTAGGTTGGATATCTTAAACAGAGAGTTAGGTTGGATATCTTAAACAGAGAGTTATGTTGGATATCTTAAACAGAGAGTTAGGTTGGATATCTCAAACAGAGAGTTAGGTTGGATATCTTAAACAGAGAGTTAGGTTGGATATCTTAAACAGAGAGTTAGGTTGGATATCTTAAACAGAGAGTTATGTTGGATATCTTAAACAGAGAGTTAGGTTGGATATCTTAAACAGAGAGTTAGGTTGGATATCTTAAACAGAGAGTTAGGTTGGATATCTTAAACAGAGAGTTAGGTTGGATATCTTAAACAGAGAGTTATGTTGGATATCTTAAACAGAGAGTTAGGTTGGATATCTTAAACAGAGAGTTAGGTTGGATATCTTAAACAGAGAGTTAGGTTGGATATGTCAAACAGAGAGTTAGGTTGGATATCTTAAACAGAGAGTTAGGCTGGATATCTTAAACAGAGAGTTAGGCTGGATATCTTAAACAGAGAGTTAGGTTGGATATATCAAACAGAGAGTTAGGTTGGATATCTTAAACAGAGAGTTATGTTGGATATCTTAAACAGAGAGTTAGGCTGGATATCTTAAACAGAGAGTTAGGTTGGATATCTTAAACAGAGAGTTAGGTTGGAGATCTTAAACAGAGAGTTAGGTTGGATATTTTAAACAGAGAGTTAGGTTGGATATCTCAAACAGAGAGTTAGGTTGGATATCTTAAACAGAGAGTTAGGTTGTATATGTCAAACAGAGAGTTAGGCTGGATATCTTAAACAGAGAGTTAGGTTGGATATCTCAAACAGAGAGTTAGGTTGGATATCTTAAACAGAGAGTTAGGTTGGATATCTTAAACAGAGAGTTAGGTTGGATATCTCAAACAGAGAGTTAGGTTGGATATCTCAAACAGAGAGTTAGGTTGGATATCTCAAACAGAGAGTTAGGTTGGATATCTCAAACAGAGAGTTAGGTTGGATATCTTAAACAGAGAGTTAGGTTGTATATGTCAAACAGAGAGTTAGGCTGGATATCTTAAACAGAGAGTTAGGTTGGATATCTCAAACAGAGAGTTAGGTTGGATATCTTAAACAGAGAGTTAGGCTGGATATATCAAACAGAGTGTTATGTTGGATATCTCAAACAGAGAGTTAGGTTGGAAATGTCAAACAGAGTGTTAGGTTGGATATCTCAAACAGAGAGTTAGGTTGGATATCTGAAACAGAGAGTTAGGTTGGATATGTCAAATAGAGAGTTAGGTTGTATATCTGAAACAGAGAGTTAGGTTGGATATCTTAAATAGAGAGTTAGGTTGTATATCTGAAACAGAGAGTTAGGTTGGAAATGTCAAACAGAGTGTTAGGTTGGATATCTCAAACAGAGAGTTAGGTTGGATATCTTAAACAGAGAGTTAGGTTGGATATCTTAAACAGAGAGTTAGGTTGGATATCTCAAACAGAGAGTTATGTTGGATATCTTAAACGGAGAGTTAGGTTGGATATCTCAAACAGAGAGTTAGGTTGGATATCTCAAACAGAGAGTTAGGCTGGATATCTCAAACAGAGAGTTAGGTTGGATATCTTAAACAGAGAGTTAGGTTGGATATCTCAAACAGAGAGTTAGGTTGGATATCTCAAACAGAGAGTTAGGCTGGATATATCAAACAGAGAGTTAGGTTGGATATCTTAAACAGAGAGTTAGGTTGGATATATCAAACAGAGAGTTATGTTGGATATCTTAAACAGAGAGTTAGGTTGTATATGTCAAACAGAGAGTTAGGTTGGATATCTTAAACAGAGTTAGGTTGGATATATCAAACAGAGAGTTATGTTGGATATCTTAAACAGAGAGTTAGGTTGGATATCTCAAACAGAGAGTTATGTTGGATATCTTAAACAGAGAGTTAGGTTGGATATCTCAAACAGAGAGTTAGGTTGGATATCTCAAACAGAGAGTTAGGCTGGATATATCAAACAGAGAGTTAGGTTGGATATCTTAAACAGAGAGTTAGTTTGGATATATCAAACAGAGAGTTAGGTTGGAAATGTCAAACAGAGTGTTAGGTTGGATATCTCAAACAGAGAGTTAGGTTGGATATCTTAAACAGAGAGTTAGGTTGGATATCTTAAACAGAGAGTTAGGTTGGATATCTTAAACAGAAAGTTAGGTTGGATATGTCAAACAGAAAGTTAGGTTGGATATATCAAACAGAGAGTTAGGTTGGATATCTTAAACAGAGAGTTATGTTGGATATCTCAAACAGAGAGTTATGTTGGATATCGTAAACAGAGAGTTAGGTTGGATATCTCAAACAGAAAGTTAGGTTGGATATATCAAACAGAGAGTTAGGTTGGATATCTTAAACAGAGAGTTAGGCTGGATATCTTAAACAGAGAGTTAGGTTGGATATCTCAAACAGAGTGTTAGGTTGGATATCGTAAACAGAGAGTTAGGTTGGATATCTTAAACAGAGAGTTAGGTTGGATATCTTAAACAGAGAGTTAGGTTGGATATCTTAAACAGAGAGTTAGGCTGCATATCTTAAACAGAGAGTTAGGTTGGATATCTCAAACAGACAGTTAGGCTGGATATCTCAAACAGAGAGTTAGGTTGGATATCTTAAACAGAGAGTTAGATTGGATATCTCAAACAGAGAGTTAGGTTGGATATCTTAAACAGAGAGTTAGGTTGGATATCGTAAACAGAGAGTTAGGTTGGATATCTTAAACAGAGAGTTAGGTTGGATATCTTAAACAGAGAGTTAGGTTGGATATCTCAAACAGAGAGTTAGGTTGGATATCGTAAACAGAGAGTTAGGTTGGATATCTTAAACAGAGAGTTAGGTTGGATATCTTAAACAGAGAGTTAGGTTGGATATCTCAAACAGAGTGTTAGGTTGGATATCTTAAACAGAGAGTTAGGTTGGATATCTCAAACAGAGAGTTAGGTTGGATATCTTAAACAGAGAGTTAGGTTGGATATATCAAACAGAGAGTTAGGTTTGGATATCTCAAACAGAGTGTTAGGTTGGATATCTTAAACAGAGAGTTAGGTTGGATATCCCAAACAGAGAGTTAGGTTGGATATCTCAAACAGAGAGTTAGGTTGGATATCTTAAACAGAGAGTTAGGTTGGATATCTAAACAGAGAGTTAGGTTGGATATCTTAAACAGAGAGTTAGGTTGGATATGTCAAACAGAGAGTTAGGCTGGATATCTTAAACAGAGAGTTAGGTTGGATATCTCAAACAGAGTGTTAGGTTGGATATCTTAAACCGAGAGTTAGGTTGGATATCTTAAACAGAGAGTTAGGTTGGATATCTTAAACAGAGAGTTAGGTTGGATATCTTAAACAGAGAGTTATGTTGGATATCTTAAACAGAGAGTTAGGTTGGATATCTCAAACAGAGAGTTAGGTTGGATATCTTAAACAGAGAGTTAGGTTGGATATCTTAAACAGAGAGTTAGGTTGGATATCTTAAACAGAGAGTTATGTTGGATATCTTAAACAGAGAGTTAGGTTGGATATCTTAAACAGAGAGTTAGGTTGGATATCTTAAACAGAGAGTTAGGTTGGATATCTTAAACAGAGAGTTAGGTTGGATATCTTAAACAGAGAGTTATGTTGGATATCTTAAACAGAGAGTTAGGTTGGATATCTTAAACAGAGAGTTAGGTTGGATATCTTAAACAGAGAGTTAGGTTGGATATGTCAAACAGAGAGTTAGGTTGGATATCTTAAACAGAGAGTTAGGCTGGATATCTTAAACAGAGAGTTAGGCTGGATATCTTAAACAGAGAGTTAGGTTGGATATATCAAACAGAGAGTTAGGTTGGATATCTTAAACAGAGAGTTATGTTGGATATCTTAAACAGAGAGTTAGGCTGGATATCTTAAACAGAGAGTTAGGTTGGATATCTTAAACAGAGAGTTAGGTTGGAGATCTTAAACAGAGAGTTAGGTTGGATATTTTAAACAGAGAGTTAGGTTGGATATCTCAAACAGAGAGTTAGGTTGGATATCTTAAACAGAGAGTTAGGTTGTATATGTCAAACAGAGAGTTAGGCTGGATATCTTAAACAGAGAGTTAGGTTGGATATCTCAAACAGAGAGTTAGGTTGGATATCTTAAACAGAGAGTTAGGTTGGATATCTTAAACAGAGAGTTAGGTTGGATATCTCAAACAGAGAGTTAGGTTGGATATCTCAAACAGAGAGTTAGGTTGGATATCTCAAACAGAGAGTTAGGTTGGATATCTCAAACAGAGAGTTAGGTTGGATATCTTAAACAGAGAGTTAGGTTGTATATGTCAAACAGAGAGTTAGGCTGGATATCTTAAACAGAGAGTTAGGTTGGATATCTCAAACAGAGAGTTAGGTTGGATATCTTAAACAGAGAGTTAGGTTGGATATCTCAAACAGAGAGTTAGGTTGGATATCTTAAACAGAGAGTTAGGTTGTATATGTCAAACAGAGAGTTAGGTTGGATATCTTAAACAGAGAGTTAGGTTGGATATCTCAAACAGAGAGTTAGGCTGGATATATCAAACAGAGAGTTAGGTTGGATATCTTAAACAGAGAGTTAGGTTGGATATCTTAAACAGAGAGTTAGGTTGGATATCTTAAACAGAGAGTTAGGTTGAATATCTCAAACAGAGAGTTAGGTTGGATATCTCAAACAGAGAGTTAGGTTGGATATCTCTAACAGAGAGTTAGGTTGGATATCTCTAACAGAGAGTTAGGTTGGATATCTTAAACAGAGAGTTAGGTTGGATATCTCAAACAGAGAGTTAGGTTGGATATCTCAAACAGAGAGTTAGGTTGGATATCTTAAACAGAGAGTTAGGTTGGATATCTTAAACAGAGTGTTAGGTTGGATATCTTAAACAGAGAGTTAGGTTGGATATCTTAAACAGAGTGTTAGGTTGGATATCTCAAACAGAGTGTTAGGTTGGAAATGTCAAACAGAGAGTTAGGTTGGATATCTTAAACAGAGAGTTAGGTTGGATATCTTAAACATAGAGTTAGGTTGGATATCTCAAACAGAGTGTTAGGTTGGAAATGTCAAACAGAGAGTTAGGTTGGATATCTTAAACAGAGAGTTAGGTTGGATATCTTAAACAGAGAGTTATGTTGGATATCTTAAACAGAGAGTTAGGTTGGATATCTTAAACAGAGAGTTAGGTTGGATATCTTAAACAGAGAGTTAGGTTGGATATCTTAAACAGAGAGTTAGGTTGGATATCTTAAACAGAGAGTTATGTTGGATATCTTAAACAGAGAGTTAGGTTGGATATCTTAAACCGAGAGTTAGGTTGGATATCTTAAACAGAGAGTTAGGTTGGATATCTTAAACAGAGAGTTAGGTTGGATATCTTAAACAGAGAGTTATGTTGGATATCTTAAACAGAGAGTTAGGTTGGATATCTCAAACAGAGAGTTAGGTTGGATATCTTAAACAGAGAGTTAGGTTGGATATCTTAAACAGAGAGTTAGGTTGGATATCTTAAACAGAGAGTTATGTTGGATATCTTAAACAGAGAGTTAGGTTGGATATCTTAAACAGAGAGTTAGGTTGGATATCTTAAACAGAGAGTTAGGTTGGATATCTTAAACAGAGAGTTAGGTTGGATATCTTAAACAGAGAGTTATGTTGGATATCTTAAACAGAGAGTTAGGTTGGATATCTTAAACAGAGAGTTAGGTTGGATATCTTAAACAGAGAGTTAGGTTGGATATGTCAAACAGAGAGTTAGGTTGGATATCTTAAACAGAGAGTTAGGCTGGATATCTTAAACAGAGAGTTAGGCTGGATATCTTAAACAGAGAGTTAGGTTGGATATATCAAACAGAGAGTTAGGTTGGATATCTTAAACAGAGAGTTATGTTGGATATCTTAAACAAAGAGTTAGGCTGGATATCTTAAACAGAGAGTTAGGTTGGATATCTTAAACAGAGAGTTAGGTTGGAGATCTTAAACAGAGAGTTAGGTTGGATATTTTAAACAGAGAGTTAGGTTGGATATCTCAAACAGAGAGTTAGGTTGGATATCTTAAACAGAGAGTTAGGTTGTATATGTCAAACAGAGAGTTAGGCTGGATATCTTAAACAGAGAGTTAGGTTGGATATCTCAAACAGAGAGTTAGGTTGGATATCTTAAACAGAGAGTTAGGTTGGATATCTTAAACAGAGAGTTAGGTTGGATATCTCAAACAGAGAGTTAGGTTGGATATCTCAAACAGAGAGTTAGGTTGGATATCTCAAACAGAGAGTTAGGTTGGATATCTCAAACAGAGAGTTAGGTTGGATATCTTAAACAGAGAGTTAGGTTGTATATGTCAAACAGAGAGTTAGGCTGGATATCTTAAACAGAGAGTTAGGTTGGATATCTCAAACAGAGAGTTAGGTTGGATATCTTAAACAGAGAGTTAGGTTGGATATCTCAAACAGAGAGTTAGGTTGGATATCTTAAACAGAGAGTTAGGTTGTATATGTCAAACAGAGAGTTAGGTTGGATATCTTAAACAGAGAGTTAGGTTGGATATCTCAAACAGAGAGTTAGGCTGGATATATCAAACAGAGAGTTAGGTTGGATATCTTAAACAGAGAGTTAGGTTGGATATCTTAAACAGAGAGTTAGGTTGGATATCTTAAACAGAGAGTTAGGTTGAATATCTCAAACAGAGAGTTAGGTTGGATATCTCAAACAGAGAGTTAGGTTGGATATCTCTAACAGAGAGTTAGGTTGGATATCTCTAACAGAGAGTTAGGTTGGATATCTTAAACAGAGAGTTAGGTTGGATATCTCAAACAGAGAGTTAGGTTGGATATCTCAAACAGAGAGTTAGGTTGGATATCTTAAACAGAGAGTTAGGTTGGATATCTTAAACAGAGTGTTAGGTTGGATATCTTAAACAGAGAGTTAGGTTGGATATCTTAAACAGAGTGTTAGGTTGGATATCTCAAACAGAGTGTTAGGTTGGAAATGTCAAACAGAGAGTTAGGTTGGATATCTTAAACAGAGAGTTAGGTTGGATATCTTAAACATAGAGTTAGGTTGGATATCTCAAACAGAGTGTTAGGTTGGAAATGTCAAACAGAGAGTTAGGTTGGATATCTCAAACAGAGAGTTAGGTTGGATATCTTAAACATAGAGTTAGGTTGGATATCTCAAACAGAGAGTTAGGTTGGATATCTTAAACAGAGAGTTAGGTTGGATATGTCAAACAGAGAGTTAGGCTGGATATCTTAAACAGAGAGTTAGGTTGGATATCTTAAACAGAGAGTTAGGTTGGATATGTCAAACAGAGAGTTAGGTTGGATATCTTAAACAGAGAGTTAGGCTGGATATCTTAAACAGAGAGTTAGGCTGGATATCTTAAACAGAGAGTTAGGTTGGATATATCAAACAGAGAGTTAGGTTGGATATCTTAAACAGAGAGTTATGTTGGATATCTTAAACAGAGAGTTAGGCTGGATATCTTAAACAGAGAGTTAGGTTGGATATCTTAAACAGAGAGTTAGGTTGGAGATCTTAAACAGAGAGTTAGGTTGGATATTTTAAACAGAGAGTTAGGTTGGATATCTCAAACAGAGAGTTAGGTTGGATATCTTAAACAGAGAGTTAGGTTGTATATGTCAAACAGAGAGTTAGGCTGGATATCTTAAACAGAGAGTTAGGTTGGATATCTCAAACAGAGAGTTAGGTTGGATATCTTAAACAGAGAGTTATGTTGGATATCTTAAACAGAGAGTTAGGTTGGATATCTCAAACAGAGAGTTAGGTTGGATATCTCAAACAGAGAGTTAGGTTGGATATCTCAAACAGAGAGTTAGGTTGGATATCTCAAACAGAGAGTTAGGTTGGATATCTTAAACAGAGAGTTAGGTTGTATATGTCAAACAGAGAGTTAGGCTGGATATCTTAAACAGAGAGTTAGGTTGGATATCTCAAACAGAGAGTTAGGTTGGATATCTTAAACAGAGAGTTAGGTTGGATATCTCAAACAGAGAGTTAGGTTGGATATCTTAAACAGAGAGTTAGGTTGTATATGTCAAACAGAGAGTTAGGTTGGATATCTTAAACAGAGAGTTAGGTTGGATATCTCAAACAGAGAGTTAGGCTGGATATATCAAACAGAGAGTTAGGTTGGATATCTTAAACAGAGAGTTAGGTTGGATATCTTAAACAGAGAGTTAGGTTGGATATCTTAAACAGAGAGTTAGGTTGAATATCTCAAACAGAGAGTTAGGTTGGATATCTCAAACAGAGAGTTAGGTTGGATATCTCTAACAGAGAGTTAGGTTGGATATCTCTAACAGAGAGTTAGGTTGGATATCTTAAACAGAGAGTTAGGTTGGATATCTCAAACAGAGAGTTAGGTTGGATATCTCAAACAGAGAGTTAGGTTGGATATCTTAAACAGAGAGTTAGGTTGGATATCTTAAACAGAGTGTTAGGTTGGATATCTTAAACAGAGAGTTAGGTTGGATATCTTAAACAGAGTGTTAGGTTGGATATCTCAAACAGAGTGTTAGGTTGGAAATGTCAAACAGAGAGTTAGGTTGGATATCTTAAACAGAGAGTTAGGTTGGATATCTTAAACATAGAGTTAGGTTGGATATCTCAAACAGAGTGTTAGGTTGGAAATGTCAAACAGAGAGTTAGGTTGGATATCTCAAACAGAGAGTTAGGTTGGATATCTTAAACATAGAGTTAGGTTGGATATCTTAAACAGAGAGTTAGGTTGGATATCTCAAACAGAGAGTTAGGTTGGATATCTCAAACAGAGAGTTAGATTGGATATCTCAAACAGAGAGCTAGGTTGGATATCTTAAACAGAGAGTTAGGTTGGATATCTTAAACAGAGAGTTAGGCTGGATATCTCAAACAGAGAGTTAGGTTGGATATCTTAAACAGAGAGTTAGGTTGGATATGTCAAACAGAGAGTTAGGCTGGATATCTTAAACAGAGAGTTAGGTTGGATATCTCAAACAGAGAGTTAGGTTGGATATCTTAAACAGAGAGTTAGGTTGGATATCTCAAACAGAGAGTTAGGTTGGATATATCAAACAGAGAGTTAGGCTGCATATCTTAAACAGAGAGTTAGGTTGGATATCTCAAACAGAGAGTTAGGTTAGATATCTTAAACAGAGAGTTATGTTGGATATCTCAAACAGAGAGTTAGGTTGGATATATCAAACAGAGAGTTAGGCTGCATATCTTAAACAGAGAGTTAGGTTGGATATCTCAAACAGAGAGTTAGGTTGGATATCTTAAACAGAGAGTTAGGTTGGATATCTCAAACAGAGAGTTAGGTTGGATATCTTAAACAGAGAGTTAGGTTGGATATCTCAAACAGAGAGTTAGGTTGGATATCTCAAACAGAGAGTTAGGTTGGATATCTTAAACAGAGAGTTAGGTTGGATATCTCAAACAGAGAGTTAGGCTGGATATCTCAAACAGAGAGTTAGGCTGGATATCTTAAACAGAGAGTTAGGTTGGATATCTTAAACAGAGAGTTAGGTTGGATATGTCAAACAGAGAGTTAGGTTAGATATCTTAAACAGAGAGTTAGGTTGGATATCTCAAACAGAGAGTTAGGTTGGATATATCAAACAGAGAGTTAGGCTGCATATCTTAAACAGAGAGTTAGGTTGGATATCTCAAACAGAGAGTTAGGTTGGATATCTTAAACAGAGAGTTAGGTTGGATATCTCAAACAGAGAGTTAGGTTGGATATCTTAAACAGAGAGTTAGGTTGGATATCTCAAACAGAGAGTTAGGTTGGATATCTCAAACAGAGAGTTAGGTTGGATATCTTAAACAGAGAGTTAGGTTGGATATCTCAAACAGAGAGTTAGGCTGGATATCTCAAACAGAGAGTTAGGCTGGATATCTTAAACAGAGAGTTAGGTTGGATATCTTAAACAGAGAGTTAGGTTGGATATGTCAAACAGAGAGTTAGGCTGGATATCTTAAACAGAGAGTTAGGTTGGATATGTCAAACAGAGAGTTAGGTTGGATATCTTAAACAGAGAGTTAGGTTGGATATCTTAAACAGAGAGTTAGGTTGGATATCTCAAACAGAGAGTTAGGTTGGAAATGTCAAACAGAGAGTTAGGTTGGATATCTCAAACAGAGAGTTAGGCTGGATATCTTAAACAGAGAGTTAGGTTGGATATCTTAAACAGAGAGTTAGGTTGGATATCTTAAACAGAGAGTTAGGCTGGATATCTTAAACAGAGAGTTAGGTTGGATATCTTAAACAGAGTGTTAGGTTGGATATCTTAAACAGAGAGTTAGGTTGGATATCTCAAACAGAGAGTTAGGTTGGATATCTTAAACAGAGAGTTAGGCTGGATATCTTAAACAGAGAGTTAGGTTGGATATCTTAAACAGAGAGTTAGGTTGGAAATGTCAAACAGAGAGTTAGGTTGTATATCTTAAACAGAGAGTTAGGTTGGATATCTTAAACAGAGAGTTAGGTTGGATATCTTAAACAGAGAGTTAGGTTGGATATCTTAAACAGAGAGTTAGGTTGGATATCTTAAACAGAGTGTTAGGTTGGAAATGTCAAACAGAGTTAGGCTGGATATCTCAGACAGAGAGTTAGGCTGGACATGTCAAAGAGTTGGGTTGGATATCTCAAACAGAGAGTTAGGTTTGAAATGTCAAACAGTGAGTTAGGTTTGAAATGTCAAACAGAAAAATTGAAGCATCAGTCTGGAAATAACAGGAGGAAGTACATCGATGTTCAAGGGCGATAACAGGAGGAAGTACATCGAAGTTCAAGGGCGATAACAGGAGGAAGTACATTGAAGTTCAATGGTGATAACACGAGGAAGTACATCGAAGTTCAAGGGTGATAACATGAGGAAGTACATCGAAGTTCAAGGGTGATAACAGGAGGAAGTACACCGAAGTTCAAGGGCGATAACAGGGGGAAGTACATCGAAGTTCAAGGGCGATGCAGCTGGAAATGAAAAGTTGGACTCACAAAATAGTACTTTCAGACATGTCATTCTGAATGATTCGGTCATTTCCGCTTCGCCTCTTACATAGATAGAAACCATATATGCCGGTCTATTTCAATCACGTGATTGATCATGTGCACACTATACCGGTATATGCGTCTGTTGGCTGAGAGACTCGTCTGTTAACCTTTAAATAATTATTGCTATTTAATTAAGAAATGACTGGCAGATCCACTGGGTTTCACACGAACTTTGTTTAATTTCTCTGCCGGTCATAACCCAAATGACCCCAATGGATCTGTCAGTCATTTCTTATAATCATATACCAGCACATTTAGTAGAACATTAATAATGTAACAAACTTTTCAAAGTAACATATATTGTTCAAATTCAAACTCAGTCACCGAATAACAACACGCAGTTTGAAGTGGCGTAGTTGGTTCATCGCTTTTTGTGAAGCAGACACCACGGTCGGCTTGGAGTTACGTAGTGTTATCGATTTTTAAGTGGCCCACTTCAGTTATTGCCTGGCGAACGTCGGAAAACTTCGTGTAACCGTAGCGCGATTTGTACTGACTCTTAAGGAAGCCACTTGAGTGAATGCAGAGGGTGTGTGATTATTACTATTTATCACTATGCAATGCATGATCAAGTCTGGTACTGGCATACAGTGAATGCATTCTGCTCCGTTCCCAGCTCCGTTCCCACTTATGTATGCGTCAACGTGTCAAGGCCATTGCCCTATTGCCAGGGCCGTATATTGTAGCATTGCGCGAATATGGTTTCTATTTATGGAAGAGGTTGCGGAAATTACCGAGGCGTTGAGAATGCCAGCCATGTATCTTATAACGTAGAGTTGTTTTCGCCTCAACCACATTATGCGGATTGTGGTAGTGAGCCGTCTAAATTAACTACAAATGTATATAAATAGTGGATCTGATTATTTGTCGTAGATTTTCCATTCCCAGAACTGTGGGATTCCATGTCAGTAGCCCCAACACAACTAACTATTAGTAGCTCAAAGATAAAAGTGTCAATCGAAGTGATTAATGTAACGTAATTTTGGGGACGACCACATGCATTCCAAGAAATAAGAAGTTGACGGGAAGACGATATACTCAGTATCGGTATGAATACGAGTGTATGTCAACTAATGGTAATGAGTATGGTAATGAGATGCGCGAAAACCAATCGAATTAATTCAAAACTATTCCACTGAAACTAGTTTATTATAAATCTAGGGTGGGATACTATGCACTTACAATGATGCAGAAACAGTTTTACTAAATAACGGACACTAAGAGTATAGTGCTATATAGACACTAATATGCATGTCTACTATATTCGCACATCCACAAGAGTTGGTCACCATATTTAAATTAACATTTATTTTAACATGAAACGCTCGCCTCTGATGATGATATTGCGTACAATACTAGATACATAATCCTAGTATAACAAATGGATCGAAACACATCAAGATATTATTCTTTGACTTTATATAAAGCGGTGTAAGATGTTACATGGAATATTATTGCCGACCTAATAGGCAGAATGTGGGTATTTATCAACCTTCTTTTAAAAAACTAGAGTTGACTATCGGCTTTCTAGTTGACACTTAGAAATCTTCTTGTTGTTTTGTCCATCAAGGTAACAACTTACCTGTTATTTTGCTATAAAAAAGGCATGTTGCAAATAACCAGGGGCAAATAAGTGTGTATACAATTAATATACATTTAAAAGCCTGAATTTATCGAGATAGTGGGCAACTCTGATGGACACACGTTTATACAACATCGTATAACAATTAAAAACTATGGGCGATGGACTTGGGACAGGAGAGTGCATTCATATTGTATATATGGCATATGTTCTATTGGAGACACAACACTCGTAACGACTATACCACATAAAAGAATTGGCAGCAACTTTTAAATGTGTTATACACTGTTTTTGTATCAAAATTGAGAAGCACACTGTTTTAAAGCTGTTGTCAGATTTTCATTATCGTAGATTTTACGAGATTAATTGTGTCTCAAATAGAACACATATCATGTACTGTCTATGATATACTTACATATTTACTCATATTCAATGTTGAGAAAATTAATATTGAACATATCGTACATGTACGCGTACATGTACGTGTATACAATTTGGGTATGAGTTTGAAAAAAGATAGTCATTAAATGTGTTGTCAGATCATAGACGTTATAGTTGGGGCTTTTTGATATACAATGCGAGGTTTCCAATATTCGTCTATTGCGACAATTAAACAATTCAGTTAGGTTCAACATAATTTATTTCCAACTATTTAAATCTTAGTTGATTCAAACATGGGCAGACTGGGATAAAATGCATTGTGTCATATTTAAAGGTACTCAATCCGATCAGTCTGAGACGGTCCCCATACCATCAAGATACAACAACTCCAACATTTCTTCAAAATACGCTTTAGTTATCAGAATCGATTTATTGCAACAGAATAATGCTAACCACTGTCCACTATGGTATCGAATTTCCAAAAACTTGTTATCTATCAACATTTTGTTCAACAAAATATGGCCGTATTAACCATTAATGTATCACGAAATTTGACCGTATTGCCACTTGTTTTTAGAGTTATCCATCTCCATCCGCAATTTTGTCAGAGACCCTACATAGACCATGCACTTGTTTATGGGCCACATTTTACTTACGTTCGACATATGGTGTGCCTGACTTTGCTGTAAGGTGGGTACATGAGAACCTTCCGAACCCATCTACCTACAAAAAGATGAATTCGCACCAGTAGTCATCACATGTAAACATGAATGCTACATTTTTCAAACTTCAGATTCAAACTTCTTATACTGGTTGGGAGTAAATTATATGCGATATGATAGAAATTGGTTTTGATATTGAATTATGCCAGAAAATATAGTACAATATCTAACCCAATGCGTTGGTTGTAACATGATTTGTTATTACATGTATATGCTCAAATGTGGTTTATCTCAAAATAATCTCAGTTAAATAAATTATGATATCCCCCAGAAGGGGACATAAATTTAACTTTCACACTAGCTCGCGTGTGGGGCCGATTTAATTGCGTGTACCAACAGCAAGTCACTCACAATGTCTACTGCCAGTCGTAGACTATTCTTTTTTCTGGAATTCGTTTATGAATCAAGTTGAAAAAAATCGAGGCCAAACACACCCGCTGAAATAAAAATGGTATGTGTGGCATCAGAACGACTCGTTCACCATACCTAAGCATAATAGATTATGTCAACGCGTTTAAGTACAATTCTGCGACAAATTATTTCGCGTAAATATTGAGTTTGTAACTGGGGCAAAGGCGGTTGAGCTGTCACTCAAGATGACGACCCGATTTCTTCGGTAGATTTCAGTAGTTTCCGTCATTCGCAGTCCAATTGGTCAGTCTCAGATACACATAAACACTCGAAAACTCATCAAAACTGATTGCTGGTGGATAAATACTACTGCTTCGTGTGGTCATACACATACGATGCTCGATGACTGTTTTACGATGAGAAACAAACATATCCCCATATCATATACGTGAAAATGACTTTCCCATTTCCTCGGCTTTGGTCGTACCCTCGGCTTTGGCAGTACCACGTACACGGGGGTGATATAGCATACGCGAAAGTTGGGCACATTTTAGCCAATGTTGCGCAATGTTTTTACTCAACGCGGGGTAACAATTTACCCAATATTAATTTACGGGTACAAGAATCACCCAATGCAGAAGGAAAATTACTGTTTGGTAAATTGTTACCATGCGTTGAGTAAATACATTGCTCAACAGTTAGGTAAACATTTACCCAACGTTCGCGTGGTGCTATATGCACTATTATGTTGGGTAAAATTTTACCCAACGCGATTTAGAGTGGAGTGTTTTGGTGGATACGGAAAATGATGTCATTCGTGAACGAGACAAACGGCTCACGAAAATAAACATTTGTCTCGCTCACTCATGACTTAAGTTTCCGTATCCACTAAAAAATACTTGGTGTCCTCTATAAATCCCAATTTCCATACGAAATAAGTCCCTATTGGCATTATTTATCAACCATGTCACATCGACACGACTCACCAGATGTACAATCTTTACAATGCGTTTTCCCTGTGGCCCGGTTTAACGGGTATAAGCTAAATATGGGCTTATTTCATAATCAAATCAGTCACATATTGTGAATATTATGGACCAATATGAACTTATTTGCACGGGGATATGTTGCTATATAATACATTTAGTGAGTGAACATGTGTGAGGTATACATGTCCGATAGCCAAGACAATGTGTACACTGGAGATCTTTCTATGTGTTTTATTATTATCCATCTCTTAACTAACACTATTTCTGATTGGGCAAAAGCCACCACGTGATAATCCGGGAAAAGTAATATTGGACTCCCGAATATCATATTTGACTCCCAAGTCTGCAATATGATATTTTTGTCGGGACTCTGTGACGTCACGAATTAACTCCATTGCGAAATGAATCTGTGAAATTGTGATGTGCGCGCAACACTGGTGGATTTAGCAGATGTTTCACTTCCGCATTGAGTTTTTTTTCACTTCCGTGTTAACTGTTACAG
Source organism: Siphonodentalium dalli (assembly GCA_032622095.1). Taxonomy (NCBI): domain Eukaryota; kingdom Metazoa; phylum Mollusca; class Scaphopoda; order Gadilida; family Siphonodentaliidae; genus Siphonodentalium; species Siphonodentalium dalli. The sequence continues at coordinate 296,818,810 of CP136064.1, forward strand.
TCTTTTATAGAGAATTAAGCGCCGACAAATTCCAAAAATAACCACAAAAGTTTTATTTCCAAAATTTGTATAAACATACATATAGATAATAAAAATGTCATTATACAATGTTGTGTACATTATGTGTGTTTATTGTACTAGTCCAGGTTGTGGTGAAAACGTCATATTGGACTCGACATTGCGTCCACCCAACATGGACTCGTACAACAAAAACACATGCTGTACACAACAAGTGCAAGAATGCTTCTTGAAACAAAATATGCCATCGTTCAGCCCCTCAAATTTTTTTTCGAATTATGTCTCAAAGAGTGTAAATTCCCCGATGAATGGAAAAAAGCTAATGTGATTCCAATATTTAAAAATGACGATCGCTCAAATCCTAAGAATTACAGACCGATTTCTTTACTGCCGACACTGGCGAAAGTTTTTGAAAAAGTTGTTCTTAAATATCTTTTTAAGCATTTCGAGACCAAAGGCTTCTTTTACGATTTCCAATCGGGTTTCCTTCCTGGGCATTCAACTATATTCCAACTGTTAGAACTTAACCATTCCCTTAGCCAGGCCCTCGAGAATAAACTGCATACATGTGCTGTATTTTGTGATATATCTAAGGCATTCGAGAGGGTCTGGCACGAGGGACTGGTATATAAACTTGAACGATGTGAAATTTCCGGACCACTTCTTGCTTTCATTAATGATTATCTCTCAGATCGAAAACAAAGGGTGATGGTAAATAACAAGTCTTCAGAATATATAAAAAGATACTCGCTGGTGTCCCCCAGGGATATATTCTTGGCCCTTTCTTATTCTTGGTATATATTAATGATCTCGCTGAAAATATTAAATCCTTCACTAGAATGTATGCGGATGATACTTGCCTCACTGCTAGCAATGGAAGTCTCCAGGACCTTGAAGATGGTGTAAATACTGATCTTTTAGCCATAAATAAATGGTCAAAACAATGGCTAGTAAAGTTCAATAGTAGTAAAACTAAGTCCATGACATTCTCTTATACCGGTGCTCAGCCCGACATACATCTGTTTCTCAGTGGTGAACCTATAACCCAAGTAGAATCACACAAACACATTGGCTTGAACATACAGAGTGACCTAAACTGGGACAAACATATCTATGAGTTATCAAAGAAAATATATGGCCGCCTTGCATATTTAAGACAATTGAAATATTCTTTAAATAGGAAAACCTTAGACACAATTTATCGAGCGTACATATTGCCCCTGATGGATTACGCTGACGTTGTCTGGGACTCCGCCCCAGCAAATGTAATTTCAAAATTAGATCGCATCCAAGCGGACGCGGGTCGAATTGTTACAGGTCTCACGCGATCCGTTCCTGTGAAAAACTTGCTAGTAGTATTGGGGTGGCAAACGTTAACAAACAGAAGGAAATCTCATAGAATGAATATCATGTATAGAATAACTAATACCAAGACCCCTAAATATCTCAACAATCTCTTACCCACCCGCCCAGAATCAGCTGCTAGATATGATTTTAGAGATAAAACAAGTTTTCCTCCATACTCATTCAAAAGAACTGTCCATTTTGAACACACATTTTTCCCAAATACAACTAGTGAATGGAATACCCTGTCAAATAAAATAAAAGAATCATCTTCCATTAGTATTTTTAAAACAAAATACCTAACGACTGATCCAGTTCTTGTGCCACCAGACTATTTTAATTTCGGAAATCGCGCGATAAACATCATTCATTGCAAACTTCGAAATTACTGTAGCGATTTAAACGCTGACAAATTTTCTAACTTCATATCGGACAACCCAAGCTGTCGTTGTGGTCACCCGGCCGAAGAAGCAAATCATTATTTTTTTGTTTGTCCATTTTACACAGATCAACGATGTTTGTTGTTTCACCAACTCGCTACCATTGGTGTACAAACTATTAATCTCGAGAAACTCCTCCTTGGAGATACTAACCTGAATAGTACACAAAACCGGAGCATATTTAGGGCTGTTCAATTATACATAACCTCGACATCGCGGTTCAAATTTTATTAAACATCTTGATGTGCAAACCTACGCTGCAAATGTAACATGTTGTATTATCACTACATATATAGAAGGCGAAGACTCGTCTGAGCCACCGACCCACAGGACGAACCACCCCCCATAAAGAGAAATATCCACCGTTATTGTCACACTCGCGATTATATCATTATATTGTTATAAGTGAAAAGATGTTGTACATATGAATTATAATGTTTGTGTGTGATTATATTTTATGTTCATTTTGTGTAATACAATTATGTGGGGAGAGAGACCATTTGTAAGTTGTAAAACTTGTTTCTCAATCCCGTTGCGATATTATTATGCAATAAAATATGTTTACACTAATACAAATTTTCTTAACTTTCAATTTCGCACCACCGATGTATAACAACATTAGCTTTCTTGGGGGTGGGGTTACCACCAACACCATGTTTACACAAATAAAATAACAAAAGCTCTCTCGGGGTAAATTCGCATTAGACACCACTTGATTGATCCTGAATGTGTCTTTGCTATTGGATGGCAGCGACAGGATAAAATAAAACAGAAATATTTTGATAATTCACATGTATTTTAGATTGAATTTAACAAAGACCCCAGTTCACGCGACAACTACTGTGCGTCTTTAACTCTGGTACAAGCATAACAAAGATATATTATAGGTACATGTACACAGGGGGGTCACACATGTGATATGTTATTAAATGTGCTGGGATGTCAGGGCTTATATTTCGGCGAGAATCCAAATCTAGATTCTCGTAAATATTCTTGCAAATTACCCTGGATTCTCGTGAAAAAGTATATATGGATTCTCGCAAAATCAGATGAAATATATGACCTGGGTGTTCATAGCATTTGTTTCCAGCTAATTGTGGTATCCACCTTAATGTATTGAAATTATGTATCTCAACTTACCTGTACATGTTGACAGTTACAGGTAGTCAGGAATTAACCTCTCATTGCACTTCTCCTACCGTGTACAGGACAACCCCATAACAATCCAATGTGTTAGTGTTCGGTCAACTGTAATTACGAACAAACATTTTGTTGGTTAACAAATGCAAAAGCAATATTTTATGAAAATTAGGATAACACTGAGTGAGTTAAAAATTGTTTGAGGTTTAAGTTGCAATAAAATTCCACATGTGGAAAATCAGATTGCTGCATATTAAATACTAACATAATGCACAGGTGTAATTATTTAGTACAATGTATCCAGTACACTCAGGAACATGGCTAGAGGATCTCTGTTGAGGGTGGGGTGTTCGCCGTCTATGAAATTTCCAAAAGCACGGCCCTTGACCCAGACCAAGCAAACTCCCTCCCAGTCCCAAATTTGCAAAATATAATTTGCACCCCTCTACCTTTGGTTATAATTTTCTAACTGATATCTCAAAGTTTCCAGGAAATTTCCAATATGACACCCCCCCCCCCCCACCCTTAAGTTGAAAATTTCCAACTGATGGCCATTTCAGTTCAAGATTTGGGTCAAAGATATGAAACTATGTGATTATTGGCCAAAAAAAAAAAAAACTAATAACTGGTTGGAAAATTAAAACTATAAAAACAATTTCTACATATTATTGTTGTGAAATTTCCAACTAATATGATCATGTACGTAAACGTAATTTGCGCCCGCTTGTTACTGTTCATGTGATTATCGGATGAATTGTTATCTGTATAGAAGGATTTGATGATAAACCCTAAGGGTGGATACACACATGCATGTAATATCTGTAATTATCGTGTATTTGGCGTTTTACATGGATCATACAGACGATGTGATATGTGTCCACTGACAAACCCAATCATTGCCTGCGTGTTGAACGCACTGATTTCTAGTTCCAATTAAGTCGGAATGTAGATAAGTCGTTATCTTGGACCGAGTCGCCAGGCCACTTAAAATAATTGTTCGATGGATAACCCATGTGGTAGACTTTCTATTTAAATAACTACCAGTCCTCTCTTATTTATAGCAGTGGTGATTAGGATTTCCTCGACGCATGCAGGGGCTATATATGACCCCGAAAGCTACCAGGCGGGGTGGCTAACTCTGAGCTATTTAAGTAAAACAAATCATATTGTACCTTCTTGCCCAAATTATTCCGACCGATACATTCAACTAAGTCCCTTAGCGATTTGAAGCTTTCGAGACCCCACCCAAACAAGCATCACGGTTGAAAATGTTCTACATCAAGCCTACATATGCCAGACGTATGGCTTCTGGTGTTCGTGCATTAATAAAATGCCAGATATCACACAGACTTGACTAATTTCCGCATCCGTAAGAGAAGACATGTTTTGGACTGGCCTTAAATGTACTGATAGAAGACAATTTGACTTCGCTTAGCACTACTCACTTGTCTGGCCTGTTAACAATGAACCGCTCGCGCGCATATAATTAATGTTGTCAATTATTGGTGTCTCAGCTGTCTGGCCATCGACGCAGTCCTGTCTGGAATTTTGCGCGCCGGTGTCGGTAGTGACGTCATGATGTACGTCTTGATGTCATGACGCCCTTACTGGTTTTCCAAGAAGCAATCTTAAAATGACTCTGCGATCTTTCAATCGGAACTTAAAGTTTCCGTTTGTCGGCCTTGAACTTTGAGAATATTTCATCAATCTTTTAGGCGGAAATACCGTTAGAAAATTGAAGATAATATGTAAACGTTCAGCAAGGTCGCTAGATTCCTCTTTCGGGGTAAATATTTTTAATAATTTTATGAAATATGTAAACAAAACTTTTTCATGCAGTTTAACCAGAGCTTTTGTTCAATTTACATTCACTTTTTGAAAATATAATTGGCTTTAGGAGCATGATGTTCCTACATATAATCAAGTATAGCTAACAGTTTCTAGATCAAAGTTTTTTTATTTTTGCCCTGGAGCATTTTGCCCAATTACACATTTCGAGGTGGCATTAATTAATACAAAATGGCGGCCGTCGCCAACAATCATTTTTGGACTCAGCTGACCTTTGAATTATGAATAAATTATCCTATTTTAGGTGATTTCAATTTATTTTTAGATTGGTCCGAAAAAGTCTATTAGTATATATCTCATATTCGCATAGGTATACCCTGGTCGCTTCGCTTCCGCGGCTTCGCCGCGGGAGAGCGGGCGCTATTAATGTTTGGTCAGACCGGTCAGACTTACATTTATTTCCAACTGTTCGGACCAAATTGGGGGGGGGGGGTATATATATAATATTCCAGCATGCATATGCATATTATACCATGAATATTAGCTCTTTAACTACCTGTTCCCAAAATGTTGATCATGTACATGCAAGCCAAGTACCTGTACCATGATAACCAGGTGTGGCACATCCTAAATTTGACTAAATATAAATAGTTAAATATGACGATAGTGAACCAATTTTCTTCCTATTTTTATATGCATAAATTATGAGTCACTTGAACATGTAGCCACATTGAAGTGTAACAATTATACAGTAAATGAACCAGCTTTAGATAAAATTTGATTCGTGCAACGTGAATCATTTGTGTGGAATTAGACCATGAATCTCTACTCTGTGCCCATACATAGCGATTCATGGCATGGTCTAGTAAGCCACATACATAGTATTTATTGTTGGATTATTTCCCTTGTTTTGAAGATCCATTAAACGATTATACATATACATATTCAACTAGTATAGATGAATAATATCATGTCATTCGGGTGCCTGATAATATTGTCAACATGATTATTAATTTGGAGAAAATTCCCAACGATCACATGTATTATTTAATATTTGTCATCGAGACAGAGTGAGAGTGAAATTGCCATGTGATCTGAGTAGATCATACTGACACTATTAATATTATAATTTAATATTAATTTTACTTTCAGCCTAAATTAGGCACTTGATTGGATTATTAAATTAACTATTTATAATTTGATTACAACCAAAATAGGACAAAAGTCACAAAATATCTAGATGTAACTCCTCCAAATTGTAAAAAATATTGTGGGGTGTCCACTCTGGTCAGCAATACAAAATAGCATGTGACCAGAACTTGGCAGCAGGATTAAATATGTTTATGAGAAATGGCCCAAGAAAAAATACGTGGCAACCATGAGTATAATGATAAAAATAACATATATATGACTAGCGTTACAAACGTTGTGTGTTGTGAATTTTCTTGTTATAAAATGTCAGAGTTATTGAAATTGTCGTCGGTCAGCCATTTTGTAAACAAATATTGTAAGTCTTCGTAAATTGGTCAAACTTACGCCAAGCACAAAATCATTCATGCGATCGTTGGTACCACCAGTGCTGACACGTTCCCAATTACTCTTCCTTAAATATGGGTCGTCATTGAGAGGATCGGACATTAGACAATGCCTAACTTCACAAATTTTAAGTGAAAATCAACTTTCGGTTTAAAAATTCTCCGAATACCGGAAATGGTTTCATAACTCACTTTAGTATGCCGTAATATATAATTCCCCATATTTTACACAGAAAACCTATATTATCGTATTATGTGGGAAAACTAATGTAACTAAACCTAAAAATTACTAACTATGTGCAATTTTGATACCTTTAAGAGATGAATTATGTCGTTTTAATATTGACGCAATGATTTCAAGCTTATTTTCGATAGATGGGCGAAATATTATTTTTACTTTAAATTTCCATCAAAAGTTTTCATCTTATTTTTCTGTAAATGTAGTTAGACTGGAAGTCAATAATGTCAATATGACTTCTCCTGATAGTTATTCAGATAACCCATTGGAGATCGGGTGCTGATCGGGTACGCATATTGTGATATTTGCCTTTTTTGTCAGCAAACGAACAGAATAAATTTTGACTTACGTTTTGAATGGCGGCCATTGATAGTGCAGATTGTCGTCATCTTGTAATCCGTCTCTGATGGCAAAGCAGCTCATTTTACAAACAAAACATGGCTCCTCTCATCTAAACCAGATACCTTAGCACACCATGGTCAATTCTTTGGTAAAATATTTTTAGTTATTTAAAAGTTCTCGGTACCTAAAGACATGTTATTTTCCACATATATTTCCCACATTTGTCAAACCAAAGTGTTTTTTAAAGGAAACCACACCTCTAGCATACTATAACAATTCACCGACACATTCTATGTATAATGCTGAGCTATCTGATATGTGGTTGCTATGCATTTTTTCTTTTTTCCATTGTTGTTTCTGGCTCATACAACAGTGATGTTTTCAATTATTTCGGCCATATTTTGGCCAAACGTGCGTCTGACCCTTAACGTGCTGATCAGCAGATGATTCAGCGTTTTTGGCGCACCCTTCATATATTTCGTATTCGTATCTTAATAAAATGGAGGCAAGAGGAATAAAAGAGTTATACAAGAAAAGGGAAATCTTGTCGTTTGTTCAGAAAATAAAATAGCCTCTGTTAATTGAGGATTTAGGATTTAGAATTTGGTAATAAACCTGACCATTTCTCACTGAAATTGAATGGACTTATTATTGGCGTCTGCTCTTAACTAAAACAGCCACGTGGACGGTTTACTCCAATTCCATTCGAATTAATGTATACAACAATATTCAAATTAAGTAAAAAGCCAAGCACGTTCCCAACTAACACACGGGTTCGACTGAAGTGTAGTCCAAACATTGCTCCCATCGTTCCCATTCTTATTCAAATTGGATTCAGATAGAAATGAAGAGGTTAATAATACGTTGTCTTGTCCCTAACAGTTTAGAACACAACTCAACTAAATCATGGAGTACCAACACCGTGATTCGTCTCTGAGCTGGGCACGTCGTGGCCATATTCGAGTGAGTATTTCCTTTTCAGTCATTTTTTCTCCAAATGTTTATTGAAGAATCAATCACAATTTTATGTTCTTGATGTTTATTTGATGTCACGTCCAACAAATATAATTATGGTCATTGAATGAGGTACCAAATATACGTATAGGCCATATAGAGCTATTGCTGAAGAGCAGCAGGGGGGTCGGACCAACAGTAGACCTTTGCCCAACTCTGTGTTTCTCGACAGTGTAAGAAATCATAACATTTTTATTCCAGACTTCGTCGCGGTGGCGCTCAATTAATTATATGCGTTAATATTTGACCCTGTGCCAATGCATTCTCTTATATATGCGAGTCGTCCATAGGTCGCCTCGCATATATAAGAGAATGTATTGGCCTAACAATTTGTTATCATTTTATTTTTTTATAAATTTTTCTTACATTCTTTAACAATTTTTAGGACATAAAATAAAAAAAAACATCCAGAATGTGAATAACCCTGCAGAGAGCCTCAAACATATATAGAAGCATGTGTACTGAGTGTCGTCTGCTCATGTTTGTCTGGGGCTCTGTATGGGTGAAATTATAAAATTATAAAATTATAAAACTTAGATTTCCCTGCAGGGAGCCCCACACATATAGAAGCATGTGTACTGAGTGTCGCCTGCTCATATTTGTATGGGGCTCTGTATGGGTGAAATTATAAAATTGCTAAAGAATATAAGAAAAAATTAGTAAAATTGTAAAAAATTGTAAAAAATAATAACAAATAAGTAAAAATTGTTATGCCAATGCATTCTCTTATATATGCGAGGCGACCTATGGTCGACTCGAATATATAAGAGAAATCATTGGCACAGGGCATGTGTACAGAGTGTCGTTTGCTCATGTTTGTCTGGGACTCTGTATGGGTGAAATTATAAAATTGCTAAAGAATATAAGAAAAAATTATTAAAATTGTAAAAAATTGTAAAAAATAATAACAAATAAGTAAAAATTGTTATGCCAATGCATTCTCTTATATATGCGAGGCGACCTATGGTCGACTCGAATATATAAGAGAAATCATTGGCACAGGGCATGTGTACAGAGTGTCGTTTGCTCATGTTTGTCTGGGACTCTGTATGGGTGAAATTATAAAATTGTTAAATAATATAAGATATATATATATATTCATTGGCACAGGGTCTTTCATGTTAATGTTTAATGTCTACAATCTAATATGGTCTTCAACTCATTCAGTGCCAGGTTACCTTGGGAAACGCATAGCTATGTGCCAGGTTTCCTGGGGGAAAAAACCCATCATTTACTCTAACTAGTTATTTACTTTGATTGTTCAATAGTGGAAAGACTAAACTGAAAACAATTTGAAAATCAATAATTTCCGTTCTATAACAATCGTACTATCGCTGTGCGGCATATACTAGTTTCCAGTTCGTGTGGTACGTGCAGCTATATGTACCACATCACTGACACATTTTGGGCCATCGGAGTAACCCGGTGACAATTCCATCGAATTCAGCGCGTCGAAAAACTCCTCACTACCAAATTTCAGTTCGATATCTTAAAACACGTAAGAGCAATCTATTGACCATGTTTTCTATAGTAATTTATCATTGTAATTTGGCGAACCCCTTAAGATACATATCTTAATTGACGTAATGTGCAGGTTGTCAAAACAGCGTTTCTCGATCTTTGCATGATGCGAACATTGTGTAAAAACGCGATACCCCTCTGTATAGAGCTGGACAGGTTCCAACTACACTAGCGGTTTCAAGCTAATTACACTAACTGCCGCGTCGATTCTGTTGTCAACGACGGGTTTGCTCGTAAATGGTACTAACTACAACACCGTGTGATAATTTGCGCATGAATTTCATGGCTTACATGTTACCAAAAAGTATGCCATTAAGATGTTTTACTTTTAGATGCACATAAATTTGAGTTTTAACTGTGATACATGTAGCTTTATTCCTTTATGTCTTAAAAGGTCGTGCCCGATTCATATGTTTTAGAATGGTCGACATTAGTATTAATCATTACTGATGGGTAGGATTTCCAGCCGCTATCGTTTTTTATTTACAGCCATTATTTATACAGTGGTCAGTGAAAGTTGAACACATCACGCGCGCACAGTCTTTATCTGGATTAAACTCCACGATATAACAAGTTTGATTCTCTTCAAACCTCAGTTTCATAAGTATTTTCTGTTACTTAACGCGATATTGTGTGGTATGACCACGGGTATCTTTTTAACAGTTTATACGAACATGAATCGCCATCGATCACCGGTAATTACCGCGAAACTTCTAAACTGTAAGAAAAATACCCATCGTGTTAACGGTGTCAAACCACGCAACGTCGCTGTCAACCTTGGACCGTTATACACACGGTCAGGCTGTAGCACGTTCGACGGTACAAAACCGTTAAAGTAACTGGCAGACTGTAACCAGTAACTGTCAGACCGTTGTATTTGTTTACGGTTCAAACCGTTTACTTAATATCAATACCATACTAGTACATTCGACGGTAAAAAAACCGTTAAAGTAACTGGCAGACTGTAACCAGTAACTGTCAGACCGTTGTATTTGTTTACGGTTCAAAACTGTTTAATTAATATCAATACCATACTAGTAACTAATAACGGTCAGACCAATGGTGTTTTAAATGGGTCAACACCAATGTTTTGCTCTTAATTTGCTAATTTACCGTATACTTAGCCAAGTTACCGTGGTAACAATATGATTTCCCGGTAGGCATTACGAAATGAATATTATTCATAACTTAAGAATATATCTTAGTTCTTCTATTACGAGCATAGTTTTTATGAAACTTAAATCCTCGATGCATAAAGTAACAGAAAATACTTTTGTTATCTAAAGGATATACATATATAATACGGAAAAGTGCTGTGCGCGCGTGATGTGTTCAACTTTCACTAACAATTGTAAATAACGGTTGTAAATAAAAAACGTTAGCAGCTGAAGAGCCGACCCATCAGTTACGAGTAATACTAATGTTGATCATTCTAAAACATATGAATCGGGCAAGCCCTTTTAAGACAAAAATGAATAAAGCTACATGTATCACCGTTAAATTTCAAATGTATGCAATGTAAAAGTAAAATATCTAAATGTCATACATGCACTTTTTGTTAACACGTAAGACGTGAAATTGTCCACTCACTTGTAAACACAGTTATTGCTTTAACAGGTGAATGTGGACATCGCGACAATATATCAGTAACATTCACAGCTAGTTGGGATTGAAACCTTCCGACAATAGCAGATCCCGTATAACGGTGCGAGATGACTGGTGACTATTTTCTCCTATAGTCGCACACCTTTCGATGAAATTTGACAGCATGGTGCATAAAACTGTGTATAGTAAATTAGTATCACGAGGTTTTGAACAGGTGAACGGACATGGAGGGTGGTCAAACATGTGTCACCTTCCTGTAGTGGGATATAACACTTATAGTACGTGTCATTTACACAACCCACAACCGACTGTCGTAGAAACTGAGTTAAACTGACATCAGAAATCTACTGACCAGGTGTTAACTTACCGATCAGTGGATAATTCAGCGTTTATGTGCACCCTTCACATATTTCGTATTCGTATCTTAATCAAATGGAGGCGAGAGGAATACAAGAGGTAAAGGAATGGGAAATCTTGTCGTTCGTTCAGAAAATAAAATAGTTTATGTTAATTGAGGATTTAGGAATCAGAAGTTGTTAGTAAACCTGACCTTTTCCCCGCTGAAATTGAATAGACTTATTTTCGGAGTTTTTTCTTGACTAATGCAGCCACGTGGACTATTTACTCCAATTCCATACTAATTAATGTATTCAACAATATTCTTATTAAGTAAAAAGGCAAGCACGTTCCTAACCAACACAAAGGTGCCACTGAAGTGTCGTGCAAACATTGCTCTCATTATTCCCTTTGTTATTCAAATTGCATTCAGACAAAAATTGAAAGGTTTTATACTAAGATTTCCTGTCCCCAACAACATAGAACACAATACAACTAGATCATGCAGTACCAACACCTTGATCCGTCTCCGAAATAGAGCCTTCCTTTAAAATAACCCATAAACTAGAGCCTTCCTATAAAATAACTCATAAACTAGAGCCTTTCTATAAAATAACTCATAAACTAGAGCCTTCCTATAAAATAACTCATAAACTAGAGCCTTCCTATAAAATAACTCATAAACTAGAGCCTTTCTATAAAATAACGGTTATGATAGCATGGAGATATGATAAATTTACATTACAATATGATCCAAATTGTGTGTTGAAGTTCGGCAGCGTTTGTCATATTATAGTGTATGTCGCAAGCATATGAACGCATGCATAAAAAACAATTTGACACTATCTCAATATATGGGATATACATGTATACACATAACCGCACGCGTGTGTTAATGGTGTGAGTATATCGAACGATTGCAATGTAAGGTCAGCACGCGTTCAGTCAATACCCTAAGTGTTATCCTTACGCGACAAAGGCATGCACATAATCACCAAAATTCAGTCATACCAGAGTGCTCAGTTTCAGGTAAAAAACGCATAGATTTAACCATAAAAATAGGAAATGTTAAGCGATAATTGCCATAGCTGCTTAAATTTAATACCGACACCAAACATGCAGTCATACACGTAGTTCAGAATAATGTACCCAATTACTGGTATATGTAACCATTTTAAGGCTTTTTTTGTACAATACTTTGTGCACAGCGCTACTACGTCAATAAAGCAATGCTAAGTACATATGCCAGCATGCATTAATCAATGTCGCAACCATGTGAGCCCCTTTCTGGAATATCGACTTACATGTATCCCAACTCGCGGAACGCAATGTGAAAATAAGAATTAGCCACGCCATACACACGTTATGTCGCGCGCATATGGACGCACTTGAAACGATATCAATATCGCACGCTCGGTATGGAATATATATTCAGAATCCTTCCCCACATAGTGTCTCTACATCCCTGCAATATGGGAGGGGTCGGTATTTTCGGAACACCGGGTTCGACCCTTTTTATTTTTCGGGAATTGGGATAGTCAGATTTAATTTTCCAGGAATAGGGAACAGAATTCCACCGGGACCCGGGAACGGTTGAAATTATTTTCCGGGACCCGGCAAATTGTCCCCAATTAATCAGAATTAATCAGGATTTGGGGTAACTTGACCAGAACATTTGGCTAGATAAGGATTAAAAAAAAAAACAAGCTATTTTGTGTTACGGTACTAATAATTGAATCGGGTTCGAATATAATAAGCTGTTGTATCTGGTGACTTGTGTACATCCGTGTTGTCTCCTATTTCTCAGTTGGTTTGTGGCTTGGTTTTTCATACCAACATTCCAGTTATGGGGCACAATCTCAGATCACAAACCGTCTTAGATATATTGAGACCACATGAATTTGCATACATCACCTGGACATTTAGGGAATACTTGATTTGCGGTGGTATTGATTAGTGCAAAGAGTGTTCTGTTGATTCTGTTCAATGCATTTGCATATAGGTTCGCATTTTATGTCATGTAAAATTATGTAATTGACCAGACAGTAGCCGGTAAATCATAAGATAGCATAAAAATACAATATATGTACTTTGATCTACATTACTTGTGAATATTGTATGTTTTGTCGATACTCTATAATTATATTTTAATTCCTGGGAACTGGCTTTTTTGTACTGGGAACTGGGATTTGCTTTTAATTCCTGGGAACTGGGAAATGGCATATTTTTTTCCTGGGAACTGGGATTTGCTGATTTATTTCCTGTGAATCTGGGATTGGACCTTCCCCCCGTCCCCCCCCCCCTCATATGGGTGTTGGTAACACAGTTTCTTCAATAAAAGTGCAAAAAAATAAGTTCTAAACTCATAGACTTACTAGTAACCACACAACCTGGAAATTTTAAGCATTTTAGTGACTACATGTATTTGTATTTTTCCTGCAATATCTGTTTAACCTTTTAATGATGATTCTTATGCCACATTATATATTTTAATGCGTTCTTACACCACTTATTATCACACTGCGCTGGCACATCGATAAAGGTCTTTCAGTCTATATTCTAGGATGCGTTGATCATTGTCGCAACCATATGGGCGTCCCTTCCGGAATATCAACATACCCAACTCTGAAACGCATTATGAAATTAAGAAATAGCCACCATTGGACTTCGTACCACTAATATATAGGCAGACTGTTTGCATATTTTATGTCGCAAGCATGTGAACGCACTTGCCACCATATCAATATCACTCGCTTGGTATGAAATAGGTATACAAAGCCACATACATGACATTGTGTGTGTTCATGTCATCAGTTTATCGGACAAGTGTGTGTATTCATGTCGTCAGTTTATCGGACAAGGGCAATGGCGTAATGATAGCTTGACCTGTCAAATACAAATCGACGATCTCGTGAATTTCATAAACATTCCGCAAGTAACACACATGTACAGTTATGTGTTTATCACACGAATATAACTATTTTCTAACTAACCCCACCACGTCTCTACATCTCTGCAAGATGGGTGTTGGCTAACAGTTCCTTCAACTTGTCAACTCATCGATTTAACCAAAACACTGGATATTTGATAGTGATTTAATATCATCTAATGGTCAACAAAGTACCAAATTACTGAGATACAACCCATTCTGATACTGTATACACACGTCAGTAAGGTCGGGGTGGGGGGCTGATGCACATTCTTGTTAAAAATGGGCACTGGGCTACTCACAAGGACCCCCTGAGCAACAATTCAGTTAGCCTTCGGGTGCCAACCTACATTCATATTTTATACCAATACAATGTTTTGTACTGAATATAAATGTGTTTCATTTATATTGCTAAAAAGATAAAATCGCATGATAATAACCAGAAAGTCACAAGTTAATGTTGTTTACACTGATGCTAATAAAATATAATACACTAATTCTTACTAAAACACAACATTCAGATGTAGGTGAACAATAAGTAACACATCCTTAGATTTTATTGATTTGATACCTCTTTGATTGCTCCAACAACTAAGAATAGAATACGATGTGTATAATTCACAACAAAATTAACATAAGTGTATACTATTATACATCATTATTTTTTAAGAAAAACAATTTGAAAAAATAATGAAAGCACAGATGTGCTTGAGTATTTTCTATTCCACACGATACAAAGACGTGACTGTTTTCACCTTCCAAATGCTAAAAAAAAATGGGAGTGGGCTTATCTAAAAGGACCACCCCATGTTTTATTTAGGGTAAAACACCCAAATTGGGCTTTATCTTCAAGGATGGGCTTACTGGTGGGTGTATACAGTATGTGTGCTAAACTAGAGTTTGGCAGGGAGGCTCAATTACAATCAGTTTCGCCTATTGGTATAACCCGTATTTATGGCTCAAATTTGTCAAATGGAACATGACAAACATGGCAAGAATAACAAAATACTACCAGGCATCTCATTCTAATAACAATATACCCCACTGTGGTATTCTGGCTTGTTGGTGTATTTGGATTTAGTTCAAAACATTGTAATCATAGTGATGGCACCATTATTTTAATAATCAGAAGTCAATCACATCATCTAGGAGTCTTCTTTGATTACACTTTATGTAAGATATAACCTTCAGGTGTAAATTATGGCGTTTTCCAAATGTAATACAAGATATACGCTCTTCAGAATAGAAGGAGTGTATATTTTCCTAAGAACAAGTGGATCAATACTCTGTATAATAATAAGATATTTTGCTCTGGAGAAAGAAATACCCATCAACTTCCTGGAGTAATTTCCTTTGTGAACACAGGTTCAAGAATCACCATATTTACAGAGCCTTGGATTACCTCCATCCCAAAGGTATCTATTGCACACATTGCGACTACATGTACCTCATATAATTTGGAACGAAAATGTGTCCTGTTATCTTGCATTTCCCAACACATCATTGAAGTTCATTCTAGTATTATAAGGAAGCTGGAATTGCAATTTTGCAAATTCTGAAAAGACGTTGGTTCATGTCTTGTCGCTTCTTCATATTCTTGTCGATATTTTCTTTGCCAGTGACACACATTCCATCATGAGACCTCATGGGGTAACACAGAACATATTGGCTTTGACCCATGTGTCATCATAGTCATGAGACAACAGTTCCAATTAATCACTGCTTGTGAATGTGAATTTTTCACCTGTTTAATGAAGTTATCTGACACCATTTGCAAATTTAGTCGGAAACAAGTATATGTCAGATCAGAGTTGAACTTCTGATAGTTTGTGTGATAAGTACGTTGTAGATCTGAAGTATCTTGAGACTGAAAATAGAAATGAAACAGTTTTGAGTATACAATGTACATATCACATTAATCTGGACATGATTTTACAAGTCTGGTTGAATAACTGATCAAATGTATGCTGCATTATAAGTACTATGGCTTGTTTTCGAGTGAGTAGTTTGAACCGCTAAATAAATGACTAAAATACTTCCATTTGATTCTGACCGGCTTGAACTATTACAACATGTATATGATTCGTAAGTGAATTTAATATTATTGCTGTCATCATTAACAAGACAGTCAAAGACTGTGGGTCGCTCACCAGACTGCAAAGACTGATAAGACTGGGACTCTGGAGACCATAACAGTCAGAGCTTTTCATAATCACTTTAAAAGAAGTAGATCTAAACAGGATATGTGGATAGAGAGGCTTCATGTATGTAGATCGGTGAATACCTACTTTTAAATTACCAACTGCATACTACTGATCACCCCGCCCCACTCCTCCAGCTCATGTCCCCTCCCAACCGGGATCCAAACTATCTAAGTATTATGTTGGAATTTCACAACCAACATCTCACAAACTTTCTCAATTGTTGGACATTTCCAATCTCACAAGCGCCTTTTTATAAAACTATTTAGACATGTTTGAAGCACAATTATCCATGGACCCAAAAACACCATATAGGTATGTCAGATTAATCAGTCAGGTAGTTCCAAGGTAGATGTTTTAATGAATTTTGTATTTTAATGATTTTATTAGACGCAAAAGTGTTAAGTCCCCATAGCCCCGTCATTTCTTAACAGGTTGAATCATGTTAACAAATCTGATTCTCAGTCATTAAGGATCCTCCATACTATATGTGAGCTAAATAGTCCAACCTCTCTTGAGACTATATAGACATACAGTTATGTCCCTGGTCCCACCCTATTTCATCTGGTAACCCCATCTGAATAAATTTGAAACCCCATTTAAAACAAGTGACCCCATTTGAACAAATATGAACTCCAGTCACCCAAGGACCCTTCTTACCAAATATGAACCCATTCAACCTAATAGTACATGAGAAGAAGTCGTTTGAAGAGTGACCTCATTTGAACAAATCTGAATGTGAGTCACCTAGGGAACATCCACACCAAATATGAACCCATTCAGTCTTATGATCTTGATAAGATGTTCAAAGAATTGTTGACAGATCGATGGATGGATAGACAGATGAACAGGTGACACATGAGAAGTGATGACTATTGCTTTGTCTCAGGCGAGCTTAAAAATTACATTTCATTGAACAAATCTGTAAATCCCCCCCAACACTGTGGGGACATCCCTGCAAGGATATGACATTATCTTATTATACCAGTAGAGTACAGCATAGATACATGTTATGTGGGTGGGGCAGAGCTAATTCTCTTACCTCTGCCCCTATTTGAACAAACATGAATCCCCATCTCTGATATCTATTCATCTAATAATTTTAAACATTCGCTTTTAAGAGTTGAAGTTAATTAATTTTCCAAAAAGGACCCCATTGGAACAGATCTAAACATGCCACCAAGGATCATGCAAATATACTTGATAGTTGTTAGAATTACTATGGAGGGAAAACGTTATGGCTCTGGCAACTCTCCTATTTGACCTGATGAACTTATTTGAACAAATATGAATGTGAGTCACATACAGGTAGGGAATTCATATAGATCTCGAGAATAAAACAATTGTTGATGGATGGATGGACATAACAATGGATGGAAGGACACTCTGACAGACCAACAGTTTTAATCCAATATACCTCCCACTTTTTTGTCCATAAAAAGGTATAATGATTTCACATAGATAAGTGGTTAAGAAAATAATATTGGAACAGCCAAGCGTGAATTTAGTTTGTCTGAGGTCCCAAAAGGATGAATGTAGTGATGCTATTCTGTAAGATGGGCTAGCATCACCAAATTCACCATCTGGGAACCCAATTTTACTTAGTCATCAACTGCTATGGGAGACCTAGGGATAGACAGAAGTTCTCCAGCTGAAGTTGGTGGCATATGACAGTATCAACACCCATTTGACACCTCAATTATGCATTTTGAATCTAAACAGAAGGAAAAAAAGCTGCTAAAAATGTCAATTTGAGACTCTAGATACTTCCCAGAATATGAGGCCTAAGCAGAATGAGGTCCTCAATGGGTTTATTTAGCAATGCTAGCCTGCTGTGCAGGGTAGCATAATTAAATTCATCCTCTGTGAACCTCATTCTACAAATGCCAGACACACTTAATTACAGCTTTGAGAAAAGGAATTTAATCTGATATTAATGACCAGGGCATTGTAAACAATCATGGTGCTACATTGACAACTTTAGAAAACAAATGTTCAACTATTAATCTCATTTAAATTAAGAATGACATGAATACCTCCCAGGGGACTCTACCTATAGCCACAGAAGTTCTGTTATATATATATATGGCACAGTTTTATAAACAACATGTGTCATGTCTATCATGCTTGGTGGTTCAGAGCAGAGATGGCTTGGGAATGCAAGGATATGGAACATACTGAACATTTCTGAACATCTGTCTGTTCGTGTTTTCTCCCAAACCCCTGATTTCAACCAAATTTAGTGGGGTGATTAGAGGTACCTACCCCCCCCCCCCAAGATGTAATGTCATAAGTTCTTCAAAATTTTAATAAAATGTTTTTTGTTATATTTAAATAAAAAATATTTTATTTAATAAAAAAAAATTATTTATTAAAAATAAAATATACATAATTTGTTTTGGGTTAAATTGAGCAATAAGTTAAATCTAAAAAAAAAAATTCTTCAGATTTATGTCCATAGCCCCACCCACATTTGAACAAATCTGAACCAGTCACCCAATGTACCCTCATACCAAATATGAACCCATTCGGCCTGAATACTTCAGAAAAGAAGTCGTTTTAAGAATTACTATGTGGAAAAATAGTTATGGTCCTGACATCATAATTATTTGACTTGGTGCCCTCATTTGAAGAAATCTGAATTTAAGTCACCTAGGGAACATCCAAACCAAATATGAACCAATTTGGCATCACGGTTCCAGAGGAGAAGATGTTCAACGAATTGTTGATGGACGGACGGATGGACGCACTGGCCAGAGTATACTTGTGGAGTGACCGCACATAGCTATGAATACTTGTGGGATGCGATCTTTTGTTTGAGTAACTTGTGGGGTGCAACCCACAACTGACGATTTTTTAAAGAGCTGAGATAACCGGACCTACTCTCATGTGCCTAATTATAGTGTCAGCATGATTATTAATTTTGGAGAAAATTCCCAAATGATCACTATTATTTGGCATTGAGACATAGAGTGAAATTGCCATCACTATCATTAATTTCAGCCTAAATCCCCACCCATCACTATTATTAGGCCATCACGATTATTAGGCACCTGAGAGTACTCCATCGTGAGACAGGAATGTTCCACTGATTCTCCCTCCATATCATATAAGGCAAAGCTGAAGATAAACCGCTCTTTGTTGATAATTATTAGTGCCACTTTAAGTGATCTAAGAACCACGGCACCTATCCCATGACAATCCCTTGATCAAGATAATGAAGATATCCATTTTTACCAATGTTCCTAGATGTCTAATAATTCAATACTAAACAGTCTTTATTAAATATCTATCTTTGTTCATATAATGCATTAGCCCCTCCCCCTCCTTTATATCATATGAGGTCAAAGGGACCTATGACATAACATTCTCCTAGTTAATTTAAACGCGTGTAACAGTTTTCAGCTCTGTGGGTCCAACCATTTTAGTTGTAATTAATTATATTAATCACAACTTCACAAGAGCCGCTTTAAATCATCTGATGTCAGGGGCACATTTTAACAATTTACCTACATGTATTGGTAACAAATATTTAGCTCCCATGGTTCAACCGCTCGGTCGCCATTAGCCGGACAGACAAATGAACAAACATAATTGAGTTTTAATAACATACTGATTGATAGGGCCCATAGGGGAAAGTAGAAAGGTTAGCGTGGAGTCCCAGTAAATTTCAGATTCCAGGTCACACATGAGAGTATGCCTCTGGAGTGTATATCCATTGTATACAGACTGGTAAATATGCAGCTTTAAGGCATCATATTGTTCAGTTGTTTTTATAATTTCTGAGTCAGCTGACAAAATTTGATGACATTCTGAATCTTCTTGATTTGTTCAATATTATCACCATCCCAATTTTTAAATCCCTGGCTATCATGTTTAAATTAAATTAATTAACTAAAATTGCTGTCACCAGAACCTATTTGAATGTGTACTACCAGTATTTCTTTTATGACACACATTCAAGTTTGACAGTCACATAAACCTTGTATATATGTAGGGGAAATAAAGCAGTGATTAGAACTCCACATCACTGTATAGGAACTGTTACATCGGAAATCGTTCTATCGCCGGTAGTGTGATGGTTCTTGCCTGATTTGTTACGGTTCCTTATGATTGAAAATAATCATTTTTGTGACAAAATCACGCATAATTATAGATATCTTGAATATATTAAACTTTCCTGAATGAACAGAAGCTGAGGAAGTGCCGTGTTATCGAAACCTGAACTCTAGACCACAATTAACTCGGTATAAGCGAGTTAACGCGTAAATATCAACATGTTACCACTGAAATTCAAGCCACGTGGACGCAATTTCTTTGTTTTTCGTGGCGTATAAAATATGAAACGCATTCTGAAGACAAACACTGACTATAAAGTGTACCCGTGTTATTCTTTTGTAAAATAGCTGAGAAAGTATCCCGATAGGGGTTGATAATTGGGAGCTGTGACCTCGTAATCAACACGGGTGCGTGTTACGGTTCTATTTCAAACCGATCATGGCTGTGACGGTTCTGTCCATGAGATTTATTCGAACGATTTCTGCACTTGGGTCCGAAAATCGTCTTGTGTATCTGACATTTTAAACCAGATAATGACTGTAGCTTATGTAATTTGCATAATAGAACAGATATATTAAGAAATAACACAATAAATACCTAATACGGGAGATTAAGTGACATTAATAGGCAGAAATAAAATATTGAAAGTCCCGATGGGTATAGTATCATAATCATGCCCGCCTATATAAATGATCAATGGTAATATAAATCTACCCTCAGGAGAATATGATATGTTATATTCATTTACTTAATCTGGGCATTATTGAAAGATCCAGGTGTGACAATATTTCAATGCCAGCGCCATCATATTTCCTCCTCTGAAGTCCGCCTGAGGGACATTTACACATGTTTGTCGCCCAGACATGAATATAACTTATGAAATCACGTTCAACTGAATCACTGATAGGTTATGACGTTATTGGGGTGGTGGTGGGGGGGGGGGCTTGGGGAGGGGTGCTTAATTGGTGTCTATCCCCAACTTTGGTCAAAATGTTCAACAGTTAGAAATTTCTTATCTTACAACAGATTGGTTTGAAATTTAACACCAACAATATGTTGAAATTGTTCTCTTAATTTGATTTGACAACAATTTAATAGTGGGGATTTTGTCGTTTTTAGACTAACATTTCATACTTTCCTACACTTTAAACATGTAATCAACCATATTTGACATATACAAATGGACACCTCTTCTTTAGAGTTGATCCAAAACTCATGATGGGTGGACATGAAGTAGGGAGCAGGTGTGATCTAGTTTTCTATATCACATTTACCCCCTCCCCAATTGGCAAGAAACTGGTTAAATGGACAAATAATCTAATTCCATTTAATTAGTATGCTTTGTATTAAATAATGTATGCTCTTTTGCAAAATAAATCATCTCTCTCTCCATCTGTTGGGAACATATCCAATCTTGTTGGGGTGTGGGCGCCAGGTTGGAAACTTCCAACACTTGGGAATCTTGAAGCCAGTCTATATGTTTTTTGCAATTTTCAGGTTCAGATATCCACATTTTCTCACTGGGCCCATGTATCCTGAGTTTCTCCCCCGGTTTGCATGGTGGCCAATCAAAGGCTACTGATCAATTCACTTCAGAATGGTATACAATCTAGAGCTATAATGTGTCATGCAGTTGGGGAAAACCAAAGCCCAGGCCTTGTGCATGAGTGCTCACTTGACACGTTAGTAGCGAGGAATAATAATGTGCCTTGTAATAGCCAGGTTCAGACACACATAACACTAATTTTTAATGATTCATTTGTATGAATGTTTAGCTAATAATTCAAACAATCTGTTACTGCATGTTGAATTTAATAGCTGAGTATTCCTACAAATGAATCAATAGGATTCAAGTCGCTGCTCTTTATAGCACATTTAGTCATCAAAGAATTAACATCCATATAATAATATTTGTAACTGCATGATTCTTTTCTCTTGTTTGTATGTTACTGCTTGTTGAACTTAATAGCTAAGAATTCCTACAAATTAATCAATAGGATTCAAGTCAATTCTCATTACAGCGCATTTAGTAACCAAAGGTTTAACATCCATATAATAATATTTGTAACTGTAGGATTCTTTGCTTTTTTATATCTTCTATTAAAAAATCAGAGATCCCTAGTCAATCTAAAATATGATTGAATGGAAGATTACCGTGCTTGTATATGCTTTAATAGCTGCATATTCTAGAATTCTAGAATTTAACCTAGATAATCAGCACCCAGCAAGCGGATGCCCGACATAAACTTCATAAACTGCGTAATCAGAGCATTGTATGGGTGTCAACTAACTTTGAACGTCTTATTTTTGGCTTTTTGTTGAGTAAAATACGTCTACGAAAATAGACAACACTAGGCGATGTGCCCGGCCCTCTTCGTCCGGGCTATTTAGGGATTTGTTTTGTGATCGTATCCGCCTGGGCAAACTATTGTTCGATCGGCCCGGAAACATGCCTATATGAGCGAATATGGTCAAGGTCAAGAACATGGTCGCACGTGAAATTCGACCCACCTATATTGTTCCCGGGATCAAAGTAGGCCTACATTATACCAAATTTGAGTCGGATTGGTCGAGGTCCAGAAACATGCCTATATGAGCGTATTGAGAGAGGTCAAGGTCAAGGACACGGTCGCAAGTGAAATTGGACCCGCCCATATTGTTCCCGTGATCAAAGTAGAACCAGCTACCAAATTTGAGTGGGATCAGTCGAGGTCCAGAAACATGCCTATATGAGCGTATATGAGCGAGGTCAAGGTCAAGGACACAGACGCACGTGAAATTGGACCCGCCCATATTGTTCCCCGGATCAAAGTAGGCCTACACACCAAATTTGAGTCGGATCGGTCGAGCATACATACATACAGACAGAAGTTCCAAAAATATATAATAGATAAAATACAAGACAGATAACTCTATATATCCCGTCTACGCTCACGCGTTACGAAGTCCAGCGCAATGAAATTTCACTATTGTTAACCGGCTGTTGACTCATGGAAATGTCGGACCTGCAAAACGCGTTATTTTTCAAACTAGCTGGCGACTTTGTGAGTTTTGATAGGCGTAACACAGCTTATTGGATAAGCATAGAAAGGCAGTGTAATTCGTCGAAATTAATGACAAGTGGTGCAGATTTCAACTTAATGCATAGTTTGTTGTGTTTATCTTTGTATACTTTCACAAAATTGGCAGTTTGAACCATGTACCATGGCAAATATTAGCAATAGTTTTACCCGTATAGAACGATTAATGGAGATAGAACCGACTCGATCAGGATTGAACCCAAACAATAATCAAAATTCGCGGTTCTTGTCGTTGTTATGACTCGCACAATGAAATTTTCATTATTAACACGCTCATTGGTGCCACAGATTGTTATGGGATCGAAAATAACTAATCGAGTTATCACATAGATGCCTCAAAATTGCGTTTTAACTGTCAAAAAGTCGTGAAAATGTATAATTTCGATCAGCAAGAACCGTCACAAATCAGGCAAGAACCATCACAAACCGGCGATAGAACGATTTCCGATGTAACGGTTCCCACACAGTGGCAGGACATTTTCGAAAAATATGATATTGTGTTTGGTATTGTTCTGAATATTTATTCATTGGTATAAATACACTAATTTGGATAACAAAATCGGCTTCTGTTGTTGTTGTGATTGAATGATATCGAATCTTATTGTATAACTTTAAAATAGTTGAGGTTAACATTTCGATGGGGGCCATGCTTGACAGTGCCCCGTCATTGCTGGAGATCAATTGTAGTGGTAGAGTTGTATGCCATCATGTGGTAGTAGTACAGATAGCATACAATTATACTCGTACAATGCACATAGTTGGAAATAAAACTTTAAATTCTGTTATGCTTTATCCCACCGATTCACCTGACCATGCACATTGGAAGCCAAATTTCCTTTCAGCAAAAACTATTGCGGTCGGGAAAATGTGGGCCAGTCGGAAGATAAATATTGTTTTTTTGGGCCTTATTATATAAATGTACAGGCCATACATTTAATTGTACCCTGCTGGACAAAACAAGTGTCCACTTAACTGCGGTGCGGTTAGCATTGCCACCGAGCCGAAATGAAACTACATTGCGGATCAACCAGCTAACTACAGTTAGTCACGCGGTGTACTTGCTGTTCGGTCATGGTATAGTTTCTGCGGTGTGCGTTCATTAAACTGAAAAATGACGATACAAATCAGAAATCATATCATGCCGTTCGGCCGTGGTGCAGTTGTCGTTCGACCATGGTATACTTTCCGTCCGGCCGCAGTGTACTTGCCGTTTGGCCATGGTGTACTTATCGCTCGGCCGCGGTGCTCAACTGCAGTTACAAACTCTGACACCACAGCCCTACTTAGGCAAATACACAGCGGTTCCAATAGACACTTGTTTTATCGACCGCGCCCAATGTTTATGTTTTCAAACTGAGAGATAACTCCAAGATGCAAGTTAATTTTTTTAGTTATTTCGTTAAACTATTACGGTACTTTTACAAAATATACCAGTCTTGTCTAAAAATTTACACCACAAAGACACAAACTTTGCAAAACGTATCAGAAATTCTAAACTCAGGGTGAGTGGGCTTGGGGAAGCGGATGGCTCTGTACAAAAAGTCAGCCCAAAAAAATCACCTGTCGTATTTAAATAATTCCAGATATTGCCTTGAAGTGCACACTTATAGCCAGTTGAAGATGAAGTGCCATTATGTCATTGCAATTTTAGCAAATGTTGTCAATCAATTTACCAATACCAGAGAATGTTTTTTCAACACAAGTAGTCAAGTACGTTCATTTTTTTCTGAACTTACTTGGTCAACACTAATTCTTTTCAATACACTGTATTTACTAGTAGTAGTACTACACTGTAGTTCGCTAACAAGATTATCACTGGCGTCGTTAAAGTTAACAATGTTCGAATCTATTTCCAACAATCGATTCAAGCAATTTCTTTTTAGGCTACAACAAATTTAATTGGTCTCGTGTAATAGAACCCTTCGTATAACTTTGTTTATAAATCAATCCTGTCATTCGACTCATTGTACACATAAAAACAACAGTTAAACTGAGATAACTGTTTGTTTCATTCAGAATTGAATTGCGAAGTTATGAATCTATGGCAAGCCGTTTTCACATTTTCGATTGATTTGGACTTAAGTCCAATTATTTGGACTTAAGTCCAAATAATGGACTTAAGTCCAAATAGCGAATTGGGCTTAAGTCCAAATACCACATAATTGTGAATTCGGCGAGAAATTGTACTTAAGTCCAAATGAATTACACTTAAGTCCAAATACCGATATTTTCATCTATTTGGACTTAAGTCCAATTCCTCGCCGGATTCACAATTATGTGGTATTTGGACTTAAGTACAATTCATTTGGACTTAAGTCCAATTCATCTGTATAAGAAATACCCCCGTCAGATATTAAGCAGGTAGATAAAATACCACCCCTTGCTCTTTATAATTTTAACCTGATAAAAAAGTTACAACTTATGTACAGGGTCCACACTCGATCGAGGCTGCATGCACTAATGGAATTATGGCTGCTAATTTGTTTAAATATTTGACCAAATTTATAGAAATAGTTGGCTAAAGCGTATGTTAACACTGAGTCTGAGCGATATATAATGTAAATTATTTTTGCAATTTCCTTCTGACCAAGCTAATTGATGCGAAGAAGTCTCTGAAGAATAGATTGACAAAGTTAACTGAGGCTGTGCTTCACGCAGTCATTACAATAGCAATAGCAGGGGAGTCAATCTATTGTTTTGCCATAATTCGACTTTCGAGTACACCCTTATTACATTGAGTTTGAAAGCCGAGCAAATTATACAAATAAGACACTTAGTAAATGCAATAAACGAAACTGCGTGTAGCCTACACTACATGCTGTCAAATAACAATTGAATCAAGTCGTGAATTAATTTTACTTCATTCATGCATCATGCAGTTAGCATTTATTAAGATGCCAATTCGGATTCGAAACATTTTCAATCTCGGCATGCCGAAAACAAGCCACGTGGCAAAGGGGACGTACGGAGTTAGTCTTGATTGACAGCCGTCTTGTGTATGCTTGGAGTCAGGAATGCCCTGGTTAGTACGGAGTTTGACTGTCAATCAAAACTTGCAGGAATATACCATTACAAAGAAGGGGACTATCGTTTCAAACCAGATGAATTGGACTTAAGTCCAAATGAATTGGACTTAAGTCCAAATCAATTCACTAATTGGACTTAACTCCGAATAATGGACTTAAGTCCAAATCAATCAAAAATGTGAAAACGGCTTGCCATATAAATCAGGCTATGACTTTGCACTTTGAGGCAGAGGCGAGGGTCAGTAACTAAGTAAGCTCACACTAGCTCATCGACTCAGGTCAGATTCGGTCTGGAATTGCTCTAATTTGTTACATTCGCGGACAAACAAGGTCGACTATACTATATATTGATCACTCACCTTGTATATCATACGAAGGCACGTTTGTTTTGGTAATTCCTCTGATGGGCGAATAACAACGCCGAGGTGGTGCCTGATTTTCAAAAAGTCACGATTGTTTGAATATAATTATTTGTCTAACAACCGTCCGCGAGTAACCTTAATTCTGATTGGTTAAGATGAACGCGATTGTCCAATCGCTGCATACGTGGCTTGGAAAGAAGAGTTCAAAGTTCAAAGTGTGTGTCGGGGTCATGGATATATTTAGAAACACAATGTTTCGTTCAACGGTATTGCAGATTCAAAGCTTTCCCAGCGTCGAGTGTGTGTATGTGCCTTACTTACAGAGCCAACTGGCTTGGCCGCTTCGCGGCCTACGCCTACGTTGGCTTATTATATATTTTGGAAGATATGTGAGGGTGAGTGTGTGTGTGTCTGTCTGTCTGTCTGTTCGCGATGGACTCGAAAACGACCAAACCGATTTTGATGAAACTTGGTATATGAGGCTACTTTCGCCCGTGAAGTGACATGGGCCTATTAATTTGCCCGTGCGACGTGACCTTGACATTGAAATCGGGTCATTTCAAGGTCAAACGCCCGAATATCACGGGATTTTGATGAAACTTGGTATATGGGGTACTTTCGGCCGGGGAGTGGCATAGGCCTATTAATTTGCCCGTGCGACGTGACCTTGACCTTGTAATCGGGTCATTTCAAGGTCAAACGCCCGAATATCACGGGATTTCGATAACAATTAGTGTCTAGGGATACTTTCGTATGGGGAGTGTCGTAAGCCTATTATTTTGCCCGTGCGACGTGACCTTGACCTTGAAATCGGGTCAATTCAAGGTCAAATCGCGAATTTTGATGGGATTTCGACGAAATTTGATCCGTAGGGTTACTTTAGTCCACTGGGTGTTTTGGATGGCTCGAGTCGTGACCCCGACCTGACATTGACCTTCAAAATGATCAATTCGAGGTCAAATCGGGTAAAACCGGATGGATTTCGACGGGTACTTTTGTCGGGTACTTTTGTCCGGGCAATTTTTTGGACGGGGCAAATCGTGACACCACCTGACCTTCACCTTCAAAATGGACAATTCAAGGTGAAAGCCCGGGCGAAGTCGGGTCACCTTCTAGTATTATATATTTCTAGATTTAGTTACAAACTTTATACCTTTATATTGTACAAAGAAATGTTTGACAAATGTATCTATATCAATATTACCATAGGGGTCATTAAAAATTAGACACGACGAAACAAAATTTTTAAGGGAGCATGTGATTGTGAGGAATAATAGGATCATAGGTAAATTTAATTTATGGACGCTTGTTAATTTTCATTGGACTACATGTGTCAGGTAAATTTTTATATTTCAAATGATGACAGGAATGTGGAAAGTTGAACTACCCAAGTAATACTGGCTATCGGCACGAAGAGATATACATGTATATAAAAAGCAAAATAGAAGATGGCTGCTGGCGACCATGTTTTCCAAAGAAATTCAAATCATTCAATAGCTCCCATCTAGTGGTCACCCCGAAGATCAATATGAAGTTTGGTGACTATCAGATGAGGGATGTGGGATGTAGAGGTGCTAAAGAATTCAGTCATACAAAGAGTGAGATACAAAATTGCTGTCTGTGATCATGTTTTTAACTAAATTCTGAAAAAATAGATTACTCTCATCCTGGTTATCCAGAAGATCATTGTGGAATCTGGTGACAATAGGACAATGGATGTCGTCTGTAGGATCAACCAAATTATTTAGCCATAAAAATAGTAAAACTCAAGATCACCGCTGGCAGTGATGTTTTCACAAGGAAATTTTGAGAAAAAAATATTGCTCCCATCTAGTGGTGACCCAAAATATCCACATGAGAAACAGTTCTCCAATAAATGCTGGTTGCAGGGTGCGCCAATTGATTCAAATTTGAAATTTAGCAGGGTGTACTGCTGGTGGCCATGTTTTTCCCGCAAATTTGATAGACTAATGAACAAAACCACTGAATCCGTTGAATCAATATACATACACACACACACACACACACACACATATATATATATATATATATATATATATATATATATATATATATATATATATATATACTAGAAGGTGACCCGACTTCGTCCGGGCTTTGACATTGAATTGTCTATTTTGAAGGCCAAGGTCAAGTGGGGTCACGATTTGACCCGTCCAAAACACAGTGCCCGAACAAAAGTACCGACAAAAGTACCCGTCGAAATCCATCCGGTTTTACCCGATTTGACCTTGAATTGTTAAGGTCAGGTGGACCAACACCCCAAAAATGGTGGAAATCGGCCCAGCGGATACCGGGAAATCGGCCCAGCGGATACCGAGATACCCTATGCATCAAATTTCGTCCGTAAAAATCCGCCAGTTTAACCCGATTTGATTTCCACTCAAGTATATAAACGCGCCTCATATACACACGCTCATTAATTATCAAGTTTCAACGTAAAGATAAATTACCATCGGTGCCCGAGATATCGCCAAGACGTCTGAAACAGTCAAATGCATCGGCCGGGTAAGAGTTAACGTGATCTAACTGTATGACCTCTAACGACGTCATAGAAGTTACGCATTGTTTTTACCCTGATAGAAGATCGTACCACTTCTTCTTAATAATTGAGGCAGATAACTAAAACGGATACATACATTTTATATATCGTTGGAAAGAGGAAACACGAAAGATTCTCATAGTGTCATTATTATGACTGGCATGTTATTATTCGCGCTGTTTCGAATCGATTTGTAAGCACCGAACTGAAATATATTAGCGCAAAACGGCGTAAAAACAGATTTGACCTCGGCACGTGAAAAGTTGACCTCGCACGGACAAATTAATAGGCCTATGTTAGTCCTGACCCGAAAATACCCCCACATACCAAGTTTCATCGAAATCGGCTGGGCCATTTTCGAGTCCATCGATTACACACAAACACACAAACACACAAACACACAAACAGTCTTCCAAAATATATAATAGACTAGCAGGTTAGCCCGCCACCGGCGGCTTGTCCGAAACATGACATTTTTTTATATATTTTTTTAAATTTTTAGCCCCACGCGTTTCAATAAGAAAAATTTGTACCCGGTAGCTCCACCAGTTTCGAGATCTGGTCTGCGTATGCGCGAAGCTGGCGTCACACGGGCTCGACGACCCGATAAAATTTGTACCCGGCGCAAGATACATTCACATGCCAAATTTCAAGTCGATAGCTCCACCCGTTTCCGAGATCTCGTCTGCGCATGCGCTGCACGGGCGTCGCACGGGCTCGGCGACCCGATAAAATTTGTACCCGGCGCAAGATACATTCACATAGCAAATTTCAAGTCGATAGCTTCACCAGTTTCCGAGATCTCGTCTGCGCATGCGCTGCACGGGCGTCGCACGGGCTCGGCGACCCGATAAAATTTGTACCCGGCGCAAGATAACAATTTGTACCCGGTAGCTCCACCAGTTTCCGAGATCTGGTCTGCGCATGAAAATTTGTACCCGGCGCAAGATACATTCACATGCCAAATTTCAAGTCGATAGCTCCACCCGTTTCCGAGATCTCGTCTGCGCATGCGCTGCACGGGCGTCGCACGGGCTCGGCGATCCGATAAAATTTGTACCCGGCGCAAGATACATTCACATAGCAAATTTCAAGTCGATAGCTCCACCCGTTTCCGAGATCTCGTCTGCGCATGCGCTGCACGGGCGTCGCACGGACTCGCCAATACGACAACGACCACCGCCTGGTCAAACTACACACACGTACCAAGTTTCGTCCCGATCGGTCGAGAATCGTAGATTTGTATGAAGTACAACACACACACAAACATAAATATATAAGAGAGATATGTAAATTAGATAGATTGTATTAAAATATATAGGAGAGATATGTAAATGATCTACACACCATTACTGGTGTTTGTCAAAGTTTAGTGGGGTATATCAATACTCATTCACGATCACATCATTGAGGTCCGGAGGGTGTGGGCTATCTCTCGAATACAAGGAGTTCTCAAAATATATAGAAGAGATATACACATATATCTCATATATATTTTGAAGACCTCTGTATGTCTGTCTGTATGTTTGTCTGTATGTTTGTCTGTATGTCATTTATACAACTCTACGATTCTCGACCGATCGGGATGAAACTTGGTACGTGTGTAGTTTGACCAGGCGGTCGTCAACGTCGTATTGGCGACCCCGTGCGACGCCCGCTTCGCACATACGCAGACGAGATCTCGGAAACGGGTGGAGCTATCGACTTGAAATTTTCTATGTGAATGTATCTTGCCCCGGATACGAATTTTATCGGGTCGCCGAGCCCGTGCGACGCCAGTTTCGCGCATGCGCAGACCAGATCTCGGAAACGGGTAGAGCTATCGACTTGAAATTTGCTATGTGAATGTATCTTGCCCCGGATACGAATTTTATCGGATCGCCGAGCCCGTGCGACGCCAGCTTCGCGCATGCGCAGACCAGATCTCGGAAACGGGTGGAGCTATCGACTTGAAATTTGGTTTTTGAATA
The DNA here is from genome assembly GCA_032622095.1 of Siphonodentalium dalli. NCBI lineage: Eukaryota > Metazoa > Mollusca > Scaphopoda > Gadilida > Siphonodentaliidae > Siphonodentalium > Siphonodentalium dalli. Next base: position 296,850,321 of record CP136064.1, read on the forward strand.
GCCCGGACAACGTCGGGCTCTCGACTTGAAATTTGGTTTTTGAATAGACCGGACAACGTCGGGCTCATCGGCCAGTCTCATATATATTTTGAAGACCTCTGTCTGTCTGTATGTCCTACGGGAATCGTCGACGTCGCATTTTGGACAAGCTCTGAGCACCGATTATCCACTCCCAATCATCAAAATCACCGCAAATGCCACTTCGGGGTTTAAGGCATTAACGATCTTTATATTGACCATATTCGGATGTGTTAAGGATTAACGCTCTTTATTACAATCGAAGCTGCTAAACGGCTACCCATGCGTAAAATACGGATGCAAAACGAAACGCGGAATGCAATTATCTCGATTAAAAAGGCAGAATGGGTTGTTGTGTCATATATGTCCTAGGAACAGGGGAATTTTTCATCGGGTCAGTCTTTGAGGGACGGGTACCATGAATGAATTCATGAAAAACAAAAGATGCGTGTTGTGCTGTCGTTTCGACCGATCGGGAGGAAACTTGGTACGTGTGTGTAGTTTTACCAGGCGGTCGTCCTTGTCGTATTGGCGGGCCGTGCGACGCCCGTGCAGCGCATGCGCAGACCAGAGCTCGGAAACGGGTGGAGCTATCGACTTGAAATTTGTTTTTTTGAATAGCCCAGACAACGTCGGGCTCATCGGCTAGTATATATATATATATATATATATATATATATATATATATATATATATATATATATATAGCTATATATATATATATATATATATATATATATATATATGTATGCATTGTTATCCACACTACTGGTATATAAAGGTACTGAAAATAACTATATTATACTGGTATACACAAAATAAACCATATATTATGGCTATGGGTTCTAATATCCGAACATGACAGCTGAGAACTTGGTGTGAATTGAAGAGTAGTGGGGTCTCCTCCACGTTAGAAACATGCCATTAAATAGCATAAGTATAATCTAGCTCGAAGACAGAAGTGATCCACCAAACCGCTCTTAATTCAACCAGGTCATCACACCCCATGTATGGTCGATCACATGATGATCTAGGTGGAATCGGGCTTCTCAAAGTACCGCCGGTACCACACATGCCGGTACCGGTATCGATACTTTGCTAGTACCGCGGTTCCGGTACCGGTACTGGCAAGTCATTTTATAGTTCTAGGTATATCTGGAGGTAATACAGTGCTGAAAATCACAAGCCACGAACTCTATTATTAACATGAACTACTGATAATTTGATATCAGAATAAAGAAACTATTTCGGGATATTAGATACCATTTTGGAACATACTAACAAACTTTCCCGTAGAGTTTAGTGATGCGCAAATGACAACATAGACAATTCAATCAACCAAAATGGAACTATTCGTTGCACACGTTTTGTAGTTTTAACTTATTGTTCTTCTGTGTGTGATAAACTGATAGAAAGTAACGCGACACACGTCGGTGGTTTTCACTTCACAATATTCAATAAGATTAAATGTATTTGCAAAGTCGCGCGGTCGGCCATTTTAAATCTAAACAATAATGAGTCAAGTTAGGCAACAATTTCTCTCCACGAGTTCCTATACCAAATATGAACTATCATGTCTATTCAGCAAATTACATGTACACTGTGCACGGTTCGTGGATATTCGTTCCCGATGTTATTATATAACTGGAGGTTCCATGAATCCCATTTAAATTCAAAATGGTCTACCTTATATATGCAAACTGACACGACATGGGAACGGGTACGTGTGTATGTGATTAATCAAAACGTGTGGTCCATACTTGTGGGTGGGGTCGTTGGTGAATAAATGATAAGACATTGTAACTGGGTTTAGTGTATAATTACCACAACTGGGCAAAAATAAAGGCAAAAACATAAGTTGCAATCACAAGTTCCCAACACAAAATAATCTTTGAAGTTTAAAACAATATCACAAGGCCGTGTTTTCAAAGAATTGGAATTCAACCATTGAAGAGTTATAATAGACACATAAAAACCAGGAACCACCCTTCCGTGACCGACCTGTCGCGCCGTGAATACAATCACGATCGATGTGCATCGCGTGTAGTTTAAAGAACGAAACTTGATACTACTGTATTTTGCCAAACAGCCTGCTGATCTACGAACGTGCATATATGCAACCACAGTACAGAGTACCGGCGGATATGCACACCAGCACCGTTACCGCAAAAATGCCCGAGTACGCGGTACCGGCACTGCGTACCGTTGAGAAGCCTGGGTGGAATTGTTGTATAAAAAACAGCACTACATGTAAATATAAAATAAAACAGTGCTACATCTTATTACAGTTTATTTCCACATATAATCAGTGACTACAGGGAGTCTAACAAAATAAAGTTCTAGTGACACTCGATCCGAAGAGGGGGATAATTTCATCTGTTACAGTCAATGGAGCTATTATGAATCTGGAAAGGTGAAATTTCTAAGTAATACTAGATATCGACAATACGAGTATAGTGTGTTTCAGAACGAAAAGTTGAATAAAATCAACAAATTTGTAAATTTAAAAACAATTCAAACGTTATTGTATTCCATGTCCCAGCCCGGACATATACACCAAATTTCAATAATATTCATTGAGAAACAACGGACCAAACGCCATATAACACAACGTATACACCTTTTATTCCGAGCCGGTCTCGGCCTCGAATATATTTATTAGTGTGTACCGAACTGACACACGTCGGCTGAGGCGAGTTAGCCCTGTGGCGAGTAGGCCGATTCCGGCACATTCTATAATTTGCAGCCGGTATCCTTTTACGCTGGTTTACGCGTAATTTAATTTAGAAAGTTCCCCAATTAGTATCGCAAATAGAGCGACTGTATTTGACAGAGACTGCCTCTGTTATTGATTATCATGTTGTTATAATTAAAAAACGACAAATGCACATACCGTTCAAACGTAGTAGTCTATATTCCCCATGTTAAACGACATCCGCGAATAACAAATAACGCTAACCTACTGCAAATGTTTTACACGACAACTGTTAACATATTTGGGCTGATGTGGTATGATTCCTCAAAATAAACAACAAACCATCGTTACTTGGAAATGTAGTTTGGGCTAACATTTACACAAATCCTCCAGCTCCTCTATCCTGACACACACGTCAGATGAGAAACAGCCATTAGATAACCGCCCAAATTGGGCGAAATAATTAGGTAGCTGACTTAAGGATCCGGCGTCAGGTGACGTTACACTAGGCATGCGAGAGCAAAGACACGATTGGTGGAAACTGCCAATTAGTCCAGGAGATATTGGTCGACCTCTGCACCCCCAGGACTCAACTTCACCCACTAATTTGTTTTCTTAATGTCTCCTCTAATTGTTTTCGGTTGTTAACAAGAACAAAAAGTTGCCGCAGAGACTCCAGACAAGATGATATCACATGCGGTCTTGTTTTCCGCTCGATTCGTTATGCTAATATATAACCCTTACAAATTAGCCAAAATCCGACACCAGAATCCAATATGGCGGCCAAGATGGCCGCCGAAATGTGAAAATATGCTATTTTTCTGACATTTTACCACCTTTCGTTTGTCTCTGTGGGAAATTATTGGCATTTTGGCATGAAGTTATACATTTATCGCATAGAGGAGTCATTGGCGACGACATGGGGTCCATCATATACATTCATTGTGGGATATTTTTGTCCGATATCACGTTTTCCCAAATGCCGGTATAATAGGTCAAAGCCGAATCAACGCTAATAACGTGATGTAATGTTTCGAATCAATGAATGTTATTGCTATCATAACAACACCCATGCATATATGTGTGCAGGAGATAGTCGAGCTAGGATTCCTCTTATACCTGAGTTGAGAAATATTCACCCTAATCCAAGATGGCGGCCAAAATGGTTACAAGAAATAAAAAATCACCTAAAATCGCTGATTTTGACATCAGTGAGCATTATTGTCATGATAAATCCACACCTACTTACCATTGTGAGTTGGGGACACTTAGGCGAAGACCTTTCCTTGTACCATATACAAATAAAAGTTCCCCAAATCCAAAATGGCGCCCACAATGGCGGACAGATTTTGAAAAATTACCGAAATTCCCTCATATTCACATCATTTGGGCATTATTGTAGAGATAACGCCACCCATGCTTACAGTTGAGTTGTAAATACTGAGGTGAAGTAATTACTTTACATCTCATGCAAGAAATGGTTTTCCAAATCGAAGATGGCGGCCAAAATAACGACCGAAATTTGAAAACACGCCTGCATTCCTTTACTTTCTTACGATGGGCATTATTGTTTCGCGATTTCTACCCACCATTGCATTTTGATGTGGAATATTGATATGAAGTATGCATTAGGGTTTGGCAATTGATACTCACAGTCAAGATGGCGGCCAAACTGGCGGCCAAAAATAGAAAAGAGTCGATATTATCACATGCTAATTTCAACTTTTTGTCATAATATCGGTATGTATGGACGAAACTGTACATAAACCATCTATTAGTTCAATTTAAACGTATCAAAACTCATGACATAGCTCGTATCGTTCTGGAAAGTTGAAAACCCACCATTAATATCGCGATGTGGCATTTCGAAATCCATTCTCCTCTCAGCGCCGATAATGGCCGTAACCGTAGGCGCGCCGAATAGTCATATAAGAACAATTACCTGATAACATATTCTGATTTTCCACGTCACGTCCATAATTATCTGGACCAGCTTCCATCAAATCTAGGTCGCTCACACCGACAAAGTATTCACCACTTCCTGGGAGAAGGATCCCTCTAATCATAACGTTTCAAACAGTTCATTTTCCGGTGTTTAGCTTACGATTTTAAATATTTGCTAAATATGGGGTTTGTGCGTCATCTTGAACTAGGAAGGTATATGGTCGATGAGTATACAAGCTTACAGAAGGTCATCTCTATGTATGTGTCTCATACCCCATGAGGATAACGACATGTACACCTGGCGAACCAGTTAGCTAAACACTTCTCAATAGATGGTTCGTCAACTCACAAACTCAGCGAACTCAAACTCAGTGGACAACTTTGACAGTGTTTCGAAGGTTGCTAGCTGTCTCATTCCCTTGGACAGATGTCTATCTGATAAGGAGAAGACCATAATGTCCCGACTACCCACACTTCTTGGCCATGATCCGAAGCAAACTGTGTGACGTCCAGCAGTTGTCTCGTCGAATATCTCCCAGCAGACAAGAACAACACTCGCGGTGCTAGTTTGTGGACATGCGCCACGATAGTGGAAATAAAATGGACCACGGTATACACCACCCCTATACCTGGTGCATGGTTAAGATATAGAATGTAATGCGAGTCGGTGTTTTTTTTTGTGTAGTAAGATTGTATTTCCACATCCGTTTCGAAGCCATTCTGCTTCAACTTGACCAGACGTACAATTTTGTCTGGATAATACTATGCTAGCCTCCCTCAAAACATTCGGATGGATTAAAGGATAATGTCTTTATGGCATGAAGGTATGCGTTTTTGTTATTCTCTCGGAGGGTTAGTGTCAGTATGTGGGCGGTATTATTCAAGAAAATGTCAGGAAATGTGGTGCATTTATTTCACTATGTATTTAAAGCACAATTTATAGTCTGGATGGCAATGGCTGTGGACGTTGGGGAACGCGACCTTTATGATCATATAGCTTTATATATATATATAACTTTAGAATATAGTAGTTAATGTCTCATGGAGGACAATGGTCGCAATGGTGATGTTACCAAGAAATCACTTGGTGTGCCCAACGTATGTTGAACTGAATGCCAGAGCTCACCAACGTAACATTCCTCTGGATGTTCTTCGCGTTGAACATTTCACTCTTGTGTTGATGGATTTGTACTTTCTTGAAACATACCAACCACCACCCAGTGTGAGTATGACATATCAGCCAACTATCAAAGGCATCGTCTTTAAGACTACACCACAGTCTGGGTGGGGCTTATACAGTAGTAGCCAATGGTACACGCCTGGTCCAGTTGATTAAGAACGGCTTCCAAACGGATGGGAACATACAATCTTAGCATACAAGGAAAGCAAAGCCACACATGAGATCCTGTCTGAATCTAAAACATACCAAAATAAGGGGCGGTGCAGTCATGGTCCAATTTCATTTCCACTTTCATGACACATTCCCACAAACTAGCACCGTGTGTATTGTTATCATCTGCTTGGATCTGTTCGGTGAGACGATTTCTGGACGCCAACAAGATTGTTTTTATGATCATGTTCAAGAAGTGTGGGCATAATATGTATTATGGTCTACTGCGCCTTAGCAGAAAGGCATCCGTCAAATATTAGGATTTCAACATTCGAAGCCATATACAGAAGTTGTCCGGGTACGTCAGTGCAGTAGATGAGTATGTGAATCGATGAACCATATATTGAGAAGTGGCTGTTTGCGAAGATCACCAGGTGTACATGTTGTTATCCCTATTAGGTCACCAAAGCTGAAAATACGCAGATATATAGGTCCTTCTGAAAGCTAGTATACGCACTGACCGAATACCTGTCTAGTTCATCGCACAAGATGACGCCCATACCCCATATGTAGCATCTGAATTATACCATAAGCTATACCACGAATGAAGCTCGCCAAGAATAACGATAATAATTCAAAGCTTTCGAAACAAACACGTGAGCTGGACACCGGCATATATATTGTTTGAAACATTCCGATTAGTGGGACCCTTCTACATGTCCATATCAACATGTAATGGTGGGTAGAATTCGCGAAACAATAACGCCCATCGTAAGAAAGTAAAGAAATGTAGACGTGTTTTCAAATTTCGGTCGCCATTGTGGACGCCATCTTCGATTTGGAAAACCATTTCTTGCATGATATGTAAGGTAATTACTTTACTTCAGTATTTCAACTCAACTGTAAGCATGGGTGGCGTTGTCTCGACAATAATGCCAATGATGTGAATATGAGGGAATTTCGGTGATTTTTCAAAATCTGTCCGCCATTGTGGGCGCCATTTTGGATGTGGGGGACTTTTATTTGGATTTAGTACAAGGAAAGTTCTTCGCCTAAGTGTTCCCAACTCATAATAGTAAGCAGGTGTGGAGTTGTCATGACAATAATGCTCACTGATGTTAAAATCAGCGATTTTTTATTTCTGGTGGCCATTTTGGCCGCCATCTTGGATTTGGGTGAATATTCCTCAACTCAGGTATAAGAAGAATCATAGCTCGAGCATCTCCTGTACATATGTATATGCAACGGTGTTGTTATGATAGCAATAACATTCATTGAGTCGAAACATTACATCGCTTTATTAACGTCGATTCGGCTTTGACCTATTATACCGGAATTTGGGAAAACGTGATATCGTACAAAAATATCCCACAATGAATGTATATTATGGTCCCCATTTCTTCGACAATGCCTCTTCTATACGATAAATTTATAACATCACGCAAAGATGCCAATATTTTCCCACAGATACAAATAAAAATGGTGAAATGTCAGAAAATAGCATATTTTCCCATTTCGGCGACCATCTTGGCCGCCATATTGGATTCTGGTGTCGGATTTTTGGCTAATTTGTAAGGGTTATATATTAGCATACCGAATCGAGCGGAAAGCAAGACCGCATGGGATATCATCTTTACTATAACGGCGATCAAAGAGACCTGGTGCATATACAAAAAATGGCAGCCATGATGGACGCCATCTTGTCTGGAGTCTCTGCGGCACTTTTTTTTCTTGTTAACAACCGAACAAAATTAGAGGAGACATTAAGAAAAAAAATTAGTGGGGTGAAGTTGAGTCCTGGGTGGGGGGTGCAGAGGTCGACCGATATCTCCTGAACTAAATTCAAGGGTCATTCATATACCCCCGATGTTTCACGTGCTCATATACCCCCCATGTTTGGCGCACGTTCTCTTATATCCCGATGTCAAGGGTGACGGGAAACATGATTATTTAACCGTGGTGTTGTAGCCAATCAGATTTCTAGTTACAAGTTCGAAATTGAAATGTTTTTTTCAATTCACGAATGGGGCGCCTGCTTGGCTTCGTCATTTAATCAGACGCGGACAGTCAAGAACTACGCAGTATTGAAATACATGTGCGAAGTATGCGAGTTATAGCATCATTAGGGGGTGATAGGATCAACTTTTTGGGCCTGACTCCCACCAATTGCGGCTCCCCCAAACCGCTAAAAATTGCAACAAAAGCATAGACCAACCTTAGTCCATGCATTGTATAGTGTATACACAGAACGACACACCTCGAGTTCTATCCTTCCGCGACATATCGAGTGCGTATCGACAAACCCATTTACACATCGTGTCGTTCTGTGTTCATTACACGCTTCGCGTCCTAGAATCCAGCACCACGACGGACATACACAGAACGACACGATGTGTAAATGGGTTTGTCGATACGGCACGATCGAGTGCTGTCGCGGAAGGATAGAACGAGTGGCGCTTGCGACTTGCCCATCGAGTTCTATCCTTCCGCGAAAGCACGAGTGCCGTATCGACAAACCCATTTACACATCGTGTCGTTCTGTGTTTAGTACACGCTTCGCGTCCTAGAATCCGTGCATTAAAAATACATGATTAGAAGGTTAATTTAGGCACATACAGATCGTGCTTGTCATGTGTGGTGAATCTTTTATTTAAATAGTTCCAGTTTCATGGTTGAGGCGAACGCCATGTACGTCAACAAGATGCGTATGGAACGTACGTTCCATACGGATTTGTAAATATGGAACAGCAATAACACTGTACTTCTAGGAAGAAGCGTGTAATAAAAGGAGGAAACATATCCTCGACATTGTGAAGCCAGAATTAATTTCAGTTTTATATTTGTAACGCATTATAGAAAATGGCCAGAATGGCAGATAAGGGGGAGCATAGATCATCAGCATCGTGTCTACAATAATGTATATCAGTTAGACGGTGGACGCATCACATAAATGGATTGGAACACAAGTTATCTCATCTCAGTTAGCCCCTGCTAGGTGACCACAAACTTTTCACCAGATGCACAAACCTTTTATTCTTCATACTGTTACTGCATACCCTGATTTACCGCGAATAAACTCACCAGTGCCTGTTGTAACGACTGATCATGATGTGGCTTTCCTTTGAAATTTCATTCGTTCATTTCAGCCAAACCTTGGCTGTTTATTTCACAGTTGTTTCTGGGATGATCTGTGTGTCGATGGGATGATCTGTGTGTCGACTGAGAACACATGGAGGATTTGTGTAAATGTTAGCCCAAACTACATTTCGAAGTAACGAGGGCTTTGTTGTTTATTTCGAGGAATAATACCGCATCAGATGAATTCAGCCCAAATATATTGACATGTGTCGAGGGTCTAACTCTATACTGAGCAATAAAAAAGTAATATAATAAATACCGAGTATATTTAATTTAACGCCAATGGGTCGTTTCTGTGCGTTTAAGAGTGTATTTATGCCTAAGCAAAGTGAAATAACGATCTTAAAATGAATTGGCCGGTATATTTTATTAGTTATGCGGGTTACCAGGGTCGTAGTTGCATAAATTACAATATATCTTATTTTCATGCTAAGATAATTGCGTGGTTATTTGTTAGAGCTTGATCGGTATTGAGGTTAACACAAATCCAATATATGGAAATTCCAAATATGGAAAGTGACTTGCGCATGCGCAAAACAGATACAATGGTCTTACTAAAAACGAAGCAATAAACGATTGATAACAACAAACACCGACCCAGTTAAATAACGACATTAGATGGCGGTGTATTGCGTGTTTAAGAGTGTGTTGATGTCTATATCATGTGATTAACTAATTAAAAATTATTTCGCCTACATATTTCGATAATTATCAGGTCCGCAGTTCGATCATGAAACAATAAATTTCTGACTTTATGTTAAGATTATTGCTTGGTATTTGTTTCAAATCAGATAGCTGCATCTCGGTAATCTTGATCGCCTTGAGCAGATATATTTATAGCGTCGGTTCTGCCAACGAAGCAAAGAAATGTTGTCAAATTCCACGTCTAAATACGCGTCTTATTCTCACTTATACCGTGTTTATATCAGTTTTATTTTATTTGTTGTTGTGTATTGTATTACTTTGATCAAGGTTGCGCTTTTGTTATTCTCACAATAGGTAAATTTGATGCGTGTTTGATGCGTGTTTACATTTTACAATTGCGTCTGCCATGTACAGTCTGCGACGGAATTCCACATGTCCGAGCACCATTGATTCCTTAATTACGACACTTATTTCTCGAATGAGGTCAAATTTTCGCATATAACAAGACTCGTATGTTATTCTGCACCATTCTGACGAGTGCCGACTTTCATTTCGCTTTATTTTCGTTTTTATCGAAAAATAATCGTTCTCTATGGAGATTCTCATGTAAATTTGTTCAACCAAAAAAAATTCATTGTTTTGCCAATTTCAAGCTAGTTTATAGCATGCTCATGGCATAATTTGGCCTAGCGAGTGACGGTAGACGTTCCTTGAGTGTGCACAACACATTTTGGTCCCAACGAAGCAGGCTAAAATCCTGAAATTTGTCAATTTTACTTTGTGTGTGAAGAAAATATTCATTTAAACTTCCAAATTTGGTTGAAATATGCTCAACAACATTCAGTTGAATGGTGACATTATTTATAGTCACCAACTAACTTCCACGATGAATCAAATTTGTTTTTATTGGTGACAATTATGTCGCGAGAGATAAAAATGTGAATTTTTTTAAGAAAATGTTAAATTTTAGCTCATTTTAAGACTTTAATTGCTTGGTAATTATTGAGATTGCAGTTTCCTTATATGGCAACTCCTTATTTGGAAGTTTCTTGCGCATGCGCAGAAATGATAGAATTCCATGAAGACGTCGCCATTTTTTTTATTAGTCCAGACAGAGAAAGTTTTGTTTCATTTATTTAATTTATGATGGCGATGTTATTTGATCAATAATAGTCAATTCTGTTTTGATAACACGATGGTAAGATCAGTTCTGCAAATATCCACCGCACCTGCGAAGTTGATTTGTATAATCGCAGATTTCAATGATCCTTTGTTCTTGTAATAATAATAATACTATTACGCGTAACTTTTTGATTATCTCCCCTGATCTCGTTAGGTGATCACGTGACCCAATACAAATGGCAGCCACCATAAAAATTAGAACATTCATCATTTGCGATACAAAACATAACTAAAATGGCAATTTTATTGGAGGAAAAATATAATTTATTTTGCGAATGCAATGTAAACCTCACCGCGAGGATATGCAATATTTAAAAGTGTTTATGGGTGGCTAAATCAAGCAGATATCGCCATTATTGTTGCCTGCATTGTCTCTGTTTAGTTATTTGCCTTCTGGAAGTTCTGCCAAGTTCTGGCAGTTCTGTAACTCAGTGTACTTTAAAACCTGATATGTTTGCTCTGCTTCTTTCCATGGTGGCTAATAGAGAAGCAGAATACCAACATGAGATTATCAATATTAATCAGATAATAGCAGCCGAAAGACTGTCAATTACCTTAAGGTATTTGGCTACTGCCACTACTGGTACGTACTTCTCGTAGATCGGTGTTAATTATCTTCGTCAATGATGTCATGTCACGCTTGTTAATAATTCATTTGTTCGGAAATACTTATTGGGGGTCGAAACGCATAAAATTGAACTACCACCACTTCCAAAAACAACACCGATAAACAATAACGCTCTTTTCTGTTCCATGCAATGGAAATGGCTATTTATTGTCCTGATATCAGTGATATAAATGAATGCCTAAAATTAGTATTATCCTGAAATAAATTTATGCCACTTTGGCGAACATGGGAACCACGGTACAATTTATGCCATTTAGGCACACGTCAGAGTGAAATCAGGGCTTATATTTCGGCGAGAATCCAAATCTAGATTCTCGTAAATATTCTCGCAAATTACCCTGGATTCTCGTGAAAAAGTATATATGGATTCTCGCAAAATCAGATGAAATATGAAATATAGCAAATCGTTTAATGCTTTAGAATTTTTTGTTTTCGGAGATTTATTTATATGCTTAAAGACATATTCTGGACTTGTTATGGACTTTTTCGGGTGCGATAAATTGATAAGTTAGTGCTCAGGCACTTTGCCAACCTGGGGAATGTTATCATTCTACTAACATCACTGAAATATTCCAAAAAAATCTACCACACCACTTCATAGAGAACATCGTCTGAACTACTCCAAATTGTAAATATTTACATCTCGATTCGGGGCGCAACTATCGGCTATAATTAAACAAAAATGATTTCGCCATCGAGAGTCATTGCATTTAACTAATATATAAGAATGACGTTGTGTATCATCCATTTGGATTAATATTCGTAACAAATAACTACTTTGAGAAAGATTATTCTTAATTTCCATTTGATCACTCTGCCCATTGTCTGCCTGAGTATTTCACATCACTTTAATCAAGGAAGACTGTTCAGAAAAAACTGCATTTCAAGAAATCGTTTAATGCTTTAGAATTTTTGTTTTCGGAGATTTATATATATGCTTAAAGACATATTATGGACTTGTTATGGACTTTTTCGGATGCGATAAATTGATAAGTTAGTGCTCAGGCACTTTGCCAATCTGGGGAATGTTATCATTCTACTAACATCACTGAAAATTTCCAAAATAATCTACCACACCACTTCATAGAGAACATCGTCTGAACTACTCCAAATTGTAAATATTTACATCTCGATTCGGGGCGCAACTATCGGCTATAATTAAACAAAAATGATTTCGCCATCGAGAGTCATTGCATTTAACTAATATATAAGAATGACGTTGTGTATCATCCATTTGGATTAATATTCGTAACTACTTTGAGAAAGATTATTCTTTAATTTCTATTTGATCACTCTGTCCGGTGTCTGTCGGAGTGTTTCACATCACTTTAATCAAGGAAGACTGTTCAGAAAAACTGCATTTCAAGATCACCAAACAACTTTCCTATTTAGGGCCACCACATCTTTCCAAAGATGTACTTCTTCCATTTTGCTATCAAAGACCGAAAAATGTCGTTAAACTACAAAGACCGAAAAATGTCGTTAAACTAGAGATCCAAACATCCCCGTCCCCTATTTTTTTAGACAATAAAGAACGAAATATGTCGTTACACCATTAATACATAATTTGTGTTTATGAAAGTCTGGCACCCATTAGCAGTTTGTTTTCAGTACATTTTAATATTCATTGGAAGTAAACAATTATTCTCTGACAGAAATCATGTTAATATCGCCTTTCGTTACTGGTTTCCTCAACTCAAATATTTCTCACTGCTCAATACTTATAATTAAAAACAAAATCTGTGTTTTGTGTCACTTCTTAATAGCATTATGTATTCTGCTATTGAAAAGAAAAAAAGTTGCAGTATACCTTAAAGGTACGGAAGGCCTTGGTGGTTATCCTGTGAACATATTTCCACCTGTCAAAAACCGCTACAAACGAAAATAATATTCAAATATGTTTGTTAATATACAAATGAGAAATATCTCATAAACAGTATGTTATTGTCGTAAATTTGACGATTGTTATGTAAACAAAGCATAAAAAGTTACTTTCTTGCTGTTTCTTTATATTATGATGGTAAACATAAAGAGCGTTCTTTGTTGCCCAATTCCTTATTTGGAAATAATAAAGAGCGTTTATACTATTTGTTTGTGATTAGCCAGTAGCATTGTGCTGCCTTCTATAACACAATCAGACTCTTGTTTAGGTAAAATTTAGTAGGTCTTTATGTAAGCATGATGTTTATGCGATAGTGATCGTATATTTGAACCAAAATGTATGCGTTTTAATATTTTTCTGTTTACTGTGTTTGGAACAAATATGAATATTTTCGACAACTAAGCCCCCTCGTCCCTTTAATATAATTAATATAACATCCCTCATCCAATAATCTCCAAATTGCATATCTATTTTCAATCCTAGTTACACGTCACGCCGCCCCTCATCATTTGCCAATTGTACACCCTTTTTTTGCTGCTGCTCCAACTGCTCAATTTCTTTAAAAATTATTGAAAAAATGGCCCTCCCGCCCGCCGACATTTACCTCTGATTTTTTTTTATCATCGGTCCGCACAAAAATTGGGCACACGTCCCTATATAATATACCTATTTAAACCGAGTATACACGGTGGTGTAATAGATCAACCGTTAATTTAACCGTCTAGGTAGCATATTTCCACGTATACGTTATCAAGACAAATCCCTGCTGATCTGTTATTAATGAACCAAACAATTAACATGTCAACACACTCTGGCCCGCCAATGCTACAGTGTATAAACGTAACGGGACAAATATGCACATTATATTGGCAGCTAACGAGAACAATCATCACCAGCAATCTGCTCACCCCTTTCAGCCGATACGATAGAAACTAAACGATTTGTTACTTCTAATTACCCGTACTTAATTACACTACTTGTGTGTTAATAAAGTACGACCCCATTGCCACTAAAGGTGAAACATGGGATTTAGAACATTAATATTCACTCTTACATAGTTCCACATTCAAGGTTCGTCTTGTGTAATCGTATGTCAGTTGTAACGTTGTGAAACTGCAACCGAACTGAATTATTCTATGCTAAATAGTTCATGGCTGACCTGATGCATGCATCTTAGTTTTCTTGTATTGCTATAACGGGCATATCAAGAAGAAGTGGTGTGCATCTTATAATGGATTACTGTCCCGTATGTCTAATGTTGAAGGTAAGTAATAAACGACTAAGAGTCCAGAAACTTTTATATTCTTAATTAGGTCTCTGTCGATAAGCACAACATATAGGTAGATGAACTGAGGAGTTGGTGGATCGGATGTCAAAGCGGGATTCTCTCGGTATTTCTCGACATGAGTGGTTATTCCAACGTCTGTTGTATCATGCGTCCAAATAAGGTCTGAGATACCATGATACCCTCGTCTATGACGTGTATCATACTATTGTTTACTGTAGAATGATACTGGTTTGATCCTCACTCACTTATACAATGGTTGCTACCATTCATAACCAATTAAGAATACGATCTTGTTATTTATGCTTGTGTGTTCTTATACTATATCATTTACATCTCCCATGTATTGTGCTTATCAATACAATTAACCCTAGCAGTTACAATCACTGGCAACTCATATAACACATATAACAATATCTTATGTACTATAGGACATTACCGCAACTGCAATCCGGACCATATATATGACACGGTCTACTCAGAATGATTAGAGAATGGTTATGTTACAGGCGCCCATTATGGTTATTGATTAGAAAATGGTTATGTTACAGGCGGCGATGATGGTTTTTGTGATCTGTGGTTTGCACTTTGTCAATGGAAGACCAAAGACGTTGGACGAAATAATACAGGATGCGATGGAGCCTGACGCAGGTGAATTAATAATTAGGGTGTAGAGTCAACGCCCTTAATTAATACACTGTTGCCAGATGTGGCTATACACTACACAAATAATGATGGTGCCATCTCCCTTTATTAATACACTGTTACCAGATGTGGATACACACTACACAAATAATTAGGGTGCCACATCCCTTAATTAATACACTGTTACCAGACGTGGCTATACACTACATAAATAATTAGTGTGATATCTCCCTTAATTAATACACTGTTACCAGATGTGGTTATACACTACACAAATAACTAGGGTGCCATCTCCCTTAATTAATACACTGTTACCAAATGTGGATATACACTACACAAATAATTAGGGTGCCAACTCCCTTAATTAATACACTGTTACCAGATGTGGCTATACACTACACAAATAATCAGGGTACCATCTCCCTTAATTAATACACTGTTACCAGATGTGGCTATACACTACACAAATAATTAGGGTGCCATCTACCTTAATTAATACACTGTTACCAGAAGTGGCTATCCACTACACAAATAATTAAGGTGCCATCTACCTTTCTTAATACACTATTACCAGAAGTGGCTATCCACTACACAAATAATTAAGGTGCCATCTACCTTTATTAATACACTGTTACCAGATGTGGCTATACTTTACACAAATCATTAGTGTGCCATCTCCCTTAAAAAATACACTGTTACCAGATGTGGCTATACACTACACAAATAATTAGGGTGCCATATCCCTTAATTAATACACTGTTACCAGATGTGGCTATACCCTACACAAATAACTAAGGTGCCATCTCCCTTAATTAATACACTGTTACCAGATGTGGCTATACACTACACAAATAATTAGGGTGCCATCTCCCTTGATTAATACACTGTTACCAGATATGGCTATACACGACATAAATAATTAGGGTGCCATCTCCCTTAAATAATACACTGTTACCAGATGTGGCTATACACTACACAAATAATTAGGGTGCCATCTCCCTTAAATAATACACTGTTACCAGATGTGGCTATACACTACACAAATAATTAGCGTGCCATCTACCTTAATTAATACACTGTTAAGAGATGTGGCTATACACTACACAAATAATTAGGGTGCCATCTCCCTTAATTAATACACTGTTATCAGATGTGGCTATACACTAAATAAATAATTAGGGTGCCATCTCCTTTAATTAATACACTGCTACAAGATGTGGCAATACACTACACAAATAATCAGGGTGCCACCTCCCTTAATTAATACACTGTTACCAGATGTGGCTATACACTACACAAATAATTAGGGTGCCATCTCCCTTAATAAATACACTGTTACCAGATGTGGCTATACACTAAATAAATAATCAGGGTGCCATCTCCCTTAATTAATACACTGTTACAAGATGTGGCTATACACTACACAAATAACTAGGGTGCCATCTCCCTTAATTAATGCACTGTTACCAGATGTGGCTATATACTACACAAATAATTAGGGTGTCATCTCCCTCAATTAATACACTGTTAACAGATGTGGCTATACGCTACACAAATAATTAGGGTGCCATCTATCTTAAATAATACACTGTTACCAGATGTGGCTATGAACTACACAAATAATTATGGTGCCGTCTACCTTAATTAATATACTGTTACCAGATGTGGCTATACACTACACAAATAACTAGGATGCCATCTCCCTTAATTAATCCACTGTTACCAGATGTGGCTATACACTACACAAATACTTAGGGTGCCATCTTCCTTAATTAATACACTGTTACCAGATGTGGCTATACACTACACAAATATCTAGACTGCCATCTCCCTTAATTAATGCACTGTTACCAGATGTGGCTATTTACTACACAAATAATTAGGGTATCATCTCCCTTTATTAATACACTGTTACCAGATGTGGCTATTCACTACACAAATAATTAGGGTGCGATCTACCTTTATGAGTACACTGTTACCAGATGTGACTACACACTGCACAAATAATTAGGGTGCCATCTCCCTTAATTAATACACAGTTACCAGATGTGGCTATATACTACACAACTTATTAGGGTGCCATCCCCTTAATTAATACACTGTTACCAGATGTGGCTATACACTAAATAAATAATCAGGTTGCCATCTCCCTTAATTAATACACTGTTACAAGATGTGGCTATACACTACACAAATAATTAAGGTGCCATCTACCTTTCTTAATACACTGTTACCAGAAGTGGCTATCCACTACACAAATAATTAAGGTGCCATCTACCTTTATTAATACACTGTTACCAGATGTGACTATACACTACACAAATCATTAGTGTGCCATCTCCCTTAAAAAATACACTGCTACCAGATGTGGCTATACACTACACAAATAACTAAGGTGCCATCTCCCTTAAATAATAGACTGCTACCAGATGTGGCTATACACTACACAAATAATTAGGGTGCCATCTCCCTTGATTAATACACTGTTACCACATGTGGCTATACCCTACATAAATAATTAGGATGCCATCTCCCTTAAATAATACACTGTTAGCAGATGTGGCTATACACTACACAAATAATTAGGGTGCCACCTACCTTAATTAATACACTGTTACCAAATGTGGCTACAAACTACCCAAATCATTAAGTTGCCATCTACCTTTATTAATACACTGTTGCCAGATGTGGCTATACACTACATAAATAATTAGGGTGCCATCTCCCTTTATTAATACACTGTTACCAGATGTGGCTATCCACTACACAAATAATTAAGGTGCCATCTACCTTTCTTAATACACTGTTACCAGAAGTGGCTATCCACTACACAAATAATTAAGGTGCCATCTACCTTTATTAATACACTGTTACCAGATGTGACTATACACTACACAAATCATTAGTATGCCATCTCCCTTAAAAAATACACTGTTACCAGATGTGGCTATACACTACTCAAATAACTAAGGTGCCATCTCCCTTAATTAATACACTGTTACCAGATGTGGCTATACACTACACAAATAATTAGGGTGCCATCTCCCTTGATTAATACACTGTTACCAGATGTGGCTATACACTACATAAATAATTAGGGTGCCATCTCCCTTAAATAATACACTGTTACCAGATGTGGCTATACACTACACAAATAATTAGGGTGCCATCTCCCTTAAATAATACACTGTTACCAGATGTGGCTATACACTACACAAATAATTAGGGTGCCATCTACCTTAATTAATACACTGTTAACAGATGTGGCTATACACTACACAAATAATTAGGGTGCCATCTCCCTTAATAAATACACTGTTACAAGATGTGGCTATACACTACACAAATAACTAGGGTGCCATCTCCCTTAATTAATGCACTGTTACCAGATGTGGCTATATACTACACAAATAATTATTGTGCCATCTCCCTTAAATAATACTCTGTTACCAGATGTGGCTATACTCTACACAAATAATTAGGGTGCCATCTCCCTTAAATAATAGACTGCTACTAGATGTGGCTATACACTACACAAATAATTAGGGTGCCATCTCCCTTGATTAATACACTGTTACCACATGTGGCTATACCCTACATAAATAATTAGGATGCCATCTCCCTTAAATAATACACTGTTAGCAGATGTGGCTATACACTACACAAATAATTAGGGTGCCACCTACCTTAATTAATACACTGTTACCAAATGTGGCTACAAACTACCCAAATCATTAAGTTGCCATCTACCTTTATTAATACACTGTTGCCAGATGTGGCTATACACTACATAAATAATTAGGGTGCCATCTCCCTTTATTAATACACTGTTACCAGATGTGGCTATCCACTACACAAATAATTAAGGTGCCATCTACCTTTCTTAATACACTGTTACCAGAAGTGGCTATCCACTACACAAATAATTAAGGTGCCATCTACCTTTATTAATACACTGTTACCAGAAGTGGCTATCCACTACACAAATAATTAAGGTGCCATCTACCTTTATTAATACACTGTTACCAGATGTGACTATACACTACACAAATCATTAGTGTGCCATCTCCCTTAAAAAATACACTGCTACCAGATGTGGCTATACACTACACAAATAACTAAGGTGCCATCTCCCTTAAATAATAGACTGCTACCAGATGTGGCTATACACTACACAAATAATTAGGGTGCCATCTCCCTTGATTAATACACTGTTACCACATGTGGCTATACCCTACATAAATAATTAGGATGCCATCTCCCTTAAATAATACACTGTTAGCAGATGTGGCTATACACTACACAAATAATTAGGGTGCCACCTACCTTAATTAATACACTGTTACCAAATGTGGCTACAAACTACCCAAATCATTAAGTTGCCATCTACCTTTATTAATACACTGTTGCCAGATGTGGCTATACACTACATAAATAATTAGGGTGCCATCTCCCTTTATTAATACACTGTTACCAGATGTGGCTATCCACTACACAAATAATTAAGGTGCCATCTACCTTTCTTAATACACTGTTACCAGAAGTGGCTATCCACTACACAAATAATTAAGGTGCCATCTACCTTTATTAATACACTGTTACCAGATGTGACTATACACTACACAAATCATTAGTATGCCATCTCCCTTAAAAAATACACTGTTACCAGATGTGGCTATACACTACTCAAATAACTAAGGTGGCATCTCCCTTAATTAATACACTGTTACCAGATGTGGCTATACACTACACAAATAATTAGGGTGCCATCTCCCTTGATTAATACACTGTTACCAGATGTGGCTATACACTACATAAATAATTAGGGTGCCATCTCCCTTAAATAATACACTGTTACCAGATGTGGCTATACACTACACAAATAATTAGGGTGCCATCTCCCTTAAATAATACACTGTTACCAGATGTGGCTATACACTACACAAATAATTAGGGTGCCATCTACCTTAATTAATACACTGCTAACAGATGTGGCTATACACTACACAAATAATTAGGGTGCCATCTCCCTTAATAAATACACTGTTACAAGATGTGGCTATACACTACACAAATAACTAGGGTGCCATCTCCCTTAATTAATGCACTGTTACCAGATGTGGCTATATACTACACAAATAATTATTGTGCCATCTCCCTTAAATAATGCACTGTTACCAGATGTGGCTATACTCTACACAAATAATTAGGGTGCCATCTCCCTTAAATAATAGACTGCTACTAGATGTGGCTATACACTACACAAATAATTAGGGTGCCATCTCCCTTGATTAATACACTGTTACCACATGTGGCTATACCCTACATAAATAATTAGGATGCCATCTCCCTTAAATAATACACTGTTAGCAGATGTGGCTATACACTACACAAATAATTAGGGTGCCACCTACCTTAATTAATACACTGTTACCAAATGTGGCTACAAACTACCCAAATCATTAAGTTGCCATCTACCTTTATTAATACACTGTTGCCAGATGTGGCTATACACTACATAAATAATTAGGGTGCCATCTCCCTTTATTAATACACTGTTACCAGATGTGGCTATCCACTACACAAATAATTAAGGTGCCATCTACCTTTCTTAATACACTGTTACCAGAAGTGGCTATCCACTACACAAATAATTAAGGTGCCATCTACCTTTATTAATACACTGTTACCAGATGTGACTATACACTACACAAATCATTAGTGTGCCATCTCCCTTAAAAAATACACTGTTACCAGATGTGGCTATACACTACACAAATAACTAAGGTGCCATCTCCCTTAATTAATACACTGTTACCAGATGTGGCTATACACTACACAAATAATTAGGGTGCCATCTCCCTTGATTAATACACTGTTACCAGATGTGGCTATACACTACATAAATAATTAGGGTGACATCTCCCTTAAATAATACACTGTTACCAGATGTGGCTATACACTACACAAATAATTAGGGTGCCATCTCCCTTAAATAATACACTGTTACCAGATGTGGCTCTACACTACACAAATAATTAGGGTGCCATCTACCTTAATTAATACACTGTTAACAGATGTGGCTATACACTACACAAATAATTAGGGTGCCATCTCCCTTAATAAATACACTGTTACCAGATGTGGCTATACACTAAATAAATAATCAGGGTGCCATCTCCCTTAATTAATACACTGTTACAAGATGTGGCTATACACTACACAAATAATTAAGGTGCCATCTACCTTTCTTAATACACTGTTACCAGAAGTGGCTATCCACTACACAAATAATTAAGGTGCCATCTACCTTTATTAATACACTGTTACCAGAATTGACTATACACTACACAAATCATTAGTGTGCCATCTCCCTTAAAAAATACACTGTTACCAGATGTGGCTATACACTACACAAATAACTAAGGTGCCATCTCCCTTAAATAATAGACTGCTACCAGATGTGGCTATACACTACACAAATAATTAGGGTGCCATCTCCCTTGATTAATACACTGTTACCACATGTGGCTATACCCTACATAAATAATTAGGATGCCATCTCCCTTAAATAATACACTGTTAGCAGATGTGGCTATGCACTACACAAATAATTAGGGTGCCACCTACCTTAATTAATACACTGTTACCAAATGTGGCTACAAACTACCCAAATCATTAAGTTGCCATCTACCTTTATTAATACACTGTTGCCAGATGTGGCTATACACTACATAAATAATTAGGGTGCCATCTCCCTTTATTAATACACTGTTACCAGATGTGGCTATCCACTACACAAATAATTAAGGTGCCATCTACCTTTCTTAATACACTGTTACCAGAAGTGGCTATCCACTACACAAATAATTAAGGTGCCATCTACCTTTATTAATACACTGTTACCAGATGTGACTATACACTACACAAATCATTAGTGTGTCATCTCCCTTAAAAAATACACTGTTACCAGATGTGGCTATACACTACACAAATAACTAAGGTGCCATCTCCCTTAATTAATACACTGTTACCAGATGTGGCTATACACTACACAAATAATTAGGATGCCATCTCCCTTGATTAATACACTGTTACCAGATGTGTCTATACACTACATAAATAATTAGGGTGCCATCTCCCTTAAATAATACACTGTTACCAGATGTGGCTATACACTACACAAATAATTAGGGTGCCATCTCCCTTAAATAATACACTGTTACCAGATGTGGCTCTACACTACACAAATAATTAGGGTGCCATCTACCTTAATTAATACTCTGTTAACAGATGTGGCTATACACTACACAAATAATTAGGGTGCCATCTCCCTTAATTAATACACTGTTACCAGATGTGGCTATACACTAAATAAATAATCAGGGTGCCATTTCCCTTAATTAATACACTGTTACAAGATGTGGCTATACACTACACAAATAATTAAGGTGCCACCTACCTTTCTTAATACACTGTTACCAGAAGTGGCTATCCACTACACAAATAATTAAGTTGCCATCTACCTTTATTAATACACTGTTACCAGATGTGACTATACACTATACAAATGATTAGTGTGCCATCTCCCTTAAAAAATACACTGTTACCAGATGTGGCTATACACTACACAAATAACTAAGGTGCCATCTCCCTTAAATAATAGACTGCTACCAGATGTGGCTATACACTACACAAATAATTAGGGTGCCATCTCCCTTGATTAATACACTGTTACCACATGTGGCTATACCCTACATAAATAATTAGGATGCCATCTCCCTTAAATAATACACTGTTAGCAGATGTGGCTATACACTACACAAATAATTAGGGTGCCACCTACCTTAATTAATACACTGTTACCAAATGTGGCTACAAACTACCCAAATCATTAAGTTGCCATCTACCTTTATTAATACACTGTTGCCAGATGTGGCTATACACTACATAAATAATTAGGGTGCCATCTCCCTTTATTAATACACTGTTACCAGATGTGGCTATCCACTACACAAATAATTAAGGTGCCATCTACCTTTCTTAATACACTGTTACCAGAAGTGGCTATCCACTACACAAATAATTAAGGTGCCATCTACCTTTATTAATACACTGTTACCAGATGTGACTATACACTACACAAATCATTAGTGTGCCATCTCCCTTAAAAAATACACTGTTACCAGATGTGGCTATACACTACACAAATAACTAAGGTGCCATCTCCCTTAATTAATACACTGTTACCAGATGTGGCTATACACTACACAAATAATTAGGGTGCCATCTCCCTTGATTAATACACTGTTACCAGATGTGGCTGTACACTACATAAATAATTAGGGTGCCATCTCCCTTAAATAATACACTGTTACCAGATGTGGCTATACACTACACAAATAATTAGGGTGCCATCTCCCTTAAATAATACACTGTTACCAGATGTGGCTATACACTACACAAATAATTAGGGTGCCATCTACCTTAATTAATACACTGTTAACAGATGTGGCTATACACTACACAAATAATTAGGGTGCCATCTCCCTTAATAAATACACTGTTACCAGATGTCGCAATACACTAAATAAATAATCAGGGTGCCATCTCCCTTAATTAATACACTGTTACAAGATGTGGCTATACACTACACAAATAACTAGGGTGCCATCTCCCTTAATTAATGCACTGTTACCAGATGTGGCTATATACTACACAAATAATTAGGGTGTCATCTCCCTCAATTAATACACTGTCAACAGATGTGGCTATACGCTACACAAATAATTAGGGTGCCATCCCCTTAATTAATACGCTGTTACCAGATGTGGCTATACACTACACAAATAATTAAGGTGCCATCTCCCTTGATTAATACACTGTTACCCGATGTGGCTATACACTACATAAATAATTAGGTTGCCATCTCCCTTAAATGATACACTGTTACCACATGTGGCTATACACTACACATATAATTAGGGTGCCATCTCCCTTAATTAATACACTGTTACCAGATGTGGCTATACATTACACAAATAAGTAGGGTGCCATCTCCCTTAATTAATACACTGATACCAGATGTGGCTATACAATACACAAATAATTAAGGTGCCATCTCCCTTAATTAATACCCTGTTACCAGATGTGGCTATAAACTACACAAATAATTATTGTGCCATCTCCCTTAAATAATACTCTGTTACCAGATGTGGCTATACTCTACACAAATAATTAGGGTGCCATCTCCCTTAAATAATACACTGTTACCAGATGTGGCTATACACTACACAAATAATTAGGGTGCCATCTACCTTAATTAATACACTGTTAACAGATGTGGCTATACACTACACAAATAATTAGGGTGCCATCTCCCTTAATAAATACACTGTTACCAGATGTGGCTATACACTAAATAAATAATCAGGGTGCCATCTCCCTTAATTAATACACTGTTACAAGATGTGGCTATACACTACACAAATAACTAGGGTGCCATCTCCCTTAATTAATGCACTGTTACCAGATGTGGCTATATACTACACAAATAATTAGGGTGTCATCTCACTCAATTAATACACTGTTAACAGATGTGGCTATACGCTACACAAATAATTAGGGTGCCATCTATCTTAAATAATACACTGTTACCAGATGTGGCTATGAACTACACAAATAATTAGGGTGCCGTCTACCTTAATTAATATACTGTTACCAGATGTGGCTATACACTACACAAATAACTAGGATGCCATCTCCCTTAATTAATCCACTGTTACCAGATGTGGCCATACACTACACAAATGCTTAGGGTGCCATCTTCCTTAATTAATACACTGTTACCAAATGTGGCTATACACTACACAAAAAACTAGGGTGCCATCTCCCTTAATTGATGCACTGTCACCAGATGTGGCTATATACTACACAAATAATTAGGGTACCATCTCCCTTTATTAATACACTGTTACCAGATGTGGCTATTCACTACACAAATAAATAGGGTGCGATCTACCTTTATGAGTACACTGTTACCAGATGTGGCTACACACTGCACAAATAATTAGGGTGCCATCTCCCTTAATTAGTACACAGTTACCAGATGTGGCTATATACTACACAACTAATTAGGGTGCCATCCCCTTAATTAATACGCTGTTACCAGATGTGGCTATACACTACACAAATAATTAAGGTGCCATCTCCCTTGATTAATACACTGTTACCCGATGTGGCTATACACTACATAGATAATTAGGTTGCCATCTCCCTTAAATGATACTCTGTTACCACATGTGGCTATACACTACACATATAATTAGGGTGCCATCTCCCTTAATTAATACACTGTTACCAGATGTGGCTATACATTACACAAATAAGTAGGGTGCCATCTCCCTTAATTAATACACTGATACCAGATGTGGCTATACAATACACAAATAATTAAGGTGCCATCTCCCTTAATTAATACCCTGTTACCAGATGTGGCTATACACTACACAAATAATTATTGTGCCATCTCCCTTAAATAATACTCTGTTACCAAATGTGGCTATACTCTACACAAATAATTAGGGTGCCATCTCCCTTAAATAATAGACTGCTACCAGATGTGGCTATACACTACACAAATAATTAGGGTGCCATCTCCCTTGTTTAATACACTGTTACCACATGTGGCTATACCCTACATAAATAATTAGGATGCCATCTCCCTTAAATAATACACTGTTAGCAGATGTGGCTATACACTACACAAATAATTAGGGTGCCACCTACCTTAATTAATACACTGTTACCAAATGTGGCTACAAACTACCCAAATCATTAAGTTGCCATCTACCTTTATTAATACACTGTTGCCAGATGTGGCTATACACTACATAAATAATTAGGGTGCCATCTCCCTTTATTAATACACTGTTACCAGATGTGGCTATCCACTACACAAATAATTAAGGTGCCATCTACCTTTCTTAATACACTGTTACCAGAAGTGGCTATCCACTACACAAATAATTAAGGTGCCATCTACCTTTATTAATACACTGTTACCAGATGTGACTATACACTACACAAATCATTAGTGTGCCATCTCCCTTAAAAAATACACTGTTACCAGATGTGGCTATACACTACACAAATAACTAAGGTGCCATCTCCCTTAATTAATACACTGTTACCAGATGTGGCTATACACTACACAAATAATTAGGGTGCCATCTCCCTTGATTAATACACTGTTACCAGATGTGGCTGTACACTACATAAATAATTAGGGTGCCATCTCCCTTAAATAATACACTGTTACCAGATGTGGCTATACACTACACAAATAATTAGGGTGCCATCTCCCTTAAATAATACACTGTTACCAGATGTGGCTATACACTACACAAATAATTAGGGTGCCATCTACCTTAATTAATACACTGTTAACAGATGTGGCTATACACTACACAAATAATTAGGGTGCCATCTCCCTTAATAAATACACTGTTACCAGATGTGGCAATACACTAAATAAATAATCAGGGTGCCATCTCCCTTAATTAATACACTGTTACAAGATGTGGCTATACACTACACAAATAACTAGGGTGCCATCTCCCTTGATTAATGCACTGTTACCAGATGTGGCTATATACTACACAAATAATTAGGGTGTCATCTCCCTCAATTAATACACTGTCAACAGATGTGGCTATACGCTACACAAATAATTAGGGTGCCATCCCCTTAATTAATACGCTGTTACCAGATGTGGCTATACACTACACAAATAATTAAGGTGCCATCTCCCTTGATTAATACACTGTTACCCGATGTGGCTATACACTACATAAATAATTAGGTTGCCATCTCCCTTAAATGATACACTGTTACCACATGTGGCTATACACTACACATATAATTAGGGTGCCATCTCCCTTAATTAATACACTGTTACCAGATGTGGCTATACATTACACAAATAAGTAGGGTGCCATCTCCCTTAATTAATACACTGATACCAGATGTGGCTATACAATACACAAATAATTAAGGTGCCATCTCCCTTAATTAATACCCTGTTACCAGATGTGGCTATAAACTACACAAATAATTATTGTGCCATCTCCCTTAAATAACACTCTGTTACCAGATGTGGCTATACTCTACACAAATAATTAGGGTGCCATCTCCCTTAAATAATACACTGTTACCAGATGTGGCTATACACTACAGTAATAATTAGGGTGCCATCTACCTTAATTAATACACTGTTAACAGATGTGGCTATACACTACACAAATAATTAGGGTGCCATCTCCCTTAATAAATACACTGTTACCAGATGTGGCTATACACTAAATAAATAATCAGGGTGCCATCTCCCTTAATTAATACACTGTTACAAGATGTGGCTATACACTACACAAATAACTAGGGTGCCATCTCCCTTAATTAATGCACTGTTACCAGATGTGGCTATATACTACACAAATAATTAGGGTGTCATCTCACTCAATTAATACACTGTTAACAGATGTGGCTATACGCTACACAAATAATTATGGTGCCATCTATCTTAAATAATACACTGTTACCAGATGTGGCTATGAACTACACAAATAATTAGGGTGCCGTCTACCTTAATTAATATACTGTTACCAGATGTGGCTATACACTACACAAATAACTAGGATGCCATCTCCCTTAATTAATCCACTGTTACCAGATGTGGCCATACACTACACAAATGCTTAGGGTGCCATCTTCCTTAATTAATACACTGTTACCAAATGTGGCTATACACTACACAAAAAACTAGGGTGCCATCTCCCTTAATTGATGCACTGTCACCAGATGTGGCTATATACTACACAAATAATTAGGGTACCATCTCCCTTTATTAATACACTGTTACCAGATGTGGCTATTCACTACACAAATAATTAGGGTGCGATCTACCTTTATGAGTACACTGTTACCAGATGTGGCTACACACTGCACAAATAATTAGGGTGCCATCTCCCTTAATTAGAACACAGTTACCAGATGTGGCTATATACTACACAACTAATTAGGGTGCCATCCCCTTAATTAATACGCTGTTACCAGATGTGGCTATACACTACACAAATAATTAGGGTGCCATCTCCCTTGTTTAATACACTGTTACCACATGTGGCTATACCCTACATAAATAATTAGGATGCCATCTCCCTTAAATAATACACTGTTAGCAGATGTGGCTATACACTACACAAATAATTAGGGTGCCACCTACCTTAATTAATACACTGTTACCAAATGTGGCTACAAACTACCCAAATCATTAAGTTGCCATCTACCTTTATTAATACACTGTTGCCAGATGTGGCTATACACTACATAAATAATTAGGGTGCCATCTCCCTTTATTAATACACTGTTACCAGATGTGGCTATCCACTACACAAATAATTAAGGTGCCATCTACCTTTCTTAATACACTGTTACCAGAAGTGGCTATCCACTACACAAATAATTAAGGTGCCATCTACCTTTATTAATACACTGTTACCAGATGTGACTATACACTACACAAATCATTAGTGTGCCATCTCCCTTAAAAAATACACTGTTACCAGATGTGGCTATACACTACACAAATAACTAAGGTGCAATCTCCCTTAATTAATACACTGTTACCAGATGTGGCTATACACTACACAAATAATTAGGGTGCCATCTCCCTTGATTAATACACTGTTACCAGATGTGGCTGTACACTACATAAATAATTAGGGTGCCATCTCCCTTAAATAATACACTGTTACCAGATGTGGCTATACACTACACAAATAATTAGGGTGCCATCTCCCTTAAATAATACACTGTTACCAGATGTGGCTATACACTACACAAATAATTAGGGTGCCATCTACCTTAATTAATACACTGTTAACAGATGTGGCTATACACTACACAAATAATTAGGGTGCCATCTCCCTTAATAAATACACTGTTACCAGATGTGGCAATACACTAAATAAATAATCAGGGTGCCATCTCCCTTAATTAATACACTGTTACAAGATGTGGCTATACACTACACAAATAACTAGGGTGCCATCTCCCTTAATTAATGCACTGTTACCAGATGTGGCTATATACTACACAAATAATTAGGGTGTCATCTCCCTCAATTAATACACTGTCAACAGATGTGGCTATACGCTACACAAATAATTAGGGTGCCATCCCCTTAATTAATACGCTGTTACCAGATGTGGCTATACACTACACAAATAATTAAGGTGCCATCTCCCTTGATTAATACACTGTTACCCGATGTGGCTATACACTACATAAATAATTAGGTTGCCATCTCCCTTAAATGATACACTGTTACCACATGTGGCTATACACTACACATATAATTAGGGTGCCATCTCCCTTAATTAATACACTGTTACCAGATGTGGCTATACATTAAACAAATAAGTAGGGTGCCATCTCCCTTAATTAATACACTGATACCAGATGTGGCTATACAATACACAAATAATTAAGGTGCCATCTCCCTTAATTAATACCCTGTTACCAGATGTGGCTATAAACTACACAAATAATTATTGTGCCATCTCCCTTAAATAATACTCTGTTACCAGATGTGGCTATACTCTACACAAATAATTAGGGTGCCATCTCCCTTAAATAATACACTGTTACCAGATGTGGCTATACACTACAGTAATAATTAGGGTGCCATCTACCTTAATTAATACACTGTTAACAGATGTGGCTATACACTACACAAATAATTAGGGTGCCATCTCCCTTAATAAATACACTGTTACCAGATGTGGCTATACACTAAATAAATAATCAGGGTGCCATCTCCCTTAATTAATACACTGTTACCAGATGTGGCTATATACTACACAAATAATTAGGGTGTCATCTCACTCAATTAATACACTGTTAACAGATGTGGCTATACGCTACACAAATAATTAGGGTGCCATCTATCTTAAATAATACACTGTTACCAGATGTGGCTATGCACTACACAAATAATTAGGGTGCCGTCTACCTTAATTAATATACTGTTACCAGATGTGGCTATACACTACACAAATAACTAGGATGCCATCTCCCTTAATTAATCCACTGTTACCAGATGTGGCCATACACTACACAAATGCTTAGGGTGCCATCTTCCTTAATTAATACACTGTTACCAAATGTGGCTATACACTACACAAAAAACTAGGGTGCCATCTCCCTTAATTGATGCACTGTCACCAGATGTGGCTATATACTACACAAATAATTAGGGTACCATCTCCCTTTATTAATACACTGTTACCAGATGTGGCTATTCACTACACAAATAATTAGGGTGCGATCTACCTTTATGAGTACACTGTTACCAGATGTGGCTACACACTGCACAAATAATTAGGGTGCCATCTCCCTTAATTAGTACACAGTTACCAGATGTGGCTATATACTACACAACTAATTAGGGTGCCATCCCCTTAATTAATACGCTGTTACCAGATGTGGCTATACACTACACAAATAATTAAGGTGCCATCTCCCTTGATTAATACACTGTTACCCGATGTGGCTATACACTACATAGATAATTAGGTTGCCATCTCCCTTAAATGATACACTGTTACCACATGTGGCTATACACTACACATATAATTAGGGTGCCATCTCCCTTAATTAATACACTGTTACCAGATGTGGCTATACATTACACAAATAAGTAGGGTGCCATCTCCCTTAATTAATACACTGATACCAGATGTGGCTATACAATACACAAATAATTAAGGTGCCATCTCCCTTAATTAATACCCTGTTACCAGATGTGGCTATACACTACACAAATAATTATTGTGCCATCTCCCTTAAATAATACTCTGTTACCAGATGTGGCTATACTCTACACAAATAATTAGAGTGCCATCTCCCTTAAATAATAGACTGCTACCAGATGTGGCTATACACTACACAAATAATTAGGGTGCCATCTCCCTTGTTTAATACACTGTTACCACATGTGGCTATACCCTACATAAATAATTAGGATGCCATCTCCCTTAAATAATACACTGTTACCAGATGTGGCTATACACTACACAAATAATTAGGGTGCCATCTACCTTAATTAATACACTGTTACCAAATGTGGCTACAAACTACCCAAATCATTAAGTTGCCATCTACCTTTATTAATACACTGTTGCCAGATGTGGCTATACACTACATAAATAATTAGGGTGCCATCTCCATTTATTAATACACTGTTACCAGATGTGGCTATTCACTACACAAATAATTAGGGTGCCATCTAACTTTAAGAATACACTGTTACCAGATGTGGCTCTGCACTACACAAATAATTAGGTTGCCATCTACCTTAATTAATACACTGTTACCAGATGTGGATACACTACATAAATAATTAGTGGGCCATCTCCCTTAAATTATACACTGTTATCAGATATGGCTATATACTACATAAATAATTAGGGTGCCACCTTCCTTAATTAATACGCTGTTAACAGATGTGGCTATACACTACACAAATAATTAGGGTGCCATCTACCTTTATGAGTACACTGTTACCAGATGTGGCTACACACTGCACAAATAATTAGAGTGCCATCCCCCTTAATTAATACACTGTTACCAGATGTGGCTATACACTACACAAATAATTAGGGTGCAATCTACCTTTATTAATACACTGTTACCAGATGTGGCTATGAACTACTCAAATAATTAGGGTGCCGTCTACCTTAATTAATATACTGTTACCAGATGTGGATACACTACATAAATAATTAGTGGGCCATCTCCCTTAAATAATACACTGTTATCAGATATGGCTATATACTACATAAATAATTAGGATGCCACCTTCCTTAATTAATACGCTGTTAACAGATGTGGCTATACACTACACAAATAATTAGGGTGCCATCTACCTTTATGAGTACACTGTTACCAGATGTGGCTACACACTGCACAAATAATTAGAGTGCCATCCCCCTTAATTAATACACTGTTACCAGATGTAGCTATACACTACACAAATAATTAGGGTGCAATCTACCTTTATTAATACACTGTTACCAGATGTGGCTATGAACTACACAAATAATTAGGGTGCCGTCTACCTTAATTAATATACTGTTACCAGATGTGGCTATACACTACACAAATAACTAGGATGCCATCTCCCTTAATTAATCCACTGTTACCAGATGTGGCTATATACTATACAAATAATTAGGGTGCCATCTCCCTTAATTAATACGCTGTTACCAGATGTGGATATACACTACACAAATAATTAAGGTGCCATCTACCTTTATTAATACAATGTTACCAGATGTGGATACACTACATAAATAATTAGTGTGCCATCTCCCTTAAATAATACACTGTTACCAGATATGGCTATACACTAAATCAATAATTAGGGTGCCATCTCCCTTAAATGACACACTGTTACCAGATGTGGCTATACACTACACAAATAATTAGTGTGCCATCTCCCTTAAATGACACACTGTTACC
Source organism: Siphonodentalium dalli (assembly GCA_032622095.1). Classification (NCBI taxonomy): domain Eukaryota; kingdom Metazoa; phylum Mollusca; class Scaphopoda; order Gadilida; family Siphonodentaliidae; genus Siphonodentalium; species Siphonodentalium dalli. The sequence goes on from CP136064.1 coordinate 296,883,296, forward strand.
AGATATGGCTATACACTACATAAATAATTAGGGTGCCATCTCCCTTAAATGACACACTGTCACCAGATGTGGCTATACGCTACATAAATAATTAGGGTGCCATCTCCCTTAAATGACACACTGTTACCAGATGTGGCTATACACTACACAAATAATTAGTGTGCCATCTCCCTTATATGACACACTGTTACCAGATATGGCTATACACTACATAAATAATTAGTGTGCCATCTCCCTTAAATGACACACTGTTACCAGATATGGCTATACACTACATAAATAATTAGGGTGCCATCTCCCTTAAATGACACACTGTCACCAGATGTGGCTATACACTACACAAATAATTAGGGTGCCATCTACCTTAATTAATACACTGTTACCAAATGTGGCTACAAACTACACAAATAATTAAGTTTCCATCTACCTTTATTATTACATTGTTACCTGATGTGGCTATACGCTACATAGATAATTAGGGTGCCATCTCCCTCTATTAATACACTGTTACCAGATGTGGCTATACAGTACACAAATAATCAGTGTGCCATCTACCTTAATTAATACACTGTTACCAAATGTGGCTACAAACTACACAAATAATTAGGGTGCCAACTACCTTAATTAATGCACTGTTACCAAATGTGGCTAAAAACTACACAAATAATTAAGTTGCCATCTACCTTTATTAATACACTGTTACCAGATGTGGATATACACTACATAAATAATTAGGGTGCCATCTCCCGTTATTAATACACTGTTACCAGATGTGGCTATTCACTACACAAATAACTAAGGTGCCATCTCCCTTAATTAATACACTGTTACCAGATGTGGCTATACACTACACAAATAATTAGGGTGCCATCTCCCTTGATTAATACACTGTTACCAGATGTGGCTATACACTACATAAATAATTAGGGTGCCATCTCCCTTAAATAATACACTGTTACCAGATGTGGCTATACACTACACAAATAATTAGGGTGCCATCTCCCTTAAATAATACACTGTTACCAGATGTGGCTCTACACTACACAAATAATTAGGGTGCCATCTACCTTAATTAATACACTGTTAACAGATGTGGCTATACACTACACAAATAATTAGGGTGCCATCTCCCTTAATAAATACACTGTTACCAGATGTGGCTATACACTAAATAAATAATCAGGGTGCCATCTCCCTTAATTAATACACTGTTACAAGATGTGGCTATAAACTACACAAATAATTAAGGTGCCATCTACCTTTCTTAATACACTGTTACCAGAAGTGGCTATCCGCTACACAAATAATTAAGGTGCCATCTACCTTTATTAATACACTGTTACCAGATGTGACTATACACTACACAAATCATTAGTGTGCCATCTCCCTTAAAAAATACACTGTTACCAGATGTGGCTATACACTACACAAATAACTAAGGTGCCATCTCCCTTAAATAATAGACTGCTACCAGATGTGGCTATACACTACACAAATAATTAGGGTGCCATCTCCCTTGATTAATACACTATTACCACATGTGGCTATACCCTACATAAATAATTAGGATGCCATCTCCCTTAAATAATACACTGTTAGCAGATGTGGCTATACACTACACAAATAATTAGGGTGCCACCTACCTTAATTAATACACTGTTACCAAATGTGGCTACAAACTACCCAAATCATTAAGTTGCCATCTACCTTTATTAATACACTGTTGCCAGATGTGGCTATACACTACATAAATAATTAGGGTGCCATCTCCCTTTATTAATACACTGTTACCAGATGTGGCTATCCACTACACAAATAATTAAGGTGCCATCTACCTTTCTTAATACACTGTTACCAGAAGTGGCTTTCCACTACACAAATAATTAAGGTGCCATCTACCTTTATTAATACACTGTTACCAGATGTGACTATACACTACACAAATCATTAGTGTGCCATCTCCCTTAAAAAATACACTGTTACCAGATGTGTCTATACACTACACAAATAACTAAGGTGCCATCTCCCTTAATTAATACACTGCTACCAGATGTGGCTATACACTACACAAATAATTAGGGTGCCATCTCCCTTGATTAATACACTGTTACCAGATGTGGCTATACACTACATAAATAATTAGGGTGCCATCTCCCTTAAATAATACACTGTTACCAGATGTGGCTATACACTACACAAATAATTAGGGTGCCATCTCCCTTAAATAATACACTGTTACCAGATGTGGCTATACACTACACAAATAATTAGGGTGCCATCTACCTTAATTAATACACTGTTAACAGATGTGGCTATACACTACACAAATAATTAGGGTGCCATCTCCCTTAATAAATACACTGTTACCAGATGTGGCTATACACTAAATAAATAATCAGGGTGCCATCTCCCTTAATTAATACACTGTTACAAGATGTGGCTATACACTACACAAATAACTAGGGTGCCATCTCCCTTAATTAATGCACTGTTACCAGATGTGGCTATATACTACACAAATAATTAGGGTGTCATCTCCCTCAATTAATACACTGTTAACAGATGTGGCTATACGCTACACAAATAATTAGGGTGCCATCTATCTTAAATAATACACTGTTACCAGATGTGGCTATGAACTACACAAATAATTAGGGTGCCGTCTACCTTAATTAATCCACTGTTACCAGATGTGGCTATACACTACACAAATGCTTAGGGTGCCATCTTCCTTAATTAATACACTGTTACCAAATGTGGCTATACACTACACAAATAACTAGGGTGCCATCTCCCTTAATTGATGCACTGTTACCAGATGTGGCTATATACTACACAAATAATTAGGGTACCATCTCCCTTTATTAATACACTGTTACCAGATGTGGCTATTCACTACACAAATAATTAGGGTGCGATCTACCTTTATGAGTACACTGTTACCAGATGTGGCTACACACTGCACAAATAATTAGGGTGCCATCTCCCTTAATTAGTACACAGTTACCAGATGTGGCTATATACTACACAACTAATTAGGGTGCCATCCCCTTAATTAATACGCTGTTACCAGATGTGGCTATACACTACACAAATAATTAAGGTGCCATCTCCCTTGATTAATACACTGTTACCCGATGTGGCTATACACTACATAAATAATTAGGTTGCCATCTCCCTTAAATGATACACTGTTACCACATGTGGCTATACACTACACATATAATTAGGGTGCCATCTCCCTTAATTAATACACTGTTACCAGATGTGGCTATACATTACACAAATAAGAAGGGTGCCATCTCCCTTAATTAATACACTGATACCAGATGTGGCTATACAATACACAAATAATTAAGGTGCCATCTCCCTTAATTAATACCCTGTTACCAGATGTGGCTATACACTACACTAATAATTATTGTGCCATCTCCCTTAAATAATACTCTGTTACCAGATGTGGCTATACTCTACTCAAATAATTAGGGTGCCATCTCCCTTAAATAATACACTGTTACCAGATGTGGCTATACACTACACAAATAATTAGGGTGCCATCTACCTTAATTAATACACTGTTAACAGATGTGGCTATACACTACACAAATAATTAGGGTGCCATCTCCCTTAATAAATACACTATTACCAGATGTGGCTATACACTAAATAAATAATCAGGGTGCCATCTCCCTTAATTAATACACTGTTACAAGATGTGGCTATACACTACACAAATAACTAGGGTGCCATCTCCCTTAATTAATGCACTTTTACCAGATGTGGCTATATACTACACAAATAATTAGGGTGTCATCTCCCTCAATTAATACACTGTTAACAGATGTGGCTATACGCTACACAAATAATTAGGGTGCCATCTATCTTAAATAATACACTGTTACCAGATGTGGCTATGAACTACACAAATAATTAGGGTGCCGTCTACCTTAATTAATATACTGCTACCAGATGTGGCTATACACTACACAAATAACTAGGATGCCATCTCCCTTAATTAATCCACTGTTACCAGATGTGGCTATACACTACACAAATGCTTAGGGTGCCATCTTCCTTAATTAATACACTGTTACCAAATGTGGCTATACACTACACAAATAACTAGGGTGCCATCTCCCTTAATTGATGCACTGTTACCAGATGTGGCTATATACTACACAAATAATTAGGGTACCATCTCCCTGTATTAATACACTGTTACCAGATGTGGCTATTCACTACACAAATAATTAGGGTGCGATCTACCTTTATGAGTACACTGTTACCAGATGTGGCTACACACTGCACAAATAATTAGGGTGCCATCTCCCTTAATTAGTACACAGTTACCAGATGTGGCTATATACTACACAACTAATTAGGGTGCCATCCCCTTAATTAATACGCTGTTACCAGATGTGGCTATACACTACACAAATAATTAAGGTGCCATCTCCCTTGATTAATACACTGTTACCCGATGTGGCTATACACTACATAAATAATTAGGTTGCCATCTCCCTTAAATGATACACTGTTACCACATGTGGCTATACACTACACATATAATTAGGGTGCCATCTCCCTTAATTAATACACTGTTACCAGATGTGGCTATACATTACACAAATAAGTAGGGTGCCATCTCCCTTAATTAATACACTGATACCAGATGTGGCTATACAATACACAAATAATTAAGGTGCCATCTCCCTTAATTAATACCCTGTTACCAGATGTGGCTATACACTACACAAATAATTATTGGGCCATCTCCCTTAAATAATACTCTGTTACCAGATGTGGCTATACTCTACACAAATAATTAGGGTGCCATCTCCCTTAAATAATAGACTGCTACCAGATGTGGCTATACACTACACAAATAATTAGGGTGCCATCTCCCTTGATTAATACACTGTTACCACATGTGGCTATACCCTACATAAATAATTAGGATGCCATCTCCCTTAAATAATACACTGTTACCAGATGTGGCTATACACTACACAAATAATTAGGGTGCCATCTACCTTAATTAATACACTGTTACCAGATGTGGATACACTACATAAATAATTAGTGGGCCATCTCCCTTAAATAATACACTGTTATCAGATATGGCTATATACTACATAAATAATTAGGGTGCCACCTTCCTTAATTAATACGCTGTTAACAGATGTGGCTATACACTACACAAATAATTAGGGTGCCATCTACCTTTATGAGTACACTGTTACCAGATGAGGCTACACACTGCACAAATAATTAGAGTGCCATCCCCCTTAATTAATACACTGTTACCAGATGTGGCTATACACTACACAAATAATTAGGGTGCAATCTACCTTTATTAATACACTGTTACCAGATGTGGCTATGAACTACTCAAATAATTAGGGTGCCGTCTACCTTAATTAATATACTGTTACCAGATGTGGATACACTACATAAATAATTAGTGGGCCATCTCCCTTAAATAATACACTGTTATCAGATATGGCTATATACTACATAAATAATTAGGGTGCCACCTTCCTTAATTAATACGCTGTTAACAGATGTGGCTATACACTACACAAATAATTAGGGTGCCATCTACCTTTATGAGTACACTGTTACCAGATGTGGCTACACACTGCACAAATAATTAGAGTGCGATCCCCCTTAATTAATACACTGTTACCAGATGTAGCTATACACTACACAAATAATTAGGGTGCAATCTACCTTTATTAATACACTGTTACCAGATGTGGCTATGAACTACACAAATAATTAGGGTGCCGTCTACCTTAATTAATATACTGTTACCAGATGTGGCTATACACTACACAAATAACTAGGATGCCATCTCCCTTAATTAATCCACTGTTACCAGATGTGGCTATATACTATACAAATAATTAGGGTGCCATCTCCCTTAATTAATACGCTGTTACCAGATGTGGATATACACTACACAAATAATTAAGGTGCCATCTACCTTTATTAATACAATGTTACCAGATGTGGATACACTACATAAATAATTAGTGTGCCATCTCCCTTAAATAATACACTGTTACAGATATGGCTATACAATAAATCAATAACTAGGGTGCCATCTCCCTTAAATGACACACTGTTACCAGATGTGGCTATACACTACACAAATAATTAGTGTGCCATCTCCCTTAAATGACACACTGTTACCAGATATGGCTATACACTACATAAATAATTAGGGTGCCATCTCCCTTAAATGACACACTGTCACCAGATGTGGCTATACACTACATAAATAATTAGGGTGCCATCTCCCTTAAATGACACACTGTCACCAGATGTCGCTATACACTACACAAATAATTAGGGTGCCATCTACCTTAATTAATACACTGTTACCAAATGTGGCTATAAACTACACAAATAATTAAGTTTCCATCTACCTTTATTAATACATTGTTACCAGATGTGGCTATACGCTACATAGATAATTAGGGTGCCATCTCCCTCTATTAATACACTGTTACCAGATGTGGCTATACAGTACACAAATAATTAGTGTGCCATCTACCTTAATTAATACACTGTTACCAAATGTGGCTACAAACTACACAAATAATTAGGGTGCCAACTACCTTAATTAATACACTGTTACCAAATGTGGCTAAAAACTACACAAATAATTAAGTTGCCATCTACCTTTATTAATACACTGTTACCAGATGTGGATATACACTACATAAATAATTAGGGTGCCATCTCCCGTTATTAATACACTGTTACCAGATGTGGCTATTCACTACACAAATAATTAGGGTGCCATCTAACTTTATGAATACACTGCTACCAGATGTGGCTATACACTACACAAATAATTAGGGTGCCATCTACCTTTATTAATACACTGTTACCAAATGTGGCTATTCACTACACAAATAATTAGGGTGCCATCTAACTTTATGAATACACTGCTACCAGATGTGGCTATACACTACACAAATAACTAGGGTGCCATCTCCATTAATTAATACACTCTTATCAGATGTGGCTATATACTAAAGAAATAATTAGGGTGCCATCTCCCATAATTAATTCACTATTACCAGATGTGGCTACACAAATAATTAGGGTGCTATCTCCCTTAATAAATACAATGTTACCAGATGTGGCTATACACTACACAAATAATTAGGGTGCCATCTCCCTTGATTAATACACTGTTACCACATGTGGCTATACCCTACATAAATAATTAGGATGCCATCTCCCTTAAATAATACACTGTTAGCAGATGTGGCTATACACTACACAAATAATTAGGGTGCCACCTACCTTAATTAATACACTGTTACCAAATGTGGCTACAAACTACCCAAATCATTAAGTTGCAATCTACCTTTATTAATACACTGTTGCCAGATGTGGCTATACACTACATAAATAATTAGGGTGCCATCTCCCTTTCTTAATACACTGTTACCAGAAGTGGCTATCCACTACACAAATAATTAAGGTGCCATCTACCTTTATTAATACACTGTTACCAGATGTGACTATACACTACACAAATCATTAGTGTGCCATCTCCCTTAAAAAATACACTGTTACCAGATGTGGCTATACACTACACAAATAATTAAGGTGCCATCTCCCTTAATTAATACACTGTTACCAGATGTGGCTATACACTACACAAATAATTAGGGTGCCATCTCCCTTGATTAATACACTGTTACCAGATGTGGCTTTACACTACATAAATAATTAGGGTGCCATCTCCCTTAAATAATACACTGTTACCAGATGTGGCTATACACTACACAAATAATTAGGGTGCCATCTCCCTTAAATAATACACTGTTACCAGATGTGGCTATACACTACACAAATAATTAGGGTGCCATCTACCTTAATTAATACACTGTTAACAGATGTGGCTATACACTACACAAATAATTAGGGTGCCATCTCCCTTAATAAATACACTGTTACCAGATGTGGCTATACAATAAATAAATAATCAGGGTGCCATCTCCCTTAATTAATACAATGTTACAAGATGTGGCTATACACTACACAAATAACTAGGGTGCCATCTCCCTTAATTAATGCACTGTTACCAGATGTGGCTATATACTACACAAATAATTAGGGTGTCATCTCCCTCAATTAATACACTGTTAACAGATGTGGCTATACGCTACACAAATAATTAGGGTGCCATCTATCTTAAATAATGCACTGTTACCAGATGTGGCTATGAACTACACAAATAATTAGGGTGCCGTCTACCTTAATTAATATACTGTTACCAGATGTGGCTATACACTACACAAATAACTAGGATGCCATCTCCCTTAATTAATCCACTGTTACCAGATGTGGCTATACACTACACAAATGCTTAGGGTGCCATCTTCCTTAATTAATACACTGTTACCAAATGTGGCTATACACTACACAAATAACTAGGGTGCCATCTCCCTTAATTGATGCACTGTTACCAGATGTGGCTATATACTACACAAATAATTAGGGTACCATCTCCCTTTATTAATACACTGTTACCAGATGTGGCTATTCACTACACAAATAATTAGGGTGCGATCTACCTTTATGAGTACACTGTTACCAGATGTGGCTACACACTGCACAAATAATTAGGGTGCCATCTCCCTTAATTAGTACACAGTTACCAGATATGGCTATATACTACACAACTAATTAGGGTGCCATCCCCTTAATTAATACGCTGTTACCAGATGTGGCTATACACTACACAAATAATTAAGGTGCCATCTCCCTTGATTAATACACTGTTACCCGATGTGGCTATACACTACATAAATAATTAGGTTGCCATCTCCCTTAAATGATACACTGTTACCACATGTGGCTATACACTACACATATAATTAGGGTGCCATCTCCCTTAATTAATACACTGTTACCAGATGTGGCTATACATTACACAAATAAGTAGGGTGCCATCTCCCTTAATTAATACACTGATACCAGATGGGGCTATACAATACACAAATAATTAAGGTGCCATCTCCCTTAATTAATACCCTGTTACCAGATGTGGCTATACACTACACAAATAATTATTGTGCCATCTCCCTTAAATAATACTCTGTTACCAGATGTGGCTATACTCTACACAAATAATTAGGGTGCCATCTCCCTTTAATAATACACTGTTACCAGATGTGGCTATACACTACACAAATAATTAGGGTGCCATCTACCTTAATTAATACACTGTTAACAGATGTGGCTATACACTACACAAATAATTAGGGTGCCATCTCCCTTAATAAATACACTATTACCAGATGTGGCTATACACTAAATAAATAATCAGGGTGCCATCTCCCTTAATTAATACACTGTTACAAGATGTGGCTATACACTACACAAATAACTAGGGTGCCATCTCCCTTAATTAATGCACTTTTACCAGATGTGGCTATATACTACACAAATAATTAGGGTGTCATCTCCCTCAATTAATACACTGTTAACAGATGTGGCTATACGCTACACAAATAATTAGGGTGCCATCTATCTTAAATAATACACTGTTACCAGATGTGGCTATGAACTACACAAATAATTAGGGTGCCGTCTACCTTAATTAATATACTGTTACCAGATGTGGCTATACACTACACAAATAACTAGGATGCCATCTCCCTTAATTAATCCACTGTTACCAGATGTGGCTATACACTACACAAATGCTTAGGGTGCCATCTTCCTTAATTAATACACTGTTACCAAATGTGGCTATACACTACACAAATAACTAGGGTGCCATCTCCCTTAATTGATGCACTGTTACCAGATGTGGCTATATACTACACAAATAATTAGGGTACCATCTCCCTTTATTAATACACTGTTACCAGATGTGGTTATTCACTACACAAATAATTAGGGTGCGATCTACCTTTATGAGTACACTGTTACCAGATGTGGCTACACACTGCACAAATAATTAGGGTGCCATCTCCCTTAATTTGTACACAGTTACCAGATGTGGCTATATACTACACAACTAATTAGGGTGCCATCCCCATAATTAATACGCTGTTACCAGACGTGGCTATACACTACACAAATAATTAAGGTGCCATCTCCCTTGATTAATACACTGTTACCCGATGTGGCTATACACTACATAAATAATTAGGTTGCCATCTCCCTTAAATGATACACTGTTACCACATGTGGCTATACACTACACATATAATTAGGGTGCCATCTCCCTTAATTAATACACTGTTACCAGATGTGGCTATACATTACACAAATAAGTAGGGTGCCATCTCCCTTAATTAATACACTGATACCAGATGTGGCTATACAATACACAAATAATTAGGGTGCCATCTCCCTTGATTAATACACTGTTACCACATGTGGCTATACCCTACATAAATAATTAGGATGCCATCTCCCTTAAATAATACACTGTTAGCAGATGTGGCTATACACTACACAAATAATTAGGGTGCCACCTACCTTAATTAATACACTGTTACCAAATGTGGCTACAAACTACCCAAATCATTAAGTTGCAATCTACCTTTATTAATACACTGTTGCCAGATGTGGCTATACACTACATAAATAATTAGGGTGCCATCTCCCTTTCTTAATACACTGTTACCAGAAGTGGCTATCCACTACACAAATAATTAAGGTGCCATCTACCTTTATTAATACACTGTTACCAGATGTGACTATACACTACACAAATCATTAGTGTGCCATCTCCCTTAAAAAATACACTGTTACCATATGTGGCTATACACTACACAAATAATTAAGGTGCCATCTCCCTTAATTAATACACTGTTACCAGATGTGGCTATACACTACACAAATAATTAGGGTGCCATCTCCCTTGATTAATACACTGTTGCCAGATGTGGCTTTTCACTACATAAATAATTAGGGTGCCATCTCCCTTAAATAATACACTGTTACCAGATGTGGCTATACACTACACAAATAATTAGGGTGCCATCTCCCTTAAATAATACACTGTTACCAGATGTGGCTATACACTACACAAATAATTAGGGTGCCATCTACCTTAATTAATACACTGTTAACAGATGTGGCTATACACTACACAAATAATTAGGGTGCCATCTCCCTTTATAAATACACTGTTACCAGATGTGGCTATACAATAAATAAATAATCAGGGTGCCATCTCCCTTAATTAATACACTGTTACCAGATGTGGCTATACACTACACAAATAACTAGGGTGCCATCTCCCTTAATTAATGCACTGTTACCAGATGTGGCTATATACTACACAAATAATTAGGGTGTCATCTCCCTCAATTAATACACTGTTAACAGATGTGGCTATACGCTACACAAATAATTAGGGTGCCATCTATCTTAAATAATACACTGTTACCAGATGTGGCTATGAACTACACAAATAATTAGGGTGCCGTCTACCTTAATTAATATACTGTTACCAGATGTGGCTATACACTACACAAATAACTAGGATGCCATCTCCCTTAATTAATCCACTGTTACCAGATGTGGCTATACACTACACAAATGCTTAGGGTGCCATCTTCCTTAATTAATACACTGTTACCAAATGTGGCTATACACTACACAAATAACTAGGGTGCCATCTCCCTTAATTGATGCACTGTTACCAGATGTGGCTATATACTACACAAATAATTAGGGTACCATCTCCCTTTATTAATACACTGTTACCAGATGTGGCTATTCACTACACAAATAATTAGGGTGCGATCTACCTTTATGAGTACACTGTTACCAGATGTGGCTACACACTGCACAAATAATTAGGGTGCCATCTCCCTTAATTAGTACACAGTTACCAGATGTGGCTATATACTACACAACTAATTAGGGTGCCATCCCCTTAATTAATACGCTGTTACCAGATGTGGCTATACACTACACAAATAATTAAGGTGCCATCTCCCTTGATTAATACACTGTTACCCGATGTGGCTATACACTACATAAATAATTAGGTTGCCATCTCCCTTAAATGATACACTGTTGCCACATGTGGCTATACACTACACATATAATTAGGGTGCCATCTCCCTTAATTAATACACTGTTACCAGATGTGGCTATACATTACACAAATAAGTAGGGTGCCATCTCCCTGAATTAATACACTGATACCAGATGGGGCTATACAATACACAAATAATTAAGGTGCCATCTCCCTTAATTAATACCCTGTTACCAGATGTGGCTATACACTACACAAATAATTATTGTGCCATCTCCCTTAAATAATACTCTGTTACCAGATGTGGCTATACTCTACACAAATAATTAGGGTGCCATCTCCCTTAAATAATACACTGTTACCAGATGTGGCTATACACTACACAAATAATTAGGGTGCCATCTACCTTAATTAATACACTGTTAACAGATGTGGCTATACACTACACAAATAATTAGGGTGCCATCTCCCTTAATAAATACACTATTACCAGATGTGGCTATACACTAAATATATAATCAGGGTGCCATCTCCCTTAATTAATACACTGTTACAAGATGTGGCTATACACTACACAAATAACTAGGGTGCCATCTCCCTTAATTAATGCACTTTTACCAGATGTGGCTATATACTACACAAATAATTAGGGTGTCATCTCCCTCAATTAATACACTGTTAACAGATGTGGCTATACGCTACACAAATAATTAGGGTGCCATCTATCTTAAATAATACACTGTTACCAGATGTGGCTATGAACTACACAAATAATTAGGGTGCCGTCTACCTTAATTAATATACTGTTACCAGATGTGGCTATACACTACACAAATAACTAGGATGCCATCTCCCTTAATTAATCCACTGTTACCAGATGTGGCTATACACTACACAAATGCTTAGGGTGCCATCTTCCTTAATTAATACACTGTTACCAAATGTGGCTATACACTACACAAATAACTAGGGTGCCATCTCCCTTAATTGATGCACTGTTACCAGATGTGGCTATATACTACACAAATAATTAGGGTACCATCTCCCTTTATTAATACACTGTTACCAGATGTGGTTATTCACTACACAAATAATTAGGGTGCGATCTACCTTTATGAGTACACTGTTACCAGATGTGGCTACACACTGCACAAATAATTAGGGTGCCATCTCCCTTAATTAGTACACAGTTACCAGATGTGGCTATATACTACACAACTAATTAGGGTGCCATCCCCATAATTAATACGCTGTTACCAGACGTGGCTATACACTACACAAATAATTAAGGTGCCATCTCCCTTGATTAATACACTGTTACCCGATGTGGCTATACACTACATAAATAATTAGGTTGCCATCTCCCTTAAATGATACACTGTTACCACATGTGGCTATACACTACACATATAATTAGGGTGCCATCTCCCTTAATTAATACACTGTTACCAGATGTGGCTATACATTACACAAATAAGTAGGGTGCCATCTCCCTTAATTAATACACTGATACCAGATGTGGCTATACAATACACAAATAATTAAGGTGCCATCTCCCTTAATTAATACCCTGTTACCAGATGTGGCTATACACTACACAAATAATTATTGTGCCATCTCCCTTAAATAATACTCTGTTACCAGATGTGGCTATACTCTACACAAATAATTAGGGTGCCATCTCCCTTAAATAATAGACTGCTACCAGATGTGGCTATACACTACACAAATAATTAGGGTGCCATCTCCCTTGATTAATACACTGTTACCACATGTGGCTATACCCTACATAAATAATTAGGATGCCATCTCCCTTAAATAATACACTGTTACCAGATGTGGCTATACACTACACAAATAATTAGGGTGCCATCTACCTTAATTAATACACTGTTACCAGATGTGGATACACTACATAAATAATTAGTGGGCCATCTCCCTTAAATAATACACTGTTATCAGATATGGCTATATACTACATAAATAATTAGGGTGCCACCTTCCTTAATTAATACGCTGTTAACAGATGTGGCTATACACTACACAAATAATTAGGGTGCCATCTACCTTTATGAGTACACTGTTACCAGATGTGGCTACACACTGCACAAATAATTAGAGTGCCATCCCCCTTAATTAATACACTGTTACCAGATGTGGCTATACACTACACAAATAATTAGGGTGCAATCTACCTTTATTAATACACTGTTACCAGATGTGGCTATGAACTACTCAAATAATTAGGGTGCCGTCTACCTTAATTAATATACTGTTACCAGATGTGGATACACTACATAAATAATTAGTGGGCCATCTCCCTTAAATAATACACTGTTATCAGATATGGCTATATACTACATAAATAATTAGGGTGCCACCTTCCTTAATTAATACGCTGTTAACAGATGTGGCTATACACTACACAAATAATTAGGGTGCCATCTACCTTTATGAGTACACTGTTACCAGATGTGGCTACACACTGCACAAATAATTAGAGTGCCATCCCCCTTAATTAATACACTGTTACCAGATGTAGCTATACACTACACAAATAATTAGGGTGCAATCTACCTTTATTAATACACTGTTACCAGATGTGGCTATGAACTACACAAATAATTAGGGTGCCGTCTACCTTAATTAATATACTGTTACCAGATGTGGCTATACACTACACAAATAACTAGGATGCCATCTCCCTTAATTAATCCACTGTTACCAGATGTGGCTATATACTATACAAATAATTAGGGTGCCATCTCCCTTAATTAATACGCTGTTACCAGATGTGGATATACGCTACACAAATAATTAAGGTGCCATCTACCTTTATTAATACAATGTTACCAGATGTGGATACACTACATAAATAATTAGTGTGCCATCTCCCTTAAATAATACACTGTTACAGATATGGCTATACAATAAATCAATAACTAGGGTGCCATCTCCCTTAAATGACACACTGTTACCAGATGTGGCTATACACTACACAAATAATTAGTGTGCCATCTCCCTTAAATGACACACTGTTACCAGATATGGCTATACACTACATAAATAATTAGGGTGCCATCTCCCTTAAATGACACACTGTCACCAGATGTGGCTATACACTACATAAATAATTAGGGTGCCATCTCCCTTAAATGACACACTGTTACCAGATGTGGCTATACACTACACAAATAATTAGTGTGCCATCTCCTTTAAATGACACACTGTTACCAGATATGGCTATACACTACATAAATAATTAGGGTGCCATCTCCCTTAAATGACACACTGTCACCAGATGTGGCTATACACTACACAAATAATTAGGGTGCCATCTACCTTAATTAATACACTGTTACCAAATGTGGCTACAAACTACACAAATAATTAAGTTTCCATCTACCTTTATTAATACATTGTTACCAGATGTGGCTATACGCTACATAGATAATTAGGGTGCCATCTCCCTCTATTAATACACTGTTACCAGATGTGGCTATACAGTACACAAATAATTAGTGTGCCATCTACCTTAATTAATACACTGTTACCAAATGTGGCTACAAACTACACAAATAATTAGGGTGCCAACTACCTTAATTAATACACTGTTACCAAATGTGGCTAAAAACTACACAAATAATTAAGTTGCCATCTACCTTTATTAATACACTGTTACCAGATGTGGATATACACTACATAAATAATTAGGGTGCCATCTCCCGTTATTAATACACTGTTACCAGATGTGGCTATTCACTACACAAATAATTAGAGTGCCATCTAACTTTATGAATACACTGCTACCAGATGTGGCTATACACTACACAAATAATTAGGGTGCCATCTACCTTTATTAATACACTGTCACCAGATGTGGCTATTCACTACACAAATAATTAGGGTGCCATCTAACTTTATGAATACACTGCTACCAGATGTGGCTATACACTACACAAATAACTAGGGTGCCATCTCCCTTAATTAATACACTCTTATCAGATGTGGCTATATACTAAAGAAATAATTAGGGTGCCATCTCCCATAATTAATTCACTATTACCAGATGTGGCTACACAAATAATTAGGGTGCTATCTCCCTTAATAATTACAATGTTACCAGATGTGGCTACACACTGCACAAATAATTAGGGTGCCATCTCCCTTAATTAATACACTGTTACCAGATGTGGCTATATACTACACAAATAATTAGGGTGCCATCTCCCTTAATTGATACGCTGTTACCAGATGTGGCTATACACTACACAAACAATTAGGGTGCCATCTACCTTTATGAGTACACTGTTACCAGATGTGACTACACACTGCACAAATAATTAGAGTGCCATCTCCCTTAATTAATACACTGTTACCAGATGTGGCTATACACTACACACATAATTAGGGTGCCTTCTACCTTTATTAATACACTGTTACCAGATGTGGCTATGCACTACAAAAATAATTAGGGTGCCGTCTACCTTAATTAATATACTGTTACCAGATGTGGCTATACACTACACAAATAACTAGGATGCCATCTCCCTTAATTAATCCACTGTTACCAGATGTGGCTATATACTACACACATAATTAGGGTGCCATCTCCCTTAATTAATACGCTGTTACCAGATGTGGCTATGCACTACACAAATAATTAGGGTGCCATCTACCTTAATTAATACGCTGATATCAGATGTGGATACACATCATAAATAATTAGTGTGCCATCTCCCTGAAATAATACACTTTTACCAGATATGGCTATATACTACATAAATAATTAGGGTGCCATCTTCCTTAATTAACACGCTGTTATCAGATGTGGCTATACACTACATACATAATTATGGTGCCATCTTCCTTAATTAATACGCTGATATCAGATGTGGCTATACACTACACAAATAATTAGGATGCCATCTACCTTTACGAGTACACTATTACCAGATGTGGATACACACTGCACAACTAATTAGAGTGCCATCTCCCTGAATTAATACACTGTTACCAGATGTGGCTATGAACTACACAAATAATTAAGGTGCCATCTCCCTTGATTAATACACTGATACCAGATGTGGCTATACACTACATAAATAATTAGGGTGCCATCTCCCTTAAATGATACACTGTTACCAGATGTGGCTATACAGTACACAAATAATTTTGGGTGCCATCTCCCTTAATTAATACACTGATACCAGATGTGGCTATACACTACACAAATAATTATTGTGCCATCTCCCTTAAATAATACTCTGTTACCAGATGTGGCTATACTCTACACAAATAATTAGGGTGCCATCTCCCTTAAATAATAGACTGCTACCAGATGTGGCTATACACTACACAAATAATTAGGGTGCCATCTCCCTTGATTAATACACTGTTACCACATGGAACTATACCCTACATAAATAATTAGGATGCCATCTCCCTTAAATAATACACTGTTAGCAGATGTGGCTATACACTACACAAATACTTAGGGTGCCATCTACCTTAATTAATACACTGTTACCAAATGTGGCTACAAACTACCCAAATAATTAAGTTGCCATCTACCTTTATTAATACACTGTTACGAGATGTGGCTATACACTACATAAATAATTAGGGTGCCATCTCCCTTTATACACTGTTACCAGATGTGGCTATTCACTACACAAATAATTAGGGTGCCATCTAACTTTAAGAATACTCTGTTACCAGATGTGGCTCTGCACTACACAAATAATTAGGGTGCCATCTACCTTAATTAATACACTGTTACCAGATGTGGATACACTACACAAATAATTAGGGTGCCATCTACCTTTATGAGTACACTGTTACCAGATGTGGCTACACACTGCACAAATAATTAGAGTGCCATCCCCCTTAATTAATACACTGTTACCAGATGTGGCTATACACTACACAAATAATTAGGGTGCCATCTACATTTATTAATACACTGTTACGAGATGTGGCTATACACTACATAAATAATTAGGGTGCCATCTACCTTTATGAGTACACTGTTACCATATGTGGCTATTCACTACACAAATAATTAAGGTGCCATCTTTCTTAATTAATACGCTGTTACCAGATGTGGCTATACACTACACAAACAGTTAGGGTGCCATCTACCTTTATGAGTACACTGTTACCAGATGTGACTACACACTGCACAAATAATTAGAGTGCCATCTCCCTTAATTAATACACTGCTACCAGATGTGGCTATACACTACACACATACTTAGGGTGCCATCTACCTTTATTAATACACTGTTACCAGATGTGGCTATGCACTACAAAAATAATTAGGGTACCGTCTACCTTAATTAATATACTGTTACCAGATGTGGCTATACACTACACAAATAACTAGGATGCCATCTCCCTTAATTAATCCACTGCTACCAGATGTGGCTATATACTACACACATAATTAGGGTGCCATCTCCCTTAATTAATACGCTGTTACCAGATGTGGCTATACACTGCACAAATAATTAGGGTGCCATCTACCTTAATTAATACACTGTTACCAGATGTGGATACACATCATAAATAATTAGTGTGCCATCTCCCTGAAATAATACTCTGTTACCAGATATGGCTATATACTACATAAATAATTAGGGTGCCATCTTCCTTAATTAATACGCTGTTATCAGATGTGGCTATACACTACATACATAATTAGGGTGCCATCTTCCTTAATTAATACGCTGTTATCAGATGTGGCTATACACTACACAAATAATTAGGATGCCATCTACCTTTACGAGTACACTGTTACCAGATGTGGATACACACTGCACAACTAATTAGAGTGCCATCTCCCTTAATTAATACACTGTTACCAGATGTGGCTATGCACAACACAAATAATTAAGGTGCCATCTCCCTTGATTAATACACTGATACCAGATGTTGCTATACACTACACAAATAATTAGGGTGCCATCTCCCTTAAATGATACACTGTTATCAGATGTGGCTATACAGTACACAAATAATTTTGGGTGCCATCTCCCTTAATTAATACACTGATACCAGATGTGGCTATACACTACACAAATAATTATTGTGCCATCTCCATTAAATAATACTCTGTTACCAGATGTGACTATACTCTTCACAAATAATTAGGGTGCCATCTCCCTTAAATAATAGACTGCTACCAGATGTGGCTATACACTACACAAATAATTAGGGTGCCATCTCCCTTGATTAATACACTGTTACCACATGTGGCTATACCCTACATAAATAATTAGGATGCCATCTCCCTTAAATAATACACTGTTAGCAGATGTGGCTATACACTACACAAAAAATTAGGGTGCCATCTGCCTTAATTCATACACTGTTACCAAATGTGGCTACAAACTACCCAAATAATTACGTTGCCATCTACCTTTATTAATACACAGTTACCAGATGTGGCTATACACTACACAAATAATTAGGGAGCCATCTACCTTAATTAATACACTGTTACCAGATATGGCTATACACTACACAAATTACTAGGGTGCCATCTCCCTTAATTTGTACACTGTTACCAGATGTGACTATATACTACCCAAATAATTATGGTGCCATCTCCCTTAATTAATACACTGTTACCAGATGTGGCTATACACTACATATATAATTAGGGTACCATCTCTCTTTATTAATACACTGTTACCAGATGTGGCTATTCACTACACAAATATTTAGGGTGCCATCTAACTTTAAGAATACACTGTTACCAGATGTGGCTCTGCACTACACAAATAATTAGGGTGCCATCTTCCTTAAGTAATACGCTGTTTTCAGATGTGGCTATACACTACACAAATACTTAAGTTGCCATCTACCTTTATGAGTACACTGTTGCCAGATGTGGCTACACACTGCACAAATAATTAGAGTGCCATCCCCCTTAATTAATACACTGTTACCAGATGTGGCTATACACTACACAAATAATTAGGGTGCCATCTACCTTTATTAATACACTGTTACGAGATGTGGCTATACACTACATAAATAATTAGGGTGCCATCTACCTTTATGAGTACACTGTTACCAGATATGGCTATATACTAAATAAATAATTAGGGTGCCGTCTTCCTTAATTAATACGCTGTTACCAGATGTGGCTATACACTACACAAATAATTAGGGTGCCATCTACCTGTATGAGTACACTGTTACCAGATGTGGCTACACACTGCACAAATAATAAGAGTGCCATCCCCCTTAATTAATACACTGTTACCAGATGTGGCTATACACTACACAAATAATTAGGGTGCCATCTACCTTTATTAATACACTGTTACGAGATGTGGCTATACACTACATAGATAATTAGGGTGCCATCTACCTTTATGAGTACACTGTTACCAGATGTGACTATACGCTACACAAATAATTAGGGTGCCATCTACCTTAATTAATACAATGTTACCAGATGTGGATACACTACATAAATAATTAGTGTGCCATCTCCGTTAAATAATACACTCTTACCAGATACGGCTATACACAACATAAATAATTAGGTTGCCATCTCCCTTAATTAATACACTGTTACCAGATGTGGCTATACACTACACAAATAATTAGGGTGCCATCTACCTTAATTAATACACTGTTACCAAATGTGGCTACAAACTACACAAATAATTAAGGTTTTATCTACCTTTATTAATACACTGTTACCAGATGTGGATATACACTACATAAATAATTAGGGTGCCATCTTCCTTTATTAATACACTGTTACCAGATGTGGCTATTCACTACACAAATAATTAGGGTGCCATCTCCCTTAATTAATACACTGATACCAGATGTGGCTATACCCAACATAAATACATAGGATGCCATCTCCCTTAAATAATACACTGTTAGCAGATGTGGCTCTGCACTACACAAATAATTAGGGTGCCATATATCTTAATTAATACACTGCTACCAGATGTGGCTATACACTACACAAATAACTAGGGCGCCATCTCCCTTAATTAATACACTGTTATCAGATGTGGCTATATACTACAGAAATAATTAGGGTTCCATCTCCATTAATTAATACACTATTACCAGATGTGGCTACACAAATAATTAGGGTGCCATCCCCCTTAATTAATACACTGTTACCAGATGTGGCTATACACTACACAAATAATTAGGGTGCCATCTACCTTTATTAATACACTGTTACGAGATGTGTCTATACACTACATAAATAATTAGGGTGCCATCTACCTTTATGAGTACACTGTTACCAGATGTGACTATACGCTACACAAATAATTAGGGTGCCATCTACCTTAATTAATACACAGTTATCAGATGTGGCTCTACACTACACAAATAACTAGGGTGCCATCTCCCTTAATTAATACACTGTTACCAGATGTGGCTATACACTACACAAATAATTAGGGTGCATTCTCCCTTAATTAATACACAGTTACCAGATGTGGCTATACACTACACAAATAATTAGGGAGCCATCTACCTTAATTAATACACTGTTACCAGATATGGCTATACACTACACAAATTACTAGGGTGCCATCTCCCTTAATTTGTTCACTGTTACCAGATGTGACTATATACTACCCAAATAATTATGGTGCCATCTCCCTTAATTAATACACTGTTACCAGATGTGGCTATACACTACATATATAATTAGGGTACCATCTCTCTTTATTAATACACTGTTACCAGATGTGGCTATTCACTACACAAATAATTAGGGTGCCATCTACCTTTATGAGTACACTGTTACCAGACGTGGCTACACACTGCACAAATAATTAGGGTGCCATCTCCCTTAATTAATACACTGTTACCAAATGTGGCTATACACTACACAAATAATTAGGGTGCCATCTACCTTTATTAGTACACTGTAACCAGATGTGGCTATACACTACACAAATAATTAGAGTGCCATCCCCCTTAATTAATACACTGTTACGAGATGTGGCTATACACTACACAAATAACTAGGATGCCATCTCCCTTAATTAATACACTGTTACCAGATGAGGCTATATACTACACAAATAATTAGGGTGCCATCTCCCTTAATTAATACGCTGTTACCAGATGTGGCTATTCACTACACAAATAATTAGGGTGCCATCTACCTTTATGAGTACACTGTTACCAGATGTGGCTACACACTGCACAAATAATTAGAGTGCCATCTCCCTTAATTAATACACTGTTACCATATGTGGCTGTACACTACACAAATAATTAGGGTGCCATCTACCTTTCATAATACACTGTTACCATATGTGGCTATGCACTTCACAAATAATTAGGGTGGCATCTACCTTAATTAATACACTGTTACCAGATGTGGCTATACACTACACAAATAACTAGGATGCCATCTCCCTTAATTAATACACTGTTACCAGATGAGGCTATATACTACACAAATAATTAGGGTGCCATCTCCCTTAATTAATACGCTGTTACCAGATGTGGCTAAACACTACACAAATAATTAGGGTGCCACCTCCCTTAATTATTACACTGTTACCAGATGTGGCTATTCACTACACAAATAATTAGGGTGCCATCTACCTTTATGAGTACACTGTTACCAGATGTGGCTACACACTGCACAAATAATTAGAGTGCCATCTCCCTTAATTAATACACTGTTACCAGATGTGGCTACACACTACACAAATAATTAGGGTGCCATCTACCTTTAATAATACACTGTTACCATATGTGGCTATGCCTACACAAATAATTAGGGTGCCATCTACCTTAATTAATACACTGTTACCATATGTGGCTATACACTACACAAATAACTAGGATGCCCTCTCCCTTAATTAATACACTGTTACCAGATGTGGCTATATACTACACAATTAATTAGGGTGCCATCTCCCTTAATTAATACGCTGTTATAAGACGTGGCTAAACACTACACAAATAATTAGGGTGCCATCTCCCTTAATTAGTACACTGTTACCAGATGTGGCTATTCACTACACAAATAATTAGGGTGCCATCTACCTTTATGAATACACTGTTACCAGATGTGGCTACACACTGCACAAATAATTAGGGTGCCATCTCCCTTAATTAATACACTGTTACCAGATGTGGCTATACACTACACAAATAACTAGGGTGCATCTCCCTTGATTAATACACTTTACCAGATGTGGCTATACACTACACAAATAACTAGGGTGCCATCTCCCTTAATTAATACACAGTTACCAGATGTAGCTATATACTACACAAATAATTAGGGTGTCATCTACCTTTATTAATACACTGTTACCAGATGTGGCTATGCACTACACATTTAATTAGGGTGCCATCTACATTAATTAATTCACTGTTACCAGATGTGGCTATACAATACACAAATAACTAGGGTGCCATCTCCCTAAATTAATACACTGATACCAGATGTGGCTATACACTACACAAATAATTAAGGTGCCATCTCCCTTAATTAATACACTGTTACCAGATGTGGCTATACACTACACAAATAATTAGGGTGCCATCTCACTTAATTAATACACTGTTACCAGATGTGGCTATACACTACACAAATAATTAGGGCGCCATCTCCCTTAATTAATACACTGTTACCATATGTGGCTATACGCAACACAAATAATTAGGGTACCATCTACCTTAATTAATACACTATTACCAGATGTGGCTATACACTACACAAATAATTAGGGTGCCATCTCCCTTAATTAATACACAGTTACCAAATGTGGCTATATACTACACTAATAATTAGGGTGTCATCTACCTTTATTAATACACTGTTACCAGATTTGGCTATGCACTACACATATAATTAGGGTGCCATCTACCTTAATTAATTCACTGTTACCAGATGTGGCTATACAATACACAAATAACTAGGGTGCCATCTCCCTAAATTAATACACTGATACCAGATGTGGCTATACACTACACAAATAATTAAGGTGCCATCTCACTTAATTAATACACTGTTACCAGATGTGGCTATACACTACACAAATAATTAGGGTGCCATCTCACTTAATTAATACACTGTTACCAGATGTGGCTATACACTACACAAATAATTAGGGTGCCATCTCCCTTAATTAATACACTGTTACCAGACGTGGCTACACACTGCACAAATAATTAGGGTGCCATCTCCCTTAATTAATACACTGTTACCAGATGTGACTATACGCTACACAAATAATTAGGGTGCCATCTACCTTAATTAATACACTGTTATCAGATGTGGCTATACGCTACACAAATAACTAGGGTGCCATCTCCCTTAATTAATACACTGTTACCAGATGTGGCTATATAATATACAAATAATTAGTGTGCCATCTCCCTTAATTAATACGCTGTTACCAGATGTGGCTATACACTACACAAATAACTAAGGTGACATCACCCTTAATTAATACACTGTTACCAGATGTGGCTATACACTACACAAATAATTAGGGTTCCACCTCCCTTAAATAATACACTGTTACGAGATGTGGCTATACACTACATAAATAATTAGGGTGCCATCTACCTTTATTAATACACTGTTACGAGATGTGGCTATACACTACATAAATAATTAGGGTGCCATCTACCTTTATGAGTACACTGTTACCAGATATGGCTATATACTACATAAATAATTAGGGTGCGTATTCCTTAATTAATACGCTGTTACCAGATGTGGCTATACACTACACAAATAATTAGGGTGCCATCTACCTTTATGAGTACACTGTTACCAGATGTGGCTACACACTGCACAAATAATTATAGTGCCATCCCCCTTAATTAATACACTGTTACCAGATGTGGCTATACACTACACACATAATTAGGGTGCCATCTACCTTTATTAATACACTGTTACGAGATGTGGCTATACACTACATAGATAATTAGAGTGCCATCTACCTTTATGAGTACACTGTTACCAGATGTGACTATACGCTACACAAATAATTAGGGTGCCATCTACCTTAATTAATACAATGTTACCAGATGTGGATACACTACATAAATAATTAGTGTGCCATCTCCGTTAAATAATACACTCTTACCAGATACGGCTATACACTACATAAATAATTAGGTTGCCATCTCCCTTAATTAATACACTGTTACCAGATGTGGCTATACACTACACAAATAATTAGGGTGCCATCTACCTTAATTAATACACTGTTACCAAATGTGGCTACAAACTACACAAATAATTAAGTTTCCATCTACCTTTATTAATACACTGTTACCAGATGTGGCTATACGCTACATAAATAATTAGGGTGCCATCTCCATTTATTAATTCACTGTTACCAGATGTGGCTATTCACTACACAAATAATTAGGGTGCCATCTCCCTTAATTAATACACTGATACCAGATGTGACTATACACTACACAAATAATTAGGGTGCCATCTCCCTTGATTAATACACTGTTACCACATGTGGCTATACCCAACATAAATACATAGGATGCCATCTCCCTTAAATAATACACTGTTAGCAGATGTGGCTATACACTACACAAATAATTAGGGTGCCATCTACCTTAATTAATACACTGTTACCAAATGTGGCTACAAACTACACAAATAATTAAGTTGCCATCTACCTTTATTAATACACTGTTACCAGATGTGGATATACACTACATAAATAATTAGGGTGCCATCTCCCTTTATTAATACACTGTTACCAGATGTGGCTATTCACTACACAAATAATTAGGGTGCCATCTACCTTTATTAATACACTGTTACGAGATGTGGCTATACACTACATAGATAATTAGGGTGCCATCTACCTTTATGAGTACACTGTTACTAGATGTGGATATACACTACATAAATAATTAGGGTGCCATCTCCCTTAATTAATACACTGTTACCAGATGTTGCTATACACTACACAAATAATTAGAGTGCCATCTACCTTTATTAATACACTGTTACGAGATGTGGCTATACACTACATAGATAATTAGGGTGCCATCTCCCTTAATTAATACACTGTTACCAGATGTGGCTATACACTACACAAATAATTAGGGTGCCATCTACCTTAATTAATACACTGTTACCAAATGTGGCTACAAACTACACAAATAATTAGGGTGCCATCTACCTTAATTAATACACTGTTACCATATGTGGCTATACACTACACAAATACCTAGGATGCCCTCTCCCTTAATTAATACACTGTTACCAGATGTGGCTATATACTACACAATTAATTATGGTGCCATCTCCCTTAATTAATACACTGTTACCAGATGTGGCTATACACTACATATATAATTAGGGTACCATCTCTCTTTATTAATACACTGTTACCAGATGTGGCTATTCACTACACAAATAATTAGGGTGCCATCTACCTTTATGAGTACACTGTTACCAGACGTGGCTACACACTGCACAAATAATTAGGGTGCCATCTCCCTTAATTAATACACTGTTACCAAATGTGGCTATACACTACACAAATAATTAGGGTGCCATCTACCTTTATTAGTACACTGTAACCAGATGTGGCTATACACTACACAAATAATTAGAGTGCCATCCCCCTTAATTAATACACTGTTACGAGATGTGGCTATACACTACACAAATAACTAGGATGCCATCTCCCTTAATTAATACACTGTTACCAGATGAGGCTATATACTACACAAATAATTAGGGTGCCATCTCCCTTAATTAATACGCTGTTACCAGATGTGGCTATTCACTACACAAATAATTAGGGTGCCATCTACCTTTATGAATACACTGTTACCAGATGTGGCTACACACTGCACAAATAATTAGAGTGCCATCTCCCTTAATTAATACACTGTTACCATATGTGGCTGTACACTACACAAATAATTAGGGTGCCATCTACCTTTCATAATACACTGTTACCATATGTGGCTATGCACTTCACAAATAATTAGGGTGGCATCTACCTTAATTAATACACTGTTACCAGATGTGGCTATACACTACACAAATAACTAGGATGCCATCTCCCTTAATTAATACACTGTTACCAGATGAGGCTATATACTACACAAATAATTAGGGTGCCATCTCCCTTAATTAATACGCTGTTACCAGATGTGGCTAAACACTACACAAATAATTAGGGTGCCACCTCCCTTAATTATTACACTGTTACCAGATGTGGCTATTCACTACACAAATAATTAGGGTGCCATCTACCTTTATGAGTACACTGTTACCAGATGTGGCTACACACTGCACAAATAATTAGAGTGCCATCTCCCTTAATTAATACACTGTTACCAGATGTGGCTACACACTACACAAATAATTAGGGTGCCATCTACCTTTAATAATACACTGTTACCATATGTGGCTATGCCTACACAAATAATTAGGGTGCCATCTACCTTAATTAATACACTGTTACCATATGTGGCTATACACTACACAAATAACTAGGATGCCCTCTCCCTTAATTAATACACTGTTACCAGATGTGGCTATATACTACACAATTAATTAGGGTGCCATCTCCCTTAATTAATACGCTGTTATAAGACGTGGCTAAACACTACACAAATAATTAGGGTGCCATCTCCCTTAATTAGTACACTGTTACCAGATGTGGCTATTCACTACACAAATAATTAGGGTGCCATCTACCTTTATGAATACACTGTTACCAGATGTGGCTACACACTGCACAAATAATTAGGGTGCCATCTCCCTTAATTAATACACTGTTACCAGATGTGGCTATACACTACACAAATAACTAGGGTGCATCTCCCTTGATTAATACACTTTACCAGATGTGGCTATACACTACACAAATAACTAGGGTGCCATCTCCCTTAATTAATACACAGTTACCAGATGTAGCTATATACTACACAAATAATTAGGGTGTCATCTACCTTTATTAATACACTGTTACCAGATGTGGCTATGCACTACACATTTAATTAGGGTGCCATCTACATTAATTAATTCACTGTTACCAGATGTGGCTATACAATACACAAATAACTAGGGTGCCATCTCCCTAAATTAATACACTGATACCAGATGTGGCTATACACTACACAAATAATTAAGGTGCCATCTCCCTTAATTAATACACTGTTACCAGATGTGGCTATACACTACACAAATAATTAGGGTGCCATCTCACTTAATTAATACACTGTTACCAGATGTGGCTATACACTACACAAATAATTAGGGCGCCATCTCCCTTAATTAATACACTGTTACCAGATGTGGCTATACGCAACACAAATAATTAGGGTACCATCTACCTTAATTAATACACTATTACCAGATGTGGCTATACACTACACAAATAATTAGGGTGCCATCTCCCTTAATTAATACACAGTTACCAAATGTGGCTATATACTACACAAATAATTAGGGTGTCATCTACCTTTATTAATACACTGTTACCAGATTTGGCTATGCACTACACATATAATTAGGGTGCCATCTACCTTAATTAATTCACTGTTACCAGATGTGGCTATACAATACACAAATAACTAGGGTGCCATCTCCCTAAATTAATACACTGATACCAGATGTGGCTATACACTACACAAATAATTAAGGTGCCATCTCACTTAATTAATACACTGTTACCAGATGTGGCTATACACTACACAAATAATTAGGGTGCCATCTCACTTAATTAATACACTGTTACCAGATGTGGCTATACACTACACAAATAATTAGGGTGCCATCTCCCTTAATTAATACACTGTTACCAGACGTGGCTACACACTGCACAAATAATTAGGGTGCCATCTCCCTTAATTAATACACTGTTACCAGATGTGACTATACGCTACACAAATAATTAGGGTGCCATCTACCTTAATTAATACACTGTTATCAGATGTGGCTATACGCTACACAAATAACTAGGGTGCCATCTCCCTTAATTAATACACTGTTACCAGATGTGGCTATATAATATACAAATAATTAGTGTGCCATCTCCCTTAATTAATACGCTGTTACCAGATGTGGCTATACACTACACAAATAACTAAGGTGACATCACCCTTAATTAATACACTGTTACCAGATGTGGCTATACACTACACAAATAATTAGGGTTCCACCTCCCTTAAATAATACACTGTTACGAGATGTGGCTATACACTACATAAATAATTAGGGTGCCATCTACCTTTATTAATACACTGTTACGAGATGTGGCTATACACTACATAAATAATTAGGGTGCCATCTACCTTTATGAGTACACTGTTACCAGATATGGCTATATACTACATAAATAATTAGGGTGCGTCTTCCTTAATTAATACGCTGTTACCAGATGTGGCTATACACTACACAAATAATTAGGGTGCCATCTACCTTTATGAGTACACTGTTACCAGATGTGGCTACACACTGCACAAATAATTATAGTGCCATCCCCCTTAATTAATACACTGTTACCAGATGTGGCTATACACTACACACATAATTAGGGTGCCATCTACCTTTATTAATACACTGTTACGAGATGTGGCTATACACTACATAGATAATTAGAGTGCCATCTACCTTTATGAGTACACTGTTACCAGATGTGACTATACGCTACACAAATAATTAGGGTGCCATCTACCTTAATTAATACAATGTTACCAGATGTGGATACACTACATAAATAATTAGTGTGCCATCTCCGTTAAATAATACACTCTTACCAGATACGGCTATTCACTACATAAATAATTAGGTTGCCATCTCCCTTAATTAATACACTGTTACCAGATGTGGCTATACACTACACAAATAATTAGGGTGCCATCTACCTTAATTAATACACTGTTACCAAATGTGGCTACAAACTACACAAATAATTAAGTTTCCATCTACCTTTATTAATACACTGTTACCAGATGTGGCTATACGCTACATAAATAATTAGGGTGCCATCTCCATTTATTAATTCACTGTTACCAGATGTGGCTATTCACTACACAAATAATTAGGGTGCCATCTCCCTTAATTAATACACTGATACCAGATGTGACTATACACTACACAAATAATTAGGGTGCCATCTCCCTTGATTAATACACTGTTACCACATGTGGCTATACCCAACATAAATACATAGGATGCCATCTCCCTTAAATAATACACTGTTAGCAGATGTGGCTATACACTACACAAATAATTAGGGTGCCATCTACCTTAATTAATACACTGTTACCAAATGTGGCTACAAACTACACAAATAATTAAGTTGCCATCTACCTTTATTAATACACTGTTACCAGATGTGGATATACACTACATAAATAATTAGGGTGCCATCTCCCTTTATTAATACACTGTTACCAGATGTGGCTATTCACTACACAAATAATTAGGGTGCCATCTACCTTTATTAATACACTGTTACGAGATGTGGCTATACACTACATAGATAATTAGGGTGCCATCTACCTTTATGAGTACACTGTTACCAGATGTGGATATACACTACATAAATAATTAGGGTGCCATCTCCCTTAATTAATACACTGTTACCAGATGTTGCTATACACTACACAAATAATTAGAGTGCCGTCTACCTTTATTAATACACTGTTACGAGATGTGGCTATACACTACATAGATAATTAGGGTGCCATCTCCCTTAATTAATACACTGTTACCAGATGTGGCTATACACTACACAAATAATTAGGGTGCCATCTACCTTAATTAATACACTGTTACCAAATGTGGCTACAAACTACACAAATAATTAGGGTGCCATCTACCTTAATTAATACACTGTTACCATATGTGGCTATACACTACACAAATACCTAGGATGCCCTCTCCCTTAATTAATACACTGTTACCAGATGTGGCTATATACTACACAATTAATTAGGGTGCCATCTCCCTTAATTAATACGCTGTTATAAGACGTGGCTAAACACTACACAAATAATTAGGGTGCCATCTCCCTTAATTATTACACTGTTACCAGATGTGGCTATTCACTACACAAATAATTAGGGTGCCATCTACCTTTATGAATACACTGTTACCAGATGTGGCTACACACTGCACAAATAATTAGGGTGCCATCTCCCTTAATTAATACACTGTTACCAGATGTGGCTATACACTACACAAATAACTAGGGTGCATCTCCCTTGATTAATACACTTTACCAGATGTGGCTATACACTACACAAATAATTAGGGTGCCATCTCCCTTAATTAATACACAGTTACCAAATGTGGCTATATACTACACAAATAATTAGGGTGTCATCTACCTTTATTAATACACTGTTACCAGATGTGGCCATACAATACACCAATAACTAGGGTGCCATCTCCCTAAATTAATACACTGATACCAGATGTGGCTATACACTACACAAATAATTAAGGTGCCATCTCCCTGAATTAATACACTGTTACCAGATGTGGCTATACCCTACACAAATAATTAGGGTGCCATCTCACTTAATTAATACACTGTTACCAGATGTGGCTATACACTACACAAATAATTAGGGTGCCATCTCCCTTAATTAATACACTGTTACCAGATGTGGCTATACGCAACACAAATAATTAGGATACCATCTACCTTAATTAATACACTATTACCAGATGTGGCTATACACTACAGAAACAACTAGGGTGCCATCTCCCTTAATTAATACACTGTTACCAGATGTGGCTATATACTATACAAATAATTAGTGTGCCATCTCCCTTAATTAATACGCTGTTACCAGATGTGGCTATACACTACACAAATAACTTAGGTGACATCACCCTTAATTAATACACTGTTACCAGATGTGGCTATACACTACACAAATAATTAGGGTGCCACCTCCCTTAAATTATACACTGTTACGAGATGTGGCTATACACTACACAAATAATTAGGGTGCCATCTACCTTTATGAGTACACTGTTACCAGATGTGGCTACACACTGCACAAATAATTAGAGTGCCATCCCCCTTAATTAATACACTGTTACCAGATGTGGCTATACACTACACAAATAATTAGGGTGCCATCTACCTTTATTAATACACTGTTACGAGATGTGGCTATACACTACATAAATAATTAGGGTGCTATCTACCTTTATTAATACACTGTTACCAGATATGGCTATATACTACATAAATAATTAGGGTGCGTCTTCCTTAATTAATACGCTGTTACCAGATGTGGCTATACACTACACAAATAATTAGGGTGCCATCTACCTTTATGAGTACACTGTTACCAGATGTGGCTACACACTGCACAAATAATTAGAGTGCCATCCCCCTTAATTAATACACTGTTACCAGATGTGGCTATACACTACACAAATAATTAGGGTGCCATCTCCCTTGATTAATACACTGTTACCACATGTGGCTATACCCTACATAAATAATTAGGATGCCATCTCCCTTAAAAATACACTGTTAGCAGATGTGGCTATACACTACACAAATAATTAGGGTGCCATCTACCTTAATTAATACATTGTTACCAAATGTGGCTATTCACTACACAAATATTTAGGGTGCCATCTAACTTTAAGAATACACTGTTACCAGATGTGGCTCTGCACTGCACAAATAATTAGGGTGCCATCTTCCTTAAGTAATACGCTGTTTCCAGATGTGGCTATACACTACACAAATAATTAAGTTGCCATCTACCTTTATGAGTACACTGTTACCAGATGTGGCTACACACTGCACAAATAATTAGAGTGCCATCCCCTTAATTAATACACTGTTACCAGATGTGGCTATACACTACACAAATAATTAGGGTGCCATCTACCTTTATTAATACACTGTTACGAGATGTGGCTATACACTACATAAATAATTAGGGTACCATCTACCTTTATGAGTACACTGTTACCAGATATGGCTATATACTACATAAATAATTAGGGTGCCGTCTTCCTTAATTAATACGCTGTTACCAGATGTGGCTATACACTACACAAATAATTAGGGTGCCATCTACCTGTATGAGTACACTGTTACCAGATGTGGCTACACACTGCACAAATAATAAGAGTGCCATCCCCCTTAATTAATACACTGTTACCAGATTTGGCTATACACTACACAAATAATTAGGGTGCCATCTACCTTTATTAATACACTGTTACGAGATGTGGCTATACACTACATAGATAATTAGGGTGCCATCTACCTTTATGAGTACACTGTTACCAGATGTGACTATACGCTACACAAATAATTAGGGTGCCATCTACCTTAATTAATACAATGTTACCAGATGTGGATACACTACATAAATAATTAGTGTGCCATCTCCGTTAAATAATACACTCTTACCAGATACGGCTATACACTACATAAATAATTAGGTTGCCATCTCCCTTAATTAATACACTGTTACCAGATGTGGCTATACACTACACAAATAATTAGGGTGCCATCTACCTTAATTAATACACTGTTACCAAATGTGGCTACAAAATACACAAATAATTAAGTTTTTATCTACCTTTATTAATACACTGTTACCAGATGTGGCTATACGCTACATAAATAATTAGGGTGCCATCTTCCTTTATTAGTACACTGTTACCAGATGTGGCTATTCACTACACAAATAATTAGGATGCCATCTACCTTTATGAGTACACTGTTACCAGATGTGACTATACGCTACACAAATAATTAGGGTGCCATCTACCTTAATTAATACACAGTTATCAGATGTGGCTATACACTACACAAATAACTAGGGTTCCATCTCCATTAATTAATACACTATTACCAGATGTGGCTACACAAATAATTAGGGTGCCATCCCCCTTAATTAATACACTGTTACCAGATGTGGCTATACACTACACAAATAATTAGGGTGCCATCTACCTTTATTAATACACTGTTACGAGATGTGTCTATACACTACATAAATAATTAGGGTGCCATCTACCTTTATGAGTACACTGTTACCAGATGTGACTATACGCTACACAAATAATTAGGGTGCCATCTACCTTAATTAATACACAGTTATCAGATGTGGCTATACACTACACAAATAACTAGGGTGCCATCTCCCTTAATTAATACACTGTTACCAGATGTGGCTATACACTACACAAATAATTAGGGTGCCTTCTCCCTTAATTAATACACAGTTACCAGATGTGGCTATACACTACACAAATAATTAGGGAGCCATCTACCTTAATTAATACACTGTTACCAGATATGGCTATACACTACACAAATTACTAGGGTGCCATCTCCCTTAATTTGTACACTGTTACCAGATGTGACTATATACTACCCAAATAATTATGGTGCCATCTCCCTTAATTAATACACTGTTACCAGATGTGGCTATACACTACATATATAATTAGGGTACCATCTCTCTTTATTAATACACTGTTACCAGATGTGGCTATTCACTACACAAATAATTAGGGTGCCATCTACCTTTATGAGTACACTGTTACCAGACGTGGCTACACACTGCACAAATAATTAGGGTGCCATCTCCCTTAATTAATACACTGTTACCAAATGTGGCTATACACTACACAAATAATTAGGGTGCCATCTACCTTTATTAGTACACTGTAACCAGATGTGGCTATACACTACACAAATAATTAGAGTGCCATCCCCCTTAATTATTACACTGTTACGAGATGTGGCTATACACTACACAAATAACTAGGATGCCATCTCCCTTAATTAATACGCTGTTACCAGATGTGGCTATTCACTACACAAATAATTAGGGTGCCATCTACCTTTCATAATACACTGTTATCAGATGTGGCTATACACTACACAAATAATTAGGATGCCATCTACCTTTACGAGTACACTGTTACCAGATGTGGATACACACTGCACAACTAATTAGAGTGCCATCTCCCTTAATTAATACACTGTTACCAGATGTGGCTATGCACTACACAAATAATTAGGGTGCCATCTACCTTAATTAATACACTGTTACCAAATGTGGCTACAAAATACACAAATAATTAAGTTTTTATCTACCTTTATTAATACACTGTTACCAGATGTGGCTATACGCTACATAAATAATTAGGGTGCCATCTTCCTTTATTAGTACACTGTTACCAGATGTGGCTATTCACTACACAAATAATTAGGATGCCATCTCCCTTAATTAATACACTGATACCAGATGTGACTATACACTACACAAATAATTAGGGCGCCATCTCCCTTGATTAATACACTGTTACCACATGTGGCTATACCCAACATAAATACATAGGATGCCATCTCCCTTAAATAATACACTGTTAGCAGATGTGGCTATACACTACACAAATAATTAGGGTGCCATCTACCTTAATTAATACACTGTTACCAAATGTGGCTACAAACTACACAAATAATTAAGTTGCCATCTACCTTTATTAATACACTGTTACCAGATGTGGATATACACTACATAAATAATTTGGGTGCCATCTCCCTTTATTAATACACTGTTACCAGATGTGGCTATTCACTACACAAATAATTAGGGTGCCATCTCCCTTAATTAATACACTGATACCAGATGTGGCTATACACTACACAAATAATTAGGGTGCCATCTACCTTTATTAATACACTGTTACCAGATGTGGCTATGCACTACACAAATAATTAAGGTGCCATCTCCCTTGATTAATACACTGATACCAGATGTGGCTATACACTACACAAATAATTAGGGTGCCATCTCCCTTAAATGATACACTGTTACCAGTTGTGGCTATACAGTACACAAATAATTTTGGGTGCCATCTCCCTTAATTAATACACTGTTGCCAGATGTGGCTATACATTACACAAATAATTAGGGTGCCATCTCCATTAATTAATACACTGATACCAGATGTGGCTATACACTACACAAATAATTATTGTGCCATCTCACTTAAATAATACTCTGTTACCAGATGTGGCTATACTCTTCACAAATAATTAGGGTGCCATCTCCCTTAAATAATAGACTGCTACCAGATGTGGCTATACACTACACAAATAATTAGGGTGCCATCTCCCTTGATTAATACACTGTTACCACATGTGGCTATACCCTACATAAATAATTAGGATGCCATCTCCCTTAAATAATACAATGTTAGCAGATGTGGCTATACACTACACAAATAATTAGGGTGCCATCTACCTTAATTAATACACTGTTACCAAATGTGGCTACAAACTACCCAAATAATTAAGTTGCCATCTACCATTATTAATACACTGTTACCAGATGTGGCTATACACTACATAAATAATTAGGGTGCCATCTCCCTTTATTAATACACTGTTACCAGATGTGGCTATTCACTACACAAATATTTAGGGTGCCATCTAACTTTAAGAATACACTGTTACCAGATGTGGCTCTGCACTACACAAATAATTAGGGTGCCATCTTCCTTAAGTAATACGCTGTTTCCAGATGTGGCTATACACTACACAAATAATTAAGTTGCCATCTACCTTTATGAGTACACTGTTACCAGATGTGGCTACACACTGCACAAATAATTAGAGTGCCATCCCCCTTAATTAATACACTGTTACCAGATATGGCTATATACTAAATAAATAATTAGGGTGCCGTCTTCCTTAATTAATACGCTGTTACCAGATGTGGCTATACACTACACAAATAATTAGGGTGCCATCTACCTGTATGAGTACACTGTTACCAGATGTGGCTACACACTGCACAAATAATAAGAGTGCCATCCCCCTTAATTAATACACTGTTACCAGATGTAGCTATACACTACACAAATAATTAGGGTGCCATCTACCTTTATTAATACACTGTTACGAGATGTGGCTATACACTACATAGATAATTAGGGTGCCATCTACCTTTATGAGTACACTGTTACCAGATGTGACTATACGCTACACAAATAATTAGGGTGCCATCTACCTTAATTAATACAATGTTACCAGATGTGGATACACTACATAAATAATTAGTGTGCCATCTCCGTTAAATAATACACTCTTACCAGATACGGCTATACACTACATAAATAATTAGGTTGCCATCTCCCTTAATTAATACACTGTTACCAGATGTGGCTATACACTACACAAATAATTAGGGTGCCATCTACCTTAATTAATACACTGTTACCAAATGTGGCTACAAACTACACAAATAATTAAGGTTTTATCTACCTTTATTAATACACTGTTACCAGATGTGGCTATACGCTACATAAATAATTAGGGTGCCATCTTCCTTTATTAATACACTGTTACCAGATGTGGCTATTCACTACACAAATAATTAGGGTGCCATCTCCCTTAATTAATACACTGATACCAGATGTGACTATACACTACACAAATAATTAGGGTGCCATCTCCCTTGATTAATACACTGTTACCACATGTGGCTATACCCAACATAAATACATAGGATGCCATCTCCCTTAAATAATACACTGTTAGCAGATGTGGCTATACACTACACAAATAATTAGGGTGCCATCTACCTTAATAAATACACTGTTACCAAATGTGGCTACAAACTACACAAATAATTAAGTTGCCATCTACCTTTATTAATACACTGTTACCAGATGTGGATATACACTACATAAATAATTAGGGTGCCATCTCCCTTTATTAATACACTGTTACCAGATGTGGCTATTCACTACACAAATAATTAGGGTGCCATCTCCCTTAATTAATACACTGATACCAGATGTGGCTATACACTACACAAATAATTAGGGTGCCATCTACCTTTATTAATACACTGTTACCAGATGTGGCTATGCACTACACAAATAATTAAGGTGCCATCTCCCTTGATTAATACACTGATACCAGATGTGGCTATACACTACACAAATAATTAGGGTGCCATCTCCCTTAAATGATACACTGTTACCAGTTGTGGCTATACAGTACACAAATAATTTTGGGTGCCATCTCCCTTAATTAATACACTGTTGCCAGATGTGGCTATACATTACACAAATAATTAGGGTGCCATCTCCATTAATTAATACACTGATACCAGATGTGGCTATACACTACACAAATAATTATTGTGCCATCTCACTTAAATAATACTC
This sequence comes from Siphonodentalium dalli, assembly GCA_032622095.1. Classification (NCBI taxonomy): domain Eukaryota; kingdom Metazoa; phylum Mollusca; class Scaphopoda; order Gadilida; family Siphonodentaliidae; genus Siphonodentalium; species Siphonodentalium dalli. The sequence continues at coordinate 296,921,548 of CP136064.1, forward strand.
TGTTACCAGATGTGGCTATACTCTTCACAAATAATTAGGGTGCCATCTCCCTTAAATAATAGACTGCTACCAGATGTGGCTATACACTACACAAATAATTAGGGTGCCATCTCCCTTGATTAATACACTGTTACCACATGTGGCTATACCCTACATAAATAATTAGGATGCCATCTCCCTTAAATAATACACTGTTAGCAGATGTGGCTATACACTACACAAATAATTAGGGTGCCATCTACCTTAATTAATACACTGTTACCAAATGTGGCTACAAACTACCCAAATAATTAAGTTGCCATCTACCATTATTAATACACTGTTACCAGATGTGGCTATACACTACATAAATAATTAGGGTGCCATCTCCCTTTATTAATACACTGTTACCAGATGTGGCTATTCACTACACAAATATTTAGGGTGCCATCTAACTTTAAGAATACACTGTTACCAGATGTGGCTCTGCACTACACAAATAATTAGGGTGCCATCTTCCTTAAGTAATACGCTGTTTCCAGATGTGGCTATACACTACACAAATAATTAAGTTGCCATCTACCTTTATGAGTACACTGTTACCAGATGTGGCTACACACTGCACAAATAATTAGAGTGCCATCCCCCTTAATTAATACACTGTTACCAGATATGGCTATATACTAAATAAATAATTAGGGTGCCGTCTTTCTTAATTAATACGCTGTTACCAGATGTGGCTATACACTACACAAATAATTAGGGTGCCATCTACCTGTATGAGTACACTGTTACCAGATGTGGCTACACACTGCACAAATAATAAGAGTGCCATCCCCCTTAATTAATACACTGTTACCAGATGTAGCTATACACTACACAAATAATTAGGGTGCCATCTACCTTTATTAATACACTGTTACGAGATGTGGCTATACACTACATATATAATTAGGGTGCCATCTACCTTTATGAGTACACTGTTACCAGATGTGACTATACGCTACACAAATAATTAGGATGCCATCTACCTTAATTAATACAATGTTACCAGATGTGGATACACTACATAAATAATTAGTGTGCCATCTCCGTTAAATAATACACTCTTACCAGATACGGCTATACACTACATAAATAATTAGGTTGCCATCTCCCTTAATTAATACACTGTTACCAGATGTGGCTATACACTACACAAATAATTAGGGTGCCATCTACCTTAATTAATACACTGTTACCAAATGTGGCTACAAACTACACAAATAATTAAGGTTTTATCTACCTTTATTAATACACTGTTACCAGATGTGGCTATACGCTACATAAATAATTAGGGTGCCATCTTCCTTTATTAATACACTGTTACCAGATGTGGCTATTCACTACACAAATAATTAGGGTGCCATCTCCCTTAATTAATACACTGATACCAGATGTGACTATACACTACACAAATAATTAGGGTGCCATCTCCCTTGATTAATACACTGTTACCACATGTGGCTATACCCAACATAAATACATAGGATGCCATCTCCCTTAAATAATACACTGTTAGCAGATGTGGCTATACACTACACAAATAATTAGGGTGCCATCTACCTTAATTAATACACTGTTACCAAATGTGGCTACAAACTACACAAATAATTAAGTTGCCATCTACCTTTATTAATACACTGTTACCAGATGTGGATATACACTACATAAATAATTAGGGTGCCATCTCCCTTTATTAATACACTGTTACCAGATGTGGCTATTCACTACACAAATAATTAGGGTGCCATCTCCCTTAATTAATACACTGATACCAGATGTGGCTATACACTACACAGATAATTAGGGTGCCATCTACCTTTATTAATACACTGTTACCAGATGTGGCTCTGCACTACACAAATAATTAGGGTGCCATATATCTTAATTAATACACTGCTACCAGATGTGGCTATACACTACACAAATAACTAGGGCGCCATCTCCCTTAATTAATACACTGTTATCAGATGTGGCTATATACTACAGAAATAATTAGGGTTCCATCTCCATTAATTAATACACTATTACCAGATGTGGCTACACAAATAATTAGGGTGCCATCCCCCTTAATTAATACACTGTTACCAGATGTGGCTATACACTACACAAATAATTAGGGTGCCATCTACCTTTATTAATACACTGTTACGAGATGTGTCTATACACTACATAAATAATTAGGGTGCCATCTACCTTTATGAGTACACTGTTACCAGATGTGACTATACGCTACACAAATAATTAGGGTGCCATCTACCTTAATTAATACACAGTTATCAGATGTGGCTATACACTACACAAATAACTAGGGTGCCATCTCCCTTAATTAATACACTGTTACCAGATATGGCTATACACTACACAAATAATTAGGGTGCCTTCTCCCTTAATTAATACACAGTTACCAGATGTGGCTATACACTACACAAATAATTAGGGAGCCATCTACCTTAATTAATACACTGTTACCAGATATGGCTATACACTACACAAATTACTAGGGTGCCATCTCCCTTAATTTGTACACTGTTACCAGATGTGACTATATACTACCCAAATAATTATGGTGCCATCTCCCTTAATTAATACACTGTTACCAGATGTGGCTATACACTACATATATAATTAGGGTACCATCTCTCTTTATTAATACACTGTTACCAGATGTGGCTATTCACTACACAAATAATTAGGGTGCCATCTACCTTTATGAGTACACTGTTACCAGACGTGGCTACACACTGCACAAATAATTAGGGTGCCATCTCCCTTAATTAATACACTGTTACCAAATGTGGCTATACACTACACAAATAATTAGGGTGCCATCTACCTTTATTAGTACACTGTAACCAGATGTGGCTATACACTACACAAATAATTAGAGTGCCATCCCCCTTAATTAATACACTGTTACGAGATGTGGCTATACACTACACAAATAACTAGGATGCCATCTCCCTTAATTAATACACTGTTACCAGATGAGGCTATATACTACACAAATAATTAGGGTGCCATCTCCCTTAATTAATACGCTGTTACCAGATGTGGCTATTCACTACACAAATAATTAGGGTGCCATCTACCTTTCATAATACACTGTTATCAGATGTGGCTATACACTACACAAATAATTAGGATGCCATCTACCTTTACGAGTACACTGTTACCAGATGTGGATACACACTGCACAACTAATTAGAGTGCCATCTCCCTTAATTAATACACTGTTACCAGATGTGGCTATGCACTACACAAATAATTAGGGTGCCATCTACCTTAATTAATACACTGTTACCAAATGTGGCTACAAAATACACAAATAATTAAGTTTTTATCTACCTTTATTAATACACTGTTACCAGATGTGGCTATACGCTACATAAATAATTAGGGTGCCATCTTCCTTTATTAGTACACTGTTACCAGATGTGGCTATTCACTACACAAATAATTAGGATGCCATCTCCCTTAATTAATACACTGATACCAGATGTGACTATACACTACACAAATAATTAGGGCGCCATCTCCCTTGATTAATACACTGTTACCACATGTGGCTATACCCAACATAAATACATAGGATGCCATCTCCCTTAAATAATACACTGTTAGCAGATGTGGCTATACACTACACAAATAATTAGGGTGCCATCTACCTTAATTAATACACTGTTACCAAATGTGGCTACAAACTACACAAATAATTAAGTTGCCATCTACCTTTATTAATACACTGTTACCAGATGTGGATATACACTACATAAATAATTTGGGTGCCATCTCCCTTTATTAATACACTGTTACCAGATGTGGCTATTCACTACACAAATAATTAGGGTGCCATCTCCCTTAATTAATACACTGATACCAGATGTGGCTATACACTACACAAATAATTAGGGTGCCATCTACCTTTATTAATACACTGTTACCAGATGTGGCTATGCACTACACAAATAATTAAGGTGCCATCTCCCTTGATTAATACACTGATACCAGATGTGGCTATACACTACACAAATAATTAGGGTGCCATCTCCCTTAAATGATACACTGTTACCAGTTGTGGCTATACAGTACACAAATAATTTTGGGTGCCATCTCCCTTAATTAATACACTGTTGCCAGATGTGGCTATACATTACACAAATAATTAGGGTGCCATCTCCATTAATTAATACACTGATACCAGATGTGGCTATACACTACACAAATAATTATTGTGCCATCTCACTTAAATAATACTCTGTTACCAGATGTGGCTATACTCTTCACAAATAATTAGGGTGCCATCTCCCTTAAATAATAGACTGCTACCAGATGTGGCTATACACTACACAAATAATTAGGGTGCCATCTCCCTTGATTAATACACTGTTACCACATGTGGCTATACCCTACATAAATAATTAGGATGCCATCTCCCTTAAATAATCCACAGTCGCCATATTTTCTATTGTTCTCCCTTGCACAATATCCAGCCGATTGCCCACTGGTAACAATAGCTGTGGATTATTTAAACAATAAGTGTGCATTATTTTAACAATAACTGTGGAATATTAAAATATTCCCCAGGTATTGTCATAACAATCGCAAGTCATTGTTTGCTGTGTTCTCCGCTTGCTGACACACCGGAATGTAAAATTGGTGTGACCAATCAATCAATCAAATAAGAAACTGAACAGTCTTAGGTGATTATAATGATCATAGGGATACTAAGAAAGACGGTGGGTGGAATTTGTTTAATGTAATAACAACAATTTTACATCAATGTTAGACAATTCGGACTAGAAAAATATATATCACCCCTGGTCAAGTGGTCCAGCAATATACCGAATTATGATCTAGTTATGTGTTAATTTATTGTACTATTCATGTGTATTATAAATAAAATTATCCCATCCTATCCTATCTGTTATGATGCGGTTGGGTCCTGCTGAATTGCTCTGATGGTGGCAAACTGATGCTGTTAACAAATAGTACCGTGAGATCCACAACGAATTAAAACAATGTACAAGCTAAAATTGAAGTCTGCTCTTGTGTGAGTTTGGACAATATGCATAGCAAATGCATTGCTCAACGCCACATATGCTAAGTCAGTGTCGTAATTTGGTTGCGAACAAACAATATATTTATTAGATTTATTATATAAGTTACCAGTGTGATTATGGGAATTAGTGGTTTGAAGGTCTAAATTATGCTCGCGTTTGTTATATTCGTATAAGGCCTCTGTGTGCCACACATAGCCTAGTTCAAGAGATTGAATTGAGAAAGTTCGGTTCCCCAACTTCTTTGGCATTGAACAATAAAGAGCGTTCCTTGTTAATACATTCCTGGTATGGTATGACTAAGGAGCGTTTTTCTCTCACTTGTGTGCGAAATATTTAAAACAGCTGAAAAATATATGTTATATTAACATTTATTTTCAGAGCACACAAAGCCGGTATATCACTGGGGCTCTCCTCGCCTTTGTCGATTATGCAGAAGCTTGGAAGCTTCAAGTCAATACAACAACAAAAAATAATAATGATTTTCACGAAGAAATGGTCGAAAAATCTCCCCACATTCAAGTATGGAGGCTGTAGGCATGTAGCCTAGAAATAGTTAAAGAATTCACTTATTTGGGGGGGGGGGTAAATTATTTTATAATCGTCGATTCCGCCAGAACATAAAGAAAACAGTTACACACCGGAATGAGAAATTGGTCATTTCGGAATTAGACAATTCGGACTAGAAAAAATATATTCCACCCCGGTCAAGTGGTCCTGCTAATCTGCTAATGATGCGGTTGGGTCCTACTGAATTTCTCTGATGATGTTAGGGCAAACTGATGCTGATAACAAATACTACCATTATATATTTTTTTAATTTGTCTTTTTCGCGGTGTTGCGATAATCTGAACATATCCACGAAAAGCCATTATGCGTATCAAAACATATTTATTGCGAAATATGTTTAATACTGGTTGTATTAGTTGAAATTCGACTATATTTTCGTACGATGGTGTACGTAAACACACACAAGTTGTGCTCTGCGTACATAACACAGAGCAATTCTATTGGTTATTCATACACAATGATATAAACGCTCTTTATTATTGCGAAATATGTTTAATACTGGTTGTATTAGTTGTTGAAATTCGACTATATTTTCGTACGATGGTGTACGTAAACACACACAAGTTGTGCTCTGCGTACATAACACAGAGCAATTCTATTGGTTATTCATACACAATGATATAAACGCTCTTTATTATTTCCATATCAGGAAAACAGTAATAAGGAACGCTCTTTATGTTTACCATATCCGGATCTAAACAAAAGCCAGAAAATGTAACATGTTTTGCTTTTGTTTACATGCCAAAGGGGAAGAAATCGACAATAACATACTGCTTATGTCATATTTCTGATTGCTATAAGAACAAAGTCTGTCTATATTTCACTATTTATGGCGGTTTTTGACGGATGGGAATATTTTAACAGCATACCCACCGCCAACGCAGCCCGTATCTTTAACGACACATTTGCATTGTATTTGAGACTTGTTCTAATAATGAAAAACTTACGAAGGTGGAGCCTTCTTATAACACGGAATCACTCGCACGATATAATTTTCTGGTAAATGCTAAATATTTAAATGTTGATAATCCAAATCAGTTCGTAATGTCGGGTACACCACACTATAACTTAAGTGGATTAGTTACGTTGATTACATGGATTTTAATAAAATGTTAAGAGTTTGATGTCAAAATGCTGAAATTGAAGATCGTTTTATACGGGTAACGACTACTATATATTTATAGTAAATAAACCTCATTCGATAACTTACGTTGGTCAAGAACTCCTTGTAAATCCAACTTCGAATTCATGGAAATAAATCAGATAAACAGTACAATACGAAAACGACTCATCGAAAGATTTTTTTATTCCAATATTAACGGAAAACATCAGTTGGATCATCGGCTGGATTGCCATTTACATCCGGGTGCTTGTGATGTTTATTTCGCTTATAAAATGAACGCCATGCTGATAACATATAACTATGTAATATCCATTTAGATAACGTCGACACAGAAAGTTTAGAAAATTACTTCATTCCCTGTTCGAATGCGGAGTTTGGTCACGTCACGTTTTACTGACAAAATTCACTTCTCACATTCAATTTACAAATGCGCACGAGAACGACGTGTTAATTAATTAGATTAAAGCGTGGGGTAAGCTAATCTATAACTGATATCCCGATAACCACTCATCATAACTGGATTGTCAACGCGGCTCAGTGCATACCAACTCAATGCGACAATTTTGATTTGTGACAATGCAGCGAGGACGAACAGTATCAGGCCAAGCAAATTAAATGTTTGTTGTAACTGGAAGGGGTCCATGCACATATACACTGATGTCAATTAGACTTCCGCCCATGTGTTATCTGAGATATAACATAATGTGAGTCATAAATATGGTGTTCATATTGGTTTATAAATGCACAGCTAAGTAGGATATATCGCAGGATTGGCCATATTTCATGGGGCGGGGGGGGGGGGGGGGTGGCGATTGACACATTTTTAATGACAATTTTAATTCCAAATCTCCAGATCACTATTTAAAGTGTCAACTGAATTTGCGTACAATCTTTATTTGTCTGACAGACTCGGAAATTGTTTAATGGTCATGTTCACATTTTTTGTTAAAATTTTTATTGACTTTTAGTTAAATATATCATACATTGTAATGTTATTGACAAATTTCAAAGTAATACTATAGGTAAAATTTAATTTCGTCTTGTTATTCTTTAAATACTGAGGATTAAGCCAGATATTCCCCTCGCTGTCGGCCATTCGTCCAAATAACACCTCGGCTTCGCCTCGGTGAATTATTTCTCCGAATGCCCGACAGCTCGGGGAATATCCTATACATAATACACTGTTAGCAGATGTGGCTATACACTACACAAATAATTAGGGTGCCATCTACCTTAATTAATACACTGTTACCAAATGTGGCTACAAACTACCCAAATAATTAAGTTGCCATCTACCATTATTAATACACTGTTACCAGATGTGGCTATACACTACATAAATAATTAGGGTGCCATCTCCCTTTATTAATACACTGTTACCAGATGTGGCTATTCACTACACAAATATTTAGGGTGCCATCTAACTTTAAGAATACACTGTTACCAGATGTGGCTCTGCACTACACAAATAATTAGGGTGCCATCTTCCTTAAGTAATACGCTGTTTCCAGATGTGGCTATACACTACACAAATAATTAAGTTGCCATCTACCTTTATGAGTACACTGTTACCAGATGTGGCTACACACTGCACAAATAATTAGAGTGCCATCCCCCTTAATTAATACACTGTTACCAGATATGGCTATACACTACACAAATTACTAGGGTGCCATCTCCCTTAATTTGTACACTGTTACCAGATGTGACTATATACTACCCAAATAATTATGGTGCCATCTCCCTTAATTAATACACTGTTACCAGATGTGGCTATACACTACATATATAATTAGGGTACCATCTCTCTTTATCAATACACTGTTACCAGATGTGGCTATTCACTACACAAATAATTAGGGTGCCATCTACCTTTATGAGTACACTGTTACCAGACGTGGCTACACACTGCACAAATAATTAGGGTGCCATCTCCCTTAATTAATACACTGTTACCAAATGTGGCTATACACTACACAAATAATTAGGGTGCCATCTACCTTTATTAGTACACTGTAACCAGATGTGGCTATACACTACACAAATAATTAGAGTGCCATCCCCCTTAATTAATACACTGTTACGAGATGTGGCTATACACTACACAAATAACTAGGATGCCATCTCCCTTAATTAATACACTGTTACCAGATGAGGCTATATACTACACAAATAATTAGGGTGCCATCTCCCTTAATTAATACGCTGTTACCAGATGTGGCTATTCACTACACAAATAATTAGGGTGCCATCTACCTTTCATAATACACTGTTATCAGATGTGGCTATACACTACACAAATAATTAGGATGCCATCTACCTTTACGAGTACACTGTTACCAGATGTGGATACACACTGCACAACTAATTAGAGTGCCATCTCCCTTAATTAATACACTGTTACCAGATGTGGCTATGCACTACACAAATAATTAAGTTGCCATCTACCTTTATGAGTACACTGTTACCAGATGTGGCTACACACTGCACAAATAATTAGAGTGCCATCCCCCTTAATTAATACACTGTTACCAGATATGGCTATATACTAAATAAATAATTAGGGTGCCGTCTTCCTTAATTAATACGCTGTTACCAGATGTGGCTATACACTACACAAATAATTAGGGTGCCATCTACCTGTATGAGTACACTGTTACCAGATGTGGCTACACACTGCACAAATAATAAGAGTGCCATCCCCCTTAATTAATACACTGTTACCAGATGTAGCTATACACTACACAAATAATTAGGGTGCCATCTACCTTTATTAATACACTGTTACGAGATGTGGCTATACACTACATAGATAATTAGGGTGCCATCTACCTTTATGAGTACACTGTTACCAGATGTGACTATACGCTACACAAATAATTAGGGTGCCATCTACCTTAATTAATACAATGTTACCAGATGTGGATACACTACATAAATAATTAGTGTGCCATCTCCGTTAAATAATACACTCTTACCAGATACGGCTATACACTACATAAATAATTAGGTTGCCATCTCCCTTAATTAATACACTGTTACCAGATGTGGCTATACACTACACAAATAATTAGGGTGCCATCTACCTTAATTAATACACTGTTACCAAATGTGGCTACAAACTACACAAATAATTAAGGTTTTATCTACCTTTATTAATACACTGTTACCAGATGTGGCTATACGCTACATAAATAATTAGGGTGCCATCTTCCTTTATTAATACACTGTTACCAGATGTGACTATTCACTACACAAATAATTAGGGTGCCATCTCCCTTAATTAATACACTGATACCAGATGTGGCTATACACTACACAAATAATTAGGGTGCCATCTACCTTTATTAATACACTGTTACCAGATGTGGCTCTGCACTACACAAATAATTAGGGTGCCATATATCTTAATTAATACACTGCTACCAGATGTGGCTATACACTACACAAATAACTAGGGCGCCATCTCCCTTAATTAATACACTGTTATCAGATGTGGCTATATACTACAGAAATAATTAGGGTTCCATCTCCATTAATTAATACACTATTACCAGATGTGGCTACACAAATCATTAGGGTGCCATCCCCCTTAATTAATACACTGTTACCAGATGTGGCTATACACTACACAAATAATTAGGGTGCCATCTACCTTTATTAATACACTGTTACGAGATGTGTCTATACACTACATAAATAATTAGGGTGCCATCTACCTTTATGAGTACACTGTTACCAGATGTGACTATACGCTACACAAATAATTAGGGTGCCATCTACCTTAATTAATACACAGTTATCAGATGTGGCTATACACTACACAAATAACTAGGGTGCCATCTCCCTTAATTAATACACTGTTACCAGATGTGGCTATACACTACATAAATACATAGGATGCCATCTCCCTTAAATAATACACTGTTAGCAGATGTGGCTATACACTACACAAATAATTAGGGTGCCATCTACCTTAATTAATACACTGTTACCAAATGTGGCTACAAACTACACAAATAATTAAGTTGCCATCTACCTTTATTAATACACTGTTACCAGATGTGGATATACACTACATAAATAATTAGGGTGCCATCTCCCTTTATTAATACACTGTTACCAGATGTGGCTATTCACTACACAAATAATTAGGGTGCCATCTCCCTTAATTAATACACTGATACCAGATGTGGCTATACACTACACAAATAATTAGGGTGCCATCTACCTTTATTAATACACTGTTACCAGATGTGGCTCTGCACTACACAAATAATTAGGGTGCCATATATCTTAATTAATACACTGCTACCAGATGTGGCTATACACTACACAAATAACTAGGGCGCCATCTCCCTTAATTAATACACTGTTATCAGATGTGGCTATATACTACAGAAATAATTAGGGTTCCATCTCCATTAATTAATACACTATTACCAGATGTGGCTACACAAATAATTAGGGTGCCATCCCCCTTAATTAATACACTGTTACCAGATGTGGCTATACACTACACAAATAATTAGGGTGCCATCTACCTTTATTAATACACTGTTACGAGATGTGTCTATACACTACATAAATAATTAGGGTGCCATCTACCTTTATGAGTACACTGTTACCAGATGTGACTATACGCTACACAAATAATTAGGGTGCCATCTACCTTAATTAATACACAGTTATCAGATGTGGCTATACACTACACAAATAACTAGGGTGCCATCTCCCTTAATTAATACACTGTTACCAGATGTGGCTATACACTACACAAATAATTAGGGTGCCTTCTCCCTTAATTAATACACAGTTACCAGATGTGGCTATACACTACACAAATAATTAGGGAGCCATCTACCTTAATTAATACACTGTTACCAGATATGGCTATACACTACACAAATTACTAGGGTGCCATCTCCCTTAATTTGTACACTGTTACCAGATGTGACTATATACTACCCAAATAATTATGGTGCCATCTCCCTTAATTAATACACTGTTACCAGATGTGGCTATACACTACATATATAATTAGGGTACCATCTCTCTTTATTAATACACTGTTACCAGATGTGGCTATTCACTACACAAATAATTAGGGTGCCATCTACCTTTATGAGTACACTGTTACCAGACGTGGCTACACACTGCACAAATAATTAGGGTGCCATCTCCCTTAATTAATACACTGTTACCAAATGTGGCTATACACTACACAAATAATTAGGGTGCCATCTACCTTTATTAGTACACTGTAACCAGATGTGGCTATACACTACACAAATAATTAGAGTGCCATCCCCCTTAATTAATACACTGTTACGAGATGTGGCTATACACTACACAAATAACTAGGATGCCATCTCCCTTAATTAATACACTGTTACCAGATGAGGCTATATACTACACAAATAATTAGGGTGCCATCTCCCTTAATTAATACGCTGTTACCAGATGTGGCTATTCACTACACAAATAATTAGGGTGCCATCTACCTTTCATAATACACTGTTATCAGATGTGGCTATACACTACACAAATAATTAGGATGCCATCTACCTTTACGAGTACACTGTTACCAGATGTGGATACACACTGCACAACTAATTAGAGTGCCATCTCCCTTAATTAATACACTGTTACCAGATGTGGCTATGCACTACACAAATAATTAGGGTGCCATCTCCCTTGATTAATACACTGATACCAGATGTGGCTATGCACTACACAAATAATAAGGATGCCATCTACCTTTATGAGTACACTGTTACCAGATGTGGCTACACACTGCACAAATAATTAGAGTGCCATCTCCCTTAATTAATACACTGTTACCATATGTGGCTGTACACTACACAAATAATTAGGGTGCCATCTACCTTTCATAATACACTGTTACCATATGTGGCTATGCACTTCACAAATAATTAGGGTGGCATCTACCTTAATTAATACACTGTTACCAGATGTGGCTATACACTACACAAATAACTAGGATGCCATCTCCCTTAATTAATACACTGTTACCAGATGAGGCTATATACTACACAAATAATTAGGGTGCCATCTCCCTTAATTAATACGCTGTTACCAGATGTGGCTAAACACTACACAAATAATTAGGGTGCCACCTCCTTTAATTATTACACTGTTACCAGATGTGGCTATTCACTACACAAATCATTAGGGTGCCATCTACCTTTATGAGTACACTGTTACCAGATGTGGCTACACACTGCACAAATAATTAGAGTGCCATCTCCCTTAATTAATACACTGTTACCAGATGTGGCTACACACTACACAAATAATTAGGGTGCCATCTACCTTTAATAATACACTGTTACCATATGTGGCTATGCACTACACAAATAATTAGGGTGCCATCTACCTTAATTAATACACTGTTACCATATGTGGCTATACACTACACAAATAACTAGGATGCCCTCTCCCTTAATTAATACACTGTTACCAGATGTGGCTATATACTACACAATTAATTAGGGTGCCATCTCCCTTAATTAATACGCTGTTATAAGACGTGGCTAAACACTACACAAATAATTAGGGTGCCATCTCCCTTAATTATTACACTGTTACCAGATGTGGCTATTCACTACACAAATAATTAGGGTGCCATCTACCTTTATGAATACACTGTTTCCAGATGTGGCTACACACTGCACAAATAATTAGGGTGCCATCTCCCTTAATTAATACACTGTTACCAGATGTGGCTATACACTACACAAATAACTAGGGTGCATCTCCCTTGATTAATACACTTTACCAGATGTGGCTGAACACTACACAAATAACTAGGGTGCCATCTCCCTTAATTAATACACAGTTACCAGATGTAGCTATATACTACACAAATAATTAGGGTGTCATCTACCTTTATTAATACACTGTTACCAGATGTGGCTATGCACTACACATTTAATTAGGGTGCCATCTACCTTAATTAATTCACTGTTACCAGATGTGGCTATACAATACACAAATAACTAGGGTGCCATCTCCCTAAATTATTACACTGATACCAGATGTGGCTATACACTACACAAATAATTAAGGTGCCATCTCCCTTAATTAATACACTGTTACCAGATGTGGCTATACACTACACAAATAATTAGGGTGCCATCTCACTTAATTAATACACTGTTACCAGATGTGGCTATACACTACACAAATAATTAGGGTGCCATCTCCCTTAATTAATACACTGTTACCAGATGTGGCTATACGCAACACAAATAATTAGGGTACCATCTACCTTAATTAATACACTATTACCAGATGTGGCTATACACTACAGAAACAACTAGGGTGCCATCTCCCTTAATTAATACACTGTTACCAGATGTGGCTATATACTATACAAATAATTAGTGTGCCATCTCCCTTAATTAATACGCTGTTACCAGATGTGGCTATACACTACACAAATAACTAAGGTGACATCACCCTTAATTAATACACTGTTACCAGATGTGGCTATACACTACACAAATAACTAAGGTGACATCACCCTTAATTAATACACTGTTACCAGATGTGGCTATACACTACACAAATAATTAGGGTGCCATCTACCTTTATTAATACACTGTTACGAGATGTGTCTATACACTACATAAATAATTAGGGTGCCATCTACCTTTATGAGTACACTGTTACCAGATGTGACTATACGCTACACAAATAATTAGGGTGCCATCTACCTTAATTAATACACAGTTATCAGATGTGGCTATACACTACACAAATAACTAGGGTGCCATCTCCCTTAATTAATACACTGTTACCAGATGTGGCTATACACTACACAAATAATTAGGGTGCCTTCCCCCTTAATTAATACACAGTTACCAGATGTGGCTATACACTACACAAATAATTAGGGAGCCATCTACCTTAATTAATACACTGTTACCAGATATGGCTATACACTACACAAATTACTAGGGTGCCATCTCCCTTAATTTGTACACTGTTTCCAGATGTGACTATATACTACCCAAATAATTATGGTGCCATCTCCCTTAATTAATACACTGTTACCAGATGTGGCTATACACTACATATATAATTAGGGTACCATCTCTCTTTATTAATACACTGTTACCAGATGTGGCTATTCACTACACAAATAATTAGGGTGCCATCTACCTTTATGAGTACACTGTTACCAGACGTGGCTACACACTGCACAAATAATTAGGGTGCCATCTCCCTTAATTAATACACTGTTACCAAATGTGGCTATACACTACACAAATAATTAGGGTGCCATCTACCTTTATTAGTACACTGTAACCAGATGTGGCTATACACTACACAAATAATTAGAGTGCCATCCCCCTTAATTAATACACTGTTACGAGATGTGGCTATACACTACACAAATAACTAGGATGCCATCTCCCTTAATTAATACACTGTTACCAGATGAGGCTATATACTACACAAATAATTAGGGTGCCATCTCCCTTAATTAATACGCTGTTACCAGATGTGGCTATTCACTACACAAATAATTAGGGTGCCATCTACCTTTATGAGTACACTGTTACCAGATGTGGCTACACACTGCACAAATAATTAGAGTGCCATCTCCCTTAATTAATACACTGTTACCATATGTGGCTGTACACTACACAAATAATTAGGGTGCCATCTACCTTTCATAATACACTGTTACCATATGTGGCTATGCACTTCACAAATAATTAGGGTGGCATCTACCTTAATTAATACACTGTTACCAGATGTGGCTATACACTACACAAATAACTAGGATGCCATCTCCCTTAATTAATACACTGTTACCAGATGAGGCTATATACTACACAAATAATTAGGGTGCCATCTCCCTTAATTAATACGCTGTTACCAGATGTGGCTAAACACTACACAAATAATTAGGGTGCCACCTCCCTTAATTATTACACTGTTACCAGATGTGGCTATTCACTACACAAATAATTAGGGTGCCATCTACCTTTATGAGTACACTGTTACCAGATGTGGCTACACACTGCACAAATAATTAGAGTGCCATCTCCCTTAATTAATACACTGTTACCAGATGTGGCTACACACTACACAAATAATTAGGGTGCCATCTACCTTTAATAATACACTGTTACCATATGTGGCTATGCACTACACAAATAATTAGGGTGCCATCTACCTTAATTAATACACTGTTACCATATGTGGCTATACACTACACAAATAACTAGGATGCCCTCTCCCTGAATTAATACACTGTTACCAGATGTGGCTATATACTACACAATTAATTAGGGTGCCATCTCCCTTAATTAATACGCTGTTATAAGACGTGGCTAAACACTACACAAATAATTAGGGTGCCATCTCCCTTAATTATTACACTGTTACCAGATGTGGCTATTCACTACACAAATAATTAGGGTGCCATCTACCTTTATGAATACACTGTTACCAGATGTGGCTACACACTGCACAAATAATTAGGGTGCCATCTCCCTTAATTAATACACTGTTACCAGATGTGGCTATACACTACACAAATAACTAGGGTGCATCTCCCTTGATTAATACACTTTACCAGATGTGGCTATACACTACACAAATAACTAGGGTGCCATCTCCCTTAATTAATACACAGTTACCAGATGTAGCTATATACTACACAAATAATTAGGGTGTCATCTACCTTTATTAATACACTGTTACCAGATGTGGCTATGCACTACACATTTAATTAGGGTGCCATCTACCTTAATTAATTCACTGTTACCAGATGTGGCTATACAATACACAAATAACTAGGGTGCCATCTCCCTAAATTAATACACTGATACCAGATGTGGCTATACACTACACAAATAATTAAGGTGCCATCTCCCTTAATTAATACACTGTTACCAGATGTGGCTATACACTACACAAATAATTAGGGTGCCATCTCACTTAATTAATACACTGTTACCAGATGTGGCTATACACTACACAAATAATTAGGGTGCCATCTCCCTTAATTAATACACTGTTACCAGATGTGGCTATACGCAACACAAATAATTAGGGTACCATCTACCTTAATTAATACACTATTACCAGATGTGGCTATACACTACAGAAACAACTAGGGTGCCATCTCCCTTAATTAATACACTGTTACCAGATGTGGCTATATACTATACAAATAATTAGTGTGCCATCTCCCTTAATTAATACGCTGTTACCAGATGTGGCTATACACTACACAAATAACTAAGGTGACATCACCCTTAATTATTACACTGTTACCAGATGTGGCTATACACTACACAAATAATTAGGGTGCCACCTCCCTTAAATAATACACTGTTACGAGATGTGGCTATACACTACATAAATAATTAGGGTGCCATCTACCTTTATTAATACACTGTTACGAGATGTGGCTATACACTACATAAATAATTAGGGTGCCATCTACCTTTATGAGTACACTGTTACCAGATATGGCTATATACTATATAAATAATTAGGGTGCGTCTTCCTTAATTAATACGCTGTTACCAGATGTGGCTATACACTACACAAATAATTAGGGTGCCATCTACCTTTATGAGTACACTGTTACCAGATGTGGCTACACACTGCACAAATAATTAGAGTGCCATCCCCCTTAATTAATACACTGTTACCAGATGTGGCTATACACTACACAAATAATTAGGGTGCCATCTACCTTTATTAATACACTGTTACGAGATGTGGCTATACACTACATAGATAATTAGGGTGCCATCTACCTTTATGAGTACACTGTTACCAGATGTGACTATACGCTACACAAATAATTAGGGTGCCATCTACCTTAATTAATACAATGTTACCAGATGTGGATACACTACATAAATAATTAGTGTGCCATCTCCGTTAAATAATACACTCTTACCAGATACGGCTATACACTACATAACTAATTAGGTTGCCATCTCCCTTAATTAATACACTGTTACCAGATGTGGCTATACACTACACAAATAATTAGGGTGCCATCTACCTTAATTAATGCACAGTTACCAAATGTGGCTACAAACTACACAAATAATTAGGGTGCCATCTACCTTAATTAATACACTGTTACCATATGTGGCTATACACTACACAAATAACTAGGATGCCCTCTCCCTTAATTAATACACTGTTACCAGATGTGGCTATATACTACACAATTAATTAGGGTGCCATCTCCCTTAATTAATACGCTGTTATAAGACGTGGCTAAACACTACACAAATAATTAGGGTGCCATCTCCCTTAATTAATACACTGTTACCAGATGTGGCTATTCACTACACAAATAATTAGGGTGCCATCTATCTTTATGAATACACTGTTACCAGATGTGGCTACACACTGCACAAATAATTAGGGTGCCATCTCCCTTAATTAATACACTGTTACCAGATGTGGCTATACACTACACAAATAACTAGGGTGCATCTCCCTTGATTAATACACTTTACCAGATGTGGCTATACACTACACAAATAATTAGGGTGCCATCTCCCTTAATTAATACACAGTTACCAAATGTGGCTATATACTACACAAATAATTAGGGTGTCATCTACCTTTATTAATACACTGTTACCAGATTTGGCTATGTACTACACATATAATTAGGGTGCCATCTACCTAAATTAATTCACTGTTACCAGATGTGGCTATACAATACACAAATAACTAGGGTGCCATCTCCCTAAATTAATACACTGATACCAGATGTGGCTATACACTACACAAATAATTAAGGTGCCATCTCCCTTAATTAATACAATGTTACCAGATGTGGCTATACACTACACAAATAATTAGGGTGCCATCTCACTTAATTAATACACTGTTACCAGATGTGGCTATACACTACACAAATAATTAGGGTGCCATCTCCCTTAATTAATACACTGTTACCAGATGTGGCTATACGCAACACAAATAATTAGGGTACCATCTACCTTAATTAATACACTATTACCAGATGTGGCTATACACTACAGAAACAACTAGGGTGCCATCTCCCTTAATTAATACACTGTTACCAGATGTGGCTATATACTATACAAATAATTAGTGTGCCATCTCCCTTAATTAATACGCTGTTACCAGATGTGGCTATACACTACACAAATAACTAAGGTGACATCACCCTTAATTAATACACTGTGACCAGATGTGGCTATACACTACACAAATAATTTGGGTGCCACCTCCCTTAAATAATACACTGTTACGAGATGTGGCTATACACTACATAAATAATTAGGGTGCCATCTACCTTTATTAATACACTGTTACGAGATGTGGCTATACACTACATAAATAATTAGGGTGCTATCTACCTTTATGAGTACACTGTTACCAGATATGGCTATATACTACATAAATAATTAGGGTGCGTCTTCCTTAATTAATACGCTGTTACCAGATATGGCTATATACTATACAAATAATTAGGGTGCGTCTTCCTTAATTAATACGCTGTTACCAGATGTGGCTATACACTACACAAATAACTAAGGTGACATCACCCTTAATTAATACACTGTTACCAGATGTGGCTACACACTGCACAAATAATTAGAGTGCCATCCCCCTTAATTAATACACTGTTACCAGATGTGGCTATACACTACACAAATAATTAGAGTGCCATCTACCTTTATTAATACACTGTTACGAGATGTGGCTATACACTACATAGATAATTAGGGTGCCATCTACCTTTATGAGTACACTGTTACCAGATGTGCCTATACGCTACACAAATAATTAGGGTGCCATCTACCTTAATTAATACAATGTTACCAGATGTGGATACACTACATAAATAATTAGTGTGCCATCTCCGTTAAATAATACACTCTTACCAGATACGGCTATACACTACATAAATAATTAGGTTGCCATCTCCCTTAATTAATACACTGTTACCAGATGTGGCTATACACTACACAAATAATTAGGGTGCCATCTACCTTAATTAATACACTGTTACCAAATGTGGATACAAACTACACAAATAATTAGGGTGCCATCTACCTTAATTAATACACTGTTACCATATGTGGCTATACACTACACAAATAACTAGGAAGCCCTCTCCCTTAATTAATACACTGTTACCAGATGTGGCTATATACTACACAATTAATTAGGGTGCCATCTCCCTTAATTAATACGCTGTTATAAGACGTGGCTAAACACTACACAAATAATTAGGGTGCCATCTCCCTTAATTATGACACTGTTACCAGATGTGGCTATTCACTAAACAAATAATTAGGGTGCCATCTACCTTTATGAATACACTGTTACCAGATGTGGCTATACACTACACAAATAACTAGGGTGCCATCTCCCTTAATTAATACACTTTTCCAGATGTGGCTATACACTACACAAATAATTAGGGTGCCATCTCCCTTAATTAATACACAGTTACCAAATGTGGCTATATACTACACAAATAATTAGGGTGTCATCTACCTTTATTAATACACTGTTACCAGATTTGGCTATGCACTACACATATAATTAGGGTGCCATCTACCTTAATTAATTCACTGTTACCAGATGTGGCTATACAATACACAAATAACTAGGGTGCCATCTCCCTAAATTAATACACTGATACCAGATGTGGCTATACACTACACAAATAATTAAGGTGCCATCTCACTTAATTAATACACTGTTACCAAATGTGGCTATACACTACACAAATAATTAGGGTGCCATCTCCCTTAATTAATACACTGTTACCAGACGTGGCTACACACTGCACAAATAATTAGGGTGCCATCTCCCTTAATTAATACACTGTTACCAGATGTGACTATACGCTACACAAATAATTAGGGTGCCATCTACCTTAATTAATACACTGTTATCAGATGTGGCTATACGCTACACAAATAACTAGGGTGCCATCTCCCTTAATTAATACACTTTTACCAGATGTGGCTATATAATATACAAATAATTAGTGTGCCATCTCCCTTAATTAATACGCTGTTACCAGATGTGGCTATACACTACACAAATAACTAAGGTGACATCACCATTAATTAATACACTGTTACCAGATGTGGCTATACACTACACAAATAATTAGGGTTCCACCTCCCTTAAATAATACACTGTTACGAGATGTGGCTATACACTACATAAATAATTAGGGTGCCATCTACCTTTATTAATACACTGTTACGAGATGTGGCTATACACTACATAAATAATTAGGGTGCCATCTACCTTTATGAGTACACTGTTACCAGATATGGCTATATACTACATAAATAATTAGGGTGCGTCTTCCTTAATTAATACGCTGTTACCAGATGTGGCTATACACTACACAAATAATTAGGGTGCCATCTACCTTTATGAGTACACTGTTACCAGATGTGGCTACACACTGCACAAATAATTAGAGTGCCATCCCCCTTAATTAATACACTGTTACCAGATGTGGCTATACACTACACAAATAATTAGGGTGCCATCTACCTTTATTAATACACTGTTACGAGATGTGGCTATACACTACATAGATAATTAGGGTGCCATCTACCTTTATGAGTACACTGTTACCAGATGTGACTATACGCTACACAAATAATTAGGGTGCCATCTACCTTAATTAATACAATGTTACCAGATGTGGATACACTACATAAATAATTAGTGTGCCATCTCCGTTAAATAATACACTCTTACCAGATACGGCTATACACTACATAAATAATTAGGTTGCCATCTCCCTTAATTAATACACTGTTACCAGATGTGGCTATATACTACACAAATAATTAGGGTGCCATCTACCTTAATTAATACACTGTTACCAAATGTGGCTACAAACTACACAAATAATTAAGTTTCCATCTACCTTTATTAATACACTGTTACCAGATGTGGCTATACGCTACATAAATAATTAGGGTGCCATCTCCATTTATTAATTCACTGTTACCAGATGTGGCTATTCACTACACAAATAATTAGGGTGCCATCTCCCTTAATTAATACACTGATACCAGATGTGACTATACACTACACAAATAATTAGGGTGCCATCTCCCTTGATTAATACACTGTTACCACATGTGGCTATACCCAACATAAATACATAGGATGCCATCTCCCTTAAATAATACACTGTTAGCAGATGTGGCTATACACTACACAAATAATTAGGGTGCCATCTACCTTAATTAATACACTGTTACCAAATGTGGCTACAAACTACACAAATAATTAAGTTGCCATCTACCTTTATTAATACACTGTTACCAGATGTGGATATACACTACATAAATAATTAGGGTGCCATCTCCCTTTATTAATACACTGTTACCAGATGTGGCTATTCACTACACAAATAATTAGAGTGCCATCTACCTTTATTAATACACTGTTACGAGATGTGGCTATACACTACATAGATAATTAGGGTGCCATCTACCTTTATGAGTACACTGTTACCAGATGTGGATATACACTACATAAATAATTAGGGTGCCATCTCCCTTAATTAATACACTGTTACCAGATGTGGCTATACACTACACAAATAATTAGAGTGCCATCTACCTTTATTAATACACTGTTACGAGATGTGGCTATACACTACATAGATAATTAGGGTGCCATCTACCTTTATGAGTACACTGTTACCAGATGTGACTATACGCTACACAAATAATTAGGTTGCCATCTACCTTAATTAATACAATGTTACCAGATGTGGATACACTACATAAATAATTAGTGTGCCATCTCCGTTAAATAATACACTCTTACCAGATACGGCTATACACTACATAAATAATTAGGTTGCCATCTCCCTTAATTAATACACTGTTACCAGATGTGGCTATACACTACACAAATAATTAGGGTGCCATCTACCTTAATTAATACACTGTTACCAAATGTGGATACAAACTACACAAATAATTAGGGTGCCGTCAACCTTAATTAATACACTGTTACCATATGTGGCTATACACTTCACAAATAACTAGGATGCCCTCTCCCTTAATTAATACACTGTTACCAGATGTGGCTATATACTACACAATTAATTAGGGTGCCATCTCCCTTAATTAATACGCTGTTATAAGACGTGGCTAAACACTACACAAATAATTAGGGTGCCATCTCCCTTAATTATGACACTGTTACCAGATGTGGCTATTCACTACACAAATAATTAGGGTGCCATCTACCTTTATGAATACACTGTTACCAGATGAGGCTACACACTGCACAAATAATTAGGGTGCCATCTCCCTTAATTAATACACTGTTACCAGATGTGGCTATACACTACACAAATAACTAGGGTGCATCTCCCTTGATTAATACACTTTTCCAGATGTGGATATACACTACACAAATAATTAGGGTGCCATCTCCCTTAATTAATACACAGTTACCAAATGTGGCTATATACTACACAAATAATTAGGGTGTCATCTACCTTTATTAATACACTGTTACCAGATTTGGCTATGCACTACACATATAATTAGGGTGCCATCTACCTTAATTAATTCACTGTTACCAGATGTGGCTATACAATACACAAATAACTAGGGTGCCATCTCCCTAAATTAATACACTGATACCAGATGTGGCTATACAATACACAAAAAATTAAGGTGCCATCTCACTTAATTAATACACTGTTACCAGATGTGGCTATACACTACACAAATAATTAGGGTGCCATCTCACTTAATTAATACACTGTTACCAGATGTGGCTATAAACTACACAAATAATTAGGGTGCCATCTCCCTTAATTAATACACTGTTACCAGACGTGGCTACACACTGCACAAATAATTAGGGTGCCATCTCCCTTAATTATTACACTGTTACCAGATGTGACTATACGCTACACAAATAATTAGGGTGCCATCTACCTTAATTAATACACTGTTATCAGATGTGGCTATACGCTACACAAATAACTAGGGTGCCATCTCCCTTAATTAATACACTGTTACCAGATGTGGCTATATAATATACAAATAATTACTGTGCCATCTCCCTTAATTAATACGCTGTTACCAGATGTGGCTATACACTACACAAATAACTAAGGTGACATCACCCTTAATTAATACACTGTTACCAGATGTGGCTATACACTACACAAATAATTAGGGTTCCACCTCCCTTAAATAATACACTGTTACGAGATGTGGCTATACACTACATAAATAATTAGGGTGCCATCTACCTTTATTAATACACTGTTACGAGATGTGGCTATACACTACATAAATAATTAGGATGCCATCTACCTTTATGAGTACACTGTTACCAGATATGGCTATATACTACATAAATAATTAGGGTGCGTCTTCCTTAATTAATACGCTGTTACCAGATGTGGCTATACACTACACAAATAATTAGGGTGCATCTACCTTTATGAGTACACTGTTACCAGATGTGGCTACACACTGCACAAATAATTAGAGTGCCATCCCCCTTAATTAATACACTGTTACCAGATGTGGCTATACACTACACAAATAATTAGGGTGCCATCTACCTTTATTAATACACTGTTACGAGATGTGGCTATACACTACATAGATAATTAGGGTGCCATCTACCTTTATGAGTACACTGTTACCAGATGTGACTATACACTACACAAATCATTTGGGTGCCATCTACCTTAATTAATACAATGTTACCAGATGTGGATACACTACATAAATAATTAGTGTGCCATCTCCGTTAAATAATACACTCTTACCAGATACGGCTATACACTACATAAATAATTAGGTTGCCATCTCCCTTAATTAATACACTGTTACCAGATGTGGCTATACACTACACAAATAATTAGGGTGCCATCTACCTTAATTAATACACTGTTACCAAATGTGGCTACAAACTACACAAATAATTAAGTTTCCATCTACCTTTATTAATACACTGTTACCAGATGTGGCTATACGCTACATAAATAATTAGGGTGCCATCTCCATTTATTAATTCACTGTTACCAGATGTGGCTATTCACTACACAAATAATTAGGGTGCCATCTCCCTTAATTAATACACTGATACCAGATGTGACTATACACTACACAAATAATTAGGGTGCCGTCTCCCTTGATTAACACACTGTTACCACATGTGGCTATACCCAACATAAATACATAGGATGCCATCTCCCTTAAATAATACACTGTTAGCAGATGTGGCTATACACTACACAAATAATTAGGGTGCCATCTACCTTAATTAATACACTGTTACCAAATGTGGCTACAAACTACACAAATAATTAAGTTGCCATCTACCTTTATTAATACACTGTTACCAGATGTGGATATACACTACATAAATAATTAGGGTGCCATCTCCCTTTATTAATACACTGTTACCTGATGTGGCTATTCACTACACAAATAATTAGGGTGCCATCTCCCTTAATTAATACACTGATACCAGACGTGGCTATACACTACACAAATAATTAGGGTGCCATCTACCTTTATTAATACACTGTTACCAGATGTGGCTCTGCACTACACATATAATTAGGGTGCCATATATCTTAATTAATACACTGCTACCAGATGTGGCTATACACTACACAAATAACTAGGGTGCCATCTCCCTTAATTAATACACTGATACCAGATGTGGCTATACACTACACAAATAATTAGGGTGCCATCTCCCTTTATTAATACGCTGTTACCAGATGTGGCTATGCACTACACAAATAATTAGGGTGCCATCTACCTTTATTAATACTCTGTTACGAGATGTGGCTATACACTACACAAATATTAGGGTGCCATCTACCTTTCATAATACACTGTTACCATATGTGGCTATGCACTTCACAAATAATTAGGGTGGCATCTACCTTAATTAATACACTGTTACCAGATGTGGCTATACACTACACAAATAACTAGGATGCCATCTCCCTTAATTAATACACTGTTACCAGATGTGGCTATATACTACACAAATAATTAGGGTGCCATCTCCCTTAATTAATACGCTGTTACCAGATGTGGCTAAACACTACACAAATAATTAGGGTGCCACCTCCCTTAATCATTACACTGTTACCAGATGTGGCTATTCACTACACAAATAATTAGGGTGCCATCTACCTTTATGAGTACACTGTTACCAGATGTGGCTACACACTGCACAAATAATTAGAGTGCCATCTCCCTTAATTAATACACTGTTACCATATGTGGCTATACACTACACAAATAATTAGGGTGCCATCTACCTTTCATAATACACTGTTACCATATGTGGCTATGCACTTCACAAATAATTAGGGTGGCATCTACCTTAATTAATACCCTGTTACCAGATGTGGCTATACACTACACAAATAACTAGGATGCCATCTCCCTTAATTAATACACTGTTACCAGATGTAGCTATATACTACACAAATAATTAGGGTGCCATCTCCCTTAATTAATACGCTGTTACCAGATGTGGCTAAACACTACACAAATAATTAGGGTGCCACCTCCCTTAATTATTACACTGTTACCAGATGTGGCTATTCACTACTTTAATAATTAGGGTGCCATCTACCTTTATGAGTACACTGTTACCAGATGTGGCTACACACTGCACAAATAATTATAGTGCCATCTCCCTTAATTAATACACTGTTATCAGATGTGGCTATACACTACACAAATAATTAGGGTGCCATCTACATTTAATAATACACTGTTACCATATGTGGCTATGCACTACACAAATAATTAGGGTGCCATCTACCTTAATTAATACACTGTTACCATATGTGGCTATACACTACACAAATAACTAGGATGCCCTCTCCCTGAATTAATACACTGTTACCAGATTTGGCTATATACTACACAATTAATTAGGGTGCCATGTCCCTTAATTAATACGCTGATATAAGACGTGGCTAAACACTACACAAATCATTAGGGTGCCATCTCCCTTAATTATTACACTGTTACCAGATGTGGCTATTCACTACACAAATAATTAGGGTGCCATCTACCTTTATGAATACACTGTTACCAGATGTGGCTACACACTGCACAAATAATTAGGGTGCCATCTCCCTTAATTAATACACTGTTACCAGATGTGGCTATACACTACACAAATAAATAGGGTGCCATCTACCTTTATTAATACACTGTTACCAGATGTGGCTCTGCACTACACAAATAATTAGGTTAACATCTACCATAATTAATACACTGCTACTAGATGTGTCTATACACTACACAAATAACTAGGGTGCCATCTCCCTTAATTAATACACTGTTACCAGATGTGGCTATATACTACACAAATAATTAGGGTGCCATCTCCCTTAATTAATACACTGTTACCAGATGTGGCTATACGCTACACAAATAATTAGGGTGCCATCTACCTTAATTAATTCACTGTTACCAGATGTGGCTATACACTACACAAATAACTAGGGTGCATCTCCCTTGATTAATACACTTTACCAGATGTGGCTATACACTACACAAATAATTAGTGTGCCATCTCCCTTAATTAATTCACAGTTACCAGATGTGGCTATATACTACACAAATAACTAGGGTGTCATCTACCTTTATTAATACACTGTTACCAGATGTGGCTATGCACTACAAATATAATTAGGGTGCCATCTACCTTAATTAATACACTGATACCAGATGTGGCTATATACTACACAAATAATTAGGGTGCCATCTCCGTTAATTAATACGCTGCTACAAGATGTGGCTATACACTACACAAATAATTAAGGTGCCATCTCCCTTAATTAATACACTGTTACCAGATGTGGCTATACACTACACAAATAATTAGGGTGCCACCTCCCTTAAATAATACACTGTTACCAGATGTGGCTATACACTACACAAATAATTAGGGTGCCATATCCCTTAATTAATACACTGTTACCAGATGTGGCTATACACTACACAAATAATTAGGGTGCCATCTCTCTTAATTAATACACTATTACCAGATGTGGCTATACGCTACACAAATAATTAGGGTACCATCTACCTTAGTTAATACACTATTACCAGATGTGGCTATACACTACACAAATAATTAGGGTGCCACCTCCCTTAAATAATACACTGTTACCAGATGTGGCTATACACTACACAAATAATTAGGGTGCAATTTCCCTTAATTAATACACTGTTACCAGATGTGGCTATACACTACACAAATAATTAGGGTGCCATCTCCCTTAATTGATACACTGTTACCAGATTTGGCTATACACTACATATATAATTAAGTTGCCATCTCCCTTTATTGATACACTGTAACCAGATGTGGCTATACACTACACAAATAATTAGGGTGCCATCTACCTTTATGAGTACACTGTTACCAGATGTGGCTACACACTGCACAAATAATTAGGGTGCCATCTCCCTTAATTAATACACTGTTACCAGATGTGGCTATACACTACACAAATAACTAGGGTGCCATATACCTTCATCCGTACACTGTTACCAGGTGTGGCTATGCACTACACAAATAATTAGGGTGCCATCTACCTTAATTAATACACTACTGCCAGATGTGGCTATACACTACAGAAACAACTAGGGTGCCATCTCCCTTAATTAATACACTGTTACCAGATGTGGCTATATACTACACAAATAATTAGTGTGCCATCTCCCTTAATTAATACGCTGTTACCAGATGTGGCTATATACTACACAACTAATTAAGGTGACATCTCCCTTAATTAATACACTGTTACCAGATGTGGCTATACACTACACAAATAATTAGGGTGCCATCTACCTTAATTAATTCACTGTTACCAGATGTGGCTATACAATACACAAATAACTAGGGTGCCATCTCCCTAAATTAATACACTGATACCAGATGTGGCTATACACTACACAAATAATTAAGGTGCCATCTCACTTAATTAATACACTGTTACCAAATGTGGCTATACACTACACAAATAATTAGGGTGCCATCTCCCTTAATTAATACACTGTTACCAGACGTGGCTACACACTGCACAAATAATTAGGGTGCCATCTCCCTTAATTAATACACTGTTACCAGATGTGACTATACGCTACACAAATAATTAGGGTGCCATCTACCTTAATTAATACACTGTTATCAGATGTGGCTATACGCTACACAAATAACTAGGGTGCCATCTCCCTTAATTAATACACTTTTACCAGATGTGGCTATATAATATACAAATAATTAGTGTGCCATCTCCCTTAATTAATACGCTGTTACCAGATGTGGCTATACACTACACAAATAACTAAGGTGACATCACCATTAATTAATACACTGTTACCAGATGTGGCTATACACTACACAAATAATTAGGGTTCCACCTCCCTTAAATAATACACTGTTACGAGATGTGGCTATACACTACATAAATAATTAGGGTGCCATCTACCTTTATTAATACACTGTTACGAGATGTGGCTATACACTACATAAATAATTAGGGTGCCATCTACCTTTATGAGTACACTGTTACCAGATATGGCTATATACTACATAAATAATTAGGGTGCGTCTTCCTTAATTAATACGCTGTTACCAGATGTGGCTATACACTACACAAATAATTAGGGTGCCATCTACCTTTATGAGTACACTGTTACCAGATGTGGCTACACACTGCACAAATAATTAGAGTGCCATCCCCCTTAATTAATACACTGTTACCAGATGTGGCTATACACTACACAAATAATTAGGGTGCCATCTACCTTTATTAATACACTGTTACGAGATGTGGCTATACACTACATAGATAATTAGGGTGCCATCTACCTTTATGAGTACACTGTTACCAGATGTGACTATACGCTACACAAATAATTAGGGTGCCATCTACCTTAATTAATACAATGTTACCAGATGTGGATACACTACATAAATAATTAGTGTGCCATCTCCGTTAAATAATACACTCTTACCAGATACGGCTATACAATACATAAATAATTAGGTTGCCATCTCCCTTAATTAATACACTGTTACCAGATGTGGCTATATACTACACAAATAATTAGGGTGCCATCTACCTTAATTAATACACTGTTACCAAATGTGGCTACAAACTACACAAATAATTAAGTTTCCATCTACCTTTATTAATACACTGTTACCAGATGTGGCTATACGCTACATAAATAATTAGGGTGCCATCTCCATTTATTAATTCACTGTTACCAGATGTGGCTATTCACTACACAAATAATTAGGGTGCCATCTCCCTTAATTAATACACTGATACCAGATGTGACTATACACTACACAAATAATTAGGGTGCCATCTCCCTTGATTAATACACTGTTACCACATGTGGCTATACCCAACATAAATACATAGGATGCCATCTCCCTTAAATAATACACTGTTAGCAGATGTGGCTATACACTACACAAATAATTAGGGTGCCATCTACCTTAATTAATACACTGTTACCAAATGTGGCTACAAACTACACAAATAATTAAGTTGCCATCTACCTTTATTAATACACTGTTACCAGATGTGGATATACACTACATAAATAATTAGGGTGCCATCTCCCTTTATTAATACACTGTTACCAGATGTGGCTATTCACTACACAAATAATTAGAGTGCCATCTACCTTTATTAATACACTGTTACGAGATGTGGCTATACACTACATAGATAATTAGGGTGCCATCTACCTTTATGAGTACACTGTTACCAGATGTGGATATACACTACATAAATAATTAGGGTGCCATCTCCCTTAATTAATACACTGTTACCAGATGTGGCTATACACTACACAAATAATTAGAGTGCCATCTACCTTTATTAATACACTGTTACGAGATGTGGCTATACACTACATAGATAATTAGGGTGCCATCTACCTTTATGAGTACACTGTTACCAGATGTGACTATACGCTACACAAATAATTAGGTTGCCATCTACCTTAATTAATACAATGTTACCAGATGTGGATACACTACATAAATAATTAGTGTGCCATCTCCGTTAAATAATACACTCTTACCAGATACGGCTATACACTACATAAATAATTAGGTTGCCATCTCCCTTAATTAATACACTGTTACCAGATGTGGCTATACACTACACAAATAATTAGGGTGCCATCTACCTTAATTAATACACTGTTACCAAATGTGGATACAAACTACACAAATAATTAGGGTGCCGTCAACCTTAATTAATACACTGTTACCATATGTGGCTATACACTTCACAAATAACTAGGATGCCCTCTCCCTTAATTAATACACTGTTACCAGATGTGGCTATATACTACACAATTAATTAGGGTGCCATCTCCCTTAATTAATACGCTGTTATAAGACGTGGCTAAACACTACACAAATAATTAGGGTGCCATCTCCCTTAATTATGACACTGTTACCAGATGTGGCTATTCACTACACAAATAATTAGGGTGCCATCTACCTTTATGAATACACTGTTACCAGATGAGGCTACACACTGCACAAATAATTAGGGTGCCATCTCCCTTAATTAATACACTGTTACCAGATGTGGCTATACACTACACAAATAACTAGGGTGCATCTCCCTTGATTAATACACTTTTCCAGATGTGGATATACACTACACAAATAATTAGGGTGCCATCTCCCTTAATTAATACACAGTTACCAAATGTGGCTATATACTACACAAATAATTAGGGTGTCATCTACCTTTATTAATACACTGTTACCAGATTTGGCTATGCACTACACATATAATTAGGGTGCCATCTACCTTAATTAATTCACTGTTACCAGATGTGGCTATACAATACACAAATAACTAGGGTGCCATCTCCCTAAATTAATA
The DNA here is from genome assembly GCA_032622095.1 of Siphonodentalium dalli. Classification (NCBI taxonomy): domain Eukaryota; kingdom Metazoa; phylum Mollusca; class Scaphopoda; order Gadilida; family Siphonodentaliidae; genus Siphonodentalium; species Siphonodentalium dalli. The sequence continues at coordinate 296,953,322 of CP136064.1, forward strand.
CACTGATACCAGATGTGGCTATACAATACACAAAAAATTAAGGTGCCATCTCACTTAATTAATACACTGTTACCAGATGTGGCTATACACTACACAAATAATTAGGGTGCCATCTCACTTAATTAATACACTGTTACCAGATGTGGCTATAAACTACACAAATAATTAGGGTGCCATCTCCCTTAATTAATACACTGTTACCAGACGTGGCTACACACTGCACAAATAATTAGGGTGCCATCTCCCTTAATTATTACACTGTTACCAGATGTGACTATACGCTACACAAATAATTAGGGTGCCATCTACCTTAATTAATACACTGTTATCAGATGTGGCTATACGCTACACAAATAACTAGGGTGCCATCTCCCTTAATTAATACACTGTTACCAGATGTGGCTATATAATATACAAATAATTACTGTGCCATCTCCCTTAATTAATACGCTGTTACCAGATGTGGCTATACACTACACAAATAACTAAGGTGACATCACCCTTAATTAATACACTGTTACCAGATGTGGCTATACACTACACAAATAATTAGGGTTCCACCTCCCTTAAATAATACACTGTTACGAGATGTGGCTATACACTACATAAATAATTAGGGTGCCATCTACCTTTATTAATACACTGTTACGAGATGTGGCTATACACTACATAAATAATTAGGATGCCATCTACCTTTATGAGTACACTGTTACCAGATATGGCTATATACTACATAAATAATTAGGGTGCGTCTTCCTTAATTAATACGCTGTTACCAGATGTGGCTATACACTACACAAATAATTAGGGTGCATCTACCTTTATGAGTACACTGTTACCAGATGTGGCTACACACTGCACAAATAATTAGAGTGCCATCCCCCTTAATTAATACACTGTTACCAGATGTGGCTATACACTACACAAATAATTAGGGTGCCATCTACCTTTATTAATACACTGTTACGAGATGTGGCTATACACTACATAGATAATTAGGGTGCCATCTACCTTTATGAGTACACTGTTACCAGATGTGACTATACACTACACAAATCATTTGGGTGCCATCTACCTTAATTAATACAATGTTACCAGATGTGGATACACTACATAAATAATTAGTGTGCCATCTCCGTTAAATAATACACTCTTACCAGATACGGCTATACACTACATAAATAATTAGGTTGCCATCTCCCTTAATTAATACACTGTTACCAGATGTGGCTATACACTACACAAATAATTAGGGTGCCATCTACCTTAATTAATACACTGTTACCAAATGTGGCTACAAACTACACAAATAATTAAGTTTCCATCTACCTTTATTAATACACTGTTACCAGATGTGGCTATACGCTACATAAATAATTAGGGTGCCATCTCCATTTATTAATTCACTGTTACCAGATGTGGCTATTCACTACACAAATAATTAGGGTGCCATCTCCCTTAATTAATACACTGATACCAGATGTGACTATACACTACACAAATAATTAGGGTGCCGTCTCCCTTGATTAACACACTGTTACCACATGTGGCTATACCCAACATAAATACATAGGATGCCATCTCCCTTAAATAATACACTGTTAGCAGATGTGGCTATACACTACACAAATAATTAGGGTGCCATCTACCTTAATTAATACACTGTTACCAAATGTGGCTACAAACTACACAAATAATTAAGTTGCCATCTACCTTTATTAATACACTGTTACCAGATGTGGATATACACTACATAAATAATTAGGGTGCCATCTCCCTTTATTAATACACTGTTACCTGATGTGGCTATTCACTACACAAATAATTAGGGTGCCATCTCCCTTAATTAATACACTGATACCAGACGTGGCTATACACTACACAAATAATTAGGGTGCCATCTACCTTTATTAATACACTGTTACCAGATGTGGCTCTGCACTACACATATAATTAGGGTGCCATATATCTTAATTAATACACTGCTACCAGATGTGGCTATACACTACACAAATAACTAGGGTGCCATCTCCCTTAATTAATACACTGATACCAGATGTGGCTATACACTACACAAATAATTAGGGTGCCATCTCCCTTTATTAATACGCTGTTACCAGATGTGGCTATGCACTACACAAATAATTAGGGTGCCATCTACCTTTATTAATACTCTGTTACGAGATGTGGCTATACACTACACAAATATTAGGGTGCCATCTACCTTTCATAATACACTGTTACCATATGTGGCTATGCACTTCACAAATAATTAGGGTGGCATCTACCTTAATTAATACACTGTTACCAGATGTGGCTATACACTACACAAATAACTAGGATGCCATCTCCCTTAATTAATACACTGTTACCAGATGTGGCTATATACTACACAAATAATTAGGGTGCCATCTCCCTTAATTAATACGCTGTTACCAGATGTGGCTAAACACTACACAAATAATTAGGGTGCCACCTCCCTTAATCATTACACTGTTACCAGATGTGGCTATTCACTACACAAATAATTAGGGTGCCATCTACCTTTATGAGTACACTGTTACCAGATGTGGCTACACACTGCACAAATAATTAGAGTGCCATCTCCCTTAATTAATACACTGTTACCATATGTGGCTATACACTACACAAATAATTAGGGTGCCATCTACCTTTCATAATACACTGTTACCATATGTGGCTATGCACTTCACAAATAATTAGGGTGGCATCTACCTTAATTAATACCCTGTTACCAGATGTGGCTATACACTACACAAATAACTAGGATGCCATCTCCCTTAATTAATACACTGTTACCAGATGTAGCTATATACTACACAAATAATTAGGGTGCCATCTCCCTTAATTAATACGCTGTTACCAGATGTGGCTAAACACTACACAAATAATTAGGGTGCCACCTCCCTTAATTATTACACTGTTACCAGATGTGGCTATTCACTACTTTAATAATTAGGGTGCCATCTACCTTTATGAGTACACTGTTACCAGATGTGGCTACACACTGCACAAATAATTATAGTGCCATCTCCCTTAATTAATACACTGTTATCAGATGTGGCTATACACTACACAAATAATTAGGGTGCCATCTACATTTAATAATACACTGTTACCATATGTGGCTATGCACTACACAAATAATTAGGGTGCCATCTACCTTAATTAATACACTGTTACCATATGTGGCTATACACTACACAAATAACTAGGATGCCCTCTCCCTGAATTAATACACTGTTACCAGATTTGGCTATATACTACACAATTAATTAGGGTGCCATGTCCCTTAATTAATACGCTGATATAAGACGTGGCTAAACACTACACAAATCATTAGGGTGCCATCTCCCTTAATTATTACACTGTTACCAGATGTGGCTATTCACTACACAAATAATTAGGGTGCCATCTACCTTTATGAATACACTGTTACCAGATGTGGCTACACACTGCACAAATAATTAGGGTGCCATCTCCCTTAATTAATACACTGTTACCAGATGTGGCTATACACTACACAAATAAATAGGGTGCCATCTACCTTTATTAATACACTGTTACCAGATGTGGCTCTGCACTACACAAATAATTAGGTTAACATCTACCATAATTAATACACTGCTACTAGATGTGTCTATACACTACACATATAACTAGGGTGCCATCTCCCTTAATTAATACACTGTTACCAGATGTGGCTATATACTACACAAATAATTAGGGTGCCATCTCCCTTAATTAATACACTGTTACCAGATGTGGCTATACGCTACACAAATAATTAGGGTGCCATCTACCTTAATTAATTCACTGTTACCAGATGTGGCTATACACTACACAAATAACTAGGGTGCATCTCCCTTGATTAATACACTTTACCAGATGTGGCTATACACTACACAAATAATTAGTGTGCCATCTCCCTTAATTAATTCACAGTTACCAGATGTGGCTATATACTACACAAATAACTAGGGTGTCATCTACCTTTATTAATACACTGTTACCAGATGTGGCTATGCACTACAAATATAATTAGGGTGCCATCTACCTTAATTAATACACTGATACCAGATGTGGCTATATACTACACAAATAATTAGGGTGCCATCTCCGTTAATTAATACGCTGCTACAAGATGTGGCTATACACTACACAAATAATTAAGGTGCCATCTCCCTTAATTAATACACTGTTACCAGATGTGGCTATACACTACACAAATAATTAGGGTGCCACCTCCCTTAAATAATACACTGTTACCAGATGTGGCTATACACTACACAAATAATTAGGGTGCCATATCCCTTAATTAATACACTGTTACCAGATGTGGCTATACACTACACAAATAATTAGGGTGCCATCTCTCTTAATTAATACACTATTACCAGATGTGGCTATACGCTACACAAATAATTAGGGTACCATCTACCTTAGTTAATACACTATTACCAGATGTGGCTATACACTACACAAATAATTAGGGTGCCACCTCCCTTAAATAATACACTGTTACCAGATGTGGCTATACACTACACAAATAATTAGGGTGCAATTTCCCTTAATTAATACACTGTTACCAGATGTGGCTATACACTACACAAATAATTAGGGTGCCATCTCCCTTAATTGATACACTGTTACCAGATTTGGCTATACACTACATATATAATTAAGTTGCCATCTCCCTTTATTGATACACTGTAACCAGATGTGGCTATACACTACACAAATAATTAGGGTGCCATCTACCTTTATGAGTACACTGTTACCAGATGTGGCTACACACTGCACAAATAATTAGGGTGCCATCTCCCTTAATTAATACACTGTTACCAGATGTGGCTATACACTACACAAATAACTAGGGTGCCATATACCTTCATCAGTACACTGTTACCAGGTGTGGCTATGCACTACACAAATAATTAGGGTGCCATCTACCTTAATTAATACACTACTGCCAGATGTGGCTATACACTACAGAAACAACTAGGGTGCCATCTCCCTTAATTAATACACTGTTACCAGATGTGGCTATATACTACACAAATAATTAGTGTGCCATCTCCCTTAATTAATACGCTGTTACCAGATGTGGCTATATACTACACAACTAATTAAGGTGACATCTCCCTTAATTAATACACTGTTACCAGATGTGGCTATACACTACACAAATAATTAGGGTGCCATCTCCCTCAAATAATACACTGTTGCCAGATGTGGCTGTACACTACACAAATAATTAGTGTGCCATCTCCCTTAATTAATACGCTGTTACCAGATGTGGCTATACACTACACAAATAATTAAGGTGACATCTCCCTTAATTAATACACTGTTACCAGATGTGGCTGTACACTACACAAATAATTAGGGTGCCATCTCCCTCAAATAATACACTGTTACCAGATGTGGCTATGCACTACACAAATAACTAGGGTGCCATCTCCCTTAATTAATACACTGTTACCAGATGTGGCTATATAGTACACAAATAATTAGGGTGCCATCTCCCTTAATTACTACACTGTTATCAGATGTGGCTATACGCTACACAAATAATTAGGGTACCATCTACCTTAATTAATACACTATTACCAGATGTGGCTATACACTACAGAAACAACTAGGGTGCCATCTCCCTTAATTAATACACTGTTACCAGATGTGGCTATATACTACACAAATAATTAGTGTGCCATCTCCCTTAATTAATACGCTGTTACCAGATGTGGCTATACACTACACAAATAATTAGGGAGCCATCTACCTTAATTAATTCACTGTTACCAGATGTGGCTATACACTACACAAATAACTAGGGTGCCATCTCCCTTAATTTGTACACTGTTACCAGATGTGACTATATACTACCCAAATAATTAGTGTGCCATCTCCCTTAATTAATACACTGTTACCAGATGTGGCTATACACTACATATATAATTAGGGTACCATCTCTCTTTATTAATACACTGTTACCAGATGTGGCTATTCACTACACAGATAATTTGGGTGCCATCTACCTTTATGAGTACACTGTTACCAGACGTGGCTACACACTGCACAAATAATTGTGGTGCCATCTCCCTTAATTAATACACTGTTACCAAATGTGGCTATACACTACACAAATAAATAGGGTGCCATCCAGTGTTCGCGCTGTCGGTAGCCAAATTAGCCAATGGCTAATCTTTTTCGAATTTGGCTAATAAAAATTTCATTTGGCTAAACTTTTGGCTAAACTTGTTTTGACCCCAAATAGAGACTGGAAGCATGAATTTTTGGCAAGTGGGTTTTTAATTCTGTGATGTGAACGATCTAGTCCGAAAACATCGTATACGTAAGTGGGAATATATCGCCGACTGTACAAAGGGAAACCCGATCACGGACAGTACAAAGGGAAACCCGTCACTCTGCACGAAACAGCAAAAGGTCATATCATTATTTTACATTTAATCCGCTAAACCCCCATTGTCTATCTGGTCACTCACGGGGCTCCTGCACAATGTATGTTTATGATGACATTGTATTTATGACGGCCAAGGTTTATGAGCACCAAGTGTAAGACAATAGCTTAATCAGCCAAATGTGAATCACGACAGATATTTTGTGGCTATTTTTCGTCAATACCGATACATTCAAAATAATATGCATGCGTTTATGACAGATTGTGATTTGATAATGGCGTAACAATATTAAGTTATTAGTTTCCAGATGTCACTTAGATATTTTCGCAAGGATAATTAATATTTAATGATATAAAAGAAGAAAGTGGGGAAATGTCCGGTGGGGAAATGTCCGTATACCCAATCCCGGGTTACCCCCCCCCCCCCCCCCACACCAAAATCACTCTTTCACATAATGATTAATACATTTTTACTAAATGACATATATAAAAATATTTCTAGTTCATCAAAATTAGTCAAATTATTGTGTATAATACCTGTGCCTGTTAGATTTGACGTTTTAGTCATTAATTGTGAACCGACCATAAAACGATGATTTAATTTGGCCATAGTTTTTGTTAATTTGGCCACAAAAAATTTGGCTAAAGTTTTTTTCATTTGGCTAATAAAATTTTCATTTGGCTAAAATTTTGGCTAATTGTTTTTTCGGTCCAGCGCGAACACTGGTGCCATCTACCTTTATTAGTACACTGTAACCAGATGTGGCTATACACTACAGAAACAACTAGGGTGCCATCTCCCTTAATTAATACACTGTTACGAGATGTGGCTATATACTACACTATTAATTAGTGTGCCATCTCCCTTAATTAATACACTGTTACTAGATGTGGCTATACACTACATATATAATTAGGGTACCATCTCCCTTTATTAATACACTGTTACCAGATGTGGCTATTCACTACACAAATAATTAGGGTGCCATCTACCTTTATGAGTACACTGTTACCAGGTGTGGCTACACACTGCACAAATAATTAGAGTGCCATCTCCCTTAATTAATACACTGTTACCATATGTGGCTATACACTACACAAATAATTAGGGTGCCATCTACCTTTCATAATACACTTTTACCATATGTGGCTATGCACTTCACAAATAATTAGGGTGGCATCTACCTTAATTAATACACTGTTACCAGATGTGGCTATACACTACACAAATAACTAGGATGCCATCTCCCTTAATTAATACACTGATACCAGATGTGGCTATATACTACACAAATAATTAGGGTGCCATCTCCCTTAATTAATACGCTGTTACCAGATGTGGCTAAACACTACACAAATAATTAGGGTGCCACCTCACTTAATTATTACACTGTTACCAGATGTGGCTATTCACTACACAAATAATTAGGGTGCAATCTACCTTTATGAGTACACTGTTACCAGATGTGGCTACACACTGCACAAATAATTAGAGTGCCATCTCCCTTAATTAATACACTGTTACCAGATGTGGCTATACACTACACAAATAATTAGGGTGCCATCTACCTTTAATAATACACTGTTACCATATGTGGCTATGTACTACACAAATAATTAGGGTGCCATCTACCTTAATTAATTCACTGTTACCATATGTGGCTATACACTACACAAATAACTAGGATGCCCTCTCCCTTAATTAATAGACTGTTACCAGATGTGGCTATATACTACACAATTAATTAGGGTGCCATCTCCCTGAATTAATACGCTGTTATAAGATGTGGCTAAACACTACACAAATAATTAGGGTGCCATCTCCCTTAATTATTACATTGTTACCAGATGTGGCTATTCACTACACAAATAATTAGGGTGCCATCTACCTTTATGAATACACTGTTACCAGATGTGGCTACACACTGCACAAATAATTAGGGTGCCATCTCCCTTAATTAATACACTGTTACCAGATGTGGCTATACACTACACAAATAACTAGGGTGCATCTCCCTTGATTAATACACTTTACCAGATGTGGCTATACACTACACAAATAATTAGGGTGCCATCTCCCTTAATTAATACACAGTTACCAGATGTGGCTATATACTACTCAAATAATTAGGGTGTCATCTACCTTTATTAATACACTGTTACCAGATGTGGCTATGCACTACACATATAATTAGGGTGCCATCTTCCTTAATTAATTCACTGATACCAGATGTGGCTATACACTACACAAATAATTAAGGTGCCATCTTCCTTAATTAATACACTGTTACCAGATGTGGCTATACACTACTCAAATAATTAGGGTGCCATCTCACTTAATTAATACACTGATACCAGATGTGGATATACACTACACAAATAATTAGGGTGCCATCTCCCTTAATTAATACACTGTTACCAGATGTGGCTATACGCAACACAAATAATTAGGGTACCATCTACCTTAATTAACACACTATTATCAGATGTGGCTATACACTACAGAAACAACTATGGTGCCATCTCCCTTAATTAATACACTGATACCAGATGTGGCTATACACTACACAAATAATTAGGGTGCCATCTCCCTTTATTAATACGCTGTTACCAGATGTGGCTTTGCACTACACAAATAATTAGGGTGCCATCTACCTTTATTAATACTCTGTTACGAGATGTGGCTATACACTACATAAATAATTAGGGTGCCATCTACCTTTATGAGTACACTGTTACCAGATGTGACTATACGCTACATAAATAATTAGGGTGCCATCTCCCTTAATTAATACACTGTTACCAGATGTGGCTATATACTACACAAATAATTAGTGTGCCATCTCCCTTAATTAATACGCTGTTACCAAATGTGGCTATACACTACACAAATAACTAAGGTGACATCGCCCTTAATTAATACACTGTTACCAGATGTGGCTATACACTACACAAATAATTAGGGTGCCACCTGCCTTAAATAATACACTGTTACCAGATGTGGCTATACACTACCCAAATAATTAGGGTGCCATCTCCCTTAATTGATCCACTGTTACCAGATTTGGCTATACACTACATATATAATTAAGGTGCCATCTCCCTGTATTTATACACTGTAACCAGATGTGGTTATTCACTACACAAATAATTAGGGTGCCATCTACCTTTATGAGTACACTGTTACCAGATGTGGCTACACACTGCTCAAATAATTAGGGTGCCATCTCCCTTAATTAATACACTGTTACCAGATGTGGCTATACACTACACAAATAAATAGGGTGCCATCTACCTTTAATAATACACTGTTACCAGATGTGGCTCTGCACTACACAAATAATTAGGTTGCCATCTACCTTGATTAATACACTGCTACTAGATGTGTCTATACACTACACAAATAACTAGGGTGCCATCTCCCTTAATTAATACACTGTTACCAGATGTGGCTATATACTACACAAATAATTAGGGTGCCATCTCCCTTAATTAATACACTGTTACCAGATGTGGCTATACGCTACACAAATAATTAGGGTGCCATCTACCTTAATTAATTCACTGTTACCAGATGTGGCTATACACTACACAAATAACTAGGGTTCATCTCCCTTGATTAATACACTTTACCAGATGTGGCTATACACTACACAAATAATTAGTGTGCCATCTCCCTTAATTAATACACAGTTACCAGATGTGGCTATATACTACACAAATAATTAGGGTGTCATCTACCTTTATTAATACACTGTTACCAGATGTGGCTATGCACTACACATATAATTAGGGTGCCATCTACCTTATTTAATACACTGTTACCATATGTGGCTATACACTACACAAATAACTAGGGTGCCATCTCCCTTAATTAATACACTGATACCAGATGTGGCTATATACTACACAAATAATTAGGGTGCCATATCCCTTAATTAATACGCTGCTACCAGATGTGGCTATACACTACACAAATAATTAAGGTGCCATCTCCCTTAATTAATACACTGTTACCAGATGTGGCTATACACTACACAAATAATTAGGGTGCCACCTCCCTTAAATAATACACTGTTACCAGATGTGGCTATACACTACACAAATAATTAGGGTGCCATCTCCCTTAATTAATACACTGTTACCAGATGTGGCTATACACTACACAAATAATTAGGGTGCCATCTCTCTTAATTAATACACTGTTACCAGATGTGGCTATACGCTACACAAATAATTAGGGTACCATCTACCTTAGTTAATACACTATTACCAGATGTGGCTATACACTACAGAAACAACTAGGGTGCCATCTCCCTTAATTAATACACTGTTACCAGATGTGGCTGTATACTACACAAATAATTAGTGTGCTATCTCCCTTAATTAATACGCTGTTACCAGATGTGGCTATGCACAACACAAATAACTAAGGTGACATCACCCTTAATTAATACACTGTTACCAGATGTGGCTATACACTACACAAATAATTAGGGTGCAACCTCCCTTAAATAATACACTGTTACCAGATGTGGCTATACACTACACAAATAATTAGGGTGCCATATCCCTTAATTAATACACTGTTACCAGATGTTGCTATACACTACACAAATAATTAGGGCGCCATCTCCCTTAATTGATACACTGTTACCAGATTTGGCTATACACTACATATATAATTAAGTTGCCATCTCCCTTTATTAATACACTGTAACCAGATGTGGTTATTCACTACACAAATAATTAGGGTGCCATCTACCTTTATGAGTACACTGTTACCAGATGTGGCTTCACACTACTGAAATAATTAGGGTGCCATCTCCCTTAATTAATACACTGTTATCAGATGTTGCTATACAATACACAAATGATTAGGGTGCCATCTCCCTTAATTAATACACTGTTACCAGATGTGGCTATACACTACATATATAATTAAGGTACCATCTCCCTGTATTGATACACTGTTACCAGATGTGGCTATACACTACACAAATAATTAGGGTGCCATCTACCTTTATGAGTACACTGTTACCAGATGTGGCTACACACTGCACAAATAATTAGGGTGCCATCTCCCTTAATTAATACACTGTTACCAGATGTGGCTATACACTACACAAATAATTAGGGTGCCATCTACCTTTATTAGTACACTGTTACCAGGTGTGGCTATGCACTACACAAATAATTAGGGTGCCATCTACCTTAATTAATACACTACTACCAGATGTGGCTATACACTACAGAAACAACTAGAGTGCCATCTCCCTTAATTAATACATTGTTACCAGATGTGGCTATATACTACACAAAAAATTAGTGTGCCATCTCCCTTAATTAATACGTTGTTACCAGATGTGGCTATATACTACACAACTAATTTAGGTGACATCTCCCTTAATTAATACACTGTTACCAGATGTGGCTATACACTACACAAATAATTAGGGTGCCATCTCCCTCAAATAATACACTGTTACCAGATGTGGCTGTACACTACACAAATAATTAGTGTGCCATCTCCCTTAATTAATGCGCTGTTACCAGATGTGGCTATACACTACACAGATAATTAAGGTGACATCTCCCTTAATTAATACACTGTTACCAGATGTGGCTATACAATACACAAATAATTAGGGTGCCATCTCCCTCAAATAATACACTGTTACCAGATGTGACTATGCACTACATAAATAACTAGGGTGCCATCTCCCTTAATTAATACACTGTTACCAGATGTGGCTATATAGTACACAAATAATTAGGGTGCCATCTCCCTTAATTTATACACTGTTACCAGATGTGGCTATACGCTCCACAAATAATTAAGGTGACATCTCCCTTAATTATTACACTGTTACCAGATGTGGCTATGCACTACACAAATAATTAGGGTGCCAACTCCATCAAATAATACACAGTTACCAGATGTGGCTGTACACTACACAAATAATTAGGGTGCCTTCTCCCTTAATTAATACACTGTAACCAGATGTGGTTATTCACTACACAAATAATTAGGGTGCCATCTACCTTTATGAGTACACTGTTACCAGATGTGGCTTCACACTACTGAAATAATTAGGGTGCCATCTCCCTTAATTAATACACTGTTATCAGATGTTGCTATACAATACACAAATGATTAGGGTGCCATCTCCCTTAATTAATACACTGTTACCAGATGTGGCTATACACTACATATATAATTAAGGTACCATCCCCCTTTATTGATACACTGTTACCAGATGTGGCTATACACTACACAAATAATTAGGGTGCCATCTACCTTTATGAGTACACTGTTACCAGATGTGGCTACACACTGCACAAATAATTAGGGTGCCATCTCCCTTAATTAATACACTGTTACCAGATGTGGCTATACACTACACAAATAATTAGGGTGCCATCTACCTTTATTAGTACACTGTTACCAGGTGTGGCTATGCACTACACAAATAATTAGGGTGCCATCTACCTTAATTAATACACTACTACCAGATGTGGCTATACACTACAGAAACAACTAGGGTGCCATCTCCCTTAATTAATAAATACATTGTTACCAGATGTGGCTATATACTACACAAAAAATTAGTGTGCCATCTCCCTTAATTAATACGTTGTTACCAGATGTGGCTATATACTACACAACTAATTTAGGTGACATCTCCCTTAATTAATACACTGTTACCAGATGTGGCTATACACTACACAAATAATTAGGGTGCCATCTACCTTTATGAGTACACTGTTACCAGATGTGGCTGTACACTACACAAATAATTAGTGTGCCATCTCCCTTAATTAATGCGCTGTTACCAGATGTGGCTATACACTACACAGATAATTAAGGTGACATCTCCCTTAATTAATACACTGTTACCAGATGTGGCTATACAATACACAAATAATTAGGGTGCCATCTCCCTCAAATAATACACTGTTACCAGATGTGACTATGCACTACATAAATAACTAGGGTGCCATCTCCCTTAATTAATACACTGTTACCAGATGTGGCTATATAGTACACAAATAATTAGGGTGCCATCTCCCTTAATTTATACACTGTTACCAGATGTGGCTATACGCTCCACAAATAATTAAGGTGACATCTCCCTTAATTATTACACTGTTACCAGATGTGGCTATGCACTACACAAATAATTAGGGTGCCAACTCCATCAAATAATACAGTTACCAGATGTGGCTGTACACTACACAAATAATTAGGGTGCTTTCTCCCTTAATTAATACACTGTAACCAGATGTGGTTATTCACTACACAAATAATTAGGGTGCCATCTACCTTTATGAGTACACTGTTACCAGATGTGGCTTCACACTACTGAAATAATTAGGGTGCCATCTCCCTTAATTAATACACTGTTATCAGATGTTGCTATACAATACACAAATGATTAGGGTGCCATCTCCCTTAATTAATACACTGTTACCAGATGTGGCTATACACTACATATATAATTAAGGTACCATCTCCCTTTATTGATACACTGTTACCAGATGTGGCTATACACTACACAAATAATTAGGGTGCCATCTACCTTTATGAGTACACTGTTACCAGATGTGGCTACACACTGCACAAATAATTAGGGTGCCATCTCCCTTAATTAATACACTGTTACCAGATGTGGCTATACACTACACAAATAATTAGGGTGCCATCTACCTTTATTAGTACACTGTTACCAGGTGTGGCTATGCACTACACAAATAATTAGGGTGCCATCTACCTTAATTAATACACTACTACCAGATGTGGCTATACACTACAGAAACAACTAGGGTGCCATCTCCCTTAATTAATACATTGTTACCAGATGTGGCTATATACTACACAAAAAATTAGGGTGCCATCTCCCTTAATTAATACGCTGTTACCAGATGTGGCTATACACTACACAAATAATTAGGGTGCCATCTACCTTAATTAATACACTGTTACCAGATGTGGATACACATCATAAATAATTAGTGTGCCATCTCCCTGAAATAATACACTGTTACCAGATATGGCTATATACTACATAAATAATTAGGGTGCCATCTTCCATAATTAATACGCTGTTATCAAATGTGGCTATACACTACATACATAATTAGGGTGCCATCTTCCTTAATTAATACACTGATACCAGATGTGGCTATACACTACACAAATAATTATTGTGCCATCTCCATTAAATAATACTCTGTTACCAGATGTGGCTATACTCTTCACAAATAATTAGGGTGCCATCTCCCTTAAATAATAGACTGCTACCAGATGTGGCTATACACTACACAAATAATTAGGGTGCCATCTCCCTTGATTAATACACTGTTACCACATGTGGCTATACCCTACATAAATAATTAGGATGCCATCTCCCTTAAATAATACACTGTTAGCAGATGTGGCTATACACTACACAAATAATTAGGGTGCCATCTACCTTAATTAATACACTGTTACCAAATGTGGCTACAAACTACCCAAATAATTAAGTTGCCATCTACCTTTATTAATACACTGTTACGAGATGTGGCTATACACTACACAAATAATTAGGGTGTCATCTACCTTTATTAATACACTGTTACCAGATGTGGCTATGCACTACACATATAATTAGGGTGCCATCTACCTTAATTAATTCACTGTTACCAGATGTGGCTATATACTACACAATTAATTAGGGTGCCATCTCCCTTAATTATTACACTGTTACCAGATGTGGCTATACAATACACAAATAACTAGGGTGCCATCTCCCTAAATTAATACACTGATACCAGATGTGGCTATACACTACACAAATAATTAAGGTGCCATCTCCCTTAATTAATACACTGTTACCAGATGTGGCTATACACTACACAAATAATTAGGGTGCCATCTCACTTAATTAATTCACTGTTACCAGATGTGGCTATACGCAACACAAATAATTAGGGTACCATCTACCTTAATTAATACACTATTACCAGATGTGGCTATACACTACAGAAACAACTAGGGTGCCATCTCCCTTAATTAATACACTGTTACCAGATGTGGCTATATACTATACAAATAATTAGTGTGCCATCTCCCTTAATTAATACGCTGTTACCAGATGTGGCTATACACTACACAAATAACTAAGGTGACATCACCCTTAATTAATACACTGTTACCAGATGTGGCTATACACTACACAAATAATTAGGGTGCCACCTCCCTTAAATAATACACTGTTACGAGATGTGGCTATACACTACATAAATAATTAGGGTGCCATCTACCTTTATTAATACACTGTTACGAGATGTGGCTATACACTACATAAATAATTAGGGTGCCATCTACCTTTATGAGTACACTGTTACCAGATATGGCTGTATACTACATAAATAATTAGGGTGCGTCTTCCTTAATTAATACGCTGTTACCAGATGTGGCTATACACTACACAAATAATTAGGGTGCCATCTACCTTTATGAGTACACTGTTACCAGATGTGGCTACACACTGCCCAAATAATTAGAGTGCCATCCCCCTTAATTAATACACTGTTACCAGATGTGGCTATACACTACACAAATAATTAGGGGGCCACCTCCCTTAATTAATACACTGTTACCAGATGTGGCTATACACTACACAAATAATTAGGGTGCCATCTACCTTAATTAATACACTGTTATCAGATGTGGCTATACACTACACAAATAACTAGGGTGCCATCTCCCTTAATTAATACACTGTTACCAGATGTGGCTATACACTACACAAATAATTAGGGTGCCATCTACCTTAATTAATACACTGTTACCAGATGAGGCTATACACTACACAAATAATTAGGGAGCCATCTACCTTAATTAATACACTGTTACCAGATGTGGCTATACACTACACAAATAAATAGGGTGCCATCTCCCTTTATTTGTACACTGTTACAAGATGTGACTATATACTACCCAAATAATTATGGTGCCATCTCCCTTAATTAATACACTGTTACCAGATGTGGCTATACACTACATATATAATTAGGGTACCATCTTTCTTTATTAATACACTGTTACCAGATGTGGCTATTCACTACACAAATAATTAGGGTGCCATCTACCTTTATGAGTACACTGTTACCAGACGTGGCTACACACTGCACAAATAATTAGGGTGCCATCTCCCTTAATTAATACACTGTTACCAAATGTGGCTATACACTACACAAATAATTAGGGTGCCATCTACCTTTATTAGTACACTGTAACCAGATGTGGCTATACACTACAGAAACAACTAGGGTGCCATCTCCCTCAATTAATACACTGTTACGAGATGTGGCTATATACTACACTAATAATTAGTGTGCCATCTCCCTTAATTAATACACTGTTACCAGATGTGGCTATACACTACATATATAATTAGGGTACCATCTCCCTTTATTAATACACTGTTACCAGATGTGGCTATTCACTACACAAATAATTAGGGTGCCATCTACCTTTATGAGTACACTGTTACCAGATGTGGCTACACACTGCACAAATAATTAGAGTGCCATCTCCCTTAATTAATACACTGTTACCATATGTGGCTATACACTACACAAATAATTAGGGTGCCATCTACCTTTCATAATACACTGTTACCATATGTGGCTATGCACTTCACAAATAATTAGGGTGGCATCTACCTTAATTAATACACTGTTACCAGATGTGGCTATACACTACACAAATAACTAGGATGCCATCTCCCTTAATTAATACACTGTTACCAGATGTGGCTATATACTACACAAATAATTAGGGTGCCATCTCCCTTAATTAATACACTGTTACCAGATGTGGCTAAACACTACACAAATAATTAGGGTGCCACCTCCCTTATTTATTACACTGTTACCAGATGTGGCTATTCACTACACAAATAATTAGGGTGCCATCTACCTTTATGAGTACACTGTTACCAGATGTGGCTACACACTGCACAAATAATTAGAGTGCCATCTCCCTTTAATAATACACTGTTACCATATGTGGCTATGCACTACACAAATAATTAGGGTGCCATCTACCTTAATTAATACACTGTTACCATATGTGGCTATACACTACACAAATAACTAGGATGCCCTCTCCCTTAATTAATACACTGTTACCAGATGTGGCTAAACACTACACAAATAATTAGGGTGCCATCTCCCTTAATTATTACACTGTTACCAGATGTGGCTATTCACTACACAAATAATTAGGGTGCCATCTACCTTTATGAATACACTGTTACCAGATGTGGCTACACACTGCACAAATAATTAGGGTGCCATCTCCCTTAATTAATACACTGTTACCAGATGTGGCTATACACTACACAAATAACTAGGGCGCATCTCCCTTGATTAATACACTTTACCAGATGTGGCTATACACTACACAAATAATTAGGGTGCCATATCCCTTAATTAATACACAGTTACCAGATGTGGCTATATACTACACAAATAATTAGGGTGTCATCTACCTTTATTAATACACTGTTACCAGACGTGGCTATGCACTACACATATAATTATGGTGCCATCTATCTTAATTAATTCACTGTTACCAGATGTGGCTATACAATACACAAATAACTAGGGTGCCATCTCCCTTAATTAATACACTGATACCAGATGTGGCTATACACTACACAAATAATTAAGGTGCCATCTCCCTTAATTAATACACTGTTACCAGATGTGGCTATACACTACACAAATAATTAGGGTGCCATCTCACTTAATTAATACACTGTTACCAGATGTGGCTATACACTACACAAATAATTAGGGTGCCATCTCCCTTAATTAATACACTGTTACCAGATGTGGCTATACGCAACACAAATAATTAGGGTACCATCTACCTTAATTAATACACTATTACCAGATGTGGCTATACACTACAGAAACAACTAGGGTGACATCTCCCTTAATTAATACACTGTTACCAGATGTGGCTATAAACTACACAAATAATTAGGGTGCCACCTCCCTTAAATAATACACTGTTACCAGATGTGGCTATACACTACCCAAATAATTAGGGTGCCATCTCCCTGAATTGATACACTGTTACCAGATTTGGCTATACACTACATATATAATTAAGGTGCCATCTCCCTTTATTAATACACTGTTACCAGATGTGGCTATTCACTACACAAATAATTAGGGTGCCATCTACCTTTATGAGTACACTGTTACCAGACGTGGCTATACACTGCACAAATAATTAGGGTGCCATCTCCCTTAATTAATACACTGTTACCAAATGTGGCTATACACTACACAAATAATTAGGGTGCCATCTACCTTTATTAGTACACTGTAACCAGATGTGGCTATACTCTACAGAAACAACTAGGGTGCCATCTCCCTTAATTAATACACTGTTACGAGATGTGGCTATATACTACACTAATAATTAGTGTGCCATCTCCCTTAATTAATACACTGTTACCAGATGTGGCTATACACTACATATATAATTAGGGTACCATCTCCCTTTATTAATACACTGTTACCAGATGTGGCTATTCACTACACAAATAATTAGGGTGCCATCTACCTTTATGAGTACACTGTTACCAGATGTGGCTACACACTGCACAAATAATTAGAGTGCCATCTCCCTTTAATAATACACTGTTACCATATGTGGCTATGCACTACACAAATAATTAGGGTGCCATCTACCTTAATTAATACACTGTTACCATATGTGGCTATACACTACACAAATAACTAGGATGCCCTCTCCCTTAATTAATACACTGTTACCAGATGTGGCTATATACTACACAATTAATTAGGGTGCCATCTCCCTTAATTAATACGCTGTTATAAGACGTGGCTAAACACTACACAAATAATTAGGGTGCCATCTCCCTTAATTATTACACTGTTACCAGATGTGGCTATTCACTACACAAATAATTAGGGTGCCATCTACCTTTATGAATACACTGTTACCAGATGTGGCTACACACTGCACAAATAATTAGGGTGCCATCTCCCTTAATTAATACACTGTTACCAGATGTGGCTATACACTACACAAATAACTAGGGTGCATCTCCCTTGATTAATACACTTTACCAGATGTGGCTATACACTACACAAATAATTAGGGTGCCATATCCCTTAATTAATACACAGTTACCAGATGTGGCTATATACTACACAAATAATTAGGGTGTCATCTACCTTTATTAATACACTGTTACCAGATGTGGCTATGCACTACACATATAATTAGGGTGCCATCTACCTTAATTAATTCACTGTTACCAGATGTGGCTATACAATACACAAATAACTAGGGTGCCATCTCCCTTAATTAATACACTGATACCAGATGTGGCTATACACTACACAAATAATTAAGGTGCCATCTCCCTTAATTAATACACTGTTACCAGATGTGGCTATACACTACACAAATAATTAGGGTGCCATCTCACTTAATTAATACACTGTTACCAGATGTGGCTATACACTACACAAATAATTAGGGTGCCATCTCCCTTAATTAATACACTGTTACCAGATGTGGCTATACGCAACACAAATAATTAGGGTACCATCTACCTTAATTAATACACTATTACCAGATGTGGCTATACACTACAGAAACAACTAGGGTGACATCTCCCTTAATTAATACACTGTTACCAGATGTGGCTATACACTACACAAATAATTAGGGTGCCACCTCCCTTAAATAATACACTGTTACCAGATGTGGCTATACACTACCCAAATAATTAGGGTGCCATCTCCCTGAATTGATACACTGTTACCAGATTTGGCTATACACTACATATATAATTAAGGTGCCATCTCCCTTTATTAATACGCTGTAACCAGATGTGGTTATTCACTACAAAAATAATTAGGGTGCCATCTACCTTTATGAGTACACTGTTACCAGATGTGGCTACACACTGCTCAAATAATTAGGGTGCCATCTCCCTCAATTAATACACTGTTACCAGATGTGGCTATACACTACACAAATAAATAGGGTGCCATCTACCTTTATGAGTACACTGTTACCAGATGTGGCTCTGCACTACACAAATAATTAGGTTGCCATCTACCATAATTAATACACTGCTACTAGATGTGTCTATACACTACACAAATAACTAGGGTGCCATCTCCCTTAATTAATACACTGTTACCAGATGTGGCTATATACTACACTAATAATTAGTGTGCCATCTCCCTTAATTAATACACTGTTACCAGATGTGGCTATACACTACATATATAATTAGGGTACCATCTCCCTTTATTAATACACTGTTACCAGATGTGGCTATTCACTACACAAATAATTAGGGTGCCATCTACCTTTATGAGTACACTGTTACCAGATGTGGCTACACACTGCACAAATAATTGGAGTGCCATCTCCCTTAATTAATACACTGTTACCATATGTGGCTATACACTACACAAATAATTAGGGTGCCATCTACCTTTCATAATACACTGTTACCATATGTGGCTATGCACTTCACAAATAATTAGGGTGGCATCTACCTTAATTAATACGCTGTTACCAGATGTGGCTATACACTACACAAATAACTAGGATGCCACCTCCCTTAATTAATACACTGTTACCAGATGTGGCTATATACTACACAAATAATTAGGGTGCCATCTCCCTTAATTAATACGCTGTTACCAGATGTGGCTAAACACTACACAAATAATTAGGTTGCCACCTCCCTTATTTATTACACTGTTATCAGATGTGGCTATTCACTACACAAATAATTAGGGTGCCATCTACCTTTATGAGTACACTGTTACCAGATGTGGCTACACACTGCACAAATAATTAGAGTGCCATCTCCCTTTAATAATACACTGTTACCATATGTGGCTATGCACTACACAAATAATTAGGGTGCCATCTACCTTAATTAATACACTGTTACCATATGTGGCTATACACTACACAAATAACTAGGATGCCCTCTCCCTTAATTAATACACTGTTACCAGATGTGGCTATATACTACACAATTAATTAGGGTGCCATCTCCCTTAATTAATACGCTGTTATAAGACGTGGCTAAACACTACACAAATAATTAGGGTGCCATCTCCCTTAATTATTACACTGTTACCAGATGTGGCTATTCACTACACAAATAATTAGGGTGCCATCTACCTTTATGAATACACTGTTACCAGATGTGGCTACACACTGCACAAATAATTAGGGTGCCATCTCCCTTAATTAATACACTGTTACCAGATGTGGCTATACACTACACAAATAACTAGGTTGCATCTCCCTTGATTAATACACTTTACCAGATGTGGCTATACACTACACAAATAATTAGGGTGCCATATCCCTTAATTAATACACAGTTACCAGATGTGGCTATATACTACACAAATAATTAGGGTGTCATCTACCTTTATTAATACACTGTTACCAGATGTGGCTATGCACTACACATATAATTAGGGTGCCATCTACCTTAATTAATTCACTGTTACCAGATGTGGCTATACAATACACAAATAACTAGGGTGCCATCTCCCTTTATTAATACACTGATACCAGATGTGGCTATACACTACACAAATAATTAAGGTGCCATCTCCCTTAATTAATACACTGTTACCAGATGTGGCTATACACTACACAAATAATTAGGGTGCCATCTCACTTAATTAATACACTGTTACCAGATGTGGCTATACACTACACAAATAATTAGGGTGCCATCTCCCTTAATTAATACACTGTTACCAGATGTGGCTATACGCAACACAAATAATTAGGGTACCATCTACCTTAATTAATACACTATTACCAGATGTGGCTATACACTACAGAAACAACTAGGGTGACATCTCCCTTAATTAATACACTGTTACCAGATGTGGCTATACACTACACAAATAATTAGGGTGCCACCTCCCTTAAATAATACACTGTTACCAGATGTGGCTATACACTACCCAAATAATTAGGGTGCCATCTCCCTGAATTGATACACTGTTACCAGATTTGGCTATACACTACATATATAATTAAGGTGCCATCTCCCTTTATTAATACGCTGTAACCAGATGTGGTTATTCACTACACAAATAATTAGGGTGCCATCTACCTTTATGAGTACACTGTTACCAGATGTGGCTACACACTGCTCAAATAATTAGGGTGCCATCTCCCTCAATTAATACACTGTTACCAGATGTGGCTATACACTACACAAATAAATAGGGTGCCATCTACCTTTATGAGTACACTGTTACCAGATGTGGCTCTGCACTACACAAATAATTAGGTTGCCATCTACCATAATTAATACACTGCTACTAGATGAGTCTATACACTACACAAATAACTAGGGTGCCATCTCCCTTAATTAATACACTGTTACCAGATGTGGCTATATACTACACAAATAATTAGGGTGCCATCTCCCTTAATTAATACAATGTTACCAGATGTGGCTATACACTACACAAATAACTAGGGTGCCATCTCCCTTAATTTGTACACTGTTACCAGATGTGACTATATACTACCCAAATAATTATGGTGCCATCTCCCTTAATTAATACACTGTTACCAGATGTGGCTATACACTACATATATAATTAGGGTACCATCTCTCTTTATTAATACACTGTTACCAGATGTGGCTATTCACTACACAAATAATTAGGGTGCCATCTATCTTTATGAGTACACTGTTACCAGACGTGGCTACACACTGCACAAATAATTAGGGTGCCATCTCCCTTAATTAATACACTGTTACCAAATGTGGCTATACACTACACAAATAATTAGGGTGCCATCTACCTTTATTAGTACACTGTAACCAGATGTGGCTATACACTACAGAAACAACTAGGGTGCCATCTCCCTTAATTAATACACTGTTACGAGATGTGGCTATATACTACACTAATAATTAGTGTGCCATCTCCCTTAATTAATACACTGTTACCAGATGTGGCTATACACTACATATATAATTAGGGTACCATCTCCCTTTATTAATACACTGTTACCAGATGTGGCTATTCACTACACAAATAATTAGGGTGCCATCTACCTTTATGAGTACACTGTTACCAGATGTGGCTACACACTGCACAAATAATTAGAGTGCCATCTCCCTTAATTAATACACTGTTACCATATGTGGCTATACACTACACAAATAATTAAGGTGCCATCTACCTTTTATAATACACTGTTACCATATGTGGATATGCACTTCACAAATAATTAGGGTGGCATCTACCTTAATTAATACACTGTTACCAGATGTGGCTATACACTGCACAAATAACTAGGATGCCATCTCCCTTAATTAATACACTGTTACCAGATGTGGTTATATACTACACAAATAATTAGGGTGCCATCTCCCTTAATTAATACGCTGTTACCAGATGTGGCTAAACACTACACAAATAATTAGGGTGCCACCTCCCTTATTTATTACACTGTTACCAGATGTGGCTATTCACTACACAAATAATTAGGGTGCCATCTACCTTTATGAGTACACTGTTACCAGATGTGGCTACACACTGCACAAATAATTAGAGTGCCATCTCCCTTAATTAATACACTGTTACCAGATGTGGCTATACACTACACAAATAATTAGGGTGCCATCTACCTTAAATAATACACTGTTACCATATGTGGCTATGCACTACACAAATACTTAGGGTGCCATCTACCTGAATTAATACACTGTTACCATATGTGGCTATACACTACACAAATAACTAGGATGCCCTCTCCCTTAATTAATACACTGTTACCAGATGTGGCTATATACTACACAATTAATTAGGGTGCCATCTCCCTTAATTAATACGCTGTTATAAGACGTGGCTAAACACTACACAAATAATTAGGGTGCCATCTCCCTTAATTATTACACTGTTACCAGATGTGGCTATTCACTACACAAATAATTAGGGTGCCATCTACCTTTATGAATACACTGTTACCAGATGTGGCTACACACTGCACAAATAATTAGGGTGCCATCTCCCTTAATTAATACACTGTTACCATATGTGGCTATACACTACACAAATAACTAGGGTGCATCTCCCTTGATTAATACACTTTACCAGATGTGGCTATACACTACACAAATAATTAGGGTGCCATATCCCTTAATTAATACACAGTTACCAGATGTGGCTATATACTACACAAATAATTAGGGTGTCATCTACCTTTATTAATACACTGTTACCAGATGTGGCTATGCACTACACATATAATTAGGGTGCCATCTACCTTAATTAATTCACTGTTACCAGATGTGGCTATACAATACACAAATAACTAGGGTGCCATCTCCCTTAATTAATACACTGATACCAGATGTGGCTATACACTACACAAATAATTAAGGTGCCATCTCCCTTAATTAATACACTGTTACCAGATGTGGCTATACACTACACAAATAATTAGGGTGCCATCTCCCTTAATTAATACACTGTTACCAGATGTGGCTATACGCAACACAAATAATTAGGGTACCATCTACCTTAATTAATACACTATTACCAGATGTGGCTATACACTACAGAAACAACTAGGGTGACATCTCCCTTAATTAATACACTGTTACCAGATGTGGCTATACACTACACAAATAATTAGGGTGCCACCTCCCTTAAATAATTATGTTACCAGATGTGGCTATACACTACCCAAATAATTAGGGTGCCATCTCCCTTAATTGATACACTGTTACCATATTTGGCTATACACTACATATATAATTAAGGTGCCATCTCCCTTTATTAATACGCTGTAACCAGATGTGGTTATTCACTACACAAATAATTAGGGTGCCATCTACCTTTATTAATACACTGTTACCAGATGTGGCTCTGCACTACACAAATAATTAGGTTGCCATCTACCATAATTAATACACTGCTACTAGATGTGTCTATACACTAGACACATAACTAGGGTGCCATCTCCCTTAATTAATACACTGTTACCAGATGTGGCTATATACTACACAAATAATTAGGGTGCCATCTCCCTTAATTAATACACTGTTACCAGATGTGGCTATACGCTACACAAATAATTAGGGTGCCATCTACATTAATTAATTCACTGTTACCAGATGTGGCTATACACTGCTCAAATAATTAGGGTGCCATCTCCCTCAATTAATACACTGTTACCAGATGTGGCTATACACTACACAAATAAATAGGGTGCCATCTACCTTTATTAATACACTGTTACCAGATGTGGCTCTGCACTACACAAATAATTAGGTTGCCATCTACCATAATTAATACACTGCTACTAGATGTGTCTATACACTACACACATAACTAGGGTGCCATCTCCCTTAATTAATACACTGTTACCAGATGTGGCTATATACTACACAAATAATTAGGGTGCCATCTCCCTTAATTAATACACTGTTACCAGATGTGGCTATACGCTACACAAATAATTAGGGTGCCATCTACATTAATTAATTCACTGTTACCAGATGTGGCTATACACTACACAAATAACTAGGGTGCATCTCCCTTGATTAATACACTTTACCAGATGTGGCTATACACTACACAAATAATTAGTGTGCCATCTCCCTTAATTAATTCACAGTTACCAGATTTGGCTATATACTACACAAATAATTAGGGTGTCATCTACCTTTATTAATACACTGTTACCAGATGTGGCTATGCACTACACATATAATTAGGGTGCCATCTACCTTAATTAATACACTGTTATCATATGTGGCTATACACTACACAAATAACTAGATTGCCATCTCCCTTAATTAATACACTGATACCAGATGTGGCTATATACTACACAAATAATTAGGGTGCCATCTCCCTTAATTAATACGCTGCTACAAGATGTGGCTATACACTACACAAATAATTAAGGTGCCATCTCCCTTAATTAATACACTGTTACCAGATGTGGCTATACACTACACAAATAATTAGGGTGCCACCTCCCTAAAAATAATACACTGTTACCAGATGTGGCTATACACTACACAAATAATTAGGGTGCCATCTCCCTTAATTAATACACTGTTACCAGATGTGGCTATACACTACACAAATAATTAGGGTGCCATCTCTCGTAATTAATACACTGCTCCAGATGTGGCTATACGCTACACAAATAATTAGGGTGCCATCTACCTTAGTTAATACACTATTACCAGATGTGGCTATACACTACAGAAACAACTAGGGTGCCATCTACCTTAATTAATACACTGTTACCAGATGTGGCTGTATACTACACAAATAATTAGTGTGCCATCTCCCTTAATTAATACGCTGTTACCAGATGTGGCTATGCACAACACAAATAACTAAGGTGACATCACCCTTTATTAATACACTGTTACCAGATGTGGCTATGCACTACACATATAATTAGGGTGTCATCTACCTTAAATAATACACTGTTACCAGATGTGGCTATACAATATACAAATAACTAGGGTGCCATCTCCCTTAATTAATACACTGATACCAGATGTGGCTATACACTACACAAATAATTAAGGTGCCATCTCCCTTAATTAATACACTGTTACCAGATGTGGATATACACTACACAAATAATTAGGGTGCCATATCACTTAATTAATACACTGTTACCAGATGTGGCTATACACTACACAAATAATTAGCGTGCCATCTCCCTTAATTAATACACTGTTACCAGATGTGGCTATACGCAACACAAATAATTAGGGTGCCATCTACCTTTAATAATACACTGTTACCATATGTGGCTACACACTGCACAAATAATTAGAGTGCCATCTCCCTTAATTAATACACTGTTACCAGATGTGGCTATACACTACACAAATAATTAGGGTGCCATCTACCTTTAATAATACACTGTTACCATATGTGGCTATGCACTACACAAATAATTAGGGTGCCATCTCCCTTAATTAATACGCTGCTACAAGATGTGGCTATACACTACACAAATAATTAAGGTGCCATCTCCCTTAATTAATACACTGTTACCAGATGTGGCTATACACTACACAAATAATTAGGGTGCCACCTCCCTTAAATAATACACTGTTACCAGATGTGGCTATACACTACACAAATAATTAGGGTGCCATCTCCCTTAATTGATACACTGTTACCAGATGTGGCTATACACTACACAAATAATTAGGGTGCCATCTCTCTTAATTAATACACTGCTCCAGATGTGGCTATACGCTACACAAATAATTAGGGTGCCATCTACCTTAGTTAATACACCATTACCAGATGTGGCTATACACTACAGAAACAACTAGGGTGCCATCTCCCTTAATTAATACACTGTTACCAGATGTGGCTGTATACTACACAAATAATTAGTGTGCCTTCTCCCTTAATTAATACGCTGTTACCAGATGTGGCTATGCACAACACAAATAACTAAGTTGACATCACCCTTTATTAATACACTGTTACCAGATGTGGCTATGCACTACAAATATAATTAGGGTGCCATCTACCTAAATTAATTCACTGTTACCAGATGTGGCTATACAATACACAAATAACTAGGGTGCCATCTCCCTTAAATAATACACTGATACCAGATGTGGCTATACACTACACAAATAATTAAGGTGCCATCTCCCTTAATTAATACACTGTTACCAGATGTGGCTATACACTACACAAATAATTAGGGTGCCATCTCACTTAATTAATACACTGTTACCAGATGTGGCTATACACTACACAAATAATTAGGGTGCCATCTCCCTTAATTAATACACTGTTACCAGATGTGGCTATACGCAACACAAATAATTAGGGTACCATCTACCTTAATTAATACACTATTACCAGATGTGGCTATACACTACAGAAACAACTAGGGTGCCATCTCCCTTAATTAATACACTGTTACCAGATGTGGCTATATACTATACAAATAATTAGTGTGCCATCTCCCTTAATTAATACGCTGTTACCAGATGTGGCTATACACTACACAAATAACTAAGGTGACATCACCCTTAATTAATACACTGTTACCAGATGTGGCTATACACTACACAAATAATTAGGGTGCCACCTCTCTTAAATAATACACTGTTACCAGATGTGGCTATACACTACCCAAATAATTAGGGTGCCATCTCCCTTAATTGATACACTGTTACCAGATTTGGCTATACACTACATATATAATTAAGGTGCCATCTCCCTTTATTAATACACTGTAACCAGATGTGGTTATTCACTACACAAATAATTAGGGTGCCATCTACCTTTATGAGTACACTGTTACCAGATGTGGCTACACACTGCTCAAATAATTAGGGTGCCATCTCCCTTAATTAATACACTGTTACCAGATGTGGCTATACACTACACAAATAAATAGGGTGCCATCTACCTTTATTAATACACTGTTACCAGATGTGGCTCTGCACTACACAAATAATTAGGTTGCAATCTACCATAATTAATACACTGCTACTAGATGTGTCTATACACTACACAAATAACTAGGGTGCCATCTCCCTTAATTAATACACTGTTACCAGATGTGGCTATATACTACACAAATAATTAGGGTGCCATCTCCCTTAATTAATACACTGTTACCAGATGTTGCTATACGCTACACAAATAATTAGGGTGCCATCTACATTAATTCATTCACTGTTACCAGATGTGGCTATACACTACACAAATAACTAGGGTGCATCTCCCTTGATTAATACACTTTTCCAGATGTGGCTATACACTACACAAATAATTAGTGTGCCATCTCCCTTAATTAATTCACAGTTACCATATGTGGCTATATACTACACAAATAATTATGGTGTCATCTACCTTTATTAATACACTGTTACCAGATGTGGCTATGCACTACACATATAATTAGGGTGCCATCTACCTTAATTAATACACTGTTACCAGATGTGGCTATACACTACATAAATAACTAGGGTGCCATCTCCCTTAATTAATACGCTGATACCAGATGTGGCTATATACTACACAAATAATTAGGGTGCCATCTCCCTTAATTAATACGCTGCTACAAGATGTGGCTATTCACTACACAAATAATTAAGGTGCCATCTCCCTTAGTTAATACACTGTTACCATATGTGGCTATACACTACACAAATAATTAGGGTGCCACCTCCCTTAAATAATACACTGTTACCAGATGTGGCTATACACTACACAAATAATTAAGGTGCCATCTCCCTTAATTAATACACTGTTACCAGATGTGGCTATACACTACACAAATAATTAGGGTGCCATCTCTCTTAATTAATACACTGCTCCAGATGTGGCTATACGCTACACAAATAATTAGGGTGCCATCTACCTTAGTTAATACACTATTACCAGATGTGGCTATACACTACAGAAACAACTAGGGTGCCATCTCCCTTGATTAATACACTGTTACCAGATGTGGCTGTATACTACACCAATAATTAGTGTGCCATCTCCCTTAATTAATACGCTGTTACCAGATGTGGCTATGCACAACACAAATAACTAAGGTGACATCACCCTTAATTAATACACTGTTACCAGATGTGGCTATACACTACACAAATAATTAGGGTGCCACCTCCCTTAAATAATACACTGTTACCAGATGTGGCTATACACTACACAAATAATTAGGGTGCAATTTCCCTTAATTAATACACTGTTACCAGATGTGGCTATACACTACACAAATAATTAGGGTGCCATCTCCCTTAATTGATACACTGTTACCAGATTTGGCTATACACTATATATATAATTAAGGTGCCATCTCCCTTTATTAATACACTGTAACCAGATGTGGTTATTCACTACACAAATAATTAGGGTGCCATCTACCTTTATGAGTACACTGTTACCAGATGTGGCTTCACACTGCTCAAATAATTAGGGTGCCATCTCCCTTAATTAATACACTGTTATCAGATGTGGCTATACAATACACAAATGATTAGGGTGCCATCTCCCTTAATTAATACACTGTTACCAGATGTGGCTATACACTACATATATAATTAAGGTACCATCTCCCTTTATTGATACACTGTTACCAGAAGAAGCTATACACTACACAAATAATTAGGGTGCCATCTACCTTTATGAGTACACTGTTACCAGATGTGGCTACACACTGCACAAATAATTAGGGTGCCATCTACCTTTATTAGGACACTGTTACCAGGTGTGGCTATGCACTACACAAATAATTAGGGTGCCATCTACCTTAATTAATAGAACTACTACCAGATGTGGCTATACACTACAGAAACAACTAGGGTGCCATCTCCCTTAATTAATACACTGTTACCAGATGTGGCTATATACTACACAAATAATTAGTGTGCCATCTCCCTTAATTAATACGCTGTTACCAGATGTGGCTATATACTACACAACTAATTAAGGTGACATCTCCCTTAATTAATACACTGTTACCAGATGTGGCTATACACTACACAAATAATTAGTGTGCCATCTCCCTCAAATAATACACTGTTACCAGATGTGGCTGTACACAACACAAATAATTAGTGTGCCATCTCCCTTAATTAATACGCTGTTACCAGATGTGGCTATACACTACACAAATAATTAAGGTGACATCTCCCTTAATTAATACACTGTTACCAGATGTGGCT
Organism: Siphonodentalium dalli; assembly: GCA_032622095.1. Lineage (NCBI taxonomy): Eukaryota > Metazoa > Mollusca > Scaphopoda > Gadilida > Siphonodentaliidae > Siphonodentalium > Siphonodentalium dalli. The sequence goes on from CP136064.1 coordinate 296,984,579, forward strand.
ATACACTGCACAAATAATTAGGGTGCCATCTCCCTCAAATAATACACTGTTACCAGATGTGGCTTTGCACTACACAAATAACTAGGGTGCCATCTCCCTTAATTAATACACTGTTACCAGATGTGGCTATACACTACACAAATAATTAGTGTGCCATCTCCCTCAAATAATACACTGTTACCAGATGTGGCTGTACACAACACAAATAATTAGTGTGCCATCTCCCTTAATTAATACGCTGTTACCAGATGTGGCTATACACTACACAAATAATTAAGGTGACATCTCCCTTAATTAATACACTGTTACCAGATGTGGCTATACACTGCACAAATAATTAGGGTGCCATCTCCCTCAAATAATACACTGTTACCAGATGTGGCTTTGCACTACACAAATAACTAGGGTGCCATCTCCCTTAATTAATACACTGTTACCAGATGTGGCTATATAGTACACAAATAATTAGGGTGCCATCTCCCTTAATTAATACACTGTTACCAGATGTGGCTATACGCTACACAAATAATTAGGGTACCATCTACCTTAATTAATACACTATTACCAGATGTGGCTATATACTACACAAATGATTAGTGTGCCATCTCCCTTAATTAATACGCTGTTACCAGATGTGGCTATACACTACACAAATAATTAGGGAGCCATATACCTTAATTAATACACTGTTACCAGATGTGGCTATACACTACACAAATAACTAGGGTGCCATCTCCCTTAATTTGTACACTGTTACCAGATGTGACTATATACTACCCAAATAACTAGTGTGCCATCTCCCTTAATTAATACACTGTTACCAGATGTGGATATACACTACATATATAATTAGGGTACCATCTCTCTTTATTAATACACTGTTACCAGATGTGGCTATTCACTACACAAATAATTAGGGTGCCATCTACCTTTATGAGTACATTGTTACCAGACGTGGCTACACACTGCACAAATAATGATGGTGCCATCTCCCTTAATTAATACACTGTTACCAAATGTGGCTATACACTACACAAATAATTAGGGTGCCATCTACCTTTATTAGTACACTGTAACCAGATGTGTCTATACACTACAGAAACAACTAGGGTGCCATCTCCCTTAATTAATACAATGTTACGAGATGTGGCTATATACTACACTAATAATTAGTGTGCCATCTCCCTTAATTAATACACTGTTACCAGATGTGGCTATACACTACATATATAATTAGGGTACAATCTCCCTTTATTAATACACTGTTACCAGATGTGGCTATTCACTACACAAATAATTAGGGTGCCATCTACCTTTATGAGTACACTGTTACCAGATGTGGCTACACACTGCATAAATAATTAGAGTGCCATCTCCCTTAATTAATACACTGTTACCATATGTTTCTATACACTACACACATAACTAGGGTGCCATCTACCTTTCATAATACACTTTTACCATATGTGGCTATGCACTTCACAAATAATTAGGGTGGCATCTACCTTAATTAATACACTGTTACCAGATGTGGCTATACACTACACAAATAACTAAGATGGATCTCCCTTAATTAATACACTGTTACCAGATGTGGCTATATACTACACAAATAATTAGGGTGCCATCTCCCTTAATTAATACGCTGTTACCAGATGTGGCTAAACACTACACAAATAATTAGGGTGCCACCTCACTTAATTATTACACTGTTACCAGATGTGGCTATTCACTACACAAATAATTAGGGTGCCATCTACCTTTATGAGTACACTGTTACCAGATGTGGCTACACACTGCACAAATAATTAGAGTGCCATCTCCCTTAATTAATACACTGTTACCAGATGTGGCTATACACTACACAAATAATTAGGGTGCCATCAACCTTTAATAATACACTGTTACCATATGTGTCTATGTACTACACAAATAATTAGGGTGCCATCTACCTTAATTAATACACTGTTACCATATGTGGCTATACACTACACAAATAACTAGGATGCCCTCTCCCTTAATTAGTACACTGTTACCAGATGTGGCTATATACTACACAATTAATTAGGGTGCCATCTCCCTTAATTAAAACGATGTTATAAGATGTGGCTAAACACTACACAAATAATTAGGGTGCCATCTCCCTTAATTATTACACTGTTACCAGATGTGGCTATTCACTACACAAGTAATTAGGGTGCCATCTACCTTTATGAATACACTGTTACCAGATGTGGCTACACACTGCACAAATAATTAGGGTGCCATCTCCCTTAATTATTACACTGTTACCAGATGTGGCTATACACTACACAAATAACTAGGGTGCATCTCCCTTGATTAATACTTTATTAATACACTGTTACCAGATGTGGCTATGCACTACACATATCATTAGGGTGCCATCTACCTTAATTAATTCACTGTTACCAGATGTGGCTATACAATACACAAATAACTAGGGTGCCATCTCCCTTAATTAATACACTGATACCAGATGTGGCTATACACTACACAAATAATTAAGGTGCCATCTTCCATAATTAATACACTGTTACCAGATGTGGCTCTACACTACACAAATAATTAGGGTGCCATCTCACTTAATTAATACACTGTTACCAGATGTGGCTATACGCAACACAAATAATTAGGGTACCATCTACCTTAATTAACACACTATTACCAGATGTGGCTATACACTACAGAAACAACTATGGTGCCATCTCCCTTAATTAATACACTGTTACCATATGTTTCTATACACTACACACATAACTAGGGTGCCATCTACCTTTCATAATACACTTTTACCATATGTGGCTATGCACTTCACAAATAATTAGGGTGGCATCTACCTTAATTAATACACTGTTACCAGATGTGGCTATACACTACACAAATAACTAAGATGGATCTCCCTTAATTAATACACTGTTACCAGATGTGGCTATATACTACACAAATAATTAGGGTGCCATCTCCCTTAATTAATACGCTGTTACCAGATGTGGCTAAACACTACACAAATAATTAGGGTGCCACCTCACTTAATTATTACACTGTTACCAGATGTGGCTATTCACTACACAAATAATTAGGGTGCCATCTACCTTTATGAGTACACTGTTACCAGATGTGGCTACACACTGCACAAATAATTAGAGTGCCATCTCCCTTAATTAATACACTGTTACCAGATGTGGCTATACACTACACAAATAATTAGGGTGCCATCAACCTTTAATAATACACTGTTACCATATGTGTCTATGTACTACACAAATAATTAGGGTGCCATCTACCTTAATTAATACACTGTTACCATATGTGGCTATACACTACACAAATAACTAGGATGCCCTCTCCCTTAATTAATACACTGTTACCAGATGTGGCTATATACTACACAATTAATTAGGGTGCCATCTCCCTTAATTAATACGATGTTATAAGATGTGGCTAAACACTACACAAATAATTAGGGTGCCATCTCCCTTAATTATTACACTGTTACCAGATGTGGCTATTCACTACACAAGTAATTAGGGTGCCATCTACCTTTATGAATACACTGTTACCAGATGTGGCTACACACTGCACAAATAATTAGGGTGCCATCTCCCTTAATTATTACACTGTTACCAGATGTGGCTATACACTACACAAATAACTAGGGTGCATCTCCCTTGATTAATACTTTATTAATACACTGTTACCAGATGTGGCTATGCACTACACATATCATTAGGGTGCCATCTACCTTAATTAATTCACTGTTACCAGATGTGGCTATACAATACACAAATAACTAGGGTGCCATCTCCCTTAATTAATACACTGATACCAGATGTGTCTATACACTACACAAATAATTAAGGTGCCATCTTCCTTAATTAATACACTGTTACCAGATGTGGCTCTACACTACACAAATAATTAGGGTGCCATCTCACTTAATTAATACACTGTTACCAGATGTGGCTATACGCAACACAAATAATTAGGGTACCATCTACCTTAATTAACACACTATTACCAGATGTGGCTATACACTACAGAAACAACTATGGTGCCATCTCCCTTAATTAATACACTGTTACTAGATGTGGCTATATACTACACAAATAATTAGTGTGCCATCTCCCTTAATTAATACGCTGTTACCAGATGTGGCTATACACTACACAAATAACTAAGGTGACATCACCCTTAATTAATACACTGTTACCAGATGTGGCTATACACTACACAAATAATTAGGGTGCCACCTCCCTTAAATAATACACTGTTACCAGATGTGGCTATACACTACCCAAATAATTAGGGTGCCATCTCCCTTAATTGATCCACTGTTACCAGATTTGGCTATACACTACATATATAATTAAGGTGCCATCTCCCTTTATTTATACACTGTAACCAGATGTGGTTATTCACTACACAAATAATTAGGGTGCCATCTACCTTTATGAGTACACTGTTACCAGATGTGGCTACACACTGCTCAAATAATTAGGGTGCCATCTCCCTTAATTAATACACTGTTACCAGATGTGGCTATACACTACACAAATAAATAGGGTGCCATCTACCTTTAATAATACACTGTTACCAGATGTGGCTCTGCACTACACAAATAATTAGGTTGCCATCTACCTTAATTAATACACTGCTACTAGATGTGTCTATACACTACACAAATAACTAGGGGCCATCTCCCTTAATTAATACACTGTTACCAGATGTGGCTATATACTACACAAATAATTAGGGTGCCATCTCCCTTAATTAATACACTGTTACCAGATGTGGCTATACGCTACACAAATAATTAGGGTGCCATCTACCTTAATTAATTCACTGTTACCAGATGTGGCTATACACTACACAAATAACTAGGGTGTATCTCCCTTGATTAATACACTTTACCAGATGTGGCTATACACTACACAAATAATTAGTGTGCCATCTCCCTTAATTAATACACTGTTACCAGATGTGGCTATGCACTACTCATATAATTAGGGTGCCATCTACCTTAATTAATACACTGTTACCAGACGTGGCTATACACTACACAAATAACTAGGGTGCCATCTCCCTTAATTAATACACTGATACCAGAAGTGGCTATATACTACACAAATACTTAGGGTGCCATCTCCCTTAATTAATACGCTGCTACCAGATGTGGCTATACACTACACAAATATTTAAGGTGCCATCTCCCTTAATTAATTCACTGTTACCAGATGTGGCTATACACTACACAAATAATTAGGGTGCCATCTCCCTTAATTAATACACTGTTACCAGATGTGGCTATATACTACACAAATAATTAGTGTGCCATCTCCCTTAATTAATACGCTGTTACCAGATGTGGCTATGAACAACACAAATAACTAATGTGACATCACCCTTAATTAATACACTGTTACCAGATGTGGCTATACACTACACAAATAATTAGGGTGCCACCTCCCTTAAATAATACACTGTTACCAGATTTGGCTATACACTACACAAATAATTAGGGTGCCATATCCCTTAATTAATACACTGTCACCAGATGTGGCTATACACTACACAAATAATTAGGGTGCCATCTCCCTTAATTGATACACTGTTACCAGATTTGGCTATACACTACATATATAATTAAGGTGCCATCTCCCTTTATTAATACACTGTAACCAGATGTGGTTATTCACTACACAAATAATTAGGGTGCCATCTACCTTTATGAGTACACTGTTACCATATGTGGCTTCACACTGCTCAAATAATTAGGGTGCCATCTCCCTTAATTAATACACTGTTATCAGATGTGGCTATACAATACACAAATGATTAGGGTGCCATCTCCCTTAATTAATACACTGTTACCAGATGTGGCTATACACTACATATATAATTAAGGTACCATCTCCCTTTATTGATACACTGTTACCAGATTTGGCTATACACTACACAAATAATTAGGGTGCCATCTACCTTTATGAGTACACTGTTACCAGATGTGGCTACACACTGCACAAATAATTAGGGTGCCATCTCCCTTAATTAATACACTGTTACCAGATGTGGCTATACACTACACAAATAATTAGGGTGCCATCTACCTTTATTAGTACACTGTTACCAGGTGTGGCTATGCACTACACAAATAATTAGGGTGCCATCTACCTTAATTAATACACTACTACCAGATGTGGCTACACACTACAGAAACAACTAGGGTGCCAACTCCCTTAATTAATACACTGTTACCAGATGTGGCTATATACTACACAAATAATTTGTGTGCCATCTCCCTTAATTAATACGCTGTTACCAGATGTGGCTATATACTACACAACTAATTAAGGTGACATCTCCCTTAATTAATACACTGTTACCAGATGTGGCTATACACTACACAAATAATTAGGGTGCCATCTCCCTCAAATAATACACTGTTGCCAGATGTGGCTGTTCACTACACAAATAATTAGTGTGCCATCTCCCTTAATTAATACGCTGTTACCAGATGTGGCTATACATTACACAGATAATTAAGGTGACATCTCCCTTAATTAATACACTGTTACCAGATGTGGCTATACACTACACAAATAATTAGGGTGCCATCTCCCTCAAATAATACACTATTACCAGATGTGGCTATGCACTACATAAATAACTAGGGTGCCATCTCCCTTAATTAATACACTGTTACCAGATGTGGCTATATAGTACACAAATAATTAAGGTGCCATCTCCCTTAATTAATACACTGTTACCAGATGTGGCTATACGCTACACAAATAATTAGTGTACCATCTACCTTAATTAATACACTATTACCAGATGTGGCTATACACTACAGAAACAACTAGGGTGCCATCTCCCTTAATTAATACACTGTTACCAGATGTGGCTATATACTACACAAATAATTAGTGTGCCATCTCCCTTAATTAATACGCTGTTACCAGATGTGGCTATACACTACACAAATAATTAAGGTGACATCTCCCTTAATTATTACACTGTTACCAGATGTGGCTATGCACTACACAAATAATTAGGGTGCCATCTCCATCAAATAATACACAGTTACCAGATGTGGCTGCACACTACACAAATAATTAGGGTGCTTTCTCCCTTAATTAATACACTGCTACCAGATGTGGCTATACACTACAAAAATAATTAGGGTGCCATATACCTTTATGAATACACTGTTACCAGATGTGGCTACACACTGTACAAACAATTAGGGTGCCATCTCCCTTAATTAATACACTTTTACCAGATTGGCTATAAACAACACAAATAATTAGGGTGCCATCTCCCTTAATTAATACACTGTTACAAGATGTGGCTATATACTACTCAAATAATTAGTGTGCCATCTCCCTTAATTAATACGCTGTTACCAGATGTGGCTATACACTACACAAATAACTAAGGTGACATCTCCCTTAATTAATACACTGTTACCAGATGTGGCTACACACTACACAAATAATTAGGGGGCCACCTCCCGTAAATAATACACTGTTACCAGATGTGGCTATACACTACACAAATAATTAGGGTGCTATTTCCCTTAATTAATACACTGTTACCAGATGTGGCTATACACTACACAAATAATTAGGGTGCCATCTCCCTTAATTGATACACTGTTACCAGATTTGGCTATACACTACATATATAATTAAGGTGCCATCTCCCGTTATTAATACACTGTTACCAGATGTGGTTATTCACTACACAAATAATTAGGGTGCTATCTACCTTAATTAATACACTATTACCAGATGTGGCTATACACTACAGAAACAACTAGGGTGCCATCTCCCTTAATTAATACACTGTTACCAGATGTGGCTATACACTACACAAATAACTAAGGTGACATCTCCCTTAATTAATACACTGTTACCAGATGTGGCTACACACTACACAAATAATTAGGGGGCCACCTCCCGTAAATAATACACTGTTACCAGATGTGGCTATACACTACACAAATAATTAGGGTGCTATTTCCCTTTATGAGTACACTGTTACCAGATGTGGCTACACACTGCATAAATAATTAGGGTGCCATCTCCCTAAATGAATACACTTTTACCAGATGTGGCTACACACTGCATAAATAATTAGGGTGCCATCTACCTTTATTAGTACACTGTTACCAGATGTGGCTATACACTACAGAAACAACTAGGGTGCCATCTCCCTTAATTAATACACTGTTACCAGATGTGGCTATATACTACACAAATAAATTGTGTGCCATCTCCCTTAATTAATACGCTGTTACAAGATGTGGCTATACACTACACAAATAATTAAGGTGACATCTCCCTTAATGAATACACTGTTACCAGATGTGGCTCTACACTACACAAATAATTAGGGTGCCATCTCCCTCAAATAATACACAGTTACCAGATTTGGCTATACACTACACAAATAACTAGGATGCCATCTCCCTTAATTAGTACACTGTTATCAGATTTGGCTATATACTACACAAATAATTAGGGTGCCATTTCCCTTTATTAATACACTGTAACCAGATGTGGTTATTCACTACACAAATAATTAGGGTGCCATCTACCTTTATGAGTACACTGTTACCAGATGTGGCTTCACACTGCTCAAATAATTAGGGTGCCATCTCCCTTAATTAATACACTGTTACCAGATGTGGCTATACACTACACAAATAATTAGGGTGCCATCTACCTTTATTAGTACACTGTTACCAGGTGTGGCTATGCACTACACAAATAATTAGGGTGCCATCTACCTTAATTAATACACTACTACCAGATGTGGCTATACACTACAGAAACAACTAGGGTGCCAACTCCCTTAATTAATACACTGTTACCAGATGTGGCTATATACTACACAAATAATTAGTGTGCCATCTCCCTTAATTAATACGCTGTTACCAGATGTGGCTATATACTACACAACTAATTAAGGTGACATCTCCCTTAATTAATACACTGTTACCAGATGTGGCTATACACTACACAAATAATTAGGGTGCCATCTCCCTCAAATAATACACTGTTGCCAGATGTGGCTGTTCACTACACAAATAATTAGTGTGCCATCTCCCTTAGTTAATACGCTGTTACCAGATGTGGCTATACACTACACAGATAATTAAGGTGACATCTCCCTTAATTAATACACTGTTACCAGATGTGGCTATACACTACACAAATAATTAGGGTGCCATCTCCCTCAAATAATACACTATTACCAGATGTGGCTATGCACTACATAAATAACTAGGGTGCCATCTCCCTTAATTAATACACTGTTACCAGATGTGGCTATATAGTACACAAATAATTAAGGTGCCATCTCCCTTAATTAATACACTGTTACCAGATGTGGCTATACGCTACACAAATAATTAGTGTACCATCTACCTTAATTAATACACTATTACCAGATGTCGCTATACACTACAGAAACAACTAGGGTGCCATCTCCCTTAATTAATACACTGTTACCAGATGTGGCTATATACTACACAAATAATTAGTGTGCCATCTCCCTTAATTAATACGCTGTTACCAGATGTGGCTATACACTACACAAATAATTAAGGTGACATCTCCCTTAATTATTACACTGTTACCAGATGTGGCTATGCACTACACAAATAATTAGGGTGCCATCTCCATCAAATAATACACAGTCACCAGATGTGGCTGCACACTACACAAATAATTAGGGTGCTTTCTCCCTTAATTAATACACTGCTACCAGATGTGGCTATACACTACAAAAATAATTAGGGTGCCATATACCTTTATGAATACACTGTTACCAGATGTAGCTACACACTGTACAAACAATTAGGGTGCCATCTCCCTTAATTAATACACTGTTACCAGATTGGCTATAAACAACACAAATAATTAGGGTGCCATCTCCCTTAATTAATACACTGTTACAAGATGTGGCTATATACTACTCAAATAATTAGTGTGCCATCTCCCTTAATTAATACGCTGTTACCAGATGTGGCTATACACTACACAAATAACTAAGGTGACATCTCCCTTAATTAATACACTGTTACCAGATGTGGCTACACACTACACAAATAATTAGGGGGCCACCTCCCGTAAATAATACACTGTTACCAGATGTGGCTATACACTACACAAATAATTAGGGTGCTATTTCCCTTAATTAATACACTGTTACCAGATGTGGCTATACACTACACAAATAATTAGGGTGCCATCTCCCTTAATTGATACACTGTTACCAGATTTGGCTATACACTACATATATAATTAAGGTGCCATCTCCCGTTATTAATACACTGTTACCAGATGTGGTTATTCACTACACAAATAATTAGGGTGCTATCTACCTTTATGAGTACACTGTTACCAGATGTGGCTACACACTGCATAAATATTTAGGGTGCCATCTCCCTTAATGAATACACTTTTACCAGATGTGGCTATACACTACACAAATAATGAGGGTGCCATCTACCTTTATTAGTACACTGTTACCAGATGTGGCTATGCACTACACAAATAATTAGGGTGCCATCTACCTTAATTAATACACTATTACCAGATGTGGCTATACACTACAGAAACAACTAGGGTGCCATATCCCTTAATTAATACACTGTTACCAGATGTGGCTATATACTACACAAATAAATTGTGTGCCATCTCCCTTAATTAATACGCTGTTACCAGATGTGGCTATACACTACACAAATAATTAAGGTGACATCTCCCTTAATGAATACACTGTTACCAGATGTGGCTATACACTACACAAATAATTAGGGTGCCATCTCCCTCAAATAATACACAGTTACCAGATTTGGCTATACACTACACAAATAACTAGGATGCCATCTCCCTTAATTAGTACACTGTTATCAGATTTGGCTATATACTACACAAATAATTAGGGTGCCATTTCCCTTAATTAATTCGCTATTACCAGATGTGGCTATACACTACACAAATAATTAGGGTGCAACCTCCCTTAAATAATACACTGTTACCAGATGTGGCTATACACTACACAAATAATTAAGGTGCCATCTCACTTAATTAATACACTGTTACCAGATGTGTCTATACACTACACAAATAATTAGGGTGCCACCTACCTTTAATAATACACTGTTACCATATGTGGCTGTACACTACACAAATAATTAGGGTGCTATCTCCCTTAATTAATACACTACTACCAGATGTTGCTATGCACTACACAAATAATTAGGGTGCCATCTCCCTGTATTAATACACTGTTACCAGATGTGACTACACTCTGCACAAATAATTAGGGTGCCATCTCCATTAATTAATAAACTGTTACCAGATGTGGCTATGCACTACACAAATAATTAGGGTGCCATCTCCCTTAATTAATACACTGTTACCAGATGTGGCTATACACTACACAAATAACTAGGGTGCCATCTACCTTAATTAATACACTGTTACCAGATGTGGCTATGCACTACACAAATAATTAGGGTGCCATTTCCCTTAATTAATACGCTATTACCAGATGTGGCTATACACTACACAAATAATTAGGGTGCAACCTCCCTTAAATAATACACTGTTACCAGATGTGGCTATACACTACACAAATAATTAGGGTGCCATCTCCCTTAATTAATACACTGTTTTCAGATGTAGCTATTCACTACACAAATAACTAGGATGCCATCTACCTTTATGAGTACACTGTTACCAGATGTGGCTACACACTGCACAAATAATTAGGGTGCCATATCCCTTAATTAATACACTGTTACCAGATGTGGATATACACTACACAAATGATTAGGGTGCCATCTCCCTTAATTAATACACTGTTACCAGATGTGGCTATACACTACACAAATAACTAGGGTGCCATCTACCTTAATTAATACACTGTTACCAGATGTGGCTATGCACTACACAAATAATTAGGGTGCCATTTCCCTTAATTAATACGCTATTACCAGATGTGGCTATACACTACACAAATAACTAGGATGCCATCTCCCTTAATTAATACACTGTTACCAGATGTGGCTATACACTACACAAATAACTAGGGTGCCATCTCCCTTAATTAATACACGGTTACCAGATGTGGCTAAACACTACACAAATACTTAGGGTGCCATCTCCCTTAATTAATACACAGTTACCAGATGTGGCTATACACTACACAAATAATTAGAGTGCCATCTACCTTTATTAATACACTGTTACCAGATGTGGCTACACACTGCACAAATAACTAGGATGCCATCTACCTTAATTAATACACTGTTACCAGATATGGCTATACACTACACAAATAACTAGGGTGCCATCTCCCTTAATTAATACACTGTTACCAGATGTGGCTATATACTACACAAATAATTAGGGTGCCATCTCCCTTAATTAATACGCTGTTACCAGATGTGGCTATACACTACACAAATAATTAAGGTGCCATCTCCCTTAATTAATACACTGTTACCAGATGTGGCTATGCACTAGACAAATAATAAGGGTGCCACCTCCCTTAAATAATACACTGTTACCAGATGTGGCTATACACTACACAAATAATTAGGGTGCCATCTCCCTTAATTAATACACTGTTTCCAGATGTGGCTATACACTACACAACTAATTAGGGTGCCATCTCCCTTAATTGATACACTGTTACCAGATGTGGCTATTCACTACACAAATAACTAGGATGCCATCTACCTTTATGAGTACACTGTTACCAGATGTGGCTACACACTGCACAAATAATTAGGGTGCCATATCCCTTAATTATTACACTGTTACCAGATGTGGCTATACACTACACAAATGATTAGGGTGCCATCTCCCTTAATTAATACACTGTTACCAGATGTGTCTATACACTACATATATAATTAAGGTACCATCTCCATTTATTAATACACTGTTACCAGATGTGGCTATTCACTACACAAATAATTAGGGTGCCATCTACCTTTATGAGTACACTGTTACCAGATGTGGATACACACTGCACAATTTATTAGGGTGCCATCTCCCTTAATTAATATACTGTTACCAGATGTGGCTATATACTACACAAATAATTAGGGTGCCATCTACCTTTATTAGTACACTGTTACCAGATGTGGCTATGCACTACACAAATAATTAGGGTGCCATCTACCTTAATTAATACACTACTACCAGATGTGGCTATACACTACAGAAACAACTAGGGTGCCATCTCTCTTAATTAATACGCTGTTACCAGATGTGGCTATACACTACACAAATAATTAATGTGACTTCTCCCTTAATTAATACACTGTTACCAGATGTGGCTATAAACTACCCAAATAATTTGGGTGCCATCTCCCTCAAATAATACACTGCTACCAGATGTGGATGTACACTACACAAATAATTAGGGTGTTATCTCCCTTAATTAATACACTGTTACCAGATGTGGCTATACACTACACAAATAATATAGGGTGCCATCTACCTTTATGAATACACTGTTACCAGATGTGGCTACAAACTGCACAAATAATTAGGGTACCATCTCCCTTAATTAGTACACTGTTACCAGATGTGGCTATTCACTACACAAATAATTAGGGTGCCATCTACCTTTATGAGTACATTGTTACCAGATGTGGCTACACACTGCACAAATAATTAGAGTGCCATCTCCCTTAATTAATACACTGTTACCAGATGTGACTATACACTACACAAATAATTATGGTGCCATCTATCTTTAATAATACACTGTTACCATATGTGGCTATGCACTACACAAATAATTAGGGTGCCATCTACCTTAATTAATACACTGTTACCAGATGTGGCTATACACTACACAAATAACTAGGATGCCATCTCCCTTAATTAATACACGGTTACCAGATGTGGCTATATACTACACAAATAATTAGGGTGCAATCTCCCTTAATTAATACGCTGTTACCAGATGTGGCTAAACACTACGCAAATAATTAGGGTGCCATCTCCCTTAATTAATACACTGCTACCTGATGTGGCTATACACTACACAAATAACTAGGGTGCCTTCTCCCTTAATTAATACACTGTTACCAGATGTGGCTATATACTAGACACATATTTAAGGTGCCGTCTCCCTTTTCTGACACGACGGGATTCGGTGACATAAATATAAATATGAAATATAACCCCGACATGGCGTGACACGCGTTTCTCAGATTGTATAACAATCATCTAACTCGTGAATCCCGATTATATATTGTTGTATATATAATCTAACTCGTGAACCCCGATTATATATTGTTGTATATATAATTTATCTCGTGAACCCCGATTTGATATTGTTGTATTTATAATCTAACTCGTGAACCCCGATTATATATTGTTGTATATATAATCTAACTCGTGAACCCCGATTTGATATTGTTGTAAATATAATCTAACTCGTGAACCCCGATTTTATATTGGTGTATATATAATCTAACTCGTGAACCCCGATTTGATATTGTTGTATATATAATCTAACTTGTGAACCCCGATTTGACATTGTTGTATATATAATCTGTGGTATGTTGGTTGATTTTCGTGTCACTGGTCAACATACTAAACTTGAAGGCTATTGGATAACTTTAATATACATTCCAAGTTATCGGGAGAAGAAGGTAATCAGTAAATTAGAAAAGGCATATTAATATGTCAGAAATGTTCGGGGTTAACCCAATTTCGAACTTGACCTATGTATATGTTCATGCGATATTTAGTTCATTCCGTCCGCGCTGAGAGGAATGTTGGAATGGCGATCCGCAAAATACGATTGAGACACAACCAAACAATCCAAGTTAAAAACCAAATAATTCATGCTAAAAACCATATAATCCATGTTAAAAACCAAATAATCCATGTTAAAAACCAAATAATCCATGCTAAAAACCAAATAATTCCGGTTAAACACCAAATAATCCAAGTTAAAAACAAATAATCCAAGTTAAAAACAAATAATCCATGCTAAAAACCAAATAATCCATGCTAAAAACTAAATAATCCATGTTAAAAACCAAATAATCCATGATAGAAACCAAATAATGCATGCTACAAACCAAATAATCCATGCTAAAAACCAAATAATTCATGTTAAAAACCAAATAATCCAAGTTAAAAACCAAATAATCCATGCTAAAAACCAAATAATCCGCTAAAAACCAAATAATGCATGCTAAAAACCAAATAATGCATGCTAGAAACCAAATAATGCATGCTAAAAACCAAATAATCCATGTTAAAAACCAAATAATCCATGTTAAAAACCAAATAATGCATGCTAGAAACCAAATAATGCATGCTAAAAACCAAATAATCCATGTTAAAAACCAAATAATCCATGTTAAAAACCATATAATCCACGTTAAAAACCAAATAATCCATGCTAAAAACCGAATAATGCCAGCTAAAACCCAAATAATCCATGTTAAAAACCATTATCCATATTAAAAACCAAAAAATCCATGTTAAAAACCATATACTCCATGTTAAAAACCAAATAATCCATGTTAAAAACCAAATAATCCATATTAAAAACCCAATAATCCACGTTAAAAACCAAATAATCCATGTTAATAACCAAATAATACAAGCTAAAAACCAAATAATCCATGTTATAAACCAAATAATCCAAATAATCCATGTTTAAAACCAAATAATCCATGTTAAAAACCAAATAATCCATGCTAAAAACCAAATAATCCATGTTAAAAACCAAATAATCCATATAAAAAACCAAATAATCGATGCTAAAAACCAAATAATCAATGTTAAAAACGAAATAATCCATGCTAAAACCCAGATAGTCCATGCTAAAAACAAAATAATCCATGCTAAAACCAAATAATCCATATTAAGAACCAAATAATCCTAAAAACCAAATATTCCATGTTAAAAACCAAATAATCCATGCTATAAACCAAATAATCCTAAAAACCAAATATTCCATGTTAAAAACCAAATAATCCATGCTAAAAACAAATAATCCATGTTAACAACCAAATAATCCATGCTAAAAACCAAATAATCCATGCTAAAAACCAAATAATCCATGATAATCCATTATACAAACCAAATAATCCATGCTAAAAACCAAATAATCCATGCTAATAAAAACCAAATAGATCATGTTAATCACCAAATAATCCATGTTAAAAAACAAATAATCCAAGTTAAAAACCAAATAATCATTGTTAAAACCAAATAATCCATGCTAAAAACCAAATAATCCATGTTAAACACCAAATAATCCATGTTAAACACCAAATAATCCATGTTAAAAACCAAATAATCCATGTTAAACACCAAACAATCCATGTTAAAAACCAAATAATCAATGTTTAAACCAAATAATCCATGCTACAAACCAAATAATCCATGTTAAAAACCAAATAATCCATGTTAAAAAAACAAATAATCCATTCTAAAAAACAAATAATCCATGTTAAAAACCAAATAATCCATGCTAAAAACCAAATAATCCATGTTAGAAACCAAATAATCAATGTTAGAAACCAAATAATCCATGTTAAAAACCAAATAACCCATTCTAAACCCCGAATAATGCCAGCTAAAACCCAAATAATCCATGTTAAAAACCATTATCCATATTAAAAACCAAAAAATCCATGTTAAAAACCAAATAATCCATGTTAAAAAAACAAATAATCCATTCTAGAAAACAAATAATCCATGTTAACCCTTTGAACCCTGGCTCCCCACAACGATCGACACCCTGACCCTGGGCTCCCATTGGTATTTTTTATATTGTGGCCAGTGCATGTTTAGATGTATGGTGTTGTTTATGTTCAAGTGGTGTCATATTTCTGAAACTTTAGATGTATGGACCACTGATTATTTTACGATCTGGTTACATTGCCACGTGGTCACTCCCTGGTAACGGTTGCTAGGCATCTACCCGATATTGAAAGTAAAATACAATTATAGCTTTTACGGTCGTAATTCAGCCCAAGGAAATGGCGTTTTTGTTGCAGTCAACACCCTATTGTGAAATTTGAGATATATCTGGCCAAAAGTCTGATCCTAACTTGTAATTAAGGGTAGCAACGGTTGCTAAGCAAATACCCCAAATGATCGAATGACACCATTGTCCTGTGAATCCAATTGTATTATGCCCCAATTTAGACATTCTTGGCAAGCACATGCTGGTGGTTATGTTCAAATGGTGCTACAGGTCTGAAGTTTTACAGGTATGTTCCCATGGGCCACTGTGTATTTTTTTTTAGAACGGTATACTTTGCCACACGATCACTCCCTGGTAACGGTTTCTAAGCAACTACCCGGAACTGAAAGTATAATGCAATTATAGCTTATAGCGTCGTATAATTCCGCGCTAAGAAACGGCATTTTATATGAAGTCAATACCCTATTGTGAAACTGGAGATACATCAGGTCAGAAGATTGAACCTACATGTAGTTTGTATTTAACGGTATCAATGGTTGCTAAGCATATAGCCCAAGTGATCGAATGACACCACTTCCCTGTGCATTCAATGGCATTACGTCCTGTTTTAGACACCGCATATAGGGCACCGTGATGGTCATGTTCAAATGGTGCCAAGAGTCTTAAACTTTACATAATTGCTCAATAATGCACGATTTGACCACGTGTTTGAAATGTGCACGCACAAGTAGATCGGACTAGATGGCATTGTGACCATGCAACCCATTTCAACAGCACTACTCTGGTGCAATGTCAAAACGTGCAGCTGTATAACGCAAATTTATGTACTATATGGAGATCCTTGATGTGATTGTATCATTTCACAAAAATCCATACATTTATCATTTTATCCTATGCGCATGCGCGAAACAAATCGACTCAAATAATAAACTGCATGCGCCTTCCTCACATATGACAGAACACTGATTATGTATGCAATACTAATTTAAACCAAAAACAGTGATCGAAATGGTGTCTTTCTACAATCCTGCGAACCGCGCAACAATGTAGAGCTTTACCCGAATCGCTTCAAATAATGTACGTTTGTTGAATTCTGCGCTGTGCGCATGCGCATGTTTTTCTACCCCAACTAGTCGGCAACAAACTCATACACATGCACCCATGGCACTGCTGAAGTTCCTTGGGATCATTTACATAGATATAAGTGGATATACCAATGGTTATAACATGTATACACATGCTACATAGGTTTATGATGTCACTGAATGCTGCTGGCCGCTTTTGCGGCCAGTCGGGTGTATGAACGTTTTCTGGCTGGCCGCTTTTGCGGCCAGTCGGGTTCAAAGGGTTAAACACCAAATAATCCATGTTAAAAACCAAATAATCCATGTTAAAAACCAAATAATCCATGTTAAAAACCAAATAATCCGCTAAAAAATCTGCGATTCGATGCTGCTTCTTTGACATTTTGTTATTTTCCATCTCTTCACAAATAGTGATTGATCTAATAGTCCAGTGCATTTATGGTTTCACCTCAAACTAATTGCAACACAAAGTTTCTCAGTGGGAATAAGTACTTTAGCACATCACAAACAATATACTAAAAATCAAAAAGAATCAAGGCGAAATTGATGAATTTTGTGAAATAAATTTGTCAAAATTTGGTAAAATACTCATTTTATAGCTTTTTAAGGATGTTTTAAAAAAACTTCATTTCACATGTTCTTCCATTGATATGTACATTTTGTAGAGTACACAACCTTGATTACAGAACAGAAAACCTTTACTATATACATTGAGTATTTTTGGAGTAATGTGCCTCCAAAATTTGGAGTTTGTCTAATTTCATGCCTCAATTTCTTAAAATTAGTTTTGCATTTTGTATGGTCTTGTATTTTAAGAAATAAAGACAAATGAAGGGATTCCTTGTTGTTTAATCATTTCCTCTCTAGGTTGTGCATACAATATGATTTCTTTATGCATCTATGATAGAGGGGGACAAAAATATTCTTAAACAAAATGTGTGTTCCACATTGTCTGGACTTAGCCAAATTTGCCTGTGGTCCAGAACTGGCGTGATGAAATAGCATATTTGATGTCATACAACTCAATAATTATATATCCATATTCCCTGTCCTTCTCACATAATCACTTAAGTATACATTGTTAAACACATTGTTAAGGAATTGCCCAAATCATGGTGTAAAAATCAAATTATGGCCCTATGAATCTTTAGAATTGACTCATCAAAAATGCCATTTTGGGGCGTTTTTTGTCCATTTAAAAAGCGTTTTGTGTATAAATAGTAAAAAACAATGAATGTTTAATGTGTAAAATCATTTGAAATTTCCTCCTGAAACACTTTAGTGTTTGAAATAAATGCCTTATATGAATATGTCAATGAATGTCACTGAATTTCACTAATGTTTCTGGAAACTAATGCCAAATTTGAATTTCTGAAAAATGGGGCAGGGGAAACCATATTGACAACGTCTACAAAAATATGGACCTTGATGCAAAAAACTTTACCATCACCAGCTCATACAAACCTTATTCTTTCATACAGAGTATAGTGATTCCTGTTTTGATGCTCATATTTAGAGCTACCATCATTTTTGTTGTTGCTCAATGGCGAAATGGCGAATCATTATTTCGGGCTGGTTCTATTTAACATCCTGATAAAGTTCTAAATAAACATCCACCAATTATTAAAGTACAAACTCTTTACCATGCAAGAATAATCTGCACAAACTGGAATAAAACAACCCTTTGTGACCAATGACTAGAAAATGGTGACAAGATCATAGCCTTTGTGATTTCACCTACCACATTATCATTCAAATTTGGAGTCAGTTTCTTGAAAAATATGTAAAATCCAGTGACGGTTGATTGGCATAACCAATGCAATCCTACTTTTTCCCAACACTAAGTGCTTTAGGAGAAACGTTCAAATGATTTTGCACATTAAACACTAATTGTATTCATTGTTGTTTACTATTTGTGCAAAAAAAATAATAATTAGAATAGACAAAAACACCACAAAACAGTCCAAAATGCCATTTCTTGAAAAGAGTTAATACAAAGAATTCATAGGACCATACGTTGAGTATGGTACTTATGAGTTTAGCAATTCCAGCAGAGTGTATTTAACCTAGTATACGTAAGAGGTACCAGTTCTGTGTCACAAGGCAAATTTGGCGGAGTCCATACAATGGAACACACATTTTGTTTAGAATATTTTTGTCTTCTCGATCATAGATGCATAAAGTAATCATTGTTCTCTAGTTTATAAAATACTAGACCATAAAATGTGGATTTTTAGCTAATTCATAAGAAATTGAGGCACATAATTTGAAAAATTCTCAACGTATCTGGAAAATTTTCTGATCTGCAATCAGGATTGTGTACTCAAAAAATAGACATATAAATGGAATGACATGAGAAATGAAGTTTTTTTATAAACATCCTTGAAAAGCTATAAAATGGGTATTTTACAAAATTTTACTAAATTTATTTCACAAAATTGATCAATTTCGCCTCTCTTGGTCCTTTTTGTTTTTTAGTATGTTGTTTATAATTGGTTAATAGACTTATTCCTGCTTAGAAACACTGGACTATAACTTTAATCTTTAAACGTATAATCCACAGTTTCTTTTTTTGTAACTGAACTGCCAATAGTTTAACACATTTTATGGATTGAATTTGTTTGCTTTCAGGTGCAACTCAACTCATGTAATTAATCGCAAATTATATATTTTTTCAGGATTGATGGGTGGTGAGCCCGACGACATAATTGAACTTGACATAAAACTTAATCCGGATGAACTCGCCAGCAGAAGAGAAGGGAATCAGTTGTAAACAATTAAATATGTATTCCTTGAGTAATGTCCGTTATGGTGGTACACACACGAGCCTTTCTGTGATTTAGCCCTTTCTTTTCTTGAGTAATGTCCGTTTTCGTGGTACACACGCGAGCCTTTCTGTTATTTAGCCCTTTCTTTTCTTGAGTAATGTCCGTTTTGATGGTACACACACGAGCCTTTCTGTGATTCAGCCCTTTTCTTTCCTTGAGTAATGTCCGTTATCGTGGTACACACCAGCCTTTCTGTGATTTAGCCCTTTCTTTTCTTGAGTAATGTCCGTTTTGATGGTACACACACGAGCCTTTCTGTGATGTCCTTTTCTTTCCTTGAGTAATGTCCGTTATCGTGGAACACGCACAAGCTTTTCTTTCTGTGATTTAGCCCTTTCTTTCCTTGAGTAATGTCCGTTTTCGTGGTACACACATCAGCCTTTCTGTGATTTAGCCCTTTCGTTCCTTGAGTAATGTCAGTTTTCGTGGTTACACACACGAGCCTTTCTGTGATTTAGCCCTTTCTTTCCTTGAGTAATGTCCGTTTTCGTGGTACACACCAGCCTTTCTGTGATTTAGCCCTTTTTTCCTTGAGTAATGTCTGTTTTCGTGGAACACACACGAGCCTTTCTGTGATTTAGCCCTTTCTTTCCTTGAGTAATGTCCGTTTTCGTGGTACACACACGAGCCTTTCTGTAATTTAGCCCTTTCTTTCCTTGAGTAATGTCCGTTTTCGTGGTACACACATCAGCCTTTCTGTGACTTAGCCCTTTCTTTCCTTGAGTAATGTCCGTTTTCGTGTTACACACTGGAGCCTTTCTGTGATTTAGCCCTTTCTTTCCTTGAGTAATGTCCGTTTTCGTGGTACACACACCAGCCTTTCTGTGATTTAGCCGTCTCTTTCTTTGAGTAATGTCCCTTTTCGTGTTACACACTCGAGCCTTTCTGTGATTTAGTCCTTTCTTTCCATGAGTAATGTCCGTTTTCGTGGTACACACACGAACCTTTCTGTGATTTAGCCCTTTCTTTCCATGAGTAATGTCCGTTTTCGTGGTACACACACGAACCTTTCTGTGATTTAGCCCTTTCTTTCCATGAGTAATGTCCGTTTTCGTGGTACACACTCGAGCCTTTCTGTGATTTAGCCCTTTCTGTACTAAATGAATTTCCCACTCAGTTATAAAAGAGTACATTGTAATGGTATGTTGTCCATCTGGGGGGAGTTTATAAAGAGTAAATTAGAATGGTATGGTATTCATCTGGGGGTGGCAGTAATACAGTCTAGTCTGACTATGCCACCCCCTCAAATATACAACACATTATTTGTAAAATGTATTTTATGTATTGAAATGTGTATATTGAAATAAAATATCCTATCCTAAGAGTACATTGGAATGGTATGGTGTTCATCTGGGGGAGTTTTACATTAGAATGGTATGGTATTCATATGGGGGTGTTTATAAAGAGAACATTAGAATGGTATGGTGTTCATCTGGGGGAGTTTTTGTATGGAATGGCATGGTATTCATCTGGGGGAGTTTTTGTATGGAATGGTATGGTATTCATCTGGGGGAGTTTTTGTATGGAATTGTATGGTATTCATCTGGGGGAGTTTACATTAAAATGGTATTCATCTGGGGGAGTTTACATTAGAATGGTATGGTATTCATCTGGGGGAGTTTACATTAGAATAGTATGGTATTCAGCTGGGGGATTTTTGTATGGAATGGTATGGTATTCATCTGGGGAAATTTACATTATAATGGTATGGTATTCATCTGGGGGAGTTTACATTATAATGGTATGGTATTCACCTGGGGGAGTTTACATTATAATGGTATGGTATTCATCTGGGGGAGTTTACATTAGAATGGTATGGTATTTATCTGGGGGAGTTTTTGTATGGAATGGTGTGGTGTTCATCTGGGGGAGTTTACATTAGAATGGTATGGTGTTCATCTTGTGGAGTTTACATTAGCATGGTATGGTGTTCATCTGGGGGAGTTTACATTGAAATGGTATGGTGTTCATCTGGGGGAGTTTACATTGAAATGGTATGGTGTTCATCTGGGGGAGTTTTCGGAAGAAATGAGCAGACGACAGATAATACAAATACAGAAGGAGGCGGGAAATTTTCAGATAATAAGATAAAAAACGTCATATAGATGTATTGTCGGTTGTTGAACTTATTAACTAAACATCAAGCATGCAAATAGCGTGGATGTCATTTGCAGAATGAGGTCCACAGAGGGTGAATTTAGTGACGCTATCCTGCATAGCGGGCTAGCATCACTAAATTCACCCTATGGGGACCTCATTCTGCTTAGGCCTCATCTTCTGGGAAGTATCTATGGTATCAATTTAACATTGTTTGTACTAACGTTTTCCCATCTGGGAAGTTTCTATATCCCCTAATTTGCAGAAGATAAAATCCATAATCGAGGCAGCCAATGGGTGAACATTACCAACTTCAACTGGGAAACTTCAATCTGATCCTAGGTCTACCATAGCAGTTGAGGGCCTAAGCAGATCGAGGTCCTAAGAGTGTGAATTTAGTGACGCTAGTCCGTTATGCGGGGTAGCGTCACTAAATTCACCCTCTGGGGACCTCATTCTGCAAATGACAGACACGCTATCTGCAAGCTTGCTAAACAAATCATGAGGGATAACTACTCGTCAAGGGGCATTTAGTAAAAAAGGATTAAGTATGGAGGTTTCACAAACTCAGGTTTAACTTTAGCAGTTACGGTTGCAGTTATGACAAGACGTCACCAAGTTAAGTGCGTATTCTGACTGAAACCGTGACACCCTAGCCGTCATATGGTTTCAATTTCTTCGATTTGTATTAAAAACCTCTTTTAAATATATACAGACACTCAATCAACTACATGTTGGTTATTGTGCCATACAGCCATCATATTTGTAACATGCCGACAACCCTAATCAATTGACCAAACATAATATAAAAATTCGCATTTATTAAATAATTCGTCTGCACATCGGCAACAGTGTAACATTAACAGGAGGTTGTGTATACACATGCACAGGTTATCCACTGATTACCCATTGCAGGAGTCGCTTTAAAAGAAATGGTATACTTTCGAAAGAACGCAGATGGCCCGATAACACGGTCCCGTATGTTTTATCTTCAGATTACAGTAAGTATATAGTTACCGTAGATTTAGATCACACCACATCGTATTGGAAAATTAAAGGCACGGGCGGCGTTCGTTGTTGAAATATTCATATTCGTTCAAATCTCCATCAACAGAAGGAATATTAAAATATATATAGTTTTGCTCATATGCCAAACATAATCAGCGCGTAAATAGTATATTGTCGTGAAGACGTACATATGGTGTATGTGAACAAGAACATGCTCGTGTTACAGACATTTGCTTCTGTTTATATAACACAGCGCAATTATATTGGTTAATCACACACAAATGATATAAACGCTCTTTATTATTTCCATATCAAGAAAACAGTAACAAATAACGCTCTTTATGTTTACCATATCCGGATCTAAACAAAAGCCAGGTTCAGTAACGTGTTTTGCTTTTGTTTACATAACAAAGGAAAAAACGTTTGACAATAACATACTGTTCATGCCATATTTCGTATTGGTATAAGAACAAAGTCTGCCTATATTTTACTATTCTTTCTGTTTATGGCGGTTTTTGACGGAGCTGAATATCTAAACAGCATACCACCACCAACGCCGCCCGTATCTTCAAATGACAATCTTCCAGTAACATCTGAATCACCATCTCTGGTTCCACCCCTGGTCAAGTGGTCCTGCTAATGTGCTATGATGTGGTTGGGTCCTGCTGAATTGCTATGGTTCGGTTAGGGCAAACTGATGCTGTTAACAAAAAGTACCGTTATATTGTTTTAATTTGTCTTTTATGCAGTGTTCTGTTAAATTAAACATATCCAGGAAAAGCCATTATGCGTATCAAACATTCAAAAACATATTTGTTGCAAAATATTTGTAATACTGGTTGAATTAGCTGTTGAAAATCGACTATAATCGAGATGGTTATTCACGTCATTTTAGAATCACCAGCGCAGGCATTATTATATTGTTCAAAAATATATATGTTCTTGAATGTTTTATACAAACACTGTTTTTGTCTTAAATCGCTCGGATTAGCCAAACACCGCGAAAATTACAACTTTAGAAAAAACAACGGTACTTTTTCGTAACGGCATCAGTTTGCCCTACCCGCATCATAGCAATTCAGCAGGACCACCAGCATCATAGCACATTAGCAGGACCAGTTGACCAGGGTGGGTTCTCCATAAATTGGTTAAGAATGTACACATGCTCACCATTGTTGCTGGACGTTGGTGGGATATGTTGCTTCAGAAATGACGTTGGCTGATAATGTGGTGGTTGTGGAGCTCATAACTTTTAGCATTGCTATAATCCAAGATGGCGTCCAACATGACCGACGTGTTACAAAATATTAACTAATCAGTTTAATCCGTTTCGTTAGAGACAATATCTTATATAATGTTGAAACAACGTATCCATTATTGGGATACTATTACATTTTACTACATTTTACACGAACAATCTCGAATAGCAAGATGGCTGCCAACATGGTGACGTGAATTGGAAAATAGACACATTTCACTCACATCTTCTACACCCGTTTCTACTGTTTGGAACTGGCAGAACATTATAGTATGTTTACCTAGTATTCGAGTCCTACGACTATTTAGGCAGTGAAATATGTTGTTAATTAGTTCTGCTACTTCCAATCCTTAAACACAATATTTTTAAATTTTGTTTTCTAGTCATATTTTAATGTGAAATGAACATATCTGAATGAGTTAAGCCAGTGGATGTACTACTGACAAAATGCAATCTCATTTGGGCCTAAAATGGTTTATGATGGCAGTTAAAATGGCGGCAAATTTATATACAATAATATAGTTCGTCCCTAGTCGTTTAGATGTTGCGGTTGATGCGTGAAGTTCGCTGATCTGCATTGGACACATTACACTTGTTATTTATTTGGTTCCAGTCCACTTCAGTCCCTAAACAAATTTATACTGACATAACGTATTTCTAGCAATATTAATACAAAATTACAATGTGATACGAACCCGAACGGATGGAGTTGTTAAGCACAGGCCAGTATTACTTATACAATTCAATCTCATTGGTGCTTGAAATATTGAAAATGTTAAATGGTCAATATAATCAATCATGACAGTCGAAACGCGGCCTTGGTAAATTTGTTACAATTGCATTCGCGGTCAAACAAGGCCGTACATACTACATCCGATTTTGATCTTGTATCATAATATAAGCAGGTTTGTCTTGTCCACTTCGTGTGTGGTAATTGGTAATTCGTGGAAATAATAATCCGAGGTGGCGATTTTCAGTTGTTTGAATAGCATTACTTGCCTAACAACCGTCTGTGAGCAACGTGAATTCTGATTGGTTAAGATAAACGCGATCATCCAATCGCTACACAGGTGAGTCGGAAAGACGAGACATAGAATTCAAAGAGCGTGTCAAAGGTCAAGATATTTTTGTAAACACATTTTTTCGTTTAACAGTATTGTAGATCCAATACTCTCCCAGCGTCGAGTGTGTGTATGCAGTATTCACTAAAGCGCACTGGCTTGGCCGCTTATTCAATCGTCGTCGCACAATAAATGTTAATGTGGTACATTTTTATCATAAGTTCATACACCGTGCAATTACTCCTTTAATAATATTTTTGGAGAAGTGGGGAATTGAAAAAATTAACAGAATGTGTGAATTGAGTAATAATAGTTTAATATGATTGTATTAGGATGCAATTTTCGAAAAAGCTCATTTGTATTAGTTGTTGATAGTGACTTGGCAATCTTTAATCATGAACTTTCCACTGCCATTCTTGATTACTCTTGTCGCCTGCTGAGTGAGATTACAGTTACACAGCGAACAAGACGTAGCAATATTCGCAGCAAGAGATTGATTCTGGTTAGTTTCTACTCGAGACGTAGCACTTATTGGCAGCAAGAGATTGATTCTGGTTGGTTTCTACTCGAGACGTAGCACTTATTGGCAGCAAGAGATTGATTCTGGTTGGTTTCTACTCGAGACGTAGCACTTATTGGCAGCAAGAGATTGATTCTGGTTAGTTTCTACTCGAGACGTAGCACTTATTGGCAGCAAGAGATTGATTCTGGTTGGTTTCTACTCGAGACGTAGCACTTATTGGCAGCAAGAGATTGATTCTGGTTGGTTTCTACTCGAGACGTAGCAATATTCGCAGCAAGAGATTGATTCTGGTTGGTTTCTACTCGAGACGTAGCACTTATTGGCAGCAAGAGATTGATTCTGGTTGGTTTCTACTCGAGACGTATCACTATTCGCAGCAAGAGATTGATTCTGGTTGGTTTCTACTCGAGACGTAGCAATATTCGCAGCAAGAGATTGATTCTGGTTGGTTTCTACTCGAGACGTAGCACTTATTGGCAGCAAGAGATTGATTCTGGTTGGTTTCTACTCGAGACGTAGCACTTATTGGCAGCAAGAGATTGATTCTGGTTGGTTTCTACTCGAGACGTAGCACTTATTGGCAGCAAGAGATTGATTCTGGTTGGTTTCTACTCGAGACGTAGCACTATTCGCAGCAAGAGATTGATTCTGGTTGGTTTCTACTCGAGACGTAGCACTATTCGCAGCAAGAGATTGATTCTGGTTGGTTTCTACTCGAGACGTAGCACTTATTGGCAGCAAGAGATTGATTCTGGTTGGTTTCTACTCGAGACGTAGCAATATTCGCAGCAAGAGATTGATTCTGGTTAGTTTCTACTCGAGACGTAGCACTTATTGGCAGCAAGAGATTGATTCTGGTTAGTTTCTACTCGAGACGTAGCACTTATTGGCAGCAAGAGATTGATTCTGGTTGGTTTCTACTCGAGACGTAGCAATATTCGCAGCAAGAGATTGATTCTGGTTGGTTTCTACTCGAGACGTAGCACTTATTGGCAGCAAGAGATTGATTCTGGTTAGTTTCTACTCGAGACGTAGCACTTATTGGCAGCAAGAGATTGATTCTGGTTAGTTTCTACTCGAGACGTAGCACTTATTGGCAGCAAGAGATTGATTCTGGTTAGTTTCTACTCGAGACGTAGCACTTATTGGCAGCAAGAGATTGATTCTGGTTAGTTTCTACTCGAGACGTAGCACTTATTGGCAGCAAGAGATTGATTCTGGTTGGTTTCTACTCGAGACGTAGCACTATTCGCAGTAAAAGGTTGATTCTGGTTGGTTTCTACTCGAGACGTAGCACTTATTGGCAGCAAGAGATTGATTCTGGTTGGTTTCTACTCGAGACGTAGCACTTATTGGCAGCAAGAGATTGATTCTGGTTGGTTTCTACTCGAGACGTATCACTTATTGGCAGCAAGAGATTGATTCTGGTTGGTTTCTACTCGAGACGTAGCACTTATTGGCAGCAAGAGATTGATTCTGGTTGGTTTCTACTCGAGACGTAGCACTATTCGCAGCAAGAGATTGATTCTGGTTGGTTTCTACTCGAGACGTAGCAATATTCGCAGCAAGAGATTGATTCTGGTTGGTTTCTACTCGAGACGTAGCACTTATTGGCAGCAAGAGATTGATTCTGGTTAGTTTCTACTCGAGACGTAGCACTTATTGGCAGCAAGAGATTGATTCTGGTTGGTTTCTACTCGAGACGTAGCACTATTCGCAGTAAAAGGTTGATTCTGGTTGGTTTCTACTCGAGACGTATCACTTATTGGCAGCAAGAGATTGATTCTGGTTGGTTTCTACTCGAGACGTATCACTTATTGGCAGCAAGAGATTGATTCTGGTTGGTTTCTACTCGAGACGTAGCACTTATTGGCAGCAAGAGATTGATTCTGGTTGGTTTCTACTCGAGACGTATCACTATTCGCAGTAAAAGATTGATTCTGGTTGGTTTCTACTCGAGACGTAGCACTATTCGCAGTAAAAGGTTGATTCTGGTTGGTTTCTACTCGAGACGTATCACTATTCGCGGTAGCTTGAACTTGAATATGGTTGGTTTCCACCGGTATACATTGCAGAATATCTTAATAACGTCTCTTCTGTGTTGTGGTTGAGTCTGTATTATACGATCGTATAGATTGTTCACACTTATGGCCGGATACTCACATGATTTATCGTGCTTCTATTCGTGCATGCGACAGCAGAGTTACCGTTGTTCCCCGAACACAATGGTTTGTATAACCCTTGCTTAGTTTAGCTAAGTGTAAGATCACATTCATCGTCTTCTCGATAGTGTGGGTGCCTATCTGTCTCCGTTCGTACCACACCAATGTAGTGTCTGGTTCGAAAGATGATGACATTCTTGGCTTCTGGAAGAGGAACTCACAATCAGGATGTAATTGATACACGTACAATTGATATGATTTTAAAGGGCAGTTTTCCTTTCTTGATTCATATGCGAAAACTCGTTACAGGAAAGTTATTAATTACTAAAACAAGAACAAATTCGATCTAGTTAATAACAATGCTTGTTGATGGTAATTGTTGGCAAACGTTTATAAAATGTAAATCTTTTTTAACATGAACCCATTTCGAATGTCTTGTGTACCTTTAAAAATAGCGACAGGTTCGACTCCAATTCCAACTAATGTAATGGTCCCTGGTTAAATGGTCCTGCTATAACACTATGATGTCGTTGAATTGATATGGTGTTGGTAGAGCAAAGCGATGGTATTAAGACAAAGTAGTTATTTTGCTTTAGTTGTCGTTTTTGTGGTGTTTCTCTAATCCGAGCGAATTCAGCAAAAGGCACAACAGTTCTGATTAAAACCATACTCAAACTCTAAGCTTACCGAGAGTGATGAAATCCGCTATCTGTCGCATTACTGTCGCTATTAATAACTTCCACAGACAACCTCTGTAGTATGACGTCATCGCCCACATTTGCTTTAAAAATAGCTTTGATTGACAAAATGTAGTTTCGGTTTCGTTTCCTGTAAGAGTTTTCGCAAAAAACCTCTTTATGCCAGTTCCTGGGAGACTTGATGCTACGCATTCTCTCAGAATACCTTCTGCGCCTTGTGACATAATTTTAACTGAGATTAATCATGTTTAACAAACTTTAAATGCGTTTATGAATCGAAACAAAATATATTTTCTTTGTTTAATTTCGAAGTTAACATCATATACCGGAAATTAACTAAATTTACGACATCGCGACTTCTAAATTATTCGGTGTTAAATGTTGAATTTGTTAAAAACATTCAATTATATTGGACATATTAACTATAATTGGTCAATTCTGCACTCTTTAAATACGCTTTTCAGTGTTAAATTTGCTGTAGTAAAACTCTGAATTTGTAAACATTAGCCATGCAGCGGAAAAGTTATTGTGATATTTATAACTATTGGGCTGGTTTACTGGAATCGGCACCGGCTGGAGGAATTCCTCTTGTCTTGGGGATTCCATGCGACTATCGCCTGATTGGTCACATCGCGTTCCTGGGGATATTGTGATTGGCTGGCAACTACGTAATTCCTGCTGGGAGTAATGGAATCTCTACACATTGTCGTCAGACTCAGTACTTTTAGAGTCTGAGTATGGTTTTAATCAGAACTGGAGCCACCAGTGTCTGTAGTAAGCATTCAAGAAAATAATTGTATTAATTATGGCACTAGGTTTGCAACACGACAGGAATATCCATCGCAATTATGACAGGGTTGCAACAGCCATTATTAAAGTATTTCACAATGTACCTGTATTTGAATGATTTAAAGGGCCGCCCCATTCGTGAATTTAAGAACAAATCTCAACTTCAAACTATCTATTTGAAGGAGAAAATAAATACCCTCTATAACCAATGTATTATATAGTACTATAACAACAACACCTGTTCAATGTTAGAATTATGTAAACAAATCGGTTTAATAAAACGCAGATTTTATTTGCTAGGTCGATAGAGCGTTTGAGAGAACATATTAAAAAAACTAGGAACCCAATTTGGGTATGCGCTCAGTCTACCACCTTAAATCACGACTTTCTGCGAGAAAAAACACATTTTTCATTGCATATTTGATTTGTTCTGGCAGCCATTTGCAGAAAAGTTTGTGTATTGTGTGAAGGACCAAAACATCATAAAACAACATATATATTATTTTTAATAAAGTTTTTAATAATCTGTCGGACATAAACACTCAATATTGTTGAACTTTTCAGACATGTATTTTCACGGAGAGTCATGATTTCAGATGATAGACTGAGTACATGCCCTAGTTGTTTACATAGTCTAGATAATACAGTGGTGTATTTGCAAATATTTCCTGTCAACTGTCTATCGACCTACCTTTAAAACAATCTGAGTTTTGTTTTAAAGATACGTGCGGCGTTGGCGGTGGTATGCTGTTGAAATATTCACCTCCGTCAAAAACCGCCATAAACAGAAAAAATTAAAATATAGACAGACTGTGTTATGTCAATGCGCGAACTGGTATCATTAATGACAACGCGCACGCCGAAAAACTCATCAATGAGTATAAAATAAATAACATTACCTGCATTAGAACAAATCCATACAATACATCAAATGCCTTTGGCACGAGATTGATGCGCATATGTGTGACGAATGCGAACTACTCATCCTGAACGGCCGACTGGGCGAAAAGTCCTCATGTTTCACATCGAGTGACGTCAGTGTAATAGACTACGCGATATGCACGCCCGGTGTGGCCAATCAAGTAATTAATATGTTTATAGGACAGCATAATCAGCTCTACTCAGACCGCCACTCACCCGTTACCCTGAGTTGTAACCTAAATACATCTACACAAGCCAACCAATCGAAAGCAAAGAAACGCGTCAAAACAAAGTAAAATATTAGGACGACTCGCCGACGACCATTCATAAAATGGGACAGGCGTACAACAAAATTATTTATCCATAATATAAACAAAACTACTGCCCGAGACATCAATAGTAAAATTATAGACATGAGAGATACTGAAGTGAAGAACGCTGACATTGACGAAATATCTTGCCAAATTGGTGATATATTTTTTTAGTTCAGCAAATCATATGCAACGACCGACAAAATATGACCAATATAAACCGCATAGAATCCGGAAACAGAAAACACTAAGCCCATGGTTCTTAAATGACTGCCGCCATTCACGTACTAAATAGCGTGTAGCTCGGAAATTATGGAAACGGGAACCCACCAGACTAAACAGAGATCAGATGATCATTTGTCGTAGAAAATACAAAGAAACTATGATTACAAGTAAACTGCGCCACAACAGTAAGGTGGCTCGTAAAATAGATATGCTCCGGACACATTCGAGTAGCGATTTCTGGAAACTCATAAAAAGTCTCGATAAACATGATCCAAACCAATGTACTCCCGATACCGAAACATTTAGTGAGTATTTTCAACAAGAAGATGAAACATTATCAACCGGAAGCTCAACTAATAAACCAAACCTAGACGAATTATACATTGACGAATGGAGGCATACCGATAACACTGCACTAAATTCTGATATAAAACTTGACGAGATAAAACAAGCCATTAAGCGTTTGAAAATGAATAATTCACCAGGTTTTGACACCATATATATGTAATGAACACATCGCGAAAGCAATGCCACATCTTAGTGAACTGTATCTGAATTATTTCAACTTGATACTCAGAACTGGCATTTTGCCCCGCGATTGGACTATAGGTTTGATAAGACCCATCTATAAGTGAAAGGGGGAACGTCTTGACCTAGCAAACTATCGGAAAATAACACTTTTGAGCTGCATCGGGAAACTTTTCACTAGTATAATCAGCGAACGGTTGAGTGTATTCCTTGCAGAGAACCAAATCCAAGGGGAAACCCAAGCTGGTTTCCGAAAAGGATATTCAACCATAGACCATACATTCTCTCTATACACGTTGGTTCACCTATTAAAATCCTCTAGAAAAAGACTGTACTGTGCATTCATAGACTTCACGCGAGCCTTTGACTCAGTATGGAGGGTAGGATTATGGGAAAAACTTCTCAGATACAACATCAGTGGGAAAGTCCTTGACGTCATCAAGGCCCTGTATGCTGACCTTAAGCTTTGTGTTTGCGTCAATGACCAGCAATCAGATTACTTTAACTGTAACACGGGCCTAAAACAGGGAGACAACCTCTCACCGATACTTTTCGCGCTCTACCTGAACGATCTCGAACGGTACTTACGCAAACAAGGTTGCCGCGGAATTGACCTGAACTCACTCGCTGAATCAGACTCAGAACTGTTCACAAAGCTCTTTCTTTTAATCCATGCTGACGATACTGTGTTGATTGCCCACTCCCGCAAAGCTTTGCAAAACTCACTAAATATATTTGCGAGGTACTGTAATACCTGGCGCTTAAATATAAATTCTGATAACACACAAATATTGATATTTTGGCAAAAAAACAGAAAAGAGATAAATTATGTCAGTTTAAAATTGCAGATAACAAACTTGAATTAGTAAATAGCTACAAATACTTGGGAACCTTCTTTCATAAAAACGGATCGTTCGCGAAAGAGAGAAATAGTAGATGTCTCAAAGCGAAAACTGCTATGTTCGCGCTTCTCAATAAAATGAGGGCTAATAATTTAAGCGTGTCGACTATAATAGAAATCCATCGTACCGATAATGACATATGGAGCAGAAATCTGGTCACATGAAAACTTGAAATGTTTTGAAAAACTTGAATTTTTTTAAAATTCATGCTAGGCATTAAATCTTCGACACCGACACCATTTCTTTATGGTGAAACCGGTATTTTTCCAATAACAGTCAAAATTAAGACTCGCGCACTCTCATATTGGGGCAGGTTACTAACAATGGAATGTCAACGTTTACCTTTAATATTATATTACATTTTATATACTAGACATTCAAGAAATATATGCAACAACCCATGGATAATTGATATAAAAGAAACCCTGAATATATTAGGTATGGGATATATATGGAACGACCAATATATTCATAGCCTCAATATGTTTAATGCTTCCATTAAACAAAAACTAGAAGATATCTATATCCAAGAATGGAGGGGCTGTACCTCGACATCTAGTAAATATGCTTTCTACAGAATAATCAAACAAGATTTCGGCAAAGAAAAGTACCTTAGTAGTGTAGACAATAAACTCGTTTCGAGTATTCTGCGAATCAGAACAAGAAACCACCACCTCCCAATTGAAACTGGATCCTGAAATAAAATAGACTACTCCGAGAGAAAATGTACTTTATGTCTATCAGAACTGGGCGATGAATTTCATGTCATACTGAAATGTCCAGCTTTACATGATCTCCGACAGAAATATATTCCATCATACTTCTACCGAAATCCAAACACTATTAAACTGAGAGAACTTTTCAATTCGGGAAAAGGAAGACGAACCATAAATCTGTCCATATTCATCAGAAGGGTTTTGCCGCTAATTAGGCTCTCCTGAGGCTTCCACTGACTAATTTTACCATATCCCATCATGGGTTGTCGCACCATATATCTTACAATTAATGTATTGCATATATACATGTATATGTACTACACATAACTGACGCATTATTTTAAATGTATATGTTAGTACAATACAATCTGCACGCATGCGCACATAAAATAATTTATCGTATTTATGTATTATGTATTCTCTGTATATCTACATGATGTTGAGCAAAATAAATTGAATTGAATTGAATACACCAATCAGAAATATGGCATAAACAGTATGTTATTGTCAATTGTTTTCCCTTTGTTATGTAAACAAAAGCAAAACAGGTTACGTTACCTGGCTTTTGTTTAGATCCGGATATGGTAAACATAAAGAGAGTTATTTGTTCCTGATATGGAAATAATAAAGAGCGATTATATCATTTGTGTGTGGTTAACCAATGTAATTGCGCTGTGTTATGTAAAGAGAAGCACAACTTCTCTGATACGAGCAGGCTCTTATTTACGTACACCATCGTACGTCTTGACGACAATATACTATCTACGCGCTGATTATGTTTGGCATGTGAACAAAACTATATATATTTTAATATTCCTTCTGTTGATGGCGATTTGAACAAATATGAATATTCCTGCAACGAACGCCGCCCGTGCCTTTAAACCCATCAGTATTATAGAAAATTATCAGGACCACTAAACCAGGGGTGTTAATACCTCAATGCTAGTGCAGCATTAAATATCATGTTATTAAATATTCTGTGTATAAGATAATGCGTAAGCTTACAAAGTCAAGGTGAATAGTGTTGTGAGTGAGTATAGATGGGCGCGAAGCGCCCGGGATGGTCGAAAAGATCGAGTGATCTTCTCCTTCACCCCAATGTGAATAGTGTTAGGCCAATGTATTTTCTTATATATGCGAGACATCTACGGATTATTCGCATATATAAGAAAATGCACTGGCTTACAAGCTCAAGGAACATATTGTTAAGTCAGTGCACATATATAAGAGAATGCGTAAGCTTACAAATTCAAGGTAAATATCGTTAGGCCAATGCATCCTCGTATATATGCGATGCGCCCTATGGGAATACGAGAATGCATTGGCGCATGGTTGTCGCAAAATTCAGAAAGCTCCTAATGCACACTTGAGTTCTGACTAGTCTCCAATTGACAATGCCATACTATTTCTGAAGGGGTCACTCTCACCAAAAAAAGTGCTGAATGGTACACAGGGTTTTAAAATGTGCTGATGGGTATACACAGGGTTTTTGGTCGGCACAAACACCGTTCATTAAAATGTGTTTCTGAAAGTCTAGCGCCCATTTGCAGTTTGTTTTTAGTTCATTTTAATGTTCATTGGAACATAAAACCATTATTCTCTAACAGAAATCATGGCAGATACGAAAACTAAATGTCATTTAGAACACATTTAAAAACCAGTGTACCCTTCAGCACATTTTAAAAACCTACGTAACATCATCGTATTTCGTGGCTATGTGTAGACTAGTTACAAACAAATAACATATCTAGTGTTCACACGACTGGCGTTTTCAATAATAGTGAATTCTGCCTCACATCCCCGCGCGTGTGAGATATTCGATTGTGTATATAGCTCTAAACGAGCATACGGATGCGACATTCTTAGTTGTTCATACTGGTATAAAACATTTTGTATATGTGTGTTAATTATCATAGCATAGGATATGTGTTAATTATCTATGTATCTAACAACTCAATGTAATCAAAAAACCGCCACTTTTTTTCTTCTTTTTTTTTTAATTTCATTCATTTCTTTTATTTTTTCCTACTTTCTACGAATATAATATCACGTTGGTGTAATATGTTCAGCCATATGCTTGTGACATTCGTGAAAATGTTGTTCATTAAATACTCTCCGTTTTTTATTTGTTTTTTTGTTTGTTTTTTTATTTATTTTTATATCCCACCTCTTTTTCTTTAAATTTGATTGTTTTTTGTTTTTGTTTTTTTATATAATAATATCACATATTGGTATATAATCTGTTCAACCACATGCTTGTGACATGCTATCTGTATTTGTAAATAATGTTGTATATAATATACTCTCCCCAGATGGAGGCAATAAAGAAATATATATCATGCTATTACATCTATCACATTCGACTATATGTCATGCTATTACATCTATCACATTCGACTATATGTCATGCTATTACATTTATCACATTCGACTATATGTCATGCAGATGCCACTGCCCGTGCTGTGATCGATGAAGCAATGGCTGACTGGGAGGCCGGTACGTGCATCCGATTTGTTCCACGGACAAACCAGCAATACTACGCCAACTTCATAATTTTTCCATGGTGCGTATCAATCTCTACCGGAGCGCACCAGTCATGCGTGCTTCCTTTCTGACTCTGTAACCCACTGGGTACTAGTCCGTGTTTCTATATTTAGCATTGGATTTTCCAGCGAAAATGACGAAACCCGATCGCTTCAAAGTCAAATTTTCTATGTGCTTTGAGAACAATTCCCTCATGTGTTTGACTTGCCTTTCGAGTTGTGACAATGTCGTACACGTGCGTTTATACTTTTGTGATGATAAAATAATCGGAGAACCGAATCACACTGTTTCGAAATATAGTTCTTCGGTTTTAGTGGGACTTTTCAGACATAAGGTCCAAAATTTGTACAAATTGTGTTCGATATTTTGTGTGCTTAACCCTTTACCCAACAGAACGCCCAGAAACGCCCAAATGAAGCTTCAACAGCCTAAATTATCTTGGGTCTGTCTCAATAAAACCAATAAAATATGGATATCATTGGAACCGGCTCATTGACCACATTGTGATAGTTACAGTTATGCCCTGTGCCAATGCATTCTCTTATATATGCGAGTCGACCATAGGTCGCCTCGCATATATAAGAGAATGCATTGGCCTAATTTTTTTTATAATTTTTAATGTGTTAAGCCAATGCATTCTCTTATATATGCGAGGCGACCTATGGTCGACTCGCATATATAAGAGAATGCATTGGCACAGGGCCGTTCTGTTGGGTAAAGACTTAACAAGGGCAGCGTGTTGCTCTGTTTTCTTAGTACATATCTTAATATCACGGAAGTCCACCAAATGTGGGTGAAATGTCGCCGGTAGCAGCGGTCTGCCCGAGTAATCAAGGGAGGTGAACCCCGCTTGGAGTTTGAGTGCATATATTTGATTCAATACATATTATGTGCTATATCACTGCAACACACTTATGAAACATATATCGGTATTAATCTATCTACTTACATATCGCATTGAGAGAAAAAGGTTAGTCATAATGTCTAACTTAAGTAGTCAAAGGTTTAATTGTTCACATATTGACTAGCTTGGTTATTCATAATAACTAAGTCGGAAATTTAGTCATAATGTCTATGAAGTTGATAATCATAACGACTACTCGTTTGCTCAAATTAGTCAAAATTACTAGCATTGAGTCATATTGACTGGCTTATTTTGGTCACGGGGACGGTCATTAATGAACTTTCTGACGACTGTAGACGGACAGTAGGCGGGCTGTAGGAGGGCTATACAATAGGAAAATAAGGATGTGGGTGACATACATGTAACTGCCAGTGTAGCCTATGTTATTAGCTGATGGTTGAATTAAATTACAAAGTTGTAAAAGTTTACAAAAACAAAATTGGATGTGTAATATTATTTCTTAATCATTACTGGCCAGCTCAGCGTGTTCGCCTTTGTGAAAAAGTTTTCCATACATTTTGTCATTTGCCCTTGACAGTCAATAATTTGCCATTGCTATCACACAGTTTTTCTCTTTCAAATGTTTTTTTCAGTTATATTATAGCTCTGTCTGTTTGAACAAAACTAATGTATATAGTTACATTCGCTCTGCCATACGTGACATGTTTTTTTGGGTGAATATGGTCAATTGCTTTCTGTGTTTGCAGACCAAGAAGCATAACTCAATAACTAATTGTATGAACAAACCACAGAACAGTCATTTGTATACGATAGCCAATCCTGTCTACTGTAAATAAAAAGTATTCACGGGGCCTATATATGTCGATGATAATGATTCAGCATATAATTGAAGTATATGTACAGTACACGCTCCCGGTTTCCAACATAGCTGGAAATTGTGTATTGCTACATGTACCTATATGTTTATCAATTATATAATTAAGGTGAATACACACAATTATTCAATTGTTAAACAAGTGGGTCAGGAACAAATTCTAGGATACAAAGTTGACAAATATTTGTATTATATGATCATATGTTTCCTTCCACAATCCCTATGTTAAAACGTAACGAAAAAGTCAAGATATCCAACGATGTTAACCTTATTAATGAAACAACAGGTTAATAACAGTTCTGAGTGACGTCAGATACTTCAGGGGTTAACATAACTTATTATCAGACCTGAAAATAGATCATGTTTTCTCAGCGACGTTCAACGTCACAACGACTTGTCCAATCAAAGAGCGTTTCATATAATAAAACAGTTATCGCATTGTTTCTTGTTTGACACGAGAAATTGTCAGCCCTTGGAAATCAATATTCACCTCGGCCTACGGATAAATTTAATTTTACCTGAACGGTCGTGACTTCGGTAAAATTAAATTTGTATTACTGTGTAGTTATGTGCACACAACCTTGTATATATGTTATATATCTCATGTTACACATGTATGTGTCTGAGAATAAACCATTACAACAACAACAGCAACAACAACAACAACAACGAAACCATTCAAAAAGAACAGGTTAAACCTATCTGACAGGTCTGTTTATTATTCAGGTGCTATTCGGAGATAGGAAGGAACCCTGGGGCCATGAGTGGCCAGACCATATCTCTGGCGTACGAATGCATTATTCAGGATACAATACCTACAGTAAGTATGCAACGTGGTATTGTGTTAAAGATACTACGTGACTACCCCACCTAAAAAATTATGAAAACATTATGTAATCGAATGATATCAATAACAGTGCTGTGAATTATGATTACCCGAATTTAGGTTATAAGTTATAATGTGGAATGTGTGAGGGATGCATGTCATTTGTCAACTAATTAAATAAATAAATAAAATGTGAATAAAATAAATAAATACTGAAAGAAGTTATGACAAAAACGACAAGCGGTTATTCGTTCGTAAATGTTAAAGTCTGTAAAAACCAACTAAACCCAAATTGTAGCATTCACCCTTGATGTTACACTTTCAAAACTACTAACACGTTTATTCTCTGACCAAAAGATATTGAGATACAAGTAGAAGATATCTACAAAAGATTGAGAATGTTGCAGTATATGTATAATATATACACGAACTTCCCATCATCGTCATCATCAGCATCATCATAATCATGGTAGTCGTTTTCGTCGTCCTCGTCGTCGAGACATCATCACTGTAACCGTCTTCGTTGTCATCACGTTATCGTCTTCGCCTACTCGTCGTCACAATCGTCAGTATCATTATCATCATTATCTCCAACAACAACAACAACAAACTGCATATTATTCAAAATTATTCAACTTAAGGTTTATCAGTCGGATGAATGAACATAGTCTGCGCAGGCAATCCACAACTTCCAAATTCAGAATGTCATCTAACATATCAATAGTTGCATGTTCTATGCTGTATATTTGCTAGGCAAGAAGCGATGTCTGGACTCCTTGAAACATTAACATTCTAGTAAATAATGCAATTCATCTCCGATATGTCTTTTAGTGTACAGCGGACATAGTCCATGGAATATGCTGGTGTCATTCCATCGGTCTTTCTCTATTGGCAAGCGATGGTTGCAAGTACGGAATAGACAATGAGTTATTACGTTCCTAGTATCCAAATGGTCCAAGTATTTTTCGAAATGTATATCATGTTTGAATATTTTATACGTACTGCCTCGACTAGAGTTTTCAATGTTTAATCTGTCAATCTATCAAATGTATAGGCCAAAAGACACACACTGGTGAACATTCAGCCGAATATTATAAATCACATTATTTTTGTTACACTTTTATTACATTAAAAAGGAACATTAAAAAGGAACAATTATATTACACAAATTATGTTTTACAGTGTAGGAATCCTGGACGGATTGTGACAACTGGCTACGCATGTTACTGACTAATTTTTATGAACCACACGACGTTGTTGTTACAGTTAAAACGTATACTTAGTTATTATGTATAATAACTGAAAATTTCAGTTAGTATATACATAAAATAATATTATATTCCGTCAGTTTTTATATATACTACCTCCAATTTTCAGTTAAACTACATAATAACCGAAATTACAAGCATTTTTAGTCATATTATTTGAGAGGACCCCACACCATACCACAATGGTTGTCCACAATACAACCATGGGGAGGCATAGTATGCGGCACCTCTCCGATCTCACACAGAGGACCCCACACCATACCACACTGGACATAACCATGGAGAAGCATAGTATGCGGCACCTCTCCGATCTCACACAGAGGACCCCACACCATTCCACACTGGACATAACCATGGAGAAGCATAGTATGCGGCACCTCTCAGATCTCACACAGAGGACCCCACACCATACCACACTGGACATAACCATGGAGAAGCATAGTATGCGGCATCTCATACAGAGGACCCCACTATGGGCAGCCATTCGGTCGGAAATTACACGAAATAAAAGTTATGGTGGTTTGTAAAAACAACTACAATCTATTTCAAAACAATAGTCTCCATTTTCAAACCAATGGTCGTTCTTTGATTCAATAAGAGACAATTACGTGTTAACAGATATAGATTCACAATCAACGTTGACCGATGCAAAATTAATGTTCTATTTTAATTTAATAGTATTCATTGTTCAACTAATATCTAATAACAAACAATTAATACAGCTTTGCTCATATTCAGTAAACGTACATACCGTTTCAATAGCCATATTTCAAACCAATAGACGATTTATCACGATCAGTGATTATCGTTATCAAACTAATTGACCTTATTGTAAAACTAATAACTCATTGTAAAACTAATAAATAAAACCGTAATTAACTTATTGTAATACTAATAACCTATTGTAAAATTAATAGACCTTATTGTAAAACT
Organism: Siphonodentalium dalli; assembly: GCA_032622095.1. Classification (NCBI taxonomy): domain Eukaryota; kingdom Metazoa; phylum Mollusca; class Scaphopoda; order Gadilida; family Siphonodentaliidae; genus Siphonodentalium; species Siphonodentalium dalli. Next base: position 297,026,018 of record CP136064.1, read on the forward strand.
AATAACTTATAGTAAAACCTATATCTAAAACCGTCATTAACTTATTGTAAAACTAGTAACTTATTGTAAAATTAATAGACCTTATTGTAAAACTAATAATCAATAGACATATTTTAAACCAATATACTATTTCCCACGATCAATGATTATCGTTATCAAACTAATATCTAATAGCGGAATCAACTATTGCAGGTCAAACTAATGAGCTCATTTGAAATTAATGATTAAAACACAAACCTATAAGCAATTCGTAAATTAACGCTAGGGGCGCTGGCCACCAATTTTGTTCGCAAAATCCGTGACGTCAGAAATATAGAAATAAACATGGGAGTTCCCAATGTCATGTCGATGTGACGATTTGGAATATGAGTTCACTCGGTGCAAATCAAACGACGATAAATATTCACTATAATATATAGGACATATAGTGGAGTAGATTAAGTAAAATTTTCAAGGCAGTTGTTCAAATTGTTACTAAAGCATGAAACTTTGCACATATGTACATCTTCTTTAATATTAGATATGGAGCCACGCTGAAATTTCACTTTAACCCCTCTTTTTAAGGGGTTTTCCAAATTTATAGAGCGTTTCGTGATTATATTATTTAATAAATGTCGCAATTAATCTCACCATGAAATATACGATTTAAAATTAGGCATATTCAGTTCGTATGACTCTGAGAGATATAATGCCACATTTTAAGGGTAAAATTGGAACTCCCCGCCCAAGATGGTCGTTAAAATGACAGCTGAAAGAGGGAATTTGACGTTTTTTCGCTAATATCTTCTAGATCAGGTTCTGCTGTATGGAACTGGTTCGGAAATGTGACTTAATTTTGTATTGCTCATGTTAAGAGATAATTGGAGCAATGAATATATGTCATTTGTATGATCCAAGTCCCTCCCGCGATCCCTCAATAATTCGATTATACATAACTCGGTATGAAATTTAACCAAATATCACCGTTATGAATCTAGTCATATTTTAACAAGAATTGGACAGAACTTTGCAAATTATGACATACAATTACTTATGAATTTTTGCGCTTAAGTGCAAATATTTTACGTTTAATCACAAATCATTTGCGCTTAAGCCTGCAAATAGCGTGTCTGTCATTTGCAGAATGAGGTCCACAGAGGGTGAATTTAGTGATGCTACCCTGCATAGCGGGCTAGCATAACTAAATCCACACTCTGGGGACCTCATTCTGCTTAGGCCTCATTTTCTGGGAAGTAACTATGGTATCAAATTAACATTGTTTTTAGTTACGTTTTCCCATCTGGGAAGTTTCTATATCCCCTAATTTGCAGAAGATAAAATCCATAATCGAGGCTCCAAATGGGTGAACATCACCAACTTCAACTGGGGAACTTCAATCTTATCCTAGGACTGCCATAGCAGTTGAGGGCCCTAAGCAGAATGAGGCCCACAGATGGTAAATTTAGTGATGCTAGCCCACTATCCGGTGTAGCGTCACTAAATTCACCCTCTGGGGACCTCATTCTACAAATGACAGACACGCTATTTGCAGGCTTGCACTCAAGTCTATATACCTGTAGGCCCATCATGCAAGGGAAGCAATCCCCAGTGATCCCTAAATACCAGTACCTTTTATGACAATGGAAATGGTATATATCTGTACAGGATATGTCTCTTTTATAAAATGTAATAGATCTCTGGGATGGAGGCACAAATTCTTAGGGACAGGGATGCTGATAATATGAAAATATGTTTTTCCCCTATTTCTATTCAATAAGTACATGTACACCACGAGGGAAGCAAGCCACCAGTAACCCCTAATTCCCCTTCTATGACCATGGAAATGGTATATATGTGTGCAGGAGATGTCCCTTTAATAAAATATACTAGAGCTTTGGGAATGAGGCACCAATTTTTGGGACACCAGAGACAGAGATGCTTTTGACTTTTCAACTTTCGAGTCTGTATGGGCTACTACTATGGGCCCATAATAATATACTATGAGATGGACTCCATCATTCACAATCAGAGGGAAGTAAAGGAGTGTTAGGTATTTGCGCTTAAGCGCAAAGCATTTACACTTATGCGCAAATGATTTTCACTTAAGCGCAAACAAATTGATAGACACATATTTGTGCTCAAGCGCAAATGACATTCGCTTAAGCCCAAATGATTTATTTAAGCTTAATATTTGTGCTTGAGCGCAAATAAATAATAAATGTGAAAAGGGCCTCCCATAAGTAAGAGGGGACTCTAAATTTCTTGAACATTGAAATTCCCTTTGTTTGAGAATTTGTATATGTTTATATTGAATATTCTCAGTGAATAATTATTCTGTGTGTTTCAAAAGAAATCAGAATAAATTGTTATTGTTTTTAAGTATTGGTTATAGATAACAGTTATTTAGATTGACTCCCCTCTTCCAAGATGCATCCTTACTGTGGAAAACCGATCGCCCAAGCGATTCACCCAGATCTGTTGGATGGCTCAAACGACTTTTCCTACTATGGCCAGTTTGTACCCTTGATTTGAATGACACATTTAATTGTTTCGTACCATGTTTTGGTCATTTCACACCATATATTGGTATGTTTCATTGATTCCCAAAAATTATGAATGGTCATTCGTACATGTGAAAAATTATATTAATCGTGTTAACTTAATGAGAGTGAACATGATCATGATTTAACGTTCGTGATGACAACCCAACATTTACATGTTAACATATTTCTTTCTTTTTTTTTCGAAACAAAATGAACCAATCGAAATTGTCGCGACAAAGTTAAAGATGCATAATCCGAATTAACGCTTGAATATTACTATTTCCTTGGCTTCGGGTAAAACATATGTGATTTGAGTTGAGGAACCCACCCATTAAAGCTGAGAATGATCAGATATTGATTTTTGAAATCTATTATTTTTTACCATCGATAATTTTCAGTGGCCCAATAAAAAGTCGAAAGAGGACGGATGAAGATGGATAACTCAAAAAGCAAGTGGGTTTTGTTGTGTCAGATATTTGACAAACCCGCAAAATTTCATTGAACAAAATATTGATAAATAACAGGTTTTGGGCAATTGTATACTATATTTGACTGGTTAGCATTATTTTTGGGGCATTAATCGATTCTGGTAAACGAAGTGGCATTTAAAAAAATGGTGTTGTTGTTGTTGAAATGTGATGATATGGGAACCATCGAATCGGACTGAGTACCTTTAATGTCATTTAAAAAAAAAATAATACCGGTATACTCAAAGGTACGAATTGTCGAAATGATACAGGAACTGGTATGAAATGTCCAGAACCCTGGTGCGAAACATCTCCATGTCAAACTTCCATGGTATGAAATGCCAGCAACCTATTCATCCATTGCACACTATCATTTATTTCCAATGGGCATGGATACGAGACTCCCATTGGGGAGGGGGTCCACCTTGATACATGTATGTTCCGACATAACCCCCTTGGAAGGAAGTTTCCTACAGATGGCTACAGGGTAAATGTATATCGGTCCAAAAAAAAAATCGAAAATTATTAATTAGATATGACATTTTTGCACGATATGGCTTGTTATCAAACTCCATTTGTACTTAGCTGAATATCACTTCAATTTGCCCTAAATCGAGTAATATCATTTTACGACATTACTAATTAAGAGTAATACATGTACGGTTTTATGACATCACGATCTGAGTAATACACGGTATGGCTTTGACATGGTGTAATTCTATTTCACTATTAGAATAGGCATATAGATACCAATGTTTTGTGATGTCACTCATTAGAAAAAGTTGTCAATATTACACTGTTACTAAGAGGCGAACTACCGTAATTAATAGATACATGTAGGGTATTACTTGGTTGGTTTGATATTATAGGCCTGATTTCAGTCCTCAGTAGCCTCATATCAGCCTTCGTCGTCAGGCTGATTGTGATATGAGGTTACCTCAGGGTGATATAGGGCCTAATATCAAACCAACAATGTTGGTGCTGCTAGTCTACAGGGTCACTGTCTCGTTGTTCCCCTTGCCGAGGAGATATAAATGGGTACAGGATGTTTTGTATCATCTTAAGTCATTTCGTACCATATTTTTGGTAGTTTCGTACCATATTTTTGGTAGTTTCATACCTTATTGTTTGGTCGTTTCGTACCATGTAGGAAATCAATTGGTCATTTCGTACCATGTTACTACATGTATGTCACACCATATGGAAACAAATAAATGATTTTCTACAAAGTACGAAATAAAAAAAAGTAACCAAACAATCCGGTATCCTATCGTTATGTAAAACCAAAAATTATGGTATGGATTACTATGGAACGACCATGGTTATGGTATCAAATACTGAAATAATGAAGAAGTCACTGCAGTTGTATATATCATTTATGTGGTCACAATATATGCATGTATAATGCAACCTGTAAGTTGACATGACCTCTGTTCTAGTTGGCTTATGATTGAGTTCTGAAGTGCTCTTCGCACTGTCAGGTTTACTTGATCAATACTCCAGCAATGTTCAGAATCCGATTCCACGACGCTCGTATGAAACGTCTAGAAAATAGAATCCATATTTAATAAATCCTTCAGACATTCAATATTACCGATCGCCTGAATCAACATCTGACTGTTTGAAGCGGTTCCACTCAATGGTTGTTTTCAGAAGAAGTCGTTGCAATGTACAGTGCTAGTACGCACTACACAGTAGATCGAACGATTATCTTACGGTGTTAGAGATGTTGTTGTTGTTATTGTTGACATAATCATATTCATACTGCTGTTGTTAGTACTTGTCGAACACATCCTAAGTTCTCCACCGGATTTTGACAGACAATCCCTGCATCTGGATCTGGATGGTGTACGGCGTATGATCCTCGCGGATGTGTAGAACGCCGGGAGAGAGAGAATTATGTTCTTTGCGGGACTGTTGAGTTGTCCGCTGCTGTTCTATTTTGAATTTTGCATGCGTCCATCTCGTTTAGAGTGTTCCACTGAATAATTGTCCGTGGGAAGAATGAATTTGAGTATTCAGCAGAGTTTGTCACCAGTGGCTCTTACCGGTAGGACAGTGAATTGTTACATTCCTGTTTTGAGACTATATTTGTGGCACTGAAATCTGCAAATATCTTGGCTCGGATTTTTCTGCCCACCTTTTTTGGTTTAATTAAGCACTGAGTGTTTACAGCCGACACCTGCCCCTTATCCATCTTGTGAAAGAGCTCCAGCCTCTGGTCTTTCCTTCTTTCTTCGAGTGGTCTTATCTCGCAGTCATTCATCAGTTTGGCCATGTCCTTCGATTGGTAATTGCCGGTCATGAGCCGTACAGCTCCTCTCTGTATTCTCTCCAGGGCGTCGATGTTCTGCTGCTGGTGAGGATCCCACATGACGGTTGCGTATTCCAGCGACGATCTTACGAGTGTCTCATACGCTACGCATTTACTCTTGAATGGTGCCTTCCTAAGGTTTATTCTGATGAATCCGAGCTTGCTGTTAGCCTTCTTCGTGATCCTGTCTATCTGTGGCAACCATTTCATATCGTTTGAGAGCATGACTCCAAGATATGGTGATTGAGTGACGCTTTGTATGATCGGGTTTCTGAGCTGGTACATGTAGGTCAGTTGGGAACAGTGATAATCACAGTAATACTGACAGTGATTTCAGATACTGACAGTGAATGAGTGATACATCAAGTGATCAACATCATACTAGTACAGTCCTCAAATTCGGTTGCTTAATTCAGATCTTCTGGGTCAATAATAATAACAATATTAAAAACAAGCTCTCAATTGGATCTTCGGTATCTGCTACAGGTACAGGATATAGTCCACAGTCCGTATATCATCGCAGTTTTCATGTTCAGGGTCACTTTCTGACGCGAAAATGTTCCAAAACATGCATTTTTTTTTTTGGCAGGGGGGTATCCCATGTTGACGTCACAGTTGCAGTTTGGTGATTCCAACAAGATTCATGGTGGCGCTCCTAGCGTTAATTTGAGATTGGTGGCGACCCTAGCGTTCATTGGTTTAAGAATTGATCATTGGTTTGTAAACGGAAGTTATTAAATCGAGAAATGATCATTGGTTTGTAAATGGAAGTTATTAATTCGAGAAATCATCATTGGTTTGTAAACGGATGTTAATAATCTTCAATTATTATTCATTGGTTTGACCGGAAATAGTAGATTTGTCTCTTATTGAATCCAGGAACGGCTATTGGTTTTGAAATAGATTCTATTGATTAAGAAAATATATCTATTAAAACGGAATTGTCTCTTATTGAATCCAAGAACGACTATTAGTTTGAAAATGGAGACTATTGGATATTGAAATATCTTTATTGATTAAGAAAATATGACCATTGAAACGGAATTTACGTTTATTGAATATGCGCGAATCTTACTAATTGTGTGTTATTAGAAATTAGTTGAACAGTGAACGCTATTAAATTAAAATAGAACATTAATTTTGCATCGGTCAACATTGATTATGAATCTTTATCTATTAAAACGGAACTGTCTCTTATTGAATCCAAGAACGATTATTGGTTTGAAAATAGAGACTATTTGGTTTGAATCTATATCTATTGAAACGGAATTGTCTCTTATAGAATCCAAGAACGACCATTGGTTTGAAAATGGAGACTATTTGGTTTGAATCTATATCGATTGAAACGGAATTGTCTCTTATAGAATCAAAGAACGACCATTGGTTTTAAAAATGGAGACTATTGTTTTTACAAACCACCATTAACTTTTATTTCATGTAATTTCCGACCGAATGGCTGCCCATACCCCACACCATACTATAACCGGACATAACCATGGGGGCATAGTATGCGGCATTTCTCCGATCTCATCCAGAGGACCCCGCACAATACCACCACTAGACATAACCATTGGGAGGCATAGTATGCGCCATCTCTCCGACCTGACGCAGAGGACCCCACACCATGGACATAACCACACTGGACATAACCATGGGGGGCATAGTATGCGGCATCTCTCCGACCTCATCCAGAGGACCCCACACCATACCACCACTAGACATAACCATGGGGAGGCATAGTATGCGGCATCTCTCCGACCTCATCCAGAGGACCCCACACCATACCACCACTAGACATAACCATGGGGAGGCATAGTATGCGGCATCTCTCCGACCTCATCCAGAGGACCCCACACCATACCACCACTAGACATAACCATGGGGAGGCATAGTATGCGGCATCTCTCCGACCTCATCCAGAGGACCCCACACCATACCACCACTAGACATAACCATGGGGAGGCATAGTATGCGGCATCTCTCCGACCTCATCCAGAGGACCCCACACCATACCACCACTAGACATAACCATGGGGAGGCATAGTATGCGGCATCTCTCCGACCTCATCCAGAGGACCCCACACCATACCACCACTGGACATAACCATGGGGAAGCATAATATGTGGCATCTCTCCGACCTCACACAGAGGACCCCACACCATACCACCACTGGACATAACAATGGCGGGGCATAGTATGTGGCATCTCTCCGACCTCACACAGAGGACCCCACACCATACCACCACTGGACATAACCATGGTGAAGCATAGTATGTGGCATCTCTCCGACCTCACACAGAGGACCCCACACCATACCACCACTGGACATAACAATGGCGAGGCATAGTATGCGGCATCTCTCCGACCTGACGCAGAGGACCCCACACCATACCACCACTAGACATAACCATGGGGAGGCATAGTATGCGGCATCTCTCCGACCTCATCCAGAGGACCCCACACCATACCACCACTGGACATAACAATGGCGATGCATAGTATGCGGCATCTCTCCGACCTGACGCAGAGGACCCCACACCATACCACCACTAGACATAACCATGGGAGGCATAGTATGCGGCATCTCTCCGACCTCGTCCAGAGGACCCCACACCATACCACCACTAGACATAACCATGGGGAGGCATAGTATGCGGCATCTCTCCGACCTCATCCAGAGGACCCCACACAATACCACCACTAGACATAACCATGGGGAGGCATAGTATGCGGCATCTCTCCGACCTCATCCAGAGGACCCCACACCATACCACCACTAGACATAACCATGGGGAGGCATAGTATGCGGCATCTCTCCGACCTCATCCAGAGGACCCCACACCATACCACCACTAGACATAACCATGGGGAGGCATAGTATGCGGCATCTCTCCGACCTCATCCAGAGGACCCCACACCATACCACCACTAGACATAACCATGGGGAGGCATAGTATGCGGCATCTCTCCGACCTCATCCAGAGGACCCCACACAATACCACCACTAGACATAACCATGGGGAGGCATAGTATGCGGCATCTCTCCGACCTCATCCAGAGGACCCCACACCATACCACAACTGGACATAACCATGTGAAGCATAGTATGCGGCATCTCTCCGACCTCATCCAGTGGCTAATCGGCCCTACATAATCTTGAACAAATCACTAATCTCCTAGCTATCGATGGTTTCCCCGTGGAGAACAAGATTCTTAGTTTCATTGGACTTCACCGATCTGACCGTTGTTGTATAGTGTACTTATTCGATCATCACGGGGTGTACAATTCCATTTATCATTTTATATTGGTAATGAGTGATTGTTTGTTCTGAATCGAGCCATCGTAAATTTTATGTCATCACGAAACTCGAATATGTAATATTCCAGGCCAAAGTCCGGTTTTAATATCCTGTATATTTCTCCTTGACTAGAGCTTTTACGCGATTCATGACATTGTTCAATAAATTGATCAGTCAGTTTCTGTTTCACCAGCGATATGGTTATATTTAAATCTATGGCGGGATTCTGTCTGATCCACAGATACGATAACCACAATAATTTGAAATACTCTTTACTTTTCTCAGCCAAGGTGTGTAAAATTCGTCTGTTTCGGATATCATGAGGGCAGTTTGATACAGTTTTTGGGCAAGAAAATTAACTGATCCGCTTAAAAGGTTGATCCAATAGCTAATAATCCTCACATTAATGGTGACATCGAGGGAATATCGACTCAATCCACCGTATACCATGAAGATGGCAGTAGTCAAGTGACAAAACATTTGGTATTGCAGTGCTTTTTTTTAGTCGGAGAATAAAACGGTATCGTCAGCGTAACAACAGTCAATTTTTCTCATCATTTTATTGGAAACTGTTCCCATTCCGTCCACATCTGTACTACCCAGAAAATGGGTGTGTCTTTTACCGGATTCCGGATTCCGGATCCCGGATTTCGACCCGGATTTAGGTGTCTTTTTACCGGATTTGACCCGGATTCGGGTATGAATTTCATGCTTGTTTTATCACACATTTAACCCATTAAAAGCCATTTCTGACACGCGGAAACTGGTTAGGAGGTGAGATTAAACCAATATAGGGCTGTCGTGCTCATTCAACCCGATTAATCGTATTTAAAGGTACATATCGTGCCCGGATCAGCATACTTCTTAATTTTCGTATAGACACGGCGGTTGGATTGATTTTACGTGATCATGATGGTATTTAAGGGAACACACCATGTCCGGATCCGAATTAATTATCTCGTAATTATTGATCATATTTAAAAGGTAGATATCATGTCCGGATCCGGATTTTTTCTCTCTCTTTTTTTCCATATAAATTATCGTCTTTTTGATATATTAAATGTCACGTGGAACAAAGTTATAAGTTGATTTTGAGACGTTATACTAGGCTGTTGGATTGATTTCACGGAATGATTATCGCATTTAAAGGTACACACCATTTGCGGAACCGAATTAATTTCCACGTATTTACTGATAATATTTAAAGGTACAGATTATGCCCGGATCCGGATTTTGCTTCTTATAAAGTAATGCTTATTTAATATAGAAATAAATTGACTTGCTTTTGTGAAGATTTTTTGTTCTCCAACCCACAAAAAAACCTGGTGCAGTTTAAATGGTTTATTGTTTTAGTTCGATTATAAACGATTATATTTGTGATACTAGTAGTGTTACTATTGTAAATTCGATATTTAAGCCGGTTTAAGTGAGATAGATGTACGACTTGTATTAAGCGTTTTATGTCACGACGCCCGAATCGTTATAAAAACACTGCTAGCATATTCATCCCGTTGCAGCCAGCTACTGTTTGTACAGTGAGCATCTAGTTTAAAGGTACAGACCATGCCCGGATCCGGTTTAAAAAAAAAATCTCCATATAAATTAACGCCTATTTAATATATTAAATGTCAGCTGAGTTAAGAGGAAGTTAGAAGTTGATTTTGAGAGGTTAGACCCGGCTGTTGGATTTATTTCACGGAAGGATGATCGCATTTAAGGGCGCATGCCATGCACGGATCCGAATTAATTATCGCGTATTTATTAATCATTTTTAAAGGTACAGATTATGCCCGGATCCCGATTGTTCTCCTTTCATTTATAAATTAACTCCTATTTAATAGGGATTGACTATTTCGAGTAACAGGAACGGAACGAGGAACAGGAACGACTTCCGAGTAACAGAATGACTATTTCGAGGAACAGGAACGAGGAACAGAGATATAAGCTCACATTTCTCGCGTTTTGCGCTATGAAACGATACATATTATACATCATTCGAAAGGTTAGCATCTTCCCTTCCTTAATATTGCAACAATTAGACACTACTTTTGCGAACAAATCGTACAATTGGTCAGGAACGGCGAGCATTGAATAAGAAATTAGCTAAAAACGGGAAAAATTCCGACTAACAGGAATCAGGAAGAGAGTGTAAGCTCACATTTCTCGCGTTTTACTCTATGTAAAAATGCATATTATACATCATTCGAAAGGTTAGCATCTTCCCTTCATTAATATTGCAACATTGCGAACAAAGCGTACAATTGGCCAGGAACGGCGAGCGTTGAATAAGAAATTAGCTAAAAACGAAAAAATCCGAGTACCGGGAATGAGGAACAGAGATATAAGCTCATATTTCTCGCGTTTTACGCTATGTAACAATACATATTATTCATCATTCGAAAGGTTATCATCTTCCCTTCATTAATATTGCAACATTTAGAAACTAATGTTGCGAACAAAGCGTACAATTGGCCAGGAACGGCGAGCGTTGAATAAGAAATTAGCACCCCGAAGAACGTAACTTATTCTTCGTAGAAAGTCGCAGATTTCTCACGAATTACGCAATGTAACTGCCAAGTATTTACAGAAATGGAAAGAGTATCATTCACTGTATTCATTTCTGTCGCATAAAATGCTTTTGGTGCAATAAAGTTCAGACAAAGTATGAAAATGATTGATATCTTTTAGGTGAAATATCTGTATATAGGATATATGGCTCAGCCAATCAGAAAATTCAGTAGGCGGAGTTATCTCAAACCAGGAATAGGAACAGATTATATCTGTATATAGGATATATGGCTCAGCCAATCAGAAAATTCAGTAGGCGGAGTTATCTCAAACCAGGAATAGGAACATATGCTTCCATATTGCAAGAACTTAGTTACATGTACGTACAATATTTATGTTGTGACATCGGCCCCGTGTGGGTGTAATTGTCAATAAACTTATCTTATCTTATCTGTACTGCGGTAAATATGTGTTTTATAATTCAATAAACGCCGTAATATATGGACAGCTTATTTCGTGTGTTCTGTCACTTGTTGATCTTAGAAACAAACACAATCTATCGCGATTAAACTGGTGTTAATATCTAATGTACAACAGACATATGTTTATTATATTACTAGCAGGGTTACCCGGCGTTGCCCAGGTTAATGTATGCTGTAGATATTTGTTGGGAATAGAGAATGCTCTTGCTTAAAGTGTTATACGTTTTCTCATAAATTGTATATTCAAATAGCATCACAAAACATGATTATTACAGTCATGGAATATAAGTAGTGGCTCACCTTGTCAATTGTCATTCTGTTTATCACGATTAATCCGTTCCACCAATAATGAAGTATTTATTTATTTACAACTGCGTATACATAAGAGTAATAATATGATACATGCACATCATAAACACATTAGTTCGATAAAAGATGATAATTGGGTTTTACATATTGAGATGTATCAATCAATATAGTGGGTTGGACTAAGATCTCGAGGACACCTGACTATCATATCTCCATGAAGATACAGATGTTTCAAAGAAATTTCCAGGTGCTCCTCTGTTCATGGTGCTATATATTGGCTAAATATTCTTAGTTTAAACGAAATGTTGCTGCGCACATATATTAGTTACATGTGACAGGCACAGAGCGAGATTTTGAGTTGTTTATGTCAGTCGATGAGTCTGTTCTAAAACCCTTGTCAGATGTCAGTATTGGTAGGATCCTGAAACGTCTTGTGCTACTAACTGCATTGTCTTGTATATCAGAAGAAACTATATTTGACTGCACACTGTGACCACTATTTTTGAACAGGCCTTCCATAATTATCTCTTGACAATTTGTAACTTTTTGTGGAAACTGTATTGAATGGAACAGACTAAATTTTGTTATTATATATATGCAATCCTCTGACGGTTCGAGGTCTCTCAGTTTGCACGAATATATGTATCTCTTCAATAGAATGATAAATATACGTTTAATGATTCTTCTAGTTATCTCTTTTTGCTAGCTCATTGTGTGAATGCCTTGATTTCCATTCACATATAAATATGACTGTCAAGAAGATATAATTGTTCAAGTGACTTATGTGGGTCACAATATGTCGGGATTGTGAAATGTGAACGCCCAACTACTTAAAATGATATGGAGATGGCCTGGTGACTGTATATAACTTATATGTGGATATCGGCGAATAGCAATCTTATCAATGATAGTGCATATCCGCTCGCCATCCGTGACGCAAACGACACCAAATGTGATTTAATTCATGGTATATCATTAAAGAAAAACGTGTATGAATTTGGTGGAATTTGGTTTATTAAATCAATTGTTGATGCAACGCTGACTCGAACAACGCCATATTGCGAAGGTGATTATGTATTCGTTTGGTGGAAATCAGCGACAAAACTATTACACCATATTTCCCCTCCCACCAACAGCGTCATTTTAGAAAATTTTAACCCGCACCATTGTCTTCCTTGTAAAAAGTTACCCCTCTTAGAACGCCTTGGTGCCATCTCGATTGTACCGTGTGAAGTTATATATACAATGCACACAGACAGAGAAAAAGACAGACAGACAGCACGATTTTATTTCTTGTATCATTTGAGAAGAACGTGTCTGAATTTGATGGTAATTGGTACTAAAAATATTTTGTATCAGTTTTGGTGACCCTCCCGTCCCTATTACGGACTCAAGCTACACACACTAAGACTCATTAGAGATTAGAGATGCATATATATGAAATTTGGTGAAAATTGTCGAGTATACAAATTAGTATCAAATTTAAGGTCCCCATATCTCTCACCCATAGGGCACCAATTTTGTGTATCTAAACCACACGATAAGACTCCTCGTATTACGGAGAAGAATATGTTTCAATCTGGTGGAAATCGGCACTAAACATATAGATATAATTTGTTGTGTCCCTCTCATCTCTATACACCACTGACTTGAATGGCCCCACTTGTGACACCCTTAAACCACACGATTACACTCCTGATATCATGGAGATTATTGTTTATAAGTTTGGTGATAATCGGCGACTAAACAATTTTTTTTATCAAATTTGGTGCCAACCCCTACCCTCTCCATCTCTCACCCAAACAGCACCACTATGGCGTCTTTAAATCACGATTAGATTCCTCGTATCATGGATAAGAACGTGTATCAATTTGGTGGAAATTGGCGCTAAAAAAATTGTGCATCAATTTTGGTGCCCCTGTCCCTTTCAATGCAACCCTGACTCGAATGAGGCCACATTTGACAGATAAAAGCCACACCATTAGACTCCTCGAGTCATACCATGGGGATGATTTTGTATAAGTGTGGTGGCAATCGGCGACTTATTATCAAATTTAGTGCCCACCCCCTCCCAATCTCTCATCCAAAAACACCAATTTGGCGTTGTTAAATCGCACAATTAGATTCCTTGTATCATGATGAAGAATATATATCAATTTGGTGGAAATCGGCGCTAAAATTAGTTTTATCAATTTTGGTGCCCCTCTCCCCTTCCGTTCATCCCTGACTCAAACGACGCCACTTTTGACATATTTAAACCACACCGTTGGATTCTTCATATCATGGGGATGATTATATGTAAGTTTCGTGGCAATCGGCGACAGAAAAATCTGCCCCTCCCCCCCCCCTTCCGGGCACCCCTGACGCGAACGGCGCGACTTTTTGCCATATTTAAACCACGCCATTAGATTCCTCATATTATGGGGATGCTTATATATAAGTTTGGTGGCAATCGGCGACAAAAAAAAATTCTGCCCCTCCCCCTTTTCTGCCCCTGACAACAACGGCGTCACTTTAGAAAATTCTAACCCCGACCATTATCTTTCTCGTAAAAAGCTACTCCTAGTAGACCCCTTTGGCATCATCTAGATGGTCCCCTGTTAATTTCTATAGAACACAGACAGACAGACAGACAGACAGACAGACAGACAGACATTCGCAAATATAGATATAGATATTCCAAATATATAGGTCATCACAAACAACGGAATAATTAAGCTGTCCCTCGTATAGATCGACCATCATGCACAACCTGTATGTTGGAAAGCAAAGGAATCTTCATAAAAATCGTAAAAAGATATAATCTGTTCCTATTCCTGGTTTGAGATAACTCCGCCTACTGAATTTTCTGATTGGCTGAGCCATATATCCTATATACAGATATTTCACCTAAAAGATATCAATCATTTTCATACTTTGTCTGAACTTTATTGCACAAAAAGCATTTTATGCGACAGAAATGAATACAGTGAATGATACTCTTTCCATTTCTTTAAATACTTGGCAGTTACATTGCGTAATTCGTGAGAAATCTGCGACTTTCTACGAAGAATAAGTTACGTTCTTCGGGGTGCTAATTTCTTATTCAACGCTCGCCGTTCCTGGCCAATTGTACGCTTTGTTCGCAACATTAGTGTCTAAATGTTGCAATATTAATGAAGGGAAGATGATAACCTTTCGAATGATGAATAATATGTATTGTTACATAGCGTAAAACGCGAGAAATGTGAGCTTATATCTCTGTTCCTCATTCCCGGTACTCGGATTTTTTCGTTTTTAGCTAATTTCTTATTCAACGCTCGCCGTTCCTGGCCAATTGTACGCTTTGTTCGCAAAAGTAGTGTGTAAATGCTGCAATATTAATGAAGGGAAGATGCTAACCTTTCGAATGATGTATAATATGCATTTTTACATAGAGTAAAACGCGAGAAATGTGAGCTTACACTCTGTTCCTGATTCCTGTTAGTCGGATTTTTTCCCGTTTTTAGCTAATTTCCTATTCAACGCTCGCCGTTCCTGGCCAATTGTACGCTTTGTTCGCAAAAGTAGTGTCTAAATGTTGCAATATTAATGAAGGGAAGATACTAACCTTTCGAATGATGTATAATATGTATTTGTACATAGCGTAAAACGCGATTAATATGCGCTTATATCTCTGTTCCTGATTCCTGTTAGTCGGATTTTTCCCCGTTTTTAGCTAATTTCTTATTCAACGCTCGCCGTTCCTGGCCAATTGTACGCTTTATTCACAAAAGTAGTGTGTAAATGTTGCAATATTAATGAAGGGAAGATGCTAACCTTTCGAATGATGTATAATATGCATTTTTACATAGCGTAAAACGCGAGTAATATGCGCTTATATCTCTGTTCCTGATTCCTGTTAGTCGGATTTTTCCCCGTTTTTAGCTAATTTCTTATTCAACGCTCGCCGTTCCTGGCCAATTGTACGCTTTGTTCGCAAAAGTAGTGTGTAAATGTTGCAATATTAATGAAGGGAAGATGCTAACCTTTCGAATGATGTATAATATGCATTTTTACGTAGAGTAAAACGCGAGAAATGTGAGTTTACACTCTGTTCCTGATTCCTGTTAGTCGGATTTTTTCCAGTTTTTAGCTAATTTCTTATTCAACGCTCGCCGTTCCTGGCCAATTGTACGATTTGTTCGCAAAAGTAGTGTCTAATTGTTGCAATATTAAGGAAGGGAAGATGCTAACCTTTCGAATGATGTATAATATGTATTTTTACATAGCGTAACACGCGAGAAATATGAGCTTATATCTCTGTTCCTCATTCCCGGTACTCGGATTTTTTCCCGTTTTTAGCTAATTTCTTATTCAACGCTAATTAGTGTATAAATGTTGCAATCTTAATGAAGAGAAGATGCTAACCTTTCGAATGATGTATAATATGTATCGTTAAATAGCGCAAAACGCGAGAAATGTGAGCTTATATCTCTGTTCCTCGAAATAGTCATTCTGTTACTCGGAAGTCGTTCCTGTTCCTCGTTCCGTTCCTGTTACTCGAAATAGTCAATCACTGTTAAATAGGAGTTAATTTATAAATGAAAGGAGAACAATCGGGATCCGGGCATAATCTGTACCTTTAAAAATGATTAATAAATACGCGATAATTAATTCGGATCCGTGCATGGCATGCGCCCTTAAATGCGATCATCCTTCCGTGAAATAAATCCAACAGCCGGGTCTAACCTCTCAAAATCAACTTCTAACTTCCTCTTAACTCAGCTGACATTTAATATATTAAATAGGCGTTAATTTATATGGAGATTTTTTTTTTTAAACCGGATCCGGGCATGGTCTGTACCTTTAAACTAGATGCTCACTGTACAAACAGTAGCTGGCTGCAACGGGATGAATATGCTAGCAGTGTTTTTATAACGATTCGGGCGTCGTGACATAAAACGCTTAATACAAGTCGTACATCTATCTCACTTAAACCGGCTTAAATATCGAATTTACAATAGTAATACTACTAGTATCACAAATATAATCGTTTATAATCGAACTAAAACAATAAACCATTTAAACTGCACCAGGTTTTTTTGTGGGCTGGAGAACAAAAAATCTTCACAAAAGCAAGTCAATTTATTTCTATATTAAATAAGCATTACTTTATAAGAAGAAAAATCCGGATCCGGGCATGATCTGTACCTTTAAATATTATCAGTAAATACGTGGAAATTAATTCGGTTCCGCAAATGGTGTGTACCTTTAAATGCGATAATCATTCCGTGAAATCAATCCAACAGCCTAGTATAACGTCTCAAAATCAACTTATAACTTTGTTCCACGTGACATTTAATATATCAAAAAGACGATAATTTATATGGAAAAAAAGAGAGAGAAAAAAACCGGATCCGGACATGATATCTACCTTTAAATATGATCAATAATTACGAGATAATTAATTCGGATCCGGACATGGTGTGTTCCCTTAAATACCATCATGATAACGTAAAATCAATCCAACCGCCGTGTCTATACGAAAATTAAGAAGTATGCTGATCCGGGCACGATATGTACCTTTAAATACGATTAATCGGGTTGAATGAGCACGACAGCCCTATATTGGTTTAATCTCACCTCCTAACCAGTTTCCGCGTGTCAGAAACGGCTTTTAATGGGTTAAATGTGTGATAAAACAAGTATGAAATTCATACCCGAATCCGGGTCAAATCCGGTAAAAAGACACCTAAATCCGGGTCGAAATCCGGGATCCGGAATCCGGAAATCGGTAAAAAGACACACCCCCAGAAAATCGCTCAAGTCATTTATGTAAAAGGAAAACACAATGTTTTAAACCAACTGCAGAAGGGAATGGCTCGTGACTCTTGACCATTTGCTAAAACTTTCGACCTTAAAATTGTCATACATATTCACGATTACGCGATATATTTGATCAGTGATTTGGTTTAATCTCAGTTTATACCACAAACTTTGTCAATGTAGGGGGAAGAACTCTATCTTTAATATATAATATAGTTATTCCCCCTGCATTGAAAATAATACTGCTTTTTACTGCAATCTGGATGACAAAACGCGTTGTCAACTCAACAAAAACAACATGTCCTCAGTTTATTACACCGGATAAGTTGATAATACAATGTTTTGGAGCTTCCTCTTTCAAATGGTATATAATATGGCATATATTTTATATAATATAATCTGGGGGTTCGAAAATTAAGTGGGCCTTTAAACCCACAGGGAGACTCAAACAGATAGAAGCACGCACCACAGAGTGTCGTCTGCTCCAGTCTATGTGGGGCTCTCTATGGGTTAAAACATTAAAATGTATTGTGAGCTCATCAACACCACGCCAATATCTCGCGCAGTGTCACGTCCTTTTACTGATTTCAAAAAAGCTCTCGGATCGTGTTTTATAGAGATGTTCCATATTAAACTGCATTTCATTTTCGTATATTTTAATAGATTTAATCGGGTACTTTTTATATTCTTTCTCGCTCTGGCGGAGTTCTGTTCTGTTGGTATCAATGTTGTCATCAAGGTAGATTATTAGTTTCTTATAAATGTTCCTCATACTGTTGCATTCGGGGGTTATCCATGGTTTGTCGGTTTTTGTATATGATTTATCATCGGTTTTCTTCGAATAATAGATCAGATCTCCGACACATGTCTATGAGTAACTTGCCGTGGCGTCGTATTCACTCATTTCTGCAGTGTGGGCATTGATATTTTGAGTAATTATAACCTTTTCACAACATAATGCTTTGCTGAGATACAATGTATTTGCATTTAACAAAAAATTATAATCAAATTTGGATCTTTCATGTGGATGTATTGGGCCCCTGTCATTATATCCCCATTCGACTTGGTGATGTTTTTTCGAGACGTTGACACAATGTATACATTTACAGTCGGACGCAATAGGACTAATGTGGTCTTCCAGTTCGAATTGAAAACTTATGGCGATTTTTTGCGGAAAATTTGAAACCGATAATCAGTTCACTACAGTCGTCGATCTTGGATTCCAGAAAACATAGAATTTCAAGCTCATTACAAAATTCCACATTTCAAGCGTTTTTCAAACCACACACGTTTGGTGTCAAAATGTTCAAAGAGTATTATTTGCGTAGGTCATATTTTCTCCTCTTATCTCGTCTCTGGTGTATCCTATCGTGGCGTTGAATTTCGGCGCTTCTCTCCAGCAGCGCTATAGACATCTCTATGGGCGCTATACACCCCTCTCAGGTCGCTATACACCTTTCTCCGGTCGCTATACACCTCTCTCCGGTCGTTTTAGAAAATAAATCTTGCAACAATCGATCGGGATGCAGTCACAGTGCTAGACCCATATACTGACAATTTCATAATGGGCTTGAAGTAATGGCGTTTCATGGTATGTTTCATGTTATTTCGAACTGGAATAATAATAATTTACTCCGTAATTTTAATGGAAATCATGAATATCTACTCGGACATATAACGTGCGTGGTCATACATAACTTTACAACTCTTTAATATCGTATTTAAGATGTAACTTTAGTTATTTCGTGTATACTATATATGTTGTCCATTCAATTTTATGTTTACAGTGATGAACTGAAATGGAATGGATAGTGGTGGTATTGACATATGCCGTTGATCTGATTAATAACGATGTTATTATCTGGTTAGTTTAATATCGGCCGAGAGATACCAGCCCTCGGTAACTTCATGTAAACCTTCGACTTCGGTCTCAAGTGGATATGAAATTACGTCGGGCTGATATCTCGGCCCGGTATCCAACTAACCAAGAAATAACATCTAATTATGAATTAGATATCACATTTGCCCATTGATCGGCCTATTATCGACCTCGGCTGATATCACTCCAAAATCGGTTGATAATCCACTATTTAAAGTCGGTTGATAATCCACTAAAGTCGGTTTATAATCCACTAAAGTCGGTTGATAATCCACTAAACTCGCTAATCCACTAAACTCGCTGATAACCTATTAAACACGGTTGATATCAGTTGTGACGTCCCCGGGCGATCCCTATGGGTAACTCACGTTGTAACTCGAGCCTGAACTGTAAAGATAGGAGTGTTCTATCTAGTAGTGTTGTGATAGTTGTTTTATGTCCTGTTCTTGCTTTGTGAGCTGATTTGTTATGGATAATATAAGTATATAAAAGGGTCCGCGCTGGACCGAAATTTGATTTTGTCAAATTATTTGCCAAATGAAATTACTTTTTGCGAAATTCTTTTAGAATTTGTAAAATGTCATCCCTGATAGTATCATTATCTGCAACCTTGATTGGATTTTACGTTTCGACACTAGGTGTTTGAACGACGTTTGGTGTCGATAAGAAAGCAGTTAGTTAATAATTATAAATGGTACAAGGGTTGCTTCATCAGAAGGGAACATCACAAGAGGATTAGCTATATAAACACCACCAACAATCTAAATACGGGTAATCCCTCCACCCATCGATACTAATGATATCAGATTAACTGTATCTTAATGGAGGTGTTAACATTTCCGAAACCATATAAAACACCACTAATATAATTATAATGGAATAGTTTCCTAAAATGAATGCTATTGATTGACCGATATTTTTCAACATTATTGAGGAATTGGAAATTGACTAGCCAAAACTTCGCCAAATGAAAATTTCAAGCGTTTTTCAAACCACACACGTTTGGTGTCAAAATGTTCAAAGAGTATTATTTGCGTAGGTCATATTTTCTCCTCTTATCTCGTCTCTGGTGTATCCTATCGTGGCGTTGAATTTCGGCGCTTCTCTCCAGCAGCGCTATAGACATCTCTATGGGCGCTATACACCCCTCTCAGGTCGCTATACACCTTTCTCCGGTCGCTATACACCTCTCTCCGGTCGTTTTAGAAAATAAATCTTGCAACAATCGATCGGGATGCAGTCACAGTGCTAGACCCATATACTGACAATTTCATAATGGGCTTGAAGTAATGGCGTTTCATGGTATGTTTCATGTTATTTCGAACTGGAATAATAATAATTTACTCCGTAATTTTAATGGAAATCATGAATATCTACTCGGACATATAACGTGCGTGGTCATACATAACTTTACAACTCTTAAATATCGTATTTAAGATGTAACTTTAGTTATTTCGTGTATACTATATATGTTGTCCATTCAATTTTATGTTTACAGTGATGAACTGAAATGGAATGGATAGTGGTGGTATTGACATATGCTGTTGATCTGATTAATAACGATGTTATTATCTGGTTAGTTTAATATCGGCCGAGAGATACCAGCCCTCGGTAATTTCATGTAAACCTCGACTTCGTTCTCAAGTGGATATGAAATTACGTCGGGCTGATATCTCGGCCCGGTATCCAACTAACCAAGAAATAAAATCTAATTATGAATTAGATATCACATTTGTCCATTGATCGGCCTATTATCGACCTCGGCTGATATCACTCCAAACTCGGTTGATAATCCACTAAAGTCGGTTGATAATTCACTAAACTCGCTAATCCACTAAACTCGCTGATAACCTATTAAACACGGTTGATATGAGTTGTGACGTCCCCGAGCGATCCCTATGGGTAACTCACGTTGTAACTCGAGCCTGAGCGATCCCTATGGGTAACTCACGTTGTAACTCGAGCCTGAGCGATCCCTATGGGTAACTCACGTTGTAACTCGAGCCTGAGCGATCCCTATGGGTAACTCACGTTGTAACTCGAGCCTGAACTGTAAAGATAGGAGTGTTCTATCTAGTATTGTTGTGATAGTTGTTTTATGTCCTGTTCTTGCTTTGTGAGCTGATTTGTTATGGATAATATAAGTATATAAAAGGGTCCGCGCTGGACCGAAATTTGATTTTGTCAAATTATTTGCCAAATGACATTACTTTTTGCGAAATTCTTTTAGAATTTGTAAAATGTCATCCCTGATAGTATCATTATCTGCAACCTTGATTTGATTTTACGTTTCGACACTAGGTGTTTGAACGACGTTTGGTGTCGATAAGAAAGCAGTTAGTTAATAATTATACTCGCATCTCTATGGTGGTTTATCATACAACAAGAAACCAATCACCGAACAATTAAATGGTACAAGGGTTGCTTCATCAGAAGGGAACATCACAAGAGGATTAGCTATATAAACACCACCATCAAACTAAATACGGGAAATCCATCCACCCATCGATATTAATGATATCAGATTAACTGTATCTTAATGGAGGTGTTAACTTTTCCGAAACCATATAAAACACCACTAATATAATTATAATGGAATAGTTTCCTAAAATGAATGCTATTGATTGACCGATATTTTTCAACTTTATTGAGGAATTGGAAAGTGACTAGCCAAAACTTAGCCAAATGAAAATATCTTTTGCCAAATGTGAAATATTTTTGCCATTGGCAAATTTGAGATGTGGCAGCGCGAACCCTGGTATATAAACATAAGAAGGTGTTGTGCTCCTTAAATGCAGCTTTCAGTTAATATTAAATGCTCGTAATGTCAGTTATTATACTGCAAATGTAATATATTATATGTAATACCTGGCGAAATTAGTTATTATACATATTTACTGAATTGTTCAGTTATTATACATAATATCTAATTATACGTTTTAACTCTAACATATATCATAGCGTAAATCTATTTCTATGTCTACACAGAAAGGGATCGCTGTGCACGAAATAGGTCATCTGCTCGGGTTGAACCATGAAAATAATCGAGCAGACCGAGACGACTTCATTCAAATAAACTACGAGAACATCGGGCCTGATTGGATTAATGCTTTCGAAAAGAGTCCTGCATGGAAATATTCCAGCTTCGGCACTCCATACGACTACTACAGTATAATGCATTATGGTAGATGGGTAAGTATCCACAAGATAGAGACCACCCCACTAAGCTTCCAGCTTCGGCACTCCATACGACTACTACAGTGTAATGCATTATGGTAGATGGGTAAGTATCCACAAGATAGAGAACACCCCACTAAGCTTCCAGCTTCGGCACTCCATACGACTACTACAGTATCGTGCATTACGGAAGATGGGTAAGTATCCACACGATAGAGAACACCCCACTACGCATCCAGCTTCGGCACACCATACGACTACTACAGTATCGTGCATTACGGAAGATGGGTAAGTATCCACAAGATATATACCACCCCACTAAGCTTCCAGCTTCGGCACACCATACGACTACTACAGTATAATGCATTATGGAAGATGGGTAAGTATCCACACGATAGAGACCACCACACTAAGCTTCCAGCTTCGGCACACCATACGACTACTACAGTATCGTGCATTACGGAAGATGGGTAAGTATCCACACGATAGAGAACACCCTACTAAGCATCCAGCTTCGGCACACCATACGACTACTACAGTATAATGCACTATGGAAGATGGGTAAGTATCCACAAGATAGAGACCACCCCACTAAGCATCCAGCTTCGGCACACCATACGACTACTACAGTATAATGCACTATGGAAGATGGGTAAGTATCCACAAGATAGACACCACCCTACTAAGCATCCAGCTTCGGCACACCATACGACTACTACAGTATAATGCATTATGGAAGATGGGTAAGTATCCACAAGATAGACACCACCCTACTAAGCATCCATCTTCGGCACTCCATACGACTACTACAGTATAATGCACTATGGAAGATGGGTAAGTATCCACAAGATAGACACCACCCTACTAAGGATCCAGCTTCGGCACACCATACGACTACTACAGTATAATGCACTATGGAAGATGGGTAAGTATCCACAAGATAGACACCACCCCACTAAGCATCCAGCTTCGGCACACCATACGACTACAACAGTATAATGCACTATGGAAGATGGGTAAGTATCCACACGATAGAGAACACCCCACTAAGCATCCAGCTTCGGCACACCATACGACTACTACAGTATAATGCACTATGGAAGATGGGTAAGTATCCACAAGATAGAGACCACCCACTAAGCATCCAGCTTCGGCACACCATACGACTACTACAGTATAATGCATTATGGAAGATGGGTAAGTATCCACAAGATAGAGACCACCCCACTAAGCATCCAGCTTCGGCACTCCATACGACTACTACAGTATAATGCACTATGGAAGATGGGTAAGTATCCACAAGATAGAGAACACCCCACTAAGCATCCAGCTCGGCTCACCATACGACTACTACAGTATAATGCACTATGGAAGATGGGTAAGTATCCACAAGATAGAGAACACCCCACTAAGCATCCAGCTCGGCTCACCATACGACTACTACAGTATAATGCACTATGGAAGATGGGTAAGTATCCACAAGATATAGAACACCCCACTAAGCATCCAGATCGGCTCACCATACGACTACTACAGTATAATGCACTATGGAAGATGGGTAAGTATCCACAAGATAGAGACCACCCCACTAAGCATCCAGCTTCGGTACACCATACGACTACTACAGTATCGTGCATTATGGAAGATGGGTAAGTATCCACAAGATAGAGACCACCCCACTAAGCATCCAGCTTCGGCACACCATACGACTACTACAGTATAATGCACTATGGAAGATGGGTAAGTATCCACAAGATAGAGAACACCCCACTAAGCATCCAGCTCGGCTCACCATACGACTACTACAGTATAATGCACTATAGAAGATGGGTAAGTATCCACAAGATAGACACCACCCCACTAAGCATCCAGCTTCGGCACTCCATGCGACTACTACAGTATAATGCACTATGGAAGATGGGTAAGTATCCACAAGATAGACACCACCCCACTAAGCATCCAGCTTCGGCACTCCATGCGACTACTACAGTATAATGCACTATGGAAGATGGGTAAGTATCCACAAGATAGAGACCACCCCACTAAGCATCCAGCTTCGGTACACCATACGACTACTACATTATCGTGCATTATGGAAGATGGGTAAGTATCCACAAGATAGAGACCACCCCACTAAGCATCCAGCTTCGGCACCCCATACGACTACTACAGTATCGTGCATTATGGAAGATGGGTAAGTATCCACAAGATAGAGACCACCCCACTAAGCATCCAGCTTCGGCACACCATACGACTACTACAGTATAATGCACTATGGAAGATGGGTAAGTATCCACAAGATAGAGACCACCCCACTAAGCATCCAGCTTCGGCACTCCATACGACTACTACAGTATCGTGCATTATGGAAGATGGGTAAGTATCCACAAGATAGACACCACCCCACTAAGCATCCAGCTTCGGCACACCATACGACTACTACAGTATAATGCACTATGGAAGATGGGTAAGTATCCACAAGATAGAGACCACCCCACTAAGCATCCAGCTTCGGCACTCCATACGACTACTACAGTATAATGCACTATGGAAGATGGGTAAGTATCCACAAGATAGACACCACCCCACTAAGTATCCAGCTTCGGCACACCATACGACTACTACAGTATAATGCACTATGGAAGATGGGTAAGTATCCACAAGATAGACACCAACCCACTAATCTTCCAGCTTCGGCACACCATACGACTACTACAGTATAATGCATTTTGGAAGATGGGTAAGTATCCACAAGATAGAGGCCACCCCACTAAGCGTCCAACTTCGGCACTCCATACGACTACTACATTATCGTGCATTATGGAAGATGGGTAAGTATCCACAAGATAGAGAACACCCCACTAAGCATCCAGCTTCGGCACACCATACGACTACTACAGTATCGTGCATTATGGAAGATGGGTAAGTATCCACAAGATAGACACCACCCTACTAGGCATCCAGCTTCTGTACACCATACGACTACTACAGTATAATGCATTATGGAAGATGGGTAAGTATCCACAAGATAGAGAACACCCCACTAAGCATCCAGCTTCGGCACACCATACGACTACTACAGTATCGTGCGTTACGGAAGATGGGTAAGTACCCACAAGATAGAGACCACCCCACTAAGCATCCATCTTCGGCACACCATACGACTACTACAGTATAATGCATTATGGAAGATGGGTAAGTATCCACAAGATAGAGACCACCCCACTAAGCATCCAGCTCGGCTCACCATACGACTACTACAGTATAATGCATTATGGAAGATGGGTAAGTATCCACAAGATAGAGACCACCCCACTAAGCATCCAGCTTCGGCACACCATACGACTACTACAGTATAATGCATTATGGAAGATGGGTAAGTATCCACAAGATAGAGACCACCCCACTAAGCATCCAGCTTCGGCACACCATACGACTACTACAGTACAATGCATTAGGGAAGATGGGTAAGTATCCATAAGATAGAGAACACTCCTCTAAGCATCGAGCTTCGGCACACCATACGACTACTACATTATCGTGCATTATGGAAGATGGGTAAGTATCCATAAGATAGAGACCACCCCACTAAGCATCCAGCTTCCGCACACCATACGACTACTACAGTATAATGCATTATGGAAGATGGGTAAGTATCCACAAGATAGAGACCACCCAACTAAGCATCCAGCTTCGGCACACCATACGACTACTACAGTATAATGCACTATGGAAGATGGGTAAGTATCCACAAGATAGACACCACCCCACTAAGCATCCAGCTTCGGCACACCATACGACTATTACAGTATAATGCACTATGGAAGATGGGTAAGTATCCACAAGATAGAGACCACCCGACTAAGCATCCAGCTTCGGCACACCATACGACTACTACAGTATAATGCACTATGGAAGATGGGTAAGTATCCACAAGATAGACACCACCCCACTAAGCATCCAGCTTCGGCACTCCATACGACTACTACAGTATAATGCACTATGGAAGATGGGTAAGTATCCACAAGATAGAGACCACCCCACTAAGCATCCAGCTTCGGCACACCATACGACTACTACAGTATAATGCATTATGGAAGATGGGTAAGTACCCACAAGATAGAGACCACCCACTAAGCATCCAGCTTCGGCCCACCATACGACTACTACAGTATAATGCACTATGGAAGATGGGTAAGTATCCACAAGATAGACACCACCCCACTAAGCATCCAGCTTCGGCACACCATACGACTACTACAGTATAATGCACTATGGAAGATGGGTAAGTATCCACAAGATAGAGACCACCCCACTAAGCATCCAGCTTCGGCACACCATACGACTACTACAGTATAATGCACTATGGAAGATGGGTAAGTATCCACAAGATAGACACCACCCCACTAAGCATCCAGCTTCGGCACTCCATACGACTACTACAGTATAATGCACAATGGAAGATGGGTAAGTATCCACAAGATAGAGACCACCCCACTAAGCATCCAGCTTCGGCACACCATACGACTACTACAGTATAATGCACTATGGAAGATGGGTAAGTATCCACAAGATAGACACCACCCCACTAAGCATCCAGCTTCGGCACACCATACGACTACTACAGTATAATGCACTATGGAATATGGGTAAGTATCCACAAGATAGAGACCACCCCACTACGCATCCAGCTTCGGCACACCATATGACTACTACAGTATCGTGCATTATGGAAGATGTGTAAGTATCCACAATATAGAGACCATCCCACAGAGTCGATGAATGCATTATCTGTATCCAACCACAGTACGGCATATTGTTATTATCACTCTTAAAACAATAGGTTCTCTGCATGTAATGAACTTGTCCTGTGGGGAGTACCAATGTGTTGGTAATCTGGAGTGCCAATTATGGTACTCTGGGGTACCAAATATCAAGACATTTCAGTACAATCAGGACAATCAACAAAACAAGACAAATTTCGAATAAAATATAATTGAATATCAGATATTTATTCTATCTGGGTTGCTTAACATTAATGATGTGTGCATTTTAAGCAATGTATTCATATGGCACATTTTAATTAGATTATAGTGTATAATGTAAGACTTTTGGAATAAGAAGAGATAATGAGAGACAATATGTTGTTTTATATCAAATAAATGCTATATCCATTTATTTCATAACATTTTAATGTTCAAGCTTTTGAATGTTATTGTCGTAATTTGATGTCTGGAACCATGAATGCAACTTAATGTTCATGTGGCTATATATGCAGATAATATGAAATGTACAAACTGAATGATACCACTTGAAAATAAAAAAATATCTTTTTGGTAACGGACGTACCACTTTAGAATGGTAACGGACGTACCACTTTAGAATGGTAACGGACGTACCACTTTAGAATGGTAACGGACGTACCACTTTAGAATGGTAACGGACGTACCACTTTAGAATGGTAACGGACGTACCACTTTAGAATGGTAACGGACGTACCACTTTAGAATGGTAACGGACGTACCACTTTAGAATTGTAACGGACGTACCAAAATTAAGAAGCATCGATCTTGTTTACAAATTCTAAACACAAACAAGGTGTTGAGTTTCTGTGATGGGCTCATCTGCCTTCCTTTAAAAATGTGGTTTTTGCCTTTTATATTCTAACCTAAGACTAAGTTATCCAACATAATTCACCATTTTGGTAACAGACGTACCAATCAACAAGGCGAGAAATAATTGGAATATTTTACCCTGAATGTAGGGAGTTACCTCACCTAACTGGTGTTATTTGACTTGTGATTTCCCGCGCTTCATAATGAGATATGCATAGTTTAATTTGATAGTGTGTCATATGATTTCATTGATCAACAATATTGAAAAGTATACTTAAAATCAGTTGTTTCTTCAATTATATACCCAATGTTTAAGCATGTGAAAAAATATGCAAAAAGGTTTTGGAGATAAAAAAAATCTACATTTTTTATCCTTTTATATAATGTCTTCAAAAGAGACAATGTCAGACAAAATAACAATTCTTTTTGAATTTTGTTCTCTCCAACATGGAAATGCCCGTGCAATAAATGATATTCTCTAACAATTTTTGTGAAAAATTCACGAAAATGCGGAAAAAAAATAATAAATTGCATTGCTTTTTCCAAAAAATTTCCAGAAGATTTTCTATAAAATTTTAATTTTTTGGGTATAAAGCCCTCAGTGGTGCATCAACATTTTCAGCATTATATACCTGATTCATTGATATCAACATCACGACCACTGATATCCAGCAAACCGAGATATTTTCAAAAACATAACCCTCCTCTAAAACTGATTTTATATATCAAAACCGTCAAGTCAGAATAGCCCGTTTTGGTTCCGTTTTGTTAACAAATTCAGAGTATTATCATTTGTAATACGACCCTGCCTAACTATGCTTAAAAGCCATGTCCTGATTGGCCAGTGGCCCGAGTTACCATGGCTATCTCGTTCCAGTTTTGTGGTACAATTCTACTTTTTCCAAATGTACCACGAAAAAAATCGGTTTATTCAAATCGCCGCACGCGACTTTTCCCGTCTTTTCTAACTCCGCGCAAACGGGGCATCAACGGAGTACACCCGCACCCGTAACCCTTTCAATTTTGCTACATCTTGACAATCTTGCGAATTTTTTAGCGATTTGTCGCTTGAAAGCAGTTTGGTTGCCAATGAATATGGTCCAGATGATGTTATGGTATATTGATATATGTTACGACCAAAGAAAGTTACTTAATAAGTATATTAAATGACAAAATAAATCGGTAAAATTGTATTTTCCATGGGGCCGGGCTGTGCATTCGTCGATTCGAATCTCGATCATATTCGATATTTCGGAATCAAGTTGAAACTGAAAGCGTTTGTTCACCAGAAGGGAAATAAGATTAGTTTAGTAAACAAGATCATTTAGATCCCTTTGTGTAAGGAAAATGGTACATAGTCGATGATCATATTCAAGTTGTCCCAACAACGTTCAACACAGAAATGACAGCAATCGTGTTTCCTGTACAATTTAAATGAAAGGCACGGGCGCTGCTGAAAACACACCCTTTTTTAGCCAATCACAACGATTATTTACGCAAACAAATTACCAGAGTACTCCGTGCAAAGAAATCGAGTACGCTCAATAAGAATTACACCACGAAATGTTTTCTCACCTGACACCGAAAAAGCGCTGTATTTCGTTGACTATTCAGTCGAATTATGACCAAAAACTTTCAGTCGTATTACAAAAGAAATAAATACACGGTGTATCGGTGTGTATGGTCAAGTTGTACCACCAAAAACTGATTGTAGGACTCCGCTACGCGTCGTCCTACAATAATTTGTTTGTGGTACAACTTGACCATACACACCTCTACACCGTGTATTTATTTCTTAAATATTATGGAACTAGAATGTATCCGATGGGGTTTATGTTATAGGGAGAGTCTTTTCTGTTTTCTGTTTTCTGATTTTTTTTGGGTAAATTAGTTAAAATTATGATTATTTTTAAGTAAAAAATGTCTGAAAAATTTCCATGACTTTGTCAGTTTTATGGATACAGCTGCCAACATGCACCACCATAAGTTTAAATTCATCCCCCAATAATCATGTACTAGACCAGAATTAAGAAATAAAGTAAAACTTAACCCTACCCCAAGATAGCTTTCTTAATGCTTTAAATGTTATGCTTTATGCTCCTGAACTTGAAAGATCATTCCGACTAGTTGATATAATTCATACCATATATTGCAATAGTACTGCTCACGGTTTATGCAATCTCAGCTTCACTGTCACTGTCAATTTCATCAAATGTGATGATATCAGTCAATAGCAACATGTTCAGGGAAGAATGGTTCAAACAGCACAGGTTGCCTATTGGCCGTCCATCTATGAAAAGCTACATCGGGAGTGGTTTATTTGGCAACGGCTGCAAGTCTCCACTGTTTTGCTATCATGTTGGCTCGTTTTGACTATAGAATTAACGATTCCTCATATATCAGAAATATAAAGTACTTTCTGTTGATTCTCGAACTACTGCTGGAACATTATCCACCTAGCTTGATTCATTTTTATCGAACGTTGATCATATAAGGCACATGATAACTCTTCGAGTATAGTAATCGTGTCACTGTCCAAAACCCAATTCATTCCCGAATAAGCCATGACTTCCAATTATTTTAATCGTATTTCCAGCAACTTCAAGAAAAGTATTTTTCCTTTTTGGAAGGTACTCATTACCCGTGAAAGAATGGAACCCAATAAGTGCAGTTTTCTGTATATTTGACATCTCGATATCACCGATTTGAATCACCTGCCCATTAGCATCAAATTTGATCAACTATTGTCAGGGGGTTTAACGTTTCCTCCATTGTGCATAAACGCCATCAAGATGGAGAACTCTCTGACATGACCTCTATATTGATTAATATGTTCTAGAGTTATTGTGGAAAGCCACACAGATTACACAAGTGCACATAACCCACTAACATACAGTCACTCCATATGTACACATAAAGACCAAACAAATGACAAGTTAGTCACTCAATCTATACATATGATCATATAGTCACTCACTGTATACCCATGCACCACTTTCATGGTCATAAGTCAATCCTTGTATACATATGCATCTCACCGTTGGTCATACGGTCACCCCCCGTATACATATTCGCAACACCTATGGCCAAATAGCTATTCAATATATACATATACACCCCATCCATGACTATAGAGTCACTCCAGGTACAAATATGCATCTTGTCAATGGCCATATCGCCACTCGCTTTATACACGTACCCCGCACCCATAACCATATACATGTATGGCCACACTGGTGTATATCCGTACACCACACACATGCCATACAGCCATGAATCACCATACAGGCACACCAGGTGATGATCATTCATGATCATACAGTCAATCATTGTATACCTATTCACCTCACCATTGGTCATGCGTCACGACCTATATGCATGTTCGCCAAACCCATGGTATATACTGGAGTATGTATACAGTGGGTGACTGTATATACTGTATGATCATGAATGATCATCACCTGGTGTGCCTGTATGATCATGAAAGTGGTGCATAGGTATATAAGGTGTGACTATATGGGTCATCTGTAGTTCACCAAACCCATGGCAAAATACCCACGCAAGATATAAATATACGTATATACTGCATGGTCATATCATTCATGATCATACAGTCACTCATTGTACCCTTTACCCAACAAAACGGCCCAAAACGCCCAAATAAAGCTTCAACAGCCAAAAATATCTTCGGTCTGTCTCAATAACACCATACAAATATGGACATCATTGGAACCGATTCATTGACCACATTGTGATGGTTACAGTTATGCCCTGTGCCAATGCATTCTCTTATATATACGAGTCGACCATGGGTCGCCTCGCATATATAAGAGAATGCATTGGCCTAAACAAAATCTCTTTTTTAACACTTTTTACCATTGTTTCTTACATTCGTTAACAATTTTATAATTTGTTCTTACATTTTTTAACAATTTTTATAATATTTTTCTACATTCTTTGACAATTTTATCATTTTTAATATGCGTTAAGCCAATGAATTCTCTTATATATGCGAGGCGACATATGGTCGACTCGCATATATATGAGAATGCATTGGCACTGGGTCGTTCACCTCATACTCCAGTTTATACCATGGATTTGGCGAACATGCATAGAGGGCGTGACGCATGACCAATGGTGAGGTGTATAGGTATACAAGGATTGACCGTATGATCATGAATGATCATCACCTGGTGTGCCTGCATGTTGATTCATGACTGTATGACATTTGTGGCGTGTACGGATATACACCAGTGTGATATAAACCACAGCAATGCCCATACAGCTACATTGGGTACACCTGTACTGGTACCCATAACCATATAAGGATTGTTAGGCATTTGTGGGGTGAACGGATATACCTTACGTTGAGTCATATGGGCATTGCTGTGGTTTATGTAAATAATGTGGTTTATGTAATACATGATATACACATATATACATATACATATATATATAAACGTTAGTTACATAAACCACAGCAATGCCCGTACAGCTACATTGGGTACACCTGTACTGGGTACCCATAACCATATAACCATAGTCACTCCCTGTATAACTATGCTCCTACACCTGACCCATGACAATATAGTCACACCCTGTATACATATGCACCACTTTCATGATCATTCAGTCACCCCCAGTATACCTGTTCACCTCACCATTGGCCATACAGTCACTCCCTCAAGACTTATTCACCTCACTAATGGCCATACATTCACTCACTGTATACCTTTTTGCCACACCAATAGTCATATAGCCACTCGTTATATACTTCTACATATGACCACACACACGTTCGTCCATGACCATCCAACATACTCAATGTACACATATGCACATAGTGAATGTGCTGTCATTCCATGCACACCTATACACGTTACACATAGCTGCACATATATTTATCCATTCACACCAACCATGATCATACAGTCAACACATGTATACATATACACCCACCTGTGACAATACAGCCACACAAGTTGCACATGTACACCCACCAATGACTATACATGACCATACAGTCACCCAATATATACACAAACACACATATGACCATGTAGCTACTCTCGTTATTTACATAAACCACAGCAATGCCCATACAACTACACTGGGTACACCTGTACTGCGTACCCATAACCATATAACAATAGTTACTCCATGTATAACTATTCACCTCACACATGACCATATACTCACTCCTTGTATACCCATACATCTCACCATGGCCACCCCATTCAAGAACATATAGTTAAACATGTATACATCATGCATGACCATACAATAACTACCTTTATACACACTCACCTCACCATACGATAACTCTCTGGTTACCATCTTGACCTGCGAGCTGTATCAAGTTGATCATTGTTGTGTATCCCAATAGGCCAGAGTAGCCACATATTATGATTCATTTCAGTTCCATTTAAAAGTTCTGCCCATTCATTAAAAACAAATATAGCCAGTATCCCAAAAGATGTTCTCAGCAAAATTCCAAAATGCAACATTAAAATTAATTTGTTATGCCCCATAAGGAAATAGGACAACCAGAATAGAAAATTTAGTTGTCAGTTGATTAGCTAACATGTATAATAACCAAGTGAGTCACAATTTGCTACATTTTCGGAACAGCAAAGAATAATGTTCGTGATATATGTAAAATA
Source organism: Siphonodentalium dalli (assembly GCA_032622095.1). Classification (NCBI taxonomy): domain Eukaryota; kingdom Metazoa; phylum Mollusca; class Scaphopoda; order Gadilida; family Siphonodentaliidae; genus Siphonodentalium; species Siphonodentalium dalli. Next base: position 297,060,041 of record CP136064.1, read on the forward strand.
GGTTGCCATTTTGGAAGCCATTTTGAGTAGTTTGGTTTATAAACACATTAGTGTGACACATTTAATGTAGATAAAAACAATAAACTTTCATACTAAAAATACTTTTTCCCCCATATTGATGTCAAGTTTGTGAGAGAAACATCCAATATTCCAAGTAATGTCAGTGGTGACAAATTAAGTCAAAATTAATCAAGGACGAGGAGCATCAGACATGTTAGTGTTCAATGTAGAGAATGCAGAATAGCCAATTTTATATACCAACCACAACGTGTAAGCGATTGCGGGGCAATCTGGGGCAATATCTACCATTTTCCATATTATGGCAGCCAAATATACAGAAGAATGGAGTTATTGGGTTCCAATTCTTCACAGGTAATAATTACCTTTCATCGTTTTTCCGAAAAGAAAACAAACTCGTCTGAAAGTTGCTGGAAAGATGATTAAAATATATGGAAGTCTGCCTTATTTAGGAACGAATTAGGTTTTGCACAGTGACACGCTTAATACAATCGAGAAGTTAACATGCCATTGTGCCTTATACATATATGATCAACGTTCGAGAAAAGTGAATTAAGCTAGGTGGGTAATGTTCCAGCAGAAGGTATTTTATCTTTTTGCACTTTCACCATGTGAGGAATCTTTAATTATACACTCAAAACGAGCCCACATGATATCAAAACAGTGGAGACTAGCAACTGTTGCCAAATCAACCAATGTAGCACTTCGTGGATGGACGGCCTATATAGGCAACCTCAGTTGTTTGAACAATTCTTCCCTGAATATGTTACATAGAAATTATATCGACTGATACCATCACATTTGATGAAATTGACAGTGACAGTGAAGATGAGATTGCATAAACCGTGGGCAGTACTATTGCAATATATGGTATGAATTATATCCACTAGTCTGAATGACCTTTCGCGTTGAGTAGCATATAGCATAATTTAAAGCATTAAGAACACTATCTTGGGGTAGAGTTAGGTTTAGCTTTATTTCTTATTTCTGGTCTGGTAGGCCTACATGATTATAGAATTTCATGGCTGGTATTGGGGATAAATTTATGCTTATTATGGTGCATGTTTTTTGCAGCTGTATCCATAAAACTGACAGTCATGGGAATTTTCAGAATGTTTTCACTTAAAAATAATGAACATTTTACCTAATTTACCGCAAAACAAATCAAATATTTAAACAAAATAGACTCTCCCATAACATAAACCTCCTCGGAAACATGAACTACATAAGACTCTGAATTGGTTAAAAAAAAACGGAACCAAAACGAGCTATTCTGACTTGACAGGTATTTTGTTAACAAAAAATACAATTATAAAAACTAAAAATAGAAATGACTCGAGTATATATACGCCCATGTTTATAAAGCAGCGTAATAATGCACATTTTCCCGTATATATGTATATCGATATATCGATTCATAAACCGTTGACTCGAGTTTATATACGCCCGGAAACATTGTGTCAGCCGGGCTGCTGAACCTCCCAAACGCTTGGTGTTCGAAACAAAATTGCAGACCCCCCCTCCCCTCCGAATCACTAAGAATTTTCGAGTACTATAAACATGTATTGAAAGCTACATGTTCAAGTTAAGGAGCGTCTTTGTATTGGGTGCCCGATATCAATATTCAATTTTCACACCCTTAAACCTGTTCAAATACCCACCTCTGATAACCAGGGACGTGGTAAAGCCTGGTCTGTCACCTAACTCTACCCACTCACTGTCACCTAACCCTACCCCCTCACTGTCACCTAGCCCTACCCCCTCACTGTGAGAATGTCACAAAACCATACCCCCTGACTGTGAGAATGTTTTATCAGCTAGAAATGTCATGAACAGGGACATGGCGATATGGGTTTAGGGGTGTTGGGAACTCGACGCCTGGAACGTAAAACTGTTCACGATAGGGAGGGGCGAGTCACAACCAAACCCCTACGAAGTGTCCACATTGAGTGATACTCGCGGGATTGTAGCCAGCATCAGAAAATTACATGTACTTACTATAATTAACGATATATCGCCTCTTTAGAAACGATTCCATCGCTATGTGGAATTCATATTGCATAGGCATGTTGTGTTTAGGTCCAAGAGAATGCACATTGAAATTATAGGATGGATACCCCATGGCCAATGAGAGATCGGATAAGTTTGAAACTATAGGATGACCACACCACATATATAACTGAGATAATTAGCATGTCCCTGCTTTAGTATGATGGACACCCTCTACTAAACAGAGCCACCGTAGCCACCTCCCTGCTTCGATATGTTATGATAAGAGGCGCGTTTGAAATCATAGGTTGGTCACAATATATATAAAATATAGTACCACCAAATACCATTTTGTTTTCACAAATAGAATGGTTATAATTTGTGAAAACAAAGATACCAAATAAGTACTCGATATTACGGTGTCTGGTTTAGGACATTGGGAATTTTTTTTTTATTTCGTGGCCACGAAATACTAATTCGTGGCCACGAAATAACTAATTCGTGGCCACGAAATAAATAATTCGTGGCCACGAAATAACTGATTGACCTGATTGCATATATCCAGATACCTTTATGGCGACAGGTTACACTTGCACCAGGTGCAATGCGTACGATCGCAGAGAAGCTACTATAAACGCATTATGGCGTGGGACCCGGGCTCTATGGGGATATGAACGTCCGATATAACCTAGTCCAGAGAGAACGGGGAACCACGGGTGATGTGGCTCCAAGACAAACTGAATATTCATTAGTTTTTACCACAATGAGTCGAATGGGAATGACATTTCTCTCGGCCTATTGACCGATTTAAGTCAAATAAGGGGTTTTGTAGGGTGGCCCCAAAACAAACTTATAAATATTCACCCCTTTCAAGCATACCCGATCCAAAATGGTCGCCACTCAGAAGGGGTCAAATAGGGTACACATTATTTCTCGGCCACTTGACCGATATAGATCAAAGGGTGTTGTACGGTGGCTCGCAAAGCAAACTAAATTTTCACATCTTCTGCCCACCTCGAGCAAAAATGATAACTAATCAGAGGGGTCCATATATAGTACCCATGAAATCCCCCCCATGTTAGGTCAAACAAAGAGTGTTGTAGGGTGACCCCTGAGACAAACTAAATATTCACCCGCTTTCACCCTCTGCGATCCAAAATGGCCACCACCCTGGACGGCGGCAACTTTGGATGGGTCGGTGAAAGGGGTGATTACTTAATTTGATTTACGGGCCACCCTACAACACCCTTTATCTCATATCGCCGTGGCTCATGCCAAGATGGTGGACTACAACTAGATCATCTCTATCCGCTTCCATTACAACAATGACTGACGGTCGTATATCACGATTAGTTATTACGTGGCCACGAATTAGTTATTTCGTTGCCACGAATTAGTATTTCGCGGCCACGAAATAAACAAAAAATTCCCAATGTCCTAAACCAGCCACCGTACGATATGACGATGATTTGTATTCACCATTTATTTTCATCTCAGTTTTTCAGCAAAGACAAGGTTTCAGATACAATCACAACATTGGATCCTAGTTTCCATGATATAATAGGACAGTCCCACAAGGGAGGTACTAGGTCTTACCTCGACGCAAAGATTATCAACATCATGTATTCGTGTAATGGTAAGTGTTAACTGAATCATCGTTTGAACCAGACATGGCCCATTTGACACTAAAAACGTATTAATCAATTTCAATCAATTTATTGGTAGATACCCGTCTTCGTTTTGACACATAGAGTGGAAAATATACAATGTTGAATTTCAAAATATTTTGAATTGTGCATGCGTGCAGTGCATTATATGAATAAATATACGACAATATAATATGTGATATGTGGTCAGTAATCAGTGGGTTTGGGTCGGTTTTTGGTAGTTTTTGGTGTGCCTCAGGAGATCCTCGTTAAGCGATCGTTTGTTACCGCTATTAAATAGGTCGGTTAGCTTCAATGTATTGGGACTTTTATAGTAATATTTCTTTATATATCTTGATCTCAGCTCTTTCAAGTTTGGGCATACTAATATAAAATGAAATTCATCTCCGATTCCCTCTCCACATAACGAGCATAATCTTTCGCAATATGGTGTGTTTGACCAGGAACCAGTCTCCACCGGCAACCGGTGGTTTCTGGACCTGAACCTCACTAATGACATTACAATATTGTTTTTGTCAATACCGAGGAATTTAGGACGGGTGGACTCTTCTCTAATACACCTATAAAAGGCTAATTTATTTGTACGCATGAGTAATTTTGTAGTAGGGGCAATACATACAGTATAGTAGTCGATAAATACCCGACATACCAATATACTTACCTGATATATACTCGGAAACAATATACCAATATCACTTCCAGCTGTTTCCGTTTCTCGCACACACTGAGACAAACGCTTTTATGTAATAACACATCACAAACGCACTAACAATTGACGATCTTTATATATTTGATGAAAATGAGGGAACTTCTGCCAATCAGTTCGGCTTCAAGAAAAAAACACTCGACTGACACGTGTATATTCGAACTTAAAGAAACATTACGGTACTGTCGTTCAAGAAACACTCTAGTGTTCGTATGTGTTCTCGACGCTAGTACGGCTTTCTATCGGGTCTATAGTGTTCATATGTTTTCTCGACGCTAGCATGGCTTTATATCGGGTCTCTATTATTCGTATGTTTTCTCGACGCTAGCACGGCTTTATATCGGGTCTCTATTGTTCGTATGTTTTCTCGACGCTAGCACGGCTTTCTATCGGGTCAATCACGACACACTTATGGCCACCTTTGATCTTTGAGAGTAGTGGGCTGTCAATGATAACTATTCGTTTGCTACAAAACTAGTTTGGAGAGCAGACATTTATGGCACGCTGGTTGACAATATATCATCATGTTTTCATTCGACGCATGGCGTGGGGAAGGCAGTTTACTCAGCTCTCGTTTATTTAACGTGTATATAATTACAATACTTTCGCTTTGACTAAAATGCGTGCATTTGATTGGCCAATGGCCTTATATACGCTTGGTAGCGACAATATATATCAGTCGAGGGAAGTGTCGTTTCCCGCATCGCTGGGGGTAGTGATACTTTTAAAAGTTCGCAAACCAAGTCGAATATCCATGGGGCGAATTTACCCGGAATTTTATTTAGTCCACCAATCAAATCGCAAGAAATCATTTCCGTTTCTAGTGGTAACGCAAGACGCCAAATCTCAGCGAAAAATTATCGCCGATTAATCAGCAAAATAGTACATTAATTTATTTGGATATAAAGGAATGTATCACATAACTATTCCATCATTAGTATTAGCATTTATCCAGCTTCGTGCCAATACTAATATGGATATGGCAGTGGTCATGAGAGCATAGAATGCACCTTTGTAGCGATTGTTTACTTTTCGAGTCACCGGAGACCACAAATTCGGTGGGGAAGTTTGGGAACACCGATTCGGAATTGCAATCGAATCGGATTGTCTTTATGCCAATAGATGTTCTAGAATCGTTTTAAATAAGTGAAATTTACACCAGCAAGTACAGTTTAACAGTTTATTTGTGTGGTGTCTTGCTTTTGTGTAGTTGGGATGTCGGAAACAGCGATCGAATTGTGTGTGTTCATCTCGAACTTCCGGTCGGTCGCCCAATTTATTCTCGACCCGATTTCCCATTTCGGTTAAAATAGCAGCTGAGTCCAGACACAAATATCACTTGGGTAGTTTTACTATTTTAGTGTTTTTAATATAGTTTCTTTAAAAAGAACTTGTTTAATCACCAACTAATATGCGGATTGTCATAATTATAAGCAATCAACGTCGTTTTCGATGCATCTGTCGGCGTATGGAAGTGTCGGATGCCGACATTATACGCCGACAGAAGCATCGAAAACGAAGTTGATTGCATATATATAGACTATCTCAGTACGCATGTCGATGATGTAAATGTTTATTTAACGTGTATATAGACTGTCTCAGTACGCGTCTCAATGATGTAAATGTTTATTTAACGTGTATATAGACTGTCTCAGTACGCGTGTCAATGATGTAAATGTTTATTTAACGTGTATATAGACTGTATCAGTACGCGTCTCAATGATGTAAATGTGTATTTAACGTGTATACAGACTGTCTCAGTACGCGTCTCAATGATGTAAATGTTTATTTAACGTGTATATAGACTGTCTCAGTACGCGTCTCAATGATGTAAATGTTTATTTAACGTGTATATAGACTGTCTCAGTACGCGTGTCAATGATGTAAATGTTTATTTAACGTGTATATAGACTGTCTCAGTACGCGTCTCAATGATGTAAATGTTTATTTAACGTGTATATAGACTGTCTCAGTACGCGTCTCAATGATGTAAATGTTTATTTAACGTGTATATAGACTGTCTCAGTACGCGTCTCAATGATGTAAATGTTTATTTAACGTGTATATAGACTGTCTCAGTACGCGTCTCAGTGATGTAAATGTTTATTTAACGTGTATATATACTGTCTTAGTACGCATCTCAATGATGTAAATGTTTATTTAACGTGTATATAGACTGTCTCAGTACGCGTCTCAATGATGTAAATGTTTATTTAACGTGTATATAGACTGTCTCAGTGCGCGTCTCAATGATGTTAATGTTTATTTAACGTGTATATAGACTGTCTCAGTACGCGTCTCAATGATGTAAATGTTTATTTAACGTGTATATAGACTGTCCCAGTACGCGTCGCAATGATGTAAATGTTGGGTGTTCTTGTTCGACATATGTACCAATACGGGTATATAACGTTAATAACAATCAAGATAGTTTGATTATTTATTAGAATATAGTTCATAGGAATATCTTCTTCGTCGTAGGTCTTCTCCTAGATTGGTTCGTCTTCCAGTCGTCTGCTCGGGTTGGGGTCTTCTTGTCGTCTACGTGATTCTTGGGCTGCTCACGTCTTCATAAGTTGAGGGTGTCTTCCTGTCGTCTGCGGGCTTGATATCCAGTTGAGTTCGTCGTCCTGTCGTCTGCTTCGCTTCTTCGTTGATGCATCGGGGTTGCGTTGTTAGGAATACAAGAGTATAATGTTTACCTAGTATTCCTATCCATGTTTCCGGCTGGAGATCCTAGCTGTCTTCTTAGCATGTCCGCGTCGGTCGTACGGGACCCAGTGTCGACGGGAGGAAGTCCCAGAACTTGATGATTTCTCTATGAAAATCCGGGTATCTTTATAGGTCTTCTTGTCGTGTCCTGCCTGAAGCATTTTACACGGCTCATCAGACGGGGCGTTCCTGGGTTGATCAAGCGAACGTCATTCTTCTGTGTCGCCTTTGGTTCTCCTCTGGTCAGCTCGTTGCGTTAAGTTCCAATGGACATCTTCTCGGTAATACCTGGTACAGCTAATCCGTAAATTGCTCGGATAACCGTCCGTCTTGTGAAATCTTCATGCTGCATTAGCTCTCCACGGGCGGTCCAAGCTTGTTGTTTGCATGTTCATACTTCGTATCTCGATATAGTTAACAGGGGTGCCGATATATATGGTAAATCAGACAGCCACTTCTTGGGCTGAAGGTTCTGCCCTGGGTGTGTCTTGGAACACATAGTAGTGTTTTATGTTTTTTTTATTTCAGAGCTATTGTGCCTTTCTCGACACATTGCAGATGTGACACATATTCAGTGAATATGCACTTTGTGTCATATTGGTGTAAACAATTCCTCCTAAAACCCATATATCATTCAAACCTGCCACCTTCGTCGGGGGGACGTTTTTGTCAGCGACCTTTTATTATATATTGATGTCCATCTACGAACCATAATGCTCATGTTTATGTTGTTTCGGTTATGATTTCATTTCAGCCGACTGCCCGTACGACCCATGCAGAACCACGGAATACCAGGGAGCGGATTGTAGATGTTATTGTCGTGGAGCGACACCATCCGATATTGAACGATGTCCTGACAGTTCTGGTTTGTTAAATATTTATTTACAGTTATACATATTTAAAAAAAAACTCACTGATTTATAAACTAGCAAATATCTGGTAAATAATACGTGTTGTTTGCTTGTTGATCCTCCTTCGCAGCCGTTAATTTGTTAAATGATAGGAATGTATCTGTGATTGACCCTTATATACAGTTGCACGTGGTGACAAGTTGGTTCCAAATTCAGAAATTCAGCAACATATATCCTTAGTTGGATGGTTATCTTTCTTATTCACAACCTTACGCGATACATATCAGTTTGTCATATACGATGTAATCACTGTAATTCTAAATTTGACCCTGTGCCAATGCATTCTCTTATATATGCGAGTCGACCATAGCTCGACTCGCATATATATGATAATGCATTGGCACAGGGTATTTGGAATGGTGACACCCTATTTTTCAATGGAATCAGATTTGAAGTTGGGACTAATAACTATTAAACGTTATTAATTATAAGCGCCGTTATCGTCAGTGTTGGCTTGAGCACACATGGACTAACTATCATTTCTGATATGTCACAGTAATAAGTAAAAATATTCAAATAATTCCATAACTACCAAAATAAACGTTAGCGAAATAAACGAATAATTTCAGACAATTTGCAGAGAAACGCTCAGTATTAGCTTCAATTTCGAAGTTGATAAGGCACTCGTTGTTTTAGCTTGATATATGAAGACGGTTGACTATTGCATGATTATCGACTGTTAGATAACTGCCGCAACCTACCGCACATGCGTTCGTTCGGTTTGTACCGCTTTCCGCGTTCGGATTTCGGAGGTAAAATTAATGTATTCGTTCACTTGTGGACTATAAATGCCGTCCGATGTTCGGAATATATAGTTTCCTGTTTATAGAGGTAATTGTTAGTAAGAATGCACTTGGGTGAATTCGGGACGGGAAAATTTGTTCGATATGGAGATGGATTGGGTGTATAGATGGTCCGGTTTGGGGAGGTTTTACTGTAGATAAAACTAACAACAAGGGCCGGACCGTTCCATGCTAAGCATCATATTATGTTACCGAACCCGTAGATTCTAAATAAACCGAAAACTGACATTTTAGAGCATGAGTTTAATATTTTCCAACCTTAGACATTCCCGCCAATGAACCAATGTATAACAACAATGCATATGTAAAACAACCTATTCCTTTTTCAGACAGCGAGAGCGATGAAAGTGAAGATGAAGGAAGCGACTAGAGAGGAATTCTACCAACAGTCGCATGTGACACCCCCATGAACAACAACACTCTGGACTAATTTCGCATGTAACACCCCATGAACAACAACACTCTGGGCTAATTTCGCCTGTGACACACCCTATGAACAACAACACTCTGGACTAATTTTAGTGTCACAATAAAATTATAAGCAAGCAACATCTCAATGCTCACTCAATGTCCATTGCTGGAAACCTGTTTAAAATCATTTAAATCCATTGAAAGATCCCAAATATTTTTCACGTGATACGCCGATAGACATATTTGTACTATACCAAACAAACATTTCCTACAAGAAGTGCATGATCATGGATTCACGATCATGGATTAGACTGATAAGAACTGCAAACAATGGTTCATTGAAATAAGAATGGATTCATTATGGAAATTAGAAAAAAATGGCACATCGTGTTGGCATTCAAATGATTCTAAGTTACAGCCGCTACCCAATGCCAATTCAAACATCCTGGTTATTATAGCGACATTCGTTTCCAATATTTGAGAAGTACAATTTGACAACACACGCCAATCCCAGTCGATTTCACTAACCATAACGCGGTCTCCAACGATGGCGCAAATAAAAAAACAAACAAATGGAAACGTTGGTGATTGATGCAGAATTACATATGATCAGTACGATTTACTATAACTACATCCGTGATAATCATGCAGTAGTATACGTGACCTTATTTACGTGTTCATTGTATTAATATATTATGTACATATACACTCAGGGATGTGGCTAGAGGGTCTCCGTTGGGGGGTGTCCACCTTTGGAAATTCCAGCTGCACCCCCCCCCCCCCCCCACTTGAGTCGGAATCACACCAACACAACTTTTTGCATAATTCCATTTGCACCCCCCCCCCCCCCTTGATGCAAAATCACAGACCAAGCACAAGTTGTGCATAATTCCATTTCCACCCCCCCCCCCTTGAATCAGAATCACAGACCAACACAAGTTTTGCATAATTCCATTTGCACCCCCTTGCACATCAGTCCTCAGGCCTAACATCCTATGTATTCATAAACTATGCTGTTCTATATGCCCGGTATAAGAAAATTCAGATACTTTAACCTGAGAATTGCATAAATCCTAACATCTAGTAGCCTACTCCAGACAAATGCACACGGCTACGGGTAAGACACGAGGACATTGTGTTCGTCCATGTTTGTTCAGCCCGGCGTGAGAAAATTTGGAAAACTATACAAGAAAATCGCAAATCCTAGCATCTAGACTGGCCTCAACTGAAGCTTCCATAGTGTTGGAAATTTCAAACCTCATACTCCCTCTTGGAAATTTCCAACCTGTCACCCCCCCTAAGGTTGGAAAATTTCCAACTGATGACCATTTCAGTCCAAAATTTGGAAAAAAAATAGGTAAATTTGCAAATATTGGTCCAAAAAACAATTAATTCCCCCCAATAAATTGTTTGAAAATCAAACGACAAGAACATTTTCAACCCATTGTTGGTGTGAAATGAAATTTCCAACTGTTGAAAATTTTGACGAAAGTTGGGGGGGGGGGTGAGACACCCCACACCCCCCTCTAGTCACATCCCTGTATACACTGCACATCTATATCTATATTTGCGAATGTCTGTCTGTCTGTATTCTATAGAAATTCACAGGGGACCATCTAGATGATACCAAAGGGGTCTACTAGGGTAACTTTTAACGAGAAAGATATTGGTGGGAGTTTCATTTTCTAAAGTGACGCAGTTGTTGTCAGGGGCAGAAAGTGGAGAGGGGCAGAATTTTTTGTTGTCGCCGATTGCCACGAAACTTACATATAATCATCCCCATGATATGAAGAATCTAATGGTGTGGTTCAAACGTGGCGTCGTTCGAGTCAGGGATGCACGGAAGGGTAGAGGGGCACCAAAATTGATCAAACTAATTTTAGCACCGATTTCCAACAAATTGATATATATTCTTCTTCATGATACAAGAAATCTAATTGTGTGATTTAACAACACCAAATTGTTGTCGTTGGATGAGAGATGGGGGGGGGGGGCACTAAATTTGATAAGAATGGGCTTAGTCGCCGATTGCCACCACACTTATACAAAATCATCCCCATGGTATGAGGAGTCTAATGGTGTGGCTTAAAGCTGTCAAATGTGGCCTCATTCGAGTCAGGGGTGCACTGAAAGGGAGAGGAGCACAAAAATTGATACACAATATTTTAGCGCCAATTTCCACCAAATTGATACATGTTCTTATCCATGATACGAGGAATCTAATCGTGTGATTTAAAGACGCCATATTGGTGCTGTTTGGGTGGGTGATGGGGAGGGGAGGGGTACTCACCAAATTTGATAAAAATTTGTTTAGTCGCCGATTAGCACCAAACTTATAAATAATTATCTCCATGATATCATAAGTGTAATTGTGTGGTTTAATGATGTTACAAGTGTGGTCATTTGAGTAAGTGGTGTATAGAGGTGAGAGGGACACAAAACATAATAACAATATCTTTAGCGCCGATTTCCACCAGATTGATACATATTCTTCTCCGTGATACGAGGAATCTTATCGTGTGGTATAGATACACCAACTTGGTGCCCTCTGAGTGAGAGATATGGGGACCTTGAATTTGTATACTTGCCAATTTTCACCAATTTTATATATATGCATCTCTAATCTCTAATGAGTCTAAGTGTGTAGTTTAAACGGTGCCAAAAATGCACCGCTTGAGTCCAACATAGGGACGGGAGGGTCACCAAAACTGCTAACAAATAATTTTAGTACCAATTACCATCAAATTCAGACACGTTCTTCTCAAATGATGCGAGAAATCAAATCGTGTTGTCTGTCTTTCTGTCTGTCTGCATGCGTTCTGTATATAACTTCACGGTGTGCAATCGAGATGGCACCAATGCGTTCTAAGAGGGGTAACTGTTTACTAGGAAGATAATGGTGCGGGTTAATATTTTTTAAAGTGACGCTGTTGGTTTTAGGGGAAGAAAAGGGGGAGTTCGGCAAAATTAAAAACATATGGTGAAATTAGTTTGTCGTCGATTTCCAACAAATCACCTCAGCGATATGGCGATGTTCGAGTCAGCGTTGCAGGGAGGCATCAACAATTGATTTAATAAACTATTTTTTGCGCAGATTTCCACCAAATTGACATATCATCCTTCTCTATGATACGAGGAATATAATCGTGTGATTTAAAGACGCCAAAATTCCTGCCGTCTGGGTGAGAGATGTGGGGGGGGGGGTCATAACTATTCTAAGAATTTGTTTAGTTGCTGATTACCACCAAACCTATATATAATCATCTCCAGTATATCATGCATCCATGAGTCTAATGGACGTGGTTTAAATATGTCAAAAGTGGCGCCGTAAAAGTCATGCATGAGGATGGCAGTTGCACCAAAGCTGATACAAATATATTTAGCACTAATTTCCACCAAATTGATACACGTTCTTCTTTAATGATACGATGAATTAAATCACATTTGGTGTCGTTTGGGTCACGGGTGGCGAGAGGATATACACTATCATTGATAAGATTGCTATTCGCCGATATCCACCTATAAGTTATATATAGTCACCCAGCCCATCTCCATATTATTGTAAGGAGTTTGGGCGTTCAAATTTCACAATCTCGACAAATGGTGACCCAATTAAGTTACTTGAACAATTATATCTTCTCATCTGTCATATTTATATGGGGATGGCAATCAGGGCATTCACATAATGAGCTAGCATAAAGAGATACATAGAAGAAGAGATACACATATTCTTGCAAACTGAGAGACCTCGAACCGTCAGAGGATTGCATATAGATTATAACACAATTGAGTCGGTTCCATTCAATACAGTTTCCACAAAAAAGTTACAATTTGTCAAGAGATATGGAAATGTATCGAAGGCCTTTCAATAGTTGTCACAGTGTGCAGTCAAATATATTTTCTTCTGATATAAAAGAAAACGCAGTCAGTAGCACATGACTTTTCATGATCCTCCAATACTGACATCTGCATCTGCTAAGGGTATGTATGCACGATACAGCGGAATTTTTAGAACAGACTCAATGACTGACATTCACAACTCAAACTCTCGCTCTGTCTCTGGCACATGTAGCTGATATACATGCGCAGCAACATTTATTTTAAACTGAGAATATTTTGCCAATATATAGCACCATGAACAGAGGAGCACCTGGAACTTTCTTTAAAACATCTGTATCTTCGTGGATATATGATAGTCTGGTGACCTCAAGAACTTAGTCCAACCCACTATAATGATTGATACATCTCTATAAACCCCACGTGTCGTCTTTTATTTCTGCGAACTAATGTGATTATGATGTACATGTATCATATTATAACGTCTGAAGTATACGCAGCTGTAAATAAATAAATACTTCATTATTGGTGGAACGGATTAATCGCGATAAACAAAATGACAATCGACAAGGTGAGCCACTACTTATATTCCACGACTGTAGGAATCGTGTTTTGTGATGCTATTTGAATATACAATTTATGAGAATACGTGTAACACTTTAACGTGGGCAACGCCGAGTAACCCTGCTGGTACTATAATTAATATTCAGGTGCTAGTAATTAAACAATCATATTAATTGCACCACCTCGAAATGACTAACATCGAATAAAGACTATGATCACCACCCCCCCCCCCCCGGTATGGTGCACGGCATTCAGGGGCAATTATCAGGTGGTATGCTGTATACACATCAAGATGTTATCTGGTACTAGTAATTCACATACCAATATAACTGGCACATTCAGGATTCAGCAAAAACATTTGAAGTATTTTCCAGCCAGCCCAAACAGACACAAGTGACATATTTTGATCTAATTCAGTCTAATATCTCTTGATATGTTGATGTTATGGATAATATTTCAGCAAATGTGAGAAAATTATCATATATTTTAGTATAAAATTAGTAAGTGTGTCATCCATATTTTCTTAATTGGTACATGTACATATAATTCATCCCTTTATGTCAACTGGTATTCAGTATTCATGGGCGGCAGAGGTTGACACCCTCACCAAGATTGACCTTCCAATCACAATTGAATAGACTATGCTGGATGGTGCCACCCTTCCCTACCCAATACCTGAATACCAGTTAGTATAGAAGGGTGAATCATAAGTACCAGTTACAAGTCGGAAAATATTGAATGCATACTTAGTGATTTTTCATTGATATCATTGTTTTCATATATTTGCTGAAGTAGTATCCATAGCTTCGACATACCAATAGATAATAGACTGAATTACATCAAAATATGTCAGTTAGGCTGAAAACTAATAACAAATTTAATTTTGCGCTGCGAATTTTAGCCTTTTAGCTGAATCATGAATATTGGTTGAACTCCACACATGAATCAGTAAAATAGCTGATAAAATATCCCGAAATGTGCAGATGTAGAAAACACTCTGCCAATTCACGACTTTTTGTTTTAATTTTAATGCGCTGTATAAAATATAGTCCCTCAATTAGCATCGTTCTTATTATTAAAAATGCCGATAAAGATGAAAAATTGCCACCTCGAATAGAAATAAATATGCACAACAATTAGTTTCTGGATGTACTACAGTACCTGATGTCTTACAGATGTTTACCACTTACAAATTGCGGTTTTTATTTTACCGTGAACTTGAAGTTGAATTGAAACAATGGAAAATTGTTTACTCAATGAGATGTACTTCACGCCGTGTCTGTCGCGGTTTCATTGTCAAATTATATCAAGACAATGATATTGATGGGGTATAACGGTGTGGTGCTTTGTGTTTTCTGAAAATACATATATACAGGGCGAATGTACAGATTCAAATTTCGACAAAAGCGACTCGCTGGTTTGTTTATATAGCAACGAGCTAGTTACGGAAGTCGGTAGACCTGGCGCCAACTCTATACACCTGCCCCGTAACGTCGCCGGCATGTACTGCGTGAGGGTGACGTCATGGAGAGAAACGGATCAGTGAACGGAGCTGGATTTGGCATGGACGAGATTAGGAATTCAGCTGACGGAAATATTGGCACGTAGGAATATCTAACATTGAAGCGGTGAGCCGGACTATACATTGCGAAACGTTATCGTGAATGATCCCCTGCAAATATGTGATGTTTCCGGGGGTATATTGGTTTAAGTGCATTAGAATCATTTGTAAGTTATGGCGTGGCCAGGGTATATGGGTGGTGCGGATGGGGCGGGACTTGGACAGGGAGGGGTGCTTAATTGGTCAAATTTTACATCAGTTTAAAAAGTTGAAATTTTTCAAGTTTTTAAACTTTTTAACCTTTGTTTTAATTTTTGAAATTTTAGTTCGAATTTTTTTTCTGTGTTCTTTTAACTTACATCCACTGCGAGTGCCGTGTGTCTTTTTAACATTCATCTTCAATGAGTGTCGTGTGTCCCTTTAGAGTGCATTGTGTCCCCTTGATATTCACACACAAACCGAGATTGCATCACGTCCCTTTAACATGCATTAAGCGCATTATCTCCCTTTAATATTCACACACCGAGCTTGCCTCGTGTCAATTTAACATTTACGCGCCGAGATTGCATCACATCCCCTTAACATTCACAAACTGAGATATCGGTCCCAGTTGTACTTCCGGTCATCACGTGATATACATGTAGATAATAAACCGTCCATAGGGAGAGACATCGTTCATACACACGTTAGAAACATAATTCAGGGCGATGCTCACCATCGTTGATCGCGAGCCTATTATCTCCCTTTAATATTCAGGGCGGAAGCTACCCATCGTTCCGCGAGGTCATCACGTGATATACATGTAGATAATACACCGTTCATAGGGAGTGACGTCGTTCATACACACGTTAGAAACATAATTCAGGGCGAGGCTCACCATCGTGCATCGCGAGCTTATTGTCTCCCTTTAATATTCAGGGCGGAAGCTACCCAGCGAGGCCATCACGTGACATACATATAGATAATACACATCGTTCAGCTGAGCCATCACGTAATATACGAACGTATTGGGTGTACGTCCGGGCAATGTACCGCAACAGCCCAAACTGGGGTACTGCGGAACAAATACGTCATGTACTTTTCGTGACATCAGGTTATGCTAAGTAGCCCCCAACTGAGTGCCGCGTGTCACATGCCGAGAGTTCCTTCTTTAACATCGCGAGAGCATTGTCTCTCTTTAATATTCAAGGCGGAAGCTACCCATTGTTCATCGAGGTCATCGCGTAGTATACATAACATAACACCCTTTGACATTCACACATTGCGAGCGCATTGTCTCCCTTTTAATATACACAGACTGAGTGCATTGTGTCCCTTTAATATTCAAGGCTGAAGCTACCCCTCGTTCAGCGAGGTCATCACGTGATATACTTGCAGATAAAACACCGTTCATAATTAGCCCAAACTGGTGTACTGAGGAACAAATAGTTCATGCATGTGACCTCGAATTATGCTAATTAGACCCCAACTGGGGTACTGCAGAACAAGTAGGTCATGTACTTCCGTGACGTCATGAATATGTAAATTAGCCACCAACTGGTTTACTGCAGAACAAGTAGGTCATGTACTTCCGCGACGTCACAACATGCGTGGGTGGCCGTCAAATGGGCCCACAGTCATCAATAGGTATCCCATAGCAGTTGAGCCCAAGCAGAATGGGGTTCCCAGAGGGTGAATTTGGTGTTCCGCCGTGCAGGATAGCAACACTAAATTTACCCTCTGGGGCCCTCATTCTGCAAATGACACACTATTTGCAGGCTTGCCTCCCGGTCATTTTTTTCACCCAAAACGGGACAGACTGATCACTCAGCACCGGAGATGAGTAGTCGACGGCATACGGCAAACCTGGAATCAAAACATGACCGTCAGGTGGAGGAAAAGCACCGGCGCCCAAGATATTCTAGGTTTATAACTTTTAAGGCCAAACAAAATTAATCGATTTTCGATTTGATTTTGAATTTGTCTTGGTTCGCAAAAAGTATGTTATATATAAATACCAAAGTTGTGTAAATAAAAATATATACGGTACTTTGCTTCACTCCCCTCTTTCATTTTGGCCAATGTATGGTATACAATACCAATTAACTTGACAAACGTCGTTCTTCCTTCACTCTATCCCTCTATACCCCCTCCTAGAACAATATTGTTTTCGGATCTATAACATGTTATCCCAGTCTGCTAAATTTACCCAATATAGAATCAGTTCTGATACCAAGGGTAACCTTATTCTGAGGAAAAGACTTAATAAAAGCCTTTCAGGCTTGTTGTCTTATCCCCGTTTTATAACATATGTGTTGTAAAATTATGTTAATTTGTTTGTGTTGTGTGGATTGTTGCGTGTGTTCGAAAATACAATAATGGTTACACTAATTAATGTTCTGATTCTCGGCAGCTGTCTCCATCATAAAAAATACGCGTTTATAACCTTTCCACCATGCATCCCATGTAGCCCATGTAAAGCCCAAATTTGGATTATACAATCTGACGCATCTGTAATTGAGATATAGTACATTTCCAAGGGCACGATGGTGAAATATCCGTCCTCCATTAGGAGAGTTTTAGCATACGAAAGCACGCGGCCCACTGAGAACAATAAGAGAACTCTATCGATATATGTCCTGCCAAGTTCCGTGTAGAGTTCAGTCCCCTGCTACGAATGCGGGACTTACCACTGCCAGCACCTACGCATAATGTGAAGAAGTCGCATTTATTTATTTGAGACTTTTGTATGTCACAATTCATTCTGCATTATTCTGAGAAACTGAACTGTCCATATGCATTTGAAAATTGTCTAGATCAAGCCAGAATGAATTATAACTTACAAAACACTTCTAGAAAATACACATGCCGCAGCGGTCAGACATAGCGTAGCGAGGGGACTGAACTCTGTTTTGCAGCTTCGTGTTTTGATACATCGGGAGTGAAAATAAAATACTCAGGCTGGGAAATGCGGGTTGTAAAAAGTGGAAATAAAAATGCATGCCGGGTAATTTTTCAGGTAACATACATATAAAAACATGGCTGCCATTTAAAAAAAACAAAGTGTCCGAGGAACAACTTTTTGTGGCCTGCCTTTGCTTGGCCTTGATCAGTTTTTGACACATCGAAGCCGTCAACATACCATACTCCGTCTCTTAATAATCACGTGACCTGTGAAGTATACATATTAGTCCAGTGCATTTATGAGAACAAAATACCACACCTGGAACTAATTGCAACAGATTTTTTTTGTTGCTGGAATAAGTACATAAACCCTCCATAAACAACATACTAAAAATCGGCAAAAATCGGAAAAAGGGAAATTGGTGAATTTCGTGAAATAACTTTGGGGAAATTTGGTCAAATCATCAATTTATGGATTTTCATGGATGCATATAAAAACAATCAAATCACAAATCCTACAAATGGTACGTGTATTGTGTCGACCTCAATTTCCTGAACCCAGTACTGAAAACCAGTCCCAGATTCATTACGTATTTTTCGAGTTGTGTGCCTTTAAAAAACGCGAGTTTATCTGATTTCGGCCCATTTTCGGGGCCTCAATATCGAAGAATGAGCCAAAATGCCTTATTTATGATTAATTATTAAATAAACTAGAGCAAACTCTGAAGAGATTTTTCAGTGTTATAGTAATTTCCTCACTAGATTAAACACAAAATATGATTAATATGTGTATCTATAATTAAGAAGAAGATTATATTCTCAAACAAAATGTGTGTTCCATTGTATGGACTTGGCCAATTTTGCCTCTGACACTGAACGTGTGTGATGAAATGCAATATGTGAGGTCATGTAACTCAATAATTTAATACCCATATGCCATGCTTTTCTTATAACCTTTTAAGTATGTTGGATTGAACAAATTGTAAAGGTATTAACAGGACATTATTTAAGAAAATCAACTTATGGCCCTTTGAATACTTAGTTTTAGCTTGTTTCCAAAGATGCTAGTTTGAGGCATTTTTGACCAATCTAAAAGGTTTTGGGCCATAAAAACAAAAAACAATGGGTGTTTTAATGTGCAAAATTATTTGAACTTTCCTCCCACAACACTTTAGTGATAAAAAATTAGCCTTACATTGGTTATGCCATAGTAATTCACTTGATTTCTTTCATTTTTCAGGAAACTGACTCCAAATTTTAACGTTGGTATAGGGGTAGGAAAAATCACAAAATGCAATCTTATCACCAAATTACAGCCATTTCAGACACAATGTTGTTTTCTTCCAGTTTGTGTACATTCCTGTTGCATTTTAAAACTGCTTAATACGTTATCGGACGTTGAGTTAGAATTTTATGGTTATGTTGTATAAAAACAATCTCAAAATAGCCAATTTGACATTTCACTGCCAAATTATGACAAAAAATATTATGGCTCTGTCAATAAACATAAACAAAGGAAATACGAATGATGTATGAAAGAACAATGTAAGCAGAAACTGTTAATATAAAGTTTTCTGCTTCAAGATGCATAATTTTGAAGATTTTGTTGATTTGCTTTCCCCTACCCCATTTTTCTGCCGTTCAAATTTGGAGTATGTTTCCACAATGATGAGTGAAATCCAGTGACATTCATTGGTATAACCATTGAAATGCTATTTTCTCCAAAAACAAATGATTTAAGAGGACATATCACATAATTTTACACAATAAACGTTCGTTAATTTTTCTGAATATGCCTAAAATCCTTTTAAAATTGACAAAAACGTCCCACAATAGCATTTTCGGAAAAGAGGCTAGACTAAGAGTTCATATGACCATAATTTTATTTTCTTCACCAATGTATTTGGAAATTCCTTCACAATTTGTTCAATCTAGTATTCTCAAAATGTTATGAGAAAAGCAGAGCATATGGATATTAATTTATTGAGTTACATGACCTCAAATATGGCATTTCGTCACACGAGTTCTGTGTCAAGGCAAATTTGGCTAAGTCCATACAATGGAACACACATTTTGTTTGAGAATATTTTATTCTCCTTATTCATAGATGCACATATTAATCATCTTTTGTGTTTTATCTAGTGAGGAAATTACTAAAACAGTGAAAAAGTAATTAATTTTGCTCTAGTTTTTAAAATAATTAACCATATAATACGGCATATGGCTCATTCTGCGAAATTAAGGCTCCGAAATCAGGTAAACTCGTGTTTTTGAAGGCACACAACTCGAAAAATACTTAAGGAATCTGGGAATGGTTTCCAGTTCTGGATTCAGGAAAATGTGGTTGACAAAATAGGCATGATATTTGTAGGACTTGTAAATTTAAATTTTTTATATACATTCATGAAAACCCATAAATTTTTCCGATTTTTAGTATGTTGTTTATGGAGGGTATATGTACCAATTCCAGCAAAAAAAAAATCTGTTGCAATTAGTTCTGGGTAAAACCAAAAATGCACTGGACTATATATATCGTCAGTGTCTTCCATTTAGAGACATCAGATCATATACAACATTATATACAGAACTTCAACGCAATACCAGGCTTATATACAGGTAGTGAGCTAGTGTGTATATAACACGACAAAAAACTCATTTATAAGGTGGTGAGGTAGTATTGAAAGAACGACACAAGAACCACGGTAGAAACTGTCCAACAAGATGAGATTCGACAAGGAAATATTGGCAATGTGGGCACCCGTTATATTAGTGTTGATGTCAGTCGAGCGTGCACAGCCCTCCAATAGAATTTGTAGGGAAGAAACGCGAACGAAGGATCTGTGGACCTGGAAGATCATGCGGATCAAGACTTATCGATAGGCTGACTGGACTATGTTCCAATGGGTTTTATGCGGGACGGGGCAAACGCCAGCATGGAGCGGGTAAGCATACTTAACCTATAACCTCTATAACCTATATAACTTATAAGACTTATTGATGGATTGAATGGACTGTGTTCCAATGGGTTTTATGCGGGACGAGGCAAACGTCAGCATGGAGCAGGTAAACTTACTTAACCTATAACCTATATAACCTATATAACTTATAAGACTTATCGATAGACTGAATGGACTGTGTTCCAATGGGTTTTACGCGGGACGAGGAAAACGCCAGCATGGAACGGGTAGGTACTTTTTGTAAAATTATGCAAGGGTTGCTAGGAATGTCGCTAGACCGAGGGTAGGTCCTAAACCACTGGTACACACGCAAGCGATGATATTTCCTGGGTACACACCGTGCAGTAAGCTGCAAGACCTATAATAGTGTGTCAACTAAATATAAAGAAGAAATTAGAAATGCTGCTCACATAAAGGCTGTGTATGCCATGTGACGACTACGATGGAGTGGTTTGCAATATTTTATAATGGTGTATGAGGGCGCTCTATGTGGTTGTCAGATAGGTTAACATGTCTTTAATATGTTATAGTGGTGTATGAGGGCGCTCTATGTGGTTGTCAGGTAGGTTAACATGTTTTTAATATGTTATAATGGTGTATGAGGGCGCTCTATGTGGTTGTCAGGTAGGTTAACATGTCTTTAATATTTTATAATGGTGTATGAGGGCGCTCTATGTGGTTGTCAGGTAGGTTAACATGTCTTTAATATTTTATAATGGTGTATGAGGGCGCTCTATGTGGTTGTCAGGTAGGTTAACATGTCTTTAATATTTTATAATGGTGTATGAGGGCGCTCTATGTGGTTGTCAGGTAAGTTAACATGGCTTTAATATTTTATAATGGTGTATGATGGCGCTCTATGTGGTTGTCAGGCAGGATAACATGGCTTTAATATTTTATAATGGTGTATGAGGGGTAAATAGTAAAATATTGTTATAAATCACAGAAAAAACACTGCAATCATAGTTAACAAATGGGAGTACCAAGATCGTAACCTGATGTTGGGCTATTAACATTTTAGAAAATAATTAGGAGCGTATGCAAAAGGCCGAATGAAGTTTATAGCCAAAAGGTTAAATTATGCATTTAAATAGTATACATGTATGTCGTAAAAGGAGAGGAAGAAATAGTGTATCCATATGTAGTCTTAAGGAGAGGTGTAATATGTAAAAGGCCAAAAGTTCACCGATATCATCATCAGTTCCAATTTACCGGTGACGAATCCTCTAAACGAAGAACTGCCGCTTTTCGGCACTAACTGGCTCTTATCGATAGACTGAATGGACTATGTTCCAATTGTTTGTACTCGCGACGAGGAAAACGCCAGCATGGAACGGGTAGGTACTTGACTAGAGTCCGCGCTGGACCGAAATTTACTTTTGCCAAATTAAATTATTTTTTGCCAAATTTTTTTAGAATTTGCTAAATGTTATCCCTGTAACCTTGATTTGATCTTACGTTTCGACACTCGCGGTTTGAACGACGTTTGATATCGATAAGAAAGCAGTTGGTTAATAATTATATACTCGCATCTCTATGGTGGTTTATCATTCAACAATAAACCAATCACCGAACAATAAAATGGTCGAAGAGTTGCTTCATCAGAAGGGAACATCACAAGAGGATTAGCTATATAAACACCACCATCACACTAAATACGGGTAATCCCTCCACCCATCGATACTAATGATATCAGATTAGCTGTATCTTAATGGAGGTGTTAACTTTTCCGAAACCATATGACACACCACTATTATAATTCTAATGTAATAGTTTCCTAAAATGAATGATATTGATTTACCGATATGTTTCAACTTTATTAAGAAATTAATAAGTAACTTGCTAAAACATTTGCCAAATGAATACATGGGTAAACCTGTCTTCAGTCACATGGGTTTTAAGCTATATAGTTACCTTCCCTATAGAGCTGATGTAAGATATAGAGATCCAGGGGGGCTGGGAACACCGCAGAATACAAGGGTAAATTTAGAAAATGTAAGTATACTATATGACAAGCGTATGCGTACCAGTATCGTAGAATCATGCACCGTCATAAGGAAAATGCATATACGTATGAAGTTAAAACTTTTAAGTTTCAATATTGTCCCGTTCCTGTAGTTTCAGTATAAGATGGGACCGTGGTACATAGTTGGGTTTTACAAATTTAAAAATTCAGAACGTATGCGTAGGCCGCGATGCGTCGAAAGGGTTAATTTTAAAATTTTGAGTTATGTACATGCGTAAGCAGTTGTATATATGTAAGCATAAGTGTAGATCTGTAGTAATAAACACAAAATATCACTGGAATCGTCGTCAGTTATGTACTCGGTGATAATACACATATATTTTCTAAATTTCAAAACACCAAGCATACTTCTGTTATGCTCCTGTTTTTCATTTATCTGACTACCAAATTGTCCAAGTGGCGCTTCGGAATATGTACCTAGTTTTTATATACCTTTGTCCATGTTACCGAAGACATGTTTAACCCTGTATTATGCGGTGTTCCCAGCCCCCTGGATCTCTATATCTTATATCAGCTCTATAGGGAAGGTAACTATATAGCTTAAAACCCATGTGACTGAAGACAGGTTTACCCCTGTATTCTACCGTGTTCCCAGCACCCCCCCCCGGATCTCTATATCTTACATCAGCTCTATAGGGAAGGTAACTATATAGCTTAAAACCCATATGACTGAAGACAGGTTTACCCCTGTATTCTGCGGTGTTCCCATCCCCCCCCTGGATCTCTATATCTTACATCAGCTCTATAGGGAAGGTGACTATATAGCTTAAAACCCATGTGACGGAAGACAGGTTTACCCCTGTATTCTACAGTGTTCCCAGCCCCCCTGGATCTCTATATCTTTACAACGACGACATGGACTCACGCAAACCCTTTATTTGACGACCATGTCCTCTCAGTATTTAGATGTATGATCTAAGCGGCAATTAAAGGTACTCAATCCGATTCGATGGTCCCCATATCATCAGATTCCAACAACAACAATATCTTTTGAAATGCCGCTTCAGTTACCAGAATCTATTAATTTCCAAAAAATAATGCTAACCACAGTCAACTATAGTATAAAATTGCCCAAAACATGTTATTTATCAACATTTTGTTCAACGAAATTTTGCCGGTTTGTCAATTATTTGACACAAAAAGCCATTAAAAAAAAGATTTTAGAGTTATCTATCTTCTTCGGAAATTTGGTCCGAGACCGTCTTCTCGTCGACCTTTTACTGGGCCACTAAACATTATCGGTGGTAAACAATAGATTTAAAAAAATCGATATCTGAACTCTCTGAACTTTGATGGGTGGGTTCCTCGACTCGAATAAATTATTTTTGACCATCGAATCCAATGAAATAGTAATTTACGAGCGTTACTTCAGATTATGCATCTGTAAGCACAATAAGGAATCTCTAATTGCCCTTAAGCGCAATAAGGTAAGATCTAATTGTGCTTAAGCGCAATAAGGAAATATCTAAGTGCGCTTAAGTGTAACAGAATGCCGTTATCGATATAATATTTGCCCCTAAATTAATTGTGATAATAATGACAATGTGCCCCTTTACGATCTTTCTAAAGCTTCCTAAAATTAGATAACTTCTTTTTTCATTGTTTTACGCAAACACGAACAAGGGCCACCCTGTAAATTCTTTATCCATGTATCTATAGCGGTGATCGTGCATTGTGATAGCGAACCAGCCGTCCTAATTACAAACAATAAGCACACCTGCAAGAAGCCTAATGAGGTCTGTCTGGTTCGTGACGGATCATCGCTACATTACAATACTAATTATGTTTATTAATTTGATAACAGTCATGTTACTGTCGGGTGTCGCTGGTAACTTATGCGATTACAACTTTATTACACCAATGATATATGAGGACATTAAATTCGGCCGCTTGGATAAAAGCCACGCGCCGATTTTGATACTTTACTTCGTCTTTCGAACTACCAGAAGTCCACACGTTTGCTGTGTCTTTTTGTCCAACCACGGGACTAAAATTGCTCTTAATAAATATATTCGACGCCACAGTTGTTCTAATTACTTCAACACCAGGACGGATCACGGCCACGAAGGAAAAACTCAACTACGATCGTCCCCATAACTATTGGAGTCTGCCACAACTACGGTGATTTGGTGTGCGTGAGTCAGGATTCGGTGAGTACCTTTTTCTTTGGTTTCTTCGTATGTCTGACCATTTTACAAATTTCCCTGTTAATTTTTCATCTGTGGGATTAAATTACGGCAACCCGAACGATATTGGCCCCGTGGACTGGACACCAGGATTGTTAAACGCGTGTTATATTGCATCTTCTTCACAATCTCGACCCTTACAGTATTATCAAGACTATCTTTCGGACATTTTTGAGCTAGAGCACGTGACTCTTACAGAGTATTCCAATATTTTACGACCGCGTTTTTATAGACGAGTTAACACTCGCTACGGAAGCGTGATCGAGGGAGTCTTTGTAAGACACACGCTGGTATATCTCGACTATATACACATAGTTTTTGAGACTGTTTGGGCAACGTCAGCTGGTCCTGTATGCAAGTACGAGTCTGGTCGATGTTTTAAACTTCCTTTTAAAACCGCACGTGAAGATTTAGACCTCACTTAGTTGCAATAAGTCTGTTGAATAATTAATTAATAGTCAATTAATTAAATCATCAAGTGAAATTTAAACCTTAAATTATATACTAATTAAACAGTTAATTTCATTTGATTAATGGACAGTAAGTTAAAAAAAAGAATTAAGTGAATCAGAGTTTAAAACTTTAATACAACCTACATTTACCAAAGTAATTGGCAAACTTTACCAAATAAAACGTGTAAAAGAAATACTAAATAAAGGGAGTTACATTGAAGTTACGTTAATATTTTCTTTCTGTAATTCACGTGACTGTATCGACCGCAAACACAGATATAAAACAATACACGTACCACAACCATTTACAGATAACAAGCCTTACAGACCCACTGCAATAGTTATACCTTTCGAGGACACTTTTGGTTGGCCCGCCCCACATACACCCAGCTAAATACTTTAATTAAATTAATTAAACTTAAACATAAGGAATAATGGATGCTAATGATATTCTAAGAGCAGAGTATCAAGCACAGGCCCAACACATGGACATGCGGGAGGTTCCCCTGCCTAATGACGAGGATGAAGACGAGGCTGATCGCCTCCGATATGTCCATGCTCAAAGAGAGGCTCAGGCCCATGCACAAGCTCAGGCTCAGGCCCATGCACAAGCTCAGGCTCAAGCCCAGGCACAAGCCGCTGAACCCAATGAATTTAATGTTCAGATTGGTCGCGTTCTCCATGGCCTAGAGCGTCAATTTGAGGGTTTTAATGTAAATTTGGCTGATCAAGCTCGAGCCATCAGAACACAGACAGCTGCACAAAGTGCTCTCACTTTGTCCAGCATGATTGATGTGTATGAAGGCGATGGCGCTAAATTTAAAGAATTTATTAAACAAGTGGAACGCTACTGCCAAATTGTGGGGACCCCAGATGAGGATAAATGGCTTGTTACGTTACAAAGGACCCGTGGTCCTATCGCAGATTTCCTTCAAAGATATAAATTAGAGAATATGCATGCCCCTTGGGATCGGATCAAGGAAGAGTTGAGGGTCCGATATGATAATGTTAGTGACCCACAACAGGCCTTGGCAATATTGAGGACCATGAAACAAAAGCCTCAAGAAAACATCTACATTTTTGTTGAGAGAATGCGACAGGTTGCTACTGACGCATTCCAACCACATGAACTACGGATGGCTCCCGTACAATTTCAACTTGTAAATTATTTTACCGAGGGTTTAAATGATCCAAGATTGCATATGAAGTTAGTGAGAGAAAATCCAGTAACTTTAGACCATGCCGCTCAAATTGCCATGACGGAATTTAACATGAAAAAACGATTTTCCTTAAGATTCCCCAAGGCCCATATTCAATCCGATGAGACTGGCGAACCCATGGAGGTCAGCAATGTCCGACCTCCAGGGATAATCCAGTGCACATTTTGCAAATTAATAGGCCATACCTATAAAAATTGTCGGAAACGGCAACAACAGAATCAGGGCCAAAATAAAGACAACAAAACGCAAGACTATCGACCTGATCGAGGCATGACAAAAATGCCAGACAGGGAGGTCCATGCAGTAGATATTGGATATAAGAATTCTAATATTGGATATAAGAATTCTGATAATAAATGGGCTTTCTGCAAGTACTGCAATAAGGTACGAAAGCACCATGAGAATGACTGCTATTTCAAACCTAAAGAAACAAAAAACTAGGTCAGTCCGAACTGTCGAAGACCCCAGGGCGGACTTGTGAATCCAACAAGTTTGGAACAAAAATGTGGTCTTCTAATAAAAATGAAAAAGCAAGTCAGAAATTAAAATCCAATACATCACACTCAAATTCTAAAATAAACACAACTGAAGATAATGCAATATATAACCATGAGTACACTGTTGGGACTGCAAATAAGTATGCAGTCTTGATGGAGCACTCTAATCAGTCACCTGACACGAAAAATGTGTCCCTGACAAATGTTCAAACAGAACAGGCCAAGCCAATTAAATCCGAGCCCTGTCGCACAACACTAATTAATCATGACAAACATATGGGAACATACCATAATGACGTTAGATTAGTTGAAACACCTGATAAGTATGACACACTTAGGGTGTCTCCAAAACAGAGGGAATCATTAAAAATAATTCCCTCTTCTGAAAATAAACAAATACATAATGATTTCAAAATGACAGACAGGCGTGAATGGATAGACAAAATAAAACAGCTGAGAGACAACTCATCTGAGAGTGTTGGGAGTCTGAAATCTGGTGGATCTCATGCGAGACCTGCTGGTCATCAGAGTCCTAATACATCAGACCCTGGCCTGGCTGTGCACATGACAGGTACACCTGTACCCTCTTCCGTTATATTGTACATTGGGAAGCAACGACTCAGAGCCTTAGTTGACACTGGCGCCCAATGTTCCATATTGAGTCAGAAAATTTATAATAATTTAGTTGATAAACCCAAACTACTAAAAAAGAAAGAAAGTCTCACTTCAGTGACTGGAAGTGAATTGAAGGTTCTAGGTGCAATAGACCTAGCCTTCAAAATAAATGGGTTAAAATTAAGTCATAAGATTTATGTAGTAGAGAATATGAGACGCAATATGATATTAGGCACTGATTGGATGACACAAAATTGTGTTAGAATTTATTTTGATTTACAATGTCTTAGAATCAAACATAGGATAGTACCATTAGTGCCTGACATTCAATTATCATGTTTAGTGCGTCTTAAAACAGAGGCATTGATGAAGCCTCGGAGTTGTCTGATTAGTTCTGTAAACCTAGTAGGGGGCTGTGTGGGAACGTTTAATACGCCTTATTTAAAGGTTACCTCAATTAATAATGGGTTTTTATCTCAACAGCCTGGACTTGAAGTTAGTGACTCCGTTGCAAAAGTTAATGCCCCTAATCAACGATCGCTTCCTGTATTAATTGTAAATGATACTGATAAGTTTTATAAACTTAGAAAAGGATGTGTGGTAGGCAAGGTTGAGCCTGTCCACACAAATGACATAAATGAAGTACGAGACGTACTTGAAACTCATCAACAGCATACTGTTGATAATACACAATTGGGCATTAATGAATCCGAAATTAATGCCCCAATGGACAAAATGAACATAGTTAAATCTTTGATAATGAAGAATAGTGACCTCTTTGCTGCCAATGATGCACAACTGGGGGTTACTGACACCATTACTATGACAATAAATACTCAGGGTCACGACCCTATAAAAATGAAACCGTATCGTGTACCCCTGCAAAAACGCGAAATGTTAGATAAGGCTGTAAATGACATGTTGGATGCCAAGGTCATTGAAAGGTCAAGGTCACCCTGGGCTTTTCCGTGCATTCTGGTTGGCAAGAAGGATGGATCACAACGTTTTTGTGTCGATTTTAGATCATTAAATGCAATCACGAAAACAATTAGTTGGCCACTTCCGGTAATTGATGACCTACTTAATTCACTCAATGGGTCAAGGTTCTTCACTGCTCTTGACCTAAAGAGTGGGTACTGGCAGATAAAACTGGATGACGATGCTAGAGAAAAGAGTAGTTTCGTGTGTCACAAAGGTCAATATTCTTTCCGAGTTTTACCATATGGCCTAGTAAACGGGCCCTCGATTTTCCAGGAACTAATGAGTGAGGTCCTGGATGGCGTGCAAGAATATGCATTGGCCTATATGGATGATATATTAATATTTAGCAAGAATATTGGTGATCATATCCAACATGTCCAAAATGTATTTGACCGCCTTAAACAACATAACCTAAAAATGAAATTGAAAAAGTGTAGCTTTCTCAGAAATGAAACAAATTATCTTGGATTTATTATTAACGAAAGAGGAGTACAGCCTGACCTTAATAAGGTCAAGGCCATACGAAATTTGCCACCCCCCACTACAGTCCGTGGAGTACGTTCTTTCGTGGGTATGGTCTCCTATTATCGTCGATTTGTCCCGGAATTTAGCTCCATTGCAACACCTATGGTTGCACTCACCAAAAAGTATGCCAAATTCAAATGGACTACTGAGTGTCAACAGAGTTTTGATTTATTGAAAGCTAGGCTAACTGATGTACCATATTTGGCTTATCCTGATATAAACAAACCCTACATATTGTATTCAGATGCATCCCAAGACTGTATTGGCGCTTGTCTTACCCAACCCTTGTCAGGCAATGAACGGATTTCTGACGATACTGAGTGTTCAGAAAAACCAATTTATTACCTTTCACACAAACTAAGCGATACGCAACAGCGTTGGGCTGTAATTGAAAAAGAATGTTACAGCATTCATTATGCTCTAAAGAAATTTGATCATTATCTGACAAACTCTCATTTTATAATACGAACTGATCATAAACCACTACAATATCTGTTAACTGGACCCCTCAGTACTAACAAGAAGCTACAGAAATGGGCCCTAGATATATCAAGCTACAATTGTAAAATCCAGTATATACCTGGTCCTCTAAATATATGTGCTGACCTTTTGTCAAGACTACCTTTGAAAGATTATACGAGTGATGACCCTATGTCAGAACCAGATCTCAATGATAAAACCTATAAGGTTAATGCCTTGAATTCAAACCAATTCACACCTGGTGAGTTTGTGAAATGTAAACTGCCCAATGAAGATTTACCACCATTGGACAAGTTACAAATCACTGGTTATGACATGATGGAAGAACAAGATAAAGATCCGGAAATTGTTGCCCTTAAACAACAATATAATAGTAACTCACCCCCACCTTCGGTATGGGATCAATATATCATGATTAAAGACATAATTTATTATATGAGTAATTCCAAGGATGACCCAATTCTTCGAATGTGCATCCCTAAACATTTGCAGAATGCTGTGTTGAAACAACAACATGACGATAATGGTCATTTTGGAACTGACAAAATGTTTACGGCCTTACATCGTAAATATTATTGGAAAAATTTATATAAGGATATTTACAAATACTGTGAACTGTGTATACCATGCAATAGTAGGAAGCTACAAAAGATAAAACCCCCTTTACAGGAAATAGCAAATACTCCATACCCTTTTGCTAAAATTGGGCTGGATTTGAGTGGTCCATATCCTACCACTCACTCTGGAAATAAATATATAGCAACTTTCATTGATCACTATAGTGCCTGGCCTGAATGTTTTGCAATCCCTGATAAAAACGCTCAAACTATAGCTCATTTGCTAATGGATCAAATCTTTCCTAGATTTTCAACACCCCTTGAGTTGGTCACCGATAATGGGTCTGAAAATTGTAATCAAGTTATGCAAGATGTATTACAACAATTAAATATTAATCACGTGACAACTTCCTATTATCACCCACAAGGAAATGCTCGTGTTGAAAGAGTTCACAAAACCATCCATCACATACTTGCGAAACTAATTGAGAATCAATTAGATACTTGGGATTTGCATCTCAGTCAAGCCTTAGCAGCCATACGATTTAATGTTAATGAATCTACAAAGTTTTCTCCGTTTTACTTGTTATATAATAGAGATCCTGTACTTCCGTTAGATAACCTTCTCAAACCACATAGAAAATATGTTGGTGAAGAGTTTCATAAAATAGCTATGCAAGAAATGCACCGATCTTTCCGATTGGTTCATCGTCATTTTAAAATAGCTCAGAAGCGCCAAAAGAAATATGCAGATAAAAATGCTAAAGATGTCTCGTACGAGGTCGGCGACCCTGTGTATTATCGAGATAATCGAACCAGAAATAAACTGGCCTCTAAATGGCACCCTTATTATCGAGTAGTAGTTAAAACGTCTCCTGTGAGTTATAGGATTCGCAATCAACTCACTGGAAGGGTTACCAAATGTCATGCGGAACTGCTACGAAAAGCACACCTTGAATGGGACATTCCTAAAGGTGATGACAAAGTTGTAGCCTTACGTGCACAACGCTTTGTAGTTCCCCCATCAGAATCATCTTCAGACTCTGAAAGTGATTCTGAAGATAATATACCTCTTGCTCGCTTAGCGCGACAACACCGACATGTGAGGGAACATTCTTCCGATGAGGATAACATTCCATTAATGGACCTTGCTAAAAGGTTGCGTGCAGAAAAGCACAGGGATGACCCTCAATCCGGGACTGAAGACCATGTGTCTTCTGAAGAAGGTTTCACGCTCTCTGAATTGTCTGATGGTATATCTGAAATTACTTCTGCGTCGGCCGATGACGATAGTGAATTCGAAACGCCCGCAGAGGACATGAACCATGACGATGCAGATATGCAGGTAGACTTTATAACAAAAGTCGAGACTCCGACTAAATCCCTTGCCTCTGTCGAGTTAATCACATCTGATTATGTATGGCCAGAATGGCCTTAACAATGCAATGAATTATACATAATGTATGGCCAGAATGGCTTTAATAATGTAATAAATTATAAATAAATGTACAGAGCTTCCCCTTAACAATAGCCATTGATGGGTAAAAATTGACAAATTGTATTCGATTATACCGAATATTACTGGTTCTACAGTATACCATTAATGGTGGTGGAATATATGTGGATAGGATAAATATTTCCGCCACTCCACTTATAAGGGGCATGCCTGAAAAGTCCAATAATAATAGTCCAACAATGTTAATAATGAAGTCCATAATAAAGTCCAATTGTGTACTGCGTTCCTTAAACAATAGCCATTGATGGGTAAAAATTGAAAAATTGTATTCGATTATACCGAATATTACTGGTTCTACAGTATACCATTAACGGTGGTGGAGTACTTGCGGATAGGAAAAATACCTCTGCCGCTCCATTAAGAAAAAGGAATGCCTCAATAATTAGTCCAATAATGTTTTCATGAATACAAAGTCATTATAATTAATGACCAAAACAAACCATTTAACAACTACAACCCTCAGATAACATTTACACACTTAGCACCTACGCCTGCAGTTTATATGGTTGTGCTGGCGCGGCCATATTGCAAAACAGACACCTGGTAAATGACCACATTAATCACCATGACACTTATACACACTAAATGACACACTTTTGACAATTTGACATACAAAAACATACCTTCTCATTACAGACACCATGAAGACAGTCCGAAAATTAATAAGTATCTTTCTGTTCCTCACAGTCATATCGGCTACACTCATAGTTTCACACAATGTAATATTTCACAAAATCAAAGATGTCACAATGACAAATTCTGATTGGACTTTGGGATTTGTAATTGATCTAGCTCCCTTTGATATGTACCTTGACTTGCTCTCTAATCAAATAAGTGATGCTCATCGGTACTTGGAAAGAACTATATATGATCACGCAGACGCGTTGTTCCCAAACTCTAGTGCAAAAATAGAATTTGAAGTTACTTTCCAGGGCCTGAATGACGAGCTTGCAATGATACGCCGAGAATATGCTAGTGTCGTTATGAGATATCAAGAATATAAAACTTTACATGATAGTAAAAATTATGATTATCCCAAACCAACCAGTCGACCCCAAAAATTACGTAAACATAAATCGTCACGTTCGCGTAAAAGAGGTAAACGCTCTTTACTTCCGTTTATCGGTGAAGGCTTATCTTGGTTATTCGGAACCGTAAGTGAATCTGACCTGAAAAACATAAGAACCGCGATCGAACGATTATCTCAGAATCAGTTGAAAGTACGCCACGTGATAAAACAAAGTTTAAGTATCATGAATGCTACGCGCAATTACCTGAAAGAGAATAGACAGAAAATCAATCAACTAATGGAGACAGTAGCATTAATCAAAACTAGTATAGATGCAACCATTAATGAACAGTATAAACATATCCTTAAATTAGAATACTACAGTAGCACTCATCATAATCTGGATTTAATCATTAATGAAATAAGCCAGATGGTAACATCTGCTCGTTTTTACCTTGAACATCTTCATGGTCAACTAAATGTTTTAACAACGAATCGAATCTCTCCTAGTGTTATTAGGATAGATGTATTTAGACACATGCTGCATAATCTTAAAGGAAAACTACCCGATCACCTCAAACTCCCTTTTGATCCAACCACTGAGTTATGGCACTATTACCAACACTTGTCGTGTAGTACCATCATAACTGAAAAACAAATCATTGTTTTGATCAAAGTGCCTCTGTTAGATATTAAAAATCGATTTGAGATCTTTAAAATTCATTCCTTACCATATACGCTTAATGAACCTAAGGTGAACGTAAGATTTAATCACATGTTGGCTGAATACCGTCTTAAAACAAATAGTTTAGCAATTAACCCTAGTAGAACACAATATCTAAATTTATCTCCTACATCGACCTGCCTCCACAATACTTTACCTTATTGTATGTATGATGGTTTAATTAGAGACATAGACAAATATAAACCATGTCACGTCGCTTTATTCTTATCAGATAGCCGATCAATCGCTAAACATTGCGTAGTTGACGTTGCTCCGAACAGTCTACTTCCTTATGTCAGCCAAGTTAATCAAGGATTATTTATTTTAAGTCTTGAACGACCTTTAAAATTCTCCATAGACTGTCGAAATCGAGATGCACCAGACCAAGTAACTTTATCGCCACCCCTTGGTTTACTCGCAATAGAGCCCACGTGTTCTGCCTCTAGCCAAAGCCTCAAATTTGAAAGTTATTATAATGGTAACAATTCCAATTTCGTCACGGCTTTTGATCAAGAGCTATTGCCGAAATTTAATAATTCTAAATACCGATTATGGGAACCGTTATTGCGGAAGATGCAAGCTAACAACAACATAACCGTCCCTGATAAATTACGAAATGTCGATAAAATTCCTATAGAAGAATTAGTATCTACCCTAGATTCAATCACTGCCACAGATGTAAATGATATATCATTTCCTCATCCCCTTTTGGCATTGATTGCTATTCCCCTGATCATTCTTGCTACTTGCTTAACTTGCAAGTATAGAAGTAGAATTAGGTGCCCCATTTCTTCTAAACGTCGCAATAGACGTCATATGGTCAGATATACTGTGAAACCGGAAAAGGGTACTAGTGATAGTGCATATGAGTCAAATTCTGATGCGGAAGCTCTACAAGATGAAGGTGGTAGACTCCAGGTGAAAATATGTTCAACGCCTCCTATTCCTCGGACGAGAACTCATGATCCCCGTCCGGCAATAGTGAAACAATTCTCTTCGATGAAGAACGACGATCCTCTACCTCGGACGAGAATTCATGATCCTGGCCTGGAAATTCTTCAGAAATTCGCACCTGAGCTGACCAAAACTCCAACTGTTACGTTCGTAAACAGCAAACTTGCTGATAAGGTACGTCAACCAGTGGAACATTCCGAGAAAACAGAAAGGAAACCTATCCTTAAATCGGAAGTCACAAAGTGATAAACATATATCAGTGTGGACGACTGAACATATAGATGATAATCAAGTCATCAAATAATTCAATATAGATCATACAATGATCAACATTTCTCAGTGTGGACGACTGAACATATCGATGATAATCAAGTCATCAGATTTCAATATATCAGTGTGGACGACTGAACATATAGATGATAATCAAGTCATCAAATAATTCAATATAGATCATATAATGATCAACATTTCTCAGTATGGACGACTGAACATATCGATGATAATCAAGTCATCAGATTTCAATATATCAGTGTGGACGACTGAACATATAGATGATAATCAAGTCATCAAAACTGGATATAGATCATAAAGTGATCAACATTTCTTCAATGTAAATTTCAAATTAGATCATATAGTGATCAACGTTTTCTTCAGTGATAGACTACTGAACAACACCGCTCTTAGCTACTGTGTTATTTCATTGTATATATTATTGATTGTTGATTTATTGTATTGTATTATTAATTGTTTTCTAAATGTATTACTACCAATGATTTATAATGTTATATGACTCAAAGGCATAGCAACGTTAATAGTAATCACGTCATCCTGTTATGTCGTCACTCGAATGAGATTTCACAAGTGAAATCTCAATCAGTGAGGGGCGTATGTAACAGAATGCCGTTATCGATATAATATTTGCCCCTAAATTAATTGTGATAATAATGACAATGTGCCCCTTTACGATCTTTCTAAAGCTTCCTAAAATTAGATAACTTCTTTGTTCATTGTTTTACGCAAACACGAACAAGGGCCACCCTGTAAATTCTTTATCCATGTATCTATAGCGGTGATCGTGCATTGTGATAGCGAACCAGCCGTCCTAATTACAAACAATAAGCACACCTGCAAGAAGCCTAATGAGGTCTGTCTGGTTCGTGACGGATCATCGCTACATTACAATACTAATTATGTTTATTAATTTGATAACAGTCATGTTACTGTCGGGTGTCGCTGGTAACTTATGCGATTACAACTTTATTACACCAATGATATATGAGGACATTAAATTCGGCCGCTTGGATAAAAGCCACGCGCCGATTTTGATACTTTACTTCGTCTTTCGAACTACCAGAAGTCCACACGTTTGCTGTGTCTTTTTGTCCAACCACGGGACTAAAATTGCTCTTAATAAATATATTCGACGCCACAGTTGTTCTAATTACTTCAACACCAGGACGGATCACGGCCACGAAGGAAAAACTCAACTACGATCGTCCCCATAACTATTGGAGTCTGCCGCATAAGTGCAATAATCAATATTAAAGTTTATATTGCGTATAAGCGAAATAAGGCATATCTTAAGTGCAATAGGAGCTAATTGGGCCTAAGTGGAATTAAAAATCTTCCTTACTGCGCTTAAGTACAATTAGCCACATTACATAAACACCCTGTAATGTAAATGGTGTAGTCCATAGTGCAATAGGTGAGTTTATATATTGACCTGGTGACTGTCCATAGTGGAGTTAATATATTGACCTGTAGGCCTGTTCGGATTCTAATATTTGCACAGAGGGGTGATCTCATGAGGGAGATATTAATTGTGCTTAATCACAATAAGGATGATGAGCCAGAGATGTAATTGCGCTTAATTGTAATAAGGAATGTCTTATTTCACTTCAGCGAAATAAGAAATCTCTAACGCGCTTAAGCGCAATTACATTTGCATAGCGGGCTAGCATAACCAAATTCACCCTTTGGGGACATCATTCTGCTTAGGCCTCATCTTCTGGGAAGTATCTATAGTATCAAATTAACATTGTTTTTAGTTACATTTCCCTTCTAGGAAGTTTCTATATCCCCTAATTTGCAGAAGATAAAATTCATAATTGAGGTGCCCAATGGGTGAACATCACCAACTTCAACTGGGGAACTTCAATATGATCCTAGGTCTACCATAGCAGTTGAGGGCCTAAGCATAATGAGGTTCCCAGAGGGTGAATTTAGTGATGCTAGCCCGCTGTGCGGGATAGCGTCACTAAACTCACCTTCTGGGGACCTCATTCTGCAAATGACAGACAAGCTATTTGCAGACTTGAATATATAATTGCACTTAAGCGCAATAAGAGAAGATATTATTGCACTTAAGATCAATAAGGAATATAATTACGTTTAAGCGCTGCAAGGAATATTCTTATTGGGCTTAATCGCAATTAGAGACTCCTTTTGTGCTTAATCTTAATTCCGTATTGCGTATTAAACGCTACATGCAGCATGTGAGAGTTTTAGCTTTGGTTCGTTAATTACGCTTGTGTATGATCATATTAAAATGGAGAGCACGTATGAAATCACTTTCTTTAAATAATTATAGCTATCGAACAAATAGTGCAACAAAGATACACAAGACATAACTATGCGCTTAGTTCGGATCACAGAGAAGATGGTAGACTCCATCAAATATGGGGCAGAGAAGATGAAGATGGTAGACTCCATCAAATATGGGACAGAGAAGATGAAGAGGTGGACTCCATCAAATATGGGACAGAGAAGATGGAGAGGTAGACTTCATCAAATAAGGGGCAGAGAAGATGAAGAGGTGGACTTCATAAACTAAGAGCTAGGGAAGATGAAGAGGTGGACTCCATCAAATATGGGACAGAGAAGATGAAGAGGTGGACTCCATAAAATATGGGGCAGAGAAGACGAAGAGGTGGACTCCATCAAATATGGGGCAGAGAAGATGAAGAGGTGGACTCCATCAAATATGGGGCTGAGAAGATGAAGAGGTGGACTCCATCAAATAAGGGGCAGAGACGATGAAGAGGTAGACTCCATCAAATATGGGGCAGAGAAGACGAAGAGGTGGACTCCATCAAATATGGGGCAGAGAAGATGAAGAGGTGGACTCCATCAAATATGGGGCTGAGAAGATGAAGAGGTGGACTCCATCAAATAAGGGGCAGAGACGATGAAGAGGTAGACTCCATCAAATATGGAGCTGAGAAGATGAAGAGGTGGACTCCATCAAATAAGGGGCAGAGAAGATGAAGAGGTAGACTCCATCAAATATGGGGATGAGAAGATGAAGAGGTGGACTCCATCAAATAAGGGGCAGAGAAGATGAATAGTAAATGTAACCTTTCTTGACTATATACATCGCGATTATGGATCATTCGCAGCGTGTGATTTTACACAACGTTTGCCATTGCAGAGGGGTGGGCATGGATCTATCATAGATCATATTCTCATTCCGGAAGTTAATCTTCCTGATGTCCAGTTTGTCACAGTTTTAGATGATCATGCCTTGAATGTTTCAAATCACCGTCCGATCTATGCTCAGGTTAACCTTAACGTGTCTTCATTAAAATCGCGAACAAATAATCCCTTTGAGAGGCCAAAATTCAACTGGAAGCGATTTGCTTCAGATTCACATCAGGTTTCAGCTTATCAACATGATTTAGCAAATTCCCTTCCAAGATACTCTACCCTCAATCTGGAAAACCTAGATACGTTTTATGACAATATTGTTGAATCTATTAATAAATCTGCAAAACGCAATATCCCAAAGGTAAAAAGTAAAACATTTTTGAAACATATTTGGAATCCCCGTCTCAGTCGTTTACATAATATTATGTCATTTTACAGAACACAATGGGTCAATGTAGTCGCCCTGCAGACCCAGAGAATGAGCAATATAGAGCGTACAAAGAAGCCAAAAGCAATTTTAGACGCGAGTATTGAAAATGGTCATCACATTTTTATCATCTTTTAACGATGAAATTGATAAAAATGTTGAATCTGATCAAGAAACTTTTTACAAACTATTTAACGCTGAACGGAAATTAAATGGATCAACATCTTGTTCAACCTTCATTTTTGAAGGTCTGTCTCTCAGAGATCCTCTGGATATCGTAGAGGGTTGGGCAACATACATAAATCAATATTTTCTACTCCTTTGTCGGATGCAGCATTTGATGATAATAATTACCAGTCAACTAACGCCTTCATTGAGTCAGAATTGGCAAATAGTGAATTGAGCTATATTGACAAGCGAACCACATACCCCGTCACTACTTCTGAAATTATCTCCATTATTTCCACACTCCCTCACAATAAAGCTAGCGGCTGGGATAACGTCAGCCATGAACATATTATACACCGTGGAGATTCACTTTTAGAATGAATTTCATCTCTTTTCACAAATATGATTGATCTTGAATATATGCCCATTAACGCAAAACGTGGTATCATTTTCTCACTGTACAAAGGGAATGGTAAGCCCAGAAACTCATTTGACAGCTACAGGCCAATAACACTATTGCCAGATATGTACAAACTCTTTGAAAAGGTTATACTTCGAAGACTACAAACTAATTCTCCGAAAGCGCTAAGCGTTTACCCTATGCAAAATAGATTTCAAAGAAAATTTAGTTGCATAATGTCCTCTTACGCTGTTATTGAATGCATTTCCTACACATCCGAGAGGCAAAGTAGGTTATTCACGTGCTTCTTGGATGTTTGGAAAGCATTCAACACAGTATGAATAAATGGCCTTTTGCGAAAACTCTATGATCGCCATATAAGGGGGAGAACTCTAAGAATTTTCAACATGCTGTTAACTGGCATCAAATGCTCTGTTTCATTTCAGGACACATTTTCAGATTCGTTCGAAGTCTGCCATGGAGCCAGGCAAGGAGGCACAGGTTCGCCATTTTTATACAATATTTTCATTGACGATTTGATATATCAACTAGAAACATCAAATTATGGTCTCCGTGTGTTTAATAATATTAATTGTGCTTGTCTGGCTCACGCTGATGACATGGCATTATTCTCATTAATTCGAGTAGGACTTCAAGTATTGTGTAATATCTGCATTCAATATAGTAATAAGTGGCGGTACCGCTTTAACTCCAAAAAAAACATTCGTCGTATTTTTTAATGAAACTCCACTGACGCTCGTACGTCTAATAGATCTTGGAGACTTGGCGATGATACAATTTCTGAAGTAACTGAAGTAACACATCTTGGTATTCCTCTGAATTCTCAAAATCTCCAAAACAAACTCGTTGAAAATATGACCGATAAAATAAGTTAATCATACTTCATGCTATCTAATGCAGGCTTATATGCGGGAGGGATTACTCCAGTTAGCTCAACAAATCTTTATGACCATATTGTCTTGCCTCGAGGTCTGTATGGGGCAGAATGATTACACAATATATCATCTAGCAATGCAGAGCGTTTAGAACGAATGCACAGAATGTGTTTGAAAAACATGCAGGGCCTTCACACGAGGACTAGGACTAGGTACTGTCCTTAGTATGTGTTCCACCCATCGAATATTACATCAGAAAGAAGAAATTATCACTGGCATGCTGTTTATGCACACTATCACCTGGAAAAACGGTTAAAGATTTATTCATTATGCGCATATTGGACGCGTTATTTGATAGGGTGGACATTAAGTCTTTTTCACATGATTTATGTCAAATTTTGCGAGATCACCACCTTTTTGATTACCTGGAATCGTACATATATACTTCACTTTTTCCAAGCAAATTAGTGTGGAAAAAACTCTGTAAAGAATCACTAAGTGTTCAATACACGTCTGAATGGACAAATCGGGTAACATTTAACTCTGAGTTTTCCAGGTTCATTTCTGTGCATAACAAGTTTATTATGTCCGAATTATGGCAAACAAAATTTCAAAACGACAAATTCGCATTCATTCTAGTTGCACAACTCCTTTGTCTGACACCAGGCTCTTCTGGCCTTTGCACCATCTGTAACACTTTATATGTTGTTTGTTATTACATGTTATATTAGATTGCCAGCAAATATGTGGCGCCAGAAATTCCGTTTGGTGCCGATTTATTGATCAATTTGATATTTGTGGGACTTATGGACAAGTCGATCGGACCAACCTGCTATTGGTGAAAGCCATACATAGACACGACATATATATTCTCTATTAAAAAACAACGTCCACGACTCGATCGACAATAACAACAATGATAATTAATTTGTGGGTAGTACATAATACATTATGACATACATATGAATTACATTATATGTATGATATATACAGTAGTTAAGCTCCAGTTCCAGGAGCTTACTGTTGCGCGCCACAATACACAGGCATTAATTTAATCCGGCGCCATTTATTTTCATCTCGCAACTTGATGACCTTGCGCATGTAAATGCGTTGTCTCTAGATGTGTATCTTGCCTTATCATGTAGTGTTTCTCCTTCTTTTTGTTTTGTTTTTGTTTTTATTAATTATTTTTTGTATTTTTTCCCCTTAATTCTGTTTTTGATGTCAATTTTGTTTTGTACACATTTATACCACTTTTTTATTTATAACTTCATTTGGGTTTTTTTTTCTTCTTTCGAATTAATATTTTCTTTTTTCTCGCTCCTTTATGTTTGATTAGAGTTAGATTATTTTGTATATTATCATGTAATTATGTTAGTTTCTTGTGTTCGATTCTGAAACTCTACATGTATGGAGGAAAGAAATAAATATATAAATATGGGGCAGAGAAGGTGAAGAGGTGGACTCCATAAACTAAGAGCCAGGGAAGATGAAGAGGTGGACTCCATCAAATAAGAGATAACGAAGATGGCGACGTAACGACATCTGATCTTTGTATATCTGTAGCTTGAAATCCGCTCCCCTTGTTTTAACCACGCTAACATTGTTATATCAAGTATACACTCGAGGAGTAACATAATAAATCTATCTTTTACCTCGATAAGTACATTTGGACGAGACATGACAAAATTGGCTAACCGAGTACTAACTTCTGGTAACCTGGTTACCCAAATGGCAATAGTTCTAGCAAGCATGGGTTCCGTACAGTT
Source organism: Siphonodentalium dalli (assembly GCA_032622095.1). Classification (NCBI taxonomy): domain Eukaryota; kingdom Metazoa; phylum Mollusca; class Scaphopoda; order Gadilida; family Siphonodentaliidae; genus Siphonodentalium; species Siphonodentalium dalli. The sequence continues at coordinate 297,101,888 of CP136064.1, forward strand.
CCGACAACTCTTAGGAAAACAATTCAGTTGGCATACACGTAGAACAGAGTATTACCGAAATGGGATTTCTGGGGATGAAAAGATGGCTGTTGGGAGCAGACGACGAATATGCAACTTATTTCCATTTGTTTTGCTAATGAGTGTGCAAGCTGCAAAACAGAGTTCAGTCCCCTCGCCACGGTATGTCTGACCGCTGCCGGCATGTGTATTTTCTTAAATAAATCTAACATTTTTTATTGAAGAGTTTTCTCAGTAACAATTGATCTAGACAATTTTCAAATTAATACGGACAGTTCAGTTTCTCAGAATAATGCAGATCGAATTGTAACCTACAAAAGTCTCAAGTAAATAAATGTGCTATTTCGTCACATTATCTGTAGGCGCTGGCAGCGGTAAGTCCTGCGTAGGGGACTGAACTCTGCATGGAGCTTGACGAGTGTGATCTCGTCATTATGTGTTATATACATATATGCTATTGGTATCGACGTGTTACAACATACACGTACTGTAGAGTGTAGACATGCCACGACAACCGTCGAAAGTAAATACTTATAAGCTTCATGCATATAGTCTGATCAATTTATTTGCACAACTTCTGGGCGCCAAAGCGTGCACATTCAGTCGCTCACGATAACATGGTATCATTTGTTCAAATATCTGAAACACACACTGAACTAATTACATTTTTGAACCAAAACCAACCAATATCAATACGTACGAACAGACTATAATCCAAGAAACATAGCACAACAGCTGCAATTCACGAAAAGGGACAGAATCTGGGGAACGATATATCCAAAATCCGCTGAAATCCGCTTTGGGGAATTTTTTCTACTGCTCTTTGAAATAGGGTCGTATTTATGGCTTTTTGTGTCAGTTTTACTGTTTCTTATTAGTCCAGTCAAACCGATGGAAAGAAACGCCCAGCCATGACAAAATTGCTATGCAATGTCTTTAGGTGTTTTTCAATGTGACTATACCCATATAATTACATAACCAAAATCCCCATGAATCCCAGGATAGGAAATTCGTCATTTTTGGTTCAAAAGTCAGGAATATGTAAACAAAAAATGGTGAAAATTGTAATTTTCTGGTTGAGAGTCAGATTTTAAGGTGAACCTATATTAAATTGGTAACAAGCTGTTTTTGGTGTTATTTTGTCTGGCAGATTCTGGGGAATAATATATCCAAAATTTGCTTTGGGGAAAATTTTCTACATACCTTTGAAATAGGGTCCTATTTATGGCTTTGTTGTGTCAATTTTGCAGTTCCTTATTAGTCCAGTCAAACTAATGAAAAGAAACGCCCAACCGTGAACAAATTTGCTATGCAATGACGTTTGGTGTTTTTGAGTGTGACTATAATCATATCATAACATATCCAAAATGCCCATGAACCAGAATGGGAAAGTCGTCATTTTTGGGCCAAAAGACTGGAATATGTAGAAATAAAAATGGTGAAAATTGGAATTTTTGTCCGGGAACCAGGTCGGCCAACATGCATCCCCCGAGACTGGGCCCCCAGTATTAAACTTGATCCATTTTTTGTTTTCGTAAGGATGTCTACTCAAACTAATTTGACGCTAACGTGTGGCCGTGTATGTACCGGACAATATGGCGGCAATTTCCTGGAGTGTACTACCAATCACTTCAATGTCATATACATTCATTAATGTGACAGAAACCTGCAAAAAAACGCATTATTATTGTTGCCATAGCATATGCCTGTCATTTCGTGCATAATTTGACTCTAAAACTATAAAATGGCGAATCCTAATCCGTTATAATAAGTCATATCCCGAGGATTTGACAATTCGGTGTCTAAACAGTTTTCAAAATGACAGCGAAAATGGTAGTCCAAGTCTTCTTGTACTAAAACCAGCTAAGATATTGGGATGGCGATGCTGGTCTTTAGTCCAAGACCGCTTGTATACCAATCCTTTGACACGACTTACGCCCACGATCTGTGGCGGGAATTTGTGGTGTATTTTACTGGATTTACCTAGCAAATCAATACATGATGCTATATGCATCGGAAAGGCTTACATCTTATGGTCATAATGGTGTATAATAATCTAACTTTAATGTTAAATTACACATAGAATATTCCGGTTGATTGCCACACACATCGATTTGTTTCTCTGTTTGTTTACATTTTAACCGAAAGCCGAAGTGGTCCGAATAAGTTCGGCATAATCCGCTGTTTGTTCTACTAATTCTACTTTCCGTTTCTATATATAGCGCGGGTTTTCCGAACAAAAATAGCGAAAACCGATCGCCCGAAAGTCCAGTGTTCTATGTGCTTTCAGAACAATTCCCGCACTAAAAACTTAATGACATAATGGAGGATCAGAACGGTAGTTTTGTTGACAATTTTCGCAAGCAACTTGTCAAAATTGGAGCAAATTAGAACTCTTGTGTCTGACTTGCCATTCGTGATGTGCATTTGACATCTGTGTTGATAAAATAATCGGAGAACCGAATCACACAGTTTCGAAATATAGTTCTTCCGTTTTAGTGGGACTTTTCAAACTTAAGGTTCATTTATTTAGTGTATTACATTTATATCTCCAATGTTTAATTAATCTATTTATTATTTTATTTATTGACACACATAATTACGATTACAATGGAGAATTCATCGTAATTTGCGTTGTTGTCCAAAATCTACGGAATATTTTCAACGGAAAATGCCGAACGCAGTTCGCAAGGTCAACTGAGTTCGCATACTTTAAAAAATATGTAAACACTGCGGCAAATGTTTCTTTTCACATTAACTTACCGCTTTCAATTCACAACCGATGTGGGTTTCAGATAAAATAGCATGTCTTCTGCGGAAACTATCCGTTTATTGTAGCAATTGTGATATTTTATTTCATATAATTGTGGTTTTATTTGAGCGGATCACTAACGCTTAAGTCCTGTCAAAGGAATGCATGGGCCTGGAACTCGGACTAAAGACCGGCACCTCCATCCCGATATCTTAGCCGGCTTTTGTACGAGAAGACTTGGATTACGAAAATGGCAATCGGAAGTGAACAATTTAAATTTTGTTGTTGTTGATTTTTTTTCACTATATCGAATAAACGTATAGCCAATATGTAGTCATATAATTATGCCACCATACGATTTTCCAAAGCTACCAATTAGTTTCATAATACATCAAATGAGTGTCCCAAACCACATAACGAGTGTGCCAAACCATATACAGAGTTACAAAATCGAGTATCCAAAAACGAACATGTGAGTATCCAAATCCATACGACGGGCGCCCCAAATCCAAACATTGTCCCAAACCATCGAAGGGTGTCCCAATCCACCAAACGAGTTTCAGAAACCACACAGACTGATGTAGACTGAGGTAGGTAGTGCCCAAAACGATATTCAACTGGTGTCATAACCCACACATAGTATTATTGATCCATTTTTGTTTTCGTAAGGATGTCTGCTCAAACTTATTCGACGCTAACATGTGGCTGTGTATGTACCGGACGACATGGCGGCAATTTCCTGGAGTGTACTACCAATACCGAATACTACCGATACATTGCGTTCATAGTATACCACACTGCATTTTTGTGATAAAAGCGATATATTCGTGTTTCATCACTAAATCGGAGGCAATTATTATACTAATTTTTGAGACACTGACAATTGGATCTAAACAATTTACCCAGTAATATATGTATATCTCTCATACTGTTCTATAGCAGTGAATTTTGAAGGGTACCCAATAATGTGCTGAATGTGATTTTGAACTGCTGGACTGGAGTGGAGGTCGGTCAAATGGTGTTTCTCTATGTATTTGGTTAAGTCACATCAAATAAAAGTCATTTGCATAACCGATATATTAATATCATTTATTATACTGTGCAATACACAATGTACAATTATATGTTATTATGTATGCATACTGCCCTTATAAGGATGTTTTTGCCAATTAAACTTATCTAACCCGAATAACTTCATTATAATTTAGTTAAACTGCGCACTGGGAATCTCCTGAACTGCTCCATATGAAGTGCTGAACGGGATTTTGAACTTGGGTGGTGGTCAGTCAAATGTTTTTCTCTCCCTGTATATGGGTATGGCCCATCGATTACAAGTCATTTGCACAACCTAAATTCTACTAACTTCGTTATACAGCGTTTTTGGAGCACCCTTCATATATTTCGTATTAGTATCTTAATAAAATGGAGGCGAGAGCAATAAAAGAGTTATACAAGAAAAGGGAAATCTTGTCGTTTGTTCAGAAAATAAAATAGCTTCTGTTAATTGAGGATTTAGGAATCAGAATTTGGTAATAAACCAGACATTTTTTCACTGAAATTGAATGGACTTATTATTGGCGTCTGACCTTAACTAAAACAGCCACGTGGACGGTTTACTCCAACTCCATACGAATTAATGTATACAACAATAATCAAATTAAGTAAAAAGTCAAACACGTTCCCAACTAACACACGGGTGCCACTGAAGTGTCGTCCAAACATTTCTCTCATCATTCCCATTCTTATTCAAATTAGATTAATATAGAAATGAAGAGGTACATAATACGTTGTCCTGTCCCCAACAGTTTAGAACACAACACAACTAGATCATGCAGTACCAACACCGTGATTCGTCACTGAGCTGGGCACGTATTGTCCATATTCGAGTGACTATTTCCTTTTCAGTCATTTTTCTCTCCAAATGTTTATTGAAGAATCAATCACAATTTTATGTTCTTGATGTTTATTTGATGTCACGTCCAACAAATATAATTATTGTCATTGAATGAGGTGACAAATACACGTATAGGCCATATAGAGCTATTGCTGAAGAGCAGCGGGGGGGTCGGACCAACAGTAGACATTTTCCCAACTCTGTGTTTCTCGACAGTGTAAGAAATCATAACATTTTTATTCCAGACTTCGTCGCGGTGGCGCTCAATTAATTATCTGCGTTAATGTTTGACCCTGTGCCAATGCATTCTCTTATATATGTGAGTCGACCATAGGTCGCCTCGCATATATAAGAGAATGCATTGGCCTAACATTTTTTATCATTTTATTTATATAAATTTTTCGTACATTCTTTAACAATTTTTAGGACATAAAATAAAACAAAAAAAGAGTGTGAATAACCCTGCAGGGAGCCCCAAACATATATAGAAGCATGTGTACGTCTGCTCATGTTTGTCTGGGGCTCTGTATGTGTGAAATTATAAAATTATAAATGACAAAACTTATATTTCCCTGCAGGGAGCTCCAAACATATAGAAGCATGTGTATTGAGTGTCGTCTGCTCATGTTTGTCTGGGGCTCTGTATGGGTGAAATTATAAACTTGTTAAAGAATATAAGAAACAATTATTAAAATTGTAAAAAATTGTAAAAAATAATAACAAATGATAAAAAATTGTTATAGGCCAATGCATTCTCTTATGTATGCGATGCGACTTATGGTCGACTCGCAGATATAAGAGAATGCATTGGCACAGGGTCTTTTATGTTAATGTTTAATGTCTACAATCTAATGTGGTCTTAACTCATTCAGTGCCAGGTTACCTTTGGAAACGCATAGCTGTGTGCCAGGCTTCCTGGGGAAAAAAACAATCATTTACACTAACTAGTTATTTACTTTGATTATTCAATATTGGAAAACATCGAACTGACACAAAGTTCTTTGAAAGTCCAATTCCGGTACCGATTGCGTGAAATTACAAATCTGTTGTTTTATATGGCCATCTAACTAATTTATTCTGTGCAGTTTTAGTCATTAATTTTGCTGGTGGAATACATAGCATTATGTTAGGCAATGATACGAGTGATGGGGGTTATCAGTGAGACTTAACGAATTTTCTAAATGGGATAACGTTTACAATAACCAATTCCTAGAAAAGCAGATGACAAAACTGAAAAAAATTGAAAATCAATAGTTTCCGTTCTTTAACAATCGTACTATCGCTGTGCGGCGTATACTAGTTTCCCGTTCGTGGGGTACAAGCAGCTGTATGTACCACGTCAATGACACATTTTGGGCCCTCGGAGTAACCCGGTGACAATTCCATCGAATTCAGCGCGTCGAAAAACTCCTCACTACCAAATTTCAGTTCGATATCTTAAAACGTGTAAGAGCAATCTATTGACAATGTTTTCTACAGTAATTTATCACTGTAATTTGGCGAACCCCTTAAGATACATAGCTTGATTGGCGCAATGTGCACGTTGTCCAAATCAGCGTTTCTCGATCTTTTCATGACGCGAACATTGTGTAAAAACGCGATACCCCTCTGTATTGATCTGGAGGCGTACCAACCAGGGTTGGGTCAATTACATTGCAATGTAATTAATTACAATTACAATTACATTGAAATATGTCAATTACAATTACAATTACATTGAAATGTAATGAATTACAATTACATTGGTTCAATTACATTTACAATTACAATTACTTTTGGTTATTGAAAATCGGGAAGAGCTTCAAGGAGGAAAGTCATTTGTGTTTGATGAACTTTATTGATATACATAAAATATAAAAGCAAATTAATGTAACACAGTGAAACAATGTAAACAAAATAATAAAACAACAACTACAAGTCGAGCACAAATTGTTCATTTGATGTGGTGGTTACAACTGACCATCATCATTCTTTCGAATGTGTCATCTGTCATTCGACACCTGTCGGGTCTGGATATTTTGCCTGCAATACTGAAGAGCCGCTCAACGGGTGCTGACGAGGCAGGGACACAGAGGTGCTTTTCAGCTAGCAGGCTTAACCCAGGAAAGTTTGTACAATTAAGTCGCCAGTATGAAGAGGGCGCTCATATTGATCCCTATGTTTCCGCTGAAACAAAAATAATTAACATTAAGATACATCATTATGTATAATTTGCCTACATACTAATAGCAGGGATTAAAACAATCAAGCCAGCTAGGGTTGTAAATCACACACAATGACATAATCAGGATTATGAAGTAAAACAGGCCAACGGTGCGCCTAATGCTGCCTTTGTTAGGGGATTAACGCATTGATAAAATACTGCAGTGGAGTCATATAATTAGGACAGCAACACAGATTAAGTGCACAACACTGACCAGATATGGAGGTGAATACAGTTAAGCTCAAAACAAATAGATTAAATTAGGTTTTGTTATGAAGACAAAATGCATTTATTATTAATGTTATAAAACAATTATTGTTTTAAAATGAATGTATTACTTTTAAAGATATATTCCGGGAATGTTCAGGAACAACAATAATGTTTATGAATTTTTTTTTTTAAATCCAATACATGTACTTGTATTAATTATGTACATATTGTCATGATGATATACACATTATTGCAGGTGTATTAAAACATATACATATAATAATAACAATAACATATATAAATAATATAAAATAAAATTCAACATGACTTACCTTTAGATGTGTGGTGAAATTTGAAGTTGCTTTTGCTGAACCCGAAATCAGTGTTGGACAATGTTTACATGTAGCTTTGAATTTGTCAGAAATATCATTGGGCAAGGTATCGCTAATGACTCTAATAGAGGCAAAGAGATAATGATTGCTTGAATAATAAAGTGAGTAGATGGGCGCGAAGCGCCCGGGATGGTCGAAAAGATCGAGTGATCTTCTCCTTCACTGATTGCTTGATAGTCAGTGATGCAGTTATATACAAACTTGTAACAACAAATGATGAGACCATCTCATTATGGGGGGGGGCTATCAAAACATTGTTCATATTAATTCTATTGTGACCTACAACTTGTGAGTTGTTTTAAATCAAACCACATTTAGACTATCAAAACATTGCGTGACTTCTATAGTGAGAGGGTTTCATGACTCCATATTTGATGTTTTAATTTAGAACATGTATCCATGAAACTACTAACATAGAAGGAAAATATGAGGATAATGACCCCAGGTGTATAACACTAGTCAAGTAAGTTAGTAACCAAGTCTTTTACCTGATACTATTAACATATCATAGTCATGTCACATTTCAGATACAAATGCTGATGTGTTAACTTGTTATATTGGTCTGTATTTTTGGAATGTAATTGAAAATGTAATTGAAATTTAATTGAAATTACACCCCTTTACTCAATGTAATTAATTACATTCAATTACATGTAATTGAAAAAACTTTCAATTACAAATTACATCCAATTACTTGGGAAAATGTAATTAATTACATTCAATTACAATTACCCCAACCCTGGTACCAACCCCACAAGCAGTTTCAAGCTAATTACACTAACTGCCGCGTCGATTCTGTTGTCAACGATGGCTTTTTTCGTAAATGGTACTGACTACAACACACACCGTGTGATAATTTGTGCATGAATTATATTATTATTTTTAATGTATTTTCAGTGTTTATTAAATTTTTCAGCGAGATATTTTATATTAAATGGAAATATTTCCCCGCAGAATTCTCAAGTTCCCGATGTCCGGTCGTAATAAATTTCTTACCCATGAATCGGCCAGAGACTGAACTTGCAACATGCAATAACTTGCCATTAAAATATTTTATAGAAAGGCCACAAAAGTCACCTAAACACAGCCCGTATTGTAAGGTGCAGTGATAAACTACCGTAATAAACTGTCTTCCGAAATATATCTAGTGGAGTTATTTCGGGTTTATACCCCTCGATTATTTCAATTAGTACTTATGTTCCCGGTCCAATCGTAATAAGTTTGGTATCCACGGATTGGTAAAAGATTTATCTTGCCACATGCAAAATGTTGGCTTAAAAATATTTTTAGAAATCCGAGGACAGGCATTGGAACAAAGCAAAACTTTCGACCATTACAATGCTTGTTTGGGTTTGTATCGATTAATATGACAAGTTCCCGATGTCCGATAGTAATACATTGCAAACCCATGAATCGGCCAGAAACTGATCTTGCCTTTGGGCTTTGGAGATTTTTTCAATTAGTACGTCATGTTCCCGACGTCCAATCGTAATACATTTGGCATCCGCGTTTTGTTAAAAGATTTATCTTCCAACATGCAAAAGGTTGCCTTTAAAAATATTTATAGAAATCCGTCGACAGGCATTCAAACAGCAAAATTTTCGACCAATACATTTCTTGTTTGAGTTTGTATCGCTTAATATGACAAGTTCCCGATATCCGATAGTTATACATTTCACACCCATGAATCGGCCAGACTGGTCTTGCCACATCCAAAAAATTTCTGCTAAAATTATTGATAGAAAACACACAAAAGTCATCTAAACACAGCCCGTATTGTAGTGCGCAATGATAAACTCACGTAATAAACTGTCTTCCGAAATATATAGCAGGGTTATTTGGGGTTTATACCCCTCGAGATTATTTCAATTAGTACGTCATGTTCCTGACGTGCAATCGTAATAAATTTGGTATCCGCTGTTTGTTAAAAGATTTATCTTGCAACAAGCACAAGGTTGCCGTTAAAAATATTATAGAAATCCGAAACTTTCGACCAATACGTTTCTTGTTTGGTTTTATATCGATTAATATGACAAGTTCCCGATGTCCGATCGTAATAAATTTCATTCCCATGAATCGGCCAGTGACCGATGTTGCAACATCCAAAAATTTGCCGCTAAATTGTTTATAGAAATCCCACAAAAGTTACCTAAAGACAGCCCGTATTGTAATGCGCAATGATAAACTCCCGTAATAAACTGTCTTCCGAAATATATCTAGTGGGTTTATTTGGGGTTTATACCCCTCGAGATTATTTAAATTAGTATGTCATGTTCCCGACGTCCAATCGTAATATGTTTGGTATCCACGGATTGGTAAAAGATTTATCGTTCAAAATGCATAAGGTTGCCGTTAAAAATATTTACAGAAATCCGACGACAGGCATTCAAACACAGCCAAACTTTCGACCAATACATTTCGAGTTTGGGTTTGTATTGATTAATATGACAAGTTCCCGATGTCCGATCGTCATAATTTTCATGCACAAATCTGCCGCTAAAATTTTTATAGAAAACCCACAAAAGTCATCTAAACACAGCCCGTATTGTAGTGCGCAATGATAAACTCCCGTAATAAACTGTCTTCCGAAATATATATAGTGGGGTTATTTGAGGTTTATACCCCTCGAGATTATTTCAATTAGTACGTCATGTTTCCGACGTCTAATCGTAATAAGTTTTGTATCCACGGATTGTTAAAAGATTTATCTTTCAATGTACAACACGTGGCCGCTATAATATTTATATAAATCCGACGACAGGCAATCAGACACAGCCAAACTTTCGACCGTATTGTAGTGCGCAACGATAAACTCCCGTAATAAACTGTCTTCCTAATTATATCTAGTGGGGTTATTTGGGGTTTATACCCCTCGAGATTATTTCAATTAGTACGTCATGTTCCCGACGTTTAATCGTAATAAATTTTGTTTCCACGGATTGTTAAAAGATTTATCTTGAAACTTGCAAAACGTTGCCGCTAAAATATTTACAGAAATCCGACGACAGGCATTCAAACACAGCCAAACTTTCGACCAATACATTTCAAGTTTGTGTTTGTATCGATTAATATGCCAAGTTTCCGATGTCCGATCATCATAAATTTACCCATGAGTCGGCCAGACACTGAGGTAGCAACTTGCAAAATTCTGCCTCTAAAAATGGTTACAGTAAACCCACAACAGTCATCTAAACACAGCCCGTATTGTAGTGCGCAATGATAAACTCCCGTAATGAACTGTCTTCCGAAATATATCTAGTGGGGTTATTTGGGGTTTATACCCCTCGAGATTATTTAAATTAGTACGTCATGTTCCCGACGTCTAATCGAAATAAATTTTGTTTCTTCGGATTGGTAAAAGATCTATCTTGCAACATACAAAAGATTGCCATTATTTTTTTTTACAGAAATCCGACGACAGGAATTCAAACACAGCCAAACTTTCGACCAATACATTTCTAGTTTGGGTTTGTATCGATTAATATGACAAGTTCCCGATGTTCGATCGTCATAATTTTCATACCCGTGAATCGGCCAGAGAATGAACATGCAACATTCCCAAATTTGCCGCTAAATTGTTTATAGAAATCCCACAAAAGTCACCTAAACACAGCCCGTATTGTAGTGCGCAATGAAAAACTCCCGTAATAAAATATTCCGGTATATATCTAGTGGGGTTATTTGGGGTTTATACCCCTCGAGATTATTTCAATTAGTATGTCATGTTCCCGACGTCCAATCGTAATATGTTTGGTATCCACGGATTGGTAAAAGATTTATCGTTCAAAATGCATAAGGTTGCCGTTAAAAATATTTACAGAAATCCGACGACAGGCATTCAAACACAGCCAAACTTTCGACCAATACATTTCGAGTTTGGGTTTGTATCGATTAATATGACAAGTTCCCGATGTCCGATCATCAAAAATTTCATACCGATTAATCGGCCAGAGACTGAACTTGCAACATACAAAAATTTGCCGCTAAAATATTTATAAAATAGCAACAAATGTCACCTAAATACAGCCCGTATTGAGGGCGCAACAATAACATCCCGTAATAAACTGTCTTCCGAAATATATATAGTGGGGTTATTTGGATTTTATACCCCTCGAGATTATTTCAATTAGTACGTCATGTCCCCGACGTCCAATCGTAATATATTTTGTATCTTCGGATTGGTAAAATATTTATCTTGCAAAAGGCATAACGTTGCCGTTCAAGATATTTATAGAAATCCGGCAACAGGCATTCAAACACAGCCAAACTTTCGACCAATACATTTCTTGTTTGGGTTTCTATCGATTAATATGACAAGTTCCAGAACGGATGTCCGATCGTAATAAATTTCATACCCATCAATCGGCCAGAGACTGAACTTGCCACATCCAAAATTTTTCCATTAAAATTATTTATAGAGAACCCACAAAAGTCACCTAAACACAGCCCGTATTGTGTAGTGCGCAATGATACACTCCCGTAATAAACTGTCTTCCAAAATATATCCAGTGGGTTTATTTGGGGTTATACCCCTCGAGATTATTTAAATTAGTACGTCATTTTCCCGACGTCCAATCGTAATAAATTTGGTATCCACTGATGCAAAATGATGCCGTTAAAATATTTATAGAAATCCGACGACAGGCATTCAAACAAAACCAAACTTTCGACCATATTGTAGTTCGCAATGATAAACTCCCGTAATAAACTGTCTTCCGAAATATATCTAGTGGGGTTATTTGAGGTTTATACCCCTCGAGATAATTTCAATTAGTCTGTCATGTTGTAAAGTGCATTGGATATGTTCCTAGTTTTCAATAAAATGTGATATTAATTCGTTCTCGGTCAGAAAATGTACAATCTTAGGGGTGATATGGTTGGAATTTATTATCAGTTGGACTATTTCAGGCACCAGGTGAAAAATTATAATTTAATAACGATGGGAGTGCAAACGAAAATTAGTCAAGTTGCGAAAACGGATTGGTTCGTGTGTGTGGTCCAAATACCACCTTATTCTATTATATTCTATTCTACTCATGTTTCCATCATCAAAATGTTGTTCATCATAAATGTACTATTAATTGGGGAAAATAAATATTGTTTAAAACAAATACCACCTTACCCAACGAATGTCCGGGTCACGTTCCTGCGATGGGTCACACCCTTTCAGTTTAAAGGTGTTCCCCAGTTTGAAACCAATCGATCAAAACATGGATACTAAAAACGCTCTCTATTTTACACTGTAAATGACACTAATATGCATATAATATAACATTTATTTGATACATTTGCTTGAAAAATAAAAAATTACTCGACAACAACAATTTGTATTTTAGAATTCCAGCTAATCTGCCATCCATGATATAATGGAAATCTGGTCATCTAGTTCTACAACTTAGAGATTATAGAAACCAACAACAACCTTTGAGTATAGTATCTCTTGAAATAATACTGATCCACACAGGCAATAGGCAATCCATCTCGACAAACACAGTATCAATGCTATTGATCATCGCCGGCAAATTAACCCTTCTACAGCCAATTCCCAATCAACTTCAATTGACGACATATTGGATCCTGAACATCTCAAGGAACAAATATTTAAATTAGTATTGCAATACACGGACTCTTTTTATTAATGGCATAAATAAGATAGGATTTTGCTCTAAATTCAAATGAAAGTTGACCACAAACCAGGCACAATACCGATTTCTTTTTAATTTCCAACTTCCCTTAATAAGAAAACAATTATTGTTGCTGGGATAAAACGTTATTAGGTGCAAATATCATTGAACCCACTGAACATGGTAATTGGGGTTTTCCAGCAGTTCTCATAAACAAAATCTCTTCACCCTGACTAGTTATCGACCCGAGGAAGCTCAATTATGTCTCTATTCCTCTAAATGGCCCATGCCAAGTTTCACCGAAATATCTAGCTAACTACAAGGTTCTACCACCTTCAGCATATTTTATTTATCACATGCATGACAATGGGGTATTGTTTCATATCTCCCTGAATATGGCCTAATTGTTAAACTATCACAGTGAAAATTCTGCCAACTTCAAGTAAACTGTTGGGCCATATCATATCAGTCGCAGATACCTCACCTGATCTTGATAACATTTAAATTATCAAGTCCCTTCCCTCACCTACAAAAGTTAATGAAGTTTGGAGATTATTATGAATACTTCATTACTACTGAAATTGCTCACAAATATTCGAAAATTGCACAGCCTCTAAGAAAACTTACAGCTAAATACGCGAAATTCGTGTGGGACACCCCATGTCAGACAGCGTTTGACACACTCAAAGACAATTTAGCAAACTCCCTACTTCAGTTTACCCGGATCCAGACAAACTTTTTTATTGTGACAGTGGATGCCTTTCTCCACAGTACTGGTGCTATTTTGTCACAACATGCTAGAGAAAGTCAACTGTACCCTCACGATAATCGAATCGAATTACCTATTGCTTTTGCCAGTAAAAAACTCCAAAAAAATCACAAAAGAAATACTCTGTCAATGAGAAAGAAGCATTCCCCATATTCACATTTGCAAGACAATTTAAACTTTAATTACAATGTTCTCAAGTTTAAATGAAAACAGATCATCTACCCTCATCCGCATGTTTAAAAAACATGACTTAATGAACACAATAATCCAAAAAAGGTTCATGGACATATCAGCCTTAAACCAGAAAATCACCTATATCAAAGGTAATGACAATGTTACGGCCAACTTAACCCCGTGATGGGACCATTTGCGCCAAAAGCACAACCAGGGAACAGATATAATAGTTACATTTTCACTCTGTATATCAGCATATGCATTACCTACTAAGATGGTTGACAAATTCTAGAACGCCGTAACAGTATTTTGCCTTGGTGGGGTAGAGGCAAGTCATTTTAAGCGATATTGGCAGCAAGTTTGTTAATTCAACATTCACTGGTTTATGTAAATACTACCATAATGAACATCAAAAAACTTCCTTTTACTCTCCTACTTCTAACAGAATTGCAGAACGTAACCATTTAACTTTAGCCTCAGTCATTTCTAAAATCACCCAAGCAAATGTCGAAAACTGGGACCTATATTCGAATTACACATCAAAGAAAATGAATGTTCATGTTTCAATAGCTTAAATGCGTAGTCCATTCTACAGAACATTCTTCCAAGAGTCACAAATAAGCATAGACCAAATTCTAACACACAGAGCAATATATTGAAGATCAATTTTAACCAAAACCCTTGAACACATTATTTTTAACCCTTTCAGTGCCACGTCCGATTTTTGTATCAACCCATATACCCTGTGCCAATGCATTCTCTTATATATGCGAGTCGAACATAGGTCGCCTCGCATATATAAGAGAATGCATTGGCCTAACAATTTTGCATCATTTGTTATTATTTTTTACAATTTTAATAATTTTTTCAAATATTTTGTAGGATTAGTGCCTGGGAATCTTACATTTTTCATGGGTATAAAAATTATTACTATGAATAATTGGTGATTGTTTTGAGTTATAACATGCCCCTAATGTTTTTTCCAGTTTGTTTTTAAATTCGCTATAGCATGCTTAAGCATACCCTAATTCAACCCAAACAAATCTAAAAACAATTTTTTTAGGGCCGATTTTCCAGACTGTTAATTATGGCCGATGAGATCGGCCCTGGCACTGAAAGGGTTAATCTCCTAGACGGTACCATCCCAATTTTTTTCGGCATGGTAAAACCTTGTCCAAACTCATTACGGAGAGGTTAGTTCATGGATAGAGAAAAACCCAAAATTCTGCCGAAATCTCTTTGCATGGCAAACATCCACTCCAAAACTACACATGACAAATCTATCTCTTTGCATGGCAAACATCCTCTCCTAAACTGCATATGACAAATCTCTTTGCATGGCAAACATCCTCTCCAAAACTACATATGACAACGGTGCAGTATGCAAACATTTTCACTCTTCATATTCATGATAGGTGTCACATTTGTTCCTTCATTGCTTCTCCCCTCACATTCAAGAACTGAGAAACGACTTCTGGTACAAAATTCTAAACAAACACATAGTAGAAGTATATACATTGTTAGACAATCTCAAACCAGAAGGATTTCTCACATATGCAGCCGGTGGCACCGATCACCCAATTATAATGCAATTATGTGACGAGAAAAATTCTATTCATGTATGTTTTCATATCTATTTTGTGCTCAATTTACACATCCATGTATGATTAATAACACATAACATTCATGTGTACTCTTTCTGTATACAATTAGTGTATATAATTGGTCATGCGCATGACTGTGAAACTCCCACATGTATATAATTATTATATATAATATCAATATGTGTTGGAGGAATAAACATTATCTCTCTGTTAAAGCGACAGTCATATACTGTCAATTTTAGTACAATTCTTATTTATCGGCCTGATTCCATCCGTTTTGTTAACGCATACCTATGAAACGTGTATTTCACTTACGTACGAGCTTGATAACACAGAAGTAATAAATTGTTTGGAAAAGATTTACTACGTCCAGTTCCGAAATTGTGTGTTTAATTAGAATGTTGGTCGTATGAAAAAAAAACTGATGGCTTCAGGTCCTCAGGTGCGCTTCTGGTCCTTTAACAGATATAAAACATTTTGTTATGCTTATATACGTGCAGTTTCGCGAGTAAGCACATGACCCTACGTTGGGCAGACCAGTTCTTCCGTATAGACAAGGTCATTGGCTTATAGCCTGGATGCCAAAAAAGGCCAATATATTCATTCAATACCAAACTTCATATTATTTGCCAAATGAATTTATCGCGCGCGGTGTTTAACGGTGTACTGTGTAAAATCGCGACGGTATCGATGTTCCTACATGTTATTCCGAACGTGGTGTGTTTATATAAACTTTTAAAGGTTTATAATTAAGGTATATTAAAAAGGCGCAGTTGAATATACGTGATGATATGAACATGAAATTTAAACTGGCATACACGCGATTATGTTTACATCAGCTTAATTATATTACCTTCTAAATATGTGTACTTGTGACATGGTATTCTGTAATCATTGTTGACTCCGTTATCCTTATTGAATGAAATGTATAAACTGTGTGTCTATTACAGTACATATATATTCGCACCATATTCACACATCAATCAACCAGACACAGCTTACTTCCGTAGACTATTAGTAGTAATGATTTCAACCGATACCGTTGACATACATAATGACGTAGGTAAAACGTAATCATGTCCCGTGATTGATGGCGTAATACCCAACAAGTGTTACATGTACTTTAATCCTCTACTGGAAGTGCTATATAATGATTGAAATTATATCCACGCTGTTTGGTAGCATAGTGAAGTTGTGGTTTGGTACGGCTTATATCGAAATACTCATTTAAAAATTTAATATTTTGGTCCCAATTAATAAATTTTGAGGGACATATATTGAGGCGAATAAGGTAAATGGAGCAAATTAAGGACTAAGAGATGATCAACTAAATGGAACGGAGAACTAAATGAATAATAGGTTTGTAAATAATTAGCACAGACACTGATATGTCAGGAAAACGTCAAATATATAGTCAAAACCGAAAGACCCCTCTGACGCAGAACACAGGTCATGGGTTCCATATATCGTATCTTTGTATGACCAACTAATGTGAGTAAAGGGGGGTGCCCAATGACACTTGAGTCCACGCCAAGAGGTGCCATGTCAGTATCGAGAGACTCTGATCATTTCGTCCAGTATGCGCAACAATATTTGTGTATAAGATGTGTATGACGTGGGTCTCAGATATGCATTGGACGATTAGGATAAACTGGCTTTCTGCATAAATACAGGCTAAAAGATTTTCAACAAAGCGTTTCTTTGGATATATCAGTTGAAAAATCCAACAGCCAGACAGCTTATTTTTAAAGACCCGAGACAAAGTCGAGGGCCATTAATAAGGTGCTAATCATTTCTGGAGGGCCAATAATACACCACAATACCCAACAACTTCATTTTATTATTATTATTACCACTTTCTCTGTTGAAACATGAGGGTCAATGACGTTAAGCAATATTTGGAAGCAAAATTGATTGGAATTAACCAAATATTTTAGATTTAATTTGTTAGATATTCAAACTGAAAATGTTATGGTATACAGCATTTTGAAAGAGAAAATTAATTCAGCTTATTCGAGGAGTAATTAGAGTACATGTAAGGAGAAATATGTATGAATGTTAAAAACTGAACTTAGTCCATTGACAGGAGGAAGTATCAATAGAGCTATTGACATGTTCAGTCCATGCGAATGGGCAAAAGATACCGAATGAATAAATTTTTGTTTTCACAAGCGGAGTCATTTTGTATAAAACTTCCTAAAAAGAATTTGAGACTATTACATGTGATGTGTGCAGCTAGCAATTATTTTATATTGGCCTTAATACACCTGTAAAGTTATAATTAGATATTAAATTTAATATTTGGTATATATCTCCATCGGGGACAGGGGAAATGGAATATTTATCTGCTGCAGGCGAGGCTAATCCATGTGAGCTGTCACCATGCAACATCAACGGTGGTATCAACCAGAACTGTTCACCATCAGATATCACTGGTGGATAAAACCAGACTTGTTCACTGTCTGATATCGAAAGGTTGGAAGAAGACACAAATATATTATTTATATAAGTGACATAAATTATACCATCAAAAGTTCACTTGCTGTGGGCAGAACAAGCCTGAGTTTACCGTGCCTGTCATTTGCAGAATGAGGTTCCCAGAGGTTGAATTTAATGATGCTAACCTGCATAGTAGGCTAGGATCACCAAAATCACCCTCTGTGGACATCATTCTGATTAGGACTTATCTGCTATGGGAGACATAGACTCAGATTGAAGTACCAAAATGGTGAATATTGTTATGCACACCCATTGGGAACCTTGATTATGCAAAGTGTCATCTGCCAATTTGGGGATATAGAGAAACTAAACTAAAAAAGAAATCAAATATATGTGAAGAAGTTTATATAGAAATTTGATAATAACGAAACTTTCCAGAAAAGATTAGGCCTAAGCAGAATGAGGTCCCCGGTGGGTGAATTTAGTGATGCTAGCCCACTATGTGGGATAGCGTCACAAAATTCACACTCTGAGGACCTCATTCTGCAAATGACAGGCATATTATTCTCAGGTTTGGGGCATCTGTTCCTATATTTTCTGGATTTTTCAAATCGTTCACAGATGTAGCTAACCTTTCAAGGGCGATTACAATCATAGCCAGATTTTCATATTCATATGGGCCTAATGAACCAGACTAGTTAAGCACATTCTTGAGAAAATGAATGAAAAATAAACTTACAGAAGGGGAGAAATAAATTATATATTAGTTTAACAGAGGGTGAATTCAGTGACGTTATCCCACATAGTGGGCTAGCATCACCAAATTCACCTTCTGGGAACCTCATTCTGCTTAAGTATCAACTGCTATGGGAGACCTAGGATCAGATTGAAGTTCCACATTTAAACTTCTGCAAATTAGGGAATATAGAAACTGAACAATGCTCCTACCTTTTGTCAGGGAATACAGGTAGCTACTGTAAACATATTAGCATCATAAGTTTATCAATAATGGCCGTGGGTATCAGTTCACTAGATCAACACTTGGTTTATTACTGTTCGCGTTTGGCGATTTCCGTTCGTTTAGTACAAGTTTTGTCTGGCAAGCACCAAGGTAACTTGCTATCAAGTTATTAGTTCAAATTCCAGAGATATCTTCACACGTTGTGTAAACTATGAGTGTAAAATTACCAGAGGGTGAATTTGGTGATGCTAGCCTGCAGTGTGGGATAGCATCACTAAATTCACTCTCTGGGGACCTCATTCTGCAAATGTCAGACACAATAAATTCAGACTTGTTTCAACCTTGTATATATATTGGGCCCGTACTGTGTTTAAGTTTCTATTTTATTTTATGATCCTATCCGTATTCCATTCAATAAACCCATTTTATAAATTTGTTGCATAACCAGAAATAGTGCCAGCAGACCTTTTACTTCCGGTTTGTCGTGTATTTACATTCCGTGTGCTTCATCTCAAAATACTATGGCATCCAATATTTTTCCAACAAACTTAATAATTGAAGAGTTTGAAAAGTTATGTCATTAAATATATGCCATTACATATGCCAAAGAGTCTTTATTTATCTGGGACTATTTCTTTACGCGGGAAAAAATGCATAGTTACGTTAGTTTCTCATCCCATTTGTTGATTTAAGTATATTTTATTGAGGTTTTGGATCATGTAATAAATAGAATCTCCAACTCGTCCCCCGTTTATAGCGGAACTTACAAAACACGTCCAGTAAATTAGATCTGGGCTCGGTCCAGACCTAATTCACTGGACTTGTTATATAAATTCCGCTATAAACTGAGGACTCGTTGTAGATCCCCTATTTATTGTATAAGTCTTAATGTTTATTTGTGACAAAAAGGAGAAAAAAACATAGATAGCGCAGCTGGTCTGTCATATCCTACCAAATTTCATAGAATGGGCGAGTTTAGATTGAAAAGCTTGTAACTTCATCTGTCAAGCTTCCACGGAATACAATCAAGCCTGAGTTTATTGTGCATGTAATTTGCAGAATGAGGTCCCCAGATGGTGAATTTAGTGATGCTATCCCGCATATCGGGTTAGCATTAACATAAAGACCCCATTCTGCTTAGGCCTCATCTGCTATGATACATAGACTCAGATTGAAGTTCCCAAATGGTGCATATTGTGATGCACACCCATTGGGAACCTCGATTATGCAATGTGTCGTCTGCCAATTTGAGGATATAGAGAAACTAAAAAGGAAATATAATCTATGTGAAGAAGTTTCTATAGAAATTTGATAATAAAAAACTTTTCACAGAAGATGAGGCCTATGCAGAATGAGGTCCCATATGGTGAATTTAGTGATGTTAGCCCACTATGTGGGATAGCGTCACTAAATTCCCCCTCTGGGGACTTCAATCTGCAAATGACAGTCCCACTCAACTCAGGCGTGACGATAATACTCTGCACAAAGCGGGGGAAATATCATCTATTTCCAGATGAAATACGTGCATTATTCCACAGCTGTTTTGTTAATCATACTGTAGTCAGTGTTAAATGAGGCTGCTACTCGCGTGTAACAATTCACACTTGATGTTATGTCAAGTTTATCAACAAACTACAATTGACCTACATTTGGATATGATCTCCCTCCATGCTGATTCATCCGTATAGCTTATTTTAGTATGTTGGTGTTTCCTTGCTTGAAGGGTGAAGTCAGAAGTATTCTATTTGCTTTTTAACCAATCACACTCTGTGAGTTTATCAACAGTCTACAATTGAAGTACATTTGGACATGATCTCCCCCATGCCGATTCATCCATATAGCTTAGTATAGTCTGTTGGTGTTTGATGGGTGAAGATAGAAGTATTCTATTTGAATCTCATCATTGCTTTGTAACAAGTCACACTCAGTGTTATGTCGAGTTTATCAACTGACTACAATTGAACTACCTTTGGACATGATCTCCCTCCATGCCGATTCATCCGTATAGCTCATTGTAGTATGTTGGTGTTTCCGTGTTTGACGGGCGAAGATTGAAGTTTCTTTTTAAACCTCACTTTGTTTTGAATGCTACTGATTTATTAAATCTGCACTACGTGTAAATATACCACTCTTAAATAACGCACTTTCATGATTTTTTTGTTCCCAAGCCTGAATTTAGTGTATCTGACATTTGCAGAATAGGGTCCCCGGAGATTTAATTTAAGCGATCTAGCATTAACAAGTTTACCCTCTGGAGACCTCATTCTGCTTAGGTCTTAACTGCTATGGGAGACCTGGGATCAGATTGAATTTCCCCAGTTGAAGTTGGTGATGTTCACCCATTAGTCACCTCGATTATGTATGTTATCCTCTGCAAATTTAGGGGATATAGAAACTCAACAAAAGCGAAAAAGTTACTAAAAACAATGTTAATTTGAGATTATATATACTTCCCAGAAGATGAGGCTTAGCAGTATGAGGTCCCAGAGGGTGAAGTTTGTGGTCACAACCCGCTGTGCGGGATAGCGTCGCTAAATTCACCCCCTGGGGACCTCATTCTGCAAATGTCAGACACATTAAATTGAGGCTTGTTTGTTTTGTATTTTAAGCTATTAGTGAGAAATAACTGTTTTAGAAGCAGTTTAACCATTTGTGTTTGGCATTATATGCCTGTGGTAATTAATTATTTCTATACTAAATGGATTCTCCCAATCAGTCCTAAAAGTATACATTGGAATGGTCTATTATTCATCTGGAGGTGTGTTTTTAAGAAAATATTAGCAGACAACAGACCGACAAAAAGATAATACAAAGGCAGAAGAATTCTTATTCATTTGAGAAATGTTTAGATAATAAATTCAACAAATGACCTATGGTCGTTTGTTGAACGTATTACCTTGATATTTCCTATGTGATAACTACTGTGTAGGGGAGTGACTACTCGTCGATGAGTTTTATTATAGAAAGTGTTAGTTTGTATAAAATCCCTTCTATTTCCTTTACATTTCTACAAAGTGCAGTTATGTGTGAGTTTTATTGCGTTTTATCTATTTGTTGTGTAGAGTGCATCTTGATGAAAGACTGTTTTATAATGTTAAATATATAGATAAAGTTTATACGAAAATTCTGGTGGAATTATTTTGATTTTCTCAGGCTTTAGTTGCCTCCCTTTAATTCGGAAAGTGTTGTTTTCGTAGCATTTGCAGAGTTATCCATCCTGGAAACGTTAACATATGAGATAAGCACCTGCGCTTTTTCGTGCACATTTTGTTTATAGATGCATTCTCCGAATTAAATCTCCAAAATTACTATTTCTTTGGCTTCGGGGGGAGGTAAAAAATATTTGATTCGAGTCGAGAAACCCACCCATCAAAGCACAGAGTGATCAGATATCGATTTTTGAAATATTTTTATTTTTCACCACCGGTACTTTTTGACGGCCTGCCAAAAAGTCGACGAGAAGACCGTCTCGGACCAAAGATAGATAACTCTAAAATCAAGTGGCTTTTCGGTTAGATATTTGACAATCGGGCCAAATTTTTTTGAACAAAACGTTGATAAATAACAGGTTTTGGGCAATTTTATACCATATTTGACTTTAGTTAACATTATTTTGTCAATTAATCGATTCTGAAGCGGCATTTAAAAGAAATCGAATCGGATTGAGTATCTTTAAATATAGAACATTATTCTGTGTGGTTATGTTTCTATATGAAAATAGTTTCAATTTTTTTTAAATCAAGAGAAATTAATTCTCCTATCATGATCTTCAGATATGATACCATGCATATATGAACCGCACTTTTGAAAAAAGTTCTATATTTCATAAGTGTTTGGTTCCAGACACAGCAATAGTTTATGCTTTATGCCATAAAAGTATAATGGGGTTATAATTTCCAACGAGTTACAGTTCTTAAATATTGTGTTACAATAATCATTTGTTCTAAATTAATAACAAATCCAGACAGTTTTTGAGAAAATCCATTTTGAAATATCACGAAATTTTGGCAGAATGTGCGCCTAACCTTTAAGGGTGAGATGCATGTTTTGCCAAAATTTCCTGGTATTTCAAAATGGAATTTCTCAAAATCTGCCGGGAATTTCTTTGTGAAATTTGGTACAAGCGATTATTGTGACACAATATTTAAATAACCATCGACCCATTGGATATTACAACTTCATCTACTTTACTTTCATGGCATCAAAAACAGATACATTTTCACTGTTTTCAGGTTACCAAGAACTTCGGTAAAATATATTTCATATATATGCATGATATCATATCTCAAGATCATGAGGAGACTTATTTTTTCTTAATCGTGAAATATTATGATTATTTTCATTTAGAAAGGAAACTAACTACCCATAAATAATTTTCTATAATGAGTTGTATTTCTGCTTGAGTAGACCACACTGCACATCAACATTTGTTTTTATTGGGCTGGATTATTTGCGACTGCTTTATTCTTCATTATAATATATAGGGGTATGATGCTATATAATGCAATTAAAAATCTAACTAAATATTATGATACAAATGAAGCCCCCGCTCATAGAGCCAAGACAATAAGCTATTTAGTGATTTGAGTTTTGTGTGAAATTATTAATTATTCTAGCGGTTTTTAGTACAGCAAGGGATACAAAAATAAAATAATATTTCCAACCTCTCAGATGTGTCCATTGTTTTGTTGTCTTTTCATATATGCTCAGATTCTATATACAATGACGATATGAGAAAATTAAAACTTTTTGCCAGACAGATCCAGAGAAATTCTTTTTTTTTGGCTGGATTTATGCAAAACGTGCGTCTCTCCCTTAAATGTGTTACTCGTTTTGGCAGTTCCCACTACTTCATGAAAAGATACACCTACTATGTTTATCTGGCTCTGTTGAGCCGCATCTTTATCGTTCTTCAGTTGCTCGGGGTATGTTAGTGTATAGGTGTGGCTCATATGACGCAAATTAAAGTAATGTACATGTACAATGAACCAGTGTCTGACATACTCTATATATATAAAAGAGTAGGATCTGTCTGTCCGGATATTTCTCCCAAACTGCTGGTCAGATTTCAAACAAACTTGGTGTTGTGATTCGGGATACCCCGGCGGAGGTTATGACGCCGTTAGTTTTTCAAATGTTTGATATATAACCATTTAATTAAACAAATACAATTTTTTTTAAATAAGCTCACTGTGGACCTATTTCAGAATAAAATAAGTCCAATCTGAACCTATCTGAATATTTGATTCCAATATGAACCTATTTGCACGAGGATATGTTGAAGCACCAGATGTACGCTCTTTATATATGTGTTTTCACTGTGGTCCGCGCCACCCAACGTGATAACGGGTATAAGTCTATCGTGGGCTTATTCTAGAATCAAATAAGTCCAATATTAACCAATGTCAATATTTAGGTCCAGTATGAACCTATCTTCACGAGGATATATTGAAGTAGCATCATAAATATTAGCATATTTAACATATAAACGAATAGGCTGTGTCTGCCGTGTGCGCTAAATAGAGGCTCCCGAAGGGAACCTGTTTCAGCTAATATATCTATAATCATGATTATATTCTCTCGACGGTAACGTTGACACGGCAGTGGTCAGACAGCGGATAATATATTTCTAATCATGATTATATTCTCTCGATGGTAACGCCGATGCTGTAATGATCAGCCAGTGGGTAATATATTAATAATCATGATTATATTCTCTCGACGGTAACGCTGTCGCCGTAATGATCAGACAGTGGGTAATATATTAATAATCATGATTATATTCCCTCGACGGTAACGCTGTCGCCGTAATCATCAGACAAGGGGTAATATATTTATAGTCATGATTATATGCTCTCGATGGTAACGCCGACGCCGTAATGATAAGACAGTGGATAATATATTCATAGTCAGGATTATATGATCTCGATGGTAACGTTGACGCCGTAATGATCAGACAGTGGATAATATATTCATAGTCAGGATTATATGATCTCGATGGTAACGCCGACGCCGTAATGATAAGACAGCGGATAATATATTCATAGTCAGGATTATATGATCTCGATGGTAACGCCGACGCCGTAATGATAAGACAGCGGATAATATATTCATAATCAAGATTATATGATCTCGATGGTAACGCCGACGCCGTAATGATAAGACAGTGGATAATATATTCATAATCATGATTATATTCTCTCGGTGATAATGTTGACGCCGTAGTGGTCAGACAGTGGATAATATATTCATAATCAGGATTATATAATCTCGATGGTAACGTTGACGCCGTAATGATCAGACAGTGGATAATATATTTATAATCATGACTATATTCTCTGGATGGTGACGCTATCGCCGTAATTATCAGACAGTGGCTAATATATTCATAATCATGATTATATTATATCGATGGTAACGTTGACGCCGTAATGATCAGACGGTGGATACTATATTTATAATCCTGATTATATAATATCGATGGTAGCGCTGTCGCCGTAATGATCAGCCAGTGGATAATATATTTATAATCATGATTATTTAATATCGATGGTAACGCCGACGCCGTAATGATCAGACAGTGGATTATATATTTATAATCATGATTATACTATATATATGATAACCTCGATTGTAACGCTGTCGCTGTAATGATCAGACAGTGGAGTGTATATTTATAATCATGAGATTATATTATATTGATGGTAACGCCGTAATGATCAGACAGTGGGTAACATATTTCTAATCATGACCATATTTTCTCGATGGTAACGCTGTCGCCGTAATGATCAAACAGTGGATAATATATTTATAATCATGATTACATAACCTCGATGGTAACGCCGACGCAGTAATGGTCAGACATAGGGTAATATATTTATGATCATGATTATATTTTCTCGATGGTAACGCCGACGCCGTAATGATCAGACAGTGGATAGTATATTTATAATCATGATATTATATTATCTTGATGGTAATGCCGTAATGATCAGACAGTGGGTAACATATTTATTATCATGATATTATATTATCTTGATGGTAACGTCGTAATGGTCGGGCATTGGATAATATATGTATTGTCATGATATTATATTATCTTGATGGTAACGTCGTAATGGTCGGGCATTGGATAATATATGTATTGTCATGATTATAGTTTCTCGATGGTAATGCCGACGCCGTAGTGATCAGACAGTGGATAGTCATGAGCAGGTAGGGTTTCTGTATATAATCTCTGCAAAGAAAATGAAAGAAATATGTCAGTTTTGTTCTGTTGAAATCACAACAATGTGCATATATATATATATTCGATGGTGATAATAGTAAAGTGTGCGACTCGTATCGTGTAAAGGAGATGACAGCAGATCATAGCGACAGTGGAAACAATAGACCGCAAGCACAAATTGGTACAACATCTCGTTACACCGATTTCGAACAACAACATTGTAGTGTAATCAGGAACGTTGCTAGTGGGTCCCAGTTTGGGTGTGCCGACCTTGAAATTTCCAACAGCACCCCACATATTGAAGCAGAACAAACTACCAGGTGGTCTCAATTCTATTTGCACGCCCCCTTGGATTGGAACTCACCCTTTTGGGTTGGAACCCCGGTGGCCCCTTGGGTTGGAACACACCGTTGGGTTGGAACTCCCGATCGGTTGAAACTCCCCTTTCGGTTGGACCCTCCCCCTTGTGTGGAACCCACCCCCTGGGTTGGAACTCCCTCTAGGGCTGGAACTCCCCAATTGGGTTGGAACCCCACCCTTGGGTTGGAACCCCCATTGGGTTGGACCCCCACTTGGGTTGGAACTCCCCCCACTTGGGTTGGAGCTCCCCTCATTGGGCTGGAACTTACCCATTGGAACCCCTCCCCTTGGGTTGGAACCACTCTTGGGTTGGAGCCCCTTTCCTCGCTTTGGACTGGAACTCATCCCTTGGGTTGGAACTTTTCAACTGATATTTCAAATGTCCCAACTATTGGAATTATCCAACCTGAGACGACATACCCCATAAGGTTGTAACATGTCCAACTGATGGCCATTTCATACCAAAATGTATATAAACCAACATGTTTCTCACTAATTGCTGGTTGGAAAATCAAACAATGAGAACACTTTAAACCTATATGTGATGTATACTTTCCAACTAATGTTGTGTCAGACATGAAATTTCCAACCATTTTTAAAAGGGTTAAACACCCCAATCTTAATCGCAATCCCCCCTGATGCCACGTCCCTGGTACACTATATAATAATGCGTCTCTATGGTTGCGGACCCTCTACTCGGCTTTAGCCATGTCCCTCATTAGCATTGTGCCAGATGACGTTGTAAACACCTTGCAGGAATGTACGGTTGTTGCATGGTGGTTAAACGTCCAATATGTTGATAATCCCGGGCGTAATTTTTTGTCTAACTTTCTGAAAGGGAGTATGTGAGCAAAACATGGGTCGATTCATTTTATATTGACCTCTGACATCTAACGGGGACATACACGAGTGCCAAAATTTTAAAGGATTTCTTCAATCGGATTGAACACTACCACTGTTGGCATACACATGTTTAGCAAATCCTTTTTGATGTGGTTGCCTTTTTAGGAGTGGATACCTTATTTTTTGGGTTATTTTCTCCTTATTATACATTAAGTTTGATATTCATTGACTGAGAGTTTCAGTAGTTAAATGGACATACTACACTCACAGTGGGTAAATGTCAAAATCATAAAGTTTTGTAAAACCATCGTCAACAAACGACCATATGTTGAACTTACTATCTAAACATTGCCCTGAATAAATAGGATTCTTTTTGTACTTTAATTTATCTGTCGTCTGCATATATTAGCTCTACATCCCTGCAAACCAATAATAGACCATTCATCTGCATACTTGTTAATTGACTGGGAGAATCCATTTAGTATATAATTGGTTAAGTTATCCAAATATGAGGGGTGTTATGATACATAATTATATGCCATTATTATGTCAGCTCTTGCAATAAACCAATCAGCGTCGATATATAGTGACGGTATATGAACCCATATTAGGTCGGTGACCTAATATGAAATCAGTATTAGGTGCTTATCCGCCATCTTGTTTTTTTTCAGAAACTCAGTCGCCTCGGGAATATTTTTGGTGTATTTTGGCGCCAAGAAAGGGGATATCTGTCGGAAATCATGTTCTGTTAATTTAGAGACATAGTACTATGTACCAAAACCTGCATGCGATATATTTGAGGAATTCTACTGTGTTGCACTTGTTCAAAGTTACCAACACTATTTCAAATGGAATAAATATTGTATATCCATTGCATCGCAATTCTTTTAGATCCATAATTGAACGAATGCGATTGTGGAGATAATATAACTTACGGGACGCTTAGTGGTCGGATATGGTGTCATGTGAGGCGAAGTGAGATCAATATTAGGCGAGGCCGTATGCCGAACCTAATATTGATCTCGCTGAGCCTCACATGACACCATATCCGACCACTAAGCGTCCCGTAACGTATTTATTATGTCAGTGGACAAAATCCAGCATATCCCTTTAACTAATCGTCGCTGTAGTTTATTGTAATTTGGTAGGATAAATGTGTCGTCTATGGCCATTAACTTGTGTAACGTCACAGTGACGCGTCATGGGCGTTGAACGTCAACGCATTGAGTCAATGGCTAATTACCAGAAGTAGGATAACTTGTTGAGTTTGACAGTTAATTTATGAGTGTTTAGATTGAACAAGTTCACACTGCGCGAATTCGAAACATTTGCAAAGTGAACATACTGAAGAGAACAATTATATTAACAGGTGATACATAGACGTGGTGTAAACAATACCGTCATACTTACTTGGACATTTCTCGCTATTATTTCGCCTCTAATAAGTACATGGTCGATCAAGTTACTAGCACCGGTGGCGAATGGTGGTAATATCAGTGGGTTTTCGGCACACCACGTGCATAACTCAATCAGAGCTGTGGGTGCCATGTATTTCTCAGTCAGCAGTTCATAGTTTTCCACATACTCTCCAACGATTCCCCTATCTAGGATTTCAGGACCCGTGTTAAAGTCTCCAAGTATAACATCATATTCTGTGGCTTCTGTGAGTGCCCTAATCTCAGCCTCCTGTTGTTTCTCCCATGATCCATATGGTAATGCTGGAAATAAGTAAATGGTGAGGTTTAGAGTTAGGTTGGAAATGTCACATAGAGAGTTAGGTTGGAAATGTCAAACAAAGAGTTAGGTTGGACATGTCAAACAAAGAGTTAGGTTTCATATCTCAAACAGAGGATTATATTTGATATGTCAAACAGAGTTAGGCTGGATATCTCAAACAGAGAGTTAGGTTGGAAATGTCAAACAAAGAGTTAGGTTGGACATGTCAAACAAAGCGTTAGGTTTGATATCCCAAACAGAGGATTATATTTGATATGTCAAACAGAGAGTTAGGCTGGATATCTCAAACAGAGAGTTAGATTGGATATATCAAACAGAGTGTTAGGTTGGAAATGTCAAACAAAGAGTTAGGTTGGAAATGTCAAACAGAGAGTTAGGTTGGATATCTCAAACAGAGAGTTAGGTTGGATATCTCAAACAGAGAGTTAGGTTTGATATCTCAAGCAGAGGATTATATTTGATATGTCAAAGGGAGAGTTAGGCTGCATATCTCAAACATAGAGATATGGTTTGATATGTCAAACAGAGAGTTAGGTTGGATATCTCAAATAGAGAGTTAGGTTGGATATGTCAAATAGAGAGTTAGGTTGGATATCTTAAACAGAGAGTTAGGTTGGAAATGTCAAACAGAGAATTAGGTTGGATATCTAAAACAGAGAGTTAGGTTGGATATCTTAAACAGAGAGTTAGGTTGGAAATGTCAAACAGAGAGTTAGGTTTGATATCTTAAACAGAGAGTTAGGTTGGATATCTTAAACAGAGAGTTAGGTTTGATATGTCAAATAGAGAGTTAGGTTGGATATCTCAAACAGAGAGTTAGGTTGGATATCTCAAACAGAGAGTTAGGTTGGATATCTCAAACAGAGAGTTAGGTTGGATATCTCAAACAGAGAGTTAGGTTGGATATCTTAAACAGAGAGTTAGGTTGGATATCTCAAACAGAGAGTTAGGTTGGATATCTCAAACAGAGAGTTAGGTTGGATATCTTAAACAGAGAGTTAGGCTGGATATCTCAAACAGAGAGTTAGGTTGGATATCTTAAACAGAGAGTTAGGTTGGATATCTTAAATAGAGAGTTAGGTTGGATATCTTAAACAGAGAGTTAGGATGGATATCTTAAACAGAGAGTTAGGTTGGATATCTCAAACAGAGAGTTAGGTTGGATATCTTAAACAGAGAGTTAGGTTGGATATCTTAAACAGAGAGTTAGGTTGTATATCTTAAACAGAGAGTTAGGTTGTATATCTTAAACAGAGAGTTAGGTTGTATATCTTAAACAGAGAGTTAGGTTGGATATCTTAAACAGAGAGTTATGTTGGATATCTTAAACAGAGAGTTAAGTTGGATATCTCAAACAGAGAGTTAGGTTGGATATCTCAAACAGAGAGTTAGGTTGTATATCTTAAACAGAGAGTTAGGTTGGATATATCAAACAGAGAGTTAGGTTGGATATCTCAAACATAGAGTTATGTTGGATATCTTAAACAGAGAGTTAGGTTGGATATGTCAAACAGAGAGTTAGGTTGGATATCTCAAAGAGTTGGGTTGGATATCTCAAACAGAGAGTTAGGTTTGAAATGTCAAACAGTGAGTTAGGTTTGAAATGTCAAACAGAAAAATTGAAGCATCAGTCTGGAAATAACAGGAGGAAGTACGTCGATGTTCAAGGGCGATAACAGGAGGAAGTACATCGAAGTTCAAGGGCGATAACTGGAGGAAGTACATTGAAGTTCAATGGTGATAACACGAGGAAGTACATCGAAGTTCAAGGGTGATAACATGAGGAAGTACTTCGAAGTTCAAGGGTGATAACAGAAGGAAGTACATTGATGTTCAAGGGCGATAACAGGAGGAAGAACATCGAAGTTCAAGGGCGATAACAGGAGGAAGTACATCGAAGTTCAAGGGCGATAACAGGGGGAAGTACATCGAAGTTCAAGGGCGATGCAGCTGGAAATGAAAAGTTGGACTCACAAAATAGTACTTTCAGACATGTCATTCTGAATGATTCGGTCATTTCCGCTTCGCCTCTTCCATAGATAGAAACCATATATGCCGGTCTATTTCAATCACGTGATTGATCATGTGCACACTATACCGGTATATGCGTCTGTTGGCTGAGAGACTCGTCTGTTAACCTTTAAATAATTATTGCTATTTATTTAAGAAATGACTGGCAGATCCACTGGGTTTCACACGAACTTTGTTTAATTTCTCTGCCGGTCATAACCCAAATGACCCCAATGGATCTGCCAGTCATTTCTTATAATCATATACCAGCACATTTAGTAGAACATTAATAATGTAACAAACTTTTCAAAGTAACATATATTGTTCAAATTCAAACTCAGTCACCGAATAACAACACGCAGTTTGAAGTGGCGTAGTTGGTTCATCGCTTTTTGTGAAGCAGACACCACGGTCGGCTTGGAGTTACGTAGTGTTATCGATTTTTAAGTGGCCCACTTCAGTTATTGCCTGGCGAACGTCGGAAAACTTCGTGTAACCGTAGCGCGATTTGTACTGACTCTTAAAGAAGCCACTTGAGTGAATGCAGAGGGTGTGTGATTATTACTATTTATCACTATGCAATGCATGATCAAGTCTGGTACTGGCATACAGTTAATACATTCTGCCCCGTTCCCAGCTCCGTTCCCACTTATGTATGCGTCAACGTGTCAAGGCCATTGCCCTATTGCCAGGGCCGTATATTGTAGCATTGCGCGAATATGGTTTCTATTTATGGAAGAGGTTGTGGAAATTACCGAGGCGTTGAGAATGCCAGCCATGTATCTTATAACGTAGAGTTGTTTTCGCCTCAACCACATTCTGCGGATTGTGGTAGTGGGCCGTCTAAATTAACTACAAATGTATATAAATAGTCGATCTGATTATTTGTCGTAGATTTTCCATTCCCAGAACTGTGGGATTCCATGTCAGTAGCCCCAACACAACTAACTATTAGTAGCTCAAAGATAAAAGTGTCAATCGAAGTGATTAATGTAACGTAATTTTGGGGACGACCACATGCATTCCAAGAAATAAGAAGTTGACGGGAAGACGATATACTCAGTATCGGTATGAATACGAGTGTATGTCAACTAATGGTAATGAGTATGGTAATGAGATGCGCGAAAACCAATCGAATTAATTCAAAACTATTCCACTGAAACTAGTTTATTATAAATCTAGGGTGGGATACTATGCACTTACAATGATGCAGAAACAGTTTTACTAAATAACGGACACTAAGAGTATAGTGCTATATAGACACTAATATGCATGTCTACTATATTCGCACATCCACAAGAGTTGGTCACCATATTTAAATTAACATTTATTTTAACATGAAACGCTCGCCTCTGATGATGATATTGCGTACAATACTAGATACTTAATCCTAGTATAACAAATGGATCGAAACACATCAAGATATTATTCTTTGACTATATATAAAGCGGTGTAAGATGTTACATGGAATATTATTGCCGACCTAATCGGCAGGATGTGGGTATTTATCAACCTTCTTTTAAAAAACTAGAGTTGACTATCGGCTTTCTAGTTGACACTTAGAAATCTTCTTGTTGTTTTGTCCATCAAGGTAACAACTTACCTGTTATTTTGCTATAAAAAAGGCATGTTGCAAATAACCAGGGGCAAATAAGTGTGTATACAATTAATATACATTTAAAAGCCTGAATTTATCGAGATAGTGGGCAACTCTGATGGACACAAGTTTATACAACATCGTATAACAATTAAAAACTATGGGCGATGGACTTGGGACAGGAGAGTGCATTCATATTGGATATATGGCATATGTTATATTGGAGACACAAAACTCGTAAAGACTATACCACATAAAAGAATTGGCAGCAACTTTTAAATGTGTTATACACTGTTTTTGTATCAAAATTGAGAAGCACAATGTTTTAAAGCTGTTGTCAGATTTTCATTATCGTAGATTGAACGAGATTAATTGTGTCTCAAATAGAACACATATCATGTACTGTCTATGATATACTTACATATTTACTCATATTCAATGTTGAGAAAATTAATATTGAACATATCGTACATGTACGCGTACATGTACGTGTATACAATTTGGGTATGAGTTTGAAAAAAGATAGTCATTAAATGTGTTGTTAGTTTGAAGTGGGGGGTCAGATCATAGACGTTATAGTTGGGGCTTTTTGATATACAACGCGAGGTTTCCAATATTCGTCTATTGCGACAATTAAACAATTCAGTTAGGTTCAACATAATTTATTTCCAACTATTTAAATCTTAGTTGATTCAAACATGGGCAGACTGGGATCAAATGCATTGTGTCATATTTAAAGGTACTCAATCCGATCAGTCTGAGACGGTCCCCATACCATCAAGATACAACAACTCCAACATTTCTTCAAAATACGCTTTAGTTATCAGAATCGATTTATTGCAACAGAATAATGCTAACCACTGTCCACTATGGTATCGAATTTCCAAAAACTTGTTATCTATCAACATTTTGTTCAACAAAATATGGCCGTATTAACTATTAATGTATCACGAAATTTGACCGTATTGCCACTTGTTTTTAGAGTTATCCATCTCCATCCGCAATTTTGTCCGAGACCCTACATAGACCATGCACTTGTTTCTGGGCCACATTTTACTTACGTTCGACATATGGTGTGCCTGACTTTGCTGTAAGGTGGGTACATGAGAACCTTCCGAACCCATCTACCTACAAAAAGATGAATTCGCACCAGTAGTCATCACATGTAAACATGAATGCTACATTTTTCAAACTTCAGATTGAAACTTCTTATACTGGTTGGGAGTACATTATATGCGATATGATAGAAATTGGTTTTGATATTGAATTATGCCAGAAAATATAGTACAATATCTAACCCAATGCGGGTTGGTTGTAACATGATTTGTTATTACATGTATATGCTCAAATGTGGTTTATCTCAAAATAATCTCAGTTAAATAAATTATGATATCCCCCAGAAGGGGACATAAATTTAACTTTCACACTAGCTCGCGCGTGGGGCCGATTTAATTGCGTGTACCAACAGCAAGTCACTCACAATGTCTACTGCCAGTCGTAGACTATTCTTTTTTCTGGAATTCGTTTATGAATCAAGTTGAAAAAAATCGAGGCCAAACACACCCGCTGAAATAAAAATGGTATGTGTGGCATCAGAACGACTCGTTCACCATACCTAAGCATAATAGATTATGTCAACGCGTTTAAGTACAATTCTGCGACAAATTATTTCGCGTAAATATTGAGTTTGTAACTGGGGCAAAGGCGGTTGAGCTGTCACTCAAGATGACGACCCGATTTCTTCGGTAGATTTCAGTAGTTTCCGTCATTCGCAGTCCAATCAGATACACATAAACACTCGAAAACTCATCAAAACTGATTGGCAACTGGTGGATAAATACTACTGCTTCGTGTGGTCATACACATACGATGCTCGATGCCTGTTTTACGATGAGAAACAAACATATCCCCATATCATATACGTGAAAATGACTTTCCCATTTCCTCGGCTTTGGTCGTAC
Organism: Siphonodentalium dalli; assembly: GCA_032622095.1. Classification (NCBI taxonomy): domain Eukaryota; kingdom Metazoa; phylum Mollusca; class Scaphopoda; order Gadilida; family Siphonodentaliidae; genus Siphonodentalium; species Siphonodentalium dalli. Next base: position 297,136,664 of record CP136064.1, read on the forward strand.
CCTCGGCTTTGGCAGTACCACGTACACGGGGGTGATATAGCATACGCGAAAGTTGGGCATATTTTAGCCAATGTTGCGCAATGTTTTTACTCAACGCGGGGTAACAATTTACCCAATATTAATTTACGGGTACAAGAATCACCCAATGCAGAAGGAAAATTACTGTTTGGTAAATTGTTACCATGCGTTGAGTAAATACATTGCTCAACAGTTAGGTAAAAATTTACCCAACGTTCGCGTGGTGCTATATGCACTATTATGTTGGGTAAAATTTTACCCAACGCTTTTTAGAGTGGAGTGTTTTGGTGGATACGGAAAATGATGTCATTCGTGAACGAGACAAACGGCTCACGAAAATAAACATTTGTCTCGCTCACTCATGACTTAAGTTTCCGTATCCACTAAAAAATACTTGGTGTCCTCTATAAATCCCAATTTCCATACGAAATAAGTCCCCATTGGCATTATTTATCAACCATGTGACATCGACGCGACTCACCAGATGTACAATCTTTACAATGCGTTTTCCCTGTGGCCCGGAATAACGGGTATAAGCTAAATATGGGCTTATTTCATAATCAAATCAGTCACATATTGTGAATATTATGGACCAATATGAACTTATTTGCACGAGGATATGTTGCTATATAATACATTTAGTGAGTGAACATGTGTGAGGTATACATGTCCGATAGCCAAGACAGTGTGTACACTGGAGATCTTTCTATGTGTTTTATTATTATCCATCTCTTAACTAACACTATTTCTGATTGGGCAAAAGCCACCACGTGATAATCCGGGAAAAGTAATATTGGACTCCCGAATATCATATTTGACTCCCAAGTCTGCAATATGATATTTTTGTCGGGACTCTGTGACGTCACGAATTAACTCCATTGCGAAATGAATCGGTGAAATTGTGATGTGCGCGCAACACTGGTGGATTTAGCAGATGTTTCACTTCCGCATTGAGTTTTTTTTCACTTCCGTGTTAACTGTTACAGTCTTTTATAGAGAATTAAGCGCCGACAAATTCCAAAAATAACCACAAAAGTTTTATTCCCAAAATTTGTATAAACATACATATGGATAATAAAAATGTCATTATACAATGTTGTGTACATTATGTGTGTTTGTTGTACTCGTCCAGGTTGTGGTGAAAAAGTCATATTGGACTCGACATTGCGTCCACCCAACATGGACTCGTACAACAAAAACACATGCTGTACACAACATTGTATAATAACTTTATAATATATAAGGCCCGATGAGAAGTCCTTATAATTTAACAGCCCTTCCCATATTGAACATGCACCACAAGTTTAGTTCATCGCGATTATTATTATTTTAACATTGGGATCACCATGGAGATACGGACTCACCACAAAATCAATATGGCCTCTTCTTAGAAATACGAAGTGACCTGGAAAAAACCCTTCAGTAGAGGCCTCAACAAGCTCGTGTTTACTCAAGACCAGCAAGCCCATTTTATTTATTATGCCATCCTCTGTCAGACAAGCCTCCAGATTGAACACATCCCGGTTGCTATTGGTAACACACTCGATGCATTCCCGTGTCATGTTCATCAGGCCACAGTGCATGGCAGCACACTTGATTCTGTCCCATTGATCGTTGCAGATTTTATCCACACAGCCAGCCATTGCCCGGAAATCATGGTCATTGACGCATGGTGGAACATTGTTCTTTAGATTAGTCAAATCGTTTGTACCGGAGCTACAACACATACATTACGAAAGCGCATTAGGTCCATCTGAAACACCCTCGCACCCCAGACATACAAACATTCCATATTTAGTTTCCACATTTGGTTTCAAAACAACTCATTTTAAAATAGTTCGTTTGACAAGTTAGTTTCAAATGTTCACAGCAGTGGTACCGACTTTTCTTTCACATACACACTCTTTATCTCTATCGCTCTACCTGTCTCTGTCTCATATTCATCGTGAATATACCCCTTTCCTTATTACCCTCATAAGCTTACTTATCCTTTCAACACATATTGTAAACCCGTCTGTACATCATAATATGAATATACCATCATTTCTTAAACCTATTGTTTCTCGAACTCGGTCACTTGCCATTCGCGCTTTCTTGATTTCTACAATCGTTCTACTTGTCTGAGGAGATAGCTCAACAAAAGCAGATATCTGCTTGCTGCTAGATCCTCTTCCACATTTCTATTCTACTCATGTTTCCATCATCAAAATGTTGTTGATCATAAATGTAATATGAATTGGGGCAAATAAATATTGTTTAAATCAAACATACAAATACACAACTCGTTATAACGACTTGCAAATCGCCATAACGCGCGACTTCCAACATCTCGTTATATAACAAGTTGAAACTCGCTATCACGAGTTGTGGAAGTCATTACAACGAGTTGTTGGAAGTCGTTATAACGTTAACGACTTTTGCAAGTCGTTATAGAAAGTTGTAAGTCGTTATAACGACTTGGATATATTGTAGCAAAAAAAAGTGGATATCCCTAACATATTGGTTACCCTGCTTTGCTCCTACCTTGGCTGAACAGCTCACACCTGCATGTGGGTGGTGCAAACAATATGCAACATGGCTAAGCATATATTTAAAGGATTACTCCGTTCTAATGCACTGAGCACGGTGCGGAAAAGTTTTTGTGATTATTATTATTATTATTATTATTATTATTGTTTATTGACCTCCAAGTATGAAGAGCATATACACATATCAGTTACAGAAAGTATGTGGTAACGATAACATTGTAAGTGGACTATACACCAGCATCTATTTACAAGGAAGTTATGCCGATTTAATGTTCCTTTAAACGAAATAATTGTACGTGTAAATGGCAAAATAGAACACGCTATATCAGTTGTACGAACCTGGTGGCATAAACATAGTCATCGGGAACATTATCCAATATAACCCCGAGATCGATCTCAAGCCATACCTCCTGTAGACAGACTATGTCATGAATCAAACCGCGAGCAAACGAAGCCAAATGTCGTCTTCTTTGTAAATACTTGGGAAGAACCGGTAGCATACCAAGGTTGTACGTCAGGACGCCAAGAGCGACCGAGTCCGAACCACCATCGTAACCATTCACGCCTGCTACCATTGCAATAATGGCCGATGTCAGAAAAATTAGTGTGGGCGGGGTGAAATGCATCACTGTGTTGTAGTTATTGGTCATTTACTGAAATTAAAGAGATAAATGAAGTTCAAGGCACAAATTAACTCGGATGCGGTTATCCGATAACCCGTCTGCCTCGGTTTTTCCATTTTTGCTGGCTGAATTTATTTTCGTGAATAATCTGGACATAATAGTTCTACATTTACATTTACAATATATAGGCTCGTGTTCCCTGTCCTAAATATGTATGTATTTTGTTCCATTATTGACACAGTTTTTCATGCATGGGGTTCATTAAAGAGATATGAGATATGTTGAAAAATACATGAACTATTGATATACCTGCTTCATATGCTCTGAAAAAATATTTTCCATGGTAACATCCATCTTCCAGCTGTTTACAAATTTTCGCGCTGAAGTGTAACGAACGCTCTTTATTTCTATCATATCGGGAACAGACTTGTACAGAAATATCCAAACACCGTGTTAAAAGTTGTATTTTTTTATTACTTCAGTGCGTCTTTCGGTGACATATAATACTCATAGAAAGGTAGTTCAAGTATTTATCGATTAGAAATTAAAAGTGAATATTATTAGGTGTATTTTGGAGCGCATAAAAAATAATCCGCTACTCGAAAATTAAGTGGGCCTTTAAAGATGAGGGTAAATTAGGGATACACGTTAAGGTGTCAAACGAAGAGTTTATTATTTTCGTCAAAATGAAGGGAGATGGTGAACCGTCGATTTTTCTAAATTAGGTATTATTTGCTGAGTTTGTTATACCATTCGTCATTAAATTTGTTTCTATAATAAACTTTGGAATGAATGAATGAATAACTTGTAATTTAATTTCCTAAATTAGGCATTATTCGCTGGGTTTGTTATACCACTAATCTTTAAATATGTTTGTTTCTATAATATACTTTTGAATGAATGAATGAATAATTTGTAATTTATTTTCCTAAATTAGGTATTATTCGCTGGGTTTGTTATACCACTAATCTTTAAATGTGTTTGTTTCTATAATATACTTTGGAATAAATGAATGAATAAATTGTTATTGTTTTTCTAAATTAGGTATTATTCGCTGAGTTTGTTATACCACTAATCTTTAAATACGTTTGTTTCTATAATATACTTTGGAATAAATGAATGAATAACTTGTAATTGTTTTTCTAAATTAGGTATTATTCGCTGGTTTGTTATACCACTAATCTTTAAATACGTTTGTTTCTATAATATACTTTGGAATAAATGAATGAATAACTTGTAATTGTTTTTCTAAATTAGGTATTATTCGCTGGTTTGTTATACCACTAATCTTTAAATACGTTTGTTTCTATAATATACTTTGGAATAAATGAATGAATAACTTGTAATTGTGTTACTAAATTAGGTATTATTCGCTGGTTTGTTATACCACTAATCTTTAAATACGTTTGTTTCTATAATATACTTTGGAATAAATGAATGAATAACTTGTAATTGTTTTTCTAAATTAGGTATTATTCGCTGGTTTGTTATACCACTAATCTTTAAATACGTTTGTTTCTATAATATACTTTGGAATAAATGAATGAATAACTTGTAATTGTTTTTCTAAATTAGGTATTATTCGCTGGTTTGTTATACCACTAATCTTTAAATATGTTTGTTTCTATAATATACTTTGGAATAAATGAATGAATAACTTGTAATTGTTTTTCTAAATTAGGTATTATTCGCTGAGTTTGTTATACCACTAATCTTTAAAGACACGGTTGGCCTTGGCGGTGGGTATCCTGTGAAAATATCTCCACCCGTCAAAAACCGCCACAAACAGAAAGAACATCAAAACGTAGATGGACTGTAAAAATTTGTATTGTCAGGATTGTTATCCAGGTGTCATGGATTAACCTTAAGGCTTAACTTTGATTAACATTGAATAACATTAATCTCAACATTAATCTCAACATTAATCTTAATGTAGATTAACAATCTCCATTTCCATATCCATTAAAGCATATTTATTAAAGCATATTTATTTATTAAAGCATATTTATTTATTTATTGTAAATGATGTCTATCTCATCAGTCAATATACTAGCCAATACACTATAAATATAAAACTATATTTAATAGTATGTGTAAATGCAGAATCTTTACCTTTTACTTCTACATACATTATAGTATAAGATTATGAAATATCTCCAACAAATATATAATAGATTGTATGGTCAAGGAGCTGAGTCATAATAGATTGTATGGTCAAGGAGCTGGAGTCAGAAAAGAATTTATAATTTCCATGGGAGGTAGCAGGAAGACGACCGTATGGTCATGCAACCTCCCTGTAATTTATATTGTTATATGTTATAAAATATTTTGTTTACATTACATGTAATTAATTATATACATTGCTGAATAAAGTATATTCTATTCTATTCTATTCGGCAAGTTTAGTTAATGCGTGTTTTGTGATTTTCTGATATTTCTGGTGCTGTTCATAAGCGTACCTGATTGACATTTCATCTGGATTATAATTTAAAACATTTCACACCCTCTGTCTGCCGTGCACTGCTACATGTATATGTTCATCATTTTTCGTCAAACTTTGGGGCGCACTGGTCCCCGGGCCAATTGCCCTTGCAAAAACAATTGTGGACGATTTGTGTATATGAGTGTAGAGGACAGCCTTCTCCAAGCATGAGGATATCAAACATGCGTATATCAGACGTCCGTTGAATGTCAAAGAAATGCGATTTATAAGTAAATAATCACTTTCGATTTGTCGCTCTATCAGAAAATGTATGTAAACAATATGCTAAACGATCGTATCATTACTTTATCTTTTTCTATCACGGTAAATTTTATATCATTTTGAAGAGACTACTAGCAAACTTGTCAGACGATTCACATGCCAATTCTCGGGCTCCATATGTCAATGAATGTTTATTACATCAGAGTAACGGGGTGCATGGACCGGGACTAGCTCCAAAACAGCATCAACCCAACCGATTTGCCAAGCTGTTGTAGACCGAGAGGACTTGGTATAATGGCATGCATGGATGTGTCCGTGAATTGTTTTTTTTTTAAACTATATTTGTATAATCCAAATAATGAAATTCACCATATTGTTTTGTTTTGTTTAAAGCCACACCGAGACACGTGATGGTTTTCGCTCCAAACTATAGTAGTATTAAATATACCTTTCCACGAGCATCATATGGCACAGAAAGACGCATTGCAGTCATAAAATACAACTTTTAACGAATAAACTTGTGTCATTTGCATTCATTGGAATCGTACATGGAATGTCCGGAATTATAGCCCTTATCTTAACATGAAACTATTTAAATACTTCACTCACAGTGACTGTCTTCTTTTCGTTTTAATCATCGAAATTATTAATTACCACGTTCCACAACCACGACAGCTCTAGATTGTCTTCCCATGCATGGTCTACAGTTGTATTTATACGCGACCGTTGAATAACAACATTGCACCGTCACAATCTAAACGATCGCAAATTTATCGAATAATATAAGAAATAAAACACGTAATATCAACGCTATATCGACGAATTAACACGTATTTGAGTTCAACGCTATATCGACGAATTTAACACGTACATGTATGTTCAACGCTATATCGACGAATTTGTTCGGAATTATATCGTGTTTTTTGACACATCTATAATTTTCGGGTTCGAACGAGCCATGTTCTCATAAAACTTGATTGGCGACAAACCAAACAGAGAAATCGGAATTTATTTACCTTATATACGTATATATGCGGGGTGTGTACTTACCTGTATATATACGGGATTTATACTGTGTATGTCCGACATTATCTGCGCCGGGTGTGTACTACTTATCGAGGACCTGATCTATATGTGGCAGATTTATTCTGAAACCGATTACCGAAATATCAAGTATCTACTTGTATTATGCCCATAATATATATATACTATATACCAACATCGGATGCAATACCACGTTCAGGTGATATGTGATACATCTATCTACATCAATAACGACTGAGCCAAAAAACCTGACGAATCTATATACACGGAATGACCGCTACATGAATTGTTAGAGGGGTTTCTCAAACTGGAGACGTTCTCATCAGTTGTAGGCTGGACACACTGGAGACGTTCTCATCAGTTGTAGGCTGGACACACTGGAAACGTTCTCACCAGTTGTAGGCTGGACAAACTGGAAACGTTCTCACCAGTTGTAGGTTGGACACACTGGGCGGTAAAACTGGAGACGTACTCATCAGTTGTAGGCTGGACCCACTGGGCGGTCAAACTGGAGACGTACTCATCAGTTGTAGGCTGGACACACTGGAGACGTTCTCATCAGTTGTAGGCTGGACACACTGGAGACGTTCTCATCAGTTGTAGGCTGGACAAACTGGAAACGTTCTCACCAGTTGTAGGCTGGACACACTGGGCGGTAAAACTGGAGACGTACTCATCAGTTGTAGGCTGGACACACTGGGCGGTAAAACCAAATTAAAGATACAGATGGCCTTCACGATCGGTATTCCTGTTTAAAAAGACACATCCGTTAAAACCGCCATAAACATAACCACCATTATACTACACTGTTAGTATATTCTTGAGGAAATTTATAATGTAATATTCGCTTTAAACTATCGCATTTTTTATGTATTTTCAACTTTTTGCTAAAGGTTTCACTCAGCACCACAAGCGTATTCCTCACTGCAAAGTATACCATATACGGTATGTATATTGTATCTCAAGTATCGCTTGGAATAATTTGTTGAAACTTCTTATATGAATAGACAAAGGTATCGCAAACTCCGAGCCACGCATACCACCACCATAGAGGTCACGTGACCTTAGCAGCCATCTTGGTTTACATTATAATGGCTATATTTGATGCTTATTCATGCTATATGTATTAGTCATCCTCAGCATTTGTTTCTCACTTTACCTTTATTAGTTTACATTTTTCAGAGAGAGCACATACCTGGCCAATATGTGCTATACACACCCGCATTTGAAGATTATCATGCACATTCATGTATATGTACGGGTAATACATTAAAATTTCAATATATTGCAAATGTCCTTGTTTTATATTTAGATGAACTTATAACTATGTTTAGACCTGTTGAAAGTCATTAACCCTTTCAGTACCATGGGCCGATCTCATCGACCCTAATTTACGGTCTGTAAAATCGGCCCTAAAATGTTTTATTTGGGTATGCTTAAGCATGCTATGGCGAATTTAAAAACAAACTGGATAAAACCTTAAGGGCATGTTATAACTCAAAACTATCACCAAGTATTCATAGTAATAAGTTTGATGCCCATGAAAAACGTAAGATTTCCTGGCACTAAACCTACAAAATAAGTCTGTTAAAGAATATAAGAAAAAAATAATAAAATTCAAAACAATAATAACAAATAATAACAAATGATTAAAAATTGTTAGGCCAATGCATTCTCTTATATATGCGAGGCGACCTATGGTCGACTCGCATATATAAGAAAATGCATTGGCACAGGGTATATCGGTTGATACAAAAATCGGACTTGGCACTCTACGTGGCTACATATATAAAACATAAAACCAATTTGAATGACAATATGTGACATCCGCTTGTCAACAGTAGAAAATATATAAAAATATTTGCAAATCTCATGTTGCACTTTGAGCCTTTTACACTAGTCACTGGTTACAAAAATGTTTTATTTTGAACAGGACGGTAGATCATACATAAACAATCACTAACATACCTCTCATGTCAATTTGGATGTCACATGGAGTGCATTTGGCACAATTTGAATTGATGTGAATGTTACAGGATTAAGATGATATCCCTATGAATACCTTTATATATTCACTCAGAAGTATTTCTATGTGGGAACTGTTCCTTTTTATTATGATTTTGCGTCCGATCATGCTACTACCATTCCACTGTTATGAGTTGTTGGTGTTGTATTAACCCTTTACCCAACAGAACGGCCCTGTGCCAATGCATTATCTTATATATGCGAGTCGACAATAGGTCGCCTCGCATATATAAGAGAAATTTGAGAATGCATTGGCTTAACATGTTAAAAATGATAAAAATGTAAGAAAAAATTATAAAATTATATATAAGAGAATGCATTGGCACAGGGCATAACTGTAACCATCACAATGTGGTCAATGCACCGGTTCCAATGATATCCATATTTGTATGGTGTTATTGAGACAGACCGAAGATATTTTAGGCTGTTGAAGCTTTATTTGGGCGTTTTTGACCGGTTTGTTGGGTAAAGGGTTAATATGTTGGAAGATGCTGATTAGTAATTTCTAGAAAGAACTAGGTTGATCTATATATTTTTTAATATTATTCTGATTTATTTAATAATTATTTGGGGGGGGGGGTCCAAAACAATTCACCTGGAAAAAATAAAAAATATATGCAGAGAGTGGGTGGTGATGTAGCGGATATTTTTCAACCCCGTGTGTGCAAATTTGTTATACACCATAGTATACACCAGATAATACAAAGTAGAGAAGGGGTCCTTTGTATTGGTGGGATATTTTCAGATAAAAAGTTCAATGCAAGACATGCTCATCCCTTGTTAAGTGGTGCTGCTAATTTGATATGCAGCTGGTGGGGCAAAGTTATTCTGCTAAGAAAAAGTATCATTATGCTATTTAACCCTTTAATGACGTGAGCTGCGCTGGTGCAACATTAAAGGCCGTGTACCAGTACATTCTCTTATATATGCGAGTCTCCTATAGGGAGCCTCACATATATTAGAGAATACATTGGCTTACAAGGTCAAGGTAAATATTGTTAGCTCAATGTATTATCTTCCATATGCGAGGCGCCCTATGGGAGACTCTCATATTTATTAGAATGCACTGGCACAGGGTTTTCGCGAAATTTAAGGAACCTCCAGTCATGGAAGGGTTATAGTCATGTTCGCGGAGTTTGGCTGATCTGCACAAATCGAAGAAAGCCACCAGCTACAAGAAACATACAAACCCATGTACATGTAAAATAGTATGGCCACTAGCTCCTAGAAACATACAAAACCATGTTCATGTTAAATAGTATGACCACTAGCTACAAGAAACATACAAAACCATGTTCATGTAAAATAGTATGGCCACTAGCTACTAGAAACATACAAAACCATGTACATGTACACTAGTTTAATAATGGCTGGTTGTTGCAAACCGGCCATCATTGAGATTACTATTCCTGTCGTTTTGCCAAAACCGGTGCCACTGTTATTAAAATATTAAAAAATATATGTGTTCTTGAATGTTTCATACAGACACCGACTGATCTTTCTTTTAATCGTTCAGATTAGCCAAACACTGAACAAATTACAACTTAAAGAAATAACGGAATATCTTTTCTCAACAGCATCGCTTTGCTCTACCAGCATCAGTGCAATCCAGCAGGACCAGTTAGCCGCTGCCTAATGGAAATACTAGTCAATAAGTTTTTAGTATAGAAATATTTAGAATAAATAAAAGTGTTACCAGACCCGGTGGTCTCTTTGACACGTGTATATGCATGTCTCGCCCACACCGTCGTGTGTGTATGTTGTCTGGTTCCTTATCTGTGATATTATAACGGGACGCGGTGTTCTTCTCACTCGAGTAGCCGACGCATTAGTAAACATACACGCCGACGATAAGCGTAAGTTTATTTATAAGTTTATAACTTATTATCTGGACACAGCTTTAACCACATATATAGTTAAATATCCGGACAAATGGATTCTGAAGGAGTTTCTACCCACATAGTCCGGTTATATTACCATTTTGGCTACCTATTTTTGGTAAACTTTATGAGAACTATTTTTCAAAATATAGGTAGTCCTTATCGCAATACTTTGTTCCCTTATCTCTCCCTTGTTGCTGGGGATATAAAATATTTTAACATCATAAGATGAAAAATTAAGCATCCAATGAAATGTTTTGAAAACAAATATGTTATGACGTATCGTAATGTGTTCAGTCTAATTAAAACTATACCAAGGTTTCATTACAGTCAAACACTCAGTCTAGAGACTCCGGTACTTAAATTGATTTTATAGATGTGACCCGCCATATCAAATCCAGTCGGAAGTCGGGATTTTTTTACCCTGTGCCAATGCATTATCTTATATATGCGAGTCGACCATAGGTCGCCTCGCATATATAAGAGAATGCATTGGCCTAACATTTTTTAAAATAAATGTTTCTGACAATTTTTAGGACATAAAATAAAAAAACATCCATTACCCTGCAGTGAGCCCCACACACATATAGAAGCATATAGAAGAGTGTCGTCTGCTCATGTTTGTCTGGGGCTCTGTATGGGTGAAATTATAAAATTGTTAAAGAATAAAAGAAAAAATTATTAAAATTGTTAGGCCAATGCATTCTCTTATATATGCGAGGCGACCTATGGTCGACTCGCATATATAAGAGAATGCATTGGCACAGGGTAAAAAAATCCCGACTTCCGACTGGATTTGATATGGCGGGTCACAGATGAGCGGGAAATCCTCAGCTAGCGACAGCTCATTAATATTCATAGGCACTGTTTACTGTTTTGCTTGACGTGCGACAACCCTTATAAAAAAACACTCTGGTAAACCATGGTAAAAACACTCTCTGGTAAATCATGGTAAAAACACTCTGGTAAACCATGGTAAAAACACTCTGGTAAATCATGGTAAAAACACTCTGGTAAATCATGGTAAAAACACTCTGGTAAATCATGGTAAAAACGCTCAGGTAAAACATGGTAAAAAACACTGGTGAACCATGGTAAAAAAAAACTCTGGTATGCTGCGGTATTTTACCAGTGCGATTGGAACGAGATTATTTTACTCTGGTAAACTTCATCTAGTGAATGGTCATCATATTATATGCACACATGTAGACCCACCCATGTATTTTTAAAAATGTTGGTAAAAAATGTTGGTAAAATGTTCCCACCCATGTATTTTCACCAAGGTATGGATGTGGGGTTCTACTAAAGTAATTATACCAGAGTAATTCTACCAGGGTAATTTACCTCGATATTATGGTAAAGTTTCCACAATAGTAGCGTGTGGGCTTTCCGAAGCTTTAAAGATACGGGCGGACTTCGTGGTGGTTATGCTGTTTAAATATTCAACTCCGTCAAAAACCGCCATAAACAGAAAGAATAGTAAAATATAGACAGACCTTGTTCTTATACCAATCAGAAATATGGAATTAACAGTACGTTATTGTCAATTTTTTCCCCTTTGTTATGTAAACAAAAGCAAAAACCGCTACGTTACCTGGCTTTTGTTTCAATCCGGATATGGTAAACATAAAGAGCGTTATTTGTTACTGTTTTCCTGATATGGAAATCATAAAGAGCGTTTATATCATTGTGTGTGATTAACCAATAGAATTGCGCTGTGTTATGTAAACAGAAGCACAAGTTCTGCACCACGAGTAGGCTCTTGTTTATGTTCACCATCGTACGTCTTGACGACAATATACTATTTAAGCGCTGATTATGTTTGGCATATGAACAAAACTATATATATTTTAATATTCCTTCTGTTGATGGCGATTTGAACAAATATGAATATTTCTGCAACGAACGCCGCCCGTGCCTTTAACAATTGGGTTAACAGGATGGGACAAGAATAGTCCTTATTAACATGTAGGCGAAACCCAGAAGAGTTTAACACCTTATGTGATCACATATGAACTGAAATCTCTTAACCCTCTAGCCACGTCATTGAGTGTTCCATACCACTTGAACTGATATCTCTCAACTTACATGATTTGACGAGATCCGGATCTTTATTTTCACACTCATATTTATCTTATGTTGCTCGCTCGCACATCAACATTATGATCTTTACTGTAACATCAAGAGGAGTGCATATTATTTTACAACTAGTATTATAAATAGAAAGTATATAACATATGTACAGTTAACATTATACAAGCGAACAGTACATTGTGGAGCTTCGTGATCCAATGCTTAGCGTGTTAGGCCTGTCATCACTGTCAACACATCGAAATTAGTTCGCAGCTTGCCGGTGGTCTATTGTGAGTTTCCGAATTGAGCGACTTGCAACTGTCTCATCATGCGCTGTTCAAATCTCGCTTTTCTGATAAGCCAAGATGTGACCTTTGAGAAAGGTGTATTGTAAGTGCTTCGCACCACTCATGTGTTAAAATGGTACTCGGCGGGGTGTTCATGGATCTTGTCATCATGATTAATCCGGATGCGCACGCATATGCGCTGCAGCTCGGACTGCATCCTCCTCAGAGGATGGACGAAATGAATTGGTATTACTGCGCCCTATATCACCGGTGGTTATAATATGTATAATGCGTCTTAGAGCTGGATTATTCGCTATATAAAACAAATTATTATTATTCACTGTAAATTTGCTCAGACACCCCCGATAAAGAGAAAAGTTTCGCACATGAATATAGTTCATTGTGTCAATACGTCATCATTCCAGCATTCACGACGTCATAACCTACTTATTTGCGCCGAACTCCAGACAGTCTATGTACAGAGAGCTGGGACTCGTAATACTCATGCAGGCTAAACAGATCCACCCGTCAACATACTCGTAACATATATATATCCTGCAAGGAAAATAAGTTGGCCTTGAAATAATGTGTTTGTCATTGTCAGAATGAGGTCTCACCCATGGGGTGAATCTAGTGATGCTACCCCGCACAGCGGACTAGAATCACCCTCGGGGAACCTCATCCTCTTAGACCTCATCCTCTTAGACCTCATCCTCTGGGAAGAATCTGTTTAGCTGCTATATCCCCTAATTCGCAGAAGATAAATTCATAATCGATGTGACAAATGTGTGAGAGAGTCTCCCATATGGGAGAGAGTCTACCATATAGTAGGTGTCCATGGGGGGGAAGTGGTGACGCTAGCCTACCGCTAGGGATAGCGTCACTAAATTCACAGAAGTTCAAAATATTTCCGCACAAATGCACATAACTCGTGTCCGGGACGGGATTCCATTGCAAACAAATCTTTTATCGAGGAATGTATTAATGTGGAAACGTGGATTATTAAAATTCATGATTAATTAACTGAAACAACATACTTTTCATTCTCAATGAAATAGACATTGTTTTTATAATGCACATTCCCATGATTCGTTTGACATTCCCGAGTACCGCATGGCATATATCGGAGTGTTCAACGTCACCTGAAATTAAATCTCTCATATTACAGAACATAACGAGATGCGGATCTTAATATTTACACTCATGGTTATCGTCTGCGGTACGCTCGCCCACCAGAATGACGCAAAGAGGAACATTTTTGACCAAATAAAACACCAGCTCAACAATCTCGCTCACCAGTTCTCGTCTGCGTTCCACAGTCTCCAGCATCAACTCTCTCTTACTGGTGATCAAATAAAGGACGCACTGAAACATGTCAGCCACGAAACGCAGAAACTCGTGCTGAAACACTGTGAGTATGGGGGACATAATTAGTGATTTAACCCTTTCTTTTCAAGATGGATAATCTGTTAAAAAACGCTCTTTAATTAAAACAAATTCTGAATATCTCCGTTATTTAATCAATGTAAATTTCTTCGAAAACAAATTATTTTAAAAAGAAACGATTTAAAAAAAATATTGTTGTTTAAATTTCTGAATATCACCGTTAATTCGTCAATATAATCATCATGCTTCATTTCAGATATCTCCAATTTTACCGAAAATTGTCAGAATTTTGTGCTTTAAACACGTTTGGGGCGCTGCAGCCCTCCCAGCCCCACTGGTGTTATCCATGTGGTTGTTCAGCCGTGAGAAAAAACAGTTGTCCGAAGAGAAGTCCTTCCCCTTCTAAGCTTCATTCAGCATTTTTCAGACACTTTTAGGTTGGAATTTGTTCTGATTCAATGGGGGTGCACTGACACCCTAGTATTAGACTCATGTATAAAATTTCTAATAATATTGCACAAATGCAAATCCGGTACATGATTATATGACAGCAAAAAAATTGTTTGACAACAGTCAATTTAGCACTGAAGGTTTACCGGGACAGCCTAAGTAATGTGAACAAATATGAAGTCAGAATGTTCAATGCAGCAACGGCCGGCTATATCGTTGATTGGACGTATAAATCTGCGAATAAATATTTGATTGATATCTGTGGAAAGCTCCATTATTCCATTAATATACAATGGTGTGTACAGTATGCGTTTTCCAGGTTGTGGTGAAAAGTCATAATGGGCGAGACGCGTAGCGTCGAGTCCAATATGACTTTTCACCACAACCTGGACGAGTACAAGAAAACACATACCATACACAACATTGTATAGTGACATTATTATTATACATCTTTATGTTTATGCAAATGACGTCACCAGGAGTCCCGATTTATTTTTTTATAGAAGTCATATTGGACTCGATTCAAATATGACTTTCGGTAGTCCAATATGACTTTCGGGAGTCCTATATGACTTTTTCCATGATTATCATGTGACGGCTTTTGCCCAATCAGAAATCGTGTTAGTTAAGGAATGGATAATAATAAAGCTTTATCAAAACTTGACGGTAAACAGTGAAAAATATCAAAACATTGACAATATTCTGAAATTCATATCATACTAAAATATTTGTACATTTACCCACTGCGAGTGCCTTGGTGCCCTTTAACCACGTCACTGTCTATACCTGACATCTTCCTAAATAATTGATTAATAGATTGACTGATTGTTTGATTGACATATACGTCCATCCCTTGATTCAGCTGATGATCTTATGCACTTGGTTACCAAACTAACGAACCACATTGACATAGCTAAACTTGGGGAGTCGGGGTGCAAATCCGCGTGTCCTGCGCTCGCAGTGGCGTCAGAGGAATTCGCACCCGTCGTGGGCCCAGTATGCAGTGTAGCATGTAAACTGTAAGTATATGTAAATATGTACTATCGCTGGGTTGATTATCATGTCCAATGATGTGTAATTAAAGGACACATTAACTGATGTGTAGGCTATTGTCGAGTAAAATGTTTACAATGTGCTCCTGCAACTGAGCCAACACGTCAAACGCGTATACAATGTAATATTTACACTCAAACATGCATTCGCGTTGTGGAACATGAATACAGGACGTTGGTTTGTCGAAATTACGTCACATGACGTCGCGCGCTGACCCCAACTTGCATCCATTTAATGTAGATGCAACTTGCATCACGACACGAGAACAACGTTGGAAATGGGCGCCTAAAGCGCTTCTAATCTGCCAGTGGACTCGGTGGAGTGTAAATATAAGTAATGGATGTTGATTTTGTTGCGTACCATAGAGTATGGATGCAAGTTGGTCTGACATTTTTATGCGTGGAACGCTTTCGCGTTCCACACAAACTGTCAGACCAACTCTATGGAACGCAAGCAAATCGACATCCATTTCTTAAATAAATCTGATGAAGGCTAACATACTTTATTTAATTATTTTGTCGGTTACAATTCATTCTGAATTGATCTGGCCAACTTTCAGATGAATAATGACCCTGAATAATGCAAAATGAATTATAGCCGAGTAACGTCTTAAATAAAAGTGTAAGATTTCCTAACATTTTGTATATGTAGTGGGAGTGGTCAGACCAGTGGAGCGATGGACTGGGCTGCTTTGCAGTTATGGCCACGATATGCAGGAACATATAAGTACAACAAATTTAAATATTTTAATGTGATATGGAATGATAAAAAAAATATCGGCACTGTTGTGCATTTGATGGATCCATTTACATACATGTATATACACGGGTCAGTAAGGTGTTTCAGGCCCAATGGGGCTTGATAACATTGGTAGATCATATAATAAAACACTTATTGCATTGTTTCGATGTTGACATGAGGCCTCGATGAATATTAACTTCCTCGGGTTGATAAATCCTCATGTCAACTCGAAACAATGCAATAATGTATGTTTTTCAAAAAATAATGTTTCCCGAATAAAGGAGTACAGTGTAAATATTCAGGCCATGCGCACGGGTGTAGATACGAAACAATATGTGATCCTCCGTAGGATAGGGTATCATATAATATGTGATCATCGTCTCAGGAGTCACTCGTGACTCAATGAAGGCAGGATCATATATCAAAATGAGAGGATATGGTGATCCCATGAAAAGGGGATCACCTTATACTCTCATTTTGATATGTTATCCTAAAATAATAAAATATTTTTATTAACTAAATAACGGAGATATTTGAAGAAGTGTTTTTGACGAAATAACGGGCATATCTGGAGAAGTGTTTTAAAGAGCGATCGGCCATGAAACTTCGCACGATCTAAGATATAGATAGAGATAGAGATCTCCCGAGTGTTGCACTCCGAATGAAGCTCGCGGAAACGCTTGGAGCGTGGAAAGTGGGAGAACTCTATCTTTTTAGTACTTTCCACCAAGGCAAATTTTTCGGTGTTTTATTCACAGAAATGTTTTTTTTTTTAGTCTTGAACTCAGATTTTTATAAAAAATAATTGTATTGTAATTTTGGAGATATTTCATGTTTAATTGTGACTTTCGGTGGAGATTATGTGTGCAACTTTTTTTCACTGAAATAAGTCCACAGTATGTCTTCAATAATGACTATGGTGTGATTCAAGTAACGAACGTATCCATTATTAACCTATTTCAAACTATACCTTTCTGAATCATTCATCCACGCAGACATTGGGCAGGTAAGTCCTCAAATCGTTTAGTTTTGCGAAAAAATAATAACAATACCTTATCATAACATCATCATTTTGCCCAACAAGGTCAAGAAATTGAACTTAAAACCCAGCCCCATTGCTCTATATCGACGTTCTGTCTTCTGTTGGCACGTTACACCGTGTTTATACCACAAATCAACATAAGACAGTTCATGTACAGCAAATGCTGCTCATTTGCATATAAGGGGGATATCTGCCACAATAAAGCATGAGGCGTCAGCATGCGAGACTCCATGCTGTAATAGAGTTACTGTTCTTCTTCTGGACACAACGATATGATTGCATTGTTCGTGTCAATAATATATCTTAAAATGCATTAGTTCCCAAAATAAAACTAATTGTGTCGACAGTATATATTATGGATCTACACTACGCTGTGTACAGAAATATTGTATGGTTTCGAACAACGTTGTACCGGAATATATGCCTACAATTGTGATCACGGCAAAGAACAAATGCAACCTCAACTAACACGAACCTTGTCATGGGGCGTTGTTTTGTTCACAGTCGACGAAAATATTAATGTTATTATATGTCTATTTATGGAGATTTATCGGAGTTGTTCATCGGTATGAAAGTAGTTTATCATTGTATATTTCAAAACTGTGTTAAGTCGGTTAGTGGACACGCGACTGGACGTTCGGAAACTAGAAGATCTCGACTTTGGGCTCGACTGACTATTTTCCGAAAGTCCAATTTATCATCCATTAACCTTGACAGAATATACCATCATCTTTGCTCTACCACATCATTAATGTGATATCTTTTCGTTTTTCAGGGCGGTGGATTCGTTGGCGAAACAGCTACATCATCAGTCTTAAAACGTGCAGTCAAAATGACTCGACATGTGGTACAAGCATACAACTAGTCTCTTCAAACCATACATTGATAATATATTATTTTACAAACGCATACTCTGATAATATATTATTTCGAATTACTCACAAACATCACGACTAGAAGCAAATTTGATTTTTGAGATAGTGCAAATTTGATTGGGATTGGTGGGATTCGAAACCCGGCCCATGACGACGAGCGCGCCTTGCGACTCAATCCGATGTCAATACGGCCACCGAAGCTACCCCAAAAAAGGAAGCTTAAATGGCCGCTGTATTCTAACGTCGCACTTAGGACACTATATGCACATTTTAAGGTCTCTATAGTATTTTTATGTATGTATATATATAGGAGATATAGCACAGTAGCACCGTCATGGGCCGGGGTTCGAATCCCACCCAATCCCAAAAAATTTGCTTCTAAAAAAAATAGGCGCCTGGTGTGTTGTCTAGTCCCAAGCATGTTCAAAGAGCAATGCTCGGCATGTTTCGGAGGCATTAAATATAACATTGCTACTACACTCACGACTAGAGTTACGACGACTTTTATGGTTCTACGTCATCAAATTATGCGCACTTTCTAATCGTAGCATTTTCTTTTGTGTGCATGTAACAGAAGCTTTTAAGATACATGCATTCGATCAATTACTTTTGTATAACACAGTCGTCATTATTGAATTCAGAACATCCCCGATTGGTCGATTGAATAGAGGATTAGTGAACGAGCTGTGATTAATATTGTGGAACACACACGGCGAATATATCAATGTGATCTATCATCCATGCATTGCCTGGATCATCAACCCTAATTGTTGTAACGAATGTGTTGGTCCTACATGAATTTTGCGACTACGAATAGCTAAACATGGTCGTAACTCTATCCGTGAGTTGCAACATATGTATTTTGTATCAACGCTTGACTGGAACGAACATATAAACACACTGTCCAACCTATTCGTAGCCTCTTAGTGAAATCTGGATTTTTTCACGAAATATTAACACCAATAAACCATTACTTTTAACAATAGCAGTATACGGGAATGAATTATTGGACACTATTTATCAGTTAAAGGCCCACTTAATTTTTGAACTCCCAGATTACATTATATAAAATATATGCCATATTATATACCATTGTAATTCAATTGAGTATTTGTCACTAAAAACAAGTATTCTGATTGGCCGAGAGCGGCTAACTTTAGTTTTCTATTCACCGACATCGGCCGCTTCAGCGTGCATCAAATCTGAATGTAGCACTGTCAAATGTCATCGGCGCAGAACGAGTAGCGAAACGAGCACACCCGCGTGTTGTTGTCTATAGATACCGTTCATCGGCCGCTTCAGCGTGCATCAAATTTGAATGTGGCACGGTTCAATTTCATCGGCGCAGAACGGAGTAGCGAAACAAGTCAACCCGCCCCCCCCCCACAGGAAATGGTTACGGAGCAGTGTTCCGAGTAACGCAACGAACAAGCCCAACAATTTGTGCACGGTGACAACGGCAAAATGAAACTCTCGATTCGTGTCATGAAAATGACTAAATGATACGTTTTATACAGTTTTTTTGCAAATTCCTTGCTAGATTGAATTACAATGGAGATAAACGTACCCTGTTTCGTTGTACATTCTGGGATTCGAGCATGAAAACAGTTTGTGAACTCGCCGGCAAGCCGGCTCGTTCACAAACTGTTTTCATGCTCGAATCCCAGAATGTACAACTCAACAGGGTATGTTTATCTCCTAATTTGAAAGAGGAAGCTTCAAAACATTGTATTATCAACTTATCCGGTGTAATAAACTGTGAACATGTTGTTGCCAACACGTTTTGTCATAAAGATTGAAGTAACAATCAGTATTATTTTCAATGCAGGGGGAATAACTCTATATATTAAAGATATCATTGAAAAAGTTTGAATTATGTTGCATTATGGGTGTCAGAGGGGGGAAGTCTTCAACAGTATTCTATTTCTCTGTGGGCATCTTCTGAGACACAGATGTTTCAAATAGTGATGAATTATAGTATCTTAATAATATTTTATGGCATAGATTGTTATTAAAACCGTGTATCAAGTCACTATAAAAAAAAATAATCGGAGACTCGAAAATTAAGTGGGCCTTTAAAGGGTCGTAGTTATTCTGTTCTTGAATTGTGAAGCCTCCCGATTGGACACAATTTACATAATGAACTACTACTGATTGCGAATAGGGTACTACGTCACTATGTTCTTTCTATATCAGTTGTCGTTTTGCAATTTCCGTAGTTACTAAATAAATTTAACGCTTTCGGGTTTTCAGCAAAGCTCAAAATTATATCACATAGCGACGCGTTCGAGCTCGTTTCGCTGGTACCAGGGGGTAAGTTGACTCAGTGATTGTGTCATGATATTGTAATCGCCATGTAGCCTTAATTTCTGTCTCTCAGCGGCAACCAATTATTCGTCGCAATGCAACATGAATGTCTTGTGACACACGAACTGCTAAACGTGACGACGGATAGACATTATGTTCACAGTCATGTCTCCATCAATGAAGCCAACAACCAAAATAAATACACTGCCAAATAAATACATTGGTAAATAAATACACTGCCATATAAATACACTGGCCAATTGGATATCGTGCTCATGAACGAGAGATATTCATGTGTACCGTATACCCGTACCTCGTCCACTTCCACGTCGCCATTGTAATCATCATAACCTTTGTTTTTTTTATGTCGTTAAGTACAATATAATCACGACAAACACAAACATATAATATGGTAATTCTTATCAGAAGTAGATCATTGTGCCAATGATGTTCAGTACAGAAAGAGATCAATTACATATACAGTAACATGTTCCATTACTGCACTTCGTGAGTTTCATTATTAATAATTAGCCCCATATTTTTTACCAATTTCTTTACTGAATCCATTATTTTCTACCATTCGTCAATAAGATATACATTGTAATGGTATATTACTCATATGGAGGGATAGTGAGGAAGTATAATCAGGTATAAGTACAATGAAGTATAAGACAGACGAACAAACACAGCACAAGGGGTGATGCGTATTTATTGGTCAGCAAGGGTCAGATAATAATTGTTGGAAAATTACACCTGCACACCATGACTTAACTTCATATCAATCAGTTTAATTTTTATTATCGCACTCAAACAATGTAAACACAGCCAAAAGTGCATGTGGCTGTGTAGACACCAGACAAGATTACATTAACATGGTCGCCGGTCTCCATACGAGGCTTAAATGATCAGATAGCATGAATAATAAAGAGTCTGACTTACAGTTATCCCATCAGTTAACAAAATGGATCTAAATTATATCCATTTTCCACTTCCGGTGGCCATTTTGACATATGGTTCCAGTTTTTAACCAAAAACGTTTCATAATATATTCTTTTGTACAACAATATATACATGTCTAAAACAGTGTATTCTTTGTATTGGATATATCATATCAAATTGTGTCTTCAGAATTAAGAAGGGAGACATGCGTTTTGACTGTGAATTATTAACTCTACTCACTTACTGTGCACTCTCAAACAAGATGCAAGTGACCCTTCTAAATTCTGAAGACAATTATCGTTGAAATGATCGATCCAACACACTCTTCCTCTCTTACCTGGTGTCGCACCACCAGCTGCATACATGCCTCCAAGTTCTTTCAAATGATTTATCACACATTTGTTTTTCACTGCCAGTTAGTTACGGCCCATGCGTCTCCATCGAAGTTTTGCCGTTGTGTGTCATACATACAAATACAACTGGTGTTATCGTAATCTTTCAATATTTGCACGACGAAGACTGTTAATAGAGACCAGAAATATTACGTTAACATACCAATAACATGATTTTTGGGGCATTATGGTTTATTAACGTCCCGACAGGATTGATTAACAGCCCAATGGCCTATTAGAGGTCCGAGACGCAGTCGATGGCCGCTAATATGACCGAGGGCTGCTAATCATTCCTGTCGGGCCGTTAATAAACATAGGCGCCCCACACAATCATGTTATTACTCTTATTACCACCCCGTCCTCTTGTGATCACGTGATCGGTGACTTAACCGGAAGCGGGCGGTGGGCGTTAATGAAAACAAAAATTCATTAACGCCCGCTGCCCGCTTCCGGTCAACTTCGCCTCAAAATTATGGAATCTTATCGTGCTGGTAGATTGCTGTTAAATCTACTAGAGAACGCCCTCTAATGTGGTAATAATTAACATTGCTTATAGGTGGTTGATGATGTTATATTTATAACCATACATTCATTCACATAGCGTAAATTACAG
This sequence comes from Siphonodentalium dalli, assembly GCA_032622095.1. NCBI lineage: Eukaryota > Metazoa > Mollusca > Scaphopoda > Gadilida > Siphonodentaliidae > Siphonodentalium > Siphonodentalium dalli. The sequence goes on from CP136064.1 coordinate 297,159,644, forward strand.
CATCAATACTTACTTACAATCAGATATAATTATGCATAAAGATAACTTGAATAGTTTTGCTTGGCAAATTTCAAGATATCGCCCTCATATATTTGGTATGATCAGATTATTTTAAACAACCACCCAACGCTATATGGTACGAATGTTATGAGATACTGCAATTTAACAGCGCACACGTTTTACAATCAAGATTCCGCTGAACGCTCCTCATGGATATTCAATTTATATTACTGGCTATGGCACCAGTGGTCAATATGTTATGTACTGATATGTCCATAATCCTCATCAAAAGGGGATGACGTCACGTTGCTATTGGCCACATAATCGTTCTCATCAGTCAATGTTGTGGAATAAATATTGCCGCCTGGGTCAACAACAGTCTTCCTGGCAATCCCCAACTGGTCATATTCTGTTGGAATTATCGAACCACCATCGTCTTTCTTAAGACTGTTGACCTTTGACCCAGACGAAGCAGTATCAGGTCGACTGTCCCATACAGTTCCATATTCCTCTAAACTCTCTGTCGCACCGTAAAAGCGATCATCTGATTTATAGAGTACACCACGGCTGTGATTCTCCAACTCGTATTCACTTTCAAGCATCCCTGTCATTTCAGTGTTGTTTCTTATGTAAGCATAGTCATATTCTGCTGAATGCTGACTGGTGTGACTTTCGCCTTGTAATTCAATTTCACTGGTTGCGCCCACAGCATTGTTCGGATCTGTTTTCTGATGGCGCCGTTTCCAAAGTAAATATCTGAAATTAAATGACAAGTTGATTACGACTCTTGGTAAATTGATAGAGCCTGTGGGTCTTATATAATCTTCTGTATGCCAATAAATTGCACAAAAACTAGTTCTTCCCTATGCTGCACCAATAAAACAAGCAGGATCAACTTGACCAAAGTGACATACATTTGCATCAAGCAGCAGTTTTTTTTGTAAATCCTGTATGAGTTTTGTATGACCAGTTGTGTTTGATCTGATATTTGCTCAAGATTGTGTGATTATTTAGACTCAACATACTATGATTTGAGCTTAAATGCATGTTTGGGGGATGAACTAGCCCACTTTAGTGTTTATATGACACAGCTAGATGGGCAAATAATTAACTGCACAAATGCTAGTCATCTTACCGCAAGCTAGCTACCGAGATATCTGCTGACTGTAGACGATTCTTTTGGCATAGCATTTGATACAAATGGAGTTCTTATATTTATCACAGAAACATGAGAAATAACCTGATTTGTTCGCCGCACTCTTTATCTGTAAGCAACGAAAACTTAACTATCTGAATCAGCATTTAGACAATTATAAATAGTATCCACATTCGTGACAATGCGCTACAATTTAACTGTCATTGTGTGCACTCTAAGTAAACAGCTCCCAATTTGGTTTCGTGGGGAAACAAATACCAATACATAACCAAATAGTTTGGTTCCACACTGCTTTGGTTCGATCTGGAATCATATCCTTAATTTGGTTCATCAAATCAAGGTTTGTGTGGGAACAGGCCTATCTTAAATGTACTGTAGTCTAAAATTTAATAATATGGCCACACGTTTGGCTTTAAGGTTGTCCGGGTCAACGTAAATCACACCTAGCCCTCCGGAATGACAAAAACAAGTCAGAATGGAGCACTGGCTGACGGACCTTACGGCCTTTCCGTTTGTCAACATAAGTAAAGTGAAAAAATAATGGCTTACAACCTATCCGTCATATAAATTCCCCACATAATGAAGGTGGTGCACAAATGTATGGATGTCAAAAGAAAGGGGAGGTTGTCTGCTATAGGCATGTTAAAGAAGATTCGAGGCTAAATGTGATGATGACCAAGGTCCCAATTTATCGCAGACCAATTGCTCATCGTTCTGATGACATGAATTTTGAGGTGGAAGCTGGACCCTGGAGCGGTTTATTAGAATTTTGAAAATAATTTTAGAACGTACCCCACAAAAACAAGATTATTTAATGCCAAAGGTAGAATTTCTAAAAAAAAATTAATTACTCCCAATGAGTTAAAAAGATGCCAAAATGTTTTGATAAGACCATCATCAGTTGCAGATTGCTGACTATATGCCATGCTAAGCGCATGTCACATCACGTTTCGACTCGTTATCTGCAATCAAGCGGGATTCCTTTGTAATACCAATGTACAGATGCCCATAACCTGTTTTGAGTAATATGCATAAACTTTGATGATTTGATTGCTGGCAGGGGGGTAACTCTATTGTTCATATCACAAAAGGGGAAAAGTATGAAACAATAACTGTACTAATATAACTCGATTTGTTTTCTTCAAACGTCAAAACTTATTCGGTTCTATTCGGTGAACCAGCATCGTGTGTTATCAATTTCAAACGGTATAACGTATTCACGAAGAAATATAACTTTCAGAAACAAACACACCGCAAACGTACATATAACCTGCACATAGTGTCAGGGTCATTGTATCCACAAGCACTCATAAATGTTTCCTATTAGGCATTTAATGAACCACTAGAGAATCAAAATAGGTCACATTGGTTCTCTCCGCAGGACAATTTGAACCAGAATGTTTGTTTTCTACTTGATTTTGTTCTTTAAGTTTTGTCTTCGAAGAACCAAAACATGTTTGGTACTTCATTTGGTTCTTTATTTTGGTTCTTCATGAAGAACGAAAGCAGTTTGGTATTTTGTTTGGTTCCCCTACTGGGACAAAATGTCGATCCAGTTCTGGCTCCCTGTGGAACCAAGTTTTCTGTGTGTGTGATATTCATGACTATTTGTGACATTCTGTTAGTTACCAGAAATTTGTCCCATAACTTAATTGACCTTTTATCACTGGATAAGCCTGACATGTTATATACAACATAAATTCTTGATGTATGAACAAAGTGCTTTAGAAGAGAAATGACAGCTATTGATGTAACTTTACTGGTACATCAAACGCATGTCATCGATTTGATCCCTATTTTGACAATTTTAACATAATGGTAGAATGGTCAGAATGGTACACAATACACGAGGATATTTCTGATGCCCACATCAATTTCATGGATCACAAACCACAGGTATCATAGACAAAGGCTGATCCATGAAATATATATGTGCATCGGAACTGTCATCGTGTATTATGTCAGTTAAATACCATTCTGACCATTCTACCATTATGTTAAAATTGTCAAAAATAGTATCAAATGCGATGACATGCGATTGATGAACCAGTACAAAACCAGTTTATTGTCCATATTTGATTATAGATGGAATTTGGACACATTTTGGTATTGGATGTTTTAGCCATATACCTTATATGAGGTAAATCAACACCATGTAAAACTACATGAGCCCGCTGCTATATAAGGCTCTTCAAATTATTAGAATAACCTTCGGATTGGACGAATCACCAGATTTTTACCGTTAATGTATTGCTGACCAGTTGCCATCATTACCTTCAATAGACCGAGGTTACAAGGGGATGGTGGTGTGGGAATTGTTTTACGATATGATTAGTCTTGTACTTACATGCACACTGAACAAATAGCTGCTACCAATAAGAGGCCAACCAAGACACCGACGACAATGCCAGTGATGTCTGTGCTATCATTGTTTGAACTTTGTGTCCCAGCTGTACTCGGTCCTATAAAGATAAAACAAAATGGATTAGACCATGTCTGGATAACCAAATACTTAAAGACACGGTTGGCCTTGGCGGTGGGTATCCTGTGAAAATATTTCTACCCGTCAAAAACCTCCACAAACAGAAAGAACATCAAAATGTAGACAGACTTTGTCCCTATATAAATAAGAAATATCGCATAAACAGTATGTTATTCTCATATGTTTAACCATTGTTATCTAAACAAACGCATAAAAAGTAACTTTTCTAGTGTTTGTTTATATTATGATGATAAACACAAAGAGCGTTCTTTGTTGGTGAATTCCTGATATGGAACTAATAAAGAGCGTTTATGCCATTTGTATGTGATTAGCCAGTAGCATTGTGCTGTCCTCTGTAACCCAATCAGGCTCTTGCTTAGGTACAATATAGTAGGTATTTATGATAACATGCTGTCTACGCGATGGTCATGGTATATATGAACGAAACTGTATGCGTTTTAATGTTTTTCTGTTTACGGTGTTTGGAACAAATATGAATATTTTCGACAATTAAGGCCTCATGTGCCTTTAAAGTTATGATTCGATTACTTATTATCTAATTTCCATTTGGCAATATAATAACATGAAGTTAGTGACAAACGTAACATTTGCGAGAAGATATGTCAAATCTAAACCTGGAAATATTGGTGTAGTCGTCCGGTATTATCCGTTGCTATCATATACAGCCATGTATCTTCCTGTGACAGAAAGACAATCCTGTGTTTTTATACCTGGTTAGGGGATAATGAATCTTTTTATTTAATGATCAATGACGCATGCAATCAACACTCTCAGTGATATACGAGTTTAGATGTTTTATTTAGATGTTTTATTTACACAATAAATATTGCTACAATGATGCCAAATATATTACAAATGACTTCCTATCACCCCACATTAAATAATTAATTTTACGGAATTTTTCAATGGCGTAAGGCAAACATAATCAAAATGTCTTCATCACGTGTACACGGTAAATAATGAAGTCCATATTGTGGAATTTTGGAGGAGTTAGAATTAGCTTTTGTGTTTAAATTGGCATATCCTTACTCGTATTTAAATTGGTGCAGTAAATTTTGCGGGCGGAAATAACGGGGTTTGTCTGGTAACCATTGGAATACCATCATTATTATTGTAACACATTGAGTAGAACTATCTTCACAAATAATATTAACAGTTATTATGATTCGGCACACAGTTATATCATGGTTTAATTCGGCACACAGTTATATCATGGTTTAATTCGGCACACAGTTATTTCATGGTTTAATTCGGCACACATTTATATCACGGTTTAATTCGGCACACAGTTATTTCATGGTTTAATTCGGCACACATTTATATCACGGTTTAATTCGGCACACAGTTATATCATGGTTTAATTCGGCACACAGTTATTTCATGGTTTAATTCGGCACACAGTTATATCGAGGTTTAATTCGGCACACAGTTATATAATGGTTTAATTCGGCACACATTTATATCACGGTTTAATTCGGCACACAGTTATATCACGGTTTAATTCGGCACACAGTTATATCATGGTTTAATTCGGCACACAGTTATATAATGGTTTAATTCGGCACACATTTATATCACGGTTTAATTCGGCACACAGTTATATCATGGTTTAATTCGGCACACAGTTATATAATGGTTTAATTCGGCACACATTTATATCACGGTTTAATTCGGCACACAGTTGTATCATGGTTTAATTCGGCACACAGTTATATCGCGGTTTAATTCGGCACACAGTTATATAATGGTTTAATTCGGCACACATTTATATCGCGGTTTAATTCGGCACACAGTTATATCATGGTTTAATTCGGCACACAGTTATATCGCGGTTTAATTCGGCACACAGTTATATAATGGTTTAATTCGGCACACATTTATATCACGGTTTAATTCGGCACACAGTTATATCATGGTTTAATTCGGCGCACAGTTATATCGCGGTTTAATTCGGCACACAGTTATATCATGGTTTAATTCGGCACACAGTTATATCGCGGTTTAATTCGGCACACAGTTATATAATGGTTTAATTCGGCACACATTTATATCACGGTTTAATTCGGCACACAGTTATATCATGGTTTAATTCGGCACACATTTATATCACGGTTTAATTCGGCACACAGTTATTTCATGGTTTAATTCGGCACACATTTATATCACGGTTTAATTCGGCACACAGTTATATCATGGTTTAATTCGGCACAGAGTTATTTCATGGTTTAATTCGGCACACAGTTATATCGCGGTTTAATTCGGCACACAGTTATATAATGGTTTAATTCGGCACACATTTATATCACGGTTTAATTCGGCACACAGTTATATCACGGTTTAATTCGGCACACAGTTATATCATGGTTTAATTCGGCACACAGTTATATAATGGTTTAATTCGGCACACATTTATATCACGGTTTAATTCGGCACACAGTTATATCATGGTTTAATTCGGCACACAGTTATATAATGGTTTAATTCGGCACACATTTATATCACGGTTTAATTCGGCACACAGTTATATCATGGTTTAATTCGGCACACAGTTATATCGCGGTTTAATTCGGCACACAGTTATATAATGGTTTAATTCGGCACACATTTATATCGCGGTTTAATTCGGCACACAGTTATATCATGGTTTAATTCGGCACACAGTTATATCGCGGTTTAATTCGGCACACAGTTATATAATGGTTTCATTCGGCACATATTTATATCACGGTTTAATTCGGCACACAGTTATATCATGGTTTAATTCGGCACACAGTTATATCGCGGTTTAATTCGGCACACAGTTATATCATGGTTTAATTCGGCACACAGTTATATCGCGGTTTAATTCGGCACACAGTTATATCATGGTTTAATTCGGCACACATTTATATCACGGTTTAATTCGGCACACAGTTATATAATGGTTTAATTCGGCACACATTTATATCGTGGTTTAATTCGGCACACAGTTATATCATGGTTTAATTCGGCACACAGTTATATCACGGTTTAATTCGGCACACAGTTATATAATGGTTTAATTCGTCACACAGTTATATCATGGTTTAATTCGGCACACAGTTATATAATGGTTTAATTCGGCAGACAGTTATATCGCTGTTTAATTCGGCACACAGTTATATCGTGGTTTAATTCGGCACACAGTTATATCGTGGTTTAATTCGGCACACAGTTATATCGCGGTTTAATTCGGCACACAGTTATATCACGGTTTAATTCGGCACACAGTTATATCATGGTTTAATTCGGCACACAGTTATATAATGGTTTAATTCGGCACACAGTTATATCATGGTTTAATTCGGCACACAGTTATATCATGGTTTAATTCGGCACACAGTTATATCGTGTTTAATTCGACACACAGTTGTATCATGGTTTAATTCGGCACACAGTTGTATCATGGTTTTCATTAAATTTACCTTCAGGAATGATCATTAGCCTAATTATTTTTACGGGGAAATAATTGTTAGTTTTGAATTCGTTCACCAGGCTGTGCGAATTCAACATGCGCGAATGTAAAAATGAGTGACAAATATTATTGCACGAAATTAACAATGGGTAAGGTATTAACTTATTTCGGCCAATTTGGCCGGTTACTTCATGTGACTTTTTCATCTGACGTGTGTGTCGGATAATTGATCTGGAGGATTTATGTAAATGTTAGCCCAAACTACATTTCCAAGTAACGATGGTTTTGTTGTTTATTTTGAGGAATAATACCGCGTCAGATGAATTCAGCCCAAATATGTTAACAGTTGTCGTGTCAAACATTCGGCAGTAGGTTAGCGTTATTTAGTATTTGTGGATGTCGTTTAACATGGGGAAAATAGACTACTGCGCTTGAACGAGCATGTGAATTTGTCGTTTTTAATGTACAGCAACTTGATAATCAATAACAGAGGCATTCTCTGTCAAATAAGGTCGCTCTATTTACGGTATTAATTGCGGAACTTTCTAAAGTAAACTACGCGTAAACGGATACATACGGTAAATTATAGAATGTGCCGGAATCGGCCTAATCGCCCCAGGGCCAACTCGCCCAGTCGACGAGTGTCAATTCGGTACCTACTATAACATGTACCCGAGTCCGATACGGAATAAAAGATGTATACGGGTGTTATATAGCGTTTGGTCCGTTGTTTCTCAATGAATATTATTGAAATTTGGTGTATATGTCCGGGCTGGGACATGGAATACAACAACGTTTGAATTGTTTTTAAATTTACAAATTTGTTGATTTTATTCAATTTTTTTTCGTTCTGAAAACACACTATAAAGTGTATATAATATAATAACGAACACGAGACATACATAATTTATAAACTGTTAACAAAAGATATTAAATTCAATACATGACAAAGATGACTCAGTGGAGTTTATAAAGTGAACATAAAAACATTGAGGTAAGAATCTTTTTAAGGAATGCAACTTTATTTAATGATAATAAACACATAAATTAAAATAACAAACATGAGACATACATGATTTATAAACTGTTAACAAAAGATATCAAACTCAATACATGACAAAGATGACTCAGTGAAGTTTATAAAGTGAACATAAAAATATTAAGGTAAGAATCTGTTTAAGCATTACTAAACCGTTTAGCACAGACCACAGTCCACTTCACTCATCCGATCATCACCAAACTTCATATTTATCTTGATATTGATCTATCAGATGAGAGCTATCAAATATTTTTTTAATTTCATAGGAAAAAATGGTCGCCAGCGGCCATATTGCATTTACGTTATATTTTATCGCGTCATGTCGATATCTAGTATTACTTAGAAATTTCACCTTTCCAGATTCATAATTGCTCCATTGACTGTAACAGATGAAATTATTCCCCTCTTCGGATAGAGTGTCACTGAAACTTTATTTTGTCAGACTGTCTGTATTATCACTGATTATATATGGCAATAATCTGTAATAAGATGTAGCACTATTTTATTTTATATTTACATGCAGTGCTGTTTTTATACATCAATTATAATCCCCCTAGATCATCATGTGATCGATCATACATCGCGCGAGGACCTGGTTGAATTAAGGGGGGTTTTATGGATCACTTCTGTCCTCAAGCTAGATTATACTTATGACATTTAATGGCATATCTAACGTGGAGGGTTAGATATGCTTGTGAAACCACCACTCTTTAATTCACACCAAGTTCTCAGCTGTCATGTTCGGATATTAGAACCCATAGCCATGATATATGGTTTATTTTGTGTATACTAGTAACATAGTTATTTTCAGTACCTTTATATACCAGTACTGTGTATAACAATGCATATAAATTAATCCATGTATACATGTATATTGATTCAACGGATTCAGTGGTTTTGTCCATCAGTCTATCAAATTTGCGGGGAAAACATGGCCACAAGCAGTACACCCTGCTAAATTTCGAATTTGAATCAATTGGCGCACCCTGCAGCCAGCTTTTATTGGAGAACTTTTTCTTATGTGGATATTTTGGGTCACCGCTAGATGTGAGCCATATTTTGTTCTCAAACTGTCCTTGTGAAGACATCACTGCCAGCGGTGATCTTCAATCTTACTATTTTTATGGCTAAATAATTTGGTTGATCCTACAGACGACACCCCTTGTCCGATCGTCATCAGATTCCACAATTATCTTCTGGATAACCAGGGTGAGAGTAATCTAATTTTCCCGAATTTCGTTAAAAAACATTACCACAGGCAGCAATTTGGTATCTTACTCTTTGATCCTCTTTTGCATGACTGAATTGTTTAGCAACTGTACAGACATATCCCTCATCTGGTTTTTATATACATGTATATCTCTTCATGCGGATAGCCAGTATTACGTATAGGTACTTCGACTTTCTGCATTCCTGTCATCATTTGAAATATAAAACTTTACCTGATACATGCACCCTTCAAAATTTGTTTCGTCGTATCTATTTTAATGACCCGTATGGTAATATTGATACAGATATATTTGTCAAACATTTCTTTGTACAATATACAGGTATTTAGTTTGTAACTAAATCTAGAAATATATAATAGTAGCTCGTGGACCCCACTTCGTCCGGGATGTTCCCCTCTGATTTTCGGAGAAATGCGCGATTTAACCTTGAATTGACTATTTTAAAGGTGAAGGTCATGTCGGGGTCACGATTTGACCCGTCCAAAACACTCCCCGGACAAAAGTCACGACAAAAGTACCCGTCGAAATCCGCCCGGCTTTATACCCGATTTGACCTTGAATTGACAATTTTGAATGTCAAGATCAGGTCAGGGTCATGATTTGACCCACCCGAAACACTCCTGGGACAAAAGTAACAGTAGGTATCAAATTTCGTTGAAATACTTCCGTTTTACCAGATTTGACCTTGAATTGATCTTTTTGAATGTCAAAGTCAGGTCGGGATCAAGATTTGACCCGTCCAAAATACTCCCTGGAAATAATTTCCACTAGGTATCAAATTTCGTCAAATCTGTCCGGCAGTTTTCCCGGCCATAGCTAACAGACAAACAGACAGACAAATGTCCAAAATATATATTAAACTAGCTGATGTACTCGACTTCGTTCGGGCTAGTTAGGGATTTTTTTGTGATCGCCTCCATCTGGACAGTACCCAGTATATACAGCGTCTGGCCAAACTATTGTTCAATTGGTCCAGAAACATGCCTATATCAGCACGTTCGAGAACATGGTCCCACGTGAAATTGGACCCGTCCATATTGCTCCCGGGATCGAAGTAGTCCTACACACAAATTTTTAGTCGGATCGGTCAAGGTCCAGAAACATGCCTATGAGCGAGGTCAAGTTGACACGTTAAATACCAAATTCGAGCATTGTTAGAGTCTATAACACATACACACATGCATTCACGCATACACACATACATACATACATACAGACAGGTGTTTCAAAATGTATAATCGATAGCTACAACAATTCTATGGTAGATAGTTCACGGCCGACCTGATGCATGCATCTTAGTTTTCTTGTTATGTTATCAGATTCCGATCACAACGAGTTTAATGAATTTACCCAATGACCCTGGAAGTGTCTGATATTCTCCACTGTGGCCACCATGAGTGCTGTGATTTCCTGTAACAGAAAGACAACACAATATACCTGGTTAGGCGCTAATGACAAATAGCACATGAATGCAGTTAACACTATTCAGTGATGGTGAATAAAATGGACGAATATAACACATAATACTGTGAGTTGTGAAGCACATGGGGGAATATTGAAATATTAAAAGGTAGTTGCTGCCAAAGATGGACTGGGATAAAATCACGTTTATGACCACCATCATATCCAGAATAATTGCCAAACTGGATGTTAATTAGTGCGACCGATGATGATTTCTCAACAGCAATTATCACTTCGAAGTATAAGAGCAAGCTGGTGGAGAACATACATATACAGGACTCTATAAGGCCCTTTTAACATATTGTGACACTGTCGGAAATGTGGCAAAAACAATATTGCCTCTTCACAAAGAAATATTACATACCAACATGAAGTTTTACTAGGAGTCATTGGTTTATCAATGAGTATGAACCCGTGACCAATGTGTCTCCAATAGCACCATGTATGCGATTACTAATCGTTTAAACATACACCATAGCATTCAATAATATGTAGAGACGGTGAATTTTTTTTAAACAACTTTTATTGTAATATAATATTACAGAAGGGATCGTGGAACAAGTTTTTGACAACTTACGTACGCCCTCTCCCATTAACATTTGAACACATAAAATTGATGATGAACATGATGATACGTGGTGTGTTTGTGTGTGTTGCCAGTCCTATCCCTCTGTTTAGAATTTTCTTTCAATATTTGTAGCGAGTGGGAGGATCGTCAAGGATTGTCTGGAAAGGGAGCCGAATTAAATCGTTTCGTTAATGGAATGTACCAATGTATAAAATGAAAACAGATTTCTCTTGGTATCCCAGTTAATAAGGTTAATGTGACAGTTATTATGAGCGTGTTACAGTTGGCATCTTTGGGTTACATAAAGGGGCACACAATCTTTGTGGTTTATTATTGTTTATCGTCATTTACGCCACTAGCTCATATCACGACGATATCAGTTTTACGGTTGGTGGAGGAAACGCCTCACGTGGGGTTAATTTCACCGGGAAATCACTCCGCTGCGGATGGATACTACCGACCCCAGAATTGGACAGAAAGAAACTTGTCCAGATGCACGAATTGGGGTACCATTCATGCGCGTAGACGGCGAAGATGAGGGATGAGTGATCACAGCATATGTCCACTTCTCGGGACGTTGATTTTTTGTAACAATTTGCATAACAGTTGACCTGCTTGATGAATATTTTCTCTTAGATGCATGTTCATATCACTATGGGCGAGTATATTTCTTAAAATAGGGTTACGATTCGATGTATGCTTCGCAAGCAGGGATAACATGTTCACATTGTGGAAGAGAAATCATATTTAATCACAATTTTCAATCATAAATTGACACATGTGAATGAGAAGTATGTGCTCACTTATTTGGACTCACCTTGATTATCTTGTTCACATAGGAAGGTGTAATGCTCAGTGCATGGTGCTTCGCGGAGTTCGAACACACCCATTCGGATTCTGTGCAGCATGAGACAGTTTGCTTCCACGTCCGTGTGCTTCTGTGCTGTTACTGGCAATGTCACATGTAGGCCTGTGGATTAAACTGGCTCCGATAGTGATAACATATACAGTTGATTGATAGATTGATTGATAGATTGGGTTTTTAATGCCGATTTCAGCAACTAAGGCCATATCACGACATTACCAGTTTTAGTGGTGGAGGAAATCCGCACATGCACTTATGGCTAATATAACAGTTATTTAAATGGCTGATAAACTCGTCGACCATGTGCGGCAAACCACCGGCCATCGGCGAGTAACTGGCAACTCCACCAGATAACGATGGAAACATATGGATTTGAACACGTATCGCCAGCGCTGGAGGGCTAGAAGGCTTGTAGTTGTAACCCTTACAGACTGAGCCACCGAGCATCCTTCCCAACACATACATGTATTACTATCAGTAATTGTTGTTGGAAATAGCATTATACAGTAATAGTTGCCCATTAATGTGTATTATAGTCCAATTAGGGGGGGGTCCGAAAAATTATCAGACATGTATCTGCATGTATGATAAATATTGGCAATGTTTGGGAACCATTCACCCACCCACCCAATCACGATTTAGCTAGTTTTTTCGACAATTTTCGACACCCTTCCCCTAGAAACACAGAATTATTTTTTTTCGGAAGAATACTACAATTTTAACCACTTGCTGTCTGTTCCTACCAACTAAAGTTTGGTGTAATTAGCCCTGTTTGACATTGCAATGGTTGTTGATGCAATGTGTCTAGACTGAAATATTCCTGATATTTAGTAATATTACAACAATAAATATCATATGTTGACAGTCTAAATGCAGTTCTGGTGTTAATATTACATTATCTCTAAGTTTTTGGCCAAATATAGTTGAAAAATATGAGGAAATTTCTGCTCCGATACGCAAATAATTATTATCAGGATTATTAATTACCATCCAAAAAGTATATTATCACCATGATTGTTACCTTTGCATTTTGTCGATATTTCCCGCCCTTTTTAATTCACCGATATATATATGTATCGCCGAACTGACATATAGATCCGTATTCAGTTCCTTATAACTTCTGCAATCAATATCCGATTTTACATCAGACAGCGTGTTATACTCGAAAAGAATGCCATCGGATATATAAGCCCATTAGTGGTACATGTACCTGTTGCTATTGATGGTCAAATGTCGAATTTTAAATGAGTTTAGTATTGAGTATTTAATCCAGAGTGGAAAAAGTTATCTATGTATTAACATGTATTATTTTTCCACCAATAGTAAGTATTACTTGTAATTATAAAGCACCCTAAAGTAAATGAATTTATATCTTTTCTCGTCATATCAATTGTGATGCTTGTGGTTCAAAAATGTTCAACTGCTTATAACTACACCCACATAATTTTCTATAGTATTTTGCCGTTAAGTTAGAAAGAATATTTAAAACTGTATTTAAATAGAATAATTACATTAGGGACGGATCACTTCGAATTGACAGTTGGGCGTAGGAATGTTGTCATGGTGATCCGCTGCTTCTGCGCAAAGTCACAATAAAGTAACCAACGTTTTAAAATATATCCAATTCAAAACACATTATTGTGTTGATCTATTCTTTTGAGTTGAAATCATAAAGAATAATCTCTGTTTCCAAATATAATTTCATACATTCGCGATGTATAAGTTTGTGATTAGGTAATTTAAATTGTTTAATTACATTAGGAAACAGAGATTATTTCTTAAGTGTATACAAGTGGATGGGGCATCTTAAAAAATTCTCACCATCAGTCCATATATATGTGTAATTTCTGTGTAGGCCGATCCAATAACAGTCAGGATACTGGTTTTCTGATAATGGATGCCAATCTATACCATATTCATCTAATATCCAATCGGATCCCTTATCTGAGCATACTCCGATAGAGCTCGTCCAGTTTTGATAACCAGGAACGCCAAATTCCTCAGAACGCTGAAACACAATACACGTGTCGTTAGAGACTAGACTAACCCACACCTAAATTACATTAATCATGACAAAGCGGCGTGTATGGTTGTCTTTCAGTATTAGCCAATAACGTGTATAAACTAAATTTTCAAATGTTTAGTTCGGAATTGAATTGAACATTCCGTGCATAATATGAAACAACGTGCAGCCTATCAATAAACAATAGCATAGGGTGTATTTCATTATTCAAATATCAACATCTTATTACATGTTAATTCCCCCCGAACAACCCTCTATATATCTGTGAATGTCTTTGCCTTTTTTTGGTCAGTGGTTTATCTTTATAAGAGGCGCTCATTGGGAATTTTGCAAAGGTGACAAATCATGTTAAAAGTTCATCTTTTTAACAAATAAACCGGGAGAGGGTCTTGAAAAAATTATCAAAGGTTGAAAAACAATATTTTCCGCTACCTGACCACCCGCCCCTCCCCCGCCTTTGCAAGTTTTAATATTTTTCCATAATAATATGAAACACGATTCAATCAGCCTGGTTCTTTGAATCAATTACTATTTAGCATATTCCAGCATATTAATACAACCCAAAACCTGAGTGACTATCAAAAGATATGCATTATGTATATGGATTTTTCATCTTCTAGAAGTCTATAACATTCACCTCACAATTATAATGGTGCATGTGCTCATACAGTGTTCAATATGGTTTGTTGATTTACTCCATGTGTCATTCTAATGGACTGGTCAGTATGTAAGTGATTGTTTGATTGCGTATGTGTGGTCTACAATAATATACAAAATAAAACTCGTTATCTGCGATGAAGTGTTGATTATTGGACCCAAATACAATATTTTCCAACCTGAAGCTGAAGAAATAGTAACATAGTGGTTCTAAATCTGAACAGTGTATCTCTAATACAATACGGCCCATCTGTATATGGAGAGGATACATTACATGTACATGCATGTTCAAAGGTAACCTACATATAAAACCTATCATGTAACCCCATCTAGCATGGCCCACTGCCACTAACAATTGCCCCTATTGTCGAGTAATAAATATTGGGTTAACCCCAGTTTTATCCTGATCGTACCTTACTATAACACAAAGCGTTCTGTTCTTTGGCACACGAGGATGATTGCCAGTGTTCACGGTCATCAGAGCCAAACTCAGTAACACATGCACACTTATGAGATGGTTTTGGCTCCCCTTGACTCCACCTAACGTATTTTGATTCTGAAAAGACAAGATCAACTATAGGTGCAGGGACGTAGTTAAGTGGTTTGGAACATGGGATAGGCTACAACTTCACTTCAATATTTAAGTGTCAGGTACTTTAAAAAAAACCTAACTTAGTGCATTGTCCATCCGCTTGACAGGGTTCAGTGTACATGGTACTCAAAATAAAAAAAATTAGCCAAATCTGGTGAAATACCCCTCGATAATTGTTCAGAACATTCACAAGGCGTGGAAACTTTGATCAATTATCTAGAATGTCTAATTTTACCTATATAGACATTTGTTTGAATGTCAAGCAAGCAGAACAAACTGAACTAGCTTTTTCGAACTGATGTTAACTCCTGTATGAAATTTCCGTCCGTTAGAAATTTTGACCACAGTTTATGTGAGACTCCCCGCAATAACCCTTAATTGTCACCCCTGATCAGTTGTACGAACATGTCATGGTGTTCACCAGTATGCTCACCGTTACGTCTGTATAATGCCAGCGTTTTATTTACACCACCGCACGATTTCCCAGGATCACCGGGACAAGAAATGTTACACGCATGTTTATCTTCTGATCTCAGGTCGAAATTCCTGTAGCAATAACATGACTGTCCCTGCATATAGAGTGAACAATAACATAACTGATCCTGCATATAGAGTGAACAATAACATTACTGATCCTGCATATATAGTGAACAATAACATAACTGATCCTGCATATATAGTGAACAATAACATGACTGATCCTGCATATATAGTGAACAATAACATAACTGACCCTGCATATATAGTGAACAACAACATGACTGATCCTGCATATAAAGTGAACAATAACATGACTGATCCTGCATATATAGTGAACAATAACATGACTGATCCTGCATATATAGTGAACAATAACATGACTGATCCTGCATATATAGTCAACAATAACATGACTGGTCCTGCATATATAGTGAACAATAACATAACTGATCCTGCATATATAGTGAACAATAACATGACTGATCCTGCATATAGAGTGAACAATAACATGACTGATCATGCATATAGAGTGAACAATAACATGACTAATCATGCATATAGAGTGAACAATAACATGACTAATCCTGCATATATAGTAAACAATAACATGACTGATCCTGCATATAGAGTGAACAATAACATGACTGATCCTGCATATAGAGTGAACAATAACATGACTGATCCTGCATATAGAGTGAACAATAACATGACTAATACTGCATATATAGTGAACAATAACATGACTGATACTACATATAGAGTGAACAATAACATGACTGATCCTGCATATATAGTGAACAATAACATGACTGATCCTGCATATAGAGTGAACAATAACATGACTAATCATGCATATAGAGTGAACAATAACATGACTGATCCTGCATATAGAGTGAACAATAACATGACTGATCCTGCATATAGAGTGAACAATAACATGACTAATCCTGCATATATAGTGAACAATAACATGACTGATCCTGCATATAGAGTGAACAATAACATGACTAATCCTGCATATATAGTGAACACTAACATGACTGATCCTGCATATAGAGTGAACAATAACATGACTAATCCTGCATATAGAGTGAACACTAACATGACTGATCCTGCATATAGAGTGAACAATAACATGACAAATACTGCATATATAGTGAACAATAACATGACTGATCCTGCATATAGAGCGAACAATAACATGACTGATCCTGCATATAGAGTGAACAATAACATAACTGACCCTGCATATATAGTGAACAATAACATGACTAATCATGCATATAGAGTGAACAATAACATGACTGATCATGCATATATAGTGAACAATAACATGACTGATCCTACATATAGAGTGAACAATACCATGACTGATCATGTATATATAGTGAACAATAACATGACTGATCCTGCATATATAGTGAACAATAACATGACTGATCCTGCATATATAGTGAACAATAACATGACTGTCCCTGCATATAGAGTGAACAATAACATAACTGATCCTGCATATATAGTGAACAATAACATGACTGATCCTGCATATAGAGTGAACAATAACATGACTGATCATGTATATAGAGTGAACAATAACATGACTGATCCTGCATATAGAGTGAACAATAACATGACTAATCCTGCATATAGAGTGAAAAATAACATGACTAATACTGCATATATAGTGAACAATAACATGACTGATCCTGCTTTTTGGATATGTGGGCCACAAGTTGAGAGAACCACGTGCTCAAAACGGACAAATTGCGGGTCTAAGATGGATAACTCGAAAAACAAGTGGTTACTAATAACAATAATAGCCTTCTCATTTTAGAGTTATCCATCTTACACCCGCAATTTGTCCGTTTTGAGCACGTGGTTCTCACAACTTGTGGCCCACATCTCCAAACATTAATTAATTTCAATACTCGATATCTAATCACTCTGAGCTTTAATGGGTGGATTCCTCGACTCGAATCAAATATTGTTTACCCCCAAAGCCAAAGAAATAGTAATTTAGGAGCGTCTGATCGGATTGAGTACCTTTAAGTGTCGGACGCACGTTTTGACAAAATTCCCTGGTATTTTAAAACGTATTTTGTCCAAATCTGTTAGGAATTTCTTTGTGAAATTTGGTACAAGCAATTATTGTGACACACTATTTAAGAACCATCCAATATCCATATCCAATTGGATAGTATAACCTCATTTACTTTCCTTTTATGGCATGAAAAATATTTAAAATTTCACTGTTTTCAGGTACCAAGAATTTCTGTAAAATATACTTTTTTCATAACGTGCAGTTAATATATCCATGATATATCTCAAGATCACGAGAGGAGACTTACTTATTCTTTATTTGTGAAATTTAATGATTAGTTTCATTAAGAAAATCTACCCATAAATATTTTCTACATTTGAGGATTTTCATGCCATGTCTGTTGATCAATGAACAATTAGGCTGAGATGAGTTGTGGGTCATGGGTAAATAACAACGTTAAAGCTGGCCACCATATCTCTTAACACTGTGGCCTAATCTATGTAGATTGATCCCTCCTTGTGTGGACCACACTGCATATCAACATTTGTTTGCATTGGGCTGGAATATTTGTGACTACTTTATTCTTCATTATAATATATGGGGGTATGATACTATATTATGCAATTAAAAATCTAACGCAACATTATGATACAAATGAAGCCTCCTTTCATAGAGCCAAGAAAATAAGCTATTTGGTGATTGGAAATTTGTGTGAAATTATTAATTATTCTAGTAGTTCTTGGTACCGAAATGGGCAAAATATAAAATCATATTCTCAACCTCTCAAATGTATTAAAATCCATTGTTTTTTCTGTCTATTAATAATAATTGCTCAGATTCTACATACAATGAAGATGATATGTGAAATTCAAGATTTTTGCTAGATAGATCTTGAGAAATTCTTTGTTGAAAATCTATTGCCATTTTTGGCTAGATTTATGGAAAACGTGCGTCTCCCCCTTAAACTGATTAAATCAGATATTTCTTCGAAATAACGCCTCTGCACGAGTCCTATACTGCAGAAATTATATACCATGTAATGAATCTCCACTCTGGATACGCCATTATAGCTCATATTACATTGGTTCAAAACCTTGGAACTTGTTGATGTTCTGGCAAGGAAGTTTATAACACGGTAAGTGGTAATATATTTCTTAGTTAATACATGTTCCTCAATAATGCATTTCAAAGTAGGTGAAGGACGACGCAACTTGCGATTACATGATTTTGGTGACTTAATTGAGCCGATATTGAGTCATTGCATTTCTTCAGGTAAATAATTCAAGGTTTATGGCGATATCGGCTCACAAAAGTCATTAAACCATGTAATCCCCTACTATGAAATAGATTTTAAAATTATTTCCTGTGTTTTTTGTACTATGTTATAAACTTCCGTGTCCGAACAGGTCATACATCAAAACGTGTCTATGCTTCGAACGGGTAGAATATGACCAGCACGGGCAAAGTCTGAGTAAATAATGCATGCCACCATAGCCATTAACTCTAATTGCCTCCAGACTGATAACCATGACTGGAAATTGATGTGTCACGTTTCTTGCGTAATTTATTACATGGACGAACCTACCTTAAGTCCGATGAAGGGATAGGACCCACACATCCTCTGGCATGACTGCAGTGAATTATCCTCTATAGTAACGTGTGCATCGTCGACAATATAACAGCCTTTCTTTTCGTCTGTTTTGCCGTCAGTTTATTTGAAAGAGTAAAACAATGTGTTATAGGCCAGGCAAATGTGGACATAGGTGTCGCCTCGAGAGGGAATTTATGGGACCTACATTTTTGGTTAGCGTAAATATTAAACTTTCGGAATCCGTATGTTGGATATGTCAGATAGGCGGACTTTTTTCTCACCGCGTGGTTTTCTTGAGGCACCCGATGAAAAAATGGGTCATTTTTTAAATAAAGCCGACATTATTGACAGAGTATTTTCACACATTTTGAGAAGAAATATTCGTCCAATTTTGATACCTGAGAGTGGGGTGATAACCATAGTAGGGTAATACACGTAACCATTGAATCTCGGAATGACAATCATGACGTCATGTGACGTCGACTAATATTTTGGGTGAGACAAATATGACGATTCACGCAAAGCGTTGTCTTTCGTTTCTTTTTAATCACAAAGTAAGATGGGTATGCCACATTGTTTTATACCGTGTGAAACTACTGCTAATTGGTTATATTTTGATATATAACTTATCGCTGCAGACCGCATTATTTTTTATCAGAGGCATAAAAATCAACCCTCCCCCTACAGTTAAGATACGCCATGCTGTGGTATAAGTCACACATAACTCACGGTTACATGTCAATAGGCTTAATTAACACAACGGCCGTTGAAAGTCTGCTAAAGAATGTAATAATATATAAGTTTCTGTCTACAAACTCGAACATTAAAGTAGAAACAATATATAATGTACTCCCAGACACGAAATTTTTATAAATTTTAGAATTTTTCCTAAAAAATGATATAAAACGCATTTTTTAAATTTTCTGGAAGGCAAAAAAAGAAAAGAATTAGTAAGGATGGACATAATTCGTGTATACGGCAATTTCATTCCGCCTTGGATTAAAAAATTACATACTAATCCAAAATGGCTGCCAATATGGCAGCCGCAATATAGGTGGAAATTGGGAAATATGTAAGAATGCACAATTACTTGATTAAATGGCTTAACTAACAAAGCTGTCGTTGATGAACTGCTAAACTATAGTTTAATGTATATATCCCGATTTAAAAACTCGAACAACAAAGTGAAAATTTTACACAATGCACCTCCTGGCACAAATTTTTTATAAAATTTAGCTATTTTCTCCAAAAAATAACCTAAAGCCAATTTTTGTCATCTTATCGGAAGCCATAAAGTGCTGAATGTAGCGTGGTGGAGATATCTGGTGTGTACGATAATTCAATGTCGTTTTTGGATTACAAAATGGCTTAATAACGCATTTATCGCCATTGCCGCCATTTAATGTCTCACACAACCCAAAGTATTATATTCTTTGTATCATGTTACTCCGGGACATGATGATGCGCAATTCTATTTTAAAATTTCTACCAGAATGGTGCCCATTATTGACGAATCTTGCATTCATGAGCATTCGCGCTCAAGTATTCTGTGTCCCTCGAAACAGTTGGCAATTTGAGCGAGGTATTTACAAATGAACAGGATTGTTTAAAACGAAGAACCGAGTAGCAGTAATACAATGAATGCCTGATCGTTATTTATGCCAGTTACCTTTAACATAATCAATAAGAAATTACTTAAACCCGACAATAGAAGGTCAATCTTTCTCAAAGGATATTATTCCAAGTGCTACCAGACATGATGGTACATATGAGGTGGATATGTCGTGGATACCATTATCGAAGTCTGGGCTAGACTAGGTTGATGCGGGTTCACACCCGACTTGATTGGGCGAAAATGGGACCGATTTTAACGCTAGATGTGAGATAAGGAACATCTCATTTTGCCATCCGATAAATACATGACCACTTCGATAAGAAATGATAATTTGTTCACACTCACTGAAGCAACCATATTTGAAGCAGTTATTTTGATTCTGAGTCAGTGCCTCCATTAATCTTTTATATATACAATCTACAATTGCTGTACAATAGCTTCGACCCACAGACGACGGTCGTGATAACACCGAATGAATTTTTCCAGACACTAAATCACCATCGCCGCTTTCATTGACTAGTGTCAAATAACGCCAAGAAGATGAGATTCAGAAAAATATATCGCTCGTCGTACAAAATTAGTTCAGATTTTGCATCTTCTGAAAAATTGTTTGATCAGTGATAAACATAAGAATAGTCCAGAATGAGAATCCCTCATGTGTGTCTAACTTAATTATGCAGTTTCTGTTGAACAAGATCGCCACGAAGGACCGCTTTATTTGCAATATATGAACGCGACAACCTTCAGAAATATAACTGTTGTTTCCAAATTGGTGGAAAAGTAAACTTGTCTACGTTATGTTACATTTGAACGGCCCATATTCAGACCAGGAGACCTGCTGCTGTTGCAAGCATCATGGGTGTTTGAAACGTAAAACTCATGTCATTAATGTTTCAATCGGGCTTTATTCAATATTCGTATTTACAGGCAACACCGGCGGAAAACAATATGGCGAATAATTCCTCGTCCCCATATCGTCCTGATTGAACAAAGACATATGCATGTATCCCCCACACGCTGTTCAATAAATACTAAACTACGGCTATCGTGTCCAGTTACTGATTTCGCTCAGCACATTCTGAGTTGTTATGGATGAGTTATCGTAGATCAGATTCTGGTCTGCACAGAAGTTGTTGCTCTTTGTCATTTCTGAGATGCAGACACAAATTACACCAAGACTCGTGATCCCATTTTGTTTTAACCATTTGCACATCAAACACTATCACAATATACTATTAGGATACGCACTATAGACGGTCCACTCACGTCGCGCATAGTGGGGTAACAAAAGATACATTTGAATTTAACTGTAACACATCTGGCGTTATATATGAATTTTGGAATCGAATTACACATGCACGTACCCGAGATTTGGACTGAATGCTTTGAATGCTTTAATTGTCAACGCTGCAAATTAATGCAGAACATGGTTATATACAATGGGGTGGAATTATAATGCTTTAATCGTGAACGTCCACAATCAAGATATGGTATGTTTTCAGAAATCCGACCCGCTGGCATCAGCAGGTCCCTAACCGCATTATTTTTGGACTTATCTAGATAGTTATTATACGCTTCCTGGTATCAACCTTTGTATGGCATGTATACAAATAATTGCAATTGTCGTCCTTTTCATTTTGTTGTCATAATGAGCTAAAACTTACACTGGGATACCAAACGTTCAAAATGTTTCAGTCTACATGATAAAACTCCATGCCAATTATCCGATCTATATGTTGTTTTCTGAGTGTACAGCCTTTCAGAAGTAATCCTACCTACTCATCAGCATAGAAAGATATGGGTAATATGAGTGTTCATCTAGCATGGGATAACTGTCAGTATTTGGGGTACCTCGTCTTACAAGCAATTGTTCAGTCACTTCGAGGGCAAATGAGGTGACACGAGACTCCAGTACCATACTATACAGTGTAAGATACAATCGAAATGTATAGGACCATAGTTTGACAGTTGTATGTGATTTACCACATCGCTGGTATTTTCGTTGTTGGAAATGTCGCTTAGAGCCTTGACTTTGCTTTGCAACTTATCTACTGCTAGTACAAGCAAATACACCCCAACCGTTAAGCAGTTGACAAACTACAAGAGGGATATCAACCAGGTTTACATCTCCTTGTGTGCGAAATATGTGTCATGGAAAATAATCCGGTAAATGTTAGAATACAAAATTCAACGATTCTATTGCGTGATGATGAAACAGAACGAACGTGTATAATGTGACGGTTTGATAATTTGCGGACTGGGCAGCAATTTCTATTGGTTAGTGAGATCCATTTATACTTACTTTTAGAACGGTATACACGAGACCCAATGTATCACTAGCTCCGTTCTTGTAATCACGCCTCGTTGATAGAGGGTAACCAACGATTCGTATCAACATGAGTTATTTGATGAGGTATATATATCCGAATTGGTTAATTGGTTAATTCTGTTATTCGTGGTCGCGTTTTGTTACAAATAGCCATAGAGAGTGCCAAGTATGCTTAAATATCGTGTTAGATGTAATATAACCCACACAACTCCCTTATTCTTTTCGCAAAGATAGTCAGACAGTCATCTGCCTTAAACTAATCATGTTCATTGTGAAATAATTTGCACGACATGCCACCGATTAAATCGGTCCGAATTTGAAGAACAAATCTCACTTGAGCGCGAATGAATGCAAATTGTGTCGATCCTCTCACTCGTGGGTACAATCTGGTTGTCATTTCAATAGAACTGGCCACTGTTACGTGATAGTATTGCACAATGATATGAATATAATAGGACTATTGGTTTTATAAGACATTGCATTGCGATGGTGGTGTTAATTGCGACGTGACAGATTTTACAATTTCCATCCATATACCGGAAACCGTTTTGGCAGCCATATTGGGGTTAATATGTCATGTACATGTAGTAACCGACGACGGCAGGAAATTATCGTACATACAAATTATATCCACCCACGCTACATTATTGTCTTTACGCATTTCGAGAAGATGACAAAAAGAGGTTTTTGATTAGTTTCGGACTAAACTAATTAAATATTTAATTAAAAATTGGGACCAGGAGGTGCTTTGTGTACCGGTTTCACTTAAATGTTCTAGTCGATGGATCGGGATATACATATTACACAAAACTGTAGCAGCTTATCAACGGCCGTTGTGTTAGTTAAGCCATTTTGGCAAGTAATCGTGCGTTATTACAAATTTTACAATTCCCACCTATTTACCGGCCACCATATTGGCAGCCATCTTGTGTTATTAGGCCAATTTTTAAACCAAGACGGAACGAATTTACCGTATACACTAATTATCTCCACCCTTAATCCATTATTTTCATTTTTGCACCCCGGAAGAAGACAAAATGCATTTTTAGATTATCATTTTGGGGGGGAAATCTAAAAAAATTAAAACAATTGAGTCAGGATGTACATTATGCAATATTGTTACTTTAATGCTCGGCTGTGTCGATCGAAACATATATATTAGACAATACGTTAGCAGTCCATCAACGGCCGTTGTGTTAATTTCGCAATTTGGCACATAATCGTGCGTTCTGTGTGCCTTACACAACAGCCTGCCGCCTCTCAGCTTTAGGGGGGAGGGTTGATTTTTCTGCCTTTGATAAAATATAATGCGATCAAAATCGATAAGTGATATATTGTACTTGGCAGTAGTTTCCTATGGTATAAACTAGTTGGGCATAACCGTCTTACTTCTGATTTTATAAGAAACGAAAGACAACGCTTTGAGTGAATCGTCATATTTTTCTCACCCTAAACATTATTTTACGTCACATGACGTCATAACTGTTATTCCGAGATTCAATCGTTACATGTATTATCTTACTCTTGTTATCGCCCCATTCACAGGCCTCAAAATTGGACGAATATCTCATCTCAAAAGGTGTGAATATACTCTGTCAAATATGTCGGCTTTATTGAAAAAATGACCGATTTTATCAACAGGTGCCTCAATAAAACCACGCGGTGCGAAAAAAGTCCGCCTATCTGACAAAACCAACATACGGATTCCTAAAGTTAAGTGTTCATGCTAACCAAAAATGTAGGTCTCATAAATTCCCTCTCGAGGCGACACCTATGTCCATATTTGCATAGACTATTAAGTTGTCTGGAACAAGTCATTTCCACTGACATATTGCATCGTACAATGTATCTCATTAATCATTTGGCTGATTGTCAGGAAATGTTGCATGTATAATATATATGGACGATAAGACTAAGGGGTTGAGATAATGCTAACTACCTGATTGCTTGCATGCTTCTGTGAGGAACGTCTGTGTGGAGGGGTGCTCAGTTCAAACGTTTAAAAAAGAGTCAATAGGGTGTACAACTCACTTTAAGACTCGTGTGAAGAAAACGTACTGGTGCATGTACTGCCATGGCAAGTCAATATAACAGCAGGCCAGAGCAAAATGTGGAGGCAACTTTCTCTCTTTATAATGAGTATTTACACTAGCTGCACATAATATAATGGCTGCCAATTTCTGTTGTAGTTGCTGAGCGTTGTCATAAAGTTTAGTTTTAGAGGTTGAGCATTGTCATAATGTTTAGTTTTAGAGGCTGAGCATTGTCATAATGTTTAGTTGTAGTGGCTGAGCATTGTCATAATGTTTAGTTGTAGTGGCTGAGCATTGTCATAATGTTTAGTTGTAGTGGCTGAGCATTGTCATAATGTTTAGTTGTAGTATAGGGGAAATTTCTCATAATGTTTAGTTGTAGTGGCTGAGCATTGTCATAATGTTTAGATGTAGTAGGTGAGCATAGTCATAATGTTTAGTTGTAGTAGGTGAGGTGTGTCATAATGTGTAGTTGTAGTAGGTGAGCATTGTCATAATGTTTAGTTGTAGTAGGTGAGGTGTGTCATAATGTGTAGTTGTAGTAGGTGAGGTGTGTCATAATGTTTAGTTGTACTAGGTGAGGTGTGTCATAATGTTTAGTTGTAGTAGGTGAGGTGTGTCATAATGTTTAGTTGTAGTAGGTGAGGTATGTCATAATGTTTAGTTGTAGTAGGTGAGGTGTGTCATAATGTGTAGTTGTAGTAGGTGAGCATTGTCATAATGTTTAGTTGTAGTAGGTGAGGTGTGTCATAATGTTTAGTTGTAGTATAGGGGAACATTCTCATGTTTAGTTGTAGTGGCTGAGCATTGTCATAATGTTTAGTTGTAGTGGCTGAGCATAGTCATAATGCTTAGTTGTAGTAGGTGAGCATAGTCATAATGTTTAGTTGTAGTAGGTGAGGTGTGTCATAATATTTAGTTTTAGTAGGTGATGTGTGTCATAATATTTATTTTTAGTAGGTGAGGTGTGTCATAATGTTTAGTTTTAGTAGGTGAGGTGTGTCATAATGTTTAGTTTTAGTAGGTGATGTGTGTCATAATGTTTAGTGTTATTATCCACTCTTTTGTAGATTGCCCACTCTATCGCCTTGTTCCCGAGTGCTAAGTGACCAGAAGTTCATCTTTCGCTACCAGTTATCCACACATTTGAAGATGTCCAAAATGGTCAGTAGACATTAATGTGTCCCCCATAAGTGAACCTAATGATTTATATAAAGGTTAATATAAAGTTGACTCTCAATATTTAATTGATATTCATTACAAATGCAACCACACAACAGTTATCATGAGTCGTAAGATATGTTGGTCACATATAAGATGCGGATGCGACGCGATGTAATGGGATTCGAACCGGACCACCCAGTGTGGTCGGCTCCACTAACAAGGCGGTCCAGTTCCGTCCGCGTCAGTCCTATGCGGTCCGGTTGTCATGCCTGCACCGATTCAAACTGGTCAGGTCCACATTGCTTTAATAGTGCAACATTGTACTTGAAAATCAAGCGCAGGGCGCTGAAATTAGGCTCGTTAATAATATCTGTAGCGCACACTGTCCCGCTACATATAATGTTCACACTGAAATAGTTCCCTGTCTATGTTATTTACATATAATTGCCACATAATTGGAATTACCGTCCATGCAAGACAACATACAATGTACTTGCTGTCGTTGAGGATTTCAAGAAGAGTATACCTGTGTTTGTTGTACGTTTTACCAATCACTTCTCGTTGGGGATTCTCGTTCTGTGTATATATCCGTACCAAATAACAATTTGCTTATGGAAAAAAGGTTTAAACTAAAGCCCGGAAAGCATTGGTTCTAGGCTATAAATGCCTGAAAATAATAAACCTGTTTCCAATGACGGTGCTTATACCACGATAAATTTCACATGCGCATAACTGCTTTGAAAATAATAATAAAAGACCATTGCTTTGGCAATTTAATAGCCAAAATAAATTATAAAAACATTTGGTTCATTAAATAATATTTTAAAACGCACAAATTCAGTATCTTGTTATTAAATAGGGACACGTTCCAGGAACAAGTTCAACTTGGAATGAATAGTGTAAAGAACGCAAGTATGTGTTGGATAAATTTAAGAACTGGAACTTTTGAACATCGTAATGATTACTCTTCATGCGATTCGTGCGATACCAAAAGCAGTGATGGCTACGGGGCTTACACGGACCCATATACCACAGCCTCTCCCCACCATAATGCAACGCCTGAATTGTATCAGGCACATATATATATATACGCATATCGATCATAAAATAAGAGCTGATAAATCGAAATACTCACCACTGTTCCTCACATAGATAGAGTATTCTTTGTTGCCTGAAACCTCACATCGCGTTCCTTTGACGTTAGGTTTAATATGTGTTGAGTATGGACAAACACACAACTGTTCTCTTTCCTGCATCACATAAACATGGACTTTATATATAATCTATGCTATATATTAATCATAAATTTCTTCGACCCTATGCATACATGATTTAAAAAATCTCAATTAAATGCTATTGAATATCCCAAAGGTAACCTACCAAAACTATACCAACAAGTGCATTATCATGAATAAAAACAATACCTCTTTGATTGAGCTATACACATTCATATACACATGGAATAATTTACGTTAATATAATGATGTCCGTATGCTACAGTTAGCATTCAATATTTCACATGTGTATGAGATGGCTTGTGATAAGCACTATGCATATTGGCAAATCCTCTAATAGTCATTCGTTCCACCTTTATATACTTTGAAAAATGTACATTAGTTTGCTTATTAATAAAATAATACATTACTTTCATGTGAGAAAAGTAACGCCTTATAAAAATATATGTGCCCATTGAGAAAACAGGAGTGTGAGAAACCAAGTAGAATGACAGAAGGATTCTCCCAAAGTATACCTGACACAAACATAACACTAAAATTACACCTATATTAGACAAGGTTACTATCTCCCGAAACTGATAATTTGCACTTGTCCCAAAAACCGTGACCAGAAATTCAGCAACATACGAACACAAAAAATTATAAACGTAGCCCTAGAATAATTCCATCCATTTTGGTATATGAGTCAACCAAGTACAATCTAGTAACATTGAAAATATCTGCTACTAAAGCATGGGTCAACACTGGCGACCAGACAAACCGTTGTGAATCGAAAATTAAAGTTATAAATTCTCGACAAATCAGAATGTGCTTAGCGACAAATGTTCAGCTTGAATTACAAGTGTATGTGGTGTCCACACAAAATGGCATTACTCCATGGAACCCAACACAATCCGTATCCATTTCTTAAAATAAACATATGACATAGCACACACATCAGCCGAATGTTTTGTTGATAACATAACATTTCAAATATAAAAAGGCATTTGTGGATTGTTGTCATTCTAGTTGAAAATAATTAAAAGAATAATTGACATCTCACGGTCTTCAGATACGATGCCATGGATATATAAACTACACTATTTTATTGATGTTCTTGGCACCAAAAAATATTTGACATACACATATTAAGTACACTTTTCATTTAAAGATAACACTATATGTTATGATGAAGTAAGCCGAATATCATATATAATACACTGTCCAAAAAATACCGTGTTCCTGCTGCACACTGTGCTATCAATTTTTCAAGGACGCTGCGTAATATATCTACTCATAAAATTGTCTTAATTTTACATCACGTATTCAAATCTGCTATATTCGATCCACAGGTCCCCAGAACAAAAATTTACCCCACCCCTAATAGTAATCCTATAGAAAGGTATCCAAGACGGCTTGGCCAATTTTTTTTATCATTTTTGCAAAATCCACAATCAGGTTCAAAATACACATATATAAGTCGAATATATATATTATTCATCATTAGAAGCGGAATTGTTTACTTACCAATCCAAACCAGTAGTAAAATATCTTTCTACCTATATGTGAGGCATTTATGTCACAAAAACTGTTTTTGTGTATTTTGAACCTGATTCTGCACTTTATAAAAAGGATAAAAAATTAGGCCCGGCCAAGTTGGATACCTTTCTATATGATTAAGTACTATTGGGGTGGGGTAAAACAATTTTCTGGGGACCTGTGATTCGATGCCGCTTCTGGTGGAATTTTGTTTGTGTTAGCGAGAAACAAGGAAAGGTTTGAACGTGATTTACACTGTAAAATAATGATGTTTGTCCACAGTATTATACTTTATTAATATATACTAGCCTACAAACTGTCATCTCGAATTTTACAGCGTATTCCATGTATACCCTTTGCAAAATTAATTCCGCATGCGTTGTAATTTTTTGTCAATAATCACTTTCTTCTATAACTTAGTGGCACTCAAAATAAACCAGGTCGTATGTGATGATGCATGTTAAGAAAATATGTTAGGGTCGCGCATCATGTTGAGACTTGTTTCTATCGAACCGACTGGGATACACTGATAATGTCATGATATACACATAGACTATTCACTGCTAGTATCAACAACAACATTGTAGAATGAACTGGCGGAGGATCGCGGATCCAATTCCAGCAAATCACCGAGTCACTGACTCGGTCACAAGCTGTTATTGCAACGATTTGACTTTGTTCACTACAACTATACACGGACCGTTGCATCATGTTGTCGAAATATGAGTAACTGTGATAACCTTGTTGACAAGTATTTCGCCCAGTTATTATCGAGGCTGTTATAAATGTCTTGAGTGTTCCGATTATATGTTACTGATACTGTTGTGATACATGCATACGCATGTGCTGTGTACCCACTGGTATGCACTGAAATACACATGTAAGTAACGGGAAAATTTCACGCATGTGACTGGACAATTTCACACCTAAGCAAGTATGATTCAAACATCAAAGAGTATATGTTTTACCCTGTGCCAATGCATTCTCTTATATATGCGAGTCGACCATAGGTCGCCTCGCATATATAAGAGAATGCATTGGCCTAACAATGTTTTATCATTTTTTTTAAATAAATGTTTCTTACAATTTTTAGGACATAAACTAAAAAACACCCATTACCCTGCAGGGAGCCCCACACATATATAGAAGCATATAGAAGAGTGTCGTCTGCTCATGTTTGTCTGGGGCTCTGTTTGGGTGAAATTATAAAATTGTTAAAGAATACAAGTAAAAATTATTAAAATTGTAAAAAATTGTTAGGCCAATGCATTCTCTTATATATGCGAGGCGACCTATGGTCGACTCGCATATATAAGAGAATGCATTGGCACAGGGTAAAAATATACTCCTTGATTGACATGAATTTGAGTGATACCTGTGATAGCTTTGTTCCTTAATGACGGAAAATGAGAGGCCCGATTTTCATGTTTTAGATTCGTCGAAATTAATAATACTCGTAAACTCACTTGAAATATATCTTTTTAGAATATAGATGATTTTAGTAGTTCTGTGGTCAATTAATCATTCAACCTGTATCAAAATTACATCATCGTTGTTTTCATTTACCTCCTTATAGATATACATAAATGCACAAATACGTATCCATTAAATTGATCTCTTGTTAGTTTTTGGATACCGATTGAAATGCCCACTCAGTGTATTCTGATATAATGCGTGCCCCACCATTCAGTATGTGTGTAGCCTTCTGACCACTGTACATGTGCATATGCCAATGGTTGTCCTACATGTATGTCTCAGATAAAATAACATCTTTGTAGGGTTGAATGAATCAAAGGGTACAAAATAAAGATCACATTCCTATTCCTACAAATACCAACCTGAATAATTGTCATATTTTACTGAGCTTTTTAGTTTTGTGTAATTTAAATTTGACCAATGAACATTTGCATGTGTAATTTCACAAATGTTATTGTCCATCAATTGGGAATTCGACGAAACTTTATTTCCTAAAACAATGGAACCTTAGTTTGTAATATTTTGAAACCGAATCTTACTACACCCATAATTGGTCCTTAAATCCACGTGATTCCCATCATATTATTTGTGGAATTGTGGTTGAAATGTCTGCGAGAGCACTCAACTATGTGGTTGCGCCATTCTGTGTTGTTCGAACATAACTTTTGCGGACTAACTGTTACATCTAAGTACATGTATATAGGAAAATATGGTGTACTATTTATTTCACGGTATATTACTGCCAACTCTGCTGCCGCGGTATTTTACCGTAAAATATAAATCGCGATTTAGCCTAATATGTAAGTATTATACCTCATATTTGGTACACTTTGATAGAAACAAACAAATGTGCTATTGCATCATTTGAATTTAATCGGAAGTTCCGTTAAATTATATCAATTTCATTTTATGGGAAAAATCATTTAAATTTCTTATGGGAATTCCGTATTTTTATAGCCAATGTGGTGGCAACAAAATTACCATCACATTGTGTCGTAAAATTACGGTTATTTTTAACTAGTCTAAGGAATTGATCTCACCACATGTATTTCAGTTAAGAGTTTAATAGGACAGTAACGTTGCAGTTATTTGTCTTTACCGGTAAATCACTACTGGTGTCAGTCGATTGATGGCCAGGGACGTGGCTAGATGGGGTATCCGAAAACACAGTGCACCACCATGAACCAGACTGGAACTCCTTGGTCTGGAATATTCATTTGAACCTCCCCCCGCCCCGTTCATATTTCTAAGCTGAAGATGGACGTTTCAAACCTGATACTGCCTCAATATTCTAAGCTGATGAATGGACGTCTCAAACCTGATACTGCTCCGTGATTGGAAGCTGATGGATGGACGTCTCAACCCTGATACTGCTCAGTGGTTGGCTGATGCTGCTCAGCGATTGATGGATGGACGTTTCAAACCTGATACTGCTCCGTGATTGATTTATGGATGGACGTCTCAAACCTGATACTGCTCCGTGATTGATGGATGGACTTTTCAAACCTGATACTGCTCAGTGATTGGCTGATACTGATACTGTTCTAACTGATTGCCATTTCAGTCCAAGTGCTCTCTTAAGGGTACTCAATCCGATTCGATTGTCCCAATATAATCCGATTCCAACAACAGCAAATTTTTTAGAAATGTCGCTCAGTTATCACAATCGATTAATTGCCAAAAATTAATGCTAACCACTCTCAACTATAGCATAAAATTACCCGATACGTGTTATTTATCAACATGTTGTTTGACGAAATTTTGCCTTATTAACAACAGAAAGCCTCTTGATTTTAGAGTTATCCATCTTCAATCGCAATTTGGCCAGATGCCAACGGCTCGTCGACTATTTACTGGGCCACTATTAATTATCGATGGTGAAAAATAATGGATTTAAAAAATCGATATCTAATAACTCTGAGCTTTGATAGGTGGGTTCCTCGACTCGAATCAAATATGTTTTACCCTCGAATCCAAATAAATAGTAATTGGAGATTATGCATATTTACCATGGGAATATTTTTGACTTTGGTCTATGAAACAAAGTTAACAATGAACACTGGTTGGAAAAGCGAACTATTATAAATATATCAATCTATTTTCGGGTAGGGCATTTTCAATTGATGTTGTGGTAGATGCGAAAGTTTCATCTACTGAAAATGTGGACCAAAATCTAAACTCTACCTGTAATTAAATGAGAGGAAAATAGCAGTGTTCTTCACGGCAATGTTCCGTTTAACCAACATCGCGGTACTATAAAATAAATCAAATATACTTATATTACAGTACATTGCAAATTGTTTTGAGACACTGTCATACCACCGCCATCTATATGTCACCACGTCATTGCTCATGTCTGAAACAATGAAGACAAATACACATGGTGTGTTTGGTCGAAGTCAGTGTGTATATGTGCACTTACCTTAATCCCTATGTATTTGCGATTATGACAAATTGATTTGCAATCTGCCAAGTTCGCGTTGTAGATTGCAAGCGGGTGTAATGACGCCTCGGCAAAGCAGCCGGCTTGATCATACAAGTTGCTTTTGTCTGAAAAAGCGATGAATATACTGACATAAGCGATGATCAATTCCAACATGTAGAATCCTGGGACATGGATATTGCATAGAAAAACTGTTATAATTCTTTTATTTTGCTTTGTTTGTGAGTGGGCACATGCAAAACATGTTCTTATGAAAGAAACCCACAAATTTGCATTTTGCCGAGTAACTTTCCACGGAACATTGCCATTTTTGTGGGATTTTCTCGGTCATCAATCAAGGGGTGGGTAGCGAGAGAATGAGGGCAATTTGTTTTTATTTTACGACATGTGCATCTGAAATACATGAATATATATTACATCAACAATGAAGACATTTCACCAGGCCACATAGAGCCTATACGTGACGACTATACACACACACAAACACACATATCTGTATCCATATTAACATATATATAATACGATACACTCAACAATCTAAATTGTGAAAATGGATACACCAACCAAGTATTACATTTTCCCAATCAGTATAGTGCTACATTTTACACTTGGATTTCCCATTGTAACACGCTCGCAGATTTCTGAAATCCGAACACCTCCCTTTAAGAATGGCATTGACACTACGATGATAAGGGACTTGAAATTGCACTTACAGACAAATTAGTATATGCCGTTTCTATGGCACGCTATTTGATTGGTGCCTCGTTGTGGAATTATCTACGCAGAGTAAAACGTTTAATTGTCCGCCATTGTTTAAAATATTGATCAGGTCTCTAGACATGTTAGCAAGGTATGGTTTTGTTGTTCTCTCTTCTATATGCATGTCCTACATGAGTCTTGGCTCATACTCAGTGTGGAATCACCACAATTACTGATCAATTTGCATCTTGTTTTATCATTTGCCGTTTAACTTCGGACCACTGACTGGTGACTGACGTGTCACTGACGGTCCGCAGTCCACATTTGCAAATGATAAAATAAGATCAAAAGTGATCAATTGATCAATATGGTGGTGATTCCACCCCGACGTATTACTCATGTAGGATATGTGGAAGAGAAAAACATAAGTTGCTAACACGTATTCCAGTAATTTAGTGCTCGGCACCTGTGGTGTGTTGGGCGGATTCCATAGTGACATTTAAAGGTGTTACGCCAACACCTTAAAGGTGTTACGCCAACACCTTTAAGTGTTTAGCCCAACACCTTGAAGTTGTTACCCAACACTTAATCGGCCTTATTTGTTTACAAATAACCTAATGCCCAGGGTTCATTAGTTCAGGGGTCATGAATCTACTCACTGGAAGCTCACCGATTTCATTGGTCGATTCGAACAAAGAGTGAAAAATATTTCCGCGCCAATATTTTTATTCCGTCTCACTTTTGTTCTAACCAGCTAGAGATACATATCTAAATTTGATTTGAATTGAAGTAGTCTATTATAATTGCTACATGCTGTCACTGTACAAAATATTGTGAACCTACGTCCCATATGAACTTATTTACACGAGGATGTGTTGCTCACGGAATAGCGGGCTAGCATCACAAAATTCACCGTCTCTTGCTGTTTGTCACTGGATTCTATTTTCGCTTGAGATCTGGCTATATCGTCTAGCCAGATCTCAAGCGAAAATAGAAGCCAGTGACAAACAGCAAGAGAAAAATGAACAACTACTAAAGGCTGTGGCTATGTCGTCAACAACAACAACAGAAACCAGAAGGACCAAAAAAACAAAAAACAAAAAGAAAACCAATAGCAATGTCTAGATCATTTCCACCTATTGTTCCATCCATTTCATGTGTATTGTTATACCATTCCCATGACCCAACAAAAATCTCAAAGTGGGTTGTAGGGGAGGGGTTCCGCCCCTCCCAAATCCTCCCGGGTTAGATCCCAAATCCCCAATAAATAAATTAAATGTGTTGCTCACGGCATAGCGGGCTAGCATCACGAAATTCACCGTCTGGGAACCTCATTCTGCATGGCCTTATCTGCTATAAGAGACATAGACTCAGATTGAAGTTCCCAAATGGTGAATATTGTGATG
The DNA here is from genome assembly GCA_032622095.1 of Siphonodentalium dalli. NCBI lineage: Eukaryota > Metazoa > Mollusca > Scaphopoda > Gadilida > Siphonodentaliidae > Siphonodentalium > Siphonodentalium dalli. Next base: position 297,195,200 of record CP136064.1, read on the forward strand.
TACACCCATTGGTAACTTCGATTATGTAATGTGTCGTCTGCCAATTTGAGGATATAGAGAAACTAAACTAAAAAATGAAATAAATAATAAGTTTCTGTATAAGAAACTTTCCGGAGAAGATGAGCCCTAAGCAAAATGAGGTCCACAGAATGTGAATTTATAGTGATATGATGCTATACCGCTATACGGGATGGCGTCACTAAATTCACAATCTGGGGACCTCATTCTGCAAATGACAGGCACACTAGACTCGTAAATTCTCACCACTCAGCCATTTCCATCCGGTGTCGTTGTTGTACCCTCCGAGCCATACGGAGTCTCCGTCAGATAGATTCAGCACCGCGTGCATCGCCTCATGTTCCGTATGAAGACCGGCCAATCTTCCTCCTTTGTCATGACATGTTCTGTTGGCAACGATCCAAGAGGCTTTAGTATCATGCAAGATCTTTGCGTTTCCTGAAAGGCGAGTTAAGCATTCAAAAAGAAACACAATTGGGTTTTATTGGTATATACTATGCTGGTATGGTATACAACACGCACCGTAACATTACTGGTATGAAACGTATTTCATCTCAACGTCCAGCTTGACAATATTGAAACAAATTGGGGAGGTGAACTATTCCATACCCAGCAGCTGGTCTAGAGACACAAACATGTTAGTGGTACACATGTTATCAATATATGGTTGTGTAATAAATCTGCATGCATACGAATGACTCCTTTAGTTCCATAATGCCACATTATTTTAAGGTCAGCCAGTTTTACTTTGTTTTAACACGGTGTGAACCAGTGACCCCAATGGAATCACGTGACTTTTACTATAAACTATTTTTTTTAAATAACACGCGAAATTATTTTACTGCACAAACAAATTTCAGAATTACCCAACGCATATGCATTATCACTATATATATTGGTTACATTTTGATAAACATATTTTACTAAACTGCCCAACACTCGATTCTAAAATCTTAACCAACGGAAATTAGAGTGTACATTTAAAGGCCCACTTAATTTTCGAGTCACGATTATTTTCTGTATATTGCCTTTAATACAGTTGCAATAAAGTAATAACAATATGTGCCATAAAATATTATTAAAGTACTATAATTAATCACCATTTGGAACGTCTGTATCTCAGAAGGTGCTCATAGAGTATTATAAAATAGCTTAAATCGTAAAAATCATATCCCCCTGTATGGCTCCCAGGATGCAACAAAATTCAAGCTATAGTTTATTTTCAAGGAAGGGAATAACACTGTATCTAAATATATAGAGTTAATCCCCTTCTATTGAAAATAATATACTTTATGCAGAAACTGGAGCACAGACACAGGTCAGTTTCTAAAATAAAAAACAACATGGTCACAGTTTATTACATCGAATATGTTGAAAATACCATGTTTTGGAGCTTCCTCATTCAAATGGTATATACTATGGCATATATGTTGATATTATAAGTTACGGGACGCTTAGTGGTCGGATATGGTGTCATGTGAGGCGAAGTGAGATCAATATTAGGCGAGGCCGTAGGTCGAGCCTAATATTGATCTCGCTTAGCATCACATGACACCATATCCGACCACTAAGTGTCCGGTAACGTATTTATTATGTCAGTGGACAAAATCCAGCATATCCCTTTAATTAATCGTCGCTGTAATTTATTGTAATTTGGTAAGATAAATGCGTCGTCTGTGGCCATTAATTTATGTAACGTCACAGTGACGCGTCATGGGCGTTGAACGTCGACGCATTGAGCCAATGGCTAATTACGAGAAGCAGGACAACTTGTTGAGTTTGATAGTTAATTTATGAGTCTTTAGAATCCCTCAAATATATCGCATGCAGGTTTTGGTACATGGTACTATGTCTTTAAATTCACAGAAAATGATTTCTGACAGATATCCCCTTTCTTGGCGCCAAAGTACACCAAAAATATTCCCGAGACGACTGAGTTTCTGAAAAAACAAGATTGCGGATAAGCACCTAATATTTATTTCATATTAGGACACCGACCTAATATGGGTTCATATACCGTCACTATATATCGACGCTGATTGGCTAATTACAAGAGCTGACATAATAAATATAGGTTATCACCACCATGTGTGTTTCCGAGATCCGTATTCAAGTCGAGCTGCCTTCTCTGGGCAGTCTATCGACGAGTCCGCATGATTCAATAGACAACACAGAGAAGGCAGCGAGACTTGAATACGGATCTCGGAAACACACAGGGTGGTGATAATCAATTTATCTTACAATTCGTCCCATAAAAATGCAATAAAACTCAATTTAAAACAGGAACTATTTTGTTACGCGCAATACAAAACGTACACAATATTCTCAGCACGCGACGTCTTGAGAAGTCAAATTCCGAGAAAACCACGTCACGTGACTATTCAATTTCGCTTTGACTGGAATCCGATTCAATGATGAGTCGACGATATTTACGTTTCGAATGTTCGACATAATTGTCACATTTAACAGGATAATTGTAATATTTGATGGTGCAATTTCTTTGGATGGTGATATTGTTGGCGAGAGGCAATGCAGGAGATGACTGTCCATTCACTGTTTTCACGAATTTCGTACTTTCCGACACTTCAACAATCGACTACTGACTTGCCGAATTCGCAGTGTCACGTGTGTCAGCAATTCTAGTCGGAACGGAATCCGAATTGTCAACATTCACATTGGAATCAGAAGTTGGTGTTCGTTTTGGTGCTATGCAGAGGATGTCCGACATTTTTCGTTGCATTTATGCAGATGCAACAAAATAATTATTCACACTGGCAATATTTCTGTGACCTGAAATCTGTGCAATGGTGTTAGGGGTAGTGTCATTATGAAGAAGTCGAGTGCACGTTGTTTTTCGGACGCAGTTATTGGTCTTTCTGCCAGGAAGTTCACCTTTCTCTGCCATCTTTTTCATTATTTTGGCCAATGCATGTTCACCCATAGGTTGAGCCTTATGCCAGAAAGGTGAATCTGGTTTCCAATTATGATTAACTTGAATGTAAAATGGTGAATCAGGCTGCAAAGTGTTCAATGGACGCTTTGATGCGAATACCTTGTATGCCGCAACTGGACCATCTGTAGCTGGAACTCCAGGGAATGCGAATGCTTTTGGACTGAATGCTCGGTGGTGAGTATTGGCACTTTCTCCTGTTCGGGTTTTTGTCGTTCTTTCATTGTGTTTAATAAATTCAGCACCATTCGCGTCCTTCTGAAGTGCAATGTCACCCCATCGCAAACTATGTTGCTCTTTTCATGTACGCATGCCGAATAATTTAACATTATTGTACCACATCAGATTTGTTAAACCGTAGGGGCAGTCAACACTCAGCACTGATCTCTCCCTGAGAAGAACTTCCTCACTTTCCATTATAGGTTCCGCTGCATTTGGGCGATTACCTTTTCCAACTTCTTCCAACTGCTTCCTCTTGCTTGCAAACACAATCCTGGAACCTTCAAATTCACGGTCCATGCATATTCGATAAGGATACTTCTTTTCTCTCAAGTATCGGTCAATACCAAGGTGGTATGATGTCAATGAGTCTGGCTCCTAATCAGATCCATCAGCTTTCCTTATAGACAGAATAATGACCCTATATAATTGCCCCTATGAATCGGGTCAATTGTCTCAATTGCTTGAAATTTATTTATCTCTGACAAACATCTTGTGAATGCCCTTATCACAACTTGTGTCTTCTTCACTGTATTATCATTTTGCATGCTAGTAACAAAGTCATCTTTCTCAGAATCATGAACATCAACAAATGTTGGTGCCTTGGAATTTGATGTAGGTCTCTGAATATTCAGATTCACCACTGATGGTTCATTAACAGCAGCAGTACTAGTGGTATCAGTGGTTGAAATACTTGCATTTCTGTTGTTAGCATCGTTGCTTCTTCTCCATCCCCATAATGGAACTGAGGACCCATAATCAGAAACACTGGCTGATAGTGTGGCATCTGCAGGCAACATTTAAGAATTACACTGACTTTCCACTAAAACATTGCTTTCACTAGTTTTAGAACTGTTTACTTGGTCGATTCTGCTCACAACATCATGTAAATCGTCATCGTCTCTAAATAGCTGCATTAGATCATCGTGTGATACCTCATTTAGATTAACTGCTTCAAATTCCATATTGTTTAAAATTTCGTACTTTCGATCGATTTACGTAGTGTACTCTGCAGAAATTGCAAATGCAGACGACGCTTTAAAAGAATCTAAATAACACATTAAAATTAATTCATGGGAATGCAATGAAATTACGGACTTTTCGTAAGTAATCTCTCTTCTATCCTTGACAAAATATAATTTATTTCAAATTCCATTCTGTATTTTTTCGAATAAAAATTGCTGTCAGCAGCTTCTGTCAGACCAAGACTGTACTGCATTTCGGGGAATTCCCTACTTCGCTTATAATAGAAATTGTCGAAATAGTCCGTATTCGTGCGCACTGTAAACAATGTGTTGCTTTTTAAATTTCCAATCATTTTGCGGTGCGTTTTTTTTAGTTGTTTCGGTCCTGTCCTGTCCTCTCTCCACATTATTTCAACTTTGTTAACACATGTATGTATTATATTACGTTCGTAGCGCACGCTGATGTTATTATACCGCTTTTAAATTGGTTATTTAGATGCTTTGTGTTGAAAACAAGCCAGTTGTCAAAACGCACTCGCTGTTGCCATCCAGGAAACCAGATCGGAAACCGCCTAGGCGTTTACGCGTGTATTTGAGGGAAAATAGCTATATATTGTCAGATAAAATGTGATATGGGGTTCGAAAACTAAGTGGGCCTTTACAATTCAATTTATTAGTATTCTGATCATCAAAATAGATATAACAGAAACATATTTCAAAAATTGATGCAAATATAATTGTTGCATGGATACACATGTGGATATAATATAAGTTGTATACAGTGATAGTGACTTGATATGTATAATTTATATTTATCTGATATATATATCGGTTTACTGTTCTGTTCGGCGTTATCGGTTTCGTGTTCGGTTATTGGATATGGATTTTGAATGGTTGTATATAGGAATTAGGAATTGAGCCTCAAGAGGACTCAGATTGTACTACTTTTAGCGCATTTCGTACAAAACGCAGCTTGGTTCAGATATAATTCTAGATGCCGTAATCCAAACAGATCATTTGGAACATCTGCACTTTAGAGAGTATATTGGAGTATATTAAGGCCATTTTTCAAAGTAATTGTTCAATTTGTAACCTAAGACTGTGACTAAAGTAATGTAATATGTACAACGGGTGACATAGTTATGCGCCAGGTTACAGTAATTGGCAAAAGTTTCGTGATGTCGATGCAGTGTGGATTAATTTGTTCATTTATACGTTTTAATCAGCTGATTGTTTGAGCCATCATATCGTTATGAGTTGTGTGACAAATATTAATGCAGGTAAAAATACAACATTCACTACTCCATTTCCCACCAAAATCGTTCACACTTCACGCATATAATATATCTTATATCTATATCTATATTTGCGAATGTCTGTCTGTCTTTCTGTCTGTCTGTCTGTGTTCTATAGAAATTCACAGGGGACCACCTAGATGGCAAAAATGGGTCTAATAGGGGTATCTTTTACGAGAAAGATAATGGCGAGGGTTAGAATTTTCTAAAGTGACGCCGTTGTTGTCAGGGACAGAAAGGGGAGAGGGGCAGAAAACAAATTGTCGCCGATTGCCACCAAGCTTATATGTAATCATCCCCATGAGGAATCTAATGGTGTGGTTTAAATATGTCATAAACTATGATAAGAATTTGTTTAGTTGCCGATTACAACCAAACATATATATAATCATCTCCATTATATAATGCATGCACGAGTCTAATAGACGTGATTTAAATATGACAAAAGTGGCGCGGTACAAGTCATGCATGAGGGGAGTTGCACCAAAGTTGATACAAATATATTTATCACTGATTTTACCAAATTTTTGCACGTTTTTTCTCTAATGATATGATGAATTAAATCACATTTGGGGTCGTTTGGGTCATGGATGGCGAGGGGAGATTCACTAGCATTTATAAGATTGTTCAATTCGCTGATATCCAACAAAGTTATATATAGTCATCTACCAGGCCATCTCCATGTCGTTCTAAGGAGTTTTTGGCATTCCAATTTCACAATCTCGCAAATGGTGACCGAATCAAGTCACTTGAACAATTATATCTTCTCAACTGTCATATTTATATGGGGATGGAAATCAGGGCATTCATATAATGATCTAGCAACACCGATACATAGAAGAAAGCATTGAAAGTATATTTATATCAATCTATTTAAGAGATATATATATTCATTCAAACTGAGGGACCTTGAATCGACAGAGGATTGCATATTATAATGGCTCATGTATATAGTATAACACGATTGAGTCTGTCCCATTCAATATAGTTTCCACAAAAAAGTTACAATTGCCAAGAGATATGGAAATGTAGAGCAGGCCTGTTCAAAAATAGTGGTAACAGTGTGCAGTCAAATACGGTTACTTCTGAAATCAAGGAAAACGCAGTCCGTAGCACATGACTTTTCAGGATCCTCCAATATTGACATCTGACAAGGGTATATCTGCCAGATACAGAGGATTTCATTCATTTTTAGAACAGACTCATCGCCTAACATAAACAACTAAAAATATCGCTGTGTCGGGCACATGTTGCTGCTATCAGGGTTGGAGTAATTGTAATTTGTAATTGAATGTAATTAATTACATTTTCCCAAGTAATTGGATGTGATTTGTAATTGAAGGTTTTTTCAATTACATGTAATTGAATGTAATTAATTACATTGAGAAAAGTGGTGTAATTTCAAATACATTTCAATTACATTCCAAAAATACAGACCAATATAACAACCAAGTTAACACTTTATCAGCATTTGTATCTGAAATGTGATATGATATGTTAATAGTATCAGGTAAAACAGTTGGTTACTAACTTACTTGACTAGTGTTATACACCTGCGGTCATTATCCTCATATTTTCCTTCTATGTGAGTAGTTTCGTGGATACATGTTCTAAATTAAAACTTCAAAGATGGAGTCATGAAACCCTCTCACTATATAAGTCACACAATGTTTTGATAGTCTAATTGTGGTTTGATTTAAAACTCACAAGTTGTGGGTAACAATAGAATTAATATACACAATGTTTTGATAGTGCGTCATTGGTGGTGACCTGTCACCATGAATATTGGGTTGTTGTCATAGCTCAATACTATACTTCAAAGATGACGACCGCTCAGTGAATACAGTGATTACTCTTTCACGTAGCTCCCCCCCAATGAGATGGTCTCATCATTTGTTGTTACAAGTTTGTATACAACATTAGCGATGCCTTCTCAAAGTTTTTCATTCATTAGGCAACATTTTACCTTGCCCAATAATATTTCTGACAAATTTAAAGCTACATGTAAACATTGTCCAACACTGATTTCGGGTTCAGCAAAAGCAACTTCAAATTTCATCACACATCTAAAGGTACGTCATGTTGAATTTTATTTTATATTATTTATATATGTTATTGGTATTATTATATGTATATGTTTTAATACACCTACAATAATGTGTATATCATCATGACAATATGCACATAATTAATACAAGTACATGTATTGGATTAAAAAATATATATGTTTTTCATAAACATTATTGTTGTTTCTGAACATTCCCGGAATATATCTTTAAAAAGTAATACATTCATTTTAAAAACAATAATTGTTTTATAACATTAATAATAAATGCATTTGTCTTCATAACAAAACCTCATTAAGTCTATTTGTTTTGAGCTTATCTGTATTCAGCTCAATATCTGGTCAGTTTTGTGCACTTACTCTGTCTTACTGTCCTAATTATATGACTCCACTGCAGTATTTTATCAATGCTTTAATCCCCTAACAAAGGCAGCATATCTGGTCAGTTTTGTACACTTACTCTGTCTTACTGTCCTAATTATATGACTCCACTGCAGTATGTTATCAATGCTTTAATCCCCTAACAAAGGCAGCCTTAGGCAGGTGGCCTGGTTTACTTCATAAACCTGAGTATGTCATTGTGTGTGATTTACAACCCTAGCTGGCTTCAGTGGCTTGCTTGTTTAAATCCCTACTATTAGTGTGTAGGCAAATTATACATAATGATGTATATTAATGTCATAGGGATCAATATGAGACATCAAATGCCACCAGCACCAACCCTGACCAACTCAACAGCCAGCCAAACGACAGACGACGAGCGCACCTCTGTGTCCCTGCCTCATCAGCACCAGTTGAGCGGCTCTTCGGTATCGCTGGCAAAGTATTCAGACCCGACAGGTGTCGAATGACATATGACACATTCGAAAGAATGATGATGGTCAGGTGTAACCACCACATCAAATGAACATCAAATGAACAATTTGTGCTCATGTGGAACCACCACATCAAATGAACAAGTTGTGCTTATGTGCTCTACATGTAGACTGGTGTAGTTGTTGTTTTATTGTTTTTATTTACATTGTTTCACTGTGTTACATTAATTTGCTTTTATGTGTTATGTAACAATAAAAGTCATCAAACACAAATGACTTTCCTCCTTGAAGCTCGTCCCGAATCCCGATTTTCAGTAACCAAAAGTAATTGTAATTGTACCAATGTAATTGTAATTAATTACATTGTATTTCCAATATAATTGTAATTGTAATTGACATATTTCAATGTAATTGTAATTAATTACATTGCAATGTAATTGACCCAACCCTGGCTGCTATACATGCATAACATCATTTCTTTTAAACTGAAAATGATTAGCCAGTATATAGCACCAGAATAGAGGAACACCTGGACATATCTTTAAAACATCTGTATCTTCATGAATATATCATAAACTAGATTGATTGATACATTTCTATGTAAAACACAATTGTCGTCTTTTATTTTTTCGAACTAATGTGTTTATGATGTTCATGTTTCATGCTATAACGTCTGAAGTATAAATTGTAAATAAATAAATACTTCTTTATTGGTGGGACGGTTTAAACGCGATAAACAAAATGATAATCGCTCCGACCTGACAAGGTGAGCCACTACTTATATTCCATGTGTAAGAATCATGTTTTGTGATGCCATTTGGATATACAATTTATGAGAATACGTGGTACACTTTGAGAGCAAGAGTATTTCTATTCCCACAAAATATCCACAGAGGGTTTCACATCACCTGGGCAACGCCGGGTAACCCTGCTAGTTTCATACAAATGTGCTAACCACACATTCCACGTTGGAATGCCACAATGTAAAGCCAAATAGGAATGGGTTCATGTCTTGTGGCAAAAGGGTTCACACGATTCGATATCGCGGCTAGGCTTATGTCAGCTCTGGGATCAGTTTGGAAAATAGTATAAATCGTTTAGATAATTGTTGCATCATCAATAATAAAACAGTTTGTCTAAGTGTTTAAGATACCAGTATGATATAGTTGGAATCAAGCAGACATTCAAAGATATAACTTCAAAGTTTTCTTTTCCTGTAATGGTATGTATTTGTTGTAAAATCAGAGTCGCATAGCAGCATGCAACAACAGCAATATTATCTTAAATGCTATTTAAGTGGACACGTATTAACAGCTATTGTATTATTAGTTTGTCACCATAAAGATTGTATGTACTTATCTCAATGAATCAAGTTGATAAATAAGTACCAATGCACCCACTCTGTTTCGAAAACACCTTTTCTGCTGACATTAGAGTCCTGAACAATATGTCGCAGAGTCATACTTACTGTCTGTGTAAAATTTAAAATAGCACATTACATGGTAAGATTAATTGCGACGTTTATATCACTGAAAGATCTTTAAAGTCTGAAATCCGCTCAAAAGGGTGAATGGGTTAAAGTGAAATTTCAGCGTGGCCCCACATCTAAACTCAATAAACTTGTGAATATGCACATATGTGCAAAATTTCATGCTTTAGTCATAAAGTGAACAATTGTGTTTCTAATCTCAAATCAAATCAAATAGTTTTATTGCATATAAATGGATTAATACATTTATTGCATATACAAATAATAAACTTTCGAGAAACAATTCAATTGAGTTAATGTCCCTAGCGGACGGAGGGCGTAACAGATGCTCGTGTACCAGTGCGAACAGACCCATGAGTGACTCAGAATTATTCCAGCATCCACGAATCACTACATTTTCACCAACTGGATGGGGTCATTACTATAGTGTATTCATAATGTGACCGGAATGTCAGAAAAAAACCGAATCACTCAAAGGGTGCTCGCGCCTGCATCAGGCAAACTATATATATAAATATATATATATATATATATATATTAAGCTAAGTTCCAAATTCTAAATTGAGGACAATACTTTATCTCTTCTAAAGCAGTTGTGATATAAGTATATTGCTAACCGTTTCAATGAAAATCTAGATTCATTTTTCATTAGTGTATCAAATTTCTGTATAGTTGGCCAGTGACAATAGTATGTTCTCAGATATCGACGTCGTATATTAATATAGGCGGGACAGACCAGTAGAAAGTGATATTCATTTTCAACCGCATTTAGCTGACAACATTTACATAATCTCTTTTTCCTGTCTACGCCTGTATATCTACCTGTCTCAATTTCTAAGAGGAGTAAGCACTTATTCTAAATTTCGTCAGAGCTATTAGGAATTTCGGTTGCTTAACAGTTGATAAATATGTTTCATATTGGAACAACAATTTCATCTTGCCATAAGTACATTGTTTTGATGAAGAGTCTATATAGATGCATGCCATGTTTGTATAAACTGGTCGCGTAAACGCGATTTAATTACTTTCAAATCGGGTATGATAAAATCTTGATTATACCACATATACCCTAAACCAAGTTTGTCTAAAGTAGACTTCAACAAAAATGTCCAGTTTTTCTCCTTATGCGACAAACCTGAATCACAGTCGTTCCGAATTGATTCATATACATTACAGAGTAATGAGTTTTGTTCCTGAATTACATGAATCCAATACTTAAAGATTCGATGTAATCGTAATATAGACAATAGGAAACGACCCAATTCACACAAGACTGCATCAATATCAGGGGCGTCATTGAACCCCCAAATATCACACCCATATGATAATACGGAACCAACATGTATATCAAATAAGTTACATGCTTGTATTGGATCAAAGTAAGCTTCATTCAGCAGATCGTATAGGTTATATAGGATCTATAACCATACTGTGTTAACCTTTTCTCTAACATTTGAAATTTTCCGTTATTACACATTTCAACACCTAAATACATGATTGATTCAACAATATCTAGACAAGCATTGTCAATATCAAATTTCAAGTTTTCTTCCGATATCTGGTCTGAAAATACCACTATTTTAGTTTTAATTGTGTTTATTTTAGACCCCACATTTCTCAATAATTACTCGTTTCATCTAAAGCTCTTTGTAACTGTTCAGGCGATTTTGCAATCAATAAGGTGTCATCAGCATACAGCAATGCAGGGATGGGGGTATCATTCATTGTAATATAATTTTCATTAATTTTCAACAAATTTCCCACAAAATCATTAAGGTACAGACAAAACAGTGTGGACGATAATGGATCACCTTGTTTTACTCCAAAACTCGAGTCGAAATAGTCGGATAATTGTGAATTAAATTTAACCCTTGACTTCACACAAGTATCTACTCACCACTGGTGTATCTAGGTCTCGCATATACTGTAAAATGGATCACAATTTTGTTGTCTAAAATAACTTTTACATATTTGTGTATCTCATCTGTACACACTGAAGTGTAGAAACGAGCAAAATTCAATTATATAAACGTGTAGCCACACCTCCACAGATAGTGTAAATATAACATTACACAATTTTGCACTTTAAATGATTGGATCCACTTTGAACCACTTACAAGTTTGCAAACAGTATGGTTTGCAGGTATTTCGTCGTAGAACACGCTATGGTGCCAGTATATGAACAGAACAAGCATATACAATGCATCTGTACCATAGCAGACTACGTGAGAATTGAAAATTCGGTAGTTCCACCTGTAGCGATGCTACTGACATTTGCCTGTAAATAGCATGCAATTATCTCAGAAGAATGAATCGTTACAGGTGTTTGAAGGCAAAATGTCACTAGTACCGTTACATGTGGAACTACATAAATTTTAGTTGTCACACCGTTAGCATTGGTAAAGATGCATGTCATATGCACGTTTCCGTTCATAGTCTGGCGCCATGTGATTTTCTATGATAAAATGCCTACAAACGATACCGTGCAAAATTGTCAGCGCATGGACGTACCTTAAAGAGTAGACATACTAAGCTTGTGTTTGGAATTCCTACCCTTTTGTTTTTTACAGTGTATCGGCATGGTGCCAGTGCGTATGGGAACATACATGGGTCACATACCGTTATCCTTATATGCATATATCCATACTCCACATAATATCAAAGTAGCGAACACCAGTGTGATCACAGAACCCGCCATCGTATCGTCAAATGAAACACAATAAGCACGCGAGCATGTTCATTTTTACCATTATATTTACAAGTGGTATCCGGAAACAGATATCAAGTGGTAATTGACGACAGTGGCTGCTGGTGTCAAAGGATTGACATATACGTGGTCACGTGGTATCAGAGAGATTTCCCTTCTATAGGTGTGTACGTGTGTAACTCTAACGTCACACATCGCGTGATTCTACAAGCGCGTTGTCAATAATCGACTATTAGTAGGAGTATTACGTTGTGTTTTCGATTTGGATCCAACAGGGGCGTGGCTGGAGGATCTATGTTTGGGTTTGTTCACATTTGAATGTTCTACCCAACCCTCTCATAGACTAAACTTCCAAACATTGGTAACAAATCTCGAATTGTCCCGCTCTTGGTCCTCTGTATGTTCAAACAACTGGGTGTCATGTGAGCAGGGACGTCGCTAAATGATCCTCGTTCCGGTGTAGCTAACTTTGAGTGTCCCTCTGCACCCACCGAATTTCTAACTCTATGGGGAATTCCGTCTGTATATCTAATATATATTTTTGGAACTTCTGTCTGTTTGTTGTTTGTTTGTTAGCTATGGCCGGAAAAACTGCCTGGCGGATTTAGCTCAAACTTCCAATCTAAGGTTAAAAACGCACGGGCAGTGTTTACCGCCGTTTTGGATAAGCTCAGAGCACACATTCTCCACTCCCAGTCACAAAAATTACCGCCATTGGCACGGTGTGTTTAATCGCGTTGATAGTTAAAGAGCGTTCGTATCCTCAGTGTCGTTGATAAAGAGCCTATGTTACAGTCTGAAATGTCCAAATAATCATGTTTCAGATCAACATAATTATTTTCGTGCACATAGTGTCACATTGGACCTAAATATTCACATATTGTCATATTGGACCTATATATTCACATAGTGCCACATTGAACCTAGATGTTCACATAGTGTCACATTGGACCTAGATGTTCACATATGGTCATATTGGACGTAAATATTCACATATGGTCATATTGGACGTAAATATTCACATAGGGTCATATTAGACGTAAATATTCACATAGGGTCATAGTGGACGTTAATATTCACATATGTTCATATTGGACGTAAATATTCACATATGGTCATGTTGGACGTAAATATTCACATATGTTCATATTGGACGTAAATATTACATAGAGTCATATTGGACGTAAATATTCACATAGGGTCATATTGGACGTAAATATTCACATAGGTTCATATTGGACGTAACTATTCACATAGGGTCATGTTGGACCTAGATGTTCACATAGGGTCATATTTGACGTAAATATTCACATAGGTTCATATTGGACGTAATATTCACATATGGTCATATTGGACCTAGATGTTCACATACGGTCATATTCGACGTAAATATTCGCATAGGGTCATATTGGACCTAGATGTTCACATAGGGTCATATTGGACTTATTTGATTCTGAATAAGCCCATAGTGGACCTATACTCCTTATTCCGTTTTATGGCGCGGGCAACAGTGAAATCACATTATAAAGAGCGTACATCTGGTGGATCGATTTAGATTATACAGAGCGATATTCGGATTCAAATGCCGATATGGGCTTATTTGTGTTTTCTAAATAAGTTCGATATGAGCTTTTTTGCATGCATTAACCCCCACAGCCCTGACACCACATCGCCGTTGCTGATATTAAACTTGGAATGGGGAGTGGCGGGGTGTTAAACCCCCACAGCCCTGACACCACATCGCCGTTGCTGATATTTAACTTGGATTGGGGATTGGCTGGGTGTTAAACCCCCACAGCCCTGACACCACATCTCCGTTGCTGATATTTTACTCGGATTGGGGATTGGCGGGGTGTTAAACCCCCCACAGTCCTGACACCACATCGCCGTTGCTGATATTTAACTTTGATTGGGGAGTGGCGGGGTGTTACACCCCACAGCCCTGACACCACATCGCCGTTGCTGATATTTAACTTGGATTGGGGATTGGCGGGGTGTTAAACCCCGCACAGTCCTGACACCACATCGCCGTTGCTGATATTTTACTCGGATTGGGGATTGGCGGGGTGTTAAACCCCCCACAGTCCTGACACCACATCGCCGTTACTGATATTTTACTCGGATTGGGGATTGGCGGGTGTTAAACCCCCCACAGCCCTGACACCACATCGCCGTTGCTGATATTTAACTTGGATTGGGAGTGACGGGTGTTACCCCCACCCCACACACACACCCTCGCCCTCACACACACACCCTCACAGCCCTTACACCACATCTGATTTGCTGATAATCTACATACTTTGCACGAACCTTTGGTTGGAATTTACGTTACATGGACTATAGAACAACATATCCTAGCGCAAACAAGTTCATAATCGACCTATGATATTCACATATGTTCATAATCGACCTATGATATTCACATATGTTCATAATCGACCTATGATATGCACATAGGTTCATGATCGACCTATATTATTCACATAGTTCATAATCTACCTATGATATTCACATAGGTTCATAATCGACCTATGATATTCACATAGGTTCATAATCGACCTATGATATTCACATAGGTTCATAATCGACCTATGATATTCACATATGTTCATAATCGACCTATGATATGCACATAGGTTCATAATCGACCTATAGTATTCACATAGTTCATAATCTACCTATGATATTCACATTGGTTCATAATCGACCTATGATATTCACATAGGTTCATAATCGACCTATAGTATTCACATAGTTCATAATCGACCTATGATATTCACATAGGTTCATAATCGACCTATAGTATTCACATAGGTTCATAATCGACCTATAGTATTCACATAGGTTCATAATCGACCTATGATATTCACATATGTTCATAATCGACATATAGTATTCACATAGTTCATCATGTAGCCACCCCTGTGTATATATTATACATATTGACGAGTATCTCCCTTAGGAAATGTTCAGATACTAAGTTCAATGGTGGTTTTATTGAACTTATTATCTGAACATTTCCCACTGATGAATATGAATCAATCTGCTATTGTATTATTAATGGTTAACCAATACAGGTGGGTTAAAGATACGGTAAGCGTTGGCGGTGTGTTAAAGATACGGTAAGCGTTGGCGGTGGGTTAAAGATACGGTAAGCGTTGGCGGTGTGTTAAAGATACGGTAAGCGTTTGGCGGTGGGTTAAAGATACGGTAAGCGTTGGCGGTGGGTTAAAGATACGGTAAGCGTTGGCGGTGGGTTAAAGATACGGTAAGCGTTGGCGGTGGGTTAAAGATACGGTAAGCGTTGGCGGTGGGTTAAAGATACGGTAAGCGTTGGCGGTGGGTTAAAGATACGGTAAGCGTTGGCGGTGGGTTAAAGATACGGTAAGCGTTGGCGGTGGGTTACATATACGGTAAGCGTTGGCGGTGGGTTAAAGATACGGTAAGCGTTGGCGGTGGGTTACATATACGGTAAGCGTTGGCGGTGGGTTAAAGATACGGTAAGTGTTGGCGGTGGGTTAATGATACGGTAAGCGTTGGCGGTGGGTATTGCTGTTAAAATTGTCACATCCGTTAAAACCGCAATAAACAGAAAGAATATTATGTTAGAGACAAATTTTGTTCTTATACCAATCATAAATTTCGTGTAAATTGAATGTTAGAACTTGTAAACAAACGCCACTGTATGTAAGCAAACAGTACGTGAAGAGTATTCCACCAAATATTTTACAACATACGGGTATAGAGCTCGCTAATCCTCGCCTCTCAAGATTTCGGTGCTTAATGTGTCACCGTAAATCTCTCTTCTAAAAAATCGCCACGCAGTTGAGTGTTTTGTTTATCGCTCAATATGTACGTGCTGTTAAAGCTCGGCTCACACATAGTGTGGTTTATGGATAACATCTCATTCATACTATCATTATACAGTGGCGGTGATATATTTACATGTAAAGGTAAATAATGCATCAAATGTAGGATTTTAATAATATATGCATGTGCATGTCGTACTAACTCTTTAACGGTTAATTAGTCCGTAATTAATAATAACTGCACTTCACTATCCCTCATAAACAAATGGTATTGCTTTAATATTTTAGTTTCGCGCTAAAACCTAAGTCAGCCCAACATAGCCCAATATAGTTGATTGGGATTTGTTGTGTAACCGCGAAAAGTCAGTTTGTTTTCATGTTGAAATGAAGGTGCTGTGTTTTAAACAAACTCTAATATAAACATTTAAATAATGGAACTAAAGTTCTATTATGGTTTGCAAAAGTATTCTACATGTACAAGGAGACAGCCAGACTCAAAACTCATCGTTTAGGTATGTTCAATGTTGTACTTTTGTGTTCGTTTCAATGTTATATATTTTAACCCATTTTCCTATTGTCGTCAATATAGATCCAATTGTGATTTTCCATAATTGGAATAGGTCCTTTTTATAATTATGGATAGTTCACTTTGTAATATGGTAAACTATAATCAATCCACATTTAATGGCATATTTATAGTTATTAGTTATTCATCTATACTTTGTGTTTGTGAAATATCAAGTAGTTTGTAGAAAGTCTCTGACAGGAGCATTAATATATCCCTTATGTGTGTATATGTTATTCTATATAACTAGTAGTATGATTGTGTAAGGGTGTATTATGTCTGTATGTTGGGAGATATACCTCTTCCCTTAATCCAGAAATTAGGACTTGTATATTTATGTTTGTAGAGTCTACATCTACATATATATACACTTGAACATGTACGAGTTGCATGAGCTATATATATAGTTGGCAGATTGCTGATTGATTGTTATTGGAGTTACTGGATGTGATGTGAAGTTTATAGATGAAATTATATATAGAGATAGAATGTAATATATTGAACTTTATTACCCCCAGCACCTATTGTTAACTTAGAGAGCACCAGCTCAAAAATGATGACTAAGCTACGAGTTGGTTGAGACAGAAAGGCGTAGACATTTATACGATTGTGTTATTTGAACCTTGAGAGAAATTTATATAATTCCATGGATTTAGTCTCGTAAGACAAACTGAGTTAGCCGGACATCCGTGGAGTTATAACATCACTGGAGTGGGACACATGCCTCAATTATGTTAATTTGGCTGAAACGTTAACACTGTCGTCTATGGGAAACCATTTAGTTCAGTGATCCCTATATAGTATTTTCCACGGCATCTCGGATTGCAGTTCGTATCTAATATCGTAATCATGTTTCGCACAAGGATCAAAATGACAAACAGCTGAACAGGAACAGCGTCGAACGTATCATTGAGCCGAGCTTTAACAGCACGTACATATTGAGCGATAAACAAAACACTCAACTGCTTGGCGATTTTTTAGAAGAGAGATTTACGGTGACACATTAATATATGACACGGAAGAATATATCACACGTGGAGGGCGCATTTTTGGTGCCAAACGTAGCTTGATGTTTATATCCGACGCTATCAATGACGCACTAACAAACTTGAAGACCAAGGTAAGTTTAAGGAGTACGTGTAACGCTAGGATGGGGTGGTCACTTTACCTCACATTATCTTAAGATTATTAATAGATCCAGAGACTTAAAAAAAATTATCGACATCATTCACTAACCAAAAGGAATATTATGTTCAAATTTCAGGAACGCATACCTGCATGTTTAACCCGTTACCCAACACAACGGCCAAAACCGGCCAAATAAAGCTTCAACAGCCTAAAATATCTTTGGTCTGTTTCAATAGAACCAAACAAATATGGATATCATTGGAACCGGCTCCTTGACCACATTGTGATAGTTACAGTTATGCCATGTGCCAATGCATTCTCTTATATATGCGAGTTGACCATAGGTCGCCTCGCATATATAAGAGAATGCATTGGCCTAAAAAAAAATCTTTTTTTAACACTTTTTACCATTTTTTCTTACATTCTTTAACAATTTTATAATTTTTAATGTGTTAAGCCAATGCATTCTCTTATATATGCGAGGCGACCTATGGTCGACTCGCATATATAAGAGAATGCATTGGCACAGGGCCATTCTGTTGGGTAAAGGGTTAATTGGTGTCGCTAGGAGAGTGGCAACAAGTCTTGCGCGATAATTATCTCAATAAATGAGGGGATACAGACTTCACAAAGCTAAACAACAAAGGAAGACCGTGTTATAATTCCAGGGTTATAGACACATACATGCTTCTAAAAGTGTGGGACTTGGATGGGCGTACACGGTTCTTGGTATTTACATGTATGTCAATAATGGACACCTTTCGCAAAATGAACGACGTTAGATAATTATTACGAATAGCTATTTGTAGTCGTATTTTTTTTTCGCACGGTCCAAAAACCTTTTCGCAGATTATTGACGACATCGAGTCCGTTTTTGAGACAATCATACTTGGCACTCATAGTAATTATGTTGTTATCAGGTCATTGCTTAGCGCCTTTGTGTGTGGCACGATTCTCGTGTTTCACGACTACCAACGATTTCATTACCACTAATAGATAAAAATTAAGGCCACATGCCGATCACAATTTAAGGACATAACATCAGAGTCATATCCCACATTGAGGAGCCGAGAAACGATCGCGAACTTATTACTATGTGATGTATTTTTTAGTTTTGTTGAAAATCCAAAACCGCATTCGTAACGACGGATAGGGGAAAACAACAACGAATAGGAAGAACACAAATTCTAATGACGGAGTACCCTATACGTAATAATTATATCTCATCGTTCAATACGCGAGAGGTGTCTATTATAGCGTTAACGGAAGAAATTTTCGACGTTTGGTTGTCGGACAGGACCTCAAGGTAGCAGAAAGGTGAACACTAAACTTGCATAATGGAATTTCGTCAAGGACCATCTCGACCCAGATATTATATTGTCATGCTCGAGTCCGTGACACCGAGTTTCTGCTATCCCGAGCACATGCCGTACAAGAAAACTGGACTCCAATTGTGGTATTTTAATTTATTGTTAATTATGTTATATTTATAACCATATACTCATTTGCACAATGGCATATGGGACTATCAACAATTACTTGCAACCATATATAATTATGAATAAAGATACTTTAAACATGTTTGCTTATATATCGTCTATATCTTATCTCCTAACAAGTTGTATATAGTATCCAGTGTATAAAATAATGCACATGAATCGATGACTTATTTCCAGGAACGATTCTATCAATTAATAATGATTTTATATCGAATTTTGCAGGTATACATAATACCATTTATCATATGACTCAATCATTATTTACGTTGGAAAGTATGTCATAAATCAATTTCATATCAATTACTAGTTCATATCACCTTCCGATAATTTGATTGGTTTGTTGACAAAAAGTGTGTTTTGATTGGCTGAATGGCAGCCGGGGCCGAGCCGCATCTCTAACTAAATGCAGGTCAAATTCGTGCGCGCCAATCAACGCGATGCCGAAATTCTCGCAATTATAATCTTGAAATATATAGTTTTGGACATTGTTATACGATAAATAGAATATATAATTCGTATTTAGCTAATAAACATACGATATAATGTCACAAACTGAGAACAGAATAGCGCACTATATCTTCGCGTGCATATTATTTCTGCTAGTTCACCAGGTGTAATTGGGCTTCCGGTGCAATGAAGTGACGTCACATTAACCTTTTGCTGCCGATTTCATATAGGTATTTAGTGATTTGTGTGCGTTTTGGACATCATAATCAATTTATAGGTGTCATATGATAAATAGAATATGTAAATCGTGTTTCTCTGATATGATATTTATGAAACTCGTCACGAATTTTCAGTTTTCTCTCGTTTCATGAATATCATATGAGAGAAACACTCATTTCATATCCTCTATATATACAACCTTTCGGGCCAGTTTTACGGTCAATTTTAGATAAAAGAAACTTCAGGCGCATTCAGATCGTAGCAAGTGGGACAACTCTATCTTGTTAGAACTCTCCGTCAAGTGAGAGAACTCTATCTTGTTAGCACTCGCCATAAAGGCAAAATGTCATTTCGCTTTAGATATTTTGCAGGAATAAACCACTGTATTATGCCCTTATAGTCAAATAATAAACACAATCTTCAGTTTTTTAAGTGCATAATTCACAGGAAAACGTATTTGTAGTCCTGAAATCGCGTTTTATAAAAATGATGTCGTTGTTGTTGTAATTGTGGATCATAAGATATAGACGATCTTTAATTCATTTAGAGATATCTCCATCCGATATTTGGTAACATATGCAGCTGTATGATACGATGTTAACAAGTTACCGCATGCAATGTAAATAGAGTACACAGTTTAACCCTCTCTATACTAAATACCCTCAGGAAATGTTAAAATAATAACATTATAACTGGGCTATTATGATCTGAACACTACCCATGAATCGATGTGAAATCTTCTGCACTGGTATTATCGGTCGCATGGCTGTCATGTGCTATTACTACATGAATAGCACTCCAAGTGAACAATGGACAGTTCCAGTGTATAATTTGATAACTGAGTGGGAGAATCCATTTAGTATTGAAATGGTTAACCATCACGATTTTTGCTGTATGCTCGCATTGCAGACTTACAACACATGACTGTCTATTACTGGCTATGCCACCAGTGTTTAGTCTTTTATGTACTAATATGTCCATAATCATCATCAATCTTTGATGACGTCACGTTACTCTGGGTCACGTAATCGTCACCATCAGTCATTGTTGTTGCATAAACATTCGCGTCGGAGTCAACAACCGTCTTCCTGTCGATCCACAACTCGTCATATTCTGTTGGAATTATCGAACATCCATCGTCTATCTCAAGAGGGTTGACCTTTGACCCAGACGAGGAAGTCTCAGGTCGACTGTCCAACACAGTTTCATAGTCATCGACACCAGACGGGGGTATATTTCTCGCTCTTGCGCCGTCACATCGATCGTCCGATTCACAGAGTATATCACTGTTGTGTTTCTCCAACTCGTATTCATTTTCAAGCGTCCTTGTCACTTCGGGATTGTCACATGGGTAAGCGTAGTCATAATGTGCTGCATGCTCCTGGCTCGTACGACATTGACCTTTTAATTCCATTTCATTCCGCGTGCGAACAGCGTTGTTTGCATTTGCTTTCTGACGGAGCCTTCGCCAGAAGATATATCTGAAATCAAATGAAGTGTTGATTACGATTTTTTTTTTCGAATTGATAGTGTCCACGGGGCTTGTATCTTGACATGTGTGGCACAGCGGCATTGCGACAGGGGTGTGGGGGTTTAACCACCCTACATTTTGTCAAATTTTTCAAAAGTGCTTGACAAAACAATTATCAGTTATCCTCGGTGTTTGATTCTCCGACTAGTAACTAGAATGGAATATGTTGTTTAGACCTTTCTACGTTTGGTAAATATTTTGGTCTGAAATGAAAATCCGTTGGAAATTTTCCAGCCTTATGGGAGTGTCAGGTTGTAAATTTGCCATAGTTCAAACGTTTGAAGTACCGATTAGAAAGTTCCAACCTGGAAATGTCAAGGTGAACTCACAACCCACTGCCTCCCATTGTGTGACATGTAAACAAGTAAACAAAATCTAGTTCTTCAACATAAGAGAAATGTGACCAATGCGGAAAATTTGCTCTCAAGCAGCGGTTTTTGCTTTTCCGATGTAATTTAATACCGTTCGTTTCTGATCTGATATATGTTTATGATTATGTGATTTAACTCAAGGAAATATGATTTTAGTTTAAATGCACATAATGATAAATGCACAAAGTTTCGTGGTGAATTAGCCCACTTTTCCTGGTTATATTTATAACAGAAACATGTAAAAAAAACCTGATGTGTTTGATCACCACATACGTCAGCTGGACTTAATGAAAACTTAGCTCCCTGAGTCAGCTCTTAGATAACTATAATGGTATGCAGTTAAAGACACATTGATCAAATGACATCGATGGACCTTTATAGGTGTGATATTAATGACCATTTGTGACACTCAGAAACGTTTCTAGTAACGTAATTTAATGTATTATCACTGCGCATAAGCCTTACATGTTATCTACGACTCAACTTCTGATTATATTGAGTCTATAAATTATGTTGAAACTTAAATAATGTATAGGCTATTACCACTAGGTGGGTTTCCGGGATCCGCATTTAAGTCAAGATACCTTATTTGGACCGCATATCGACGATGTTATGTGTGGTTTTCTTCTGACAGTTTTTCGCTCTTTTTAATTCTACCTTTTACTTATGCTGGTTGTGCTGTGATATGACGGATTAAATTATAAGAAATAACTCTTGTTTCGATAAAGGTTATAAGTTATAACCGAAAAGTTGGAAGACAAATTTACTGTAAATCACTACCCACGTTATAGAATTTGCCTTCAAACGTTTCGGTTATAAATCGATTATTAATCGAAACAAGTATTATATCTTAATTAACTGATACAGTCAACGCCAATACACGGGGATAGTTAAAATGCACATATATAACATGAACCACTAACTGTAGATATCATACACAGGCTGATATATACAAAGCATTGTACTGATTTTGGACAACTAAATGTGACAAAAAAACTACGGTACTTTGAGTATAGGCGACATTAATTTTGGACACAGTTACCTTTTATCGGGTTACTGACAAAGAGAGGTGCCAGAACAGCAAACACCATAAAATGACATTATCCCGCCCATATACAAGGCTCTTTTCATTACTTAGAATGGCCTTTGGATTGGCAGTCACCATATTTTTACCGTATATGTATTGGTGATCAGTTGCCATAATAACTTTCAATTAGTCGATGTTAAGGGGAAGTGATAGTGTGTGTTTTGTGACGTGACGTGATTAGCCTGGTACTTATATGCACGCTTAAGAAAAAATAGCTGCTGCCAATAGGAGGCCAACTAAAACACCAACGGCAATGCCAGTCCAACGTTTTTGTCAAGGTTAATTATTTAGAATTACATTTGGATTGGCCAACCCACCATATTGCTATCGTATATGTACACGTATTGCTGATCAGTTGCCATCATTTGCCTGAATTAGACCGATGTTTATGGGGGTGGTGGTTTTATGGATTTGTTTACAATACGATTCATCAGGTACTTACATGCCACAAATAGCTGCTACCAATATGAGGCCAATCAAAACACCGACGACAATGCCAGTGGTGTCTGCGCCACCATCCTTTGGACTTTCTATCTGAACTGTACTCGGTCCTGTAAAGATACCAAGATGGTTTGGACAACATTTGGATAACACTGTACTTTTAAGTTATGACATGTTCTTATTTATGAACTAACTTCCATTTAGCAATATGATAAATAACAAAAAGTTAGTGACAAACACTCCATTTGTATTACTACACTAAATGTGCGTGTGTATCTATACATATATGTTTACTATAAGCGCACCGGAGGATCCTGGAACAGTTGTGGCAGTCGTCGGGTATTCTCTGCTGCTGCTATCTTGAGTGCTGTATGTTTCCTTGTCAGAAGGAGAATCGTCCGTTATGCCTGGTTGGGGGATAATGATTGTTTTAGTTTATTTCCAATGATACATGCAATCAACATTATCATTGACAGAATAAAAGCTATCGGATGTTTTATTTCCACAATAAATAATGGTATAATGGTACCAAATGCAAAACAATTTAAAGGTCGGTTACATTTAGTATGAAGAGGTGACACAGCCATAATTGATTGTATTCTTGTCATCCCCACCTTATTTGAATATGACTCAAATTCTCAATGATGTAAATCAATCGTTTAATAACCAACAAAGCTTGGTCGTATTTGTACGACAATTATTAGAGACCTTTCGCAAAATCACGAATACGATTACGGATATGGACAATATCCTGCCAGTGTACGGCCAAAATTCTATCTTTACGCATGTGAGCTCTTAAAGGGGTACTGTACGCCATTTTCAATAAATTCCCGGTAATAACAACGATCTAATATCGATAATATATAGAAAACTAAGTAATTTGAGTCGAATATGTATTCTATAAACGTTCAGGTTAATTGGTTATCTTAAAATCAAAGTTATAATTTTATATCAATTTAATTTATGGCTGGAGTCATAAATTAAATTACGAATTTCCGTGTACAAGACGTAATCAAAATAATTCTCGGATAGTGGATTGGACAAAGCGTGGCACATATGATCGTGTAAAAAATTATGTTGATACAGAGCGTAAACTGATGCCACTCACTGACTAGTGACTATACAATGACTTAATGAGCATCTGGGACTAGTATGCATATAATATAACATTTATTTGATGCATTTGCTTGAAAACTGTCCAAAAATGACTAGACAACGAAACTTGGTATTTTCGCATTCCGGTTAATCTGCCATCGTATAACATTACTTCGTACTAAACAGACTTTCAAATAATGGAATCTGGTTACCTTATTCTACAATTCAGAGACTAAAGAAACCAACAACAACATTTGGGTACAGTATCCCATTAAATAAGATGAAATATACCACACGCAGTTTAATTATGTGCAGATATGTCAAGAATGTGCCACTGGTCCTGCTTGGGGACGCTCTAACATTATCCGTGTGGAGATTTACACACGGATACGAACATGGTATCTGAAAGAGACACACATTACTTTTTCCATCAAATATATGTGTAACTGAATATAGTGGGTATATGCCGTCACACCAGTTAGCGGTCGTAGGTAAATTGTTATGGTGTTGTCAGAGTGCTAATTTTTGGACAATTATTACCGTGTTTATCTACATTGATTTTGCCGATATTCGTTTCTATAGTATTCGCGTTAGGTTCGTTTCTTTGTTAGATTAGGCTTTCTCGAAATTACAACATTTCTTTGTATTAATCAGCTGGCTATTCTTATGCAACTTGTTAATTCTTGCCCAAGCATGTGCTCATTAATTACCATTCATCGCACGTATTCTAAGCTTTACTTTTAATAATAACTTATTTGTCAAACTGCTAATGCCATTGTAGTGATCGGATATTGCATATGCAAATCTGTTAATCTAATCTCGCGTCGTTAATTCACACCTGTTCATGCTTTGTATATAAGAATTTGTAAAACTGTGATATGGCACTCAAAGCAGGTACTCCTCAAGGGTCGGTCCTAAGCCCGCTACTTTTCCTAATATACGTCAATGACATCCCCCACAATCCACTTCATAACATACAAATATCACAATTTGCCGACGATCTGGGCCTTTGGACCACCGGGGGGGGGACCCCAAAACGTTGGAATTAAGATTACAAAAACAACTTAATGACCTGGAAATATGGTGTTCCAAATGGCGCATCAAACTCAACGCCAAAAAAACTCAGTTAATTGTATTTAGTAGAAAACATACTAAAAGCAAACTAAATTTATCCATCTTTGGGGAAACTTTCGAACAAACCCAGGAAGCAACTCTATTAGGCATAACCCTCGACAACAGATTATCTTTTCACCCCCATATTAAAAACATTTCGACCAGGGCCTCCCAAAGAATTGGGCTATTAAGGATGCTCAGGGGCACCTCATGGGGACTCAATCCAGAAACCCTGATTAAACTTTATAAGCAATTTATACGACCAATTATGGAATATGGAGCCATAATAACAGCCGATCTTCCAAAATCCACACTCAACAAACTCCAAATTATACAGAATAAAACATTAAGAATGGCCCTTCAGGAAAACATACGTACCCCCATCAGAACGTTACATGATACAGCCGATATACCAACTAT
Organism: Siphonodentalium dalli; assembly: GCA_032622095.1. Lineage (NCBI taxonomy): Eukaryota > Metazoa > Mollusca > Scaphopoda > Gadilida > Siphonodentaliidae > Siphonodentalium > Siphonodentalium dalli. The sequence goes on from CP136064.1 coordinate 297,221,448, forward strand.
CCGCGTCAGATTACAAGTACTAGCCGCAAACAGTCTTATAAGACTACAAGGCAGTACTTTAGTCGACGAACTAGAACTTAGGAAAACATTACTCACCAAAGACAAAACAAAAGCAGCTGGCCGGCGAGGCGAAGTTGGTTCGGGTTCACCGGAATAAACCCCTCATTGGTCATGCCATCACTCCCCCCAATTTAACGAACACTTCCCAATCAACATAAACAAATAGACTCATCTCACAAAACTCATAAAACGCTAGGTTGATCAAGTTACTAACACAGTTCAATCAAAAGGAAAGTAAGTATACAAGTAGACATCACATTATCGAGTCAGCCCCGCCAGGAAGACATGTAATTATGAATTATGTTTCAACAGGGCTCGATGAGACGTACTGCTCATCGACAGGATATCACAGTGAATTGGCCACGCCCTCTCTGCAGTAAAGCAAGCCCTAAATAAAACCCACTGGTAATACTCAGCTTAAACAACCTATTGGGCATGTACTAACCCATGTATGCAACATCCGCAATATCGACCGTCTAACAAGACTAACATAATATTAAAACGCAGGGTAGCGGGCTCCGGCCCTAGATGGCTCCTTGGGCGCTGATGAATGTCCTCGGGCGGCATAGATACCCTTTTGGTGGCCGTATTATAAGCCATTGAGTAATTATCTCTTTCAAAATGACTAACCTGCTAACTCTTTAACATAAAACTTATAGTATTACCCCGCACACCAAATACAATGTCGACAGGCTGGCACAAGAATATTCCGAGCCCGCCTTTACGCGTTGTTAGTTGTTTGCCTATGTGGTCGCAGTATAAGCTATCAATATAATCTCCCTCAACTGACTTACTACCACATATACAAACTTAAACACATGTTCTCACCACGCCCATACATACACGAAGACACAATACTAGCAACAACAGTCGGTACCCAATCCTCAGAGACATATCACCAACAGTCTGGCCTCAGCTGCGTCCTCATCTGTGCAACAACACAACCAGGTCAACGGGCTCTGAGACTCACACAGGAGTGTAAGGCGGGCATTGCACCACCGAGAGTTGGGGAGCCCCGACCGACCTTAAGTCAACCGGCCGGCATTGCACACCCTTCCTAGAGTTGAGCCCGTAGTATAAGCCCTGAATATAACAGACTAAGGCAACGGAGTTCGAGCATGCACCAACTTGGACACTAGTTTACAACAAACCACTAAATAAAAAGCTATCAACTAAGTTAAACTAACAGAACTCGTATTTCAATCAAGGTAAGTCTTCTCGCTGGTCCGCTTTTGGAATGGGTGGGGGGCTTTGCTTCCTGCCAGGGTGGCATGTAACCCATACTCCACAAGCAAGCATCAAAATGACTAGGAAACACTCACAACCAAACTCAACAAACGCTCTTCAGCGGCACTATATCACTCAACCGTGGGTTGTAGGAGAGGGCTTACAGCCCTTTCAAATCTTCACGGGGGGATCTTCCCAAACCCAAACTCCAAACTCAGGTGATATGGCACTCTATGTTTTGGAATTCCAATATTCAGTCACGTTTCACCTATTACAACTGGAGGTCCAATTGTTTTGGTAAACTGGATTCCAACTATACCGGAATGTCCGTATATTTCTATTGTGAAAATAAATGCTAATTCCCCAGAAAGACTCAATCTTGATTCAACCCGAAATCAGCTCTATCAAATTAATCAAGATTGAGTCTTTCTGGGGAATTCCAAAACATAGAGTGCCATATCACAGTTTTACAAATTCTTATATACAAATCATGAACAGGTGTGAATTAACGACGCGAGATTAGATTAACAGATTTGCATATGCAATATCCGATCACTGCATTAGCAGTTTGACAAATAAGTTATTATTAAAAGTAAAGCTTAGAATACGTGCGATGAATGGTAATTAATGAGCACATGCTTGGGCAAGAATTAACAAGTTGCATAAGAATAGCCAGCTGATTAATACAAAGAAATGTTGTAATTTCGAGAAAGCCTAATCTAACAAAGAAACGAACCTAACGCGAATACTATAGAAACGAATATCGGCAACATCAATGTAGATAAACACGGTATTAATTGTCCAAAAATTAGCACTCTGACAGTGTCAACCTTACTAGAACAATAAATCCTATCCGTAATCGTAATAGTGATTTTTGCGAAAGGTCTCTATTGATGACCACGTTGTGACAGTTTGGTGGACCTCACTCTTTTGACGCTGTTTTGTACCAGACACGTATTTTGCATAAATCGAAGAGAAATTGCAAGTCAATTGCAACAAGAAATGTATCTGGATCTATCTGACAACAACTCTTGAATTTCACATATCATCTTTATTGTATATAGAATAGGAACAGGTATTAAGAGAACCCCAATATCATACGCTTGATATGTTGAAAATATCTATCACTTTGAGTGGTCCCTTTAGAAAGAAAGAACGGTCACTGCTTTTATAATTAATAATGTCACATCACACTCGATTCAGCAAATAGTGTATTGGCTTGGCTCTATATGATCCACATTTGATGCATCATGTTTAATTGAATGATATAACAGCATATACGCCCATATATTACAATGAAGAATAACGCAGCCACAAATATGTCAGTCAAAATGAGAACAAATGTTGATATCCAATTAAGCATGGAGCAATCGACTGGAAAAGGCCATCGTACTCATGTAGTGGTCAGCAGGGATTTGGATATATAGCATATAACTTATCAAATATAGAACATTATTTTACCAAAGTTTATGGTACCGTAAATAATGCAATTTTTACATATTTTTAATATCATAGCATTACATGTGTAATAAATGGAGTATAATTTCCAACCGGTTGATGGTTCTGACATATTGAGTCACACCAGTCGATTGTACAAAATTAGAAAAAGTTGGGGGTCTGATCAGGGATATTTTATATAAATTTACCATAGGTCGACCCTGGAAAATTAGGGGTAGCCGTCTGATAGTCACCACTACCGCCATCTTGAGTGCTGTGTGATCCTGTGACAATCAGATGAACGAATAGAACATTTGCATTGAGTTGTATGAAGCGCATATATGATTAATTGACTTGAGAGCATATTGAAATATTAGAAATGGTAGTTGCTGACAAAGAGTGGCTTGGATCAAAAGCACGTTTATAGCCAACGTCATATGCCGCATATTTGCCACAATTAATATCCAGAAGTGAGACGAATGAATAACTCACAAAAGAACTTCTCACTTTGAAACATAAACGCAATCTGAATAGGAATATTCATAGACGTTACACAAGTATAACCATAAGTAATAATGGTTGTTCAACCAAAGTCATTGAGAGCCCCTTTAAAATGTCGTGAAACTATCTGAAATGTGGAAAAACATTATAACATTGAAACACTTTTCCTCTTCACAAAGATATACTACATACCTCAATACTAACTTTAAATGCACCAGTGATTGAGTAATGAATACATATTGTTGCGCATGCTATAGTAAGGTGTGTAAACCCGGAACGCTTCGACGTGTAACCAGAGCCTCTAACCCAGAGCCTCTAACCCAGAGCCTCTAACACAGAGCCTCTAACCCAGAGCCTCTAACCCAGAGCATCTAACCCAGAGCCTCTAACCCAGAGCCTCTAACCCAGAGCCTCTAACACAGAGCCTCTAACCCAGAGCCTCTAACCCAGAGCCTCTAACCCAGAGCCTCTAACCCAGAGCCTCTAACCCAGAGCCTCTAACCCAGAGCGATTTGGATTTTAAATTTGTATAAAACATAAAAACGTTTGTCTAATGGAATACACTAGTGTATGGGCTGTGGAAATTTACCCTGCACATTCATAAATTAGTAATCGTTAACAAAAAAAAGATATTTGTAACTGAAATTTTTAAGTGAAATAGGTATCGATTTTTTCCCTGATTTTTAACATGAAACACAATTCAACGCGTTTATAAATGTTCGTAAAATGCACATAATTCCTTTCACGCATAAGTACAATAACTCATGCAACAAATATCTAGCTCCTACACTGCATGAGTTCCAGATAGCAGCTATCCGAACTTCTTAAATGACCGTTTATAGAGATTACATGAGTGGTGGATGTCCCTGTCCCTGTGTAACGATGGCGAGGAAGAGGGATGGTGATCACTTGTCCGCGTCTAGGGACGTAGCGGTGATTATATGAATGTTTCATTTTACATAAACGTTGATAAGTTGAATGGGTGTTGTGGCAGGTATGTTTAAAAAGTTGATGGCACTAGCAATGAGCACATGTGCTTTCCTGCAAAAATGATTACTTTTCTGTGAGGAAGAGAAATCATGTTTAATCACACTAGTCAAACCTAAATCGGCGCTAAAGAATAAGAAATGTGCACACACCAAATTTGGACTCACCGTCAATTTTCTCACACATAAATGTGTTATGTTCAGTACATGGTGCTTCGTGTATCCCAAAAGTACCAACTGCACTTCTCTTCAGTATAAGACAGTTTGCTTCCACGTCAGCCTTACGTACTTTTACTTCCAATGTCACTCGTGTCCCTGTGGGGTGAAATGGAGCTAACATTATATACGGGTGGTTGGTAGCTGGTGTATGTATACCAACACCATATATTGATTATCTCCCTCAATGACTCGATCAGACCGATGCCATGATCGGGCGACGCTTGACCCATATGTTATGGAATTCTGCAATAGTCATATATATATATATATACTGACCAAGCAGTGCTTCAAAGTTCCAGTAGTCAGCCCACATGATATCAAGAAAAATAGAAGATAGAAAATATATTTAGCACAATTGTGTGACCAGGTTTCGCGTTGAATTTGTGACATACACAACGTTAAACTTTTTCACTAGTGCCAAAATATTCAATCTTTCTGAATCTGTCATTAGGTTATCAACGGAGCTTTCAAACTGATAAACACATGTCAAAGTCGAAGGAACCTACATGTAGCTTAATAATCAATTCAGCAATAAATATCAGATATGACAGCATGCAGCGACTATAGTATGTACAATATATTTGTAAGTTTGTTATACATGTACCCGTGAATAATGTTATCTTACATATGGGCCCATTCGTGGGAGATATTGATGGTCCGATGTCAAATTTGGAATGAGTTACTGTCGAATTTTATAATGGAGTGGAAACCATCATCTATACCGAACAAACTTTATTGTTATACTACCATTGCCGATGTTATGTATAACACCTAATTTGTAAATTCCAGCTTGACACCGTATATGGATATAAAGCTTACTTCCGTGGATATAAAGCTTACTTCCGCGGATATACAGCTTTCTGCTGTGGGTATATATTTTCTAGTATGGTGACCCGGCGTTGCCCAGGCTAAATTGATGTGAAACACTCGGTTTGGGGAAATATTTATGGGAATAGAGACTACTCTTACTTTAAGTAGTTATACACAATGGGGGGAAAATCGGAGGACTATTATTATCAGCATAAATCGTAGTCCACCAGGGTAGTCAGGGTCATAACTTCAGCATTATTACATGAATGAGAATTCGATGGAATTTGGTATGTATGTGTAGTTTGTATTTAAGAACGCTCATATCAAAATCAAATTTGGTCACGGTCCGATAATGTTTTGACTGAGTTTTGCCCCCTTTCGACTTAGAAATGAACACAGCACTTGAGTTTTGGGTTGTCTGGATGATAATTTGAACAACGTTTAACAGAATTTCTCGATTGTTGGTAAATGCTTTACAGTTCTGAAAACACATGTCAAGTTTCGAATTTGGACACAGTCCAATCATTTTGATGGAGTTATGCACCTTTGTTCGACTAAGAAATCAAATTTTTTGTGTTCTTAAATGATAACTTGATCAAACTTCAAAAGAATCGCTTGATATTAGGTGTTATTTCGAGAGTACTAAATGTTCCAAAGGAGGCTCGTGCTTGCTTCTACAATTCCAATTCAAAATTCGATGCTCATCCTCCCTGGCTAAGTGATCCTGCTAATTTGCTATGATGTTGGTGGGTCCTGCTGAATTGATATGATGCTGGTAAGAAACAGTACCCCTTTGTTTTCTAAAGTTATTTTCGCGTTCTTTGGCTAACTTGAATGAGTAAAGAAAAAGCTGTTATAGGTATAACACATTCAAAAACAGGTGTGTGAAGTTGGTTTGACATTGGACGTTGGACGTTGGACGTTCAACAAAAACGATATAAAATCCGGATATTTCCAGATGAAAATTAGTGTGAAGTTGGTTTGACATTGGACGTTGGACGTTGGACGTTCAACAAAAACGATATAAAATCCGCATATTTGCAGATGAAAATTACTGTGAAGTTGGTTTGACATTGGACGTTCAACAACAACGATCTTAAAACCGCTTATTTGCAGCTGAATCGAATCGCACATATATAGGCACAGGTAGAACCGCTTTGTTTCGGTCCAAGCGGTATTGCGTGGGAATAATCTATGCTCCATAGGATTTCCCTACCGAAATTTCAAGGTTATTGATCCACTGGTTTTGCCTCTACCCTCTGCACTCACGGCGAACTTTAGACAGAATTTTCTAAGTCGAACGTCCATTTGTTTACCTTTCGAAAGACATTCAAACAGACATTCAAATATATGCTTCTGGCCCAATTATAGGGCCCGTTTCGGGTGCCATGGGCGTACCCGGATGTGTAACGAATGAAAATCATCGGCATATCATAATGCTTGCAGTTTGTGAGATAATGGGGGTGATCAAATATTTGGGAATATCGCTGTGAAGTTGGACGGACGTTGGACGTTCGTGGACATTCGCGACACGGTCTGTTTTCAATGAAATACCATAGACTCGCATTTGTTGATATGACTAACAGCTGCCTTGTGCCCACACAACTCTTATTTTAAAAAAATCACCCTCCTTGCAAACATATTTCCATGCAAATAATCAAATTGTTGAATGTCCACGAACGTCCAACGTCCGTCTAACTTCACAGCACAATTTCCAAAAAAAAAAAAAAAACGCAGTTTCCAGTTTGCACAAGGAGACTTCTCTTGATCTAATTCGCGCTCTCAAACAGACAAATTAAAAAAAAAAAATTAAGACAATTTTCCGAATGTTTTTTACTTTGAAAAACATTGGACGTTGGACGTTCAACACTGTGGATCTAAAATGGGGTTACCGGCAGGTGACTCGAATCGCACATATATAGGCACAGGTAGAACCGCTTTGTTTCGGTCCAAGCGGTATTGCGTGGGAATAAGCTATGCTCCATAGGATTTCCCTACCGAAATTTCAAGGTTATTGATCCACTGGTTTTGCCTCTACCCTCTGCACTCACGGCGAACTTTAGACAGAATTTTCTAAGTCGAACGTCCATTTGTTTACCTTTCGAAAGACATTCAAACAGACATTCAAATATATGATTCTGGCCCAATTATAGGGCCCGTTTCGGGTGCCATGGGCGTACCCGGATGTGTAACGAATGAAAATCATCGGCATATCATAATGCTTGCAGTTTGTGAGATAATGGGGGTGATCAAATATTTGGGAATATCGCTGTGAAGTTGGACGGACGTTGGACGTTCGTGGACATTCGCGACACGGTCTGTTTTCAATGAAATACCATAGACTCGCATTTGTTGATATGACTAACAGCTGCATTGTGCCCACACAACTCTTGTTTAAAAAAATCACCCTCCTTGCAAACATATTTCCATGCAAATAATCAAATTGTTGAATGTCCACGAACGTCCAACGTCCGTCTAACTTCACAGCACAATTTCCACAAAAAAAAAAACGCAGTTTCCAGTTTGCACAAGGAGACTTCTCTAGACCTAATTCGCGCTCTCCAGTTCACAAATTTTAAACTTTTATTTTTTTACATAATTTTCCGAATGTTCCTTTCCCCTTTGAAAAACATTCAAACTGAAATTCAAATGTGTACACAGGTAGAACCGCTCTGTTTCGGTCCAAGCGGTATTGCGTGGGAATAATCTATGCTCCATAGGATTTCCCTACTGAAATTTTAAGGTTATTGATCCACTGGTTTTGCCTCTACCCTCTGCACTCACGGCGAACTTTGGACGGAATTTTCTAAGTCGAACGTCCATTTGTTTACCTTTCGAAAGACATTCAAACAGACATTCAAATATATGTTTCTGGCCCAATTATAGGGCCCGTTTCGGGTGCCATGGGCGTTCCCGGATGTGTAACGAATGAAAATCATCGGCATATCATAATGCTTGCAGTTTGTGAGATAATGGGGGTGATAAAATATTTGGGAATATCGCTGTGAAGTTGGACGGACGTTGGACGTTCGTGGACATTCGCGACACGGTCTGTTTTCAATGAAATACCATAGACTCGCATTTGTTGATATTACTAACAGCTGCCTTGTGCCCACACAACTCTTATTTAAAAAAATCACCCTCCTTGCAAACATATTTCCATGCAAATAATCAAATTGTTGAATGTCCACGAACGTCCAACGTCCGTCTAACTTCACAGCACAATTTCCAAAAAAAAAAAAAACGCAGTTTCCAGTTTGCACCAGGAGACTTCTCTTGACCTAATTCGCGCTCTCAGACAGACAAATTTAAAAAAAATAATTAAGACAATTTTCCGAATGTTTTTTACTTTGAAAAACATTGGACGTTGGACGTTAGAAGAATAGGAGCCTCGTTCGCTTCACATCTAAAAATAGAATCTTTGGGGTCTAAAATTGGTTGTACTAAAATATTCCCAAAATATCAAAACCCAAAAAAAATTTCAAAACTTCAAAAATTTATTTTTTCCAAAAAATTTCAAAATCCCCAAACTTCCAAAATTTTTTTAAAAATTTCCAAACTTCCAAATTATCAAAACCCCCAAAATTTTAAAATTTCCAAACTTCCAAATTATCAAAACCCTCTTGAAAAATATTTGAACAAAAAAAATTACGAAAGATATTACGCGCAAATAATTTAACATTCGACATTTTTTAATATCGAGTTTATCAGAAACCGAAAACTCGTTATAAATTTTTTATTTAAACTTTTTTTTTTAGAGAAATAATTTTGAGGGTTTTGATAATTTGGAAGTTTGGAAATTTTAAAATTTTGGGGGTTTTGATAATTTGGAAGTTTGGAAACCCCCAAAATTTTAAAATTTCCAAACTTCCAAGTTCAAATACGTCGAATTAAAATTAATAGATGTCGAATAACAATCAATAAATCAGTTTTAACTTAACAGAAGACAAGTTCAAATACGTCGAATTAAAATTAATAGATGTCGAATAACAGTCAATAAATAAGTTTTAACTTAACAGAAGACAAGTTCAAATACGTCGAATTAAAATTAGTAGATGTCGAATAACAGTCAATAAATCAGTTTTAACTTAACAGAAGACAAGTTCAAATACGTCGAATTAAAATTAATAGATGTCGAATAACAGTCAATAAATCAGTTTTAACTTAACAGAAGACAAGTTCAAATACGTCGAATTAAAATTAGTAGATGTCGAATAAAAAAATCACCCTCCTTGCAAACATATTTCCATGCAAATAATCAAATTGTTGAATGTCCACGAACGTCCAACGTCCGTCTAACTTCACAGCACAATTTCCAAAAAAAAAAAAAACGCAGTTTCCAGTTTGCACCAGGAGACTTCTCTTGACCTAATTCGCGCTCTCAGACAGACAAATTTAAAAAAAATAATTAAGACAATTTTCCGAATGTTTTTTACTTTGAAAAACATTGGACGTTGGACGTTAGAAGAATAGGAGCCTCGTTCGCTTCACATCTAAAAATAGAATCTTTGGGGTCTAAAATTGGTTGTACTAAAATATTCCCAAAATATCAAAACCCAAAAAAAATTTCAAAACTTCAAAAATTTATTTTTTCCAAAAAATTTCAAAATCCCCAAACTTCCAAAATTTTTTTAAAAATTTCCAAACTTCCAAATTATCAAAACCCCCAAAATTTTAAAATTTCCAAACTTCCAAATTATCAAAACCCTCTTGAAAAATATTTGAACAAAAAAAATTACGAAAGATATTACGCGCAAATAATTTAACATTCGACATTTTTTAATATCGAGTTTATCAGAAACCGAAAACTCGTTATAAATTTTTTATTTAAACTTTTTTTTTTAGAGAAATAATTTTGAGGGTTTTGATAATTTGGAAGTTTGGAAATTTTAAAATTTTGGGGGTTTTGATAATTTGGAAGTTTGGAAACCCCCAAAATTTTAAAATTTCCAAACTTCCAAATTATCAAAACCCTCAAAATTATTTCTCTAAAAAAAAAAGTTTAAATAAAAAATTTATAACGAGTTTTCGGTTTCTGATAAACTCGATATTAAAAAATGTCGAATGTTAAATTATTTGCGCGTAATATCTTTCGTAATTTTTTTTGTTCAAATATTTTTCAAGAGGGTTTTGATAATTTGGAAGTTTGGAAATTTTAAAATTTTGGGGGTTTTGATAATTTGGAAGTTTGGAAATTTTTAAAAAAATTTGGAAGTTTTGGGATTTTGAAATTTTTTGGAAAAAATAAATTTTTGAAGTTTTGAAATTTTTTTTGGGTTTTGATATTTTGGGAATATTTTAGTACAACCAATTTTAGACCCCAAAGATTCTATTTTTAGATGTGAAGCGAACGAGGCTCCTATTCTTCTAACGTCCAACGTCCAATGTTTTTCAAAGTAAAAAACATTCGGAAAATTGTCTTAATTTTTTTTTTTTAAATTTGTCTGTTTGAGAGCGCGAATTAGGTCAAGAGAAGTCTCCTTGTGCAAACTGGAAACTGCGTTTTTTTTTTTTTTTTGGAAATTGTGCTGTGAAGTTAGACGGACGTTGGACGTTCGTGGACATTCAACAATTTGATTATTTGCATGGCAATATGTTTGCAAGGAGGGTGATTTTTTTAAATAAGAGTTGTGTGGGCACAAGGCAGCTGTTAGTAATATCAACAAATGCGAGTCTATGGTATTTCATTGAAAACAGACCGTGTCGCGAATGTCCACGAACGTCCAACGTCCGTCCAACTTCACAGCGATATTCCCAAATATTTTATCACCCCCATTATCTCACAAACTGCAAGCATTATGAATGCCGATGATTTTCATTCGTTACACATCCGGGAACGCCCATGGCACCCGAAACGGGCCCTATAATTGGGCCAGAAACATATATTTGAATGTCTGTTTGAATGTCTTTCGAAAGGTAAACAAATGGACGTTCGACTTAGAAAATTCTGTCTAAAGTTCGCCGTGAGTGCAGAGGGTAGAGGCAAAACCAGTGGATCAATAACCTTGAAATTTCAGTAGGGAAATCCTATGGAGCATAGATTATTCCCACGCAATACCGCTTGGACCGAAACAGAGCGGTTCTACCTGTGTACACATTTGAATTTCAGTTTGAATGTTTTTCAAAGGGGAAAGGAACATTCGGAAAATTATGTAAAAAAATAAAAGTTTAAAATTTGTGAACTGGAGAGCGCGAATTAGGTCTAGAGAAGTCTCCTTGTGCAAACTGGAAACTGCGTTTTTTTTTTTTGTGGAAATTGTGCTGTGAAGTTAGACGGACGTTGGACGTTCGTGGACATTCAACAATTTGATTATTTGCATGGAAATATGTTTGCAAGGAGGGTGATTTTTTTAAACAAGAGTTGTGTGGGCACAAGGCAGCTGTTAGTCATATCAACAAATGCGAGTCTATGGTATTTCATTGAAAACAGACCGTGTCGCGAATGTCCACGAACGTCCAACGTCCGTCCAACTTCACAGCGATATTCCCAAATATTTGATCACCCCCATTATCTCACAAACTGCAAGCATTATGATATGCCGATGATTTTCATTCGTTACACATCCGGGTACGCCCATGGCACCCGAAACGGGCCCTATAATTGGGCCAGAATCATATATTTGAATGTCTGTTTGAATGTCTTTCGAAAGGTAAACAAATAGACGTTCGACTTAGAAAATTCTGTCTAAAGTTCGCCGTGAGTGCAGAGGGTAGAGGCAAAACCAGTGGATCAATAACCTTGAAATTTCGGTAGGGAAATCCTATGGAGCATAGATTATTCCCACGCAATACCGCTTGGACCGAAACAAAGCGGTTCTACCTGTGCCTATATATGTGCGATTCGATTCAGCTGCAAATAAGCGGTTTTAAGATCGTTGTTGTTGAACGTCCAATGTCAAACCAACTTCACAGTAATTTTCATCTGCAAATATGCGGATTTTATATCGTTTTTGTTGAACGTCCAACGTCCAACGTCCAATGTCAAACCAACTTCACACTAATTTTCATCTGGAAATATCCGGATTTTATATCGTTTTTGTTGAACGTCCAACGTCCAACGTCCAATGTCAAACCAACTTCACACTAATTTTCATCTGGAAATATCCGGATTTTATATCGTTTTTGTTGAACGTCCAACGTCCAACGTCCAATGTCAAACCAACTTCACACTAATTTTCATCTGGAAATATCCGGATTTTATATCGTTTTTGTTGAACGTCCAACGTCCAACGTCCAATGTCAAACCAACTTCACACACCTTTCAAAAACATGTATATTGTAAAATATATTAATAATGGATGTGTTAGTTGTTGCAACGTGATCATAATTGAGAAATTTACATGTATTCCTGTCGCTTTCCAAACGACAGCGCTTATAATATATTAGATATATAATTTCTTGAATGTTTCATACAGACACTGGCTTTTGCTCACATTAGCCCAACACAACGGAATTTACAACTTTAGAATAGATAACGGTATCAATTACAGTATCAATTTGCCTTAACAGCATCACAGCAATATGGATAGCCCTCAGACATCATAGCAAATTAGCAGGATCACTTAACCAGGGGTGTATCATATTGGATTGGACATATCTTGAAGAATTCTCACCATCAGTCCATATATAGCTGAAATTCCTGTGTAGGCCGATCCAATAACATTCGGAATATTCTATTTCTGATGATGGAGACCACCAATCTATACCAGATTCATCTAATTTCCAACCTCCTGTAGCTGAGCATAAATTGACAGATCTTGTCCAGTTTTGCTTTTCAGTAATACTATATTTACCCTGCAAAGGAATACACGTTTCATTAATCATCGTCATCATCGTCAAACTGCAAAACAAGATTCGCGACCTTTTGTCCCGGTTATAATTACAGAAGAGAGTATTTTGTCTAAAAAAATACGTCAAATAAATATAAAGAGCTGTTAACTGTCAACAAGACAATTCCAACTTAATAGAAGTTAAATAAAAATTTAGTAGATGTCGCATAACAGTCAATAAATCAGTTTTAACTTAACAGAAGACAAGATCAAATACGTCGAATTAAAATTAGTAGATGTCGAATAACAGTCAATAAATAAGTATTAACTTAACAGAAGACAAGTTCAAATACGTCGAATTAAAATTAGTAGATTTCGAATAACAGTCAATAAATCAGTTTTAACTTAACAGAAGACAAGTTCAAATACGTCGAATTAAAATTAGTAGATGTCGAATAACAGTCAATAAATCAGTTTTAACTTAACAGAAGACAAGTTCAAATACGTCGAATTAAAATTAATAGATGTCGAATAACAGTCAATAAATCAGGTTTAACTTAACAGAAGACAAGTTCAAATACGTCGAATTAAAATTAATAGATGTCGAATAACAATCAATAAATCAGTTTTAACTTAACAGAAGACAAGTTCAAATACGTCGAATTAAAATTAATAGATGTCGAATAACAGTCAATAAATAAGTTTTAACTTAACAGAAGACAAGTTCAAATACGTCGAATTAAAATTAGTAGATGTCGAATAACAGTCAATAAATCAGTTTTAACTTAACAGAAGACAAGTTCAAATACGTCGAATTAAAATTAATAGATGTCGAATAACAGTCAATAAATCAGTTTTAACTTAACAGAAGACAAGTTCAAATACGTCGAATTAAAATTAGTAGATGTCGAATAACAGTCAATAAATCAGTTTTAACTTAACAGAAGACAAGTTCAAATACGTCGAATTAAAATTAATAGATGTCGAATAACAGTCAATAAATCAGTTTTAACTTAACAGAAGACAAGTTCAAATACGTCGAATTAAAATTAGTAGATGTCGAATAACAGTCAATAAATCAGTTTTAACTTAACAGAAGACAAGTTCAAATACGTCGAATTAAAATTAATAGATGTCGAATAACAGTCAATAAATCAGTTTTAACTTAACAGAAGACAAGTTCAAATACGTCGAATTAAAATTAGTAGATGTCGAATAACAGTCAATGAGTCAACTTAATATAAGTAATTTTACAAGTAATTACATAAACGCTACTAGCTACCTCTATTAATTTTTATACATTGAATGTGTTTCTGTCTGTTGTTAAATGCGATACGACAGAGTTCTTTCCCATCTATAGCGTATTAACTGGGTGTGCATGCACAACATATATAGGTTGTTATTTAACTTCTAATCATTTTTATTTTACGTATTTTTAGTTTTTAAATGACGTCGGTTCAGCTGGAATTGCCTTAGTTACTGTTATTCGACATCTATTCATTTGACGTACATTGATTTTAAATTGATTTTCTATTAAGTTGGAATTGACTTATTGATTGTGTTATTATTAATAACTTATTAACACATATTGATCTGTATTTGATGTATCTTACAACAAATGCCATACAAGAGTGGGTGGCATGTCATATTACAAATGGTATGCTTTGAACTGAATAAGATCGCAAAAATTACAAACGTGGGACGTGATCATACCAGTAATGGATAACCAACCATTTATCTAGTGGTACAGTAAAATATGACAATCACACTCAGTAAATTAGCTACGCGGGTGGCAGGCAACCCTACTGGCGATCACATGTTCACATGTTGTGGTTGGAAGTTTTGTATATAATTTTCGTTTTCTCATGTCACATTTGATCAGAGAATAAAGCATATTATTGAACGAGGGATCAGATGCAATATGGGGAATGGAGAGTGAAGTCGTACGCAAACACATTGATGTGAACTACCCACACACGAGACTATTTGACAATGCCCACATATGGACCGTCATATCGCACAGAGAAATTACAGGTTAATGTGTTAAAAAGGAAGCAGATAAAGCGAGTGATTATCTGAACAGATTATTTGCGTTCCAGTAGAGATGTGTATGTAACCACCACAACAAGCCATGAAAGGACTACATACATGTATGAGCGTACGTATTATGTGCGAATGCTATACAACAATTACTGAACACCAAAACGTGGTGCGTGTCACTTGAGCAATTGAGATAGACAAAATGTGCGTATTTGCGAGAAAATTAGAAAATGTTTACTCACTATGAGTGTACTGAGAATTATTGTCATATTTGGTTTTAAGATTGGTAACAGACATCGAAACACAGTTGATACAACGTCCACTGTGCATAGAGTTTAGTTTGACCCGGAATGGAAAGAACAAAACACTATCTCGATGTACGCTAAGATACAAGTGCAACTGGATACTCTTTGGTGATTCTCTTCCAAATGTCTTGATATGGAAAGGAACATGTTTTGAGCAAATCATGAGGTGATACTACAAGTCAGCTTCACACAGGAGCTTTTTCTCTTTCTCAATCATGGACAAGTTACTAAATCCGATTTTTTTGGCGCATCAGCCAGAGTGGTTTTTCGTCATAAGAACAAATCAACAATGGCTGGACCGGACATCGAAAGCGGAACCGGATTGTATTGATTGCAGCCTGTAACCATGATACCTTTAACATATATTCAATCGGCAGTAGCCCTAACAAAGACAATGAGAGTATTACACTGGTCCGATTTGGGATATGATGTACATGTTCACGATGAGATGGAAAATCGACCATTCCAATGTATACTTTAAGGGAATATTATTCTGAAAATTTGTTGGTATTTTCTTCAATATACCTATACTATATAATTAAAATGTCAATTTGCCCAAATAATCTTGTGATTGATCGCTAATATTGTTTTTATTACGAAATACAAATAATTCCGAAGAATGCCTAAGATCTTATGATGTAGACGATGTCACGTGATTGGAGTCACGTGATCATCGGTCGGTGCCGTCACACGATTTAACACGTGACCATGACGTAGCGATTAGGGGTATTCTCGTTACTACGCTTATGCGATTTTCGACTTCTTATACATATTTGAATTTATACCAATTTGTCACTGCTGTAACACTCTCGAGACGACTACGAGTTAGGTAAGTTGGGTTAATTTTAGCTGAAAGTTCAATGTCTTTAGCTTGATAGTCCGGTGTCCTGAATTGTTGGGAATTATAGCTCTGAGTGGATGACCTATAATTATGGGTCGTTGACTTTTGGAGTTAAAAGCTTTGTCAAAGCGGATTATGAATTGTCCATCTGGTTTGATGTAAGCGACACCTGTTCCCAGCAGATCACGACATTTGATGGGCTAGGGGCGTTGTCCTTTTCAGCGTATATATACTAGGAGAGCAAAGCTCTCGGGGACTTGTTAAAACTCTTGCGGACTCTTGTTCAGAACTTGTTGACGAGAACATGTTATTATATTTTACTCCGTGGCCGCCTGATGTGACATTGTAATAATTGTACAATAAATTTCATCAACGTGTTTCCGAGAATTCCAACTTAATGGTTAGAACCTGGGGAGTGCTACACTGCCTATATATGCTACTTGCCAGCTTATCGACCTCTTTGTGTCAATTATGCATAACAATAGCATTATAAAAGATATAAACGTTGGTCGCTGTTCGTTTGAAAATCCAATTATATGTAACACTTTTTGAAGGAGGGATAATAATCTGGTGTAATAAGTAATCATATATACAAACGCTCTTTAATCGCACAATATCGGGAATATGCTTAACAGGGAAGGCTCTTTATTGAGTCATGGTAAAGGAAAAGTGGGACTCGACTTAGAATATTTGTCATCGTGAATATTTACTAATTACATCAACACACGTAAATATATGTGCACGAACTTTCGATATATATGCTTTGCATACTAAACTATTCATCAATATATTCTCAACTTTAACTGCAAATTTATGTTAAAGTAACCATGTCAGACAAGTAAAAATTAAACGCTCTTTGTTTGATTTGCTTTATAGCGGTAAGTTCGATTGGATATACTCCCGACTGGACGCTCCGACAAGTTTATATTCTTTACGGAAGAAATGAATGAAGAGTTGTAACTAATTGAGAGTCACTATACCGCCACAGCAATTTGGCATTGTATACTGGACACTCGGGGCAGATATATGGAAAATTAAAACAACATCGTGAGCACGCACCCGAAGAGAGTACACATGTCGGCTCGTGTTTTTATAAGCTTTATTTTTTGACACGACAGTGTTATCTACCCCGCTCAATCGGCCTTCTATATTTTTGTCAAAACACTAACTTTCCAAACGGCACTAATAACAAATCACAAGTGAAGATCACACACCGGGCGATGACAATTCACCACGTACATGTATATACACAATGTTATTGACATGACCCGCAGTAATTCCATTACACTCAGGGGCTCATGTCGATTCCATATTTTACATCGCCACTCATATATACGACGTCATATAGGTAGACACAATTAACTCCGACTCCGATTCCGTGTTTTTAATTAGTCTACTCATTTGACGTCATATGAGGATTTGCGACGGAGATAGCTGACAACCGATGGGGGTATTATTTATTTATTTCTCGGCTTATTTATTACGCAATTGTTATGGAACTTGGATCATTGTGATCACAATAGGGGTGGCTTTCCGATGGTGTTTCGTTATATTCATGAGGATATCAATCCTGTAATAACTGATGGGAGCAGCCATTTATTGAAACAAGTGGTAAAGCCAACGACTTTGCTTTTCATGGAAAAAATTCGAAATTACATGTATGACTATACGAGCAACAAATATCAAAAAGTCAAAGCAATGAGAGTGACGTCATATATATGTCGTTGTAGGCAGATATTCAGCTAATATGCAACTCAGAGTTTGGTATGGGCACATTGTGTCATTATGTTAGTTGATAAACTGATGACTGAGTGCCGGACTTTATGACAAGTGGATCAATGTAGCAATCAAATAATATTGCCGAAAAATTGAACCACAACGATGGTACTAATACAGAACACACAACGACTGCATTATGCACAGTTTAAAGTGATGTGAAACACTCCAGCAGGGTGAGCAAATATAGAATGGAGAATAATCTTGCTAAAAAGTAGTTATTTTTACAAATATTGTATCCAAATTAACAGTCATTGTTATATATTAATTAATTGCATTGTTTATCACCGATATTTGCGTCCGAATCGAGAAATAAATATTTACAATTGAGCGTAGTTCAGATTATGTTTGCTATGGGGTGGTGTATACGGTCTCTCTCTCTGCCTCCTGCTATCCCTAACACTATCTTCCCGCTGCCAATGAGAGCTGTCCATTTGGATTTTCAATTTATGAGAATAGCTACTTAATATCAAGATTATTATCTCTTCCCATCCTGTGGAGTGTTCCGCGCCAATCAAGGGTTCATTAATACACACGATAGACGGGAAAGGGGGCATTACAAACCATTGTGTTTCATACCCTGCTATATTACAATGTATCGTAATAGGACACTACTTTCTTAGATAAAACAAAGGCTGGTCGAATGCTTTATTTGAGTACAATATGGGCTCAACTTCGAAGCAATGTTCAGAATCCAATATGATCACACATGGACAGAATTTATTAAGCGAACATAAATAGTTGGCCAACCAAACAGTGCCGTTCAGTGAATCGTGTACAAAGGCTATTTATATTTTTCGGGAGATTGTATATATAACGACGTAATCTATCTTTGCTTCGTGTCACTTTAAATTGTTCACAAATACACAACTAAAGAAAGAAAGAAATAATTAGTAC
Source organism: Siphonodentalium dalli (assembly GCA_032622095.1). Taxonomy (NCBI): domain Eukaryota; kingdom Metazoa; phylum Mollusca; class Scaphopoda; order Gadilida; family Siphonodentaliidae; genus Siphonodentalium; species Siphonodentalium dalli. The sequence goes on from CP136064.1 coordinate 297,240,316, forward strand.
ATGTAACTGGTAATTAACCTTGCTTGTTTCTCCTGATAAAGTCTGAAAAGAGCACAAAGCTGGTAGTTGCTCAGCACACGGATGTGACTTCCAATGTTCAGTGTGATTGTTGTGAAAATCAGACACACAGGCGCAGTTCGCTGATCTTCTTGGCTGCTCGTCATCCCATCTAACATATTTAAATTCTGTAAAGACACGATGTGCAGAGAGGTAATCAAGCGGGTTGGGTCCATTCCTTGATAGGATTCGGTTTGAGTGCTTCTACTTTATTTGAGTTGTCAATATGTATACACGAGATTGATCGTAAATACCCGTTAAATCAGGGGGTCCGGGGGGGGGGTGTCGGAAAAATATTTCAGACACGTATGATGATTTTTTACCTTTGGCCGTTTTTAGACCCACCCACCCGTCGACCATAATTTTGTTCCGTTTTACCATTTTTCGACGACACCCCCCCCCCCCCCCCCCCCCCCCCCAGAAACACGAAATTAAATTGTTTCGAAAGAAAATTAGAATTATCACCACTTACTGTCTGTTTTCTATCAACTGCCTATTACAGGTTGGTGAATGTTATTTGCTCAGTTTGACATGACAGTGATTGCTTATGCAATGTGCCCATGCATTTTATCTTCGGAATGACCTAGACTGACATATGCCGGTAATTTAGTAATTTCACAACAAGAAACTATCTATATAACTGACTGTCTAAATTCAGTTTTGATGTTAAAATTATATTATCTCAATTATTTTTTTTTTAGCTTTGGAAAAAAGCTTTTGTGTCCGCTTGGCCACGCACCCACTCCCTCATACGTGACCGGGAATTTTTTTACACCACCCCCCCCCCCCCCGGCAAAATTCCAAGTATACCATGCAGTTAATATGGGTATAATATGGACCCTACTTAAACTCAAACTAATCCCGCGCATCACATATAACGGGGTGGAACTCTCTTATCGTGCTTGCAAATTGGTTGTTTTCAGAATGTCCACAGTGTATTGCATTTCCGTACATAGGTGTACCTTTTCTGAGGTCTATGGTATGAACTATTTGCAACAATGGCGGCCAGTGTGACAAGCATGCGAGCAGTAAAGATAATAGTTGTGTCCTTCGATTCTTGATTTAAAACAAACTTTAGTAATTATAATATAATTTATAATTGTATTATTTCTCGTTTTTTACACAGCAGGGTAACCATAATTAACATATTTTAAAAAAGCGATGTTCTTGAATGTTTCATACAGACACTATCTAATTTTTCTAAATTCGCTCAGATCATTCAACTGCTGCGCAATTTACAACTTTAGAACAAATAACGGTACTTTTTCTAGACAAGCATCATCGAAATTCAACAGGACCAATTAACCAGCATCATATTCAATTCAATTCAATTCTTTATTCACTCTCAATAGGTCAAAAAATTGACAAGTCTGAGAGGTCAATAATAAAACATAAACAATATATGACGATGACGGTCATTAAATATATAACATTACTGTATTGTATTTATATGTCTTGGCCGTGAACCACACATTTATGTATTAAAACAGCGTCTTGTGTTCACATGATGAACTTAAACTGTATCAAGTTAGGGGAACTTGTTACCGACAAAGGTATGAATCGTCTTCTCAGTGAACACATAGCGTCACAATTAATGATATAGTGGTATTCGTCTCCAACTCTATCTCCGCTGCACAAGTTACAGAATTTAGTGTTTCTGGATTCATTCCATGTGCTAGTCTCAATGGGTAAGTGATGGCTTCTGCATCTTAACCTAGCCATAGTTCTGGCGTCCTTCATAGGCGTGCTATTTAAATAACGTTCGGCTTTAAAATCGGTTTTGAAAACCTTATATAAAGAACATTAACTCATAGAATTTACTATTTTTGCCAATCTGTTATATAATGTGTGACAAACGAACTTTTAACGGATTCTCTCAACCAAGATGATTCAATACGTTCCGACATTTGTATGTCCCACGGGTAATAATGATTAGTTTTTAGTAAAATGTTTTTAACGTGCGATATCCATGGGTGCATAAATGTCATATTTCTAAACAAGCGTAATAAGTACGAATATAAAATTCCGTTAATCTTTTTTTCTCCTGCGTTAACAACATTTGCCCTGTAGGTTATCATCCTAGTATATCAATATCTACACGGAGGGGACAAACGCCTGTTTCTCCATATATATAACATGACATCTGGTGTGCTCGATTTCAAATTCAAAATGAACTTCAAGTATTTAATTTGCAGTCTCTCAAGTTCGTGTATGTCTTGGTAACCCCAAATCTCACATCCATATAAAAGAATCGGTTTAACGGTTTTGGAGAAAGGTTCTATTTGCTGTAGTATAGGTATAAAAAATTATCTCGATTTGTAAATTAATCTATACATTGCCCGATTTGCCTTCGATGGCATATATTTACGGGCTTTACTAAAATTATTAGCTTTGGTAATAGGAATTCCAAGGTAGGTATATTCATTTACAATTTCGATCTCGTGTCCATTCATATATATAGTCGAGTGCGCGGCTTCCTACCCGACCCAAGCACTACCATTTTGGTTTTCGATGTATTTATAGTCAGTCTCCATAATGAGCAATAATCCGAAAATACTTTCATGTTTCTTCTCATATCCTTCATTGATTCTGCAAGAATAACGGTGTCATCTGCATATAATAAAACGAGTATAATTTGGTATACACATCAAGTTCATTTGAAAGAGAATTTTGAATGGTACTGAGTCCTTGGACGTTATTGGCTGATAGAAAACCTTCAAGGTCGTTGATGTACAACGAAAATAAAAAAGATGATAAGTTCTCTCCCTTCAAAACCCCTGAGTGACACTTAAAGGTGTCTGAAATATTACTACCTATTTTAACCAAGAATTCGAAACGACTATACATATTCATTATAAATTATAAACATCGACCTGTTATGCCAGAAGTTATCATTTTCTGCCATGTCTCCATACCGTGTCAAACGCCCGTTTAAAGTCGATAAACATGCAGAATAATTTCTTTTTGGACTGTTTGTACAAACTCGAAAGAAAATGTAAAGACAATATGTGGCCCATTGTTGAAAATCCTTTCCTAAATCCGGCTTGATTCTTATCAATAATTTCTTCGGATACTGAATATTCATTCAATCTGTTGTTTAAAATGCTAGTAAAAAGCTTCCCAAGACAGCTCATAATAGTAATAGGTCGATAATTGTCTGGGAGAGTATAGGGTCCCCTTTATTTTTATAGACTGGAATAACAATTCTATAAAAATAAAGGGGACCCTACTCTCCCAGAAAATTATAGCAGATTAACATAACTACTTAACCGGGAACTACTTAACCGGGGTGAGAATATACTCACTGTTTCGTTTGTAGATTGCCAGCGTTTGATCGTCACCGCCACACGATTGACTAGGATCACCGGGACACGGAATGTTGCAGGCTTGCTTGTTGTCTAATGCCAGATCGAAATCCATGTAGCAATAACAAGACTCTCCCTGCGTGCAAAAACAAAAATGTTCTTTAACAAGGATGTGTGTCACAGTGGATCAACGGACACAAACGAAATCCGGAAGTCGCAGAGTTCGAGGCGAGGAATTTGTGTTGACAAAGTTTGCAGACACTTTCTGACACCGTGTTTGCTGCTAATAAACACATTTAGACACCATTTATAAACAGTTTAAGGTGAGTGAATATTTCGTCACTAATATTCGACCCACGACGATCAGTTAGAATCAGTTGTCAGTGCTCTGCGACTTCCGGTTTTCGTTTGTGTCCGTTGATCCACTGTGTGTGTGTGTGTGTGTGTGTGTGTGTGTGTGTGTGTGTGTGAGAGGGTGTGAAAGGGTGTGTGTGGGGGGGGGGGGGTGTGTGTGGGTGAATGGTAACTAAGGCGGCAAGGTGATAAACTTTTTGATTACCTCCCTTTTCTCCCATTGGACTATATTGAACTTTCGGTAATATTGGGATCAGACGACGTGTTAAAGGGAAACGCGCGTACTATAATGAACAGAAAATATGTAACAAATGAATGCATTTGAGTCAGGGATGATCGCGGAATACACTAACGTACTCTATGGACGGGCAAAAAGTATAATTACATTGTTTTATAGAACATACTCAAGTATATGTAAGAATATGTCCAGCAATTTGTAATATATTCATTGCATACCATCATATTCCTCCACTCGTAATTTAACGCCATATACGAAAAAGGTGGTCGCTATGAGTACAGTCACATTAAAAGGGTACGTTGAAAACGTTAAAGGTACTGAATCGGATCAGACGCTCCTAAATTACTATTTCTTTGGCTTCGGGGGTAAAAAATATTTGATTCGAGTCGAGGAACCCACCCATCAAAGCACAGAGTGATTATATATCGATGTTTGAAGTTTGCTATTTTTATTGTTTGTGGACCAGAAGCACGTGGTCAAACGGACGATGATGCGGATGAAGATGGATAACTCTAAAACCAAGTGGTTCTGGTCCACAAACAATAAAAATAGCAAACTTCAAACATCGATATCTAATCACTCTCTGCTTTGATGGGTGGGTTCCTCGACTCGAATCAAATATGTTTTACCCCCGAAGCCAAAGAAATAGTAATTTAGGAGCGTCTGATCAGATTGAGTACCTTTAATGGACTTACCTCCAGGCCGATATACGGATAAGATCCGCATTCCCTCTGGCATTCCTGGAGGGAATTTCCCTCTATAGTAAAGCGTCTATCTTCGCCGATATAACATCCTTGATAATCGCCTGTTTTGTCGTTTGTAGATTTGAAAGAGTAAAATACTGTGCTAAGTTGTCTATATAGTAACGCATGGGGGAGTTTAGTTGGTAAGATATATAGCCAGTCAGGCCATCATAAAACACGCATTGACGGCCAACCTGGGGCCAATACTATAAAACTTCTGAAAGTGTAATATACAGGACGGTAATATGTCAAGTAATATATAAAATCTGCAATACTTCACGTCGCTCATGCTTTCTCGTGGTGGGACTCTTATTAGTAATACCTTATGCTATATGCTTGCCTATAACATAGCGGAAACCAGATCGTCGTATGTATCCCGCAGAATACACAATGAAATACGATTTCATTATAGCTTACGTATTTTAATGTAGCTTGTCGACAGTTTACGAGAGCGGGAATCATTATGCCCAACACATACCGGACTCTAATCCCTTTTGAGATACAAGAACATTTTGGCAAAACGTGCGTCTGACCTTTAATAACCTTTTCGTCAAAATTTTGGGTTCATTAAAAATAAAACAAAAGCCCCAATTCGGCAAAATTTTATTAACCCTTTCGTCGTGGCACTTGCGCTGGTGCAGCATACCATATACTGCGCCAGTGCATTCTCTTATATATGTATGTCTGCCATAGACAGCCTCGCAAAAAAAGAGAATGCACCGGCTTCACAAGGTCAATGTGATTATTGTTAGGCAACTGTATTTTCTTATATATGCTAGGCTCCCTATGGGGGACTCGCATATATAGGATAATGCATTGGTACAGGGTTAATGTTATATTTCAGAGAAGCTCCAGTCATGTGGGGGTTAAATGGAACATATTTCAGGTAAAAAATTAACTTACCAACTTAACAAGAACGAAATCATGTGCTGCAGAAGTTTGCAGAATGGAACTTATTTATAAATATAAATACGCGCTTAATAATAACCACATATGATAGCTATAAATCAGTCTAAAACTGAATACATCTTAGAAAGATCTAAACTGAACACGGAAATTAATTACATGTATTATGATTATATTATGCGTGATGATGCACACGTGACAGTGGTGACTGTATATATTATTTGTATATAATTATTTGTAATTTGTCTAAAATATCTTATATATAGTTGTTAGACCATAAAGATGATGATGATGATGCTGATGATGAATTGTATCAGGCACATATAACCAGTCTTTCACATTGGAAATCAAAAATTGGAAAATGTCAATGAATACAATTATCTTGGAATTAAATTTAGTAATACGGGTAGATTCTCACATGCAATGGAAGAATTGAGTGCTAAAGGACTCAAAGCAATGCATTCACTATTTAACGCATGCACAAACGACGCACCGATTCCACTAGTGACGTCTTTAAAAATCTTCGATAGATTAATTAAGCCGATATTGTTATATGCTAGCGAAATATGGGGTGTGGAAATAACCACTAAAAATCAGGATCGCCTACCATGTGAGAAGTTACACATAAAATATTGTAAGCGGTTACTCGGAGTCGGCAGATTTTCTTCTAACAACGTTAACGCTGTACGCGCTGAGTTAGGGAGTCACCCACTATTTATTGACGTGGCATGCAGACTTTCCTCTTATGTAATTAAGATAATGTCACGGTCGGACTGTAATCTGCTCCGTGGTGCTGCGTTGGAACAACAGGTGGCATCGGTTAAGAAATCAATCTTCAAAACGGCAGAATCACTGGGGTGGAATATTGCTGACCTAAAAAATCCGGGTCCCGTTCTGAGTCAATTCAAAAGAAATCTTATTGAAGATTATTATATATATTTCAGACAGAGTCTCACTGATGAATGCTCAAAAACGGGAAGTAATAAATTACGAACACACCAACTTTTCAAACTTAAGTACGAAATAGAACCTTATCTTCTTCACACACCATCAATAGAAAATAGAATCATTTTTACTAGACTGCGTATAAGTAATCATAAATTGGCTATTGAAAAGGGACGCCACACTCAACCACCGAAGGCATTGGAACAAAGACTGTGTATATTTTGTTCCGATGATGCTATTGAAGATGAAAAACACTTTCTTTTGGAATGTAGTGCTTACCGCACACCGCGGATTGAACTAATAACTCTTATGAAGACACAGTTCCCAGACTTTGAAAACATGACACAAACTGAACAGCTTGTCAAAATCCTATCCAACAATATTTCAAATTCATGCACTTCAATTTGTCATATAATCCGAAAATTATTTTCCGCACGCGATGAGCATCGCCTCATAAATCAATGAATAAATGAAGACGAGACGGCCCTATGCACATTCAGTTTTACTAAGGTTATATATTACCATCTATTATTATATCATTTGTTATATTGTTCAATGTACAACTTTATATTATTATGTTTGCATACTGTCCTTATAAGGTTGTTTTGCCTATTAAACTTATCACGTATATAGTTATGACGGAAGTTAGATCAGAGAGAGTGTAAAGTAGAATTACTCACCACTTTCCCTCAAATAGATCTCGTATTCTTTGTTGCCTGAAATCCCACGCCGTGTTCCTCGGAACATCGGTTTAATATGTTCGTCGCTCAAACACACACACTTCTTGTGTCCAGTGAGATACTGTTGAACATAAACATGGACTAGTTTACAGCAAATCATTGATCTACATGCACTTGTTGGGAAACGTAACCCCTATATATATATATATATATATATATATATATATATATATATATATATACTAGAAGGTGACCCGACTTCGTCCGGGCTTTGACCTTGAATTGTCCATTTTGAAGGTCAAGGTCAAGTGGGGTCACGATTTGACCAGTCCAAAAACACTGCCCGGACAAAAGTACCCGACAAACGTGCCCGTCGAAATCCATCCGGTTTTACCCGATTTGACCTTGAATTGATCATTTTGAAGGTCAAGGTCTGTCGGGGTCACGATTGGACCCGTCCAAAACAATCAGTGGACAAAAGTAACCCCACGTATCAAATTTCGTCGAAATCCCATCAAAATTGGCGATTTGACCTTGAAGTTACCAGATTTCAAGGTCAAGGTCACGTCGCACAGGCAAATTAATAGGCTCATGTCACCCCTCGGCCGAAAATACCCCCACATACCAAGTTTCATCTAAATCCCGAGATATTCGGGCGTTTGACCTTGAAATTACCCGATGTCAAGGTCACGTCGCACGGACAAATTAATAGGCACATGCCAGTTCTCGGTCGAAAATACCCCCACATACCAAGTTTCATCGATATCGGTTCGGCCGTTTTCGAGTCCATCGCGAACACACAGACACACAGACAGACAGACACACACACAGACAGATCTTCCAAAATATATAATAGACTAGAAGGTGACCCGACTTCGTCCGGGCTTTGACCTTGAATTGTCCATTTTGAAGGTCAAGGTCAAGTGGGGTCACGATTACCAGTCCAAAAACACTGCCCGGACAAAAGTACCCGACAAACGTGCCCGTCGAAATCCATCCGGTTTTACCCGATTTGACCTTGAATTGATCATTTTGAAGGTCAAGGTCTGGTCGGGGTCACGATTGGACCCGTCCAAAACAATCAGTGGACAAAAGTAACCCCAGGTATCAAATTTCGTCGAAATCCCATCAAAATTGGCGATTTGACCTGAAGTTACCCGATTTCAAGGTCAAGGTCACGTCGCACGGGCAAATGAATATGCTTATGAGACTCGCCATAAGAAAGTACACCCACATACCAAGTTTCATCGAAATCCCGTGATATTCGGGCGTTTGACCTTGAAATGACCCGATTTCAAGGTCAAGGTCACGTCGCACGGACAAATTAATAGGCCCATGCCACCCGCCGGCCGAAAATACCCCCACATACCAAGTTTCATCGAAATCGGCTTGGCCGTTTTCGAGTTCATCGTGAACACACAGACAGACAGACACACACACAAACAGATCTTCCAAAATATATAATAGATATATATATATATATATATATATATATATATATATATATATATATATAAGAGTAGGATATGTCTGTCCGTATGTCCGTCCGTCAGTCTGTCCGGATTTTTCTCCGGACTCTGTAGCGATTTCAACACCAAATTTGGTGTGGTGACTCGAATTACCCTGGCAGAGGTTATAACGGCTTAGTCCGAATGGAGCCTGTTTCAGCCAGTCCTATATATATGTACATTTTCTACCCATTGAGCGAATACGAGTAGTATATGGATACCCAGAACAACGTCCGAATGCCTATCGTGCATGTATTCTCTTACGACATACAATAAAAGCTTAAATGCACACGGTCACCTGGTGCATACACCCACACGGAATTCCCTTCGGTGTCATACACCCACATGCGCGGAATACCCTTCGGTGCCATACACCCACACGGAATACCCTTCGGTGTCATACACCCACACGGATACATATCGGTGTCATACCCCCACACGGAATACCATTCGGTGTCATACACCCACATGCGCGGAATACCCTTCGGTGTCATACACCCACGTGCGCGGAATACCCTTCGGTGTCATACACCCACACGGAATACCCTTCGGTGTCATACACCCACACGGAATACATTTCGGTGTCATACCCCCACACGGAATACCCTTCGGTGTTGTAATTTCAGACAAAGTTTGGGTATATATAGGTTTGAACTTGTCCTGATGTCAAATAATTATTCTTACGCATGCACTTTCATTGAGAAGAAATAACCCATTGCTATAAGATGAAATGGTAAAATCTTCTTATGATTCATTAATATGCATCTTACTGATTTTGCTAATATGCTGATAAACATGTTTAACCTATATCGTGTCCAGTGTTAAGGCATTTATGTACGTTTTGCACAAATCCAGGCACGAAATTTAAGACATTATCAGGATTTATCCAATTGAAACTCTTGAATCTCACATACTGCCATCTTCATTGCATATCAATTTTGAACAGCAATTACGCGAAAACCATGCAACACAATGGATTGTAATATATTTGGGATGTTAAAATTTGATTATGTTATTTGTCACATTTGGTACCCTCGCAGAACTCCTGAAATAAATGGTAAGTTCGGAGCATAAACACATACTCAATTAGCTTATTTCATTGGCTCTGTGCCAGGTTTTGAATTTTAAATTATACAGAAAGTTAGATTTAATTTCACTCAAGTTTAGAGTCAAGTCTTGATAATTGAGGAACATTTTTGAGTACAATAGAACGTTGCGCGTGCATGACATTGTTCGTAAAAGGGGTGGTAGGTTAAATCAACACATTTATCTAGTTATAGCATGGGGCGGCATGTGTCGTGAATGGAATGCGATCACTATATATATATGCTTATGATCATCACATGGACGACATTTATAAAGCAAACATAATTAGTTGACCCGCCTTTGACGATCTCACTGGGGGTGTCAGAAACAAGAAGCATCGAGAAGTCTATCCTTCCTCACAGGAACATAACATTTAGTGAATCGTGTGTATACATGAATGCGGATGAATTATGAAATATACCGGTATGCCTCGGGGGGGGGGTCCATTTTACGATATAACGCGCTCCAATAAATTACTATAAAGAATTCAGCAACCTAAAATATTATAAGCCCAAAGGCCCGCCCCAAATTATCACTAGAAGCAACACAATCGTCACCCACCGGTGACACCCCCCCCCCCCCACCCCTCCCCTCGGAGGATGAACCTGACATGTGGATAATTTTCGAGAGCGGTTCTGAGTTCGGCAAAGTTGACCCCATGCATGGTTGGATGGCTCGCCACAAATACCCCGATGGAATGCTGTGTCCTAAATATTCCCCAGTGCAGGTGTTTATACCGGGGCGGGCCATGTGGTCAAAATATTCGATAGCCGAAACGTTCTCGACAATGGATCATGGGTCAAGTTCACACCTCCGGCGTGGGCCCGGCCCTCTGAACTGGGGACTTTCAAAGAGGTATATATGGGGCGTCAACCATGGGGTCCGATGTGACCGAAATCAAAGCCATCCGAATCCATATACTATTTCACCCATATCGGGTGGTCCTCCGGGGTGGAGTTAAACGTGTGGTGTTTATGGGTTAATTCAGACGGGCCATGCACAAAGATGTGGGGTCTAATTGTCCGGAAGAGACAGTCGCAGTCTTATTTCCAACTGATGTTGAGGCAGACATGGAATTTCCGTGTGCTGAAACTCAAAACCAAATCCCCTATAGCTGAATAAAAATGTAAGGGAAATAGCAGTAAGCGTTCTCCATAACATGCATCGATTCGTTCACCAACATCACGGCTAACTCGAGAGACACCATCACCCCAAGCCCCGTGTCACCACATTCCTGACCATGTCTGAAACAATGAAGAAAACTACCCATGATGTTATTGGTGGAAGCCAGTGTTCATGTGCACTCACCTTGAGGCCAATGTATTTGAGTTTGGGGTAATCTTCAGAACATATCTCTTTGCACTGTTCCGCGTTTTTCACAAATCGGACTGGAAGTTGTTGGAGTTCCTTCTTTGTAAAACAGCCGACTCGATCGTACAAGCTGCTCTTATCTGGAGAAATATCGACAAATAAGCTGGCATAACTGACATAGCAATTTCAGCATGCATAATCCTGAAGAGATGATTATAGTCCAGGATATAGTTTGCTTGATATTAGCTTTGATCGCCATTATAGTAATTGTTATATCACATGCGGTTTTATTTTTAACTCGATTGGTAATGCTAATATGCAACGCTTACAAATGAGCCAAAAATCCGACAACAAGATTCAATATGGCTGCCGAAATGTGAAAAATTGCTGAATGTCTGTCGTTTGTTGCTGTGGGAAAACATGGGCATCTTGTCGTTAGTTTATACATTTGTCGTATAGAAGCGTATAACTTACGCATACAATGAGACCATAATATGCATCCATGGTCGGATAGTTTTGCCGGATACCAGGTTTCGCCAAATTTCGGTTTAATGCCGAATCGACGCTAATAACGTAATGTCTGCTTCAAAAAGTTGTCGATATTTTCACATATTAATTTCCACATTTATCATAATATTGATATTTATAGACGAAACGGTACATACGTCATCTAGCGGTTCCTACTTAAAATGTCTTCAAACGCATAACATAGCTGGTGGCCATTCTGGAATGATGAAACCCCTCAATTAATAATCGAGATGTGGCATTTCGAAATCCATTCTCAAGTAAGCGCAAATAAAGATATTATACGTTTCGGGATTCAGAACAATTACATGAGAACCGATTCTGATTTGCCACATTCATAATTATCTGGACCAGCCTCCATCTCTTCGTAAAAAAAAATATGACATCGGGCAAAAATATCCTGGCGCATATCAAGTAAAATTACGGTCATCATGGACGCCATCTTGTTTACCAATTTTATGTTGTAAACAACCGAAAAATATTAGAGGAGACATTTAGGAAGATAAAAGTGGGAAAAGCAAAGGTCGACCAATATCTTTGGGTACAGAATAGTTCCTTATGCGCGATTAAAAACAGACCATATAATAAAGAGCATGCAGTGGTACTGTATATACTGCAATATACATGTATATATACATAACACTATTAAACCCACTGAGCGAATGTCGATCGTGGCAATGTGAACTAATGTGTTAATTTTCAAACACATACAGTAGACCTATTAGATTAGATGTATTTAGAGTATAATACAATCCAACTTCGATCACGGTATTTTGTAGTAAGTGATGTAAAAAAAAACAACACTTTTGAGATTCAAAAGTCACCTAATAATATACATTGTACAGAGGCGGACTGGCCGGACTGTGGAGACCGGGAAAATTTCCGATGGGCCGGAGGCCGTGGTGGGGGGTGGGGGGTATATGTGGTTGGGCCGCAAATAAAACCGACGTGGGCCGCCACATGTGTTGTTTAACCAGCCTAATTGGCTAATCGTAATTTTGTCATTAATTGAACTTGTCAGCATTATTATAACACTACGTAAAGACCCCGTTAATCTCGAGATTTTAACGGTAACTCCCAGCTGTAAATTCAAAAAAAAATCTCACGCACCCCTCCCGGACCCTCCCCCAAATGAAATTTCCAACACAATGGGAACGCTTCAGTTGAGGCCAGTCTAGATGCTAGGATTAGCGATTTTCTTGTATAGTTTTCAAAATTTTCTCACCCGGGCCGAACAACCATGGACAGCCCGGTGTGTCCTTGTCTCTTATCCGCGGCCGTGTGCATTTGTCTGGAGTTAGACCGCTAGATGTTAGAATTTATGCAATTTTTCAGGTAAAAATATCTGAATGTCTCATACCGGGAATATATAGAACCATGGTTTATGAATATATAGGATATTAGGCCAGAGCACTGAGGTGCAAGGGGTGCAAATGGAATTATGCAAAACTTGTATATGTGGTTTGATTCTGATTTAAGGGGGATGCAGTTGGAATTTCCCAAGGTGGACAGCCCATGAACAGATTCTGATTCAAGGAAGGGGGTGCAGATGGGCCTGTATTATATTCATTTCCCGGGCCGGTTTTTTTTTGGCCCAGACCGCCACTGACCCTGTATAATGCATATTATGAAAACTATATGTATATGCTAAAAATCTGAAGAAAGAAGAAAATAATACATGCCTTGGGCTAAGATCATTGAGCCTACATGCATGTATGGGATAGGGCTGCCCAACTTGCTTAAATATTACTGTGAATATTGGTAACAATAACCAATCAAACTGAAGGGTATCAAAACCTCGCTGATATGATCTTGGCATAATAGCGGAAACAGTTTGTCTGACATTTGTAGAATGAGGTCCACAGAGGGTGATTGCGGTGACGCTATCCCGAACATTGTGAATACTCACCACTCTGCCATTTCCATCCGGTGTTGGTCTTTATTCCGCCAATCCACGCCGAGTCTCCGTCGGAGAGTTTCTCCGCCGCTTTCGTCCGCTCGTCTACTGTACGAAGAGTTGCCAATCTTCCCCTCATCGTGTTGCATGATCTGTTGGCACTAGCCCATGAGAGTTTATTACTGTCATGCCATGTCTTTTCGATTTCTGAAAATTGAGATTTGATTTAGAACCAAGCCTGAGTTTAGTGCGCCTGTCATTTGCAGAATGAGGTCCCCAGAGGGTGAATTTAGTGACGCTATCCCGCATAGCGGGCTAGCATCACCAAATTCACCCTCTGGGGACCTCATTCTGCTATGAATGCCTATGCAAGACATGGACTCAGATTGAAGTTTCCAAATGGTGAATATTGTGATGTAAAACCATTGGGAACCTCGATTATGCAATGTGTCGTCTGCTAATTTGGAGAAATAGAGAAACTAAACCAAAAACACAGAAATAGAATCTATGTGAAGAAGATTCTACAGAAATTTGATAATAAAGAAACTTTCAAGAGTGTATGAAGCCCAAGCAGAATGAGGTCCCCAGATGGTGAACTTGGTGATGCTAGCCCGCTATGCGATATAGCATCACTAAATTTACCCTCTTGGGACCTCATTCTGCAAATAACAGACACGCTATAATCAGGCTTGTCCAGAAACGTATATCTGCTTCGATGATTTTTTTTTTTTTCCAAATTAAAACATCGTGGCTCTCCGTGTTCAACTTTCCTGATGTTTCAAAATGGAGTTTCTCAACATCTGCCTGGAATATTATTTTTTTAATTTGATAGATATGAATGAAGTGACACAACATTTGAAAATCATCAATCCTTTGGGAATTATGAGCTCATAATCCTAACAATTACATCGTTTTCCGGTTCCCAGAACATCCACAAAAATTGGACATTTTCATGAGTGCAGTTTATGTTCACAATTAGTTTTTCTGTATTTCTATTTTTCAGAGATTTCATGTCAAGCCTGTCGATTAATGAAACATTGGACTGAGATGAGTTATATACATGTTCATAACCAAATCCCATTCAGCTGGCCATCACAACTGTAAGAATGAGGCTTATTTCCAGTTGAATGCCATCTTGTTGAATGCAGGCACGCCATATTTTTCGTGCAAGCCCAACATTAAGTAAAACCTTAATTGTCTCGTCATCTGTACTTGAATGGAGCAACATAGACGTCGATCTAAGTCTGTTACCGACTTAACGGCCCTCTTAATTTTCGAACCCCCCAGATCATTTTATATAAAATATATGCCATATTATATACCATTTGAAAGAGGAAGCTCCAAAACATTGTAGTATCGACTTATCTATCCAAGGTAATAAACTGTGAACGTGTTGTTTTTGTTGAGATACGGACGTGTGTTCTGTGATAAAGTTCAATTATTTTCAATGGAAGGGGAATAACTCTATATTTTATGATATAGATATATTCCCCTTCCATTGAAAATAAATTTCTAGTTCGAATTATGTTGCATTCTGGGAGCCATAACGGGGGAAATATTTCTGTGATTTTAGCTGCTTTCTATTTATCTATGGGCACATTCTGAAGCACAGACTTTCCAAATGGTAATGAATTATAGTATTTTAATCATATTTTATGGCATAGGTTATTATTAATACTGTATATCAAGGCACTATAACAAAAATAATCGGTGAATTGAAAATTAAATGGCCTTTAACTATATGTTACCGAGAGACCACCCCGCCCCAAGTACTTTAATTATGCGAAACGATCGCTAAACGTGATCCAATGTAGAGTCCGGTGTGGATGTATAGTGATTTGAACTGAGATACATTGAGAAGTCACATCTCCCCGCACGAAATATGTGCATCTGGCTGCGGGACTGAAGATGTGCACCACCTTTTCTTTACATGGGCCGTATACAACGAACTCTTTAATAAACTTTCCAAATTTAGAAATAATATAACTCTCGTGCGATCACTTAATACTTGGACAGTTCAGTCTATATGACGAAGAAAACGAACTCAATGTTCAGGCCGTCCAAGGGTTTATGTCAATCGTTTTTTAAAGTAACTCTCATTCAGTATTCATTCGTTTTCATACGGGTGTTTTTTTCACATCAACTTATCTCTCAGGTATGCCGCGACGGATAAATACTGTCAGCCCTACTATTCTATCACTTTCCACCCTCTACTGCGTGGACACAAGTGCTGGCCGCTTAGGCTTGCCCGCTCCGATACTAAACATACACTACAATGTGCGGAAAAATAATTATATGAACAATGAAACAACAAAACTTTAATGTGTGGATATATATACACTATATCAGACAAAATTAATTTGCTATGTTATGCGTGTTATGGTGTGGTGTACATTGGTTGGCAATACAATTATATTTACTGAATTAAATGAAGGCATACCGAATATCATATTTATTTTAACACTGGACTGAAATAAGGATTAACTGTCATGTGGACTGTTTTTATGGAGATGTAACGGTGAGGTAAGTGGACATAACTTGTGTAAAACCCGAAGGGTTTTACATACAAGTTATGTCCACTTACCTCACCGTTACATCTCCATAAAAATAGTCCACATGACAGTTAATCCTTATATTTATATACATTTAGCGAAAAAGCCACTTTTGTAAATATATTTAAATCGAAAAGTGTATCGTGACAAGATCAGCCCAAAATACCCAATAGCACCCTTGGCAAAAGTTAATAGGAACAATTTCTCTTCATGTTGAAACCCGATGATGTATCAAGTCAATCCTGCGCGAGTCCAAATGCGCCCAAAACATTATGCGTTCGTCTTTCCAAACCTAATGACGTATCGATGGTGTTATTAGCTTGGTGTTATGATGCGTTACGCATTCACCGAGAAATAACTGCAACTAGCCACGAGGGCGCCGACCAATCAGAATGCTGGATTTAGTGATGACAACACTTAGTGTGTAAATATATATGTGTGACTGCTCCCTTGTACATGAAACCCAACATCATGAAGCTACCTTGTATGGAACCTCGCAAAAGATTTAAAATATATTCATGATCTTCTCTTAATAAATGTTATGTTCAGATTCTTTATTCAATGAAGATATTGCTATGTGAAATCAAAGAGGAGTTTACTTCCAAAGATAATCTTTCTTTCTCGAGGACTTGGGGACAATTATACGTCACAGCAGGGAGGATGTTGGAATATAACAACTAGTTCAGAATTGACCATTCAAATTATTCCATGGGACATGCATGGGTGACAATCGAGAGTAGTTGTGATTAGTCTGTCATTTCACCAGATTTTTCACTATTGAGTACGATATCCATAGTCGTGTTTCCTATTACATGGTTTATTATCATTTCTGTGTAAAATTTGATAACATATTTTGTTAAAAAGGGCTGAGAAGAAAACCCTTCTGCGTGACAAAACAAAAATGTTTTCGTCACCGGTGAACCACTCATGTATCATGCATCCAGACTATGTGTTTGCCAAATTATTTTGAACACACAACCCATTGTACCATTTGGAACATGTCGTGGTGCGCGATTGAAATTTACCAGGGTTGAAGATTTAGTCAATTTTTTATAAAAAGTGCACAGCTTGAAATTCAAATTTCAACGCGTCCCAAACAAAGATCGTCGGCCTATTTTATTAGCATCAGCCGCAGACGACAATGTGGTGACAGGAGTTTGAGTATCTTAATCCCCCAGCTGCAGACGACAATGTGGTGACAGGAGTTTGAGTATCTTAATCCCCCAGCTGCAGACGACAATGTGGTGACAGGAGTTTGAGTATCTTAATCCCCCACTTTTGACCAAAAATTGTCAACATTATGAAATTCATACCTGACACAGCATTAACGATAGTTGGAAATGTCAGACCAAAATAAGTTGAAATTGCTCTCAAAGTTTTATTCTTTAACCAACAGTTAGTGTATAATTTGCTGTATTTAGACCAATTTACTAATATTTTCCGTATTGTCTGTACTTTGTTTAGACTGAAATGGAAATCGGTTGGAACTTTCCAGCCGTATGGTCTGTTCGAAATTGCCAACAGTTGGAAAGCTTGAAGAACCAGTTGGAAAATTCTAATCTGGGGGTGGGGGTACATATTGAATTCTAATCTGGGGGAGGGTACATATTGAATTCTAATCTGGGGGGGGGGGGGTACATATTGAATTATAATCTGGGGGGGGGGTACATATTGAACTTCCTGGAATTTCGGTCTTGTTCAATGGTGCTGCTGCTGATGCAAGGTCTCCAGCATAGGACCTTCAGCTACTTCCCTGTTTGCAGGTGTCGGCATATACCCACACATTAAGATAGTGAACAATAATGTGATGATGCCCATCACATTATTTCGGCAATATGATGAATTGCAACGAGGATGTTCATTGGAAATCAAGTGCATTCAATTACAATCCGGAAACAACATCAAAACGCCGGACGTGGTTGCACATGCTGTATATATGTTACATCACGTTCACTGTAGCTATAGGTTAGTGCGACAGTGTTAGGGTTAAGCCATCCCGACGATTCATTACCCTACTGAGCCAAACTTTAAATACTTTTGCGCGTAGAACTCCATGTCGGACATAAGTTGTCAAAAAAGAAATGGTGCCTCACCATACTTATTCCTGGAAATAAATTGGCATTTCCACAACTACCCCCTTTTGTGCACAAAATTTTAATATAGAAAAATACCCCCACCCCCTACCAAATTTGGCGACCAATGTAGCCGCTTGACGAACAATCCCACACAAATGGCCGAGGAATTAACATAGCCTATGAATTTCTTTTTTCTTTCACATTAAACAACCGGAGATATTATACACCATTCAGCTGCCGGTATTTTTTTTATGCTGACTCGAGTTTCCCTACACAAATGCCAAGAGGCATAATTTAGTTGCTTATAACCTATACGCAACCAAAAATGTGGGGATTTTTGCTTGAACATATATCAAATTGTCACAGAAAACATAATATTAATTAAAAACCTGCTTTCCAGACAAGAACTACACCACTTCTCCCTGTATTGGGTTTTATTTAACCCCACTGTTCCAGACATTGGGCGCAAAATAAAACTTCGTCGGAGCACCTATGTTCCACTTTAACCCACAGCAGACACCACACCATGTGGGACTCTAGCCACTTTTTTCCTGTTTTATGTTTTACATGACAACGTGCTATTTTTTAATATAGAAGTCGTATGGCTGTGAAGTGTACTTGACATAAATATTTTTTAAAACAACATAAATACCCAAAAAGCGCGATTTTCGAGTCGAAACTCGTTTGTTTTGTTCGCGGGAAACACACAGGGACATATAATAACGCCGATTTGACAATGTAACTGGATGCCAGTAATAACAGTCTTCAAGACGCAAAAAAGTCGCATTTCATTACATGGAAGGAAATGACAAATTTGTAACTTGAATTACCCCACCCCCTGGATTTTTCGGACTCGAAACTGGGGTTTGCTGTGTCCCTTAGAATTTCCCGGTCCACTCCAAATAACAAATCGAGAATAGACGGATCACTAAATACGACGAGAGGCTGCTGGGCTCGTTTGTCAACTTTTCGACATTAAAGGTGCACTATCTGTTCCAAATAATTAATTTTTACAAAACACCCATTTTTTGGCATAGGGTTAATTTGTCAGATTATGGGGCGCCTCGACACGCTTTAAGTCCCTAATTGTGTTCAATCTTGGATATGATTTGATTGGTGGCCAAAATCTGTACTTCGTTGCACTACAAGCCGATGATACCACAAAACACGATTTTTGCCTATAGGTTGCAATCAACTAAATATTTCCCATAGGCTAAGCCATCCCGACGATTCATTACCCTACTGAGCCAAACTTTAAATACTTTTGCGTGTAGAACTCCATGTCGGACATAAGTTGTCAAAAAAGAAATGGTGCCTCACCATACTTATTCCTGGAAATAAATTGGCATTTCTACAACTACCCCCTTTTGTGCACAAAATTTTAATATAGAAAAATACCCCCACCCCTACCAAATTTGGCGACCAATGTAGCCGCTTGACGAACAATCCCACACAAATGGCCGAGGAATTAACATAGCCTATGAATTTCTTTTTTCTTTCACATTAAACAACCAAAGATATTATACACCATTCAGCTGCCGGTATTTTGTTTTATGCTGACTCGAGTTTCCCTACACAAATGCCAAGGGGCATAATTTCAAGTATTCAGTTGCTTATAACCTATATGTTCCGTTATAGTATCACTTGAACGTGGTTCGGTGTCAAATCATACACGTTCTCTGTAGTTATATGTTCCGTTTAGTAGAGGTTCTTATGTTAATTGTTGCTGTTCGGTGTCAAATTATATACGTTCTCTGTAGCTATATATTCCGTTATAGTATCACTTGATACCATAGTAGACAATGGTTAGCAATATTTTGTTGCAATTAATCGATTCTGATAACTAAAGCGTATTTTGAAGAAATGTTGTTGTTGTTGTTGTTGTTGTTGTTGGTGTTGTTGTTGTTGTTGTTGTTGCTGCTGTTGCTGTATCTTGATGATATGGGGACCGTCTGATTGGATCGAGTACCTTTAATCGGATGCGATATCATTATATGGTTATCGGTGACATTGCGACGCGTGGACTCTGCTGCGTGGGAAATAGACGTTTTCGGTCACATGTCCCCGTATTCATACGTGGTTAAGTGGTTCTGTTAATTTTATGTGATGCTGGCGGGTCCTGCTGAATTCCTATGGTGCGGTGATGCTTGTAAGAACATTATACCGTTATTTTTTCTAAAATTGGCACGTCCGCGTGTATAGCGACTTAAAGTGAAGTGAAACACCCCGGTATATATAGGGTGAACAAATAGAGAATAATCTTGTTCAGAGTAGTCATTTAAAAAAAATATTATGTTCAAATAGCCAACACACACCGCCATTATTATATATTAATTCAATGCAGTGACCCTCGATGGTGAAATCGTTTTCGTTTGTTTATCGCAAATACATGCGTCCCGAATCGAGTAGTAAATATTTGCAATTCAGCGTAGTTCAGATAATGTTTTCCGTGGAGTGGTTCAGTCGATTTGCTTAATATTTTCGGCCATGTTAGTAGAATGTTATAACCCCCCAGTATGCATAGCGCCTGAATACTAACTTATCAGTTTCACCCGAACAAGTACATCATATGTCTTTA
Organism: Siphonodentalium dalli; assembly: GCA_032622095.1. Lineage (NCBI taxonomy): Eukaryota > Metazoa > Mollusca > Scaphopoda > Gadilida > Siphonodentaliidae > Siphonodentalium > Siphonodentalium dalli. The sequence goes on from CP136064.1 coordinate 297,261,076, forward strand.
ACACCTGCGCGGACTGAAGATGGAAATAGACTCTAAACAGGCTTCAAAATATGGTGCTGGTCATTTGCAGAATGAGGTTCCCAGAGGGTACATTTTGTTACGCTACCCCGCACAGCAGGCTAGCATTACTAAATTTACCCCCTGGTGACCTCAATCTGTTTAGGCCTCATTTTCTTTGGAAAGTATCTTTATTATCAAATTTAAAAGTGTTTTTGTTTCTTTAGAAAGTTTCATTTTTAGTTTAGTTTCTATATAGCCCCAAATTGGCAGACGACACAGTGCATAATCAAGGTGCCCAATTGGAGCACATCACCATCTGGGATCTTAAATATGTGTCCATAGCGGAAGAGGCCATGCAGAATGGGGTCCCCAAGTGATGAATTTGGTGACGCTAGCCCGTTGTGCGGGGTATCGTCACTAAATTCACCCTCTGGAGACCTCATTCTGCAAATGACCACCACCGTATTTTGAGGCCTGACTCACCGTAAAATTATAGATATTGGTATTGATTCTTTCAATAATGAGTCCGGTCTTGACATGTGAGACCGCGGGTGGGGGGGGGGGGGTGATATCTTATTGTCAATTTCTATGCAAGAGCAATAACTCTATGTTTCGGTTGAGGTCAGGGAGATCTTGAACTTCCGGAAAGAAATGTACCTCGTGTTTTATTTGTCTGATTAATAAACTGTAATTAAAAGGACTTTGACTATAGTTAATAGATACAACAGGGGTCAACGACTATAGCTTTGGTGTCGGCTGGGGGGGGGGGGTGTACACCGGGTCAGCTTACTATAGTCTTGGTACACTCTTAGAAAAAATTGGAACCCAATGGTTCTTCATTGGTTCCCCACTTGTCCTCCAGGCGGAACCAAACGAAGAACCAACTGGTTCTTCAGGGGACCTAGAACCATTTGGTTCTTCAGATTTGGGTTTATCGGGAACCAAACCAAGAACCATTTGGTTCCTCATTATTGTGACTATTAAGAACCAAATCTAGAACCATTTGGTTCTTCATTATTTATACACCGCAGAACCAGTTGGTTCTCCACGACTGAATATTTGGTTCTTCGTTGATATAATTGGTTCTTCATGTGGAACCATTTGGTTCTTCGGGAATAATAATTTGGTTCTTCAAGAGTAATAATGGTTCCTCACAGAGAAAATTGAAGAACCAAAAATTTGGTTCTTCAAGTTTGTCCTCCAGACGGAACCAATAGGTTCTTCGTGATTAAAATTTGGTTCTTCATCCCAAGAACCAAATGGTTCTTCATTGGTTCTCCCTCAAGAACCAATCCCTGGTTCTTCATTGGTTCCAGTTTGGTTCTTCCCCAAGAACCAATTTCCCCTCCTCCCTTCCCCGAAGAACCATTGGTTCTCCATTTAGAATAAATTTGGTTCCTTGTTGGATACATGCCCAAGAACCAGTTGGTTCTAGTAACAGAGATTGCATTATCAGCACTGAAAATGCATTTCATTCTGTGTACAGGTGAATCAGAAGAAAAAATGTTGTATAAAGATAATCATTTATTCATTAAACTTGAAAAATATTCAAAATATAGTCAGGTGGAATTTTGGCACAATATGTTTAAGAATTCAGTATTTTAAAGAAACCCAATCCGATCAGATGCTTCTAAGTTATTATTTCTTTGGCTTTGGGTGTAAAAAATATTTGATTCGAGTCGAGGAACCCACCCATCTCAAAGCTCAGATTGATTAGATATCGATGTTTCAAATGTGCTGTTTCTATTGTTTGTGGTCCAATCTTTTCGACGACGATGCGCTAAAAAACGGACAAATTGCAGTTGTAAGATGGATAAATCTAAAATCAAGTTGTAACTATTAACAAGAAAAGATTGGACCACAAACACATAGAAACAGCACATTTCAAACATCGATATCTAATCAATCTGAGGTTTGATGGATGGCTTCCTCGACTAGAATTGAATATTTTTTTACCCCCGAAGCCAAAGAAATAGTAATTTAGGAGCACCGGATCGGATTGAGTACCTTTAGGGATAGCAGACCATACTTGTAGCTTGTCGATTTATTTGTCACATTAAAATAAATATTTTAGGACAAACAATTTTTTCAGTGGATCAATAATCTCATTTATCACATAATTTGGCCATAAAAGCAGTTTCATAATTATCGGTAATAGACACGTTTAATATCAGCGCATGCGATGACGTCACGGCGTTCTTCAAATAACTTGCGATCGCTGTAGTTTATGATTGTTGTTTTCCATGAATATTGCGCGTTTCTTCGGGTTTATTTGATCATGTGATAAAAGGTATCTCAAACTCGTTCTATTTTATACGTAATTTATCAACCTCGTCCACTAAATTCTATTTGAGCCTCGGTAAACCTCGGCTCAAATCGAATTTAGTGAACTCGGTTGATAAATTCCGTATAAAATAGAAACTCATGTGAGATCCTCTATTTATGGTTTTGTTTTAAACGTGAAATTTTGAAAGATATTTATAAATTCACCATCATTCCCTTGCCAATTTTGTTGTAAACGCCTCAAAAAAAGAAAGTCCCCCCCCCCTAATATATTCGGTAATATTTTATGAGATATTGGATGGATTTTGATGAAAATCTCTGAATGACTTGAGGTACCAGAGACATCAAGTGTGATATAAGCACTATGCGGTGAGGTGACATATGGCTGAGTGAGCATGAATTGAATGGAAAAGGGCCACTTTTAAAAAGTTGCAAAAACACAGATAGAGTGATCAGTCATTCGGCGTGCTGTTGTCCCCCCATTTCTCGCACGGGCTTGAAACATCCTTATCTGTTGGTACCTCAATGCCTATATGGTTTACTGAAAAAGGGCTTCAAATAGACTGATTCCAATAACTCTGTGTCGTCCACAGCATGTAACTGCATTACTGCAAGGTGTCTTTCCAAATTAATGTGGTTAGCCTGAATGGCCTGGGTATGCAGTGGGCACATTGGGTCCCGAAGATAACACGCATGTTATCGTGGATAAGTGTCACTTTTGGACCACATTTACAGCCAGTAGCAACTTGAGTGAACAATGGAACACTGGAGTGATTGTTCACTCTAAGTCAAGTGTTTTGCAGCTTTTGAAAAGCACCACTCTTCCAATCAATTTGTGCTCAGTCGGCCATAACATAACTCACAAGACCTTGTCTCGTACACTGTGCAGGCTCTGAACCAGATACCACAAAACAATTGAATGATGTTTCGTCAAAATCCATCTCATATTTCATAACATATTAACAAATATATTAGGGGGGACTTACTTTTTTTGAGGTGTTTAGAATCCCAAATGTCATGTTGAAAATTTGTTTATGTATCTATTTGCGATAAATCATGAGTTTAGTGACCAACTGAATTACCATTTGATGTTAAATAGGATATTAATGAGAATTTATCAGGCCTCAAAATAATGTGCTGGACATTTTGAAGAATGAGGTCACCAGAGGGTGAGTTTAGTGATGCTACCCATCATAGTGGGCTAGCATCACCAAATTCATCCAATGGGACTCATTCTGTTTAGGAATTGAATAGCTATGAGGTCCTCAGAGGGTAAATTTTGTGATGCTAGCCTGCTATGTGGGTTCCATCACTAAATGCACCCTTTAGGGACTTCATTCTGCAAATGACCGGCACCTTATTTAGCTGCCTGGAAATACTTCAGACTAGTACCATTTAAATTTTCTCTGGGAGTAGTCAGAATCATCTTGATGCATATTTTGACTACTCAAAAGGGAACTTGACATTCGTGTACACAGATTTGAGTGTATATGGTTCCGGAAGATGCCACTCCAAATGAATCCATTTGTTATTTTCCTCGATAGTTCAGACTTCTCGCAAGAGACTAATAAACAAACGCATGCCTCATGTGCTCGAAAACCAGAACATACACATAGCTTGTTCTGATTAGTCCCAGAAAAAAAATAAGGTGGAATATATCAATAGCTCAATTGAATCTTGATATTTCACTTTGCCACATAGTAGTCGTGTCATATATCACAAAGACCATATATACAAATCACGAATATGTCAATAGTGCGAATTAGCTTATTGTTGCACCAAATAGTGAGATTTGAGAAAACATTAAACTTTTGTATTTGTATGACAACTGGTAAGATATTCTGAAGTCGCTCCCATCCGACGCCCTCAGCATTCACATTCCTTGACGTTTTAATAGAAAGAATGGGACTTTATCTGACTACTCTGGTAACAATGCTGGTCCACAGTTTCATAGCTGACATACTTAGAGCGGGGAACGTGAAAGTGTTTCTCATCCTTATTTTGAAGGTCACATTGTCGTTCATTCTTATTTTGAATATCAGAGTTCTCTGTTAACACGGTTTCATCTGACCTCTCTGCATTTAGATTCCAACTACATTCCTATGTGAATCTTCAGAATGAAATTGTCTACTAAATATATTTTCGTCAATCATCTCGAATGGACACACATCACATTTGAAGACAGCTCCGCTAGATGGGCGATATCTTTCCAAAATGACATCTCAATGAAACAGATCGCCGGCACACATAGTCACAAAAGTTACGTAATTTGACACGGTTCTTGTCTATATGCAGCAACTGATCACGTTTCAGGGATAACCGGTCTTTGAAACTGACCTGACACGTTGGACATCTACAAATAAAAAATAATATCTCATTAAAGGACTCCGGGCCTTAAACGTAAATGGCTCATTCGAACTGCCAAAACTATTGATGCACCGGCTTCATATGCTCTGAAAAACACTTTGCGATACTTGGAAAAATTCTGAAGCTAATAATATTATTTCTATCATGGAGCACAAACCGGGCTGTGGATTCAATATCCCTTCCATGATGGGATCGGCACAGCAGATGCATAATTAAAGATCATGTGACAGGAATTCTCTTATATATGCGAGTCTCCCATAGGCAGCCTCGCATATACCAGAGAATGCACTGGCTTATAGTAAATATAGTTAGGATCATGCATTCTCTTAATAAGCATCTCATATGAGAGACTCACATATATAAGAGAATGCATTGGCACACATGTTTTTCGCAAAATTTTAGGAAGCTCCAGCCAAGGCAGGGTTAATAAAAGGCCTCAAGTTCCCAAATAAGGTGGCTTTGTTTGACAATGTATTTTCGTGTGATTAATCCACATAGTAAATTTGAAAGGTATCGGATAATCATAATTTGAGTTAACATCCAGACAACAAAATAATCATCAAATTCTAATTCGAAAAGGGACATAACTCCACCAGAAATGGTTGAATGGATCCAAATCTTCCATGTGCTAAGTTTCATCAAATTGTGTTACTGACTACTGTTAAAGTTATCATGCGGACAACAGATGATGGCAAGACATGGATGCATACCACGCAGACACACGGGCACCGCTCATTTCTATATTATATAATTATTATTCTATGTCAATCAGCAATTAGGGCCTACATGTAAAACTTTGTTGTTATTATAAATAATTCTCCAATAATCAGATTTTGCATATAAAAACTATTGCTATATGCTACTTCTAGATTACTGTAACTGATAACATTCCTATCAGTCTAATAAACGACCTCTCCAGTTGAACTTATTATCTTAATATTTCCTGAGAGAACTACATGTACTCGTCAATGATTATTTAGTACAGAAAGGGTTAATGACTTTATATTCGCTGGCGAGCAAGCTTGCAATATTGTGTATGTCATTTGCAGAATGAGGTCCCCATATCATGAATTTAGTGACACTATCCTGCCCAGCAGGCTAGCATCACCAAATTCACACTCTGAGAACTTCATTCAGCTTAAGCCTCAACTGCTATGGGAGACCTAGGATCCCATTGACGTTCCCCAGTTGAAGTTGGTGATGTTCACCCATTAGTTACTTTGATTATGCATTTTATTTTCTGCAAATTAGGGGATATAGAAATTTCTAAGAAGGAAAAAAGTAACTAAAATCAATGTTAATTTGAGACTACAGATATTTCCCAGATGAGGCCTAAGCAGAATGATAATACTATCGGTGCTGATATGTCGATGAATTACTGCTCTGAGGCCAGTCAGAGTGCTTGGTGATAAGTTTATGCCTTGATTTTTGGTTTCACTTAAGTTCAGTTTAGCATAGAAATTTGGTTCTTCATTTAGTTCTTCAAAACGCGTGAGTCAGTGTTCTAGAGAGCGCGAAGAACCAAATCCCCATAATATCGGTTCTTGGCGACGTGAAGAACTGTAGTAGAGAACGCCCTCTAAAGTGGTAATAATAGTCAATACCGTAAATTAAGTGACATAGATCTACAATCTGAAAGCTTTCAAGTTTACTTTAATTAGGTCTGATTTAAATTCAACTGAGATTATTTTACAAAACATCCGACATCCTAAATATAAATTAAGATAACTAATATAATCACCTTCAAAAGTAGCAACACGTGATGTCAACTGGCAGTCTGACACTCGATCAACCATTGCTCCACATCCCCAGCATTCCACATGGCCGGTTCATTTGTCGATTCTGTCGGATTTTGTTCCATCGCCTCTCACAAAAATCAGCGATCGAAAATGGCGGTTCTGAAAACTCAAAACGAGGTCGTAGTTCTGTTCCATTTGGGCGACACGCATTTATTACGAACCGCAACTCATGTTATACAAAGTTGGTTCTTCATTTGGTTCTTCAAAACGCGCGAGTCAATGTTCGGTTCTAGAGAGCGCGAAGAACCAAATCCCCATAATATCGGTTCTTGAAGGCGTGAAGAACCGTAGGGTTCTTGACTGTTCTTAGAGTGTAGCCGCGCGTGTAATAATATTTCGTTACCTGTGTCTGCATATATCCACACTCCGCACACAATCGAACAGACGAACACTACCGTGACCATATACCCTGCCATCTTGTCTTTAAATGACGAATTAATATAAGGACACTTTCGTGTTCATTTAGAGAATCAACGTTACAAGTGGTATCCGGAAACGATTGTGGACATTGGCCAATGATACCGAAGGATCGACAGAATCGGTTTGATAGTGTTAATGTGAGATGGTTAGACCAGGAAGTAATGTTTTAATGGAGTAGATTAAGTCCAATTTTCAAGGCAATTGTTCAATTTGTGACTAAAGTATGAAAATTTGCACATATGTACATATCCACATACTAATTGATATTAGATATGGGGCCACGCTGAAATAACACTTTAACCCCCCTTTTAAGGGGTTTTCCGAATTTAAAGAGTGTTTCGTGATTATATAATTTATTAAATGTCGCAATTAATCTTACCATGAAATATGTGATTTAAAATTCGGCATATACATTAAGTATGATTATGCGATATATAATCCCACATTTTTTGGGTAAAATTGTAACTCCCATCAAGATGGCCGTAAAAATGGTAGCCGTAAGTGGAAAAGTTTACATTTGTTCACTAATATCTTCTAGATCAGTTTCTGCTGTATGAGACTGGTTCAGAATTGTGACTTTATTTTTTGTTTTCATTTTTATTCATTGGAGCAATGAAATATGCCATTCATGAGGTCCTAATCCCTTCCGATCCCTCAAAAATTTTATTTTACAGAACTTGGTATAAAATTTCACCAAAAGTCACCGTTAGGATTCTAGTCATATTTTAACAAGAAATGGACAGAACTGTGCAAACTAAGTGAGGCATACCATGACTTATGAATATTTCAACTCAATGGAACCAAAATTGTCACTTGGTCTGAAATGGCTGCCAAAATGGCGACCAAACCTGGGAAATGGTAAATATTGGCACAGCATGTCATGTAATCGCTTGCAAGTTGTGGTCGATGAATAAAATGTTGTATTCTGTCTTATGTACTTTAAATTCTAACATGTCTTATGCACATTGGTTAAGTGTTACTAATGTAACCACTGAAATTACCAGAATTATTGGATTTTTCTGTCACAAACTTGACATCAGGTTTGGCCCATTTATTAAAGTAAATGGAAGTATCTTTGGTATCAAAGAAATTTATTGTTTTTATCTTTCTTAAATGCGTCACACGAATGTGTTTTTAGTCAAAATTACTCAAGATGGCTTCCAAAATGGCAACCAAATTGGTAAAAAAAAAGATGATTTTTTTTACATATATCCCGAACATTATTCTCTGTTCCCAAGAGTTAGCAAATTATAACTAATTTGGTTATTACCATGTTATGCTTAATCCAATGACTATTACTTGTTTCATGACAAATTCCTTTTAAATAATATACTGTAGTATGGAATTTTGACAAAAATGTCTTCTGGGACTCCATATTTTTGAACGGAAATGGGCAGAACTTCTAAACGAAACTGAGTGAAACCATATTATGTGGCTACTCTCGACAATTAGCATGAACATCAACTTAATATATGGTGTATGTCCAAATGGCAGCCATGGAGTGAATGTGTGGTCATAGATAAGGTGAATAGTTCTACATGGAGTTATTGTATGGTCATTGATGTGCGAAGGAGAGGCTATATAGTGATGGGGTGGTGTGTCTATGGTGAGATGTATAGGTATACAAGGGTGAGTATATGGTCATGTGTGATATATATACAAGGATTGTTTGTATGGTTAATTAAAAGATGTATGGGTGTAATGATAGTAGCTGTATGTTCATATGTGTGTTGTTTATGTATATATAGAGTTACTATATGGTCATGTGTGGGATATACATCGTACATTGTGTGACTTTTGTCATGGATGGGTGTATATGTATACATTATTTTGACTGTATGATCATCTGTGGAACTGTGGGTGTGTGAATAAATAGGGGGTGGCTGTATGCTTACGTGTAATGTATATAGGTGTACATGGAATGACTGTACGGTCATAATTGTTGAAGTATATAATTATGCATACCTGGAGTATAGCTGGATGGTCATTCGCGGTGTGTGTGTGTATATATGTAGTGTCCTTGTGGTCATGGTTATATATATGATGTATATGCATCTCTGCCGTGGCTGTATTGTCAGTGTGTATAGGTATACAGAGAGTAGCCGTGTGATCATGGATGGGGTGTGTGAGTATACATCGAGTGGTTGAATTATCATGGGCGAGGTGTATTTGCAAATCTGGAGTGTACGAGTGGTCGTGCGGATGCGCGCTGTATTGCTGTATCTAAAAGTGTGTATGGTCAATGATGAGGTGTCAATGTATACCTGAAGTGATTGTAATCGGCATTGGTGTGTGTGTATGTACATTGTATAAATTTATTGGATATACGGCCATGTGTGTGGCCGATATGCATACAGGGAGTGATTGGATGCCAATTGTGAGATGAATTGTTAACCCTTTACCCAACAGAAGGGCCCTGTGCCAATGCATTCTCTTATATATGCGAGTCGACCATAGGTCGCCTCGCATATATAAGAGAATGCATTGGCTTAACACATTAAAAATTATAAAATTGTTAAAGAATGTAAGAAAAAATGGTAAAAAGTGTTAAAAAAAAGATTTTTTTAGGCCAATGCATTCTCTTATATATGCGAGGCGACCTATGGTCGACTCGCATATATAAGAGAATGCATTGGCACAGGGTTAACTGTAACTATCACAATGTGGTCAAGGAGCCGGTTCCAATGATATCCATATTTGTATGGTTCTATTGAGACAGACCGAAGATATTTTAGGCTGTTGAAGCTTTATTTGGCCGGTTTTGGCCGGTTTGTTGGGTAAAGGGACTGATATACATAAAATGGTTGTATGGCCATTGGTCAGGAGTATGTGCATACACGGAGTTACTCTACGGTTATGGTTGCAGTGTATATGTATATCTTGAGTGAATATATGGCCATGAATTTGGCAAATAGATATACAGGGAGTGAGTGTATGGCAAATGGTGAGGCGAATAGGTACACAATAAGTGACTATATGTTCATGGGTGAAGTGTAGGAGTATACCTGAATGGTGACCCACGGCTGTGTAGTCATGTATGCGGTTTACGGGTAAACCCAATTGTGGTTGTATGGTCGTGGTGATGTGTATATGTATAAAGGGAATGGCTACATGGTCATTTGTGTGGTGTTTATGTATAAATAACATGATTGCGTTGTCATAGGTGGGTTATACAGTTAGAGCGTAGGTGGCTATCACTTTCCATAATAACTCAAGCATATGTTAATTGATTGGGAGGTAATGTCAGAGAGTTCTTCATCTTGGTGGCCTTTTATAAGCACAATGTGGGAAACGGTTTTCATGACATTAGTCAATCAATCTCGATGTCAATGGCCCAATTTGATGTTATTGAGCAGTTTTCACTAATCTCCTTGTTTGACTTTTTAAAAGGCCTACAGAAGAGCAGAGAATAATGTCCGGTATATAATTGAAGATATCAACTTTTCTACCAAATTTTGCAAGCCAGCTTGGGTATATTTTTCTAAAAACACATCAATGTGACACATTTAAGACGGATAAAAACAATAAACACCAAAGATCGTCCCATTTTACTTGAAAAAATTGTGCAAACCTGAAAAATTATTTGTTTGCCGATTTTGAGAGAAAATTCCAATAATTTTGGTAATGTAAAAGTACCACTTATCCAAATGCATCATCAATGTTAGTATTCAATGTCTATATGACAGAACAACCAATTGTATTCATCATCCACGACTTTTAATCGATTGCATGGCACTCTGGGACAATATATACCATTTTGACAGCCATTTTTAGCCAAAGTGACAATTTTGGCTCTATTGTGTTGAAATATTCATGAGCAATGGTATGCCTCAATTACTTTCCACAGTTCTGCTCATTTCTTGTTGAAATATGACTAGAATCCAAATGGTGATTTTTGTTTGGTGAAATTTCATACAGCGTTCTGTAAGATCGAATTATTGAGGGATCGGAGTGGGCTGGGATCTCATGAATGGCATATTGCATTGCTCCAGTGATCAGTTAACACGAACAATACAAAATAGTCACATTTCCGAACCAGTTCCACACAGAAGAAACTGGAATAGATGATATTATTGAAAACAACGTCAATTTTTCCACTTACGGCTGCAATTTTGATGGTCATCTTGAACAGGGAGTTTCAATTTCACCCTAAAAATGTTCCATTATTTCTCACAGAGACATACTTACTGTATATGCCTAATTTTAAAACGCAGATTCCATGGTAAGATTAATTGTGACATTTAATAAATTATATAATCACGAACCGCTCTTTAAATTCCGTAAACCCCTTAAAAGAGGGGTTAAAGTGAAATTTCAACGTGGCTCCATATCTAATATCAATTAGTATGTGAATATGTACATATGTGCAAATTTTCATGCTTTAGTCACGAAGTGAACAATTCTTTTACTAATCTACTCCACTATTTAGAGAAGCGACTTTCCACTCGACAAAATACATGCAACCGTTCAACGTATTATATGTCATTGAAGCCGTTCGTCCCGATGCAGATTCCCCCTTGACATACATTCATATAAACTTAATTCTTCAAGGTGACTCAGGGGGGGGCGAAAACAAGTTGCGAGATGTGGGGGTCTTTTTTTTACATTTCCATTTGTTTACACCCACCCACCCTTTCTTGCATTATTTTTTCATAAAATTTTAGACACCCACCCCAAAACATCAAAGCTTTATGTTGGTCCCCTCTGTAAAAACGACCAACCGCTCTATATTGGTCCCTTCTTTGAAAGACCAAATTAAATGTTACTTCCTGTTAACAAACATGTGCAAAATTGATCTCTAAGCAATCAACAAAGGTAGAATATTATGTGATTATATTGGTAAATTTATAACCCAGCCTATTCATCTGTGTGAGTACAGCTGGTGAGTAGATGAAAAATATGTTGAATCCCCTGGAATGACAACAACAAATAACTAGGGCCAGTGTTGGGGCCTACAATAGAATAAAAAATTACACAAACTTAAATTTATCTTTTTTTCAGACATCAACCAGCATCAACTAGTAGGCATAGAGCCTATAGTAATACCAAAAAGGAAAATGTGCATATGAACCAGTGTACTTTTATGTATGCCTGCATGACCACCGACCCGACCTCGCATTACGACTTAGAACTAGGCCTAAAATAATGCTTAACCCTTTGAGTTTGAACGTTGATGGTCAATTTAGTGCCAAATCCATATACCCGGATGTATATTACTGAGATTCATTTGGACAATCAGAGCTGAACTTCGGTCATGTACTGGATGGAGTTCATGTGCAATAAGAAATTCACACACATTCTGTACATGACCTTTATGTGTGCCTTCAAACTAGACCACCTTGCATGCACATCATCTTATAAATATACACTAATTAAGTAAATTAATTTTGCTTCTTTGATAATTTTCAAATTAGACATTAAGTGTCATTTACATACTAGTATATGCAGGTAATTATGGGATATAAAATCATATAATAATTACAATGTGAACAAAACTGTAATGTGTCCTGGCCCCTCTTCACATCTATTTAAATAATATTTTTATACTTTTCAGAAGACTATCCAAGGAAGGTTATATTTTTGTTTCTTTCAATAAATGTTATTAAAACTTTATTTCATGTCTACTTATTTACTTATTGATGGTTGTCAACAACACTGAAACAAATAATTTGACAATGCAAATAATTATTTGACAAAAGTATATTTAAAAATCAATTTAGTATACAAACACTGATACAAATATTTAGTTCATACATTACACTCATGCATCAACTAACTGTATGAGTAAAGAGACTGTCATGAAGTATAAGAATTATTGTAATATTCTGTTATGAGTTGTTAGCTGATATTGTCAGACTGCATTAAGTCCACCCTACCCTAGAGCTATGTGAAGTATTTTTGTTATTGATCTACACCGTGAACTAGACAATTTTCAATATAAAAACTGCCAAGCAAGCTGAAACAGACACAATAAAAAAAAATTGCGCGCAAAAAAAATCAATGAAAATTTTGGGACCCACCCCCACAATATTCACTATTTTTCCATTTTATATCAACTTATGGGGGTAATTATAACAATATTGAATGTATTAGTGCTTCTCATATTGCAAGAAGCCACAACATATAATCACATATGTTTAAAACAGTTGAAAATATGTCAATGAAAAAAAAATGCAAAAAAGGTGGTCAAAAACTGTTTCCGGCCTTGGGTACCCACCCACCCCCCCCCCCCCCACCTCATGTCTCGCAACTTTTTTCGCCCCCCCCCCCCCCCTGGGTGACTATATATATATAGTCCCAAATGAATGGGCCGGGTGTGTTATGAAATCAGTGAGTTCAGAAGATATTAGTCGATCTGTACACCCCCAGGACACAATATCACCCCACTATTTTTCTTTCTTAAAGGAACTCAATCTGATCAGACGCTCCTAAATTATTATTTCTTTGGCTTCGGGGGTAAAACATATTTGATTCGAGTCGACGAACCCACCCATCAAAGATCAGGGTGGTCAGATATCGATTTTCTCGAGATGTGTAATAATATGTGTTCCAGAAACACGTGTTTAAACGGAAGGTCTCGGACAAAATTGAGGATGATGATGGATAACTCTCAAATAAAGTGGTAATTTGATACCATAGTGGTTAGAATTATTTCGTTGCAATGAATCGATTCTGATAACTAAAGCGTATTTTGAAGAAATTTAATGGCGGCCAAAATGTGATAATATGCTAAATGTTCGACATTGCACCACCTATCTTTTATCTCTGATGGCAAACATGGGCATCTTGGCGTGATTTTATAAATTTATCTTATTGGAGAATCATTTACGCATACAGTGAGATCATCATATACAATCCTCGTCGGATATATTTTCCCGATATAAAATTGTGGACAGATTTTGAAAAATCACCGAACATTCCCCATATTCACTTCAGTGGGCATTATTGTCATTACAACTCCGCCCATGCTTACAGTTGCGCTTGGAATACTGAGGCGAAGTAATTACCTTACATCTCATCCCAGAAATTGATTCCTAAATCCAAGATGGTAGCTAAAATGGTGACCGAACAATTTGAAAACACGCCAATATTCCTTTACTTCTGGATCAGTATGGTGGTGTTTGGCTTCTGGGTGATGTTGTCTCAAGCAGTGAGTTACATGTGCTTTGTTCAAGCTTATTTCATTCTAGAATGGACCTCGGGAAGAATGAGTGCTCTAGTTCCTTTGTGTCGGCCTTGATCAGGGTGTAGGGTTTTGAGTTATTACACTCGTAGTTTTGCATAATATTTTGTGATTGGTAACCCTCAAAATGCTTAGCAATGATCTTTCGGCCCACTTTCTTATCAGTTAGTAATAGTATGTCATGGATGGATACAGATGGTCCACTCTCATACAGAAGAGTGTCAACCTCTGGATGCGTCTTCTATCTTGGAGTGGTAAACATGGTTTTCAATCCCTTCCTAAATACGTTGTATATAGTTTTCTTTGTATAACATAATAAAAATGAGTGGACGACACCTGTTTGGAATCATTTCTATCATTTAATATTGATTTTATATCGATATTTTCTTATCCAATGCGATAATCAATTGGGACATGTGTTCGTTACTATTTTTAGAACAGACCGTCATGAAACGTTCCAGCTATCTCAGATATAGATCGAGTTACCCGCTTGTTACGTTCCGAACGTTTCAACGAGCCATAAAATGTGTCAAAATGATTATATGTATAATACCTGAAAATTCGAAATAAAATCAATATTAATTGTTAGGAGCGTTTCCGGACAGCGTTTCATATTTATTATTTTGTACCCAGGAAACTATATAAATATAATTGTAGGAAGATATAGACCCATATTTAACCTTATAATTGCTTTCTAGAATTGACATAGCAGTCAATTGATGCTCTATATATGTTAAAAGCATGCATTCATGGCGTCCGTTGTATACACGAAATAATATACTTTATTTATTTATTTATAAACTGTGTAAAAAAAATTCGGATATCACGTTCATCATTGTTCATTCAATATATAGGTAAACATATGCATGATTATATTTATAATCGGTAATTAAAGTGATGTGAAACACCCAGGTAGTGTGATCAAATAGAAATTGAGAATAATCTTGTTCATTATCGTACTTTTTAGTATTATTATATCCAAATAGACAACACACATAGTCATTATTATATATTAATTAAATGCAGTGACTCTCGATGGCGAAATCGTTTTCGTTAGTTTATCGCCGATAGATGCGTCCCGAATCAAGTAGTAAATATTTACAATTTAGCGTTGTTCAAATGATGTTTTCTATGGAGTGGGACGGTCGATTTTCTTCAAATTTTCGGTGATGCCAGTAGAATTTTATATTCATCCATTGGCATGCGCCCGATTACTAACTAATCAGTTTCACGAACCCAAACAAATACATAATATGTTTTTAAATTAGATTAATAGCAGGCGATAAACTTAATAAGTAGGATAATTATGATAATTAATGTGTGTTCACAAATAACAATCAATATAATTTCGTACTCCGTTCATATGGAATATGACACCGTCTTAAAGACACACCTTGGGAATAGACAGAGCGTTATCATGAGGCTTGATAGGAGAACTTGGAATTTCTATCTCGTAGGGTTCTTCCAAAAGTAATCGTGGGTATATTGTTTTCTGATTTCATCCAAATGACTGCAAGTAATAACAAAGTGGTATTCGTCTCCTAAATATTCTCCACATATGTCACATACGCGACACCTCTTGGGCGGTCCCTTTCTATACTAAATGGATTCTCCCAGTCAGTTATAAAGTGTACATCAGAATGGTCTATTATTGATTTGCATGGATGTACAGGTAATATAAACAGACGACAAATAAATAAAAGTGCAGAAGGAGCCCTATTTATTGAGGGAAATGTTTAGATAATAAGTTCAATTTGGTGGGAGAATGGAGGCCCTGAATGCTCCGTCAATTTGAGGTCGCTATATATATAGTACTCACTCGATTTGCTTAGTCTGGTGAATTACAAGAAATCGCATATACTGTTAAATTATCGAGGTATGTAAACCGTCACCGTATTCGCTGCTCAAATCACAGTATTTGTATAATTGCATGTATGATAGGGCCCGGGTTATATACATGTATGCGATGTTTTGCATTCAGGCCTATGACAATATTTACACAATTGTATCCGTCTGCTACAAACAGACTCATCACGATCAGCAAGTCCGCGTGTTATATAATTATTGTGTTTATCAATTCGGGGGGTTAAAATAAGTTAAAATAAGCACGGATGTATATGCCATGCAGCGCCGTTCGGTGTTCAAGGAATTGCGTCTGTCTGTTCTGGCAAGGATATCTCCACTCAATGACACACTTCAAATATACGTATACGACTGATCCCCGACTCAATCCTCAGGGTAAGGAATTCATTCTAATTTCTTCTAAGTTTCTGAAACATTTAGTCATAACTATCGATATCCATGGATTTTGCGTGTGAAAAAAAACCACTAGATTTTTCATCGAAATTCAACGTGAGTCAAATGGCGTCAAAAGGAGTTTGCGGAAGATGGACAATTTGTGTTAAAGACCCACTTATTTTCGAATTACCATATCATTATATACAACATATTCCATATTATATACCCAGATCACATTATATACAACAGATTCTATATTATATACCCATATCACATTATATACAACATATTTCATATTATATACCCAGATCACATTATATACAACATATTCCATATTGTATAATGTATAAACACGGATGTATATGCCATATTATATACCCAGATACATTATATACAGCATGCTCCATATTATATCCCCAGATCACATTACATACACTATATTCCATATTATATACCCAGATCACATTATATACAGCATAC
Organism: Siphonodentalium dalli; assembly: GCA_032622095.1. NCBI lineage: Eukaryota > Metazoa > Mollusca > Scaphopoda > Gadilida > Siphonodentaliidae > Siphonodentalium > Siphonodentalium dalli. The sequence continues at coordinate 297,277,846 of CP136064.1, forward strand.
TACATATTATATCCCCAGATCACATTATATACAACATATTCCATATTATATACCCAGATCACATTATATACAACATATTCTATATTATATACCCAGATCACATTATATACAACATATTCTATATTATATACTCAGATCACATTATATACAACATATTCTATATTATATACCCAGATCACATTATATACAACATATTCCATATTATATACTCAGATCACATTATATACAACATATTCCATATTATATACCCAGATCACATTATATACAGCATACTCCATATTATATCCCCAGATCACATTACATACACCATATTCAATATTATATACCCATATCACATTATATACAACATATTCTATATTATATACCCAGATCACATTATAAAGAACATATTCTATATTATATACCCAGATCACATTATATACAACATATTCTATATTATATACCCAGATCACATTATATACAACGTATTCCATATTATATACTCAGATCAGATAATATACAACATACTCTATACTATATACCCAGATCACATTATATACAACATATTATATATATACCCATATCACATTAGATACAACATATTCCATATTATATACCCAGATCACATTATATACAACATATTCTATATTATATACTCAGATCACATTACATACAGCATATTCCATATTGTATACCCAGATCACATTATATACAGCATACTCCATATTATATACCCAGATCACATTACATACACCATATTCCATATTATATACCCAGATCACATTATATACAGCATACTCCATAATATATCCCCAGATCACTTTATATACAACATATTCCATATTATATAACCAGATCACATTATATACAACATATTCTATATTATATACCCAGATCACATTATATACAACATATTTCATATTATATACACAGATCACATAATATACAACATATTCTATATTATATACCCAGATCACATTATATACAACACATTCTATATTATATACTCAGATCACATTATATACAACATATTCCATATTATATACCCATATCACATTATATACAACATATTCCATATTATATACCCAGATCATATTATATACAACATATTATATATACCCAGATCACATTAGATACAACATATTCCATATTATATACCCAGATCACATTATATACAACATATTCCATGTTATATACCCAGATCACATTATATACAACATATTCCATAGTATATAGACAGATCACATTATATACAGCACACTCCATAGTATATGCCCAGATCACATTATATACAACATATTCCATATTATATACCCAGATCACATTATATACAACATATTCTATATTATATACCCAGATCACATTATATACAACATATTTCATATTATATACCCAGATCACATAATATACAACATATTCTATATTATATACCCAGATCACATTATATACAACATATTCTATATTATATACTCAGATCACATTATATACAACATATTTCATATTATATACCATTTGAAAGAGAAAGCTCCAACACATTGTATTATCAACTGATCCGGTCGAATAATCTTTGAACATGTTGTTTTTGTCAAGGCAACGACGTGTGTTCTGTGGTTATTTTGGATCTGGTCTGTACTGCCAGTTTATTATTCTCAACTGAAGGGGAATAACTCTATCTCTTATAGTTGTGAATTATGATGCATAAATAACGGGAGATGTTTTGGTGTGAATCTGAGAATTTCTATCACTTGGTGGACACTCCTATGTCACAGCTGTTCCGTATTCTGGTGGAACATATATATATATTTGGTTCCTATTCCAAATGGTATACAATATGGAATATGTTGTATATAATGTGATCTGGGCTTTAAAAATAATACGTATCCAATACCAGAATATAATTAGATCGAACCCATGACTATTAACAGTGGGTTTTGATGTCCAGATATCGACTTTCAATTATTCCATTTACAGCGCTTGTCTACATGCTATGATACACATGAGAACATACATTATGGCCTTTAATTTTGAAATATATATGACGAGTGTTACGCAAAATTAAAAACAGGGTTATAATCATCGATGAATTTCAAATGTCATGGATGGCGCAGATAGAAATGTCATGGATGGCGCAGATAGAAATGTCATGGATGGCGCAGATAGAAATGTCATAGATGGCGCAGATAGAAATGTCATAGATGGCGCAGATAGAAATGTCATAGATGGCGCAGATAGAAATGTCATAGATGGCGCAGATAGAAATGTCATGGATGGCGCAGATAGAAATGTCATGGGTGGCGCAGATAGAAATGTCATAGATGGCGCAGATAGAAATGTCATGGATGGCGCAGATAGAAATGTCATGGATGGCGCAGATAGAAATGTCATAGATGGCGCAGATAGAAATGTCATAGATGGCGCAGATAGAAATGTCATAGATGGCGCAGATAGAAATGTCATGGATGGCGCAGATAGAAATCAGATGTCATGGATGGCACAGATAGAAATGTCATGGATGGCGCAGATAGAAATGTCATGGATGGCGCAAATAGAAATGTCATGGATGGCGCAGATAGAAATGTCATGGATGGCGCAGATAGAAATCAAATGTCATGGATGGCACAGATAGAAATGTCATGGATGGCGCAGATAGAAATGTCATGGATGGCGCAGATAGAAATGTCATGGATGGCGCAGATAGAAAGTCATGGATGGCGCAAATGGACATGTCATGGATGGCGCAGATAGAAATCAAATGTCATGGATGGCGCAGATAGAAATGTCATGGATGGCGCAAATAGAAATGTCGTGGATGGCGCAGATAGAAATGTCATGGATGGCGCAATTAGACATGTCATGGATGGCGCAGATAGAAATGTCATGGATGGCGCAGATCGAAATGTCATGGATGGCGCATATAGAAATTCAAATGTCATGGATTGCGCAGATAGAAATTCAAATGTCATGGATGGCGAATATAGAAATTTGAGTACATTATGATAGACAACAACAAAAGTTGTTTGAATCTTGGCAACGAGTCGAAACTTTATATGACATGCGCTTAACATGGCATATACTCAGCAATCTGCAACTGATGATGATCTTATCAAAACATTTTGGCATCTTTGTAACTCCCTGGGAGTAATTTCCAAAAATGTATAAATTCTACTTTTGGCATAAAATTAAATCTTGTTTTTGAGGGGTATGTTCTAAAACTATTTTCCAAATTCCAATAAACCGCTCCAGGATCAAGCTTCCACCTCAAAAGCCGATATAAAAATTAGGATGAACAAAGAATTTTCATTAACAATCGACCGACTCAGTCGCTGATTGGTTGAAAATATCTGCTAAACATTATTTGATTGAAAGCAGCTGTGAAAGGTTCATTCTTCTGCACGTGCACGCATTATATGTCGTCTCTTTATATCTAATGATGAATAATATTACATAATGTATAACTCTATAAATGAATTGGAGAATCCATTTAGTAAATCAAGGAGTATATCTACTATAGCACACGTCCAAAATTGTCACACATGTCTCCCGTGGCCCGTGCATCGTGGTGTGAAGCATCATCTCCAATTAGATTGTTTATTTGTCTTTATTAAAACATGACGAAACAGCAAAATATATTGACAATCACCAATATAATATTACTATTATTGTTAATAGTAAGCAGTTAATAGTAGGCACTTGATTTTAGATTTATCCATCTTACACCCGCAATTTGTCCGTTTTGATCACGTGTTCTGACAACTTGTGGGATACATATCCGAAAATTAATAGATTTCAAAAATCGATATCTAATAACTCTGAACTTTGATGGGTTGGTTCCTCGACTCGAATCAAATATTTTTTACCCCCAAAGCCAAAGAAATGGTAATATAGGACCATCTGATCGGATTGAGTACCTTTAAAATATATGAAGTATACACAACTTTGTTTATACTATATGTACCGATACGCGTGTACGTCATATGCATACACTTTAATAACACATATGGAGGCATACCAATACATATATATAATATATACACTTTAATTACACATATGGAGGCATACCAATACATATATATAATACTAGCCCATGAGCCCGGCGTTGTCCGGGCTATTCAAAAACCAAATTTCAAGTCGATAGCTCCACCCGTTTCGGAGATCTGGTCTGCGTATGCGCGAAGCTGGCGTCGCACGGGCTCGGCGACCCGATAAAATTCGTATCCGGGGCAAGATACATTCACATAGCACATTTCAAGTCGATAGCTCCACCCGTTTCCGAGATCTCGTCTGCGCATGCGCGAAGCGGGCGCCGCACGCGCTCGCCAATACGACAACGTCGACCGCCTGGTCAAACTACACACATGTACCAAGTTTCGTCCCGATCGGTCCCCCCTTCCCTTCCTATGAACGACAGCACAACACGCATTTTTTGTTCTTCATGAATTAATTCATGGTACCCGTCCCTCAAAGACTGACCCGATGAAAAATTCCCCTGTTCCTAGGACATATATGACACAACAACCCATTCTGCCTTTTTAATCGAGATAATTGCATTCCGCGTTTCGTTTTGCATCCGTATTTTACGCATGGGTAGCCGTTTAGCAGCCTCTTCCCTTACTATGAAAGACAGCACAACACGCATTTTTTGTGTTCTCATGAATTAATTTATGGTACCCGTCCCTCAAAGACTGACCCGATGAAAAAATTCCCTTGTTCCTAGGACATATATGACACAACAACAAATTCTGCCTTTTTAATCGAGATAATTGCATTCCACGTTTCGTTTTGCATCCGTATTTTACGCATGGGTAGCCGTTTAGCAGCTTCGATTGTAATAAAGAGCGCTGATCCTTAACACCTCCGAATATGGTCAATATAAAGATCGTTGATGCCTTAACCCCAAAAGTGGCGTTTGCGGTGATTTTGATGATTGGGAGTGGAGAATCGGTGCTCAGAGCTTGTCCAAAATGCGACGTCAACGATTCCCGTGGGATTTTACCTTTGGATAGTAAGTTTGGTGTCGATCGGTCAACCCGTTTTCGATTCTATAAAGGACATACAGACAGAGGTCTTCAAAATATATATGAGACTAGCCGATGAGCCCGACGTTGTCCGGGCTATTCAAAAACCAAATTTCAAGTCGATAGCTCTACCCGTTTCCGATATCTAGTCTGCGCATGCGCGAAGCTGGTGTCGCACGGGCTCGGCGACCCGATAAAATTCGTATCCGGGGCAAGATACATTCACATACCAAATTTCAAGTCGATAGCTCCACCCGTTTCCGAGATCTCGTCTGCGCATGCGCTGCGTGGGCGCCACAAGGGCTCGCCAATACGACGTTGACGACCGCCTGGTCAAACTACACACACGTACCAAGTTTCGTCCCGATCGGTCGAGAATCGTAGATTTGTATCAATGACATACAGACATACAGACAGACAGACAGAGGTCTTCAAAATATATATGAGACTAGCCGATGAGCCCGACGTTGTCCGGGCTATTCAAAAACCAAATTTCAAGTCGATAGCTCCACCCGTTTCCGAGATCTGGTCTGCGCATGCGCTGCACGGGCGTTGCACGGGCTCGCCAATACGACAAGGACTACTGCCTGGTCAAACTACACACACGTACCAAGTTTCGTCCCGATCGGTCGAAACGACAGCACAACACGCATTTTTTGTTTTTCATGAATTAATTCATGGTACCCGTCCCTCAAAGACTGACCCGATGAAAAAATCCCCTGTTCCTAGGACATATATGACACAACAACCCATTCTGCCTTTTTAATCGAGATAATTGCATTCCGCGTTTCGTTTTGCATCCGTATTATACGCATGGGTAGCCGTTTAGCAGCTTCGATTGTAATAAAGAGCGTTAATCCTTAACACCTCCGAATATGGTCAATACAAAGATCGTTGATGCCTTAACTCCCGAAGTGGCGTTTGCGGTTATTTTGATGATTGGGAGTGGAGAATCGGTCTCAGAGCGTGTCCAAAATGCGACGTCGACTATCCCCGTGGGTTTTTATAATTATATACGAAATTTGGTCTCGATCGGTGCAGCCGTTTTCGATTCTATAAATGACATACAGAGAGACAGAGGTCTTCAAAATATATATGAGACTAGCCGATGAGCCCGACGTTGTCCGGGATATTCAAAAACCAAATTTCAAGTCGATAGCTCTATTCGTTTCCGAGATCTGGTCTGCGCATGCGCGAAGCTGGCGTCGCACGAGCTCGGCGACCCGATATAATTCGTATCCGGGGCAAGATACATTCACATACCAAATTTCAAGTCGATAGCTCCACCCGTTTCCGAGATCTCGTCTGCGCATGCACGAAGCTGGTGTCGCACGGGCTCGGCGACCCGATAAAATTCGTATCCGGGGCAAGATACATTCACATAGCAAATTTCAAGTCGATAGCTCCACCCGTTTCCGAGATCTCGTCTGCGCATGCGCGAAGTGGGCGCCGCACGGGCTCGCCAATACGACGTTGACGACCACCTGGTCAAACTACACACACGTACCAAGTTTCGTCCCGATCGGTCGAGATTTGTATAAATGACATACATACAGACATACAGACAGACAGACAGAGGTCTTCAAAATATATATGAGATATATTGAGGATCTACAACGAGTCCCCAGTTTATAGCGGAATTTACAAAACGAGTCCAGTAAATTAGGTCTGGACCTCGCCAAAGGCTCGGTCCAGACCTAATTTACTGGACGAGTTTTGTAATTTCCGCTATTAACTGGGGACGAGTTGTAGATTCTATTTATTACATGATCCAAAACATCGACAAAACATACTTAAATCAACAAATGGGACGCGAAACTAACATCGGCTTCTATAAGACATGCGATGACGTTTCAGGTCACTATTCGTTGTTTGCCGCGTAAAGAAATAGTCCTAGATAAATAAAGACTCTTTGGCGCATATATTGGCGTATATTTAAAGATATAATTTTTCAAACTCTTCATTCATAATAGTTTGTTGGAAAAATATTGGAAGCTATAGTATTTTGAGACGTAGCTTATGGAATGTTAACAGACCACAAACCGGAAGTCAAAGGTCACCTGGCACTATTTCCTGTTATTAAACGAACGTTTAATATCACAATTTATAGAATGGGTTTATTCAATGGAATAAGGGTATAATCATGTAATAAACACTTTTATTCCACACCCATTGACGTGAGTCACATGTATTCAACGGAATCCCAGCCATTGAATACATATTAGTGTATACCTCTAGTGGAATACAAGCCGGAACTATTCTTGTTGACGTTGTCGCCAAGAAAGATGACGTACATTACGTCGATCATCCGCTTCCGGTGATCCCCCCATAATTACTGGTCATTTGTTAGACTTAAATCACAATAAAGGTAGCTATATTAACAACGAAGGTGACATTCATGGGTAGAACTTCTCTGAATGAGCGGTGTAGAATAAATACAGAACACAACTTGCATCATAATCTCGAATCTTTTATCGAACTCGTTGCGGACGGCGCAAAGTTATATTTCGCTCGAGCTACGCTTTAGCGAGGCCGAATTTAGTGGACGGGGTTAATAAATTTGGTATAGAATTGGGAAAAATTTGATATATATTTTATCACATAATCACATGTTAGCAAGGAAAAACTATCTGGAAACAGCTGGGGTTAAAACAAATTAATATTGATTTCCTTATCACAACCAAAGAGGAAGTAAACACACCTTTAATACAAATATAGTTCCATTTTAAATGTGTCTTTTCATGTTGACAACATGTTTCAAAACCACCCTTATCACCATGTTTATTTCATAGTAAACATTAAATAACCCAACATAAATTGAATATCATAATTATATTCTAATTAACATCATTGCGCTAAGCTTTTACGTCTCTGCGCGTGCCGAAAATACACGTGTTGCTTACGAAAACCCATGAGGTCGGATTTAGTGGCTAATTATGTGATAAGTGCGCATGTCGATGATGAATCCAGATTGAAGGGACTCAAATGGCGAGAAATGTGAATATTTTCTATAATATACACAGGTGTATCCAGGTGTACCCAGGTGTATCCAAGGAGATATAGTCACACAAAACTGGTTCTTTCTGCTTTAACATGTCATGTCGCGTTTATGTTTTTGTTTTAATTTGATTTGAAGTTTTGTTTTTTGGCGATCAGTCGTCCGTATAAATTGTTGCTAACACAGTCATCGTCTTAGGTTCATACGCTGGCAAATTTGCACGGTATATGATTTGCATGCATTTCGTCGTGGAAACCGATAATATGCCAGAATATGAACGGAAACATGCATATAAAATGCATATGTACCACAGCTAACTGCGTGAGAAGTAAAATATATGTAGTTCTACCTGTATCGATGCTACTGGAATTTGCTGTAAATAACATGCAATTGTCTCCCAAGAGTCAATAATATAGGTATTTGAAGGCAAATGACAGTATACTGATTGTGTTCCCCATAAAAGTCCAATTAGTACAATAAGATACCAAAGTTTATTCACAACATTGATTGTAAAGGTCAATACATTGAAAAATATTCTGAAAATCTTATTTAGAATAAAATATTTTAACATACTATGTGATTAGCCAAATACATGTAAATATGACAGTTTCGTTTACATAATAATGGTTTTAACTCACGAAATGTCGTTATTTCAGAACTATCATTAATGAATACAAGAACATTTATCTATTTCTCCATGTTCTTCTTGGTGGTGATGGTTTACAGACTTTAATATTTGTTTGCACATTTACCAACAGAGAGTGTCTTTGGTACGTACCGTCGTGGAATCAGTTGAAAATTATTATCAAACTTTCTATACTTTTATGACACCGACAATCTTCAAAATGTCACAACTTGTAACAAATCATTGTATACTAGCATTAAATCTTGCCCATCGTAAACGCATCGTAATTATTTCAATCAAGATAAGTGATATTCCAATAGTTGTGTCTAGTATACTATCTGCGTCCAAGTGTGGGTGCCCACCATAATTTCGGGTATCAAAGCCGCAGATCGAGATGTCGCCAAACCAGATCTGGGATGTCAAAGATGCGAATGATATACTTTACATTTTGACCGTTTCTGCTTGAAAATATCCCAATTATCATTCGGACAGGCGGCACATGGATCATCTTTAGGGTGGGGGTGCATAGTATTTTTGCGAACCGCTCTACAGGCTAGACAATTTTAGGGTTATTTAAACATATATTTTTATATTGACACACACATTATCCGCAATCTATGGCTGATAATTATGTTTCAAACGAACTACCTAACGTCAAAAAGTGTCTACTATTTATGATAAAATCGTAAATGAGCCGGAATTTCTATTCAATTTATCGGGGTGAGAGCAAGCTATGGTCGCTATCCCATTGAGTGAACATTCCGCTTTGCGAAATGATGTTTTGAATAGTGGATATCACCATTTAACTGGGCGATATATAGATTCATCTGAGGGATGATATGTTCATTTATCAAAACCGCATCGTCTGGTTTGGTGATACCCTCGGGTTTGGCGATACCATGTACACGGGGTGATAATTGAGATTGCTGTTTAGTTGAAAATGAAAATGAGAGTTAATGTAAGTCAGACAATCTTTTGTCGGTGTTACGGACGCTAAGCTCCATTTAAACCACGGATCATGTGTTGCCTTAAGGAAAAAATCTCATAAGTGAAAGCTCCTCGTCATAGTAATGCTCTGACAGAGCTTCTACGGGGATAACGGAAATAAAAGTAATTGACATAGAGTCGATAGAAATAAAAGTATTTACATGGTATTTGTCGATAAAGTCATACCAGAAACAAAGTCTATCGGCCTATAGGAATGAACAATAAAGTAAAATGGGGGCCGTTCTGTCAATGTAGCAAGACTATTCATCACCAAATAGTTATGAGCACAAAAGTTTTGCCGCTACGTAATTGTTGCCTTTCTCCGACGGAAATGTCTTACAGGCTTTCCATATATATGACATTTGCAAGCAAGAATTGGCTGAAATGAATCTCCAAAAAGATATATCTTCCTCAGTTCTGGAGGATTAAGAAAGTTCCCAAACTAAGTCACTCTGCCTAACAAAACTTTTCCACAAACGTTTGTCAGGGAATGCCCCAGAAGAGAGATACGCATATACGAGTTCAAGTTTGTGTTGTAACCGGAACAAATCCGAGAAGAAGGCGTTCCTGTTGACAACTTGAGGGCTTGTCACATATTGAAGTAGCCTGTACAGGGAGACCTCCTTCACGGACGTCCCCCGGTTAAGATGACATAATGAGCAAAACAAAGAGAGCTTTCTGTATCCAATGTCTCGCTCAATAGGAAAACATCACAAAGGACCTAGAACCATATCAATTTTATGTCAACTATACTATTAATTTGTTATGTTTATGTATCTGTATGTATTGTCTTTGTGTTGGAATAAAGTGTGTTTAAACCAAAAAAACACAACCGGTGTGACTTTTCCAGACGTTCCAGACGTTCAATGTCAGTTGAAGTTAGATCACAAAGGAGCTCACTGCATTTGAAAGCATAAAATATGTTGAACGTAACTTTGAACAAATGTTCTCCACAAATTTTGTTCGGAATGCATGCTTCTCAAGTGGAATCCCGAGATGTGTGACATGTTCACTTTCATTGATTATCCGGCCATTAAGATGCCAAGATATGTTTGCTTTAAGCGCAGTGTTAGCGGACTCATTAAATACGAAAAGCAATGTTTTTGCAGGATTGTACCCGTACTGCAAAAGTTGTTATAGTTGACACAAATATCAATCAGTGACTGAAGACCATATTAACCACACAACAACCCCGGCATACCGTCCTCAAAATTTTGTACCCCCCCCCCCGGTTTAGGGTGACATTTGTACAAAGAAAAAATTAAACCACGCTTTGCCAGAGTCGGGATATGCTCAAATTCAATAAAAGCATTGTATAATTTTACAAGTGAGCAAGCTAGTGTTTCGCACAATAGATGATATGTTCATAGTTAATGATATCGCAACCGGCAGCTTTGTTGTGATTAAATTTACAATAAAGGCCTACCAACTCTTCAACTGAGGTAGGGAAAATTAAAAAATATATCAACTGGGCTGAAATCAGAAAGTTATCTCCAAATCATAAGACATAAGAGAACAATACAAAAAGCGTGAAATAAATACATTTACGGGACAAAAATGTTGTATGTTGCCAGGTCGGTTGTTGGTGCCCCGACAGGTCGTGAACCATTATCCTTAATTAGCCCAACACGCCTTAATTACTTCTGGTAGTCTAGCAGAGTAAAAATCCAAGGTGGTCACAATCGTTCTAGTACTTTCTGGAACTTGACATCGGCCTCGAGTTGGCGTATCTGTCAATAGATATATCTATTTACAGCATTCACAGATTAAACAATGATATATATTGAGCTCAGTTGGTTATATATAATTATTATATATAATCTTTGCAAAATTTTAGTTCTCACTATTTAAATCCATTTCCAGCCAATAACTTGTTGATGAAATTGTTTACTCAATGCGATGTATTTCACGCCGTGTCGGTCGCGGTTTGATGTCCAGAAATTTTGTATTTTCTGAAAGTACATGTATACAGGGCGACTGTCAATTGTCTACAAAAGCGACACCGCTGGTTTGTTTATATAGCAACGAGCTAGTAACGGAAGTCAGTAACAAGGGCGTCAACTCTATGCATCTACTCCATAACGTCGCCGGCATGAACTGCGTGAGGGTGACGTCATGGCGAGAAACGGAACAGTGAGCGGGACTGGATTGGGCATGGATGGTCGAGATTAGGAATTCAGCTAACGGCAATATTGGAGCGTAGGAATATCTAACATTGAAGCGGTGAACCGGACTATACATTGCGACAGGTTATTGATGAATAACCCTCCGTAAATATGTGGTGTTTCGGGGGAATATTGGCCTAAGTGCATTAGAATGTCGTATAACTTAAATCTGTGTCCACATCTTGGTTAACAACTTACAGTTGTCGCCCGCGATTGAGTGAGACACGGGGATTTGTCGCCCGCTCGTGACCTGGAATGTCATCTGAGGACCGCCAGGCCGGAGGGTGACATTCCAGGTCGAGAGCGGCGACACGTCCCTGTGTCTCACGAAAACAAGGGTGACAACTGTTTTGTTATCTGACAAAGGGGTGCAGACGCACCTCCTTAATGGCCAGCCTAAGAGGAAAATGGGATGAAGGATAACAATTGCAACCTGGTTTTCATTATATTACTCGGTTTGAAACATCACACTGTCGTCTCAATTAAAGTAAAGTCCACAGCTTTGTTAACCATAACTATGTTATCCTGGTTCTCAACAAGATTGATATAGATATCTGGGTTATCAGTAACTTGGAATTCATATTGCGCAACCAGATCCATATTTGTATCGGGGGTAGCTGCAGTCGGGTTATCTGGTATCTCAACCAAATCCAATTTAAACTCTGGGTTAGCAGGCCGGTCATCTTGATTATCATGCAGGTCCGTTTTAACATCCGGGTTAACCGCAGTCTCGTTATCTTGTTTCTTTACCAGATCCATTTTCATCTCCGGGGAGACCGCGGCCAGAATATCTTGTTTCTCACCCATACCCATGTTTACGTCTGGTGTAACCGCAGCCATGATATCTTGATTCTCAACCAGATTCATTTTCACATCTGGGATAACCGCAGTCGCGTTATCGTGTTTCTCATCCAGATCCAGTTTTACCTCTGGGGTAACCACTGTCACATTATCCTGTTTCTCGATGTGCACATCTGCGATAGCTATAGGTCTCTGTTGTTCGACAAAACGCATATCTGCATGCGGGTGTTCGGCAACCTCTTTTATCTTCATCGCTTCGTCAACCTGGATACCCGGGTCACCAACAAAATTGATGACAAAATCTGCTGCAGCAGCTGGTGGGTTGTCCATTGCCTCATCATTTGCGAGCCCCTCGTCTGCGCTCAAACATCGTAATTCTTTACGCTTGTTCAGCACATCGGCTATACCAACTAATAAGCTCTGCCAGAACATATCCTCCGCTCCATCTTCTGTTGGGTACAACAGTCTCACTTTCTTATCGTAATAGTATCTCAATACGCCTGTCAGATCACGCCGCTTCATCTTATGCACGAATACCGGTATCAGAGGTTTCTTCTCGGCCCAAGTCAGAGAAGTTTCTAAATTGACCCACGTGCTCTTTGTGAAATGTTCACTGATAATAGCCATGGTACAGCGGCATGAACGGACAGCTTTTACTATCTCCTCATCGATGTCGCCCGGAATCTTGAAATGTTTGTCGTTGATGTAGAGAACGTCGTTTTCAGTTCTCATTAACTTTTGCAGTATAGGGTTAATCTTATTGAACAGATTCAGCGCGAAGATCTTATCTTTAGCACAGTATGCAACAAAGACGCGTTCGTCGGTGTCAAACCGTTTCTTTCTGTGGCGCCAAAAACGGAACCGAACATAAATCTTTAGGAAAAACAATCGTTTTTTGTAACCAATGGCAACAAATATGAGACATAAAATCGCAAATCCAAAGCAAGGTATGCCTACTTTCAACCATAAAATATAGCACATCAAGTCTAGATCACTTTCTTCAACGCTGATCAGAAATACCTTGTTCGAATCAGAAATACACTGGTAAGTTTCGAACATAATCAGAGCACCTCCGACGTCGCGTAACTGTTTGATGAAATCCACGTGATCACAAGAGCAGACGAAATCATTTTCTTTAAGATCAACGAAAGCTTGTCTTCCATAACTAAGAATATTATTAACTTGTTGAAATGTGCTGGGCTCAATCAACCTGATTTTGTTTCCAGTCAAGTCTATGGTTTGGAGCTTTACCAAGTGTTTTATATCGAGACTTAAAATATTCAGTTCATTGAAAGAAAGCTTGATAAGGCGTAGTTCGTGGTTATTCATGAACATGTTGACAGGTAAATCCCTTAACTGGTTATACGAGAGGTCCACAATTTCTAGATTCCATGAAAATGAAAATATCTCTGCGAGAGGAAAGTCGGAGTTTAATCCAATTGTATTGTTTCCTAGTTTGACGATTTTTAAGCCGATCAGACCCTTAAACAGAGTAGGTGTGACGTAGTTAATATTGTTACCCGTGACGTCAATCTCACGCAAATTAAGAAATAATTTAGCCAGTTCCAGGTGAACTTGTTCTATTTGTGTTTTCTGTAAGGAGAGAATGGCTATTGAGTTGTTGGGATTAAATCTAGGACACCCGTATTGTGTGTAGCAGCCAGATAATACGTTTGAATCATCGAATCTAATCTCTGTGAGGTTCACAGGAAATATGATATCGCGTTCGTTGCACAACTCATTTGTTTTGTCACAACTGTCGTCTGCGTCTAAATAGTCCGTCACACTGAATCCGCTAATGATAGCCTTCCGCGTTTCAGCGAACATATACGATAAGAAATTCATACTTTGCTCATGCGATCTCAGTGTCCCATAACGCGAAAATGTAAGTCCTTCCGCATAAAACTCCTTGAGCACTTGCATCCTCAACCCCTCTTTGACATAGTTGTCAAAGTCATCCATATTGAATAATAGTTTCCCTGTATAGGAAAAGTCTAGCACTTCTATTTTCGTTGTCATGAGCGTGCGCAAGAATGCGTCACTGACGAGATGCTGCTGGCCTACGTTTGACCAGCGGTTGGTTCTGCTTAAATTTAAATGTGTCAGAGGAGTATGCATGATACTATTTAGAATAACATCTACTTCTTCAAACATCAAGTAATAACTGTTACTGAGATTGAGGGATAGCAACTTGTTTACATGTTTAAAAGATTCCAGATCCCATTTGAAAGGCTGGATTACCGATTCTCCGGATATCGTTATATGCGTAACGTTAATGAAGTTTCGAAAAGTCTCCATCGTTAGATTTATATCGCCCTCAAATAATCCAAAAGATTTCACGAAATTCCAGGAATGATGATCGAATAAGTGGTCGAGATTATGCGTGTAGATTTTTTGAGAGATAGACATTTCAACAGTGTCTACGCCTTCCGGAATCACTATGGCGTCTGTTTTCCACGGGTCACGGCAATGAATGGTTAAAAACCCGGCACTGCGAATGCAGGCGCACTCCTTTGGACAAAACAGTACTCCGCGCACCGCGGAGAGCATCAACAACAGTACACAGAAAAACAAAACGTTGCAACAGAATATTGCTGTTAAACCATTAAGTTTGAACTCCATACTGATTCCCGCTATATAGTTACACTGAAGGGCTCCCTTGTCGTGAGCCTAAGAGAGGCTAAATGTGATGCACACCAACTGGTCAAATGTTGAATAAAACTAAGAAGTATACAACGTGGAACGAAAACATTGCGATGAATCCTTTCTTTACTAAATCTATATTGATGAGTAGTTCCCATAGGAAATGTTCAAATAATAAGTTCAACAAACGGCTAACGTTTCCCTCCAATGAACAGTAAATTCTTCTGTATGTGTATCAGCTGTCGTCTGCTTATGTTTCTCAGACATCCCGATCCGTATAGTAGACAAATCCGAGTCCAATATATACACATATAACTACATGGATAATCATTTAGTGAAGAAAATGTTAAAGCATTTGCTTTGAACTTGAAAGGTGAGATCTCGTTATGATTCCCATTTCTGAAACTAATCCCGATATCAGAGAAAAATTTTCTTTTCTCTTGCTTTTCCCTGACTTTTCGCTTGCATTTCTCGTGCTTGTCCCTGGTTTTTCTCATGTGATTAAATGGCACAAATCCGTGATTAATTAACGTTCCTTTCGACTTCATACACGTTGTAGTCGTTCTCCAGCAAGTCATAACTATTAAAGCCTTTATATATTTACACAAACGCAAAGACTCGGTTCATTGGACACACACACCATTTATTATTGTTCAAGTCTTCGATCATAACAACTCAAAATATGGGCGTGGTATATCTCAATAATTGCATTAGAAATCAACTAATTGATATACTATAGCGCGCAGGCGTCCAATCTTCCTGCTAGACAAGGAAGTAAAAAGCTGTGTGCTGTATATGGAAATAATCTAAAGCTTGAAAACACATTATGATATGGCCTATACCGCATACGATGGTAGATATATATATACGTTCAAGTAAATAAATATTACATAGAAAAAAACTATTATTATACCTTCATTGTCGTAATCTTTCTGCTTTTGTTTTCCCATATGTTTGAATGAGCGCAAACGTTGATGTTCGTTCACACTACATAGTATGTATGGTACGTTTACACTACAGAGTATTTATGGTACGTTCAGATATACTACATAGTATGCATGGTACTTTCACACAACAAATTGTATGGTACGTTCATACTACATTGTATTTATGGTACAGTCACACAAGAAAGTATTTATGGTACGTTCATACTACATAGTATTTATGGTACGTTCATACTACATAGTATTTATGGTACGTTCATACTACATTGTATTTATGGTACTTTCACACAAGAAAGTATTTATGGTACGTTCATACTACATAGTATGCATGGTACTTTCACACAAGAAAGTATTTATGGTACGTTCATACTACATATTATTTGTGGTACTTTGACTCTACATAATATTTATGGTACGTTCATACTACATAGTATTTATGGTACATTGAGATATACTACATAGTATGCATGGTACTTTCACATAACAAATTATTTATGGTACGTTCATACTACATTGTATTTATGGTACAGTCACACAAGAAAGTATTTATGGTACGTTCATACTACATAGTATTTATGGTACGTTCATACTACATTGTAATTATGGTACGTTCATACTACATATTATTTATGGTACGTTCATACTACATAGTATTTATGGTAAGTTCATACTACATAATATTTATGGTACGTTCATACTACATAGTATTTATGGTACGTTCATACTACATAGTATTATGGTACATTCAGATATACTACATAGTATGCATGGTACTTTCACATAACAAATTATTTATGGTACGTTCATACTACATTGTATTTATTGTACAGTCACACAAGAAAGTATTTATGGTACGTTCATACTACATAGTATTTATTGTACGTTCATAATACATATATATATACGTTATGGTATGGCCTATACGATGGTAGATATATATACGTTCAAGTAAATAAATATTACATAGAAAAACAATATTATTATACCTTCATTGTCGTAATATTTCTGCCTTTGTTTTTCCATATGTTTGAATGAGCACAGACGTTGATGTACGTTCACACTACAGAGTATTTATGGTACGTTCATACTACATAGTATCTATGGTAATTTCACACTACATATTATTTATGGTACGTTCATACTACATAGTATGTATGGTACGTTCATACTACATAGTATTTATGGTACGTTCATACTACATAGTATTTATGGTACGTTCATACTACATATTATTTATGGTACGTGCATACTACATAGTATTTATGGTACGTTCATACTACATAATATTTAAGGTACGTTCATACTACATAGTATCTATGGTAATTTCACACTACATATTATTTATGGTACGTTCATACTACATAGTATTTATGGTACGTTCATACTACATAGTATTTATGGTACGTTCATACTACATATTATTTATGGTACGTTCATACTACATAGTATTTATGGTACGTTCATACTACATATTATTTATGGTACGTGCATACTACATAGTATTTATGGTACGTTCATACTACATAATATTTATGGTACGTTCATACTACATAGTATTTACGGTACGTTCTTACTACATAGTATTTATGGTACTTTCACACTACATAGTATGTATGGTACGTTCATACTACATAGTATTTATGGTACGTTCATACTACATAGTATTTATGGTACGTTCATACTACATAGTATTTGTGGTACGTTCATACTACATAGTATTTATGGTACGTTCACACTACATAGTATGTATGGTACGTTCATACTACATAGTATTTATGGTACGTTCATACTACATAGTATTTATGGTACGTTCATACTACATAGTATTTATGGTACGTTCATACTACATAGTATTTATGGTACTTTCACACTACATAGTATGTATGGTACGTTCATACTACATAGTATTTATGGTACGTTCATACTACATAGTATTTATGGTACGTTCATACTACATAGTATTTATGGTACGTTCATACTACATTGTATTTATGGTACAGTCACACAAGAAAGTATTTATGGTACGTTCATACTACATAGTATTTATGGTACGTTCATACTACATAGTATTTATGGTACGTTCATACTACATAGTATTTATGGTACGTTCATACTACATTGTATTTATGGTACTTTCACACAAGAAAGTATTTATGGTACGTTCATACTACATAGTATGCATGGTACTTTCACACAAGAAAGTATTTATGGTACGTTCATACTACATATTATTTGTGGTACTTTGACTCTACATAATATTTATGGTACGTTCATACTACATAGTATTTATGGTACATTGAGATATACTACATAGTATGCATGGTACTTTCACATAACAAATTATTTATGGTACGTTCATACTACATTGTATTTATGGTACAGTCACACAAGAAAGTATTTATGGTACGTTCATACTACATAGTATTTATGGTACGTTCATACTACATTGTAATTATGGTACGTTCATACTACATATTATTTATGGTACGTTCATACTACATAGTATTTATGGTACGTTCATACTACATAATATTTATGGTACGTTCATACTACATAGTATTTATGGTACGTTCATACTACATAGTATTTATGGTACTTTCACTCTACATAATATGTATGGTACGTTCATACTACATAGTATTATGGTACATTCAGATATACTACATAGTATGCATGGTACTTTCACATAACAAAT
Source organism: Siphonodentalium dalli (assembly GCA_032622095.1). Lineage (NCBI taxonomy): Eukaryota > Metazoa > Mollusca > Scaphopoda > Gadilida > Siphonodentaliidae > Siphonodentalium > Siphonodentalium dalli. Next base: position 297,296,698 of record CP136064.1, read on the forward strand.
TATTTATGGTACGTTCATACTACATTGTATTTATTGTACAGTCACACAAGAAAGTATTTATGGTACGTTCATACTACATAGTATTTATTGTACGTTCATAATACATATATATACGTTATGGTATGGCCTATACGATGGTAGATATATATACGTTCAAGTAAATAAATATTACATAGAAAAAAAATATTATTATACCTTCATTGTCGTAATATTTCTGCCTTTGTTTTTCCATATGTTTGAATGAGCACAGACGTTGATGTACGTTCACACTACAGAGTATTTATGGTACGTTCATACTACATAGTATCTATGGTAATTTCACACTACATATTATTTATGGTAAGTTCATACTACATAGTATGTATGGTACGTTCATACTACATAGTATTTATGGTACGTTCATACTACATAGTATTTATGGTACGTTCATACTACATATTATTTATGGTACGTTCATACTACATATTATTTATGGTACGTGCATACTACATAGTATTTATGGTACGTTCATACTACATAGTATTTATGGTACGTTCATACTACATAGTATGTATGGTACGTTCATACTACATAGTATTTATGGTACGTTCATACTACATAGTATTTATGGTACGTTCATACTACATATTATTTATGGTACGTGCATACTACATAGTATTTATGGTACGTTCATACTACATAATATTTATGGTACGTTCATACTACATAGTATCTATGGTAATTTCACACTACATATTATTTATGGTACGTTCATACTACATAGTATTTATGGTACGTTCATACTACATAGTATTTATGGTACGTTCATACTACATATTATTTATGGTACGTGCATACTACATAGTATTTATGGTACGTTCATACTACATATTATTTATGGTACGTGCATACTACATAGTATTTATGGTACGTTCATACTACATATTATTTATGGTACGTTCATACTACATATTATTTATGGTACGTGCATACTACATAGTATTTATGGTATGTTCATACTACATAATATTTATGGTACGTTCATACTACATAGTACCTATGGTAATTTCACACTACATATTATTTATGGTACGTTCATACTACATAGTATGTATGGTACGTTCATACTACATAGTATTTATGGTACGTTCATACTACATAGTATTTATGGTACGTTCATACTACATAGTATTTATGGTACGTTCATACTACATAGTATTTATGGTACTTTCATACTACATAGTATTTATGGTACTTTCACACTACATATTATTTATGGTACGTTCATACTACATAGTATTTATGGTACGTTCATACTACATAGTATTTATGGTACGTTCATACTACATAGTATTTATGGTACGTTCATACTACATAGTATTTATGGTACGTTCATACTACATAGTATTTATGGTACGTTCATACTACATAGTATTTATGGTACCTTCACACTACAGAGTATTTATGGTACGTCAGGAAAATAAGGTAAGGAGGCTGGTTAGATATAACAAAGACAGCAGAACTGTCTTTGTAATAAAGAAGGAGTTATTTGTAAAAGTATAAATTTAATTTGTTTTAAACTTTGAAATTATTAAACTTTAACATTAACAATTTGTGAACACATTTGTAACAACATTATATGTATGATAAACATGTAGCTGATGGAATTTTGAGGAGATTTTATGACTAGAATATTTGACTATGAATGACTTTAATAAAATAGTTATGAATATGAAATGAGTATGAGGCCATTTGATGTCTGTTTTGTAATGTCTAGAAGATGAAGAAATATTGAATAATGTTAAATAATTAAATAAATATTAAGTTAGTAATTTTATGAGATTGAATATTTATTTTTAAGGTGATAAATTACTCCATGATATGAAATATTTGAGTGCAAATGGAAAGATGAAAACTTTTATAGTTTAAATATAATACTTTATAAGTGAATGATTTATAAGTATTTGAGCACTTAGTTATGTGAAATATTTAAATTAAAATTGAGCTCTAGAAAACTATTTATTTACAACATTACAAGACAAGAGACATCACAAACAAATTACGAAACATGTATCATATGTGTCTGATTCTATTGTTTTATGAGATCCCTTACATATCTACAGATAATGGTTGGTCTATATGAGACCTTAAAATAGCAATGATTTGTATAACATAATCACCACTGTTACTTCTTCCGCACAGGCCAACTTTTCCACACAGGCCAACTTTTCCACACAGGCTTATTATAAAACAGTCCACACAGGCCACTACTACCCCACACAGGCTAATTAATTAAAGTAATATGAAACATTTAGAAGTAATGCATTTGACTTGCACAATTTGAAATCCAATATGTTTTATATAAAAAGCTATAAAACTACTATAAAAATAGAAATATGATTTATTGGATTTAACACGCCAAGCGTCAAAGTGTTTTGTGACTAAATATTTAGACCCCAGCGAAATTACCCGCTAAGTGGGAAATTTAGCTTAAGTTTAAATATATATAAGTTAATATTTTGCAGAGTTCCCAAAATTGGGACTTTGTTTTATTTGGCACAATTACCTGCCAAAGCACAACTTAGTTACTTAAAAATATTTACTTAGCAAATATTACATGCTAAGCAGGAAATGTTATTTGCATAATAAATGATGAAATGGGTAAAGACTTAGTGTCATCATGAGAATATTTTTTTACCCATGTATGAAGTGACTGGAACAGAACTAACCAGGCCTAGTTCAGTTCCATCCCAGGGTTCTGCATCGAATAATGCCTACTTTAAAATAAAAAATTTAGAAATATGTGAGCATGAAATTAAATAGACGTTTTGAGAAAAACCCAAATTCTCCAAAACATACAGGAAAACTATTTTAGTAAATATAATTATTTTACATAATTATGTTCCAATTAAATAGGCCCATATAGTTGCTCATGACATAACCACTTTGGTACATGCATAGCTGCTCTCTATTGGAGTTGGAATGGTCTCCACTTTGGTTATCTCCATTTGTCCTCGAAAGTTATCCTCATATGGGAGTCGAGCCTCAGTTTCCCCTAATGGAAAGTTTGGAAACATATTCATTTGAGTGGTCCTATTTTAGTCTGCCACTTCAGACAATTCTACTCCATTTGCTGTTTTAGTACCACCTCTTGTCATGGAGTCCTGATTACTATTACCTGTTTGGAACATACTAGTAGCCAACAATATAGATTTAAACTAAAATTTATGTTTTGGAATACATGCTCACATAGAAAATAATTAGAAAAGTTTGTTTTAAAATAGTTAAAGTGCCTATAAAGTTAATAAATAATGACTTAGAAACTTTACCTATTACTTTAGAATAAATAACTAATCCTAGAATAACAAAGCACAAAGTCCGAATCCTACACAAGAATAACACAGAAGATGATTTAGAAATTATAAATGATGCAGAACCTTGAATGTCAGATTTCAAGGGTTAATATACCTTTTAAATTCTGCAAGATTTTTGAGCCAATGAGAAGGCCGGAAAATTCTGCAGAGTTTAAGACCAATGAAACAACTTCTGCGAGATTTCTCTTTGCAGAAGAAATAGTGCGTAGTTAAAACGTCAATAGCGTCATCAAAAATCAATAAATGATACTTAATTTGTATGTATAATATAGAAATCATTTAGATATGAGTGATTTATATATATTCCATGATAAATATGCGTCATATATGATGTGAGGACACGGTGAAGTGAAACCACGAACGCCGAACCTGAACTACGGCAAGATGGCGGCGCCGATCGTAAAGTGATTTGCACTTATAAATCAACGATTACTGAATATGAAGTTATTATATATAACACCCCTTGAAGCGGAATACCTTTTAAATAAGGCGTGAAAGTAAGAACGGGTTTTATTAACTTTTTCCCGATATATTTGTGAATATAAAGTTTGTAAATATTTACGTTAGGAAATGCATGTGTAAATGGTACGTTCATACTACATAGTATTTATGGTACGTTCATACTACATAGTATTTATGGTACGTTCATACTACATAGTATTTATGATACTTTCACACTACATAGTATTTATGATACTTTCACACTACATATTATTTATGGTACGTTCGTACACTCGCAAGTTTGCACGAATTGTGTCGTAGAAAACCCTATAGTGCCAGAATATGAACGCAATAATGTATATAAAATGTATCTTAACCAAAGCGAACGACATGATAATTCAAACAATGTTTTAAACCACTTGCGGTGATCATTGGCGAGTAGTTATCCCACAGGAACTGCTTTATTTTCTGTCGTCAGCTTGTAGATGTACCTGTACTACATCGTGAAAATCAACAGTAGACCATTCCGATATACACGTTTTAACTAACTGGGATAATTAATTTAGTATATACAGGGTTAAATGTATTTGGCCATTCGCAGGTCCATCGTTCGCATGTAACTAACATCAGCTGTGTAATTTTATTCCACTGACAACCCAATCATAATCGCACGTATGGAACCCAACTACGAGGCAGACTTCAGCCCCCGATACTCTAGTTTGACCCCTGCCCTTATGTACATATACTTATACGCCTTGTCATTGAGTCGCGGCCATATTGGATACATCCAACCCGTTCCGTTTTTTAGTGTTACAGCTCAAATTTCTGTAGAAGAATTCCATATATGGAGTGTTTGAATATGTTTCCATTTCCACATATGGAATGCTATACTGCAGAACTTTGACCTGTAGCACTAAAAAAACGGAACGGGGCTGGATGGAACCAATATGGCCGTGACTCAGTGACAATGTGTATTGAATAGTTTTGTCGCTTACAATTTATTCTGGTTCTATCGTGCCAGAATTCAGAATAATATAAAATGAGTTGTAACCGACTGAAGTCTTAAATAAAATTAAAGTGTCAATACCACTGTAGCTCAAATTGGAGAGAGTGCAGTCGACACAGCGGTGATGAATGCGGAAAGTTTAAATGTTCAATAGATGTAATGTCAGTTCAACCCGAATGGCCATGTGACGTTTCGGGTGAATTGGATAAATATGTTGGGTGTATATAGGGCATTTAGTGATGCAAATAGTAAAATCCAAGATGGCTGCTGGCAACAATATTTTTTATCAAATATCGTTCAAATCCGATAGCTCTCATCTAGAAGTGTTCCTCAACATGTCTGTAAATTTCCAAAACATTTCTCAAATAAATGTCGGCTGCAGGCTGTTCAAATGTGATATCCAAAGGATTTAGTCATGCAAAGAGTAAACCGATGGCGGCCATGTTTTTTACTGAACTTCGGAAACAAATGATGGCACTCATCTAGAGGTCACGTCGAAGATCATTTAGGAGGATCGGGGAAAAATGCATGACTCCCATCCAGTGGTCATCCAAACGACCCATATGAAGTTTTGTGACGATCGGATGAGGGGTGTGCTCTGTAGATTGTGCCAAAGGATTTAGTCATGTAATGAGCAAAATCGAAGATGGTTGCCGGCAGCCATGTTTTTCAACGAAAATTGTTCAATTCGATAGCTCCCATCTGTAGGTCATCCTGAATATACCAGTAAATTATCAAAACAGTTCTCCTAAATGCAGGCTGCAGGGTGTGCCGATGGATTCAAATTTGAAATCCAATTATTAGGATGGCTGCTGGGGGCCATATTTTTAACGAATTTCGAAAACAAATTCCATAGCTCCCATCTAGAGGTCAACCCGAAGATCCATATGAAGTTTTGATGACGATCGGATGAGAGATGTGACATGTGGGGTGTTCTAAAGGAATTTGAACTCAACCTTGACGTTGTCAAGTTGAGCTAAAAATGAGTGATGTCCTCAATGTACTGTCATGCTAAGTGCGTGATGAGATTGGCAGTGCTCAGACCAGCGAAGCAGGCAGGGGACTGGATTCGGCCTGTCCAGTGTAGCAGGCAGGGGACTGGATTCGGCCTGTCCAGTGTAGCAGGCAGGGGTCTGGATTCGGCCTGACCAGTGTAGCAGGCAGGGGACTGGATTCAGTCTGTCCAGTGTAGCAGGCAGGGGACTGGATTCGGCCTGACCAGCGAAGCAGGCAGGGGACTGGATTCAGCCTGACCAGCGAAGCAGGCAGGGGACTGGATTCGGCCTGACCATTGTAGCAGGGGACTGGATTCTGCCTGACTTGTGTAGCAGGAAGGGGACTGGATTCGGCCTGACCAGTGTAGCAAGGGACTGGATTCGGCCTGACCAGCGAAGCAGGCGGGGGACTGGATTCAGCCTGTCCAGTGTAGCAGGCAGGGGGACTGGGTTCGGCCTGACCAGTGTAGCAGCAGGGGACTGGATTCGGCCTGACCAGTGTAGCAGGGGACTGGATTCTGCCTGACTAGTGTAGCAGGAAGGGGACTGGGTTCGGCCCGACTGGTGCAGCAGGGGACTGGATTCGGCCTGACCAGTGCAACAGGGGACTGGATTCGGCCTGACCAGGGCAGCAGGGGACTTGATTCGGCCTGACCAGTGTAGCAGGGGACTGGATTCGGCCTGACCAGTGCAGCAGGGGACTGGATTCGGCCTGACCAGTGTAGAAGGGGACTGGATTCGGCCCGACCAGTGTAGCAGGTGACTGGATTCGGCCTGACCAGCGTAGCAGGGGACTGGATTCTGCCTGACTAGTGTAGCAGGAAGGGATTTGGCCTGACCAGTGTAGCAGGCAAGGGACTTGAATCGGCCTGACCAGTGCAGCAGGGGACTGGGTTCGGCCTGACCAGTGCAGCAGGGGACTGGATTCTGCCTGAACAGTGTAGCAGGGGACTGGATTCGGTCTGACCAGCGAAGCAGGGGACTTGATTCGGCCCGACCAGCGTAGCAGGGGACTGGATTCTTCCTGACTAGTGTAGCAGGAAGGGGACTGGATTCGGCCTGACCAGTGTAGCAGGGGACTGGATTCGGCCTGACCAGTGCAGCAGGGGACTGGATTCGGCCTGACCAGTGTAGAAGGGGACTGGATTCGGCCCGACCAGCGTAGCAGGAGACTGGATTCGGCCTGATCAGTGTAGCAGGGGACTGGATTCGGCCTGACCACTGTAGCAGGGGCCTCGATTCGGCCTGACCAGCGAAGCATGGGACTTGATTCGGCCCGACCAGCGTAGCAGGAGACTGGATTCGGCCTGATCAGCGTAGCAGGGGACTGGATTCGGCCTGACCATTGTAGCAGGGTACTGAAAGCCGTTATAAATTACTGACTTATAGGCCGCTGGAAATAATTTTATGCACATCAACTAATTATAATATACACACGGGTTTACGTGGTTTGGTTTAAATGCCCATTTAATGTTCGAGCCCCCAGATCACATTATATAAAATATATGCCATATTATATACCATTGAAAGAGGGAGCTCCAAAACATTGTATTATCAACTAACAAACTGTGAACATGTTGTTCTTTTGTTGAGATAACAACGTGTTTTCTGTGCGTAAGTTTATCTGGTCTTTGCTGCAAACTCTAGTATTATCAGTGGAAGGGAAATGACTCTATATCTTAGTTTGAATTTGAATTTTATTGTATTCTGGGAGCCGTAACGGGGGAAATGTTTTTTATAACTTCGGCTATTTTCTATTACTCAAATGTGTTTCGCCACAATAGATGATATGTTCATAGTTAATGGTATCGAAACCGGCAGCTTTGTTGTGATTCAATTTACAATAAAGGCCTACCAATTCTTCAACTGAGGTAGGGAAAGTTAAAAATGTATCAACTGGGCTGGAATCAGAAAGTTATCTCCAAATCATAAGACATACGAGAACAATACAAAAAGCGTGAAATAAATACATTTACAGGGCAAAAAGGTTGTATGTTGCCAGGTTAGTTGTTGATGCCCCGGTAGGTCGTGGTCCTGGGTACGATAGGCTACGCCCAACACGTCGCATCTATGCATCAAGAGCATCAATCAGCAACCATGGCAACTACACCCTTCCGTCCCGATTTCGAGTCCGTATACGTATAAATAGCACGCCTTAATTACTTCCGGTAGTCTAGCAGAATAAAAATCCAAGGTGGTCACAATCGTTCTGGTACGTTCAACCGATTTAGGTTGTCTTTTGTCTATAAAATGATGGGATTGAAAAAAATTGTTGTTAAGGGCATTTCCGCTCGATAATTTTGAGACATGTATATTCGATCGATATATAGTTTCATCTTTGTGCGGTCTTTTTTCAATCCCGAAATTTGTACTGAATTTCGATGTATACACTCGATGTTTTAATGACATTTGGCCAGTTAAATCCTTTTTTGCTGCATCCTATACATAAAAAATGCAAAACCAGAAAAGTTGATTTCTGCAAGACCGCTGTGGATGTTTCGACCGCAAAATGATGAAACTATATATCGACAGAATATACATGTCTCAAAATTATCGGGGCTGAAATGCGCTTAACAATTTTATTTTTCAATCCCATCATTTTATAGACAAAATACAACCTAAATTGGTTGAACAAGGAGAGGTGTTAACAATTAAAGCACCAGATAACTAGTTGTGACTGGTATACAAAAAATAGGCAGACCGGATTTCGTCTGCATAATGTCGCAGTCCGCCTAATGGTGGTCAATGGTCCTCCTAACATTAGGCAGACCTGAGAATTTGTATATTTCATATTACTTGAGGAATCACAAATTCCCATTGATCATAGCTTGGTGTAGTCCAAGTCTTCTCGTACTAAAACCAGCTAAGATATTGGGATGGAGAAGCTGCTGTTTAGTCCGAGTTCGCGCGCAAAGCCTTCTTATGACACGAGTTAAGCGTTAATGACCCGCTCAAATAAAACCACAATTATATGAAATAAAATATCACAATTGCGACAATAAACGGATATTTTCCGCAGAAGACATGCTATTTGATCTGAAACCCACATCAGTTGTGAATTGAAAGCGGTTATTTAAACCGAAAAGAGACATTTACCGCAATGTTTACACATTTTTAAAAGTATGCGAACTCAGTTGACCTCGCGAACTGTGTTCGGCATTTTCCGTTGAAAATATTCCGTAGATTTTCGACTAACAACGCAAATTACGATGAATTCTCCATTGTAATCGTAATTATGTGTATCAATAAATAAAAAATAAATATATTAATTAAATATTGGAGATATAAATGTAATACATTAAATAAATTACGGGAATTACAACCCTCTCAAAGTTTAAAACAGTGTAAACACAACGAGCATTAGAATAAATAATATGCCTTATATTGCTACATTTCACCCACATTTGGTGGACTTCCGCGAAATTAAGATATAAACTAAGCGAACAGAGCAATATACTGCTCTTGTTAAGCACACAAAAAATCAAACAAAATTTGTATAAATTTTGAACCTTAAGTTTCAAAAGTCCCACTAAAACGGAAGAACTATATTTCGAAACTGTGTGATTCGGTTCTCCGATTATTTTATCAACACAAAAGTCAAAATGCACATGGATGAAACTCACACGCATGGCAAGTCAGACACAAGAGTTCTAATTTGCTCCAATTTTGACAAGTTGCTTGCGAAAATTGTCAACAAAACTACCGTTCTGATCCTCCATTATGTCATTAAATTTTTAGTGCGGGAATTGTTCTCAAAGCACATAGGAAACTGGACTTTGGGGCGATCGGTTTTCGCCATTTTGTTCGGAAAACCCCGCGCTATATATAGAAACGGAAACTAGAATACCCAGAACAAACAGCGGATTATGCCGAAGTTATTCGGACCACTTCGGCTTTCAGTTAAAGCGTACACAAACAGAGAAAAAAGGCGATGTTTGTGGCAATCAACCGGAATATTCTATGTGTAATTTAACATTAAAGTTAGATTATTATACACCATTATGACCATAAGATGTCAGCCTTTCCGATGTATATAGCATCACGTATTGATTTGCTAGGTAAATCGAGTAAAATACACCACAAATTCCCGCCACAGATCCTGGGCGTAAGTCGTGTTATAAGAAGCCTATGCAGGCGGGCTTGGACTAAACACCAGCATCTCCATCCCAATATCTTAGCTGGTTTTAGTACGAGAAGACTTGGACTAAGCTTGGTGGTCACATTTAGAACAGAACTAGAGAAAGAGTGTTTAAAATTGAGCAGTTTTTTGTATATGTCTGCCTAATGATGGTACTAGGGTCATGTGTGCCTAATGCTGAAAGCAGCCTTACTCAGCGGCTATGATGTGACAATCTTTGCAAATGTTATTTCTCACTATTGAAATCCATTTCCAGCCAATACTGTTGATCACCGGTTGTGTCTCTTTAATGTCGAATGTTTCAATAATTCTTCTTAAAGTAACCAGATGTAATCAAAACGTATCTGATTATTTTTTAGAAAAATATTGTATTTGTAATCAAATACGTCATCAACTGTAAATAGTATTTGTATTGTATTTGTAATCATTAAATTAAAAAGTATATGGATTTTAATCAAATACGTCAGGGATGTAATCGTCCCAATCCAATCTAGATAGTGAGTACGCTACGAGCACTCCAAATAGAATACTTGATCGTGAGTACGCTACGAGCACTCCAATTAGAATACTTGATTGTGAGTACGCTACGTGCACTCCAAATATAATACTTGATTGTGAGTACGCTACGATCACTTCAAATAGAATACTTGGTTATGAGTACGCTACGAGCACTCCAAACAGAATACTTGGATATGAGTACGCTACGAGCACTCCAAGTACGATACGAGCACTCTAAATAGAATACTTGATTGTGAGTACGCTACGAGCACTCCAATTATATTACTAGATTATGAGTAAGCTACGAGCACTCCAAATAGAATACTTGTTTATGAGTACGCTACGAGCACTCTAAATAGAATACTTGATTGTGAGTAAGCTACGAGGAATAACATTGTATTACTTGGTTTGAAACATCACACTGTCGTTTTAAATAAATATTTTTTTCACATCTTGGTTAACAATAATTATGATATCGGGGGTACTCATTATATAACTTGATTTGAAACATAACATTGTCGTATAACTTACATCTGTGTCCACATCTTGGTTAACAACTTACAGTTGTGGCCCGTAATTGAGTGAGACACGGGGATTTGTCGCCCGCTCGTGACCTGGAATGTCACCCGAGGACCGTCAGGCCCGAGGGTGACATTCCAGGTCGATAGCGGCGACAAATCCCTGTGTCTCACGGAAACAAGGGTGACAACTGTTAGACTCCTTCTTATTGATGTGGGCAGTAGCCTCTATACCGGCGCCTGTGGCGCATAAGATACTATGGGTGGCGGGATGGGGGGGGTGGGTGGGATCTCATTAGACTCCTTCTTATTTATGTGGGCAGTAGCCTCTATACGGGCGCCTGTGGCGCATAAGATACTATGGGTGGCGGGATGGGGGGGGGGGTGGGTGGGATCTCATTAGACTCCTTCTTATTTATGTGGGCAGTAGCCTCTATACGGGCGCCTGTGGCGCATAAGATACTATGGGTGGCGGGATGGGGGGGGGGTGGGTGGGATCTCATTAGACTCCTTCTTATTTATGTGGGCAGTAGCCTCTATACGGGCACCTGTGGCGCATAAGATACTATGGGTTGCGGGATGGGGGGGTGGGTGGGATCTCATTAGACTCCTTCTTATTTATGTGGGCAGTAGCCTCTATACGGGCGCCTGTGGCGCATAAGATACTATGGGTGGCGGGATGGGGGGGTGGGTGGGATCTCATTAGACTCCTTCTTATTTATGTGGGCAGTAGCCTCTATACGGGCGCCTGTGACGCATAAGATACTATGGGTGGCGGGATGGGGGGGGTGGGTGGGATCTCATTAGACTCCTTCTTATTTATGTGGGCAGTAGCCTCTATACGGGCGCCTGTGGCGCATAAGATACTATGGGTGGCGGGATGGGGGGGGGTGGGTGGGATCTCATTAGACTCCTTCTTATTTATGTGGGCAGTAGCCTCTATACGGGCGCCTGTGGCGCATAAGATACTATGGGTGGCGGGATGGGGGGGTGGGTGGGATCTCATTAGACTCCTTCTTATTTATGTGGGCAGTAGCCTCTATACGGGCGCCTGTGGCGCATAAGATACTATGGGTGGCGGGATGGGGGGGGTGGGTGGGATCTCATTAGACTCCTTCTTATTTATGTGGGCAGTAGCCTCTATACGGGCTCCTGTGGCGCATAAGATACTATGGGTGGCGGGATGGGGGGGGGGGTGGGTGGGATCTCATTAGACTCCTTCTTATTTATGTGGGCAGTAGCCTCTATACGGGCGCCTGTGGCGCATAAGATACTATGGGTGGCGGGATGGGGGGGGGGTGGGTGGGATCTCATTAGACTCCTTCTTATTTATGTGGGCAGTAGCCTCTATACGGGCTCCTGTGGCGCATAAGATACTATGGGTGGCGGGATGGGGGGGTGGGTGGGATCTCATTAGACTCCTTCTTATTTATGTGGGCAGTAGCCTCTATACGGGCGCCTGTGGCGCATAAGATACTATGGGTGGCGGGATGGGGGGGGTGGGATCTCATTAGACTCCTTCTTATTTATGTGGGCAGTAGCCTCTATACGGGCTCCTGTGGCGCATAAGATACTATGGGTGGCGGGATGGTGGGGTGGGTGGGATCTCATTAGACTCCTTCTTATTTATGTGGGCAGTAGCCTCTATACGGGCGCCTGTGGCGCATAAGATACTATGGGTGGCGGGATGGGGGGTGGGTGGGATCTCATTAGACTCCTTCTTATTTGTTATCTGACAAAGGAGTGTACACGCACCTCCTTACTGGCCATCCTAAGAGGAAATGGGATGGAGGATAACAATTGCAACCTGGTTTTCATTATATTACTCGGTTTGAAACATCACACTGTCGTCTCAACCAGATCCATATTTGCATCGGGGGTAGCTGCAGTCGGGTTATCTGGTATCTCAACCAAATCCAATTTAAACTCTGGGTTAGCAGGCCGGTCATCTTGATTATCATCCAGGTCCATTTTAACATCCGGGTTAACCGCAATCTCGTTATCTTGTTTCTTTACCAGATCCATTTTCATCTCCGGGGAGACCGCGGCCAGAATATCTTGTTTCTCACCCATACCCATGTTTACGTCTGGTGTAACCGCAGCCATGATATATTGATTCTCAACCAGATTCATTTTCACATCTGGTATAACCGCAGTCGCGTTATCGTGTTTCTTATCCAGATCCAGTTTTACCTCTGGGGTAACCACTGTCACATTATCATGTTTCTCGATGTGCACATCTGCGATAGTTATACGTCTCTGTTGTTCGACAAAACGCATATCTACATGTGGGTGTTCGGCAACCTCTTTTATCTTCATCGCTTCGTCAACCTGGACACCCGGGTCACCAACAAAATTGATGACAAAATCTGCTGCAGTAGCTGGTGGGTTGTCCATTGCCTCATCATTTGCGAGCCCCTCGTCTGCGCTCAAACATCGTAATTCTTTACGCTTGTTCAGCACAGCGGCTATACCAACTAATAAGCTCTGCCAGAACATATCCTCTGCTCCATCTTCTGTTGGGTACAACAGTCTCACTTTCTTATCGTAATAGTATCTCAATACGCCTGTCAGATCACGCCGCTTCATCTTATGCACGAATACCGGTATCAGAGGTTTCTTCTCGGCCCAAGTCAGAGAAGTTTCTAAATTGACCCACGTGCTCTTTGTGAAATGTTCACTGATAATAGCCATGGTACAGCGGCATGAACGGACAGCTTTTACTATTTCCTCATCGATGTCGCCTGGAATCTTGAAATGTTTGTCGTTGATGTAGAGAACGTCGTTTTGAGTTCTCATTAACTTTTGCAGTATAGGGTTAATCTTATTGAACAGATTCAGCGCGAAGATCTTATCTTTTGCACAGTATGCAACAAAGACGCGTTCGTCGGTGTCAAACCGTTTCTTTCTGTGGCGCCAAAAACGGAACCGAACATAAATCTTTAGGAAAAACAATCGTTTTTTGTAACCAATGGCAACAAATATGAGACATAAAATCGCAAATCCAAAGCAAGGTATGCCTACTTTCAACCATAAAATATAGCACATCAAGTCTAGATCACTTTCTTCAACGCTGATCAGAAATACCTTGTTCGAATCAGAAATACACTGGTAAGTTTCGAACATAATCAGAGCACCTCCGACGTCGCGTAACTGTTTGATGAAATCCACGTGATCACAAGAGCAGACGAAATCATTTTCTTTAAGATCAACGAAAGCTTGTCTTCCATAACTAAGAATATTATTAACTTGTTGAAATGTGCTGGGCTCAATCAACCTGATTTTGTTTCCAGTCAAGTCTATGGTTTGGAGCTTTACCAAGTTTGGTATATCGAGACTTAAAATAGTCAGTTCATTGAAAGAAAGCTTGATAAGACGTAGTTCGTGATTATTCATGAACATGTTGACAGGTAAATCCCTTAACTGGTTATACGAGAGGTCCACAATTTCTAGATTCCATGAAAATGAAAATATCTCTGCGAGAGGAAAGTCGGAGTTTAATCCAATTGTATTGTTTCCTAGTTTGACGATTTTTAAGCCGATCAGACCCTTAAGCAGAGTAGGTGTGACGTAGTTAATATTGTTACCCGTGACGTCAATCTCACGCAAATTAAGAAACATTTTAGCCAGTTCCAGGTGAACTTGTTCTATTTGTGTTTTTTGTAAGGAGAGAATGGCTATTGAGTTGTTGGGATTAAATCTAGGACACCCGTATTGTGTGTAGCAGCCAGATAATACGTTTGAATCATCGAATCTAATCTCTGTGAGGTTCACAGGGAATGTGATATCGCGTACGTTGCACAACTCATTTGTTTTGTCACAACTGTCGCCTGCGTCTAAATAGTCCGTCACACTGAATCCGCTAATGATAGCCTTCCGCGTTTCAGCGAACATATACGATAAGAAATTAATATTTTGCTCATATGATCTCGGTGTCCCATAACGCGAAAATGTAAGTCCTTCCGCATAAAACTCCTTCAGCACTTGCATCCTCAACCCCTCTTTGACATAGTTGTCAAAGTCATCCATATTGAATAATAGCTTCCCTGTATAGGAAAAGTCTAGCACTTCTATTTTCGTTGTCATGAGCGTGCGCAAGAATGCGTCACTGACGAGATGCTGCTGGCCTACGTTTGACCAGCGGTTGGTTCTGCTTAAATTTAAATGTGTCAGAGGAGTATGCATGATATTATTTAGAATAACATCTACTTCTTCAAACATCAATTGATAAATGTTACTGAGGTTGAGGAATTGCAACATGTTTACATGTTTAAAACATTCCAGATCCCATTGGTAAGGCTGGATTACCGATTCTCCGGATATCGTTATATGCGTAACGTTAATGAAGTTTCGAAACGTCTCCATCGTTAGATTTATATCGCCCTCAAATAATCCAAAAGATTTCACGAAATTCCAGGAATGATGATCGAATAAGTGGTCGAGATTATGTATGTAGATTTTTTGAGAGATATACATTTCAACAGTGTCTACGCCTTCCGGAATCACTATGGCGTCTGTTTGCCACGGGTCGCGGCAATGAATGGTTAAAAACCCGGCACTGCGAATGCAGGCGCACTCCTTTGGACAAAACAGTACTCCGCGCACCGCGGAGAGCATCAACAACAGTACACAGAAAAACAAAACGTTGCAACAGAATATTGCTGTTAAACCATTACGTTTGAACTCCATACTGATTCCCGCTATATAGTTACACTGAAGGGCTCCCTTGTCGTGAGCCTAAGATAGGCGAAATGTGATGCACACCAACTGGTCAAATGTTGAATAAAACTAAGAAGTATATAACGTGGAACGAAAACATTGTGATGAATCCTTTCTTTACTGTATATCTATATTGATGAGTAGTTCCCATAGGAAATGTTCAAATAATAAGTTCAACAAACGGCTAACGCTTCCCTCCAATGAACAGTAAATTCTTCTGTATATATGTGAATCAGCTGTCGTCTGCTAACGTTTCCCTAAAATGAACAGTAAACTTTTCTGTATGTGTATCAGCTGTCGTCTGCTTATATTTCCTGGACATCCCGATCCACAGTAGACAAATCCGAGTCCAATGTATACACATGGATAATTCATTTAGTGAAGAAAATGTTAAATCATTTGCTTTGAACTTGAAAGGTCAGATCTCGATATGATTCCCATTTCTGAAACTAATCCCGATATCAGAGAACACTTTTCTTTTCTCTTGCTTTTCTCCTTCACTGCATGTGGTTATATGGCACAAATCCTATCGACTCCACATAAGTTGTAGTCGTTCTCCAGCAAGTCATAAATATTAAAGCCTTTATATATTTACACAAAGCAACGACTCGGTTCATTGGACACACACACCATTTAGTATTGTTCACAATTCTTCGATCATAACAACTTAATATATGCGCATGGTATATCTCAATAATTGAATTAGAAATTGTCAACTAATTGATATACAAGAGCGCAGGCGTCCATTCTTCATGCTAGACAAGGAAGTAAAAAGCTGTGTGCTGTATATGGAAATTATTTAAAGCTTGAAAACATATTATGGTATGGCCTATACGATGGTAGATATATATACGTTATGGTATGGCCTATACGATGGTAGATATATATACGTTCAAGTAAATAAATATTACATAGAAAAAAAATATTATTATACCTTCATTGTCGTAATATTTCTGCCTTTGTTTTTCCATATGTTTGAATGAGCACAGACGTTGATGTACGTTCACACTACATAGTATTTATGGTACTTTCACACAACAAATTATTTATGGTACGTTCATTCTACATAGTATTTATGGTACTTTCACACTACATAGTATTTATGGTACGTCCATACTACATAGTATGTATGGTACTTTCACACAACAAATTATTTATGGTACGTTCATTCTACATAGTATTTATGGTACTTTCACACTACATAGTATTTATGGTACGTTCATACTACATAGTATGCATGGTACTTTCACACAACAAATTATTTATGGTACGTTCATTCTACATAGTATTTATGGTACGTTCATACTACATAGTATTTATGGTACGTTCATACTACATATTATTTATGATACGTTCATAGTATTTATGGTACGTTCATACTACATAGTATTTATGGTACTTTCACACTACATAGTATTTATGGTACGTTCATATACTCGCAAGTTTGCACGCATTGTGTCGTAGAAAACCCTATATATAGTGCCATAATATGAATGGAATAATGTATATAAAATGTATATAAATGTATATAAAATGTATATAAAATGTATCTT
The DNA here is from genome assembly GCA_032622095.1 of Siphonodentalium dalli. NCBI lineage: Eukaryota > Metazoa > Mollusca > Scaphopoda > Gadilida > Siphonodentaliidae > Siphonodentalium > Siphonodentalium dalli. The sequence goes on from CP136064.1 coordinate 297,313,919, forward strand.
AACCAAAGCGAACGACATGATTATAACAATGTTTTAAACCACTTGCGGGTGTAAATACTAAAACATCATTGGCGAGTAGTTATCACATATTTATACATATATATCCGTGGGACAGCGACCTGAATGGAAGGATTTTATATCATTTCTTCGGGCCGTTGAGTTCACAAAGAATATATGTAAATTAAACCTGTTGTGGACATACTGCCTGCGTGGTCCAATCGGGAATCGACACAGGGTTGATGAGGGGCAATGGCCTTTATGGATATATACACTTGGTGAGAGTCCAAGCAACACAATTCTGGTCGAGCTATCTTACGACGAACGCTTCTTCTTGCGTAGTAATGTTTATGTGGTATTCTCCGTGGCTGCCTGCCTGTTACTTGTAAATACTTGTATAAATAAATGTTATCATATCATGTATGGGAGTGTTCCGACTTAGTGTGGAAGAACCTGGGAGTGTTACATATCACATATGAACTGCTTTATTTTCTGTCGTCAGCTTACATTATACGTGTACCTGTACTTTACCGTGCAAATCAACAATAGACCATTCCGATGTACACGTTTTAACTGACTGTGAGAATCTGTTTAGTATAAACAGGGTTAACATACGTTAAATGTATTTGGCCATTGGCACGTAATTAACATCAGCTGTGTCATTTTATTCCACTGACAACCCAATCATAATCGCACGTATTGAACCCAACTACGAGGCAGACTTCAGCCTCCCCGATACTCCAGTCTGACCACTGCCCTTATGTACATATACTTTGTCATTGAGTCGCGGTCATATTGGATACATCCAACCCGTTCCGTTTTTTAATGCTAGAGCTCAAGTTTCTGTAGAAGAATTCCATATATGACGTTTTTGAATATGTTTCGGTTTCCATATATGGAATGCTATACTCCAGAACTTTGACCTGTAGAACTAAAAAAGGGAACGGGACTGTATGGAACCAATATGGCCGTGACTCAGTGACAAGGTGTATTGAATAGTTTTGTCGGTTACAATTCATTCTGTTTCTATCATGCCAGAATTCAGAATAATATAAAATGAGTTGTAACTGACGAAAGTCTCAAATAAAATCAAAGTGTCAATGTCACTGTAGCTCAAATTGGAGAGAATGCTGTCGACACAGCGGTGATGAATGCGGACAGTTTATATGTCCAAGTACATGTAATATCAGTTCAACCCGAATGACCATGTGACGTTTCGGGTGAATTGGATAAATATGTTGGGTGTATATATGGCATTTAGTGATGCAAATAGTAATATCTAAGATGGCTGCTGGCAACAATATTTCGATTAAATATCGTTCAAATCCGATAGCTCTCATCTAGAAGTGTTTCTGAACATGTCTGTAAATTTCCAAAATAATTCTCTAATAAATGTCGGCTGCAGGCTGTTCTAATGTGATGTCCAAAGGATTGCAAAGAATAAAATCCAAGATGGCCGATGGCGGCCATGTTTTTTAACGAACTTCGGAAACAAATGAAGGCACTCATCTAGAGGTCACATCGAAGATCATTTATGAAGATTGGTGATGATCGGATTAGGGATGTGACATGTACATGTAGGGTGTTCGGAAGGATTTAGTCATGCAAAGAGTAAAATCCAAGAAAGTTTCTGGTGTCCATGTTTTTCAAACAAAAAATCGGGGGGAAATGCATGACTCCCATCCATTGGTCATCCAAACGACCCATATGAAGTTTTGTGACGATCGGATGAGGGTGTGGTCTGTAAATTGTGCCAAAGGATTTATTCATGTAATGAAGTAAAATCCAAGATGGTTGCCGGCAGCCATGTGTTTTCAACGAAAATTGTTCAATTCGATAGCTACCATCTGGATGTCATCCTGAACATACCAGTAAATTATCAAAACAGTTCTCCTAAATGCAGGCTGTAGGGTGTGCGGATGCATTCAACTTTGAAATCCAATTAATAGGATGGCTGCTGGGGGCCATATTTTTAACGAATTTCGGAAAAAAATTCCATGGCTCCCATCTAGAGGTCAACCCGAAGTTTTGATAACGATCGGATGAGAGATGTGACATGTGGGGTGTTCTAAAGGAATTTGAACTCAACCTTGACGTTGTCAAGTTGAGCTAAACATGAGTGATTTCCTCAATGTACTGTCATGCTAAGTGTGTGGTGATATTGGCAGTGCTCAGACCAGCGAAGCAGACAGGGGACTGGATTCGGCCTGACCAGTGTAACAGGCAGGGGACTGGATTCGGCCTGACCAGTGTAGCAGGGGACTGGATTCGGCCTGACCAGTGTGGCAGGCAGGGGACTGAATCGGCCTGACCAGGGTAGTAGGGGACTGGATTAGACCTGACCAGCGTAGCAGACATGGGACTGAATTCGGCCTGACCAGTGTAGCAGGGCACTGTATTCGGTCTGACCAGTGTAGCATGGGACTGGATTCGGCCTAATAAGTGTAACAGGGGACTGGATTCGGCCTGACCAGTGTAGCAGACAGGGGACTGGATTCGGTCTAGCCGGTGTTGCAGGGGACTGGGTTCGGCCTGACCAGTGTAGCATGGGACTGTATTCGGCCTGGTTAGTGTAACATGGCACTGGATTCGGCCTGACCAGTGTAGCAGGGCACTGGATTCGGCCTAATCAGTGTAACAGGGGACTGGATTCGGCCTGACCAGTGGTAGCAGGAAGGGAACTGGAAGCCGTTATAAATGGCTGACTGACGCCGCTGGAAATAATTATATGCACACCAACTAATGATAACATACACACGGGTTTACGTGATTTGGTTAAAAAGCCCACTTAATTTTCGAACCCCCTGATCACATTAGATAAAATATATGCCATATTATATACCATTTAAAAGAGGGAGCTTCACACACATTGTATTGTAAACTAACAAACTGTGAATATGTTTTTTTTTAGGTAACAACGTGTTTTCTGTACCTAAGTTTATCTGGTCTTTACTGCAAACTCTAGTATTATCAGTGGAAGGGAAATAACTTTATATCTTAGTTTGCATTTGAATTTTGAATTTTGTTGCACTCTGGGAGCCGTAACGGGTTTTTTTTTTCTATAATTTCAGCTATTTTATATTACTCAATGGGCACCTTCTGAGACACAGGTGTTCCAAATGGTGATGAATTATAGTATTTTAATCATGTTATGTCATAGATTGTTATTAAAACTATATCAAGGCTCTATAAAAAAAATAGGTGACTTGAAAATTTAGTGGCACTTTACACATATTTATTGTAACAAACGTTATAAGGGTTTGGGGCACAAGTTATAACAACTTATAGAGGACCCTCTCCCGACATGATTTACACAAATGATTAAAATAAAATGAATAACAGATATAATGTACATGTAATCTTAAAGGGGTATTGTTAACTAAAAAGCCATTTATGGGACCATCTCTTTTTATACTCAACAGAATATATGCAAAAGATGAATGAATTTCAGCCATGGATTAGCGCAAAAAAGTCCCAGAAATGGCCCGATTTAGTCCCCATTCAAAGGGGTACTGTACACTAAATCCGGCCATTTGTGGGACCATCTCCTCGTATACTATCTATCTATCTATCTATCTGTCAACTCCCTTTTCGGGCATTACAGTCTCGACTGTGGTCTGTGCTTTGATGGGCTACTCTAACCCCTACAGCCGGGTTCTTTAGCGTGCACACAGTCACCCATGTACACGGGTCAGCCATTTATGTCGGCTCCCGATCCGACAGCGTACCGCACTCACGACAACATACCTGGACATGATGTTGCCGTGAAGGGAAGTCAGTTTTTTATTCGGATATATGATCACGAATGAGACTTTTCAGTCATACAACGTGGTAATCTGAACCAAGTTTGGATTTTTGTCAGAATACCCGACCGGGAATCGATCCCGGACCTTTAGCACGAGAGACCAGTACGCTATCCACTCGGCCACTGACTTCACTATCTGTCACGAAGCTTCGGTATACATTGGATGAGAAACCACCACAGTTTTGGGCTTAATGACGCAAAGTAACATTTTCGCCCGATTTCGACAGAACTGTATATATACTCTCGTTAGATAAGCTATCGTCTAATTAATAAATTGTGCTCTTCGTTTACGAGCATATTTATTTAGATCATTTATATATGCATGACATTATTTCCATATGCAAATAAATGGTATGCATATTTATAATACATATAAGCTCGTACACATGGTAATTATAATGAAAATGAAATTATGAACATGTTGTTTGCATCGTTCATTGAGTACACGGGTGTATACTTCACTACTCAATGGCTCAAATTCATTTGTTGCACATGTTCTGTTGATTATAAAATGAGATGGTCCCATAAATAGTCCGATTTGGTGTACAGTACCCCTTTAATAATGTTGAAGATGATGATGTCGGGTTATTGTGAGCGTGGTGGAGTGAATGATCATTTTGTGGTTCAATGGCCCTGTGTTGGGTCATTGTGGGGCCCTGTGTGGAGCCGGTGTGGGGACCTGTGTGTGGGGCCGATGTGGGGCTGTTGTGGGCCCGATGTGGAGTCATGTGTGGGGCGGTGTGGGGCCGATATGGGGCCCTGTGTGGGACCGGTGTGGGGCCCGGTGTGGGGCCCTGTGTGGGGCTGGTGTGGGGCTCCATGAGAAAAGATCCTCTTGTGATTTTCGGTCCAGTTCACTATCGATCCGTGTCCAGTTCACTTGCGAGTTTTTGTACTTGGTCCAAAACAGACGTGCTTACATCATGTACCAAACTACCGTATATCGCAATAACAATTAGCGATTAAATTCAAACAAAAGTGAGTCTGGTGTGAAGTTTTAGTTCAAACATATGTGCACACTTATTTTACCAAAAATCTGTTGCATAGATATTCGGGTAGTGAACGGATCTTATCAATGGTGAACTCGGACCCATCACTAGTGAACTGTAACATTTCTTAAAATGGATAAATTCTTCTATTCCACATTTACTTAACAATTTCCAATTAGTATGTTTTGACAGTTGAGGTAGCTGGCAAGGCATATATCACAATGAACTGCATATATACAGATATATATATATCTCTCTGTTGCGTAAAACTTGCGTTATTTACCATGGGAATATCCAGTGACCTTGACCAGATCGAATAAGAACTGGACCGAAGATCGGAAGAGGTATCAGCCTCGCGGAGCAGTTCCTACCCCGTGCCTGTGTGGGACCGGTGTGGGACCTGTGTGGGACATGTGTGGGCCCTGTGTGCATGGGTCCGGTGTGGGACCGGTGTGGGGCCGTTGTGGGGCCCGGCGTGGGACCAGTGTGGGGCCGGTGTGGACAAGTGTGGGACCGGTGTGGCACCGGTGGAGTTGGAAATTCTATGCCGAACACCCCAACGGAGAACCTCTATCCACGTCCCTGTGTGGCTTGGATTGAATAAATTCCACTCAAGCTACGCCACGATGGGGGAGTATAATCGATATAATCATGCATCACGAGCCACAACGAATATATTAAGCAGACGAATCATCCCACTAGGTGGCGTTACATAATTATAATGTATAACCAAGCCCAAGCTATCGACCGGCGCATTAAATAATGATAGAATATCTGCAGAGGGAGAAGTCAAAGTTCAATGGACTAGCTATCCATCCCCTTGATGTATACACAATATACACAGCATACCGATTGTCGTCTCTACCTAATGGCATTGTCCTTCGTGCACAACTGTACAAATGCACTACATTCCCACCGAAGGCCATGCTCTGAATATCCCATACACAACTTACTACTCCGCGTGTTCCTATAATCATTCTATCCGGATTGTAAGAATGATCTTCCGGAATGGATTGTGTGATCAAATTAGTCATTTTACTCTCCGCGGTCGTCACCGCGGCAACTGAGATTCCAACATGTAAGTAGAACATAGTAAAATTATGTTGTGTGTGACTTAGATATGCATAGATAGATACGGCATGCTCGTGGTACAACTCGTTTCTCTCTGTATACAGCTCGGTGCAATTATCGATGTTCAGTGATGCTAGAGAATATTAGAGAGGTTATGGAAATCCATGTCTGATTGCATAATTATGGTGCGCCCTTATCACCCATATGGGGACGCGCGCCGCGTGTATACTGTTCTCCATTTTTTTTATAATTGTGGTCCTATGCGCATTTTATTTATAGATAATTGTTTTTTCCGGTTTAAAAGTCGAACTACGCGACCAGGAGGCCGAGTCCGGTAAAAGGTGTAGTTGGGAATTTCAATTTTCGTTTATTGTCCTTTACATTATTATGTCAATAATGTTTATTTTTGGTTTGTGACAAGCTATTTCAATTACAAATAAAAGAAATGAAAAAGATCATTTGTGAGTCTTATATTTCAACTTTTATAGATATTTTTCGTTCTGCAGCCTACTGATTGTTTGTGTTCGGAGACGGCCGAATCGGCCGCCGGTTCGTTAATTATGTGCTGGTTGTTATTTTTATTTTAACGGAATTCTGAGTTGGTCATTCGCGAAACAATATATTTTATATGCTATAATTACAATCATGAGTATATAATATATGATCTTGAGCGCGTTACCATTTCTGACTATGGTTTTCTTGTAACACTGTCCTTGGAATTCATGTATGTATACATCCTGCTATACGCCATTATACTATAACAGGGGTGTATATAGGGACGTCGCTTCAAGGTTGGGGAGGAGGGTACAGCGGAGTGCGTTACAAGCCACTGTGGTATCGCCATTTTAAACCACGAGTGGACGTCCTCTACTGCCATCATAAAGGCAAATTTGTGCAGATTCATATATATGTTTAAAACAGACGCATGGATGCAGTAAGGGAAGTTGGAAGGGAAGTGGGAAGGGAAGTGTCCACCTTGAAATGTCCAACCTAACTCTCTCTAACCTGACACCCTCCTATAACGTTGGAAATTTCCAACTGAACTGATAGCAATTTCATCCCAAATTTGGACTAAATATAGAAAACAAATACTACTGTTGGTCTAAAAATGGCAAATTCACCACTAATTATTGGTTGGAAAATCAAACAATGAGAACAATTACAGTAATGCTCTATATGAGGGTATCACACCCCCCCCCCCTCACATCTGAATCCTGAATACCAGTTAATTTTGGGAGGTGAATCCTGAATACCGGTTATTTTGGGGGGTGAATCAGGGGGGGGGGGTCGGAAAAAAAATTCAGGCACGTATGGCATTTTTTCCCTTTCGATCATTTTTTGTACCCAATTTGTTTCCGTTTTCGGCTGTTTTCGGCAGTTTTTTCCGACCATTTGTTTACACCCACCCCCCCCCCCCCTTTTAACACTAAAACAGAGATTTGCGGGGGGGAATTCACTGTAAACAGCTGTATATGAATTTCTGTGCATACTATTTATCATGGATGTTAACATGGACATGTAAATAGGAATGAGTCATTTTGAGGTCATTCGGCAAAAAAAACATGGCTGCCAGCGGCCATCTTGGATTTCAAAATTTGCAACAAAATACAACACGATAACTGCCTGCAGTCAGTTTACCAGTTAGAATTACATTATTTCTCTCATTCAATGTGGTTTTGAAGCCCAAATCATTGCCAAAACACTAAAAAAACAAGCAGGAAATTTTTTTTTTAGTTGCGGAAAAAATTGCTTGTTGGTGGCTTTGACAACCCACCCACCCCGGCATACGTGCCGGAATTATTTTTGTTCACCCCCCCCCCCCCCCCCCACCCCCCTGGGTGAATCCTGAATACATGTTAAAGTCATTAGCTTCACTCCCGGTGGGTATATATTTCATGTCAGACAGAACTGTCTCCGATATACCATAAGAAAGGTCATAAAAAACTAGAAATAAAACCCAAAGGTTGCATATTATTGATGCGGTATTCGCCCCGTATTAAATTGTTGAAAACTGCGGTCAGAGTAAGAAATCTTCTCAGATACAACCACATTTTCGGCGCGAATCATCGCGTGGAGGTCATGGAATTATATTCGGAAGAAATCGGAACCGCCCGAAAAACGACGATCGGCTGGCACGCACGGTTAAGAGAACAGCCAAAACAATAGCCGACATGTCGATAACCGAAAGTAGATTCAACAAAACACAAACTAGATAATGTGATTATGTCTTGATTTTTGCATCGATATCTCATGTTTTCTAATTGAAATGTCGAGAATTAATTGGCAACTAACAAAGTGTACACACTGTGTATATGTTATATATGGATTGTTTGCAAATTTAGGCGTGAATGGGTATTCGTGCACAGCATGCAAAATACGATTGGCACACCTCCGAACCGATCAGCTGATCCAGGTCGTCATGCTTCTCATCGATTGAAAATAAACAAATCGGGGAATTCCTGCCCTTCTTATCAAACGTCAACACATTTGGTCGAATTTAAGATGAAGTTATCTGCAATGGCATTATTGACTTATGTAAATGGAAATTATTAGCAATATTTCAAACGCAGAGAGTGCATGAACCACCGATCGATCTATAAATTATAATAGCCCAATCGGGCTGAACTAGATCGATTGGTCTTCCTGGCATAGTGGTTGCTGCTGTAAGAGAGGGAACTCTAAATTTCTTAAATATTAAAATTTTGTTTGTTTTCAGATTTGTACAAGTTTATAATGAATATTACTAGTAAAAAAATATACCATTGTCTTTCATTAGTTTCAAAATAAATGAGAATTTTTTTTAATTGGTAGAAACAGCTGGTCGAAAGAACAATTTAGAGTACTCCCCTTATCCCAGATTCACTTTATAGTAGCTAATTACACTTAAGCATAAATTATTTATGCTTAAGCATAATTAACTTACGATCAGCGTAATACATTTGAATTACGCTTGAGTGTAATTGGGTTCATCAGCTATCTCACCTCTATGGGAGGAAGCCAAATTAACATTTAATTAATAATTGAGCTAAAGCCCCCCCCCCCCAATCAAGGAATCTCTAATTACACTTAAGTGCAATAAGAATATTTCTTATCGCGCTTAAGTGCAATAAGAAGATTCCTTATTGCGCTTAGAGATTCCTTATTGCGCTTAAGTGCAATACGATATTCCTTTTTGTGCTTAAGTGCAATAAGATATTCCTTATTGTGCTAAGCGCAATTAGATATTTCCTTATTGAACTTAATCGCATGCTTAAGCAAATACCTAACTCCAACTGATTTCCTCTGTCTGAATAATTGAGTCCATCTCATAGTATATGGGGGAGTCTAAACCGATGTTTGATTGATGTCTTATTGCCAGAGTAAATTTGAGTTTAGAGGAAATCGCATGGGAGACAGCCTTTTCAAATATATTATTTATTAGTGTAAATCAATTGCGCTCAAGCGCAAAAAAATATGTGTCTAATAATATATTTGCGCTTTAGCATAAAATTGCCATAAATGTGATCTATTATATGGGAGGCCCTTTTCACATTTATTATTTATTTACGGTTAAGCGCAAATAACCTCTATCATTTGCAATTAAGCAAATAGATCATATTTGCGCTTAAGCGCAAATCATTTGCACTTAAGCGCAAATAAAAATCAATATGCAATGATCCCCCCTGAATTAATTTTACATCGCACAGGCCTAAACACATCACTAAAGTTGATATAGCCCCACCATATGAGGGAAACAATCCCCCAGAAACCCCAAGATCTGTTTTATGACCATGGAAATGATATAGATCTGTGTAGGATATGTCTCTTTTATAAAATATACTATATCTCTGGGATGGCGACACAAATTCTTGGGGACAGGGATGCTGATATTATGAAAATAGGGGTTTTTCCACAACTTCAAGTCAATGAGTACACCATATGAGGGAAGCAAACCCCAGTAACCCCTAATTCCCTATTTATGGCCATGGAAATGGTATATATCTGTGCAGGAGATAATAAAATATACATGAGCTCTGGGAGTGAGGCACCAAATCTTGGGACACCAGGGACAGAGATGCTGATATGCATATGGAAATATGTTTTTTCTTCAACTTCGAGTCTGTATGGGGCTATTACTATGGGCCCAGCTAATATAATATGAGATGGACTCAATCATTCACATCAGAGGGATGTAATGGAGTGTTAGGTATTTGCGCTTAAGCGCAAATAAATTGATAGACACATATTTGTGCTTAAGCGCAAATGATTTACGCTTAAGCACAAATATTTGCGCATAATGATTTATGCTTAAGCACAAATATTTGCGCTTAAGCGCAAATAAATAATAAATGTGAAAAGGGCCTCCCATACTATTTCCGCTAAAGCGCATATGATTTGTATTTAAGTATAAATGATTTGCTCTTAAGTGCAAATGATTTACACTTAAGCGTAAATGATTTGCGATTAAGCAGAATCAGAATAAATGTGAAAACGGCTTCTCGTATAATCGCTTAAGCATAATTCATTTATGATTAAGTGTAATTAATCTATCAATGAAAATAAATGACCAGTGATAATAAGCGTAAATCAATTACGCTTAAGCACACATTAATCAATTACGCTTAACACACTAGTCATAATTCTATTACTCATAGGAGTAATGCTTTATCTACATCATACGGTTAAGCGTAAGTGAAGTACGCTTTATATGTGTGCATTACACCTGAGTGTAATACATTACGCTTAATTGTAATTCACTTACGCTAATGTGCAATTAGCTAATACATGTGAAAAAGGCTTTCCATTATAGTTATCATCCATCAGAATGAATAGTGCTTACTAAAGCTTGACAACAGAATTTGCCATTAAAAACATTTCATGGCCAATGAGCTAACAAATGTTCTGTACTGGCATATTGAATACCAATTATTTGTACTATTGTACAGGTATAATGTAATTAAACAGTTTTGAGTTACAAAAGTAAGACAACTCTTTCTGCACGGTACTGTGCTTGCGGCCAGATTGATGTAAAAATTCGGTCAATGCGCTTACAATTTTCTATAAATAGTAACATTTTGGAATTATTACCTCTGGATCACTGTTCGATTATAATCTTTGCCACTAACTCGGCCAATGTTCTTCCGTTTGTGATTTCACGTAACAATTCCCTTTCTATTCCTTCCCTGTCGAATTGACTACCGATTGCGATGTCAATTTGTTTTTCGCTTTAATATTCTGATGTGCATGACGCTATTCCAGCGAACGGTCATCCTCCCTAGAAGCCATTTCTGAGAACGAAACCCGATTCAATCCCAATCGAGTCGGAAGTGCTCGGGCATTTCCGTGACTGCACAAGACAACGCATCGGTTTGTATTTTCGTGTTATTATGGTGAGATTAATCGGGACGATTGATGAATATAAATAGTTAGCCGAATGGCCGTATAATGTGTACAAAGTGACTTCAGGATGGGGGATTTCGTGTATCTGAGTTATTTTATTCACTCTTCCCACAGAATGACGCAGGGAACTCAATTGTGAGGTTCAATTTACGTTTCACATCACTTTAAGAAATAATATGCAATAAATGACATACAAATTGACTGTTTTAATATCAGACAGATACAAGCAGAAGTTACATAGACACATTATGATGCCGGTCGCGTTATGAGGCCGTTATGATACGATTAATGATACTTTATGATGGCATGGTGGTCGAATATGCCCAAGAAGCTATTCTACCCACTCATTCATACAGATAACTAGCACAAAATATTACTTTGCGCCATCAAAACCTGCGTCCAAGATGTTTTGCTTGAACCCGAATACCAGTTAATTCGGTGGTATATATGACTCCCGCGTACGGCTTCAAAACACCCTGAATCCCGCGTACCGAAAGGGGCCGGGGTGATGCCCTCCTATACAATCGACCACTTAACCACAGCAGAATTGTGGGTAATTTTTCAGGATTTAGTCGGAAATATGGCTTGTTGCCATTCATCGGAAAGCTCTCGACGAGAAGAATTTGACTTATATTTCACCAGAGTTGATATATTGTGGTGTTGCAATTTCTCATACAAATCGCCATTATTTCGTCAAAGTACATTCCTTATAGAGTTGTTGCCCTTCAGATTAAATATGATATTCAATCGAAACCACGCGGGCCACCCGTGGTCGCGATTATATGCCAATAGCCATCATATCGTGAACCCCGATTTACTATCTTTTGGTAGTCAAACGTGTGCATATTGATGACGCGTTTGGTCAACAGAAGCTGCCATGGGTTGCTGACGCTGGTTCGAATTCGGATAAGCGCAGAGTTGTGATCCACAATCAGATAACCCGATTCGTGTATCTGGACATGATGTGTATCAATTGCTTCCCGGTGGTCGGTGGTTTCTACACGCAGATGAGATTGACTTTGGTAGTATTCAAGAGATGATACTAAATCATGGTAATAATATAACAAAAATAGATTTATAGTTTATTTATGTATGGTAATATAAGTAGTATGCAAAAGGGTTCTTGCAGTTTACTTAAATTTTCTTGCAGCCAAAATACAATGACCACATTGAAGGGGTCCAAAGCAAAACATATTGAAGTATATGTAACAATATCATTAATATAATACGAAGAAATAGATCACCTTTCTTCTTATATATTGATTATGATAGCTATAAAAAAACATTACGAAATTCCGCGTGTCATAACCATTGTTATGTAAACAAAACGGTTGCAGTGAATTGTCAACAAACGTTGCTAATCAGGTAGTAAGTTGAGATAGTTCAGCCTAAACATAATATAATTTCCAGATGCTATATGTTTACCGTGCATGGGTTTGGCATCTTATGTGACTGATCGAACTTTTATAATAGTAATACCAGGTATAATACAGTAATATAAGTTGATTATGTTGCATTCCATATGTGCATGCATATATGTGGATGGTGGTAGAAAATAGAGTTTTTCAGTGCTCCCGAACTATAGGCTCATCGCGCAGACCCCTCCGTCGCTGAATAAACGCTCCCAAATGGAGTATGTTAGTAAATACAGTAATAAAGTAATATGTTGATTTTGTTGCGTTCCAAATGTGCATTGCATATATGTGGGGTAGGTGGGGGTACAGAATACAGTTTTAGTTCAATAAAGTGTTCCCACGATGAAAGAGAAACCTGACCAATCCATTGCTGATATAGAAATGATAATGTGCCCATGACCGCGGATACCAGAAAGTAACGAAGAACATTTATATACCCGTCATTTTGACGGGCAATCCCCTAGTAAATATATAACCATGTAACAACATCATTGATATAAATATATAACCATGTAACAACATCAGTAATATAAATATATAACCATGTAACAACATCATTAATATATATATATAACCATGTAACAACATCATTAATATAAATATATAACCATGTAACAACATCATTAATATAAATATATAACCATGTAACAACATCATTAATATAAATATATAACCATGTAACAACATCATTAATATAAATATATAACCATGTAACAACATCATTGATATAAATATATAACCATGTAACAACATCATTAATATAAATATATAACCATGTAACAACATCATTGATATAAATATATAACCATGTAACAACATCAGTAATATAAATATATAACCATGTAACAACATCATTGATATAAATATATAACCATGTAACAACATCATTAATATAAATATATAACCATGTAACAACATCAGTAATATAAATATATAACCATGTAACAACGTCATTAATATAAATATATAACCATGTAACAACATCAGTAATATAAATATATAACCATGTAACAACATCATTAATATATAAGGATTAACTGTCATGTGGACTGTTTTTATGGAGATGTAACGGTGAGGTAAGTGGACACAACTTGTGTAAAACCCGAAGGGTTTTACATACAAGTTATGTCCACTTACCTCACCGTTACATCTCCATAAAAATAGTCCACATGACAGTTAATCCTTATATTTATATACATTTAGCGAAAAGGCCACTTTTGTAAATATATTTAAATCGAAAAGTGTATCGTGGACAAGATCAGCCCAAAATACCCAATAGCACCCTTGGCAAAAGTTAATAGGAACAATTTCTCTTCATGTTGAAACCCGATGATGTATTAAGTCAATCCTGCGCGAGTCAAAATGCGCCCAAAGCATTACGCGTTCGTCTTTCCAAACCTAATGACGTATCGATGGTGTTATTAGCTTGGTGTTATAAGGCGTTATACCCCTGTCACACTCAGGCCGGCGCTCTCACTGCGCTGCAAAAGTACCAACATATGAATAACACGCAGGAGGAGCGCCGAAAACTGTCGAAAATTGTCAAACTTTTAAAACAAAGTAAGCTCCTATTGCGTTCCTACTTTGTCAAGTCTCATGCTCTTAGTGCGTTCAAGTCGCTGTCATTGTGATGCTAGTACGTTCTCAATAAGTTCGCAAAACGTTCTCTGCGCGGGCGCGGAGAGTATAGATAGCGCCTCCTGCGTTCTCCAGTCATAGTCAGTTTTTATGTTGTGGGGAAAATACCCAACACTCCGCAATAGATTAGCTGTCCGATTAAACTACTGTCACACTCCGCTGCGACCAGGCCGGCGCTTGCATTGCGCTGACAAATAATCAAAGCGCCAAGCAAAGCGCAGTAAGGTATCCAAGAACGTATTGGTGACGCAGTGGACACTGGCTAGGACGGGAGAGGGTCTCCGTGATCGCCCCAGAGCGCCAGAGCGCCGCGCTTGTTTTGTGCATGCACAAAACAAGCGCAGAGGTTCGGCGTTCTGACCAGGCGTAGTACCGTCGCCATGACAGCGCAAAGCGTACTAACAACGCAATGACAACGACTTGAACGCATTAAGAGCGTTTACGGCGTGGAGGAAACGCAGTGAGAGTGCGTGAGAGCGTGAGAATTGACATGACAAAGCAGGAACGCAATGGGTCGTACAAAGAGCGCAACGAAAACGTGATAAGCGGGATATGAGCATAGCTTGTCACGCGCGCCGCATGTATAACTGGTGGGGAAGTTTCTCGTTTCGCGTGCGGGCTGACATTATCAATGGGTATTTTATTAGTTTTATTTATAGAATGGGAATTTTTGGGATGATTAAAAGTCAAACTGCAAGCTGGAGGCCGAGTCCCGTAAAAGGTGCATGTAGTTGGGGAAATTCATTTCGTTTATTGTGTTAATCAACGTTGATTAATGTTGATTTTTGGTTTGTGATAAACTATATGTCAATTACAAATAAAAGAAATTTCAGCAGCCCACTGGGGGTTGTGGTCGGAGACGGTCGAGTCGGCCACCGGTTCGTTAAGTAGGTGCTGGTTGTTATTGTTATTTAACGGAATTCTGAGTTGGTCATTCGCAAAACCACTATATTTTATATTCTACAATTACATTCTTGGGTTTATAATATATGATCTTGAGCGCGTTACCATTTCTGACATTGGTTCTCTTGTTTTAACAGATTGAAAATTTCTGACAATTTTCCGCGCTTCTACTGTGCGTTACTCGTATTTTGATACTTTTTCAACTCAAATCAAACGCCAGCCTGATCGCAAAGAGACACGCAATACAACTATATAATTCAGACATAACATATATCTACCAAAGACACACGCAATACAACTATATAATTCAGACATAACAGATACCTACCAAAGACACACGCAATACAACTATATAATTCAGACATAACAGATACCTACCAAAGACACACGCAATACAACAGTTGGTGTGAGCAGATCGCATTTCAAAGTGGGATCGTACTGTAAACCTGCTGTAAACGCAGAAAGAACGCCATGTGTAACGCTTGTGCGTAACGCGAGCGCCAGAGTCGCAGTGGCAGCACAATGTGGACGTTCTATGAGCGGGAACCAGTCCATAACACCCCATGACAGCGCAGAAAGAGCGCAATAAGTTTTGGACAGAGCCTCATTGAGCGCATTAAGGACGGGAAAGGCACGTAGTGAGAATTTGATTAAGCTTACTGCATGTAGTCGCAAAATACAAGATTAATTCCTTGCTGCGACCATGAGAAGCTAATATGCGCTTTTGCTACGTCCACATAACGCTCACGTCGCTCGCTTGGCGCTTTGCTTTGCGCTATCACGGCGACAGTACTACGTCCTGGTCAGAACGCCGAGCCTCTGCGCTTGTTTTGTGCATGCATAAAACAAGCGCGGCGCTCTGGCACCTATGTGCGACCATGGAGATCCTCGCCCGTTGTAGCCAGTGTCCACTGCGTCACCAATCGGTTCTTGGAGACCTTAGTGCGTTTAGGTGGGCGCTTTGATACTTTTGCAGCGCAATGCGAGCGCCGGTCTGAGTGTGACAGGGGCTTTACGCATTCACCGAGAAATAACTGCAACTAGCCACGTGGGCGCCGACCAATCAGAATGCTGGATTTAGTGATGACAACACTTAGTGTGTAAATATATATATATAACCATGTAACAACATCATTAATATAAATATATAACCATGTAACAACATCATTAATATAAATATATAACCATGTAACAACATCATTAATATAAATATATAACCATGTAACAACATCATTAATATAAATATATAACCATGTAACAACATCATTAATATAAATATATAACCATGTAACATCATCATTAATATAAATATATAACCATGTAACAACATCATTGATATAAATATATAACCATGTAACAACATCATTAATATAAATATATAACCATGTAACAACATCATTAATATAAATATATAACCATGTAACAACATCAGTAATATAAATATATAACCATGTAACAACATCATTAATATAAATATATAACCATGTAACAACATCATTAATATAAATATATAACCATGTAACAACATCATTGATATAAATATATAACCATGTAACAACATCATTGATATAAATATATAACCATGTAACAACATCATTAATATAAATATATAACCATGTAACAACATCAGTAATATAAATATATAACCATGTAACAACATCAGTAATATAAATATATAACCATGTAACAACATCATTAATATATATATATAACCATGTAACAACATCATTAATATAAATATATAACCATGTAACAACATCATTAATATAAATATATAACCATGTAACAACATCATTAATATAAATATATAACCATGTAACAACATCATTGATATAAATATATAACCATGTAACAACATCATTAATATAAATATATAACCATGTAACAACATCATTGATATAAATATATAACCATGTAACAACATCAGTAATATAAATATATAACCATGTAACAACATCATTGATATAAATATATAACCATGTAACAACATCATTAATATAAATATATAACCATGTAACAACATCAGTAATATAAATATATAACCATGTAACAACATCATTAATATAAATATATAACCATGTAACAACATCAGTAATATAAATATATAACCATGTAACAACATCATTAATATATATATATAACCATGTAACAACATCATTAATATAAATATATAACCATGTAACAACATCATTAATATAAATATATAACCATGTAACAACATCATTAATATAAATATATAACCATGTAACAACATCATTAATATAAATATATAACCATGTAACAACATCATTAATATAAATATATAACCATGTAACATCATCATTAATATAAATATATAACCATGTAACAACATCATTGATATAAATATATAACCATGTAACAACATCATTAATATAAATATATAACCATGTAACAACATCATTAATATAAATATATAACCATGTAACAACATCAGTAATATAAATATATAACCATGTAACAACATCATTAATATAAATATATAACCATGTAACAACATCATTAATATAAATATATAACCATGTAACAACATCATTAATATAAATATATAACCATGTAACAACATCATTGATATAAATATATAACCATGTAACAACATCATTGATATAAATATATAACCATGTAACAACATCATTAATATAAATATATAACCATGTAACAACATCAGTAATATAAATATATAACCATGTAACAACATCATTAATATAAATATATAACCATGTAACAACATCAGTAATATAAATATATAACCATGTAACAACATCATTAATATAAATATATAACCATGTAACATCATCATTAATATAAATATATAACCATGTAACAACATCATTGATATAAATATATAACCATGTAACAACATCATTAATATAAATATATAACCATGTAACAACATCATTGATATAAATATATAACCATGTAACAACATCATTGATATAAATATATAACCATGTAACAACATCATTGATATAAATATATAACCATGTAACAACATCATTAATATAATACGGAGAAATAGATCACCTTTCTTCTTATATATTGATCATTGAAGTTATAATTAATAACGAAATTCCGAGTGTTATAACCATTGTTATGTAAACAAAACTGTTTGCAGTGATTTGTCAACAAACGTTGCTAATCAGGTAGTAAGTTGAGATAGTTCAGCCTAAACATAATATAATTTCCAGATGCTATATGTTTACGGTGCATGGGTTTCGCATCTTATGGGACTGATCGAACTTTTGTCGGTAATTTCACTGTAACAGTAATGTTTACATAACAATGGTCTTGACATGCTAAATCACAATATGTGCCATATTACATACCATTTGAAAGAGGACGCTCCAAGTCATTGTATTTGCAACTTATTCGATGTAATAAACTGTGAAGAAACTGTTGAGAAACTGACGTGTGTTTGTGCTCAAGTTTCTGCACAAAGTATACAAATTTCGATGTAAGGCTATATATTTAGATATAGAGTTATTCCCTTCCATTGAACATAAATTGTAGTTTGAATTATATTGCACTCTGGCATAACGGGGAAAATTATTTTATGATATCATCTATTTTCGTTTACTCTATGGTCACCTTCTGAGACACAGACGTTCCAAATGGCGATGAATCATATTGTTATTAAAACCGCATATCAAGGCATTATAAAAAAAATCGGTGACTCGAAAATTAAGTGGGCCTTTAAATCACTTCGAAGGCCTAGAGTCCTTTAACACTGTCTGTAGTTTTGAGTGACCGTATTCGAAAGTGTGTGTCTCAGAGGCAACCATCAGGCAGGGTTAGCCGCCCCTAAGCTGATAAATTGTGTACATGTTGTTTTTGTTTCTGCAGAAGTATATTATTTTCAATGGAAGGGGAATAACTCTATATATTTAGATATATGTTTACCCTGTCTGTTGTTTTGAGTGACAATAATTTGTAACCATCAGGCAGTGTTAGCCACCCAGTACCTGAAAGCTAGAGTGGCACAAACTTAGTCAGATTAGAAGGCCGCCGGTCGCCTAACGGCTTTATGAATATCAACTTAGGTCAGAGATAGATAAAATGGCAAATTAAATCTCCACCAGTTCAAAACATGGTAACGTGTTGATGTTCTGACGTACATGTGGAGAAAGGATAAAGCTGTCTTTTAGTTTATTTCTTTCGTTTCGTTTGTTTGTTTGTTTGTTTTTTGTTTTTTGTGAATTGTTTTCCTAGATTACAATTCAAAATTCAAAACTTTTGTTGGTATACATTCCAAATGAATAGGAGTGTCACCATTTAGTGATACAATAGCAGAGATAAAATTGAAGTGAATGGCTAAATATAGATATATAAAAAGCAATAAGAGTCAAAAATGCAAAGGAAAAAACATAATAAAAACATAACATACTCCAAATCAGTTAGATTGTTTTATTCTAATTTTCAATCAGAGTATGAAATGGAACATGCCAGATTTACTTTTGCAAAACACTGGAGAAATACTTCATAATATAGAGTTTCTTCCCTTGCACTAAGATAATTATTTTCACTGTATACTCGTCTGGCGACTGGCGAGATACTGATAGCTTTAGCTGACACAAAAAAAACATTTGTTTTTTAAAAGAAAATTAGGATTAAAAGTGTTATATTTATTAAAAACGCATTATAAGATTCCCAATTCTTAATTATAGATTACATGCTGGAGATGTGTGGATCGTCCATCTACATGGAACGTGATAGTGCGGCGATATTGAGACTGTCTAGAATGGTTTCCCCCATCAGCAGCGGCTGCACTATGCGTGTCAATGCTCCTGTTGGTAAAAAGTTGCTGATAACCAACCCAAGCGATGGTCTGGATACGTACATCTATTACTTTGACGGACCGAAAAAAAAAGATTTGTGGAAACCAGATGGTAATAACTCATCATTTTACTTAAACCTTCCATCCCTGCAGCTCCCTGATTTTTTTCTCGAAAAAAACTGAGAAACGTATTCTCTTACATACATTGGCCTAACAATGTTGACATTGACCTTGTAAGCCAGTACAGTCTCTTACATACATGTATAAGAGGCTCCAAATTGGGGACTCGCATATACAGGAGAATGCACTGACACATGCATGATATACAAGAAAACCATAATCAGAAATGGTAACGCCCTCAAGATTATAGTATTACGCATAAATATAAATTATTAAAAAATGTAAAATATATTGGTTAAATGAATTCCGTTAAAACAACTAATCCTTCAAATTATTACCAAAAAGTACGGTTTATTCGGGGACCTCCGCAAATAGGGACCTACTGCGAATTGTCAAAATCGGAAGAAAAAAACGATTATCTATTTATAAAACGTCCACAGACACACAGCTATCTAAAAATTTGCCCACCAGAATACACCCGATGGGCGTTCAATAAAAGTTACGGAACGCTTAGTGGTCGGATATGGTGTCATGTGAGGCGAAGTTAGATCAACATTAGGCTCGGCCTACGGCCTCGACCAATATTGATCTCGCTGAGCCTCACATGACACCATATCCGACCACTAAGCGTCCCGTAACGTATTTATTATGTCAGCGGACAATATCCAGCATATCCCTTTAATTAATAGTCGCTGTAACATATTTTAATCTGGTAAGTCAAATGTGTCGTCTATGTCCATTAACTAATGTATCGTCACAGTGACGCGCCATGGGCGTTGAACGTCAACGCATTGAGTCAATGGCTAATCACCAGAAATAGGACAACTTGTTGAGTTTGATAGTTAATTTATGAGTCTTTAGAATTCCTCAAATACATCACACGCAGGTTTTGTTACATGGTAATATGTCTTTAAATTCGCAGAAAATGATTTCCGACAGAATCACCTTTCTTGGCGCCAAAATACATCAAAAATATCCCCGAGGCGACAGATTTTTTTCTGAAAAACAAGATGGTGGATAAGCACCTAATATTGATTTCATATGGGGTCACATTCGGCAAACCTCGTCAGATTCCGTCACCGTTTCAGAGGTCACAGGTCGAGGAGTTCAGAATGATGGGGTCACTGACCTAATATGGGTTCATATACCGTCACTATTTATGGATGCTGATTGGCTAATCGGAAGAGCTGACATAATAATAAAATTTACGGGGCGCTTAGCGGTCGGATACGGTGTCATGTGAGGCGAAGTGAGATCAATATTTGGCAAGTCCGTAGCCTCCCATGACATCATAATTATACGACCACTAAGCGTCCCGTAACTTATTTATTATGTCAGCGGACAATATCCACCATATCCTTTTAATTAATAGTCGCTGAAACATATTTTAATTTGTTAAGTTAAATGTGTCGTCTATGGCCATCAACTTATATGTAATGTCACAGTGACGCGCCATGGACGTTGAACGTTATGCACTGAGTCAATGGCTAAGCACCAGAAGTGGGACAACAAATTGAGTTTGATAGTTAATTTGTAAGTATCTTGAATTCCTCATATATATTTCACATGCATGTTTTGTTACATAGTACTATGTCTCTAGATTCGCAGAAAATGATTGCCGACAGATATTCCCGTTCTTGGCCCCAAAATATACCCAAAATATCCTCGAGGCGACAGAGTTTTTTATTTCTGAAAAACAAGATGGTGGATAAGCACCTAATATTGATTTCAAAATGGGTTACTGACGCCATCATCGACCTAATATGGGTTCATCCACCCTCACTATTTATCGACGCTGATTGGCAAATCGCAAGAGAAGCCATAATAAAAGATAATACATTGGCCTAACGATATTTATCTTGACCTTTTAAGCCTATGGGAGACTCGCATATATAAGAGAATGCGCTGGCACAAAATGTATAAGAGAATACATTGGCATAACCATATTTACCATGACATTGTAAGCCAAACTTAGCCAGTGCATTCTCTTATATATGATAGGCTCTTTGTGTGAGACTCGCATATATTAGAGATTGCACTGACACGTGATATACTAGTACATGTATAAGAGAATACTTTGGCCTTACGTTGTAAGGCCATGTGCCAATGAATTATCTCCCAAAGGGAGCCTCGCATATATATGAGAATGCACTGACTTAAAAAGTCAATGTAAAAGTGTCAATGTAATTCGAGTATCCCTATAGAGACTCGCATATATAGGAGAATGCACTGACACAGGATATATGTGACCCGCCATATCAAATCCAGTCGTAAGTCGGGATTTTTTTTTACCCTGTGCCAATGCATTCTCTTATATATGCGAGTCGACCATAGGTCGCCTCGCATATATAAGAGAATGCATTGGCCTAACAATTTTTTATCATTTTATTTTTAAATAAATGTTTCTGACAATTTTTAGGACATAAAATAAAAAAAAACATCCATTACCCTGCAGGGAGCCCCACACATATATTAAAGAAGCATATAGAAGAGTGTCGTCTGCTCATGTTTGTCTGGGGCTCTGTATGGGTGAAATTATAAATTTGTTAAAGAATACAAGAAAAAATGATTAAAATTGTAAAAAATTGTTAGGCCAATGCATTCTCTTATATATGCGAGGCGACCTATGGTCGACTCGCACATATAAGAGAATGCATTGGCACAGGGTAAAAAAAATTCCGACTTACGACTGGATTTGATATGGCGGGTCACATATAAGAGAATACATTCAATGGCCTAACAATATTTATCTTGACCTTTTAAGCCAATACATTCTGTTATATATGCGAGGCTCCACATGAAAGACTCTCACATGTTAGAGAATGCACTGGCACAATATATATAAGAAAATACATTGGCCTAACAATAGTTACTGTACATTGAAAGTGTAAGCCAGTTCATTCTCTTATAAACGGGAGACTTCTTGTGGGAGACTCGCATATATAAGAGAATGACTGACACGTGACCTTACAATGTCAATGTAAACATTATTAGGCCAATGTATTCTCTTATACAACTTCACAATCATATAGTGTAAGCCAGTGTATTCTCATATTAGTCACCTGAGACGAAGTCTCCGGTGGAGCTATAGTCATCACCCCTCGTCAGTCCATCCGTCTGGGCGTCCATCCGTCCGTCAACAATTCGTTAAACATCTTCTTTCAGAACATGACATTGTTTTCAAACGGGGTCACCGACATCTTATCAAGGCCACCAGACCTACTCAGCTTATATTTGGTATGGTGAGTCATTGGGTGACAGGGATTGAGATTTGTGAAACAAGGGACATAACATGTTCCATCAATTGTATTTCTTAAAACACCTTCCCAAGAACCATCAAGACTATTCAGCTTATATCTGGTATGGTTAGTCTTCGGGTGACTGATTCATATCTGTTCATATTGGGTCACGGGGAAAAATAGGGGCCGATCCAGGGACATAACTCTTTCCCTCAATAGTTTGTCTTAAATAATTTTCTGAAGAACCATTTAGCATATTTAACTTATATTTTTATATGGAGTGTCCTTGTGTGACTGGGATTCAGATTTGTTCAAATGGGGTCACCCGGTCAAATATGTGTAAGACGAGGGACATGAATCTTCCAATATAGTAGTTCTTAAAACGTCTTCTCGTCCAGAGCTACCATAGTAGAGTGTATCAGAGATTTTATGTCGACAGCCCTGGACAGCCCGGACAAAAGCGCCATCTGTTGATATTTTGTTCATGTGAATGTGTGCTTCAATTCTTGTCCGGGAAACCGACAATTTGGGCTTTATTTCTTGTCACCAGACAACATGGCCGCCTTTTTTTTTATCAGACGGGTTACTAAGTCAATTTGATGCAAAATATAGTGAGAAAATGTTATATGTATACAAGTTTATACAATCTGATCCCTCAAAAATTCGCTTTTACAAAACACAGTATAAAATTTCACCAAAAATTACCATTAGGATTCTGGTCATATTTCAACAAGAAATTAGCAGAACTGTGCAATGTAAGTAAAGCGTACTAGTCGGGAAGCCAATCAGGTCCACCTGCACCCCCCCCCCCCCCCCCCCCGATGATTACAAATAACCTTATTTTTATTGTTCCCTATGGTATCCAGATAAAGAATCCGGAATTCACCGAAAAATAAAAGTGGCCCTACTGGGTGCTAGAGCCATTTGAATCCAAGATGGCCGCCATTTCCGCTAACTCCGACCAGATGTATTTAATCGTTGTAATAGTTCGGTTGTTAGCAAAAGACACAGACAAAATGTATGCCATTTTGTTGGTATGATGTCCTTCTTCCAAATGACGGCAAATTATTTCGAAAAAAATTCAAAATGGCCGCCGAAAAATGACGTCATATGCACGAAAATAGGAAATTTAATTTATATTTCACCATATCTTCCATTTTTCTTCACATTAATCATTAGTAAATGGCAATATTTTTGAGACAGTCATCAAGCGTGATATTATAGCGTCATTTTAAGAGATTTGCCATTGACGAGGGTTCAGTAATAGATACAGAAAAGAGGATTTGAAAAATATGGGTGAAATTGCCGATTTTTTTTGCAAGACGATTTTGCTGTATTTAATCGTTGTAATAGATCGATTGTTAGCAAAAGGCACAGACAAAATGTATGCCATTTTGTTGGCATGATGTCCTTCTTCAAAATGACGGCAAATAATTTCGAAAATTTCAAAATGGCCGCCGAAAAATGACGTCATATGCACGAAAATAGGAAATTTAATTAATATTTCACCATATCTTCCATTTTTCTTCACATTAATCATTAGTAAATGGCAATGTTTTTGAGACAGTCATCAAGCGTGATATTATAGCGTCATTTGAAGACATTTGCCATTGACGATGGTTCAGTAATAGATACAGAAAGAGGATTTTAAAAAGAGGGGTGACATTTTCGATTTTTTTTGCAAGACGATTTTGATAGTCATTTTAACGACAAACCACGCAGGATGTTAATAGAATGTCAACAACTATGTGCTTTATTTTATTGGACGGATGTTTTACTTCAATGGGAATGAAATTGGTGTAGAAAATTTCCAAAATGGTCGCCGAAAATATGAAAAATGGTAAATATTGCCCCAGGGTGTCCTGCAATGGCTTACAAGTTGTGGTTGATATATAAAATTAGCTAATCTGTATTACATACATTGAATACTAACATGTCTGATGCACCATGGATCATTGTTTCTATTGTCACCACTGACATCACCAGAAATATTGGATATTTCTCTCACAAACTTGACATAAATATCGGTAAAAATTAACTTTTCAGGGTTGGACAATTGTTTTAAGTAAAATGCAACTATCATTGGTATCAAAGATATTTATTGTTTTTGTCTATCTTAAATGTGTCACACTACGGTGTTTATAGACCAAATTGCTCATGATGGCTTCCAAAATGGCAACCAAATTTGTAAAAAGTTAATGTTTTACATATATCCCGAACATTATTCTCTGCGTTATTCGACAATGTATTAAATTGTGACTCACTTGGTTATTTTACGTGTTAGTTAATTAGCTGGCAACCTCGTTCTATTATGTTTGTCCCAGTTCCGTATGGGGCATGACAAATTCATTTTAAAGTTGCAGTATGAAATTTGGCGGAGAACCTCTTTTGTGATTCTTGCCATATTATTGAAAGGAAATAGGCAGAACTTTGAAACGGAACTGAGACGAACCATAATATGTGGCTATTCTGGTCCATTATGATAAAACATATCAACTGGATATAGGGTGAATGCCATGGAGTTACTATATGATCATAGGTAAGGTGAATAGGTATACAGGGAGTTATTGTGTGGTCAATGGTGAGACGAGTACATGTATGTATACAATGAGTGACTATATGATCATAAATGTAATGAATAGCTATGCAGGGAGTGACTAAATTGTCATGTGTCAGGTGTATGAGTATACCCGGTGTTCCTGCTTGGTGACTCGTTGCGGTATGGTCATGTGTAGGTTACACGGGCATACACATGTGTTGCTATATGGTCATGGGCGAGGGGTATGTGTATATAGCGAGCGGCTATATGGCCATGGATGATGTGCATATGCATACATGGATTGAATATACTGACATGGCTGGGGAGTATTAGTATATCTTGAGTGGCTATTCTGCTATGGTGTGACAAATAGGGATACAGGGAGTGACATGGCCAAGGGTGAGGTGAATATATATACAATGATTGACCATGATCATGTATGAATGTTTTGAATAGGTACACACGGGGTGACTATATGGCCATAGGTCAGATGAAGGAGTATACCAGGTGCCATGGATGAGGGTATGTGTATGAAGCGAGTGGCTATATGACCATTGGTGAGGTGGATATATATACCCGGGGTGACTATATGGTCATTGTTGTGGTGCTGATGTATATATTGAATGTCTATTTGACCATGTGTGTGTGGATAATAGGTATACATGGGATGACCGTATGGCCAATGGTGAGGTGAATGGGTATACAAGGAGTGACTCTATGGTTATGGGTCATGTTTTGGATTATACCCGGTGTGCTTGCATTGTGACACATGGCTGTATGGTCATCCATGGTCATGGGTCAGGTGTACGTTTATACAGTTGGTCACTATATTGTTATGTCTGTGGTGTTTATGCATATATGGAATGACTGTGCGGTAATGGGTGGCTATCGCTTTTCACGTTTAAAGTTCCCCCATGTACACAAACACTATAAAGGTGGAGAACTCTTTGACACGACCTCTCTATTGATTAACATATCCTTGAGTTATTGTGGAAAGCGATAGCCACCCAAATTACACATGTACAACGCATCCCATGACCTCATATGTACATAAACACCACACAAATGACAATATAGTCACCCACTCTATACACGTACACCTGACCATACAGCCTTATTTGGCTATACCGGTACATGCCACAAATCACGATACAGCCATGAATCACCATGCATGAGCACCAGGTATACTCCTACACCTGACCATATAGTCACTCTATGTATACATATTCACCACATTCACGATCATACAGTCGCTCATTGTATACCTATTCACCTCACCATGGACCATACAGCCACTACATGTATATCTATTCACCATACCCATGACCATAGAGTCAATCCAGATATACATATACACCTCACCCACCAATGGTGAGCCCTTCCAAATATACCAATACCCGCACACACGACCACTCATAAGTCTCATACTTGCATATACACCTCACACATGACAATTCATCAACTCACTGTATACTCATACACGCCATCCATGATCATTCATCTACACCATATACACCACCGATGATAATACATCCACAACATATATAAATATACGACCCACCCGTTACCAAAAGGGCACTCCCTATATAGCCACACGCTCGTCAATGACCATACAGCTTATTCCAGGTATGCATATAACTTCAATCTTGACTACAGGCATACCATGTGCACCTATACACATTACCCATAACCATAAAATCACTCCCTATTTATCTACGCACTCCATCCATGATCATACAGACAGCACAAATATACATATACACCACATGTCACAATACAGCCACACACGGTACACATATACATCACGACCACCACGACCTTACAGTCACTCCATATATACATAACACACGGATGACCATGTGGCTACTCTCGTTATATCTATACACCACATCAATGCCCATACGATCACATCGGCCACACACAATATACCGTACAGTCACTACATGTATACCGATTCACCTCACACATGCCCATACAGCCACTCCTTATATTCCTATGCATCTCACCATGGACACCCCACTCATAACCATATAGTCACTCATTGTATACCTACTCATAACCATATAGTCACTCATTGTATACCTATTCACATCATTCATGACCATACAGTAACTCCCTGTATACCTATTCACATCACCTATGATCATACAGTAACTCCCTGGCTGCCATATTGGCATCCATCTTTTATCCAGTTGATCACTTTTTATCATAATGGGCCAGAATAGCCACATATTATGGTTCATCTCAGTTCCGTCTCAAAGTTTTGCCCATCATTTCCTTTCAATAATATGGCCAGAATCACAAAAGAGGTTCTCCGCAAAATTCCATACTGCAACTTTAAAATGAATTTGTCATGCCCCATACGGAACTGGGACAAACAGAATAGAACGTAGTTGTCGGTTAATTAACTAACACGTATAATAACCAAGTGAGTCACAGTTTGCTACCTTGTCGAATAACGCAGATAATAATGTTCGGGATATATGTAAAACATTAACTTTTTACAAATTTGGTTGCCATTTTGGAAGCCATCTTGAGCAATTTGGTCTATAAACACCGTAGTGTGACACATTTAAGATAAATACTTTTGATACCAATGATAGTTGCATTTTACTTTAAAAAATTGTCCAACCCTGAAAAGTTAATTTTTGCCGATATTTATGTCAAGTTTGTGAGAGAAAAATCCAATATTTCTGGTGATGTCAGTGGTGACAATAGAAACAATGATCCATGGTGCATCAGACATGTTAGTATTCAATGTATATAATACAGATTAGCCAATTTTATATATCAACCACAACTTGTAAGCCATTGCAGGACACCCTGGGGCAATATTTACCTTTTTTCATATTTTCGGCGGCCATTTTGGAAATTTTCTACACCAATTTCATTCCCATTGAAGTAAAACATCCGTCCAATAAACTAAAGCACATAGTTGTTGACATTATATTAACATCCTGTGTGGTTTGTCGATAAAATGACTATCAAGACCGTCTTGCAAAAAAAAGTGTAAATTTCACCCCTCTTTTTCAAATCCTCTTTCTGTATATATTACTGAACCATCGTCAATGGCAAATGTCTTAAAATGACGCTATAATATCGCGCTTGATGACTGTCTCAAAAACATTGCCATTTACTAATGATTAATGTGAAGAAAAATGGAAGATATGGTGAGATATTAATTAAATTTCCTATTTTCGTACATATGACGTCATTTTTCGGCGGCCATTTTGAATTTTTTTCGAAATTATTTGCCGTCGTTTTGAAGAAGGACATCATACCAACAATATGGCATACATCTTTCTGTGTCTTTTGCTAACAACCGATCTATCACAACGATTAAATACAGCAAAATCGTCTTGCAAAAAAAATCGATAATTTCACCCCTATTTTTCAAATCCTCTTTTCTGTATCTATTACTGAATCCTCGTCAATGTCATATGTCTTAAAATGACGCTATAATATCACGCTTGGTGACTGTCTCAAAAACATTGCCATTTACTGATGATTAATGTGAAGAAAAATGGAAGATATGGTGAAATATTAATTAAATTTCCTATTTTCGTGCATATGACGTCATTTTTCGGCGGCCATTTTGAATTTTTTTCGAAATTATTTGCCGTCATTTTGAAGAAGGACATCATACCAACAAAATGGCATACATTTTGTCTGTGTCTTTTGCTAACAACCGATCTATTACAACGATTAAATACATCTGGTCGGAGTTAGAGGAAATGGCGGCCTCTTGGATTCAAATGGCTCTAGCACCCAGTAGGGCCACCTTTATTTTTCGGTGAATTCCGGATTCTTTATCTGGATACCATAGGGAACAATAAAAATAAGGTTATTTGTAATCATCGGGGGGGGTGCAGGTGGACCTTATTGGCTCCCCGACTATACCATTACCTATGAATATTCCAACTCAATGGAACCAAAATTGTGACTTTGGCTCAAAATATGGAAAATGGTAGATATTGCCCAGCATGTAACAAATGGCATTATTTTGGTCACCAAATTTTGGTGTAGGCTCCATGGACAGTTTGGATTCAAATATGTTTCAATGGGTTTAGCCATTTAAAACGGAGCATGCCAGGTTGGACCTTTTGCAACAGTTAGGAAAGCTAGAGGTAGCAGGTGGATACCTAATGCTTAACAGAAACCCTCTATCTACGTCCTTGTTTAGAACTACCTTTACTTGTTTTAAGTGATTTGATAAGTACTAACTGTTCAGAGTCCCAGTCTTCTCAGTCTTTACAGTCAGGTTAGCGTCTCAACGGCTAATGTCTTGTATGTGCGAGGATCCCTGTGGTTGACTGGCATATATAAGAGAATGCACTCTCACATGGTATTTAATGCTGTACCAGCGCATTTTCCGTCATGAAAGTGTTAAATAAACTTCGTTTTGGTTATAGAATTGATCGGAGGCGGTTGGCACATTAAAGAGGATAAAATAAAAACCACAGGAAATGCTGCCACATTCTTCATCGAGTCCGACAAAGAACGCCGGACCAAAGCGTTACAAGGGATGGGTTCCGTGACGTTGGTGTTCACGGTCTTCACTGGTAATATATCATGTTATCCATTGAAGATCGAATATGTTTACATTGTCCGATCAAACAGAAACTAGTTGAAGATGAATTTCATTTTATAATGAAATGTCCGTTATATGCTGATTTGAGAAATGAACTATATGAAGTAATGAAAGTGCAATATAATGGATTTAGCGCTATGTCAGAAACTCGGCAATTCAATTTGATTCTCAAAATTGAAAAACCAGATTCTTGTTATAAAATATGCAACTTGATTAGAAAATGTTTTGATCGAAGATCCCAACAGTAGCAACTATATGTAGAGTAATATTCAACCAAACTGCATGGTTGCATCCTATACATGTATATAAATGTATATAAGGTAGTTTTCATTTTAAAGTATTAAGAGGCACTTATATATATATATTATATTGTATACGAAATACTAAATAACTAATTATATATTCAATGAAATAACTACATCACTTGTTGTTATATTACTTGTTGTATTTAATTAACCCTTTACCCAACAGAACGGCCCTGTGCCAATGCATTCTCTTATATATGCGAGTCGACCATAGGTCGCCTCACATATATAAGAGAATGCATTGGCTTAACACATTAAAAATTATAAAATTGTTAAAGAATGTAAGAAAAAATGGTAAAAAGTGTTAAAAAAAGATTTTTTTAGGCCAATGCATGGTTCTATTGAGACAGACCGAAGATATTTTAGGCTGTTGAAGCTTTATTTGGCCGGTTTTGGCCGGTTTGTTGGGTAAGGGTTAATATTGTTATTGTGTGCATACTGCCTTACATGGTGTTTTATGCTAATAAATGTTATGTTACGTTGGTACCCACCCCCCAAACTTATTGAAGAGCGGACTCTTTATTCTTTCCTAACTTCTACATTTATTAGCAACGGGGCATTTATAGATATCTAGTCTGAACTCATTATTATAATAAATTTGATTACATTTTACTAATATATATTACGTTTTACATATGAAATAAGCTGTTAACATTTTTATGTGTACCCATTCTACAGTAATGCCCAAAAGTAAGTGACAACTTAAGTTACTTAACCACAGCAGAATTATGGGTAATCTTTTCCGGATTTAGTCGGAAATATGGCTTGTTGCCATTCATCGGAAAGCTCTCGCCGAGAACTTTTCTATGAATGGCAACAAGCTATATTTCCGGCTAAATCCTGAAAAATTACCCATAATTCTGCTGTGGTTAAGTGGTCACTTACGTTGGGCATTACTGTAATTCTTCAAATACCATGTATGGTACACATAATACCGACATCCGGATCAACCATCCGTCCGTCTGTCTGTCTGTCTCTCCATCCGTCTGTCCGTAGACACTTGCTATCCGATTCGATTACTCGAATATTTTGTATTGTATCGTGTTCAAATTTTATGTGCATGTTTATGATGACACACTCCTCGTCTGTATATTTTTTGGTATCGATCGGTTGATCAGTTTAGAAATGATTAACACTTTGCATCCGCACATAGGCATGAGTTATCCGATGCTGTAACCAAAGTATTTTTTATCCGATTGTGTTCATATTTTATATGTGGGTTTATAATGACACACACCTCACCTGTATAGCTTTTGGTATCGATTGGTTGATCGGTTTAGAAAATAATTAACCCTGCACCCAAATGCTATCTGATGCATCCAAGTCAAACAATTTCTTCTGATATGCCTCATATTTCTTACGTAAAGGAGGCATATGTACACGATGAATAGAAACCAGTATATCCAGTTCTACATTGCCCGTACAGTTTGGGCCCGACCTTTTTTTTTTCTTTCTCCTTATTTGACTTTCAAAAAGGCGTTAGTCAACCTGTCAGTGCATTAAGATGGAGATGCACGTTTTGCATAAATACAGCCAAATATGGCAAGTGATTTTCAACAAAGAATGTTTCTGGATCTATCTGGCGAATAATCTTGAATTTCACATATCATCATCTTCATTGTTTGAAGAATATGATCAATTATTAAGAGATGACAAAAACAATGGATTTTAATATATTTGAGAGGTTAACAATTTAGTATGTTCTTTGTTGTCTCTTTCGGTACCAAGAACTGCTAGAATAATTAATAATTTCACACAACACTCCAATCACCAAACAGCTTATTGTCTTGGCTCTATGAGAGGAGGACTCATTTGTATCATGATGTGGAGTTAGATTTTTAATTGCATAATATAGTTTAATTCCCCCGTATATTATAATGAAGAATGAAGCAATCACAAATATTCCAGCCCAATGAAAACAATTGTTGATATGTAGTGTGGTCCACCCAAGCAGTGCACGATCAACTGGATAGGTCGCAGTGTTAAGATATATGGTGGTCAGCTTTAACTTCGTTATGAAGCCATGACCCAGGCCTCATCTCAACCCACATTTTTCATTGGTAAAAATAACCATAAAATTTCATGAATCAAGAAAACTTAAGCCTCCTCATATGATCGTCGGATATATATCATGGATATATGGACTGCAGTTTTGAAATTTGAAACAAATCTAATTTACAGAAGTTCTTGTTACCTGAAATCGGTGAAATTTTAAATATTTTCCATGCCATAAAAGGGAAGTAAATGGGTTTATAAAACCAATTGTTCGATGGTTCTTAAATATTGTATCACAATAATCGCTTGTACCAAATTTCACAAATAAATTCCAGATATTGAGAAAATCCATTTAGAAATACCAGGAAATTATGGCCAAACGTGCATCTGACCCTTAATCTGACTTGGTTTATGTCATTCTGGTGTGCTAGGTTTGGTGCCCACTCACCATGGACACGTGTTACCTGGTAGACACCAATTTACAAATATCGGTTACCCATAATAAAAAAATAAAAACTACATGGAATGCCGCCTCATTCTTCATCCAATCCGAAAAAGAACGACGGACCAACAGCCTTATCAAGGGATGGGTTCCATCGTGTTGGTCCTCCCCTCAACTTTGGTCAAAATTTCCAACAGTTGGACATTTCATGCACAACATTATAACTGAAAATTTTACACCACATATTTATGTTGACATTTTGTCCGTTGTTTGATTTTCCAACCAGTAGTTACATGTAGTTGGGGTGTGTTGTTTGTAGTTAACCAGTAGTTACATGTAGTTGGGGTGTATTGTTTGTAGTTAACCAGTAGTTACATGTAGTTGGGGTGTGTTGTTTGTAGTTAACCAGTAGTTACATGTAGTTGGGGTGTATTGTTTGTAGTTAACCAGTAGTTACATGTAGTTGGGGTGTGTTGTTTGTAGTTAACCAGTAGTTACATGTAGTTGGGGTGTGTTGTTTGTAGTTAACCAGTAGTTACATGTAGTTGGGGTGTATTGTTTGTAGACGAACAACAGCATAATTTTCTACTCCCCATAGCTTCATATTTTGAATCTCTCTTTTCAGACCAAGCTAACTGCCCTAGTTACATGTACAAGTGTCGTACAGGTGGCGAATGTATCAACTCGACATTCGAATGTGATGGTGTATATAACTGTGATTCTGAAACACCGGACGATGAGGTTAACTGTGATAACGAACATCCAAGTTCCAGGACCATCTCCATCATAATCGTATGCAGCACTATAGCGGCTATAATACTGTTAGTGGCTATTATATTTGGAATGTATCGTTGCGGCGCGTGTGACAAGCCAAATCGCGGGAGTGCAGCTGCAGGCAGGACACAGCGTCATGGGGTTAATGAAATACAGGTAATTTAAAGGCCCACTTAATTTTCGAGTCGCCGATTATTATTTTTTTGTAGTGACTTGATATACGGTTTTAATAACAATATATGCCATAAAATATGATTAAAATACTATAATTCATCACTATTTGAAACATCTCTGCCTCAGAAGATGCCCACATAGAAATAGAAAACTGCTGACATCATAGAATGACCCCCCCCCCCCCCCCTTTGGTACCCAAAATGCAACAGAATTCAAACTTTTTCAATTGAAGGGGAAGAACTCTAGCTTTAATGTTTAGAGTTATTCCTCCTGCAATGAAAATAATACTGATTACTTCAATCTTGATGACAAAACGCGTTGACAACTAAAAAAATAACAACATGTCCACAGTTTATTACACCGGATAAGTTGATAATACAATGTTTTGGAGCTTCCTCTTTCAAATGGTATATAATATGGCATATATTTTATATAATGTAATCCGGGGGTTGGAAAATTAAGTGGGCCTTTAACCATTTTTACACTAAATTGATTATCCCACTCAGTTATAGACGTATAAATTGAAATGGTCTATTATTATACCCGGTAACAAAGTTATGGGATATATATATATAGGAATCAGCTTGTCTGTCTTGACGTCCGTCCGTGGACACAACTTTGTCCGCGCTTGTCCTAGTAATAAACAGCATGGTAGTACAACAGTGAACTGATATCGACCATGGTACTACCATTGTACTGTCATGGTACTACCATGGTACTATGGAACTCTACTATGGTAATATACCATGTTACCGTTGGTGCTACCATGGTACTACCACTGTAAAGTAATATTCACCATGGTACTGCCATAAAATATTAAAATACTGTAATTCATCACCATTTGAAACGTCTGGGTCTCAGAAGATGCCATAGAGAAATAGAAAAAAGCTGGAATCATAAAAAGATTTTCCCTGTTATGGCTTCCAGAATGCAACAGAATTCAAACTAAAAATAAATTTTCAATAGAAGGGAAATAACTCTATATTTATAAGATATAGTTATTCCCCTTCCATTGAAAATAATGAAGAACACCGTATAGGTTGATAATACAATGTTTTGGAGCTTCCTCTTTCAATTGGTATATAATATGGCATGTAATTATTGTATATAAAATTATCTGTGGGTTCGAAAATTAAGTGGGCCTTTAAATAACTGAACAGGAACAGAGTTTTTGAACTGATTTATATAGAGAGAGGTCCATTCCTTAAACTTGGTTCTGTGGCTAGGTTCAGTTGCATGTATGTGTAACTTGTGAAATGTGTTACTATATAAGGCTGTACGCGAATGCCACCTTTTATTAGACGCCTTCCAATTCCTTGAACGGAAAAGAAGCTATGAAGTAATTAATTTGAGTCGAGGATGCATGCTGAATACACACGAATGCTCAAAAGAACCGCATATATCAACATGAAAATTATATTAAATAGAGTTTATCACATTATTAACCCACAAAACCAGCTTCATAATTATTGGTAAGACACACGTCTAATATAAGCGCGTGCGATGACGTCACGCCATTATTTAAATGACTTGCGATTGCTGAAGTTTATGATTGTTGTTTTCGATGAATATTTCGCGTTGATTCGCGGTTTTTTTTTATCATAATGATAAAAGGTATCTCAAACTCGTTCTATTTTGTACCTAATTTATCAACCTGGTCCACTAAATTCTATTTGAGCCTCGGTAAACCTCGGTTCAAATCGAATTTAGTGAACTCGGTTGATAAATTCCATATGAAATAGAATCTCATCTGAGATCCTCTATTTATGACACGGGCCATAATCTCGATTACGATATTTAAAGTCTCAGGTTTTGCGATGTAACCACACTTACATAACGGACGAATTGGGGAAATTAGTAATTAGCACACACCATGCAGAAAAAGCAATCACGAAATATATGACATCAAATTCGAGACATATGCTGATGATTTATAAAAAATAAAAAATAAATATTAATACCTGGATGAGGTGACATAAATCTAACATTATATTTCACACATTCCTCTGGAAACAGTATGAGAAATATCAGAAGAACTCTTTGGCGGTCGTATTCAGTTTTTTTGTAAATTGGTATCATTGAGTGATTCGAATATCGTACTCAAATCAGAGTGAAAGCTGATATACTTTTATATCACTTGAAACCCCTATTATATCATTAAAATGCCATTATAATATAATGGCATTTTATAGTTCCTATCTCTCCCTTTTTACATATCACTTGGCATAGCACCAACGAAATGACCGCGCATTTTACATTGATTCGGGCGGATTAATACTATTTCGAAAATCCGCTCATGACACCAACACCAGACAATGCAAAATTATTCCTTTGTGCATTAAAGTTAATCGATTGTCCAACTGCATTGCATTAATGAAAATAAACACAAACACAAAGAGGCAAATTTGAGGGGGGGCTATACTTTCCGCCGCCAGCTCCATAGCGCTCAATACTGTCGAAAACGGTTGTGCAGCATCTCAGCCAACGCTTGTTAAAAAAGCATAAAACTCTAGTTTTTTCCCCGTGTCATATACCAGATCTTCAACTCGTTATGTTGGGATATAAGATTTTATGAAACTCATTTGATAAATGTGATTCACAATTCGTCTACGAATCGTTGTTTCATAAAATCATTTATCCGAACATAACGAGTTGAAGATCTTGTATAGAGATCTTGTATAGAGATCCTCTATATCTACAAACATATTTTCTTGCAGAGTGGTGTCCGTTCCATCGACACTCACACATGGCGTATTGTTAAGAGAGGTTTTGCTGTTATCACTTTATATAACCTGTACCGTAATTTTACGTAAAGATTAATTTGTATAATGTGTATACTTTATAGAACCTGATAAGATGAATGTGTATAATGTGTATAGTCCATGTTTTGCTCTTATCACTTTATATAACCTGATAAGATGGATGTGTATAATGTGTATAGTCCATGTTTTGCTCTTATCACTTTATATAACCTGATAAGATGGATGTGTATAATGTGTATAGTCCATGTTTTGCTCTTATTACTTTATATAACCTGATAAGATGAATGTGTATAATGTGTTTAGTCCATGTTTTGTTTTACAGCTACATGGTAATCGTCCGATTGTGAGCAGATACACACCGACTGTGCCATTACAGCCCAATCCCAATCCCACAGAGGTTAGCAGGCAGACTCCGACAGCGCCATTGCTGAAAGGTGACGTGTACGACCCGCCGCCACCATACCCGTGGCCAAACTGAGATGGGGCGACCCGGCCACCATATAACAGATGGGTGGACTAAGAGCCCTAGTCCACCATGTATACACGAAGACAACATGAGAGGGTGTCTCCGACCCAGATAACCACATATCAGGGTCTAAAGTAAATGAGATAGGAACACCCGCCAACAGCACACCTGCGATATCAGCCACAGCACATATCTAGTCGCGAATCAATCCACTCGATCGTCATCACGATGGGAAATCACGTGGTTTTGAGGTTGGTGAGTACCACGCATACAAAATAGCCGAGGCTGGTGCAAACGCACAAATAACATAATCAATGAGGAACTGACACAAAACATAGCATTTTGACTTTAAGAGCATATGCTAGTCTATTTTTTAAACATGTTGACACCTCATTTGTTCGGAAATACTCAGAAAATAAATGTGAATAAATATGAATTTGGACACAATTAATGATGTATCAGCTTGTTTGAAAAATAGTATAGCATCTGCTCGTAGCTGAAAGAATACTATGTAATATGTCATATCTTAGTTTATTATCTTTTTCCTCGTTTCTGGTCGTGTTTTCGATCGCCTCGGCCATTTGGATGCGTGTAGTGCAGCGGACAAACGCCAAAAGTGGTCGAGTACCCCTACACACGGTAAAACAAGTTGAAACCAATTTGTTTTGAAGTAGAAATATATACTGTTCACAACAATTATAGTGAAAAATAACGGAATTGGTGGTGGCTATTGTTAAATCGACGATGAACGAAACCCACCAGTGACTTTTTCCAGAAATTAACGATTTTGGTAAAGCGAGCCCTATATACCTCCTACCCCATGTTTAACTATTGAACCCATCACGATCTCAATGTCTAACGACGGTATGGACAAATGGCTATTCTATCAGGAAAGACACAATTGGTATAGATGGGTTGATATCCAACAGCCAGGACACTTTACAAAAAGCGGCAAATAATTTATTTTTTTATTTTCACTGTTTTAGGAACTTCTACTCAATTTGAAGACTAGAACTCACCACGAACTAGAACGGTATATTATCGGTATTATAAACTGAGTGTATGGACAATGGGTAGTTGTATAAGGAAGTGCACAATTTATATATATTGGACATATTAATATGCCTGCGACACCTTACTAAAAGCGAACGGCAAATAAGAAAGGCTATTATTCGATGGATTGGAGACATGCTACCCTATTTTAAGTCTTGAACACACAAATAACTTAATATATGACAACGTTCTCTCAGCTACACATCGCATTGTTTTGCTTTTGATTTAGATACACTGGTATATAAAACTGAGAGAACTGCCACCTTGGTGAAACTATAGTGGGGATTCATTTGAATATAAAATATATTTTCTATATATTACTTATTATTTAGAGGGACACTAACAATCACTTTGGCAACACAGGTGATTTTGTTCGATATGCGTGAGACTATTTAGACATTGTGTGTCATATGTTATTGATAACAAATATTTCAGTCCTACAAAGTCGACGTCGATGCTTATTTACTTATACCTGTTATCAATAAAATGTGTTGTTGTTGTTGTTGTTATTGTTGTAACTTAGGGCATGAAAGCCCGATCACGTCTTTAATCACTTCACCAATGTCCCCGGGCGCAATTTTCAGCAAAGGAGTCATGTTGGGTCCCATTATGATCAATTGGGAAATTTGGTAAAGTTCTTAACAAAAATGTGTAATTTTTCCACAAAAAAAACTTGAACGCGTTTGGGGAGGGGTAGCTAAAATCCATTATTTCGCAAACCGTTCAAAATTTCTATTAACTTTTTTCTTCATATACTTGATTGCTTGTCAGATAACTGCTACTCTATATGGATTAAATATTTCGGCATTATTGCAATATCCGTGTGAATGATTTTTCATCAAAAAATAAATGTTTCGGCTCCAAATGACAGGACAATCCAAATTGACCAATACTTTTTTTCAACAATGTTAGCAGGTAAGTTAGGAGATAGCCACAAGTCTCGCTTCACCAAAATCGTCAATTTCTGGGAAAAATCACTGGTGGGTATCGTTCATCGTCCATTTGATAATAGCAACCACCAATTCCGTTATTTTTCACTATCATTTAAAAAAAATGTTTTAAACTTGTTCTACTGTGGGTAGGGGTATCTCGAAAACTAGAACTCTTTTTCGATTTGGCCGCTGCACTAGTGGTATTCATCAACTCGAAACCACGTGATTCACCACCCTGGTCAGAATATTATGATCTACCAGCGTAAACCTGTTTAAAATGTTAGACCCTGGCAGCGTTAACATCCGATCCTTTCAATGTTATGAGCTACCGGCGTAAACCTGTTTAAAATGTTAGACCCTGGCAGCGTTAACATCCGATCCTTTCAATGTTATGAGCTACCAGCGTAAGCCTGTTTAAAATGTTAGACCCTGGCAGCGTTAACATCCGATCCTTTCAATGTTATGAGCTACTAGCGTAAACCTGTTTAAAATGTTAGACCCTGGCAGCGTTAACATCCGATCCTTTCAATGTTATGAGCTACCAGCGTAAACCTGTTTAAAATGTTAGACCCTGGCAGCGTTAACATCCGACCCTTTCAATGTTATGAGCTACCGGCGTAAACCTGTTTAAAATGTTAGACCCTGGCAGCGTTAACATCCGACCCTTTCAATGTTATGAGCTACCAGCGTAAACCTGTTTAAAATGTTAGACCCTGGCAGCGTTAACATCCGATCCTTTTTATGTTATGAGCTACCGGCGTAAGCCTGTTTAAAATGTTAGACCCTGGCAGCGTTAACATCCGATCCTTTCAATGTTATGAGCTACCAGCGTAAGCCTGTTTAAAATGTTAGACCCTGGCAGCGTTAACATCCGATCCTTTCAATGTTATGAGCTACCAGCGTAAACCTGTTTAAAATGTTAGACCCTGGCAGCGTTAACATCCGATCCTTTTTATGTTATGAGCCACCGGCGTAAGCCTGTTTAAAATGTTAGACCCTGGCAGCGTTAACATCCGATCCTTTCAATGTTATGAGCTACTAGCGTAAACCTGTTTAAAATGTTAGACCCTGGCAGCGTTAACATCCGATCCTTTTTATGTTATGAGCTACCGGCGTAAGCCTGTTTAAAATGTTAGACCCTGGCAGCGTTAACATCCGATCCTTTCAATGTTATGAGCTACTAGCGTAAACCTGTTTAAAATGTTAGACCCTGGCAGCGTTAACATCCGATCCTTTCAATGTTATGAGCTACTAGCGTAAACCTGTTTAAAATGTTAGACCCTGGCAGCGTTAACATCCGATCCTTTTTATGTTATGAGCTACCGGCGTAAGCCTGTTTAAAATGTTAGACCCTGGCAGCGTTAACATCCGATCCTTTCAATGTTATGAGCTACTAGCGTAAACCTGTTTAAAATGTTAGACCCTGGCAGCGTTAACATCCGATCCTTTCAATGTTATGAGCTACTAGCGTAAACCTGTTTAAAATGTTAGACCCTGGCAGCGTTAACATCCGATCCTTTCAATGTTATGAGCTACCAGCGTAAACCTGTTTAAAATGTTAGACCCTGGCAGCGTTAACATCCGATCCTTTTTATGTTATGAGCTACCGGCGTAAGCCTGTTTAAAATGTTAGACCCTGGCAGCGTTAACATCCGATCCTTTCAATGTTATGAGCTACTAGCGTAAACCTGTTTAAAATGTTAGACCCTGGCAGCGTTAACATCCGAT
This sequence comes from Siphonodentalium dalli, assembly GCA_032622095.1. Lineage (NCBI taxonomy): Eukaryota > Metazoa > Mollusca > Scaphopoda > Gadilida > Siphonodentaliidae > Siphonodentalium > Siphonodentalium dalli. Next base: position 297,355,028 of record CP136064.1, read on the forward strand.
CCTTTCAATGTTATGAGCTACCAGCGTAAACCTGTTTAAAATGTTAGACCCTGGCAGCGTTAACATCCGATCCTTTTTATGTTATGAGCTACCGGCGTAAACCTGTTTAAAATGTTAGACCCTGGCAGCGTTAACATCCGATCCTTTCAATGTTATGAGCTACCAGCGTAAACCTGTTTAAAATGTTAGACCCTGGCAGCGTTAACATCCGATCCTTTCAATGTTATGAGCTACCGGCGTAAGCCTGTTTAAAATGTTAGACCCTGGCAGCGTTAACATCCGACCCTTTCAATGTTATGAGCTACCGGCGTAAGCCTGTTTAAAATGTTAGACCCTGGCAGCGTTAACATCCGATCCTTTCAATGTTATGAGCTACCGGCGTAAACCTGTTTAAAATGTTAGACCCTGGCAGCGTTAACATCCGATCCTTTCAATGTTATGAGCTACCGGCGTAAACCTGTTTAAAATGTTAGACCCTGGCAGCGTTAACATCCGATCCTTTCAATGTTATGAGCTACCAGCGTAAACCTGTTTAAAATGTTAGACCCTGGCAGCGTTAACATCCGATCCTTTCAATGTTATGAGCTACCGGCGTAAACCTGTTTAAAATGTTAGACCCTGGCAGCGTTAACATCCGATCCTTTCAATGTTATGAGCTACCAGCGTAAACCTGTTTAAAATGTTAGACCCTGGCAGCGTTAACATCCGATCCTTTCAATGTTATGAGCTACCGGCGTAAGCCTGTTTAAAATGTTAGACCCTGGCAGCGTTAACATCCGATCCTTTCAATGTTATGAGCTACCGGCGTAAACCTGTTTAAAATGTTAGACCCTGGCAGCGTTAACATCCGATCCTTCCAATGTTATGAGCTACCAGCGTAAACCTGTTTAAAATGTTAGACCCTGGCAGCGTTAACATCCGATCCTTTCAATGTTATGAGCTACCGGCGTAAACCTGTTTAAAATGTTAGACCCTGGCAGCGTTAACATCCGATCCTTTTTATGTTATGAGCTACCGGCGTAAACCTGTTTAAAATGTTAGACCCTGGCAGCGTTAACATCCGATCCTTCCAATGTTATGAGCTACCGGCGTAAACCTGTTTAAAATGTTAGACCCTGGCAGCGTTAACATCCGATCCTTTCGATGTTATGAGCTACCGGCGTAAACCTGTTTAAAATGTTAGACCCTGTTAGCGTTAACATCCGATCCTTTCAATGTTATGAGCTACCGGCGTAAACCTGTTTAAAATGTTAGACCCTGGCAGCGTTAACATCCGATCCTTTCAATGTTATGAGCTACCGGCGTAAACCTGTTTAAAATGTTAGACCCTGGCAGCGTTAACATCCGATCCTTTTTATGTTATGAGCTACCGGCGTAAGCCTGTTTAAAATGTTAGACCCTGGCAGCGTTAACATCCGATCCTTTCAATGTTATGAGCTACCAGCGTAAACCTTTTTAAAATGTTAGACCCTGGCTGCGTTAACATCCGACCCTTTCAATGTTATGAGCTACCAGCGTAAACCTTTTTAAAATGTTAGACCCTGGCAGCGTTAACATCCGACCCTTTCAATGTTATGAGCTACCAGCGTAAACCTTTTTAAAATGTTAGACCCTGGCAGCGCTAACATCCGATCCTTTCAATGTTATGAGCTACCAGCATAAACCTGTTTAAAATGTTAGACCCTGGCAGCGCTAACATCCGATCCTTCCAATGTTATGAGCTACCAGCGTAAACCTGTTTAAAATGTTAGACCCTGGCAGCGTTAACATCCGATCCTTTCAATGTTATGAGCTACCGGCGTAAACCTGTTTAAAATGTTAGACCCTGGCAGCGTTAACATCCGATCCTTTCAATGTTATGAGCTACCAGCGTAAACCTGTTTAAAATGTTAGACCCTGGCAGCGTTAACATCCGATCCTTTTTATGTTATGAGCTACCGGCGTAAGCCTGTTTAAAATGTTAGACCCTGGCAGCGTTAACATCCGATCCTTTCAATGTTATGAGCTACCAGCGTAAACCTGTTTAAAATGTTAGACCCTGGCAGCGTTAACATCCGATCCTTTTTATGTTATGAGCTACCGGCGTAAGCCTGTTTAAAATGTTAGACCCTGGCAGCGTTAACATCCGATCCTTTCAATGTTATGAGCTACCAGCGTAAGCCTGTTTAAAATGTTAGACCCTGGCAGCGTTAACATCCGATCCTTTTTATGTTATGAGCTACCGGCGTAAGCCTGTTTAAAATGTTAGACCCTGGCAGCGTTAACATCCGATCCTTTCAATGTTATGAGCTACCAGCGTAAGCCTGTTTAAAATGTTAGACCCTGGCAGCGTTAACATCCGATCCTTTCAATGTTATGAGCTACCAGCGTAAACCTTTTTAAAATGTTAGACCCTGGCAGCGTTAACATCCGACCCTTTCAATGTTATGAGCTACCAGCGTAAACCTTTTTAAAATGTTAGACCCTGGCAGCGCTAACATCCGATCCTTTCAATGTTATGAGCTACCAGCATAAACCTGTTTAAAATGTTAGACCCTGGCAGCGCTAACATCCGATCCTTCCAATGTTATGAGCTACCAGCGTAAACCTGTTTAAAATGTTAGACCCTGGCAGCGTTAACATCCGATCCTTTCAATGTTATGAGCTACCGGCGTAAACCTGTTTAAAATGTTAGACCCTGGCAGCGTTAACATCCGATCCTTTCAATGTTATGAGCTACCGGCGTAAACCTGTTTAAAATGTTAGACCCTGGCAGCGTTAACATCCGATCCTTTCAATGTTATGAGCTACCAGCGTAAACCTTTTTAAAATGTTAGACCCTGGCAGCGTTAACATCCGACCCTTTCAATGTTATGAGCTACCAGCGTAAACCTTTTTAAAATGTTAGACCCTGGCAGCGTTAACATCCGATCCTTTCAATGTTATGAGCTACCAGCGTAAACCTTTTTAAAATGTTAGACCCTGGCAGCGTTAACATCCGACCCTTTCAATGTTATGACCTACCAGCGTAAACCTTTTTAAAATGTTAGACCCTGGCAGCGTTAACATCCGACCCTTTCAATGTTATGAGCTACCAGCGTAAACCTTTTTAAAATGTTAGACCCTGGCAGCGTTAACATCCGATCCTTTCAATGTTATGAGCTACCAGCGTAAACCTGTTTAAAATGTTAGACCCTGGCAGCGCTAACATCCGATCCTTCCAATGTTATGAGCTACCGGCGTAAACCTGTTTAAAATGTTAGACCCTGGCAGCGTTAACATCCGATCCTTTCAATGTTATGAGCTACCAGCGTAAACCTTTTTAAAATGTTAGACCCTGGCAGCGTTAACATCCGACCCTTTCAATGTTATGAGCTACCAGCGTAAACCTTTTTAAAATGTTAGACCCTGGCAGCGTTAACATCCGACCCTTTCAATGTTATGAGCTACCAGCGTAAACCTTTTTAAAATGTTAGACCCTGGCAGCGCTAACATCCGATCCTTTCAATGTTATGAGCTACCAGCATAAACCTGTTTAAAATGTTAGACCCTGGCAGCGCTAACATCCGATCCTTCCAATGTTATGAGCTACCAGCGTAAACCTGTTTAAAATGTTAGACCCTGGCAGCGTTAACATCCGATCCTTTTTATGTTATGAGCTACCGGCGTAAGCCTGTTTAAAATGTTAGACCCTGGCAGCGTTAACATCCGATCCTTTCAATGTTATGAGCTACCAGCGTAAACCTGTTTAAAATGTTAGACCCTGGCAGCGCTAACATCCGATCCTTTCAATGTTATGAGCTACCGGCGTAAACCTGTTTAAAATGTTAGACCCTGGCAGCGTTAACATCCGATCCTTTCAATGTTATGAGCTACTAGCGTAAACCTGTTTAAAATGTTAGACCCTGGCAGCGTTAACATCCGATCCTTTCAATGTTATGAGCTACCAGCGTAAACCTGTTTAAAATGTTAGACCCTGGCAGCGTTAACATCCGATCCTTTCAATGTTATGAGCTACCGGCGTAAACCTGTTTAAAATGTTAGACCCTGGCAGCGTTAACATCCGATCCTTTCAATGTTATGTGCTACTAGCGTAAACCTGTTTAAAATGTTAGACCCTGGCAGCGTTAACATCCGATCCTTTCAATGTTATGAGCTACCAGCGTAAACCTGTTTAAAATGTTAGACCCTGGCAGCGTTAACATCCGATCCTTTTTATGTTATGAGCTACCGGCGTAAGCCTGTTTAAAATGTTAGACCCTGGCAGCGTTAACATCCGATCCTTTCAATGTTATGAGCTACCAGCGTAAACCTGTTTAAAATGTTAGACCCTGGCAGCGTTAACATCCGATCCTTTCAATGTTATGAGCTACTAGCGTAAACCTGTTTAAAATGTTAGACCCTGGCAGCGTTAACATCCGATCCTTTCAATGTTATGAGCTACTAGCGTAAACCTGTTTAAAATGTTAGACCCTGGCAGCGTTAACATCCGATCCTTTCAATGTTATGAGCTACCAGCGTAAACCTGTTTAAAATGTTAGACCCTGGCAGCGTTAACTAGATCTGATCTTTATAGCTTGAGATCCGGTCTGCTGGCACCACTGACACTGAAATGGGTTTTTTAAAGAGCGTTTTTTTTTAAAGAATTCATTTGAAAAGAGAAATGTTAGTGGTGCCAACAGATGGAGAGCGATGACAAGCCAGGATGGTGAGATCTTGGTAGCCTATAACATCGGAAGGATCGGTTTATCCATCGGGTCACTGGTTTTCAATTATGTTTCATACTCATTTTTTTTTTTTAAAGGGGTACTGTACGCCAAATGTTGTTGTTGGTTTCTATAGTCTCCGAGTCGGACAATAAGGTAACAATTTTTTCATTATTTGAAAGTCTGTTGAGTACGAAGTAGTGTTACGGATGACAAATTTACCGGAATGCAAAAATACAAATTGTCGTTGTCGAGTAATTTTTGTACAGTTTTCAACCAAATGAATCAAATAAAAGTTATATTATAGGCATACTAGTCCCATATAATCATTTAAGTTATTGTATCGTCGCTAGTCAGTGAGTGGCTTGAGTGTTCTCCCCGTATCATCATAATATTTTATGCGATCGTGTGTGCGAACGGTTTAACAATCCAGTATCCCTCAATTACTTTGTTTGATTACGGAAATTCGTAATTTAATTGACGCCATTTTATGGCTCCAGTCATAAATTCAATTTATATCAACTTATTAACTTTTAAATTATTAAATTTTAAGATAGCCTATTAACCTGAGCGTTTACAGAATACATCTTCGACTCAAATTACTTATGTTTCTATATATTATCGATATTAGATCGTTGTTGTCACCGGAAATTTAAAGAAAATGGCGTACAGTACCCCTTTAAAGTGCTGTCTATGGTTATCTGCTAAATTAATCTACAACAGTTACTATCACTGACTTAATGGGCGTGACGTGCGACCCAGAGTAAATCTTGCACAGCAATCGAAGTTACCTGAATCGAGTGCAACTCTAACCTGTTGTAAATGATTATCACTCCCTGTCCATTAAAACAATCCGACGACCCATCGGTCTCCACATTACAACTTATGTGGAGAGTTGAGTTTATCTGAAACGTCGCATATAATAATAGGAAAACTCGCCATTCTATGGTTATCTGCTAAATTAATCTACAACAGTTACTATCACTGACTTAATGGGCGTGACGTGCGACCCAGAGTAAATCTTGCCCAACAATCGAAGTTACCTGAATCGAGTGCAACTCTAACCTGTTGTAAATGATTATCACTCCCTGTCCATTAAAACAATCCGACGACCCATCGGTCTCCACATTACAACTTATGTGGAGAGTTGAGTTTATCTGAAACGTCGCATATAATAATAGGAAAACTCGCCATTCTACTATATACATGCATGTATATACTTATTATATGTTATGTCACTGCATGTATATACTTGTTATATGTTATGTCACTGCATGTATATATTTATTATATAATGTTATGTCACTTGTGAGTGAATGTCGTGAGCAAGAAGGTTGAGTGAAGTAAGAGTGATGCGTGTGTGAATGCGAGGAATGCCATACCTGTATATAAAAGTACATTTCATTTTGATTGTTTCTTCAATAAACATTTTTTTTAATCCTTCAGGTTCGACTGCCCTACCATCAACCTTACTTATAATTAACCATCAGTACTTCAGTGTATAAGTACCTAGAAAAGTCAACAAGACTCGATATTGCTAATATTTGCAAAGAAGTCAGGTTTCAGAAACTAAAGACTCATGTCACCACCAAACTATTTCCGGAACATGTGCTCGAATGCTGCAGTGGGTGCTGCGGTGTGCAGCCAGTTGACCAGTGCGTTAACCCTTTACCCAACAAACCGGCCAAAACCGGCCAAATAAAGATTCAACAGCCTAAAATATCTTCGGTCTGTCCCAATAGAACCATGCAAATATGGATATCATTGGAACCGGTTCCTTGACCACATTGTGATAGTTAAGTTATGCCCTGTGCCAATGCATTCTCTTATATATGCGAGTCGACCATATATAAGAGAATGCATTGGCCTAAAAAAAAATCTTTTTTTAACACTTTTTACCATTTTTTCTTACATTCTTTAACATTTTATAATTTTTAATGTGTTAAGCCAATGCATTCTCTTATATATGCGAGGCGACCTATGGTCGACTCGCATATATAAGAGAATGCATTGGCACAGGGCCGTTCTGTTGGGTAAAGGGTTAACACTGTCCACTAGCCAATCAAAAGCGTCCAATTTATGGCGCCACTCGATCAATCGATAATTGGATGTTTTATTGACAGCATGCATGTGAGTTTCAACTTTATTCGTCGGAAATAAGTTTTATGCTCCTTTAATTATGCCTTCTACTTATGGTCGTTTTAAAATTATAATAAATAACTCTTGTTTCAATTAAGATTGTGATTTATAACCGAAAAATTTAAGACAAATGTACTATGACGCGCGTTTGGTTACAACTACGTAACCTTAATCGTAACAAGAGTTATTTCTTAAATATACAGTCTCACTCACATCCAGCATTTATTTGGGAATCTCATCACGTGACTACACATACTCTATTTTGATTGAACGAAGGGCAATCACGTGCCAGCGAGTAGTTCTGACCATTGCCCGGCGAGTTAACTATCGTCCGGGTAACAGTCTTCTATACAATCACACGCCTACTTTTACCAGAATCGCAAATCCACCACTCGCACCAGAATCGTGAACTTTCTGGCTTAGGATCAAATCTGGTCTCGCACCAGAATCGTGAACTTTCTGGCCTAGCATCAAATCTGGTCTCACGCCAGATTGTGAACCCAGCAGGCAGTTAATTGTTCGCGGGGTAATGGTCAAACCTACTCTCTCACATGTTATGGCGCTTCATCGATCCAATCAAAAGACAATATGACCATCTGTGAACTCAAGGTAAATAAACAATTATTTAAAAAATCGACCAGGGGTCAATGAATAGGGAACTAGCAAGACATATCAGTGGCTCGTGAGCGCAGGATCCAATGATTTTTTCGAAAACTCATACTGACATGTGTATCCATGGTTACAGGCTAATTGTACGAACCCTGGTTTGATTATGACGGAAAATGGGATTACCGCTTTATGAAAACTAAAGAAGATTACAAATAACTGTCGACATAACATATATGGATTCGTCCTGACCAGTGTGGCAGGGGTCTGGATTCGTCCTGACCACTGTAGCATGGGATCGGGATTCATCCTGACCAGTGTAGCAGGGGATTGGATTCGTCCTGACCAGTGTAGCAGGGGTCTGGATTCGTCCTGACCAGTGTAGCAGGGTACTGGATTCGTCCTGACCAGTGTAGCAGACAGGGCACTGGATTTGACCTGACCAGTGTAGCAGTGGACTTGATTCTGCCTGACCACTGTAGTAGGGGACTGGATTCGGCCTGACCAGTGTAGTAGGGGACTGGATTCGGCCTGACCAGTGTAGTAGGGGACTGGATTCGGCCTGACCAGTGTAGCAGGGGACTGGATTCGGCCTGACCAATGTAGCAGGGGACTGGATTCGGCCTGACCACTGTAGCAGTGGACTGGATTCGACCTGACCAGTGTAGCAGGGGACAGGATTCGGCCTGACAAGCGCAGCAGGGAGCTGTATTCGGCCTGACCAGTGTAGCAGGGGACTGGATTCGGTCTGACCAGCTTAGCAGACAGGCACCTGGATTCGTCCTGACCAGAGTAGCAGGGGTCTGGATTCGTCCTGACGAGTGTAGCAGGGTACTGGATTTGTCCTGACCAGTGTAGCAGGGTACTGGGTTCGTCATGACCAGTGTAGCAGGCAGGGGACTGGATTCGGTCTGACCAGCTTAGCAGACAGGCACCTGGATTCGGTTTGACCAGTGTAGCAGGGGACTGGATTCGGCCTTACCAGCGTAACAGGGGACTGGATTCGGCCTGACCAGTGTAGCAGGCAAGTGACTGGATTCGTCCTGACCAGAGTAGCAGGGGACTCGATTCGTCCTGACCAGCTAAGCAGACAGGGGACTGGATTCGTCCTGACCAGTGTAGCAGGGGACTGGATTCGGCCTGACCAGCATAGCAGGGGACTGGATTCGTCCTGACCAGTGTAGCAGGGGAATGGATTCGGCCTGACTAGTGTAGCAGGGGGCTGGATTCGGCCTGACCAGTGTAGCAGGGGACTGGATTCGGCCTGACCAGTGTAGCAGGGGACTTGATTCGGTCTGACCAGTGTAGCAGGAAGGGGACTGGATTCGGCCTGACCAGGGGTGCAGGCAGGGGACTGATTTCGGTCTGACCAGTGTAGCAGGGGTCTTGATTCGTCCTGACCAGTGTAGCAGGTAGGGGGCTGGATTCGGCCTGGCCAGTGTAGCAGGCAGTGGACTGGTTTATGTTCTAAATTATATTATAAATTACTGACTTAGGCCCCTGGAAATAATTATATGCACATCAAATAACGATAACATACACACGGGTTTACGTGGTTTGGTTTAAATGCCCATTTAGTTTTCGAACCCCCATATCACATTATATAAAATATATGCCATATTATATACCAGTTGAAAGAGGGAGCCCCAAAACATTATATTATCAACTAACAAACTGTGAACATGTTTTATTTAGGTAACAACGTGTTTTCTGTGCGTAAGTTTATCTGGTCTTTACTGCAAACGCTACTATTATCAGTGGAAGGGAAATAACTCTATATCTTAGTTTGAATTTGAATGTTGAATTTTGTTGCATTCTGGGAGCCGTAACGGGGGGATGTTTCTATAATTTCAGCTATTTTCTATTACTCAATGGGCACAGACGTTCCAAATGGTGATGAATTATAGTATTTTAATCATGTTATGTCATAGATTGTTATTAAAACTATATCAAGGCACTATAAAAAATAGGTGACTTGAAAATTTAGTGGGCCTTTAAACATATATATTGTAACAAACGTTATAAGGGTTTGGGGCACAAGTTATAACAACTTATTGAGGACCCTCTCCCGACATTATTTACACAAATGATTAAAATAAGATGAATAACAGATGTAATGTACATGTAATATTAAAGGGGTATTGTTCACTAAATCCGACCATTTGTGGGACCATCTCCTTTTATACTCAACAGAATATATGCAACAGATGAATGAATTTGGGCCATGGATTAGTGCAAAAAAGTCCCAGAAATGTCCCGATTTAGTCCCCCTTCAAAGCGGTATACTGTACACTAAATCCGGCCATTTGTGGGACCATCTCCTCGTATACATATAGGCCCGTAAACATGTTAATTATAATAAAAATTATCATAATATGACCATGTTGTTTGCATCATTCATAGAGCAGACGGCTGTATTCTCCACTACTACATGTATCAAATTCATTCATTTGTTGCATATGTTCTGTTGAGAATAAAATGAGATGGTCCCATAAATAGTCCGATTTAGTGTACAGTACCCCCCTTTAAGGTTGTTAAGATGTGGGGCCCTGTGTGGAGCCGGTGTGGGGCCCTGTGTGGGGCCCTGTTTGGGACCCGGTGTGGGGCCGGTGTTGGGCCCTGTGTGGGCTGGTGTGAGGATATGTATGGGGCCGGTGTGGGGCCATATGTGGGGCCCTGGTTGGGGCTGGTGTGGGGCCAGATGTGGAGTCCCGTGTGCGTCGGTGTGGGGCCCTGTGTGGCCATGTGTGGGGCCGGTGTAGGACCGATGGAATTGGAAATTATATGCCGAACACCCCCAACGGAGACCCTCTATCCACGTTCCTGTGTGACTTGGATTGAATAAATTCCACACGAAGCAACGCCACGATGCGGGAGTATAATCGATATGATCACGCGTCACAATGAATAAAATTATATCAAGCAGACGAATCCCCCGTCCGGTGGCGTTACATAATTATAATTTGTAAACAAGCTCACGTGTCGACGGTGTCGTCGTCTGCTATCGACCGGCGCATTAAATAATGACAGAATATCTGCAGAGGAAGAATTCAGGGTTAAATAGACTACCCATCCCCCTGGTGTATACACTATATACACAGCATACCGATTTTCTTCTCTACCTAATGACATTTTCCTTCGTGCACAACTGTATAAATGCACTATATTTCCGAAGGCCATGCTCTTTATCCCATACACAACTTGCTCCTCCGCTTGTTCCTATAAGTATACGCATTTTATCGAGACATTCGGAACGCCGACACGTCGCACTGTTTCCGGAGGAATAATTTCGGATTGTAAGAATGGTCTTCCGGAATGGATTGTGTGATCAAATTAGTCATTTTACTCTCCGCGGTCAAAGTCGTCACCACGGCAACTGAAATTCCAACATGTAAGTATAACATAGTAAAATTATGTTGTGTGTGACTTAGAGATGCACATATAGATACGGCATGCTCGTGGCTGCAACACGTTTCTCTATATGCAGCTCGGTGCAATTATCGCTGTTCAGTGATGCTAGAGAATATTAGAGAGGTTATGAAAATCCATGTGTAATTGCATAATTATGGCGCTTGGTTATCACCCATATGTGATTATACGCGCTGCTCTGCCTATCCTTGGCACATCGTCCCAATTCATGTATGTATACATCCTGTTATACGCTATTATACTATAGTGGGGTGTATATAGGGACGTGACTTAAAGGTTGGGGAGGAGGGTGCAGCGGGGCCCATTACAAGCCACTGTGATATCGCCCTTTTAAACCACGGTATATATTTATAAAATAATGAAGAAACTCTCCTCTGAGGTAGGTGACTGCTGACGTGAAGAATGGAATAGTTTGAAAATTAAGAAAGGTATCCGTTCATTGTTGAATATTTATTACATGTATGTACAAACAGCTATACCGGTTTCGGCACATCTTGCCTTTTCAATAGCTTGGAGTCACTGATGAAAAATGTGTACTCATCTTAGAGTCTGTAAGAGATTTCATGGTGAATCACGTGATACATATGTATCACGTGATTCACCATGAAATCTCTTACACAAGTTAAAAATATGTAAGAACAATTTAGTTGGGTAAGCTATATATCTATTCATTATAGAGGTATTAATTTGACTCCTTCATTTGCCGCCACATATAACTTACTCAATAAAACCTTCACTTATACTGACTCATGTTTGAATTTTCGATCTGCCCGATAATTTTCCCATGAATGCTGTACAATATTGAGTTTTAATGAGGTAAACTCTCCAACTAACCCCAAAACAGGTTTGTCACATTGTCATGCAGCATCACCGTCCATACCATACTTGACCTAACTGTAATCTTACTATGATAAGTGTGTTACAAAATATAATTTTGTGTGTGTTTTCATTGAGTCCAATGACTGACAACAACACACATATACATAGACACGATAATGTCAATTTCATATTGCTTTATATAGTCGTGTATAACGGTTAGCCCGCGTTCTTAACAGTGGCAGTGCACTAACGAAATAACACAAACATGTATGTATAGGCAAACGCACTTTCTCAAGTGATATAGCAAGCACAAACTTGACAACTTTGAGTCATGTTTGGCAGAGTGCTTGCATGCATTTATACCGCTATATATTGGAACCTCAGAACATATATATACCCCGGCCCACGTGGAGTTAAATGTTTTCTAAATTGTATATGAGTCTATATAAGATTAATAAAGGACAATGTGACTCACATTATGTGAGTAAATTTCAGTGTAGGACAAAAAATTCATTACTCATTTTTCCGGCTCCGACACACCCATGCCTATTCATCCACCCCCACCTTGTGTCTGGTAAAATGCATGCCACGAATCGCTACTCTGATTATATCTGTATATAGATCATAATCCACAACTTCAAATAATGGGTACGTGTTCATGTTATTCCGGGTACGATGGTCCCTACTGTGAAAAAATTATCAAGGAACATGTACATTAACAGAGAAATATATTCCCTGCTTCGTTTGTTGAATGATACAAATATATATGAAGTTCCCCGTCAGAACATAACAAAGTTCCCAATGCTACGTGCGTAGCCAGAGTAGAAATTAATGACATGGTCTAATAGTTGTCGACCATTCCTATATTCTATAAGAAAGAGTGATCGAGAGAAATATATTCAGCACATGCACGACAATCTTACATTTTGCTACCGTATATAGGCTTGAAATACAAAGGCATCTCAACATAATAATTAGTTATTATTATATTCCTGTCACCTGTGTACTATAGATTAAAATAACCACAAAATTATTGTCAACCCACAGGGACCATTGTTATCGCAGAGACAAATAAGATCTAACAGAAACGCAGGCATCGCGAATCGAAAACAAGATAACGACGCTGGAAAAACATGAGGGACAAATACGTCATACCAAAATGGCGGCGCTTCCGGCCGAGATTGGCAACTCACTTATAGGAATCACGGAACTAAATGGTTTCCCATAGGCGACAGTGTTAACGTTTCAGCCAAATTCACTGAATTGAAGCCTGCAGGCCATATAATACCAGTGATGTATACCCAGCTAGATTGACACCAGTTGATCACGAAAATGCAAGAAAAATCATAGGTCATGTGTTTACTTTTTAAAATAAATCCTCAAGTGTACGACAGGGCTATCCCACAGCCAAATTTGATCTGCAAAAACCCAGAACTGCAGCAGCTAGTTAAATAAATTTCCCGCTCACAAATATCCATTCCCCCATTCATTCGCCAGTTTAAGTTATTCAGATATTATGTACGAATCAAATAAACGCGATGTCATCCTTTAATAACGTGTCGCATGTATCAGGTGAAGGTCATTCTTCAGTTACCTTCACCTTTAGCATTCCACGGTGTACTCGCTCCCCGACTCTAGAACACATTTAGCTCCCTGATTCCTATGGTGGAATATGATCTCAACGGGCGTTAGTCAGAGTAGAGATGAGATTCATGGCATGATCTATTCGAAGGCCTAGAGTCCCTTTAACTCTGTCTGTTGTTTTGAGTACCATAATCGGTAACCATCAGACACGGTTAGCCACCCCAGTACCTGGCAGGATAGAATGACACAAACTTAGTCAGATTAGAATGCCGCCGGTCGCCAAATTGCTTTATGAAAGTCAACTTAGGTCAGAGATAGATAAAATGGCTATAACTATTTAGTTATGTTAATTTGTTCACGTTATACAGGTGGCGTACAAAATGTAAGTCGGGATGCCGAAAATAAATTTGTCAATTGAAAGGGGAGGATGTCTGCAAGGCACGTGAACGATATGGGGATGTTTAAGGTCAGGGACCCAATTTAGAGCAGACAAATTGTTCCCCGTTCAGAAAACAAGGAATTTCGTGGTAGAGAGCAAAACCACGGAGCAGTTTAACAAGATTTGAAAAAAAATATTTGAACACACAATCGAAAATGAATTAAAAGGTATAAAGAGAATAAATTTAGAAAGCATATGACGTTTAAAGAGAACGGACAATAGAATCATCGACAGTTGCAAGTTGCTGCTACTTCAACAAACTGAACGCATGTTACATAACTTTTCGACCCTTTGTCACTTTGAATGCCTGGAGTCTCTTTAACCTTTTCTATACTGAATACTCATTGACGACATTCTTATCAATTGTTCAAATAATAAGTTCAACTTATGGCCATTTGTTGAACTTATTATCTGAATATTTCCCACCGCTGAATATGAATCTTTCTTCTGCACACATATTATCAGTTCCTCTGTTTGTCGTCTGCTTATATTTCCTGAACATCCCTCCCAAACGAATAATAAATCATTTCAATGTACACTTCAATAACATAATGGAAGAATACATTTAGTATAGATAACATCATGAATCTATACTCTGGCCACACCCGTGGAGTTTATACCCCACCAGTTCATGTCATGAATCTGTACTTTGGTCACGCCCGCGGAGATACCCCGCCAGTTCATGTCATAAATCTGTACTTTGGTCGCGCCCGCGGAGATACCCCGCCAGTTCATGTCATGAATCTGTACTTTGGTCACGCCCGCGGATATACCCCGCCAGTTCATGTCATGGATCTGTACTTTGGTCACGCCCGCGGAGATACCCCGCCAGTTCATGTCATAAATCTGTACTTTGGTCACGCCCGCGGAGATACCCCACCAGTTCATGTCATGCATCTGTACTTTGGTCGCGCCCGCGGAGATACCCCGCCAGTTCATGTCATGAATCTGTACTTTGGTCGCGCCCGCGGAGATACCCCACCAATTCATGTCATGAATCTGTACTTTGGTCACGCCCGCGGAGATACCCCGCCAGTTCATGTCATGGATCTGTACTTTGGTCACGCCCGCGGAGATACCCCACCAGTTCATGTCATGAATCTACTTTGGTGACGCCCGCGGAGATACCCCACCAGTTCATGTCATGAATCTGTACTTTGGTCACGCCCGCGGAGATACCCCGCCAGTTCATGTCATGAATCTGTACTTTGGTCACGCCCGCGGAGATACCCCGCCAGTTCATGTCATAAATCTGTACTTTGGTCACGCCCGCGGAGATACCCCACCAGTTCATGTCATGCATCTGTACTTTGGTCGCGCCCGCGGAGATACCCCGCCAGTTCATGTCATGAATCTGTACTTTGGTCGCGCCCGCGGAGATACCCCACCAGTTCATGTCATGAATCTGTACTTTGGTCACGCCCGCGGAGATACCCCGCCAGTTCATGTCATGGATCTGTACTTTGGTCACGCCCGCGGAGATACCCCACCAGTTCATGTCATGAATCTGTACTTTGGTGACGCCCGCGGAGATACCCCACCAGTTCATGTCATGAATCTGTACTTTGGTCACGCCCGCGGAGATACCCCACCATTTCATGTCATGAATATGTACTTTTGTCACGCCCGCGGAGATACCCCACCAGTTCATGTCATGAATCTGTACTTTGGTCACGCCCGCGGAGATACCCCACCATTTCATGTCATGAATCTGTACTTTGGTCACGCCCGCGGAGATACCCCGCCAGTTCATGTCATGAATCTGTACTTTGGTCACGCCCGCGGAGATACCCCGCCAGTTCATGTCATGAATCTGTACTTTGGTCACGCCCGCGGAGATACCCCGCCAGTTCATGTCAAGGATCTGTACTTTGGTGACGCCCGCGGAGATACCCCGCCAGTTCATGTCATGAATCTGTACTTTGGTCACGCCCGCGGAGATACCCCACCAGTTCATGTCATGAATCTGAACTTTGGTCACGCCCGCGGAGATACCCCGCCAGTTCATGTCATGAATCTGTACGTTTGTCACGCCCGCGGAGATACCGCACCAGTTCATGTCATGTATCTGTACTTTGGTCAGGCCCGCGGAGATACCCCATCATTTCATGTCATGAATCTGTACTTTGGTCACGCCCGCGGAGATACCCCGCCAGTTCATGTCATGGATCTGTACTTTGGTCACGCCCGCGGAGATACCCCGCCAGTTCATGTCATGAATCTGTACTTTGGTCACGCCCGCGGAGATACCCCGCCAGTTCATGTCATGAATCTGTACTTTGGTCACGCCCGCGGAGATTCCCCGCCAGTTCATGTCATGAATCTGTACTTTGGTGACGCCCGCGGAGATACCCCACCAGTTCATGTCATGAATCTGTACTTTGGTCGCGCCCGCGGAGATACCCCACCAGTTCATGTCATGAATCTGTACTTTGGTCACGCCCGCGGAGATACCCCGCCAGTTCATGTCATGAATCTGTACTTTGGTCACGCCCGCGGAGATACCCCGCCAGTTCATGTCATGAATCTGTACTTTGGTCACGCCCGCGGAGATACCCCACCAGTTCATGCCATGAATCTGTACTTTGGTCACGCCCGCGGAGATACCCCGCCAGTTCATGTCATGAATATGTACGTTGGTCACGCCCGCGGAGATACCCCACCAGTTCATGTCATGTATCTGTACTTTTGTCACGCCCGCGGAGATACCCCACCAGTTCATGGCATGTATCTGTACTTTGGTCACGCCCGCGGAGATACCCCGCTAGTTCATGTCATGAATCTGTACTTTGGTGACGCCCGCGGAGATACCCCGCCAGTTCATGTCATGGATCTGTACTTTGGTCACGCCCGCGGAGATACCCCGCCAGTTCATGTCATGCATCTGTACTCTGGTCACGCCCGCGGAGATACCCCGCCATTTCATGTCATGAATCTGTACTTTGGTCACGCCCGCGGAGATACCCCACCAGTTCATGCCATGCATCTGTACTTTGGTCACGCCCGCGGAGATACCCCGCCAGTTCATGTCATGAATCTATACTGTGGTCACGCCCGCGGAGATACCCCGCCAGTTCATGTCATGAATCTGTACTTTGGTCACTCCCGCGGAGATACCCCACCAGTTCATGTCATGAATCTGTACTTTGGTCACGCCCGCGGAGATACCCCGTCAGTTCATGTCATGAATCTGTACTTTGGTCACGCCCGCGGAGATACCCCGTCAGTTCATGTCATGGATCTGTACGTTTGTCACGCCCGCGGAGATACCGCACCAGTTCATGTCATGTATCTGTACTTGGTCAGGCCCGCGGAGATACCCCGCCAGTTCATGTCATGAATCTGTACTTTGGTCACGCCCGCGGAGATACCCCGTCAGTTCATGTCATGGATCTGTACTTTGGTCACGCCCGCGGAGATACCCCGCCAGTTCATGTCATGAATCTGTACTTTGGTGACGCCCGCGGAGATACCCCGCCAGTTCATGTCATGAATCTGTACTTTGGTCACGCCCGCGGAGATACCCCTCCAGTTCATGTCATGAATCTGTACTTTGGTCACGCCCGCGGAGATACCCCGCCAGTTCATGTCATGAATCTGTACTTTGGTCACGCCCGCGGAGATACCCCGCCAGTTCATGTCATGAATCTGTACTTTGGTCACGCCCGCGGAGATACCCCGCCAGTTCATGTCATGAATCTGTACTTTGGTCACGCCCGCGGCGATACCCCGCCACTTCATGTCATGAATCTGTACTTTGGTCACGCCCGTGGAGATACCCCGCCAGTTCATGTCATGTATCTGTACTTTGGTCACGCCCACGGAGATACCCCGCCAGTTCATGTCATGTATCTGTACTTTGGTCACGCCCGCGGAGATACCCCGCCAGTTCATGTCATGAATCTGTACTTTGGTCACGCCCGCGGAGATACCCCGCCAGTTCATGTCATGAATCTGTACTTTGGTGACGCCCGCGGAGATACCCCGCCAGTTCATGTCATGTATCTGTACTTTGGTGACGCCCGCGGAGATACCCCACCAGTTCATGTCATGAATCTGTACTTTGGTCACGCCCGCGGAGATACCCCGCCAGTTCATGTCATGAATCTATACTTTGGTCACGCCCGCGGAGATACCCCGCCAGTTCATGTCATGAATCTGTACTTTGGTCACGCCCGCGGAGATACCCCGCCAGTTCATGTCTTGAATCTGTACTTTGGTCACGCCGGCGGAGATACCCCGCCAGTTCATGTCATGAATCTGTACTTTGGTCACGCCCGCGGAGATACCCCGCCAGTTCATGTCATGTATCTGTACTTTGGTCACGCCCGCGGAGATACCTCGCCAGTTCATGTCATGAATCTGTACTTTGGTCGCGCCCGCGGAGATACCCCACCAGTTCATGTCATGAATCTGTACTTTGGTCACGCCCGCGGAGATACCCCACCAGTTCATGTCATGAATCTGTACTTTGGTCACGCCCGCGGAGATACCCCGCCAGTTCATGTCATGAATCTGTACTTTGGTTACGCCCGCGGAGATACCCCACCAGTTCATATCATGAATCTGTACTTTGGTCACGCCCGCGGAGATACCCCGACAGTTCATGTCATGAATCTGTACTTTGGTCACGCCCGCGGAGATACCCCGCCAGTTCATGTCATGAATCTGTACTTTGGTCACGCACGCGGAGATACCCCGTCAGTTCATGTCATGAATCTATACTTTGGTCACGCCCGTGGAGATACCCCGCCAGTTCATGTCATGAATCTACTCTCTAAAAAACACTGTGTAGAAACGCTACACACTTTGTACACATATATGTGTAACATCTGCTCTCCAACAATTATGTGTAGAAACTGTAGAGCAATTTTTGGTACACACAATATGTGTAGCTCTATACACACATGTATGTGTAGTCGCTATACACTTGTGTGTAGTAAACAGTTGGTAGACAGTTACTACACAGTTAGTACACATATAATACACAGTTAGTGTGTACTTTATTTATACACATTTGTGTACATAGTAAACAGTAGTGTGTACTTTATTTATACACATCTGTGTAACAACCTACACAATTTTGTAGTATATAGTACCCAGTATTGTGCATATTTGGTACACACACTGTGTACCAACTAATCTATACACTTTATGTGTAATAAATTTACATGCATTCTTTTTGCAAATATTGGACATTTTTGGGCGATGTAGCAACTGTAATGTCGAATCAGAATCGCATGGTTGAGGCCACTGAATTTAGGCCATCACAGTAAGAATGTTTGATATTGAAAGCCATAATTATTAGCCAAAACAAATCATGAAAAACATGCTATCATATGTTATATATGCTGAATGGACCTCATATTACATTGGCATTTACATGTACTGGTATAATAAATTTGCAATGACAATGAAATGGGCAAGAAAAGTTTAACTCACTATTTATCTAACTTTTCCGGTTCAATATAATTATTTAATTGCCAATTTATTTTACAGGCAAATGACAATGCCAACTATGGGTGATGTTCGATCAATTAAGCGTACTGGATGTATATCTAATAGCACATTCCTCGGGATTTTATTCTGGGTAACATTTTTCTGACAATGCTGTGTTTTCTCAACAAAATTTATCAATATGATACTTTCATTCTCAGTTTTTGAAGCCACTTCTTCAATTGACAGGGCACGAGGATCTTCGGATTGACTCCAAGCCACCTCTCCCATGTCAATGACATGAAGATCTTTCAAAAACTGAGAATGAAAGTATCATATTGATAAATTTTGTTGAGAAAACACAGCATTGTCAGAAAAATGTTACCCAGAATAAAATCCCGAGGAATGTGCTATTAGATATACATCCAGTACGCTTAAGGGTCAGATGCACGTTTGCCCAAAATATGGCTGAAATAATTGAAAACATCACTGGTGTATGAGCCAAAAACAACAATGGGAAAAAGAAAAATGCATAGTAACCAGATTTCATATAGCTCAGCTTTATACATAGAATGTGTTGGTGAATTATTATAGTATGCTGGACATGTGGTTTCCTTTAAAAAGCACTTTGGTTTGACAAATGTGGGAAATATTTGGGAAAAATAGCATGTCTTTAGGTACCGAGAACTTTTAAATAACTAAAAATATTTGACCAAAG
The DNA here is from genome assembly GCA_032622095.1 of Siphonodentalium dalli. Lineage (NCBI taxonomy): Eukaryota > Metazoa > Mollusca > Scaphopoda > Gadilida > Siphonodentaliidae > Siphonodentalium > Siphonodentalium dalli. Next base: position 297,374,883 of record CP136064.1, read on the forward strand.
AATTGACCATGGTGTGCTATGGTATCTGGTTTACATGAGAGGAGCCATGTTTTGTTCGTAAAATGAGCTGCTTTGCCATCAGAGACGGATTCCAAGATGACGACAATCTGCACTATCAATGGCCGCCATTGAAAACGTAAGTCAAAATTTATTCTGTTCGTTTGCTGACAAAAAAGGCAAATATCACAATATGCGTACCCGATCAGCACCCGATCTCCAATGGGTTATCTGTATAACTATCAGGAGAAGTCATATTGACATTACTGACTTCCAATCTAGCTACATTTATTGAAAAAAAAAAAAAACATTTGATGGAAATTTAAAGTAAAAAATAAACTTTCGCCCATCTATCGAAAATAAGCTTGATATCATTGCGACAATATTAAAACGATATAATTCATCTCTTAAAAGTATCAAAATTGCACATAGTTAGTAATATTTATGTTTAATTACATTAGTTTTCCCACGTATTACGAAAATATACGTTTTCTGTGTAAAATACGGGGAACTATATATTGCGGCATACTAAAGTGAGTTATGAAACCATTTCCGGTAATTTGGGGAAGTGACAACCGAAACTTGATTTTCTCTTCAAATTTGTGAAATTACGCATTGCATAATGTCCGATCGCTCTCAATAACGACCCATATTTAAGGAAGAGTAATTGGGAACGTGTCAGCACTGGTGGTACCAACGATCGCATGAATGATTTTGTACTTCGGTGTAAGTTTTATAAATTGTTGACGACTTGTAAAATTTGTTTACAAAATGGCTGACCGACGTGAATTTCAAACATTCGTATATGTTTTAACAAAAAACGTACAACACACAACGTTTGAAACGCTAGTCATATATGTGTTATTTTTATCATCATAATCATGGTCGCCATGTATTTTTTCTTGGGTTATTTCTCATTTAAAAAATGAATCATGTTGCCAAGTTCTGGTCACATGCTATTTTGTATTGCTGACCAGAGTGAACATACCACAATTTTTTTTTTTACAATTTGGAGGCCCAACGTCCAGATATTTTGTCCTATTTTGGTTGTAACCAATTATAATAGTGGATTTTATAATTCTATCAAGTGCCTAATAATCGTGTCGTTACTTTAGTGATGTGTGGGGTTTAGGCTGAAAGTGAAATCAATAATTATAATATTAATTTAATAGTGTCATATCACATGGCAATTTTACTCTGCCTCAATGCCAAATAATACAAGTGATCATTGGGAATTTTCTCCAAATTAATAATCATGTTGACACTTTTACCAAGCACCCGAATGACCTGATAGTAATTCAACTATACTAGTTGAATTTGTATGTGTATTACGGTTTCATGGATCTTCAAATAAAAACAAGGGAAATAATCCAACAATAAATACCATATATATGTGACTTACTAGATCATGCCACGAATGGCTACGTATGGGCATAGCCAGATTAGAGATTCATGGCATGATCTAACATCACACAAATGATTCATGCTGCATGGATCAAATTTCATCTAATGCCTGTGCATTTACTATATTAATATTATTACACTTCAATGTGGCTGCATTTTCAAGGACCTCATAACTTATGCATATATGGGAAGAAAACTGGTTTGATATCGTCATATTTAACTATTTATATTTAGTCAAATCTAGGATGTGCCAAAACCTGGTTATCATGTTATAGGTATAGGTACTCAAAACCTGTGTACATGATCAACATTTTGGAAACAGGTAGTGAAAGAACTACCATTCATTGACTGGTATATATAATGCTGGAGTATTATGTACCCCCCCCCCCACAAAACAAAATTGGTCCAAACAGTTGGAAATAAATGCATTAAGTCTCACGAAATATTAATAGTTGGAAAAATCACAACAATAATACGTAGAAATTGTTCTTATAGTTTTAATTTTGCAACCAGTATTAAATTAGTGGGGAATTTGAAACGTTGAGATAACAAATTAGAAAATTATAACCCAACGTAGAGGGGTGCAACTTATATTTTGCAAATTTGGGACTGGGAGGGAGTTAACTTGGTCTGGGTCAAGGGGTGCTGCTTTTGGAAATTTCAGACAGTGGACACCCCACCCTCAACAGAGATCCTCTAGCTGGGTGTACTGGTTACAACTTACATGGTACTAATTAATTAACCCTCAAGCAATATTTTAACTCACTCAGTGTTATCTTATTTTTCATAAAATATTTCTCTTGGATTTGTTAACCTGCAAAATGTTTTGTCTTTATTACAGTTGACTGAACACTAACACATTGGATTGTCCTGTGTCCGGTAGAAGAAGTGCAATGAGAGGTTGGGGTTGTCATGTACCTGGTAGGAGAAGGGCAAGAGATGTTAATTCCTGATTACCTGTAACTGTCAATATTTACAGGTAAGTTGAAATAGATAATTTCAATTCATTAAGGCAGCTACCACAATTAGCTGGAAACATATGTTTTGAACATCCCATCACAGTTAATAGCATTAAATAAAAGTTGCAATTGTGTCCCCCTCTGTACCTGTAGTATATCTCTGTTAATGAACCACAGGAGTTGTCATGTGAACTGGGGTCTTTGTTAAGTTCAATCTGAAATACATGTGTATTATCAAAATATCTTTTGTTTTATTTTATCCTGTCGCTGCCATCCAATAGCAAAGACACATTCAGGATCTCTGACATTTTATATGAATTTTAAAATAATGAAATTGAGTTGAGTTTGTATGAAAACAAAACCATAGTTATGTGTTAGTTTTTTTCCAAATATTTCAATTAGTACCAGTATAGGGCGATTCAGATCAACATGAACTATCAAGTAATTAAATGAAACCTCCAACAGTTGCTGGAACCCAATTGAGGTGATCGTTAAATCTAATTTGTAGTCCCCCCCCATAAAGCATATTACAAGGCATTGAGATTGGCCACTCAACGCTTCATCTACATACATTTTACATGAAAATAGTTTGTGTTATTTTATTTGTGTAATATCTGGTGTCTAATGCGAATTTACCCTGAGAGAGCTTTTGTTATTTTATTTGTGTAAACGTGGTGTCGGTGGCAACCCCACAGAAAGCTAATGTTGTTATACATTGGTGGTGCGAAATTGAAAGTTAAGAAAATTTATATTAAACTTTTTCTGTCTCTTATAGGTGATTGAAATAACATGGAATCAAAGAAATGGAATCCTTGCCATTTGTAGTCATTGACAATGCCGACTAACTGTGATGTTGCCCTGCTGATAACAGTGGTGCTACAATGAGCAGATGAGCAGGTATGTAATTTAATTTAGCGTCAATACTACACAACAGGTATGTGCGATTTACCCATGGTCCATCATATGACAAATACATTACCTTACAGAAAGTGACACATTTGAGGTCAATATAAACTGTATTTCAACAGACTTATCACCAATATTCAATGGCATAGTGACTGTGAGATTGATTACTTTGATATAGTGGGAATACTTTGCATCATTGGGATACCTCAGTCCTGGGATAAAACCACAGAATGTCAGAAGCAAAATTTATGATTTATTCATGTGTATTTATTTGGTCAGTTCCGTTAAGTATGATATCAATGACAATCTATCATATATTGAGAGATATTATGCATTGAAAAGCTGAATGAGAGTACTATCTTTTGAGATTTCAGAATGTTTTTTTTTTTTAATTGAAAATTAAATAATAACTAATAATTAATTATTAAATTAATTATTAATTAATAATAATACATTGATACATATATCATTGTATTATTGTATTATGATTGTTTCCATTTAATATCCAAATAAACAGGCTTTTTTTACAAGTTCAATTAATTTGTTATTTGTCCATCCTGTCCTCCATACATTTCAAAATAGTCCCAATTGCAAATGTCTGGTTAATTATTGCCATTTTTCAGAATAGGGTACTCATAATTTGACTTCATTTATAAGAATGGTGTTCCTTCTTCTGCAGAAAGACGGCTCCTCTCATGGAAAACAGATATGATGCTACATCTGTCACCACAGTTTAACGATGAAAGTGGAAGTAGATAAAAGTTCTCGGTACCTAAAGTGAACTTATTATAAAATGTTACAAATCTCTCTTCATTACTCTTATGATGTTCATATTTCAAAACTTTTAATAAATGGTATGCATTCCTCAATATGTGTTCTACATCCCTGTGAAGTTCCATTGCATACGGTTGTGGATTTATCAAGATATTGCCAAATTACCTGACCCACCCAAAATTGGAAAAAATTTGGGCAAACGTGCGTCTCCCCCTTAATTGATCGAACATCACCCATAGTTGGCATTGTCATTTGCCTTTAAATTAAATTGGCAATTAAACAATTATATTGAACCGGAAAAGTTAGATGCAGTCAAGTTTATATTTTAATTGCTTGCATCCAGGATAAGGCATCGAAGTCACCTCTTCAATTGACATGGTATGAGGATCTTTAGAATGACTCCAAGTCACCTCTCCCTTGTCAATGACAAGAGGATTTTTCAAAAACTGAGTGAGCATGAAAATATCATTTTGATAAGTTTTGACAAGAGGACACAACACTCTCCAAAAAGTATCAACCCATTAGTTATCATATACACGTATAACGGATTTGTGGAATGGAACTAACTTCAGAGAAAGTTGGCATTGAAATTCATATATACCGGTACAATAAAATGGCAATGACAATACAAATAATGCTATTATGAATCGAGTTACATGCATGTTACATGCATTTTAATAATTGCTCTTATTCTGGAGTCAGCATCGAAGTCACCTCTTCAATTGACAGGGCATGAGGATCTTTGGAATGATTCCAAGCCACCTCTCCCGCATCAATGACATGAGGATTTTTTGAAAACTGAGCATATATTAAATTTATCGTTTTTATCTGTTTTGAACTTTTGACGAGACAGCACTGTCAGATAAGTACTGTTAAAATTTACGAAAGAAGTTACAAGTAAAAGTGGGACCAGCAATTTCTGTTGCGTTACATATACTGTTGTTAGGATACCACCAGTCATTGAACAGGAATCACTTCTCTATTACTTTCATGGTGTATCATGGCAATTAAGATTCAGTATCAATGCTTACATTACAATTCAGAAGCAGAATACACAGAACACTGATAAGGTGTCATCACACCAAACACCAAGATTATACATGGTCTCTTTGATGTTATTTAATTGTACACCCCACTGACTTATCCTATTTTCAGTAGATAAATAAACCCATATTATATTAAACTGACATCGTTTTTCAATACAATGTTACCACCATTACTTTGATAGAGGAAAGTTTATTCTCAAAGAGTATAATTATTTTACATGAACTTTATTTTAATGGTATATAACTATATATCCAACAAATGAAGCTGAAAATTCATATTTCATGTGCTGCAGGAGCCTTCAAACTCTGGTTGACACTACAGTAACAGTTGAGGCACAATCAGACATGTTCACTGGAGAAATGTTATTAGATAGTCCACTTCAGCTGTTTCAGTCAGTTAATAAATTAGAGGAATAATAGTATGACCACTGCTCCAATCCTGTAGTTAGCCAAAATCAAGGCTTCTTTTACCATGATTTTAATGAACAGAGAACAGAAAATTCCTTAGTTGAAGATTGTCAGATCATCAATTACAATAATGTGACTTATCATCCATCCTCCTTCACAATAACATATTACATGGTAATTTACAAAGCATGTGTATGATATTACACGGCTGAAGATTGTCACACATTTGAGAACTGGTCCATAAATACTGTTTGTCATCCACCTTGAATGGGAAATTCAACTCATGGCATTTTGAAGCTACAAGTAGTAACATATCATTACTGTATGGTAGACCTCTACTTCCTGATATAGCACATTGTATATCTGATTCTGTAGTCATCCTGAAAAAATAAATATATGAAGTCAGAATTTTAAATTATTTTTTATGTATGTCATGATTTGAACTGAAAAAAATCTATTATAGCATGGATCTTAAAGGTACTCAATCTGATTAAGCACCCCTAAATTACTATTTCTTCGGCTTCAGGGGTTAAAAATAATTAATTTTAGTCGAGGAACCCATCCATCAAAGCTCAGATATTGATTCTTTTTTTTAATTTGTAATTTTCTCGAGATGTGTACTAATAATTGCAACAGAAACATTTATTCAAACGGACGAAGATGGATAACTCTAAAATGAAGCACTGAGAACTTCCTTTTGACGGCATGTTCTGGGCCAGAAACAAGAGATAACAAAACTTCAAAAATTTATATCTAATCACTCTGAGGGTTGATGGGTAGGTTACTCGACTCGAATCAATTATTTTTTTTACCTCAGAAGCCAACGAAATAGTAATTTATGAGGGTCTAATCGGATTGAGTACCTTTAACATTTAACCAACCAATTTCAGACACACCTCCCCCACTTGTTGATGAAAATCCACAAATCAGGTTCCAGCTATCTAGGTCACTTGTACCAATGTTAATCATATTTCCCAAACATGAAATGACACACTATGATTTCCAGGCTTCAATTTAAAGATGAATTATCTGTTCCCACAACAAGAATATAGTTTCCTCGGTATAACATAAGAGAAATGAATCAAAAACACCTACCTGGGAACACTACTATCAATTAATATTGATTTCCTTATATAATGTGACTATCAAGTTGCCCTGTGGGACATATATTTGTCACTATTTTTAGAAATAGTTATTGCTCAGAACAAACACGAGCTGTGAACTGTTTAAATATAATCAATATTAAGTATGCATCATCCGATTAGATGCCCCTCAATAAGGCTCAATTACTATATATTTGGATTCGGGTGGGAGGATATTTGATTTGAGTCAATGAACCCACCAACCAAAGCTAAGAGTTATTACATATTCATTTTTAAATCTTATTATTTTTCACCATCGAGACTTAATAGTGGCCTGGGAAAAAGTCAACGGGCCAATGGTCTTGGACCAAATTGCGGATGAAGATAACTCTAAAATCAAGTAGCTTTGTGTTGATAATGAGGCAAAATTTTCATTGAACAACATGTTGATAAATAACACATTTTGAGCAATTTTATACTATAATTGACATTATTTTTGAGCAATTAATCGATTCTGATAACTGAAGCAGCATTTCAAAATATGTTGTTGTTGGAAGCTGAATATATGGGGTTCATTGAATCAACTTGAGAATTTGCACGCTAAATTATACATGAAATGCTTTATATAATTATTATACAATGAAGTAAAATAAATAATCACTCCAAATATTAAAAAAACATGTGAGTATAGTTAGTATACAGACTGTCAATGCGGTGAACGTTATTGCACCAATTTGTTGGAGCTCAAGTTCCGTGAAATATTACATGAGTGGCCAGTGTCAAATTGCATCTTGCAGCATAACACTTTAACATAACAGATAAGTGGACAATTGTTTGCAGGTGTGGTTTGGTTTTGTATTTACTACACACCAATATTCAATCAAGTAATAATATTTGTCCACTATCTAGGCAAGTTAGTTATATATTGAACATGGCAAGAAATTAAATTAATTCTCTGGTACTGGATAGGCTGTCATGCATGATGTAAAATATGTTGCGAGTCTCAATGACATCAGGATTGCACTATCATGGACAAGCTGAAAAATTATACCAACAATGTAACTGAATTTACGAAATAGACCAAAATATTGCAGCTGTGTAATTAGAAGTAAAATAAAATAAAGCTTTATTCCACACCTATTGACTATTCAACCAAATCTCACCATTGAATACCTATTATTGTATGCCTCTAGTGGAATAGAAGCCGGAACTATTTTTGTTGATGTTGTCACCAAGAAAGGTGACAAACAGCTATTATAGGTACATTTAGTATGTCAACAATCAGCTTCAGGTGATGTCCCGATCATAACCAGTTATCCATCAGACTTAAATCACAATAAAGGTAGCTGACTCATGGATTGACACAATGGTGTAGAATAAATACAGAACACAACTTGTACCATAATCTCAAATATTTTATCGAAATCATGGTGGACAGTGCATAATTACATTCTGCTCGAGTTTTGCTGTCGCAAAATATATCCATGCACCTTCTGCAACTCATTTGATAAAAGATTCTCGATGACACTAGGGGTAACTTAATTTTAGGATCCTGCAAATATTAAAAAAATTATATTCAATTAAACATGCTGCTGCATGAGTTTATGATTCATATTTGATTCAACATCAGCGAAGAATAAATCTATATAATATCCCTGTTGAGCTTCGCAGTGCTAAAATGAGTGTTCCGTAAGAAGCACACATCGATGGCATTGCCGTAGAGTCATAAGCACCCCCTCATTATGAGAGTAGTTCATATGGATGATTTATTTCAGCATCCTGACCGACTGTACATGTGCATGTAGGTTGTGATACATGTGAGTCAGATCATGTAGCCCCAATGCCTCTCAAAATTAAAAGATTAGTTGAAATGCAAAGTAACATCATTATATTTTACTCACAGACACAGACTGCCATTGGAAGTGTTTTCTCCTCTCACAAATTCCAGAATTATTGGCAAAGTTGTCTTGCAGCAAATTCAGAGGATCACATCACTCATTCTTACGATAAGCTGAGGTTATCTGCAAAAATTAGTAAACACTTATTACAATATTGTTTTCATTAGAAAAAGCTATTACTCAGACTAGTTATTTAATTGCAATTGTATACATACACATGAAATCTGAAAATTGGCCACAGCAATAACTTCCAGGGCTATAAAATCACATATGTACTTCACCAACATTCATCAGGGACGTGGATGGAGGGTCTCCATTGGGGAGGAACGCACCTTGAATTTGAAATGTATAAAGCCACCCACCTCCTAAAATATCCAACACATGTTGTATTATATCAGACAAGAAGTCAAATTTGTTTTCAAGTTGGAGCAGGGGCCCCCGGTGATCGAATCGGTAGAGTGCCAGTTGCATTACACCGCCACAGGCCGTCCAGCGCTGACGAAGCTGGTTCGAACCCCGTCATAGGAAGGCCAAGGGTGACTGGAATCATGTATCTGGGCAAGTTTGTCAGTTGCTTTCTGGGGGTCGGTGGTTTCTACACACAGTGGGACGATTTCTTGGTGAAATCAAGCCTCTGCGTGGTCTTTCCTCCACCAGTAAAATTTACAATGTCATGTGTGGCCTAGCGGCTAGAACGACGTTAAACCATAATAAACCAAACCAATCAAGTTGGAGCCGGTTAAAATTGTGAATTGGAACATAAGTACTATTAGAATGTCTGCCGAACAGTCTCTTTAACCACAATAATTTATGATGAACTTATCTTGGCCATTTTTGTCGCAAGCATCCATAGCGACTCAACTCAAATGTTGAGTTATGTTCTGCATAAAACGGGAAAAAAGAAGATAAAATAAAAAAAGAGTATTCTCTGTATATGAGCTTTGGTAGCAAGTAAAGTGCAAGTGCACTCTGACCGACTTTAAAATCGCAGATGCACAGATTCCCATGGATGGTAATAAATATCTGTGCCATTTAAAAAAATTTAACAAGAAATGTAGGAATAATGCAGTTTCCCATGGTACTAAATGTCTGTGAAAGTTTTGAAACAATTGACCAAAAATTATAGGAACAAAAGCTCAAAGTAATACCCCTGTATAATTTATTGAAAATTTTCTTAAAGGTACTCAATCGGATAAAAATCCTCTCAATTACTATTTCAATGGCTTCGGGGGTAAAAAATATTTGATTCGAGTCGAGGAAGCCACCCATCAAAGCTCAGATTTATTAGATATCGAATTTAGAAATCTATTATTTTTCATTATCAGGAATACTTTCTGACCCAGAAGTTTCTCGAAAAAGCCGACCGACATACTCACGATACTAAATTCCATTGAACAAAATGTTGCTATGCAACAGATTTTGGGCAATTATATACGACAGTTCACAGTCGTCAGCATTATTTTTGGATAATTATTTGATTCTGATAACTAAAGTGACCTTTGATAAAAAAAATTTGTTGTTGGAATCTGTTGAGATGGGGACCCTCTGATCGGATTGAGTACCTTTAAGTCAAAAAGGGGGATAACTAAAAACAATTGGTCAGACCTCATAATCACAGGTGCACAGGTTATCATTGTGGTTGCTGTCTGTGCCAAGTTTCATGTCAAATGATTAAAAATGACTGAGAAAAACTCTGCACAAATGTGTGTCCATGGACAGACGGAGGGCTAAGATGTTTCCAGTATAACCCCACACAACTTGCAGGGGGGGGTATAATAATAATTTTGGAGGGCATTAAATAATGTCCCGACAGTCAAGGACCACAAATAGGTCCAAGGGCTGTTAATAAAACATAACGCTCATGCATGTTATTATTATTAATACAACTCCGTCCTTTTGTGATCGGTGACACAGAATTCACTGGGCCGTGTGAGAACATTTGAAATTTGAACATACAAATTGCAAAATCCTATAGCATCTATTGAGTAGCCTCAAGGTTTTAGAAACTTCAGACCTGACCTGTTGGTCTAACACAAATTATTCCATACTAATAGATTGTTTGATAATCAATCTACAAAAAGATTTCAACTTATTGTTTCTTGTGAAATTTCCTATAAATGTACATGTCTGGAATTCAACGATATTTAAAACAGTTGAAAAATTTTACCAAGGTTGATGGACATGGGTTAATTGTAGCATTACCAGTCTCTGCCCCGGCTATAGGCTGATATGATATTCGCCGGACATTCGAAGGATATACTTTACACGATACCCTTTTGCTGTATACATTGGTCTTTATATCCAGTGATTCTGTCAGGCTACTTTATGCAAGTCGAATTCCTGTTTTCACATACCTGCGACTGACGCGTGCGACAACTGAGGTTGTGGCTGATAGAGTTAAACCCATTCGATTTAAAAATGTGCTTAATTGCGTCAGCCACAACCCCAGTGATTTATATAATATATGATTTGAAACGTTGCGCCTATATATATAAACCCATCTAGCCTCATGCATCAGCCGCATATCTGTAATAGCAGCTTCATACCGACATGGGTTGGCAGTCTATACATTTGTATTTATTGAATTTGTGTGCACCAGTCTCTGTCGAGACTAAGTCTGCATTAAGTATATGTGACTATATTTATATACTGGTACGTATATACATCGTTCGTTCGAAGAGAGGTCCCTGTCGGTAATTGCCGCTCAGCAAATGCTGCACATGACATGTTCACCTGAATGGCTATCACCACCACCGGGCACTTGCAGTAAAAAGGGCAGTTCGTTCAAAGGGTACGAAGCCCCATGGCTACCCGTGGGCTTGCTATTGACAGTATTATAAGTAGAGGTGGAGATATTTATTCTTTCGATGTTTCGACACAAGTTTCCAACAACTGAGGTCTGTGATAACTTGTTCGAGCTATAAAAGGTGCAAAAACTAATTTTGGCTTTTGATGACTTGTGCATATTCCATTAAAGGCACGTGAGACCTTAGTTGTCGAAAATATTCATATTTGTTCCTATCACCGTAAACAGAAAAACATTAATACGCATACAGTTTCGTTCATATATACCATGACCATCGCGTAAACAGCATGTTATCATAAAGACCTACTATATTTTACCTAAGCAAGAGCCTGATTATGTTACAGAAGACAGCACAATGCTACTGGCTAATCACACAATGGCATAAACGCTCTTTATTACTTCCATATCAGGAATTCACCAACAAAGAACGCTCTTTTGTTTACATAACAATGGTCAAACATATGACAATAACATACTGTTTATGCGATATTTCTTATTTGTATACGGACAACGTATGTCTACATTTTGATGTTCTTTCTGTTTGTGGTGGTTTTTGACGGGTGGAAATATTTTCACAGGATACCCACCGCCAAAGGCCAACCGTACCTTTAATTCGAAACTAGGTGTTGTTGGAAATTGGAAATATGTAATACTATCTACTTAGTGAGCTTTCAGACAACCACGATTCAATCATAAGTGGAAGGATTTTCGTCGTAGGAAGTAACCGATAGTTAGCATGCTCATGTCAAAATCACAAGTAAAAAAATAATATCAAGCACCATTTGATTTTAGATTCAAAATTGTATCCACTGTTACAATGTTTCATGATTCTAGTGCCAATAAACTTATCTTATCTTGTGACGTAATCACAGTCATGTGTACATAAAAATCGTGGCTGAAAAGATCGCAAGGTAATCAATCACATGCTATACAAACAACCTTCTCAGCTGGACAAAACAAGTCTCCACTACTTAACCGTGGTGTGGTTAGCGTTGCCACCGCGGCCAAAATGCAAAACCTTCTACACTGATGCTCCACCTACTAATATAACTACAGTTGGGCCGCAGTGTACTTGCCATTCGGCCATGGTGTACATGTAGTTGCCACGGCGAATGTCAGCTAACTGGGACCTTGGCTAACTGGGACCTTGGGCTAACTGGGACCTTGGCTAACTGGGACCATGACCAACTGGGACCTTGGCTAACTGGGACCTTTGGCTAACTGGGACCTTGGTTATATTTATTACATATATTAGTAGAATAGAACATTGATAATAGAATATTGTTTGTTTTATGTATGTTATTGCTTCAAAAATGTTTTAGATTTGTTTCAACCTGACTTAATAAAAAAAAAATATTGTCAATCTATAAAACTGAAGGTCACTATTTTAATTTCTTATTTGTATCTTATTTGTATCTTATATATTTCTATGAATATTTATTGTTAATAAAGTCAATAAAGTGATGGTTATTATGGGCATTCACAGTTAAGATGCAATAAAGTGGCGCCGGGGATTTGCGGGTCTCCCCCCAACTTTGTTAAAAATTCAAGTTGGCATGCAATAGGTCAGGGTTATAGTTTACAGGTATATAGAATAAGTCAAATACAGTTTGTTCATGTATATAGTGTAGGAAAATAAATATGCAGGACATTCCAAGCTTTACATACATGTCATGTTCTACATGCATGTATATATAGATCTAACGATAATGGGATAGGGGGTGATTTCACGGGAAGTGTAGCATGAAGGAATTGGACACATATCTCCCTTAAATTCATGTTCAGTGTATGACCAACTTACCATTCATTTTTTATCATATAAAGGTATATTTATGTGACCGGAGCAGTAAATTTCAGCTGAATATGACTATTTTTTTGCAATTTTATGACCAGAAATGTGCATTATTTTGCCATTTTCTCTGTGCCAAACAGGAAATGGTCTCAATAATAAGGTGATTATAAGAAAATATATAGTACAAAGGAAACAAGTTTCATACAGTAATTATAATCTAAGACATTCTGTTCTTATTAGTGAAAATTTCATGTAAAAATGTCAAAAATATGTAATTTTATGTCAATTTTTGTTATTTTGGAGACATTCCGTTAAAAAAATAAAAAAAAACACCAAAATCAAATCAACTACAGCCAGTATTGAAGAAAACACCATTAAATATGTCACATATGGTGTATTTTCAACAATAAGGATATGATATATAATATAGATGTGCTATTATTTCTGTGATTAAAAATTAGTGATTTTTTTAGTTCTTTGATTAGTGATGACAAAAATTCCGTTAAAAAATGTCCTTTCCTGAACATGGCTTTTTCTGAAATTTTCTCATTACCAGCCACCTTAACAAGGAAAGTAAATTTTAATAATGGCATTAGATGGCATGACAGACATAACTAACAGAAAGTTTAGTATGTAACACACTAGTAATGTAAAAAAAATTGATTTATCATTGTTTAAAAAAATGTCCTTTCCTGAACGATTTTTGACAATATGCATTGAGGTCATATATCGGAGGAAAAACACCTGTAATCACCAGTGCAATATATATCACTTGGGAACACATATCAAATTTCTCAAAAACCTTTCAAGTATTTTCATCTCATGACTTAATAAAAATTGATTTTAATGAAATAATTAATAATATATCTGAAGGTCCCAGTTAGCCAAGGTCCCAGTTAGCCAAGGTCCCAGTTAGCCAGAAGGTCCCAGTTAGCCAAGGTCCCAGTTAGCCTGACTTGAGGTCCCAGTTAGCCAAGGTCCCAGTTAGCCAAGGTCCCAGTTAGCTGGATACCGCCACGGTGTACGTTCATTAAACTTAAAAAAGACGATACAATTACAAACTAGAAATCTAACCATGTTGTACATGCCATTCGGCTCCATTGTAGTTGCCTTTCGGCCATGGTGCACTTGCCATTCTGCTGCAGTGTATATACTTCCCGTTCGGCCGTGGTGTACTTGCCATTCGGCCGCGGTTCACTTGCCGTTCGGCCGCAGTGCTCAACTGCTAGAGTTACAAACTCTTGACTCCGCGGCCGAACGGCAAATACAATGTGGTGCCAATGGACAATTGTTTTGTCCGACAGTCCAGCGGGTACGAGTACTACTACTAGTACTACTACTACTAGTACTAGTACGAGATCAATCATCATGTACGACAACATGTCAACATCGCAATCATGATCTCATCGGGCCACGATTCCTCCACTTACGTCAGCTGTCATATACGATTGTATCATGGTTGTCTGAATGTTCACTTATAGGCAGATATTAATAAATAATATAAATGTATTTTAATTATTTATCACTCACTGTTCAGAACTCGACAAAACTTTCACTGAAAGTTTCAGAATGCCTGTGCGTGCAGGTTGCCAGTGAAAAGTCAGTGAGTGACAGCCTGTTGGAGTTTTTTTCATTTAGAAAAATGAATATGTAGGCATACTTCACATTGTTGAGAACTGAGTATAATTTAAGGAATAGTACTGCAGAAAGAGCAGTATACGTGTTATCGAACACGAAATTATGCAGAAATAGAAGGTCAAGGTTTCCGGTCGCAGGGAAAGGTAATTTCCGGACACATTTGTTCGATACCTTTACCGGATTCCGGCTTCCATACTAAGACTAAATAACTTTTGAAATTTGGATATATAGTTACGAAGTGGCTAAAGAACGGTATACCGCTCTTTAGTACTGAGGGCTAAAGAACGGTATACCGCTCTTTAGTGATGAGGTCTAAAGAGCGGTACGGATTATAACGTTATACGCAATGCGCAAAATATCTTGGCAACGCACGTGCCGCTCATCCAACATGGACAGCTCTTTAGCACTGAGGGCTAAAGAACGGCACACCACTCTTTAGCGATGAGAGCTAAAGAGCGATACGGATTATAACGTTATGTGTTGGCGCAATGCGCAAAATATCTTGGCAACGCACGTGCCGCTCATCCAACCTGGACCGCTCTTTAGCACCGAGGGCTAAAGAGCAGTAGGCCTATACCGCTCTTTAGCACCAAACCTAAAGAGTGGTATACCGTTCATTAGCGTATCAGGCCCATATAGCTAAAGCGTGGTATACCGCTCTTTAGCGTTTGTCACTAAAGAGCAGTATACCGTTCTTTAGCACCAAACGCTAAAGAGCGGTATACCGTTAATTAGCGTATCAGGCCCATATAGCTAAAGCGTGGTATACCGCTCTTTAGCGTTTGGTACTAAAGAGCGGTATACCGTTCTTTAGCCACGGCCATATAGTTATTAGTTCCAACTACTAGTATAAAATAACATTACCAATTGATGATGAGTCGAGTGTAAATTCCAGGACTAACGCATTAGCCTACTGTTTCGTCGAATTTACCTTCAATCAACATTCTGTACGAAGTATCTAATTACGTTCTTCGTATGTTTGCATAAATATTCTCACCTTTACTAAAGATATTCTTCTTGTATAACGGCTCAAATTCAGTGGTCTTGGTCCTTATTGGAGTCGAAACTGTGATCAACACCAACAAACCAATATGGCTTCCAAACTGAGACAACGTGTAGAATGAGTTTTCAGTATCAGTGCGCATGTCTATAGTACTCGATACACATATATGTTCAAGTGTTTACACATATATGTGTAAATATAGAAAAACATACACAACATGTGTATACACATGTATACAATACTGTATAGATATTGGAGGTACACACCGTGTGTCCAGTGCTAATGGCATTCTACCTACACAGTAGTTTGCAGAGAGTATACTTTGGTCACGCCCGGGGAGATACCCCGCCAGTTCATGTCATGAATCTGTACTTTGGTGACGCACGCGGAGATACCCCACCAGTTCATGTCATGAATCTGTACTTTGGTCACGTCCGCGGAGATACCCCGCCAGTTCATGTCATGGGTCTGTACTTTGGTCACGCCCGCGGAGATACCCCGCCAGTTCATATCATGAATCTGTACTTTGGTCACGCCCGCGGAGATACCCCGCCAGTTCATGTCATGGATCTGTACTTTGGTCACGCCCGCGGAGATACCCCGCCAGTTCATGTCATGGATCTGTACTTTGGTCACGCCCGCGGAGATACCCCGCCAGTTCATGTCATGAATCTGTACTTTGGTCACGCCCGCGGCGATACCCCGCCAGTTCATGTCATGAATCTGTACTTTGGTCACGCCCGCGGAGATACCCCGCCAGTTCATGTCATGAATCTGTACTTTGGTCACGCCCGCGGAGATACCCCACCAGTTCGAAACTGGTAACGTGTTGATGTTCTGACGTACATGTATTGAAGAAAGGGTTAAGGTGTCTTTTAATTTATTTCTTTCGTTTCGTTTCGTTTTTTGTTTGTTTGTGAATTGTTTTCCTAGATTACAATTCAAAATTCAAAACTTTTATTGGTATAAATTCCAAATTAATAGGAATGTCACCATTTAGTGATACAATAACACAGATAAAATTAAAGTGAATGAATAAATATAGATATATAAAAACCAATAAGGAGTCAAAAATGTAAAAGACACAAAATAATAAAAACATAACATACTCCAAATCGAGCCGCTAACCATGATAACCCACTCCTTGTGGTTATATCGAGCCGGTAACCCATTCCTTGTGGCAAAATCGAGCCGGTAACACACTCCTTGTGGTTAGATTGTTTAATCGAGCCGATAACCCACTCCTTGTGGTAAAATGGTTTAATTCTAATTTTCAATCAGAGTATGAAATGGAACATGCCAGATTTACTTTTGCAAAACACTGGAGAAATACTTCATAATATAGAGTTTCTTCCCGTGCACTAAAATAATTATTTTCACTGTGTACTCGTCTGTCGAGATACTGATAGGCTTTAGCTGACAAAAAAACCTTTGTTTTTAAAAAGAAAATTAGGGTTAAAAGTGTTATATTTATTAAAAACGCATTATAAGATTCCCAATTCTTAATTATAGATTACATGCTGGAGATGTGTGGATCGTCCATCTACATGGAACGTGATAGTGCGGCGATATTGAGACTGTCTAGAATGGTTTCCCCCATCAGCAGCGGCTGCACTATGCGCGTCTATGTTCCTGCTGGTAAAAAGTTGCTGATAACCAACCCAAGCATTCGTCTGGATACGTACCTCTATTACTTTAACGGACCGAAAAAACGTGAATTGTGGAAACCAGATGGTAATAACTGATAATTTTACTTAAACCTTCCATGACTGGAGCTTCCTGATTTTTTTTGCGAAAAAACTGAGAAACGCATTCTCTTACATACATTGGCCTAACAATATTGACCTTGACCTTGTAAGCCAGTGCATTCTCTTACATGTGCCAGGCTCCCAATTGGAGACTCGCACATATAGGAGAATGAACTGGCAAATGATATATTATAATTTACGGGACGCTTAGCGGTCAGATGTGATGTCATGTGAGGTGAAGTGAGATCAATATTAGGCGAGGCCGTAGCCTCACATGACATCACAATTATACGACCACTAAGCGTCCCGTTACGTATTTATTATGTCAGTGGACAGTATCCAGAATATCCCTTTAATTAATAGTCGCTGTAACATATTTTAATCTGGTAAGTTAAAGTCGTGTGAAACACTCCGGTATGGTGATCAAAAAGAAATGGAGGATAATCTTGCTTAAAGTAGTTATTTTTTACAAATATTAATCCAAACTGACAACACACACCGTCATTATTATATACTAGCCGGGTTAACCGGCGTTGCCCAGGTTTAAGTGACGTGAAACCATCTGCATATTGTGGATATATGGTGGGAATAGAGGATACTCTTGTTCAAAGCGTTACCCATATTCTCAAAAATTATATATCCAAATAGCATCACAAAACATGATTCTTACACACGGAATATAAGTAGTAGCTCACCTTGTCGGATCGGAGCGATTGTAATTTTGTTTATCGCGATTAATCCGTCCCACCAATAAAGAAATATTTATTTATTTACAACTGCGTATACTTCAGAAGTTATAACATGAACATCATAAACACATTAGTTCGCAAAAATAAAAGACGACAATTGGGTTTTACATAGATACATAGAGGTTTGACTAAGATTTTAAGGACACCTGGTTATCATATCTCCATGAAGATACAGATGTTTTAAAGAAATATCCAGGTGCTCCTCTGTTCATGGTGCTATATACAGTACTGGCTAATTATTCTCAGTTTTAAAGAAATGTTGATATGCAATATATCAGCTACATGTGCCCGACTCAGAGCGAGATTTTGAGTTGTTTATGTTAGGCGATGAGTCTGTTCTAAAACATGAAAGATATCCTCTTTATATCGGGCAGATATAACCTTGTTAGATGTCAGTATTGAAGGATCCTGAAAGTTATGTTACACTGACTCCGTTTTCTTTTATCTCAGAAGAAATTATATTTGACAACACACTGTGATCAATATTTTTTAACAGTCCTTCTCTATATACATTTCCATATCTCTTGTAACTTTTGTGTGGAAACTATATTGAATGGGCAGACTCAATTGTGTTATAATATTAACATGAGCTGTTCTAATATATTAACATGTACCATTGTCTTCCTCGTAAAAAGTTACCGCTTTTAGAATGCCTTGGTGCCATCTCAATTGTATCTTGTGATGTTATATATAGAACACATACATATATCTACTATATACTTTGGGACTTCTGTTTGTCTGTTTTTTTGTCTGTTTGTCTGTTTGTTAGCAACGGCCGGGAAAACTGCCGGACGGATTTCGACGATAGGGGTACTTTTGTCCGGGGAGTGTTTTGGACGGTCAAATCGTGACCCCGACCTGACCTTGATCTTCAAAATGGTCAATTCAAGGTCAAATCGGGTAAAACGGACGGATTTCGACGAAATTTGATACCTAGGGGTACTTTTGTCCGGGGAGTGTTTTGGACGGGTCAAATCGTGACCCCCGACCTTACCTTGACTTTCAAAATGGTCAATTCAAGGTCAAATCTGGTAAAACGGACGGATTTCGACGAAATTTTATACCTAGGGGTACTTTTGTCCGGAGAGTGTTTTGGACGGGTCAAATCGTTACCCCGACCTGACCTTGACCTTCAAAATGGTCAATTCAAGGTAAAATCGCGCCTTTCGACGGATTTCGATGTTAGATCCGGATGAAAGCAGAGGGGAAACAGCCCGGACGAAGTCGGGCCCACCAGCTAGTTTGCATATATATCAAGGCACCAAATGTGACGTTTTTAACACGCACGATTTGATTCCTCGTATCATTTGAGAAGACGTGTATGAATTTGATCTTAATTAGCACCAAACATATTTCTATCAGATTTGGTGATCCGCCCGTCCCTATTTCGGACTCAAGCGGCACCACATTTGACATCATCAAACCCCAAACTTAGACTCATTATGGAGATGAATATATTTAAAATTGTTGAACATTGGCGAGTTACAAATTCGTATCAAATTTAGCGCCCCCACATCTCTCAACCAAACGGCACCAATTTGGCGTATTTAAACCACACGATTAGTTTCCTCGAATCACGGAGAAGAATATGTATCATGCGCAGTCTCGTGGAAATCGGCGCTAAACATATTGTTTATCAATTACTGTGTCTCTCTCACCCTCTGTGGACCCCTGTCTCGAATGGCACCACGTTTGACACCTTTAAACCACACGATTAGACTCCTGATATCATGGAGATGATTATTTATAAGGTTAGTGCTGATCGGCGACTAAACAATTTTTTATTTATTAAATTTAGTGCCCACCCCACACCATCTCTCACACAAACAGCACCAATATAGCGTCTTTAAATCACATGATTTGATTCCTCATATCATGGATAAGAATGTGTATCAATTTGGTGGAAATTGGCGCTAAAATTATTGTGTATCAATTCTGGTGCCCCTCTCCTTTTGAGTGCACTCTGACTCGAATGACGCCACTTTTAACAGTTTTAAGTCACACCATTAGACTCCTCATACCATGTGGAGGATTTTTTATAAGTTTGGTAGCAATCGGTGACTAAACCAATTCTTATCAATGTTAGTGCCTACCCCCCCCCCCCCCCCCAACCTCACATCCAAACGACACCAATTTGGCGTCCTTAAATAACACAATTCCTTGTATCATGGAGAAGAATGTGTATCAATTTGATGGAAATCGGTGCTAAAATTATTTTTATCAATGTTCGTGCCACTCTCCCTTTCAGTGCACATGACGCCAATTTTGACAGCTTTAAGCCACCCCATTAGACTCATCATGTGGATGATTTTGTATAAGTTTTTGTATAAAACTGCGAGTATACAAATTCGTATAAATTTAGTGCCCCATATCTCTCAACCAAAACGGCACCAATTTAGCGTATCTAAACCAAACGATTAGAATTCTCGTATCACGGAGAATATATATCAATCTGGTGGAAATCGGCGCTAAACATATTGTTCATCTTTTTTGTGTTCCTCTCACCCTCTATGCATCCTGACTCGAATGGCCCCACTTGTGTCAGCTTGTGACATCCTTAAACCATAAACTTAGACTCCTGATATCATGGACATCATGGAGATGATTATTGATAGATTTGGTACTAATCGGCGACTAAACCAATGTTGATCAAATTTAGTGCTCACTAACCTCAAAAAAGTCTCCCATCTCTCACCAGACAGCACCAACATGGCGTCTTTAAATCACACGATCAGACTCCTCGTATTGTGGATAAGAATGCGTATCACTTTTGTGGAAATTGGCGCTAAACTTGTTCCGTATCAATTTTGGTGCCCCTCTGACTTTCCCTGACTCGAATGACGCCACTTTTGACAGATTTGAGCCAAACCATTAGACTCCTCATACCATGGGGATGATAGATATAAATGTGGTGGCAATCGGCGACTAAACCCATTCAAATTGAGTGCCCCTTCCACAATCTTTCATCCAAACGACAGCAATTTGGAGTCTTTAAATCGCACAATTAGATTCATTTTATCATGGAGAAGAATATATATCAATTTGGTGGAAATCGGCGCTAAAATTAGTTTTATCAATATTGGTGGCCCTCCCCCTTCCGTGCATCCCTGACGAGTGGCGCCACGTTTGACATATTTAAACAACACCATTAGATTCCTCATATCATGGCAATGATTATATAAAAGTTTCGTGGCAATTGGCGGCAAACATTTGTTCTGCCCCTCCCATGTTCTGCCCCTAACAACGGCGTCACTTTAGAAAATTCTAACCCGCAAAAAGTTACCCCAAGTAGACCTGTTTGGTACCATCTAGATGGTCCCTCGGCGCTAAACTTAGTTTATCAGTTTTGGTGCCCCTCTCCCCTTCCATGCATCCCTGACTCGAACGGTGCCACTTTTGACATATTTAAACCTTACCATCAGATCCCTTATATCATGGGGATGATTATATATAAGTTTCGTGGCAATCGACAACAAAAACAAATTCTGCCCATCCTCCTTTTCTGCCCCTGACAACAACGGTGTCACTTTAGAAAATTCTAGTGCCCACCCCACACCATTATCTTTCTCGTAAAAAGTTACCCCTAGTAGACCCATTTGGTGCCATATAGATGGTCCCCTGTGAATTTCTATAGAACACAGACAGATAGACAGACATTCGCAAATATAGATATAGATTAATTAAATTCAGTGACTCTCTATGTCGAAATCGTTTTCGTTAGTTTATCGCCGATTGTTGCGTCCCGAATTGAGAAGTAAATATTTACAATTGGGCGTAGTTCAGATGATATTTTCTATGGAGTGGTCCGGTCAATTTGCTTGAGATTTTCGGCGATGTTAGTAGAATGCTACATTCCCCCAGTTGGCATAGTGCCTGAATACTAATTTAACAGTTTAACGCACCCGAACAAGTCCATAATATGTCGTTAAATGTGTCGTCTATGGCCATTAACTTATATTTAACGTCACAATGGCGTTGAACGTCAACGCATTGAGTCAATGGCTAATCACCAGAAGTGGGACAACAAATTGAGTTTGATAGTTAATTTGTAAGTATCTAGAATTCTTCAAATATATCACATGCATGTTTTGGTTTTGGTTTTGGTATTTCTGAAAAACATGATGGTGGACAAGCACCTAATATTGATTTCAAATGGGGTTACTGATGCCATCGTCGACCTAATATGGGTTCACCCACCCTCACTATTTATCGACGCCGATTAGCTAATCGCAAGAGCTGACGTAATAAAAGATAATACATTGGCCTAACAATATTTATCTTGACCTTTTAAATCAGTGCATTATCTTATAAATGCGAGGCCCCCTATGGGAGACTCGCATATATATAAGAGAATGCACTGGCACAAGTTGTATAAGAGAATACATTGGCATAACCATATTTACCATGACATTGTAAGCCAAACTTAGCCAGTGCATTCTCTTATATATGATAGGCTCCTTGTGTGAGACTCGCATACATTAGAGAATGCACTGATACGTGATATACTAGTACATGTGTAAAAGAATACATTGGCCTTACGTTGTAAGACCATGAGCCAATGCATTATCTCCCAAAGGGAGCCTCGCATATATATGAGAATGCACTGACTTAAAAGATCAATGTAAAAATGTCAATGCAATTCGAGTATCCCTATTGAGACTCGCATATATATGAGAATGCACTGACACAGGATATATAAGAGAATACATTGGCCTAGCAATATTTACCTTGACCTCTTTAAAACCAATACCTTCTATTATATATGCGAGGCTCCATATGAGAGACTCTCACATGTTAGAGAATACACTGGCACAAGATGTATATGAGAATACATTGGCATAACCGTATTTATCTTGACCTTTTATGCCAATATATTCTGTTGTATATGTGAGGCTCCATATGGGAGACTCTCACATGTTAGAGAATACACTGGCACAAGATGTATATGAGAATACATTGGCATAACCGTATTTATCTTGACCCAGTTATGCCAATATATTCTGTTATATATGTGAGGCTCCATATGGGAGACTCTCACGTGTTAGAGAATACACTGGCACAGGATATATAAGAGAATACATTGGCCTAACAATAGTTGCCATACCTTGAAAGTGTAAGCCAGTTCATTCTCTTATAAACGGGAGACTCCTTGTGAAAGATTCGCATCTATAAGAGAATGACTGGCACATGAGCTTACAATGTCAATGTAAACATTGTTAGGCCAATGTATTATATCTATCTATCTATCTATCTATTGGTACTGGTCGACCCCCATATATGGGTGTTATCACCACGCGCAGTCAGTGCAAGTTAGTGGAGAATAGAGTGATAGGGTGACAAGTTTGTCAGTTAAAAGAATATGTACAGATAAAAGCATTTTAAAAACAAAGGTTGCTGTCAGTGTTCATGGTTGTAGCTGATAAGCTCTCCTCCTGAACTGGTCAGGGTCAGAGAGCTTGATCAGATCAGGCGGGAGTTGGTTCCAGAGTATAGCAGTTGATGGGAAGAATGAATGTCTAAAATAGTTTGGCCCAGTATGAATTCGACGATAAGTGTCAGCGTTGCTATATCTGCTGTGTCTCTTATACAACTTGTAGGGGTGCATCGATTCATCGTGAATTCAATGTATCGCGATACACTTTCAAACGATACGCATATCGTACCGTGTTATGTGTATCGCGACACATGAAAGTAATGTATGAAGATGGGCTAGTGTTAAAATAAAACAAGTAAAACCTGCAATGATTTCTCAAGTCTACATGTATACTATTTGACTTAAACTCCATTTTAGTTTAAAATGAACTCTACCCCCAGTTAAAAAAAATTTGTTTCTGATCATTCAGTCGGTTTTCATTTCGAAACACCAATTTAGTGTATCGTGATATGTATCGCATCGTTGATCGTGTATCGTGATTCGTATCGTGACAAACTGTATCGTTGCAGCCCTATATACAATTATATATTGTAAGCCAGTGCATTATCATATTAGTCACATGAGACGAGGTCTCCCGTGGAGCTATAGTCATTACTCCTGGTCCGTCGTCCGTCCATCCATCCGTCTGGATGTCCATCCGTCCGTCAAAAATTCGTTAAACATCTTCTCAAGAACCATGATACCGAATGGGTTCATATTTGATGTGGATGTTCCCTCGGTGACTCGCGTACAGACTTATTAAAATGAGGTCATCAAGTCAAATATTTTCGAAGCCAGGGTAATAAATCTTTCCCTTCATAGTAAATCTTAAAACAGCTTCTTCCCAAGAACTTATGGGAAGCTAAGATATAATGCCTACTTATTGTGGCAAAATTGAAACTCCCTGTCCAAAATGGCAACCGGAAGTGGCAAATTTGACGTTTTTTTACTAATATCTTCTAGATCAGATTCTGATTTTTAAAGCCGGTTGAGAATTGTGATTTTATTTTGTACGGTTCACGTTAACTGACCATTGGAGCAATGAAATAGGTCATTCATGAGATCCCAGGTTTTTACACAATGTAGTATAAAATTTCAGCAAAAACTTACCATTAGGATTGTGGTCATATTTCAACAATAAATTAGTAGAGCTGTGTAATGTAAGTAAGGCGTACCATTACTTATGAATATTCCAACGCAATGGAACCAAAATTGTGACTTTGGCTCGAAATATGGTAGATATTGCCCATCATGCCATGCACTCGCTGACAAGTTGTGGATGGTGAATAACATTAGCTAATCTGTCCTACATACATTGAATACTAACATTTCTGACGCACCTTTGTCAATTGTTACTATTCTAGTCTCTGACATTACCTGACTTATTGGTATTTTCTATCACAAACATGATATCAAAATCGGCAAAAAAAACTTTTCATGTTTGGACCATTTGTTCAAGTAACATGGGACTATCTTTGGTATCAAAGGTTGATATTGTTTTGATTTGTCTTGAATACATCACACTGCTGTGTTTTAAAACAAAATTACTTGAGATGGCATGCAAAATGGCAACCAAATTTGGTAAAAAAAAGTAGATTCTTTGCATTTATCCCGAACAATATTCTCTGATGTTCCGAAAAGTTAGCAAATTGTGACTCACTATATTATTAATCACGTTAATGAACTAACTGACAATAAAGGTTCTAATTTTGTTTCCCTTATGAGGCATGAACAAATTAGTTTTAGAGGATGTATTATGTCATTTTGCCGATAAATTATTGTGTGATTATGGCCATGTTAGTTAACGGAAATGGGCAGAACTTTGAAACTAAACTAAGATGGCAATAGTATGGCTGAAGGGGTCACTCTCACCAAAAATAGTGCTGAAGGGTACACAGGATTTAAAAATGTGCTGAAGGGTACACAGGTTTTGAAATCTCGTTTTAAATGACGTTTAGAATTCGTATCTGCCATGATTTCTGTCAGAGAATGATTGTTTGCGTTCCAATGAACATTAAAATGAACAGAAAACAAACTGCTAATGGGGATCAGACTTTCAGAAATAAAGTTTTAGAAACCGTGTTAGTGCCGATCACAAACCCTGTGTACCCTTCAGCACATTTTCCAAACCCTGTGTACCCTTCAGCACTTTTTTTGGTGAGAGTGACCCCTTCAGCCATAGTATGGGCTACGCTGGCCCCATAACAAAAAATATGGGCCATTTGAATTACCATTGATTGACTAATGCCAGGAAATCTGTTTCCTCCATTGCGCAGATAAAACGCCACGAAGATGGCTAATTGTCTATACGGTCACTCCATTTATACATAAACACCACACAAATGACCATGTAGCCACTCACTGTGTACACATGCACCACCATACATCCACACTTGGGTATACCAGTACACCCCACATATAATTATACAATTATGAGTCACCATACATGCACACCATATATTTTCCTACACCTTACTCGTGACCGTATTGTCACTATGTATACTTAATCACCACATTTATGATCATATGGTCACTACTTGTATACATATACGCATTACCATTGGCCATACAATCACTTTTTGCCCTAAAAAGGCGGCATTATATCTTAGCTTCACAAAAATGGGTGCATTTGTAGACATGTGATAACATGTTCTCACTATAATTTGCATCAGATTGACTTAGTGACCCGTCTGAAAAATAGCGGCCACTTTGAACGCCATTTTGTCTGGTGACCAGAAATAAATCTCAAAAGGTCGGTTTCCCGGGCCAGAATTGAAGCACACATACATATGTTCAAAATATCAAAAGATGTCACTTTTGTCCGTGTTGTGATACGACCTATATGTGTTTCTAATACACCCTACTATCAGGCATATTACACCCTACTATCAGGCATATTACACCCTACTATCAGGCATATTACACCCTACTATCAGGCATATTTAGAATATATATAGTATGGATGTCCTCAGGAGACTGGGTTACAGATTTGTTCAAATGGGTTCGACCAATCAAGAAATGGCATTTGTCACCAAAGTTTTGTGTAGGCTCCATGGACAGTTTGGATTCAAATATGTTTCAATGGGTTCAGCCATTAAAAAGGAGGCATGCCAGTTTGGAACTTTGCAGCAGTTGGGAAAGCTTGAGGTATCAGGTGGAAACCCACTGCGCAACAGAAATCCTCTAGCTACGTCCTTGTCTAGAACTACCTGTACTTGTTTTCATTGATTTGACCAATACTGACTGTTATGGTCTTCCCAGTCTTCACAGTCTTTACAATCAGGTGAGCGTCTCAGCGGTCATTGACTGTCTTATATATGCGAGGCTCCCTGTGGGAGACTCGCATATATAAGAGAATGCACTCCCACGTGGTATTTAATGCTGCAACAGCGCAGCTTGCTTTCGTGATGAAAGGGCTAAATAAATTTCGTTTGGTTATAGAAATGATCGGAGGCTATTTCCACATTCTAGAGAAGAAAATAAAAAGCACAGGAAATGTTGCCACATTCTTCATCGAGTCCGAAAAAGAACGCCGGACCAAAGCGTTAGAAGGGATGGGTTCCATGATGTTGGTATTCACGGTCTTCACAGGTAATTTATCATGCTGGGACCCCCCCCCCAACTTATTGAATAATGGACGCTTTATTCTTTCTTAATTTCTACATGTATTAGCAACGGGGCATTTATAGATCTATAGATTAAAGGCCCACTTAATTTTTTCAGAAGATTCCCGCAGAGAAATGGAAAACTGCTGAAATCATAGAATGACTTTGAGCGGGGGTGTAAAGAATTAGCAGGAAGGTATGCCGTTTTTTTGCATCTGGCATTTTCGGGAACCTACCACCCCCCAAACCTGCAAAAAAAATATTCTTACTCCCAATTTTTTGACACCCACCCCGTTGCATTCTTTGGCTCCCAGAATGCAACGTAATTCAATCTTGTTCAATGGAAGGGGAAGAACTTTATCTTTAATATATAGAGGATCTACAACGAGTCCCCAGTTTATAGCGGAATTTACAGAATGAGTTCAGTAAATTAGGTCCAGACGTAATTTACTGGACGAGTTTTGTAAATTCCGCTATAAACTGGGGAAGAGTTGTAGATTCTATTTATTACATGATACAAAACCTCGACAAATCCTTAACTAACATCGGCTTCTCTAAGGCATGCGATGATGTTTCACGTAACTATGTGTTGTTTGCCCGCGTAAAGAAATAGTCCCATATAAATAAAGACTCTTTGGCGTATTTAATGCCATATATTTATTGACATAACTTTTCAAACTCTTCATTCGTTATAGTTTGTTGGGAAAATATTGGAATCCATAGTATTTTGAGGCGTAGCTTACGTAAACTAAACAGACGACAAACCGGAAGTCAAAGGTCAACTTGCACTATTTCCTGTTATTAAACGAACGTTTAATATCACAATTTATAGAACGGGTTTATTGAATGGAATAAGTGCAGGATCATGTAATAAATAGCGTTATTATCCCTGCATTGAAAATATATTGGTTTTTACTGCAATCTAGATGATAAAACCCGTTGGCAACTCAAAAAAAACAACATGGCCACAGTTTATTACACTGGATAAGTTGATAATACAATGTATTGGAGCTTCCTCTTTCAAATGGTATATAATATGGCATATATTTTTTATAATGTAATATGGGGTTCGAAAAATAAGTGAGCCTTTAAACTTATAATTTCATTATCTTTTACTAATATATATTACGTTTATATGTTATAAGATGTGTAACTTTTTTCGTGTTACATATATGTGATTGTGTCTAAATTTGCGGGAGATTAGACAACCCCTCTATATAATCTATCCCATGACATGATTTACTGTACAATTTATATGCATAATAATATAGATATCTGACATTATAACACTATATATGGGACTATACTGTGACCAATTCAAATTCACAATGAATAAAAACCAATATATACATTTCTACATTGCCGTACAGTTTGGGCCCGACACAATAGTGTGAAAAATTCTTATCACAATTATATTTTAAGCCGTTTTTTTCTTTCTCCTTATTTTACTTTGAAAAAGGCGTTGGTCAACCTGTCAGTGCATTAATATGGAGATGCACGTTTTGCATAAATACAAAATACAACAAATAATTTCTCTGGATCTATCTGGTGAATAATCTTGAATTTCACATATCATTATCTTCATTGTTTGCAGAATATGAGCAATTATTAAGAGGTGACAAAAACAATGGATTTTAATACATTTGAGAGGTTGGAAATATTATTTTCTATTTTGTCCCTTTCGGTACCAAGAACTGCTAGAATAACTAATCATTTCACACAACACTCTAATCACCAAACAGCTTATTGTCTTGGCCCCATGAGAGGAGGACTCATTTGTTGATATGTAGTGTGGTCAACCCAAACAGTGCACGATCGACTGGAACTTAGGTCACAGTGTTAAGCGATATGGTGGTCAGCTTCCACTTCATTATGAAGCCATGACCCAGAACTCATCTCAACCCAATTTTTCATTGAACAACATGAATGACGTGAAATTATCAAATATAGAAAATTATTTGTGGGTAGTTGTCTTTCTAAGTGAAAATAATCATGAATTTCATGAATCAAGAACAATTAAGTCTCCTCACATGATCTTCGGATATGATATCATGGATATATGGACTGCAGTTTTGAAACAAATCTAATTTACAGAAGTTCTTGGTACCTGAAATAGCTGAAATTTTATATATTTTCCATGCCATAAAAGTGAGGTAAATAATAGTAACCAATTGTTCGATGGCTCTTAAATATTGTATCACAATAATCGCTTGTACCTAAGTTCATAAATAAATCCTGACAGATTTTGAGAAAATACATTTAGAAATACCGGGAAATTTGGCCAAACGTGCATCTGACCCTTAATCTGACTTGGTTTGTGTCATTCTGGTGTGCTAAGTATGGTGCCCACTCGCCATGGACTCGTGTTACCTGGTAGATACCAACTTACCAATATTGGTTACCCATAATAACAAAATAAAATCTACACGGAATGCTGCCACATTCTTCATCCAATCCGAAAAAGAACGACGGATCAAAGCTTATCAAGGGATGGGTTCCATCATGTTGGTCCTCCCCAACTTTGGACAAAATGCGCAACAGTTGGACATTTCATGCACAACACAACATTATAACTGGAAATTTTACACCACATATTTATGTTGATATTGTTCTCATTGTTTGCTTTACAACCAGTAGTTACATGAAGTTGGTATGTGATGTTTTAGTTAACCAGTAGTTACATGTAGTTGGGTATGTGTTGTTTTTAGTTAACCATTAGTTGGGGATGTGTTGTTTTTAGTTAACCAGTAGTTGGGGATGTGTTGTTTTCAGTTAACCAGTAGTTACATGTAGTTGGGGATGTGTTGTTTTTAGTTAACCAGTAGTTACATGTAGTTGGGGATGTGTTGTTTTTAGTTAACAGTAGTTGGTGATGTGTTGTTTTCAGTTAACCAGTAGTTACATGTAGTTGGGGATGTGTTGTTTTTAGTTAACCAGTAGTTACAGGTAGTTGGAGATGTGTTGTTTTTGTTAACCAGTAGTTACATGTAGTTGGGATGTGTTGTTTTCAAGCCTGCAAATAGCGTGTCTGTCATTTGCAGAATGAGGTCCCCAGATGGTGAATTATGCGGGATAGCGTCACCAAATTCACCCTCTGGGAACCTCATTCTGCTTAGGCCCTCAACTGCTATGGTAGACCTAGGATCAGATTGAAGTTCCCCAGTTGAAGTTGATTATGTTTACCCATTGGTGTCCTATAGTAGGTCGTAGATCGTTGACTCCCGTTGGGTAACGCTGGTTCAGACACAGTTTAGAGGTTTCACAATCTTTATTGACTCCAAAATATATGGATTTTATTTTCAACAGAATGTTTATATTTCTGTATATATCTTCTTCCTGGATTTTCTTTTCAACAGAATGTCTATATTTCTGTATATATCTTCTTCCTGGGTTTTCTTTTCAACAGAATGTTTAGATTTCTGCCAAAGTGAATTTTTCGCACTGTCCTTTAGATTATCTTTAACTTTTCCTAATTTTCAGCAACAGCTTTATTTCTCAATAAATTAAGATCCTGCTCACGGCACCAAAAACATGTGTCCTACCATAGGCCGTAGATCGTTGACTCCCGTTGGGTAACGCTAGTTCAGACACAGTTTAGAGGTTTCACAATCTTTATTGACTGCAGAATATAGAGTATGGATATAGATATACCAGAACAACACGTAAGACCAAGCAGTTAAAGATTTCGCCTGAAAGTCTGTCTATATGGTTCCTTCGAGAACGTATGACCAAAGAGCGCCATCTAAGGCCGACAAACGTTTTTATTCCAACTTGTTTTCCAAGTCACATGACCTGGCGTAAACCTACGATACGCTATACTTCCCAGACCAGTAATACAGCATACTGCATAAACGTGGCCAAGCATTGATTCGTTCCCACACACTTATTGATTTGGTTGTAACTGGTCCCAATAAATTACTGTACTACGACTTTCAGGCAAAGTATTAACCCCGCTATTCCACTATGGTACACACCTCCCTTTTTCGAGTTTAATTATTTAAGTAAACTGACAACTCCACCGGTGATCAATCGGTTTCGTTGATAAGGTAACATGGAAATATAAAAATGCCCTTATCAAACTGTTAGGTTCCCTAGACTCCCTTCCAGTAATTAGCTATACCATATTGAATCTCCGTCATCTCTAACTGCCAAATAACCCCTTGAAGAACGTCAATTTTTACCATTATGTCAACTATTACAATTAAGGTGTTCTATTTCACCCATCTTCATCAATCAATTAAGTTCTAAAAAGTTCAACACGAACAATATCGAAAAATTATCCGGATTTACACAATTGACTACAATATGTCATACATGGTTATACATTCACTTCAAGATCAATTTTCATCAATAAAATCATATACACAAGATTAGTAAATTTTAAATCAGTGTTCATCAACTTCCTCTTTTTTTGCTTTAGTCACTTTGACTAATCAATATGTTGTACTCTTTTTTAAAGACGGAACAATGCCCTCAAAAACAACATACCAATAACATCATGATAAGCTAATTAGTATACACTGACCCATGGACAACTTATTTTGAAAACAACAATGGGCTTGAAATACCACAACTTGTCAATATATTTTCTAATTTTGCACTCGCACATTCGAACCATATCAATGTCATCGCGAAATAATTTCTATTTTGGACAGTTCAATATCTGAACTGTGTTCCACTTATTATCATCTCGTATAAGACAATTAACTTATTTTCGTTTCCATTTTGGTTATTATATCCGTTCAATTTCCATAAACAATTTACTTCCACATGCAACCAATTTATTTAGACTTTACAATCACATTTCCAATTTACTTACAATTACTTATTCTCGTTTACGTGATAAATGGCTCTTTTGATAGGCCTTATCTAAGAAGATATCATTCAATATCGTTCTCACATTACATTCAATTAAGTCTTTCGTTATGACAATGCAATTATCGTTTACCAATTTTCATAATTCCAACACACATTACATTATTCCATTTCGTCTTTCGTTACGACAGGTAAGACACATTAAATTATTCCATTTGTCTTTCGTTACGACGGGTCAATTATTTTCTACAGAATCAGAATCTCATTTCCATTTTCTAGTCCCCAAAATACCCTTCGGTTATACTATTCATCTTTATTTATGACAGGTCCATCTCTGCTAATCTAGTGTACAAGATACACGGATATCGGATTGATACACGGATATCCTATCGCTGTGACCACATAGGGGTTTTCAATTTGGAAACATTGTGCAATATGTCCAAGTAACGACGGCCTTGGTATGTTGGTTCTGAGAATGAAATTATCTGGGAACAATATTTATTTCCCTGAAACGCAGGTACCATCTTCCGATTTCCCAAGAACTTCAACATTTCCCATTTTAATATACATGTAATCCGCATGACCTTGCATAATCTATGTTACTCGTACACGCCATACGAATATCACGGCATATTACAAGAAAATATGAATGTTGTTTAGCGAAATTTTAACCTTGCATATTGATCGATGCAGTTTTTAGTGATTTTTACTGTTCGGCTTCGTAATTTTATGGAAACTTCCGGTATTATCGAAATCCATCATGTAAATGAACGAACAGCAGATTTTCACAGCCTTTTGTTTAAATAAGACTGTTTATTTTAGTGACTTTTAATTGAGCATATTGGTCACTAGTTTTTGACTAATTTAACAGAACATTTAACTCAAAACAGAATCACACCCTGCTAGTGTGGTGCACCGAATATACAACGACACGTTTAACAGAAATGCTGTTTATTGCATTGGTGGCCTATTTGTCACTTGAAAGAATTCATTAGTTTCCATAACTATCTATTTTTATCACATGATTGTGACATTTAAAAGGACTTTTAATTATTTACCACCTAACGCAACTTTAATTTAATTCCTACACACGCTATTAAGTGATGAGCTCGCTCAGCCTCAGGCATTTAGGACAACCAGTAAATGGAATTAGATGCCGCGAATGAATGACACATATAACAAATTGTGATCCATATATTGGATTACAGTTTCCCAACTCGTGAATTCCGTATTGATTGTGCTCAGTCCATTAAGCACAATATCATAGTATTCATTCATTGTTAATTTAAAATTCTTCACTTGACATGTATACATCTCCGTCGCTGACCTCAGTTATTTCGTCTGTGTTATTAGTGCCATAGACATTTGGCCCATTCATATTTTCGGAAGCCGATTGATTCATGGGTGAAGAATTAAGCGCTCGCAATTCTCATTGATTATTTATCAAGGGTATGTCTCACTATCTGTGTGAGAAGAGTCGTTGACTTTAGCTTGCCGAAGGCGATGTCGCAATTCACATAAAGGTATTGAATTTTCTGTGGCACTGTCTTCAGTTGGCCTTTGCACGTCGATTGATTATTTGTATCATTGGGTCCCTTTGTTCCTCATCACTTGACCTAATGTCCTCACCGTTATCTGGGCAAACCAGTTGTTATCTAGTTCTGCGTGTTAGTGTTTTCTTAGGAATTTTCCATATATCTACCGAGGCATGTCTCAAATTTCTAGCATATGCCATATATGTGCGACTGGTATGTTCATCCTTAATAATAAATGAAACGGGACCTTTTTTTCTAGAATCACGTGATATGGGGTCCAAATTTAACTACAACTTACCCGATGTCTGTCCAATCTTATGATATAGTTTATCACCAACATTATAGGTTACATCTGCTGTTTTTATTCGTTTTTTTCTGTCGACGTTTAGCAATTTTCATGTGATGGTGAACCGATCTAAAAGCTCTATGCTGTGCTTGAGGAGTAATTTGATGCATTTGGTCACCCATATATTTTAACCGGGGAGCTAATATATTATCCAAAGGCAAAACGGGTAGGTGTGAATACATTAATTCAAAACTGGAAGTTTTTGAGGAATCTGAAATCATGCATCTATGTGCTAATAGTGCATGTCCCAAAACGAGGTCCCATGTTCTCTGATTTCCCTCCATAATTTTTGCTAATATGTCATTTAGACAACAGTGTGATCTCTCATTCCGACTGTTAGATTGAGGCGAATAAAAACTGGTTAAAACTAATTTTATTCCTAGATTTTCACAGACTTCTTTAAAATTCTTTGAAGTGAACTCCTTTGCGTTGTCGCTCAAATTTAGAATTGGTACACTAATCCTTGGAATAATGTCTTCCAAAAGACAATGAATAATCAAATCTGTGCTCTTGCTTGTTATCAGAAATGATCATATCCAATCACTATACACACATAACCAAGTTAACAAGTATTTATTATTAGCTAATGTTAGTGGAAATGGTCCAGAAATGTCTATACTCCATATTGCCCCTGTGAACGCTGGCATGTCATGGCCTGTAATGGAGGTCGCAGTTTTACCAAATTCAGGGATTTACAAATCACACACTTATCACAGTGTTCATATATACCCGTGTAGTAATATTTACAACGAATTATTTGGAATGTGTGTTCAATTACCAAGTGTCCCAGTTTGTCATGATATTGCATTAGCACATTATCTTGCAAATGACTCGGTATAACTAATCTCAGCAAAGGATCATCATCTGCATTTCAGATGTAATATAACACATCTTCGACAAGTAAATATTTATTAGTAATTGATGAGTCTTTTCCTTTTTCAACTTTAATATTAAACTGAGCAACTTCTTCATTTGACAATTCTCATTGTGGGAGTGGATCATTGGTTTTCACTTTACACTCTGCAAATTTTGAGAAATTTGGAATTTGATTGGAATGGATCACATTAATTTGTAAATTGTTATCATGTATATGTCAGACAGTTGTGCTTCTGTTTCCGGTATTCTACTTAATAAATCTGCTACACTAGATTCACTACCTGGCATATATTCTATAGTACAATTATAAGCTGATAAACACAACATCCACCTCTGAATTTTCAGATAAATAGTTTAAGGGTTGATGGTCCATTTTAATAGTAAAGGTGGCTCCATTTAAATAATGATCCAACTTTTTAAGAGCATAAAATATTGCATATGCCTCTTTTTCAATTACTGAAAGTTTACATAATGTAGGACTCAATTTTGCTGACAGAAAATAAAATGGCTTTTCGTTCCTACATTGTGGCAAATTTAGCCCCTCATTTTGATCACAACTTTGAACTAACACCACACCAATAGCATTTTGACTACTATCTGTATACAAAGTGTATAGTTTATTCAAATCTGGATAAGCAAGTTGAGGTATGACAGCTAGACTTTCTTTTAAATACTCAAAAGCATCTTGACACTGTTTGTCCCATTTGAACTTGGCATATTTTTTAGTAAAATTAATCAAAGGAATAGATATTTCACTGAAATTAAGAGGAAACGTCGGTTGTATGAAATAGCTCTGATTAAGCCCCTAACACCTCGTACTGCTGTTGGAGCTGTCATATTCTTCAAGGACTTAATTTTACTAGAATCTGGTGAGATACCAGAATTATTAACCACAAAACCCAAATATTTTGTCTCTGATTTAAAAAATGAACACTTCTTTAATTTCAGTTTTATGTTATGCTCCCTTAACCTTTGAAATACCTGAGTTACATGTGTCACGTGAGTAGCCATACAATCGCTGAAAATCAGTATATCGTCGATATAGTTTACCACGTTAGTTAACCCTTTTAAAACAATTGCCATTAATGCTCTATATGTTCCCGGAGCATTTTTTAAACCATAGGCTGTGCGATTGAACATGTCGTTTCCATAGAAACAAGTAAACGTAGTTTTCTCCCTATCATGCTGGGCTATAGGTATCGACCAATATCCTTGTCTAGCGTCGATTAGACTGAAGAATTTGGAGCCCTTTAACTCCGAAATTATATCATCAATTATAGTCAAAGGATAAAAAATTGTTTTTGTTATTTTATTTAAAGCTCGAATGTCACAGCAAAATCTCCACGTACCATCACGTTTAGGCAACAAGATGCACGGGTTCTGCCAATTACTCTGGGATTTTGTTATAATACCCGCATTTTCCATTGAATCAATAGCATCATTGAAGTGTTGTCTCCGATGTAAAGGTACTCGATAAGGTTTTATTGAGATCGGTGCATGTTCTCCAGTATCAATGGTCATCTTATATGTTGATGT
The DNA here is from genome assembly GCA_032622095.1 of Siphonodentalium dalli. Lineage (NCBI taxonomy): Eukaryota > Metazoa > Mollusca > Scaphopoda > Gadilida > Siphonodentaliidae > Siphonodentalium > Siphonodentalium dalli. The sequence goes on from CP136064.1 coordinate 297,411,219, forward strand.
CTCACCTAATTGGGTATCGTTTGCAGCAAAAATATCCTCATTATTTAATACCAAATCAGTGACTGCCTTTAAATATTTCGGTCCTGCATCAATATCTTCCACATTGAGACGTAATTCGCTTACTTCAGAAGTAGTTGAAATCTGATGAATTTCGGCTTCTTGCATTGGGAGTATCCTCCAGACAACACAGCCGCGTTTCAAATTATAATGCCTGTCAATTTGGTTTATGATGTTTATGGGAATACAATCGTTTTTAGTTGTGGTTACTGACTCCTCCAATGTCAGTCCTGGATACTAGGTCGAAGTTTACAATTAGTTTAGTCATATTAAAGACGCTATATGTATATCAGGTACAAGCGGCACTAATTGATTTCTAATTTTCATGGCTCCCAAATCAAAATACATTCCTACTCCATTTTCTCTTAAAAAATTATGTCCATGGCGTCCAAGTATAAGTGACCTGTTTAAATTCTTATTTACGTATAACTTTTGAATAACTTTTAATTTGTTTATTTTAAAATTGAAGTTTATATACCCTATTATTTCTAATGTATCGTCGCTCACTGAAGTAACAGTTGTCTGTTTCTTAATAAGTTTGGGTCGATCCTGCAATTTTTCATACAAGTTTATATTAATTAGTGAACAATCAGCTCCAGTATCCAGCAAAGCTCTAACCCTTTGTTTCCTAATCATTATTACAATGGAACATGGTACATGTTCCTCTAAAAGTTTGCCATTGTCTCCAGGATAATTATAATTTGTGCTACTAATTTTAAACTCAGGTGAATTTGTTGCACAATTCACATCAATGTTTTTTTAAAGAACCCATATTTTTACCTTTCACGTCCATTTGAAGGGTGATCTTTTGGTTCATTTGTTTAATTATTGTTTTCGGAGTTCTCTTATCGAGTTTAGATTTCCCTTGTCCACTAGTCAACTTCTTCTGATTAATTTTGCCTCTCTTTAAATCATTTTTACCCGATTTTATTAAATTATACACTGGTGGCTCATTTTTATTTTTTAATTGATTACTTTTAATTTCATTTCTAGCTTTCCTATTTTGTCTACGAGATGTCTTATCATCTTGTAGACTATTTGAGTATTACATTCGACGTTTACCTGACTCGAAATATTTAATTTGCTCAATTATTCTGGCTTGAAAATTGTCTATTACTTTCTTTTGATTTGTTTCGTTCCATTTTTCGGCCAACTTAAAAATGGAACCACTTAGTTTAAATTTTTCCTTCGTTTTTCATCTGTCTGGCGCAACCAACACCAGTCTATAGAATGACCCACTTTTAGACAAAACTCACACCAAAATGGCGTCCCAGGGCGTTGATTCCTTACACAACCCTGTGAATTTAAAGGATTAACTGGCCTTGCTGTTTCATTTTTCATTTGTATCGCCCTCACATTATTTTGAGGTCGAGACCCCCTATTTGGTCCCGACATTACGCATGGCCCCTGATACCTATTTTGAGCTTGTACTGGGCGTGGTCCCCGATGCCTATTTTGTTGAGAAGGTCTCTGAACCTTGTCAAAAACCCTTCTGCGAAAATGATCGACCTCCATTGTGATTGGTATTTCATTCTCAAAAACATTTCTTTGGGATCTATCATATGTACATTCACCATACCTTAATTTATAACGTTTATGTAAATTAGCCTCCCTCATTGCAAAATCTAATGCCTTGTCTAACAATGGATGATTTTCCCTCATTAATTTAAATCTTAATGAATCATTATATAACCCATCCACAAAGTATCCCACCAATTGCATTTCGATAGCTGGATCTTGTATATGATCCTCAAAAGAATCATTCAAGTTAGCAATCCCTCTTAATCTTTCAGCATATACCTGAATTCTTTCATCTTTCTTTTGCCTAACGTTACGTAAAATGGAGAGGGTGTGTTGATTATCCGCTATCTCGCCATAACGGGTCCGTAATTCCCGTTTAGACTCAGCCCAAGTAAATCTTAGGATCCCATGGAGCGTATTTGTTTGTTTCATAAATCTTTGAACAAATTCTGCCACTGGTCCTTGCGCAGTTTGACTGGATAACTTAATTTTGTCCTCATCTGCTGCATCTACGGCTTGTGCGTACCGTTCAATTTGTAAAATCCAGTCTTTAAATTACGTGTATCTCTGATTAAAGTTTTCAAATGAACCATACACCCATATGGCGTTGGGTATCCCATAAATGGAGCGACAATTCGATTAATATTTAATGCCGGAAAATCTGCAAATGGCGTTTTAATAGATGTCCAGGTTGTATATCTATCAAACACACAATTGTGAAATTTATTAAAAATTTGAATCTCCTCCAAAACTCTAATTCTATTGCAATGTACCTCTAATCTTATTTGCACCACTCGTTTAAACACTTTCGGTGATATCGTACTAACGCTGTCCTGTTTTACATATATTGCGAGCAACCTTTGACGTTAATTTACAACTACTTAGACATATTCTTCTGATACTAGAAAATACACAGCACGTGTATGACGAAAATATTACTTCCCGGTTCCGTTCTATTAACGAACACAAACAGGCCCGAGTAGTCTTGCAGATTCGGAAAATGCGCGGTGCAGTCTTACTCGTCTCAGCTGAAACGCTGGTAGCGGTTTCTGACAACTAATGAGGGTTATTAAACCCAACCTGCTATAGATCCGGGGTTGCATGTATATATTATCTTTTGTATTATAATCATACTATATGACTATTGTATATAACTCTGTTTCTCAATATCCGTCACATGTAATTTCCATGTGTTTATTTGGATGAGAGAATAAAGCATATCTATATCGCGTTCCTTAATTTAAAATGTCCAAGAATCCGGCTTTGTGAAGACCGCAAAAGAAGCAGAAGACCAAGCATTGTATCGCGAAGACAGGGCCGCCTGGTGATCAAATCAGACACTGCAATGAAAATTTTCCACAGACGAGAAGTCCACGTTTATTCAAATTATCGTTTAACTCGTGTATGCAAATCCTGATTCAGATTTTAAATGTATAGTGCTCAGATATGGGTGTGGTTCAAAATCATGTCACTATCTTCCACCAGCATGACATTTGGTCACGTTCAAGACAAACACAATCGTTACATAGGTTCGTGACACTAAACCAACACTGCTTACCAAGTTAGCCCACCAACACTCAATGCTTCCTTACGTGATTTTAGCAAGTATTGACTATTGACTGTCGTGGTCTAAAGAGTCTCAGTCGTCTCAGGCTTTACAGTTAAGTGGGTAACTCAACCGCCATTGACTGTCTTGTATATTTTATGACCAATTTATTTTTTAAACAAAAAATATACATAGCAATTACTTATTCACATAAATATAATAGGATGGGACAACTCACACAACAATTCATTCACACACATTTCACACACATTTCACATGCTATGCAGTGGTTTGTTGCATATCTTCTGTTGAGGATGCGTTGATGATTCTGTGTAAAATTCCTATTTCGATAGTATATATTTGGAAATAAATCATTTGATATTAAATTTGTGATTTCGCGAATACAGCCAGCAGTTTGAAAGTAGATCGGATGAATATTTATTACATATTTGTTGCTAATGGGACCCACGTAATCCATGAAGACTCCCCATATCTTCATATTATGTATCTCTCTTTTCAGACCAAGCTGACTGCCCTAGTTACATGTACAAGTGTCGTACAGGTGGCGAATGTATCAACTCGACATTCGAATGTGATGGTGTATATAACTGTGATTCTGAAATGCCGGACGACGAGGTTAACTGTGATAACGAACATCCAAGTTCCACGACCATCTCCATCATAATCGTTATATGCAGCATTATAGCGGCTATAATACTCTTAGTGGCTATTATATTTGGAATGTATCGTTGCGGCGCGTGTGGCAAGCCAAATCGCGGGAGTGCAGCTGCAAGCAGGACACAGCGTCATGGGGTTAATGAAATACAGGTAATTTAACCCTTTCTACACTAAATTGATTATCCCACTCAGTTATAAACGTATACATTGGAATTGTTTAATAGTATACCCGGTAACAAAGATACGGGATATATATAGAAATAAGCTTGTCATGGTAGACATCATGGTACTACCATGGTACTACAAGTGATATCTACCATGGTACTACTATTGTACTATCATGGTACTACCATGGAACTATACTAGGGTACTATGCCATGTTACAATTGGTACTACCATGGTACTACCACAGTAAATTAATATTCACCATGGTACTACCATGGTAGTTGAACTGTACTATGGTACTCTACCATATTACAGTTGGTACTACCATGCTACTACAGTGGTACCACTATATATATATCATATAAAGTACCATGGTACTTATCCATGGTAAAGTACCCTGATACTACCGTGGTGAAGTGCCACTGCTGTAAAACACCGCATATTATAATGGCCCCTATATACAAACATGGAACTTTACATTACAAAAGTCACACAATACGTAAGTCACAAAATACGCTGACCTGGTCGGTTTATTTTAATTCTTTGGAGACATTGTTCATCAAGTCTCGTAATATCAGCAAAACCAGTTGATATCTGTTCAAGTTATCGCGATCGAATGAACTAATAATAAGAGCCGTAACTCCACCCAAAGTAAGCGAACCTGATCATTTTTTAACCTTTGAACTCAATCAAGACACTGTTGAGCAAGTCTCATATCGAATATAAAAAATCAGTTGATTCTGAACTCCGCCCAACGTAGGCGGACCTGGTCGGTTTCTCGTAAATCCGTCCAACGTAGGCGGACCTGGTCGGTTTCTCGTAACTCCGCCCAACGTAGGCGGGGCCTGGTCGATTTCTAACTCGATCAAGACATTATTGAGCAAGTCTCATATACAGAATATCAACAACATCGGTTATTTGTACAAGTTATCGCGATATGTATATGCCTGAAGACCACAGGGCAATAATGGTCACTTTAACTCCATCTGAAAGGACGATAAGTTGTTAATATGTACATCGATTATCTTCGAACTTGACGAAGGATTTGTTGTGGTAACTCTCCAGATGGGACACTCTTGTTAAACTTAGCTGAATGTGCGTGTATCCCATTTATATAACGACACCTTTCTCGACTCTTTACGTACACGTTAGATCCAAAAACTTAAGCAAGTGTCATACCAGTAAATAATGACAGTCCTTTATCACGTGCTACAGACAATCATAAACTGCTACATATCCACCACTTTAGACATCCGGATGCAAGGTGGAAATAGAAAACAGTTGAAATCATAGAAAGATTTCCCCCGTTATAGCTCACAGAAAGCAACATAATTCAAACTAAAAATGTATTTTCAAGAGAAGTGGAATAACTCTATCTTAAGATATATAGTTATTCCCCTTCCGTTGAAAATAATGAAACTTGAGCACCGAACACAAGTCGGTATTTCAACAAAAACAACATATTCACAGTTTATTACATCGAATAAGTTGATAATACAATGTTTTGGAGCTTCCTCTTTCAAATGGTATATAATATGGCATATATATATAAATTATCTGGGGTTCGAAAATTAAGTGGACCTTTGAATAACGGAACGGGAACAGACTTTTTGAACTGATTTATATATAGAGAGGTCCATTCCTTAAGTTTTGCTATGGCTAGGTTCAGTTGCATTTATGTGTAACTTGTAACATGTCACATGTGTTACTATTTAAGGTGTTGTTACTGTACGCGAATGCGACCATTTATTAGACAACGGAAAATATGCTATGAATTAATTAATTTGAGTCGAGGATGCTTGCTGAATACACACGCATGCTCAAAAGAACCGCAAATATCAACATGAAAAGTATATTAAATGGTGTTTATGACACGATCAATAACCTCCATTACGATATTACAAGTTTCAGGTTTTGCGACGTAACTACATAACGGACCGCGGATTGCGGCAATTAGTAATTAGCGCACACACCATGCAGAAAAACCAATCACGAAATATATGACATCAAATTCAAGAAATTTGCTGATGATTTATAAAAAAAATTAAAAAAAATTAATACCTGGGTGAGGTGACATAAATCTAACATTTTATTTGACAAATTCGCCTCGCAATAGTATGAGAAGAATCAGAAGAACTCTTTGGCGATCGTATTCAGGTTTTTTTTATCTGTAAATTGGTATCATTGAGTGATTCGAATATCGTACTCAAAGTGAAAGTTGATATATAGAGGATATGAAATGAGTGTTTCTCTCATATGATATTTATGAAACGAGTCTAAGAATTTTCAGTTTTCTCGAGCTTCCGGCGAGAGAAAACTGAAAATTCGTGACGAGTTTCATAAATATCATATGAGAGAAACACGAATTACATATTCTATTTATCATATGACACCTATAAATTGATTATGATGTCCAAAACGCAAACAAATCACTAAATAGCTATATGACATCGGCAGCAAAAGGTTAATGTGACGTCACTTCATTGCACCGGAAGCCCAATTACACCTGTTGAACTAGCAGAAATAATATGCACGCGAAGATATAGTGCGCTATTCTGTTCTCAGTTTGTGACATTATATCGTATGTTTATTAGACAAATACGAATTACATATTCTATTTATCGTATAACAATATCCAAAACTATATTTTTCAAGATTATAATTGCGAGAATTTCGGCATCGCGTTGATTGACGCGCACGAATTTGACCTGCATTTAGTTAGAGATACGGCTCGGCCCCGGCTGACATTCAGCCAATCAGAACACACTTTTTGTCAACAAACCAATCAAATTATCGGAAGGTAATATGAACTAGTAGTTCATATGAAATTGATTTATGACATACTTTCCAAAGTAAATAATGATTGAGTTTTATGATAAATTTGTATATCACATAAAACCCATATTATATCATTTTAAAAACCATTACATATGTCCTTATCTCTCACAAGATACATATCACTTGGCATCGCGCCAAAAAAATTACCGCGCGTCTTTACATTGATTCAGGCAGATTAATACTATTTCGAAAAGCCGTGCATGACACCAACAGCAGATAATGCAAAAATGATTGCTTTGTTCGTTAAAGTTAATTCATCGTTGCGCTAATGAAAATAGAGACAAGCACAAAGAGGCAAATTGGGGGGATTATATTTTCCGTCGCCAGCTCCAGAACGCGCAATACTGTCTCGTAAACGGTTATACAGCAGCTCAGCCAATGCTGTAAATGTATGCATTTTATAGCTTCTTTTAAGGATTTTTATTTGTTAAAAAGGCATAAAACTCTATTTTGTTTTCCATGTGATCGTTGGAGATCCTCTATATCTACAAACACATTTTCTTGCAAAGTTATGTCCGTTCCATCGACACTCACACATGGCGTATTGTTAAGAGAGGTTTTGCTCTTATCTCTTGATATAACCTGATAAGATGGATTAGTATAATGTGTATAGTCCATGTTTTGTTTTACAGCTACATGATAATCATCCGATTGTGAGCAGATACACACCGACTGTGCCATCACAGCCCAATCCTAATCCCACAGCTGTTAGCAGGCAGACGCCGACAGCGCCATTGCTGAAAGATGACGTGTACGACCCGCCGCCACCATACCCGGGGCCAAACTGAGATGGGGCGACCCGGCCACCATATAATAGATGGACGAACTAAGAGCCCCAGTCAACACCATGTATACATGAAGACAAAGACAACCTAAGAGGGGATCGCCAACCCAGACAACCACATATCAGTGTCTAAAGTAAATGAGATAGGGACGCCTGAAATATCAGCCACAACGCAAATCTAGTCGCGAATCAAACCACTCGATCGTTACAATGATGGGAAATCACGTGATTTTGAGGTTGGTGAGTATCACGCATACAAAATGGTCGAGGCTGATACAAATAACATAATCTATGAGGATCTGACACAAAACATAGCATTTTGACTTTTACGAGAATATGCTAGTCTATATTTTAAACATGTCGATACCTTATTTGTTCCTAAATACTCATTGGTTTTATATAACAGCCTGAACAAAGATGACAGCCGGAGGTGCGTGGAATACACCAGTCCAAACATCTTGGAGACTCCTTCGGTCTGACAATTTTAGTCAGAATGTTAGAGCAAATAAATGTGAATTTGGACACAAATGATGTATCAGCGTGTTTGAAAAATAGTATAGCATCTGCTCGTAGCTGAAAGAATAATATGTAATATGTCATATCTTAGTTTATTATAATTTTCCTCGCTTTTGGTCGTGTTTTCGATCGCCTCGGCCATTCTGAATGCGTGGTATTCATCAACTCGAAGCCACGTGATTCCCCACCGTGGTTACAATGTTATGAGCCACCAGCGTAAACCTGTTTAAAATGTTAGACCCTGTCAGCGTTAGCAAGATCTTATCTCTATAGCGAGTGTCCGGTGTCGTGGATATGTTCTTATAGGAATCACTTAACTAAATGGTTTCCCACAGGCGAAAGTGTTAACGTTTCGGCCAAATTCACTGAATTGAAAGCTACAGGCCACTCCAGTGATGTTTACCCAGCTAGATTGACACCAGTTGGTCACGAAAATGCAAGAAAAATCATAGGTCATGTGTTTACTTTTTAAAATAAATCGCCAAGTGTACGACAGGGCAAATTTGATTTGGAAAAACCCAGAACTACAGCAGCCAGTTAAATAAATTTCCCACTGACAAAAATCCATTCCCCCATTAATTCACCAGTTTAAATTATTTAGATATGATGTACACATCAAAGAAACACGATGCCATTCTTCAATAACGCGTCACGTGTATCAGGTGAAGGTCATTCTTCATTTACCTTCACCTTGACGGTGCACTCGCTCCCCGACTCTGGAACCCATTTATATCCGTGATTCCTGTATTGGGCATATGGATGACATATTTTGCTCAGATCTTGGTCTCACCTTTGATAACTCATTCGATATTCTAGGAATTAGTTTGAATACAAACCTTAACCAAATGAAAATAAATTATAATACAAAGCTTGATGGTGTGAATCGACTGATTGAGGCATGGACACACCGAACCGATTACTGACACCCATTAGTCGAATAACTGTGATAAGATCACTTATACTTCAAACATTAACGCACCTTTTCGTGTTTCGTCCAAACCCAGATAAAACATTTATGAAAAAGACTTGACACTATGTTTTTCTATGATATTCAAAGCGTGGTCGAGTGAAACGTAAAGTTACAAACATTACAAACATGGTGGCTTGAAAATTAATTTCTTTGCCTGTTTCTCCAAATAGACATAAACATATGTAAGGAACATGGGGTCTTCGAGTAAGGGAATGGCTGTTAGGGGCATTTATGTAGCTCTCTTTGTTATAAGGCGCCTCACCCATTAACATCATACACTTATTGGCATGACGTCTTGTTATCATTTGTAAAATTTCTAGAGAAAAATGTGAATAATTGCCATATATCCACATGTACGCTGTGGAATAATCCAAGTACAAAACAAAATGGAAAGGTAATAAACTTCACTTATTGGGTTATGTTTATAAAGGATATGCTAGACAACAAAGGTTCTTTTCTTTCACAAGATGATTTACATATATAGGACGTACAGTATACGTATACAGACTTCATTACTTTAAACAATATTCAACATTAGATAAAATTGCGTGCAAAAAAACCTTAGCCAACAAATAACTCGAGTTTTTGTTCACCATATTCTACCAAATAATTTCATCACTTTGCTTAATAACTGGAAGGGCGCCACATTGTTTGGGGAATGCCATCATGCACATACATTTATTAGAGAAATTTGTAATTGGGCAAAATAATAATACAAATCTATATCCCACAAATATGACGATGATTCTTGGCACACGATCCATCAGTAACAACTATACTACAAACTGATTGTGGTTCCTAGTTAAACAATATATATATATATATATATATATATATATATATATCGGTATAAATTCAAACAAATAATTTTTCCCTTAATGTTTTCCTCAAAGAGCTGAAATATAGATGCAATTGCGATAATTATACAGCACGATGTAAATCAAAACTTCCAGAATTCTAGAAAAGCCGGCTTCTTATAGAAAATAAAAGTTTTACACAAACAGGAGACTCAATCAGCAATCGAAGTTACTTGAATCTAGTGCAACTCTAACTTTTGTGTAACTGATAATGATTATCACTCCCTGTCCATTAAAACAATCCGACGACCCATCCGTCTCCACAATACTACTTATGTGGAGTGTTGAGTTTATCTGAAACGTCCTATGTAATAATAGCAAAAATCACTATTCTACTCTATACATGCATGTATATACTTATTATATGTTATGTCACTGCATGTATATACTTATTATATGTTATGTCACTGCATGTATATACTTATTATATAATGTTATATGTCACTTGTGAGTGAATGTCGTGAGTAAAAAGATTGAGTGCAGTAAGAGAGATGTGTGTGTGAATGCGAGAAATTTCATACCTGTATGTAACAGTACATTTCATTGTGATTGTTTCTTCATTACAATTGTTTGTAAATCATTCAGGTAGGACTGCCCTACCAGTAACCTTACTGCTAATTAACCATCGGTACTTCAGTGAATAAGTACCTAGAAAAATCAACAAGACTCGATATAGTAACATTTCCAAAGAAATGAAGTTTCAGAAACTAACGACTCGTGTCACCACCGAACAAGTGCTCGGGTGCTGCCACAGTGGAGCAACTAGTTAACACTGTCCACTAGTCAATCAAAAGCGACCAATTTATGACTCCACTGTGTATCGATTATCAATCGATAATTGGGTGTTTATTGACAGCATGCATTCCAGTTTCAAGTTTATACGTCTTTTTCGTCGGAAATAATCTCAAAGTTTTGCGCTCCTTTTAAGTATACCTTCTACTTATGGTCTTTTTTTTATAAGAAATAACTATTGTTTCGATTAAGGTTATGAGTTATAACTGACAATTTTGAAGACAAATGTACTCTAGCAAGCGTTGGGGTTACATCTACATATTCTTAATTGTAACAATAGTTATTTCTTAAATATACAGTCTCACTCACATCCGGCTTTTATGGATCATTATAAATACAATTATATTACTACATGATCATACATACTGTCTTTTGATTGGACGAAGGGCAATCACGTGCAAGCAAGTAGTTATGACCATTGCCCTGTGAGCTAACTATCGTCTGGGTTATAGTCTTCGAACAATCACAGGCCTGCTTCCACCAGAATCGCGAATCCACCACTCACCAGAATCGTGAACATTTTTGCCCTAGCTTCAAATCTGGCCTTGCGCCAGATTGTGTCGCCAGCAGGCAGGTAATAGTTCGCCGGGTAATGGTCAAACTACTCTGACAGGTCATGGCGCTTCATCGATCCAATCAAAAGAGAATTTGAACCTCATTGAACTCCAGGTATATAAACAATTATTATTCAAAATTGACCAGGGAACCAGCAAGACATCTCGATGTATTCATGGTAACAGGCTAATTATACGAACATTGGTTTGCTTTTTGTACAGTTCTACTGTATAAAATAACATGCATGAAATGAAAACTGCTACATAGAAGGCACTATATTTTGTTTGACAATGTATTTTCTATGCATTTATTTTCTATAATTTCCTCCTTGTTTTAGAGGGATAACAAAATGTAATTCGTCAATTTTCCAATAAAACAATTATGTTCTTCGGTATTAATATGCTTATTGTATATGCCGTATTTAGTTTTTTAAATTCTTTGAACTAAACAAAGCAGAAAACGGTGTTAAAATTATGTTTTTTACGTTGTTGATCTGCTATAACTGGAGGTCTGAAACCTTGAATAAATTTCTTTGTGATAATAGCCTGAAAATCTATTGAATTATATTATATTAGCCGAGCTATGATGTGAGAGTTGGGATTCATGCATACTTTTCTATTTGCCTTACTTATTGTTCTTACACATTAAAAATAAAGAATAAAAAGTTAACTTTTTACAAGTGTCTATTGTCGAGAAATAGGAAACCTGAAGTTTGCTTGAAATGTCAGTCCACTTAACTACGAGATCACAATATTACTTGTGGTATTTGCTTCGGTTCCCTGTTCCAGTCCATAACCGGCACTAAACTAAGTGTCGGTAAAAACAAAGACAATAATATCTTTGCAACTGCTGAAAACCAAAGAAACGATATTCCACATATCCTTGGTATGTCTGCATGTAAAATCATTGCTAGAAGAGCTTTCCAAATGGGTAATTTCAAACAATTTCGTCATATCATTCCATTAACCAAAACGACAATGACACTGGGAACCATGAGTAAGTGAAAGGATAACGTTACAAACTATTTAATTTTGATTATTAAAATCCATATATACAGAACAAAATGTACACCGGAACAACTCTCTATGAATGGTTTAATTGCAGAGCTCAATTTCAGGCATAACTTCTAAAAATGCAATACTATTGAATAGATTTCTAATAAAAGATTCTGCAATGTTCTGAAAATAGTCACATTTTCTTTTTCGATTCATAGAAAATAACTGAAGAAACGCGTTATTTCCTGGTGACAAAAGCTCCTGATGCCTGTTCTTATTGACTCAAAAAGTTATATTTTAAACCTCCAAATCTATATAAAAAAAATAGTGTATACCCCCTCCCAAGCCTATAAAAATTAATATTGTACCCCCAAGTCTATAAACATTATGTTATACACCCGAAGTCTATAAACAATTAATATTTTATAGTACCCCTCCCAAGCCTATCAAAATTAATATTGTATACCCCCAAGTCTATAAACATTATTGTATACACCCCATGTCTATAAACAATTAATATTTTATATCACAAAGTCTTCAAAAAATTGCGGTAGAAAAAAAATCAGACAAATCTGGTTTCAAACTCATTCAAGATATTTTGAAAACCAGCTCATATGCCAAACATTAAAATCGGTCAATACGTATTCAAGTTATTTTGATAACAAACTGAAAATCAAGAAAAGTCGGCAAAAATGGCAAGAACTCTGCCAAAATTGGTCCAACCAAACTCAGAATCACTTGTTTGCAGGATCTCATGCTGTTTAATATATGTGCCAAGTTAAAAATAAATTGACCAGAAAATGACAGAATACAGGCTTGGACAAAGTTCTGCATGGATGGACGGACACATGGACAGACGCATGGACTAGGGTCATAATTATAGTCCTCCGACAGAATGTCTGAAAACAATTAATATTTTATACCTTCAAGTCTACAAAAAAATTATATTTTATACCCAAGTCTATAAAAAAAATTAATATATTATGCCATGCATAAAACTTTTTAATATTTTATACCCATGTCTATAAAAAAAATTAATATGTTATGCCATGCATATAAAAATTTAATATTTTATACCCATGTCTATAAAATATATTAATATTTTATACTCCCAAGTCTATAAAATTAATACTTGATAACCCTAAGTCTATACAAATTAATGTCATACCACCAGGTCTATAAAAAATAATGTTATACCCAAGTATAAAACATTAATATTTTATACCCTCCAGGTATACAAAACATTACTAGCTGATATCCCCAAGTATATAAAATATCTCGAAGTTCATAAAAAGTTATATTTTATACCAAATCTATAGATAATTAATATTTTACATCCCCAAGTGTATCAAAAGTTAATAGTGTATACCACCAAGTCCAACAATAGTTTATACCATCAAGGCTATAAACAAAATAATATTTTATGCCCCAAGTCTATAAAAAATAATATTTTATACCCCCAAGTCTATAAAATTTAATAGTGTATACCACCAAGTCCATATAACCACCAAGGCTATAAACAAAATTATATATTATACCCTAAGTCTATAAAAAAATAATATTGTATACCCCCAAGTCTATAAAATTTAATAGTGTACACCTCAATATTTTATCCCAGAAGTCTGTAAAAGTAATGTTACACCCAAGTGTATAAAGGATTTATATTTTATACACCATGTCTAAACAAAAATTATATTTATACCCCAAGTCTATAGAAATTAATATGCAATACCCCAAGTATATAGACAATTATTATTTTACACCCCAAGTCTATAATAAATTATCATGTTTTACCCCAAGTCTGTAATAAATTAATATGTTATACCCATAAGTCTATAAAAAATATAATATGCTATACCCCCAATTTCTATAAACAATTTATATTTATACCCCCAAGTCTATAACCAACATTTTAAAAGTCCATATTTGAAGATGGTATATTTCTGCCGGGTCACAATTACAACAATCTTGTTTTTTATAAATCCCAATTTCAAGACTACAAATAACTTTTTTGTAAATAAAATAGATAATACTGAAGTTGTCTATAATGGCATTTAATGGTTTACTTCGAGCGTGAATCTCTTAGACCATCTGCATATTTCCTTGATTCATTGTACAAACAAGATAGAGTGCTATCTCTTGGTATGCAATTGGCACAACCAAAATGTTTTTCCATAGATTTCTGTTCTAAAAATAGCAACTAAAACTGTCCCATGAATGTCATAAGAAATTTCAAATTAAATTTATATCTTTTCCAGATAAGTGTCCTCGATTCATATATTTTATTTTATACCATAGAATATATATATATAACTTGCTGGAAAGAAATACACTATATTTAAATAAGGATGTTGATAATAGCTGGGATATTTGATGCAACTATGTCGGATTTCAAACTTCAATATCTGACTATAGTATTTCATACTATATATATATTTGTTTTTGTGTGCATGTGCATGTAGTTTCTGTACATGCTACAGAATATAATATGCTGTGTTCCAGTGACATTACAAGTCGAGTCATGCAGTATTATAAAACTCAGAATGACTTCCATGTACGGGTCAGTGACCATGCACACTCTCATGGCATGCCAATATATCCTGCATACATTTCTGTCACTATATTAACTTTTTAACGTTGTGCTTGATGAAGTATTCGGTGTCAAGGTTTTTCATCCCTGGAAACTGATTTGAAGTCGGCCTGTAAAAAAATAAACAGTTCTGTCAGTTTCCAATGACGAATTCCAGTGAGGCTGATCCAAATAATTTCTTAAAAACAATGTCTAAGCTATATAAGCACATTCGTAAATAATCAGTTCTTTAAAATAGGGATGAACTAAGGGGACCAAAGGCACTCACAATGCTGGGTCCTGCAAATCGGAAATTCAACATCCGAATCGAATCTCGAATCGAATCGGGTCAAATCTAACTCTGATTCCGAATCAATCGGGAAACAAGCACTGGACAGAGACAAACCATAGTTGACAATCAGATATCCATCTAATTATTGTTCACTTATTTGTCATAACTGAAAACTTTTTCGAATATGAAGCAATGAACCAAGGTAGAGTTCATGGACTTTTTCGAATATGAAGCAATGAACCAAGGTAGAGTTCATGGACAAACGTTTTGCAACTGATATCATTCTCAACTTTATTTTTGAACGAAAAAACTATACATCACTTAGTATAACATGTGACATATACATGTGTGTCACGTCCTTAACGACTTTAAAAGGAATAGATACTACTGAAGATACACTACTCGACTACTCTAGTATTGTATATGTAATGACTATATTATAAGGATTGCAGAACTGATGTATAATGTATCATAAACAATGGCATGCATATCAGTGTGCATGACCTGCCACACCAGTACCAGGATGGCTACTTGTACTAATGCATTCCGTACCGGCAACTATATAACCATCATGTGCGTTTTATCACTGAATTTAATAAAAGATGGAATTACCCAGCTATCTTATTGACCAGATTCATTTATATGAGGTAACTGCTTAACATGTGAATATATGTTGATCATTGGATATTAACAGTGTGGTGACATTAAAATGTAATTCATATGCAAACAGCATAGTTATGACATAAAACAAACTTGCTTAAGTTAACGTAGGTGTGAGTAGACTTTCATTTATTAGAAGAAACTAAAGATAACACTAACTATATGTACAATTATATAGACTGTTGATGTCTTGAGTTATATTTTATCCAACGTTGTCCAAGAACCACCAGTGTTAAACATACTGACATCTGCAAAAGGGCGACATTCTGTGATTGCAAGTAATCACGTAACTATTGTAAACTCTAAATTACATCATACGCGAGACTTTCAGTCTGGAAAATATGGTAAAATGCACCAATTGTCCCATCAATTGAGCTCCATAAATAAAACAAATTGTTATTTGTCCCATAAACTGGAGAGAATAGGTCGATATATGAATTGGAAAGCAAATTCGGTATCGATCCCGAATCTGATTGTCGATGTCGAAGCTTAGCAGTGCACTATTGCAGTGGGTAAATGTGCAAAAAATATATAATTATGTTAAACATCACCACTGAGAAGAACATGGTGATTAGAGAAATAGATAAACGTTCTTCTATTACTTATTGATAGTTCTCCAAAAACGAACTTTTGCATGTTAAAACCATTGTTATGTAAACAAAACTGTTACAGTGAATCATCAACAAAAATCGCTAAAAGTGTTAAGTTCAAATATTTAAATCCGATTTTCAGATTATTTTTCAATGCTTTTAGTTTTTCCAATGTTTATCATCAAGTTTTGATTCAATTTATAGGAGTAAATGAAATAATCGGCAATTCCACTCTAACATGCAGCAAATGGTAATTGTTTTTATGTCAATCTAACCCATAGAGAGCCCCACATAGCCTAGAGCAGACGACACTCTGTAGTGCATGCTTCCATCTGTGTGAGGCTCCTTGTGGGTTAAACATTAAACAATGTTATTGACATGCAAAATCTCATTATTAGAGAGTTATTAATAATGAAAATAATAACAAATTTAATCCATTTCTGTTCATGTACTTAATAGTACCCGGGATTGGGCATTAACCAAGATAATATGACAATCAACACAACTGTAATACCATGCCCTGTAATGGAGCCCCACTTCAGAAACTTCACATGAATATACGTCAGTACCTTGCTGTTTATCACCAATTAATATATACACTGCCAAAATACGACCACGTCAACGAGATATAGTGACTACCAGACCTGAATTGTGATGCCAACGATGACTCGTGGTATCATTAACAGAATCGAAACACAGAATGGAATAGAGATGAAGGTATCTCCTTATGAATTAGTAATCTGGACAGGAGCTACATTATCTCCTCCTTAAGTTGATGTGTCCCGCATCAATCATTCACTCTGTACTCTAACCATCTGATGGAATCAAGTCCAGTCCAACAAACGATTAACCATGGAGCTGGAACTTTTAGCTGGGTTTATAGCAATTCCCTTTGGCGAAACAATGTGGCCAAGAACGTAAATTTCTCTTTTGAAAAGTGAGCATTTGCAGGGTTTCAACTTTAAATTGGCATCTGGAAACTTGGTCCAGCCTGTCACACATCTATCTTTAATCCTTGTCAAACACGAGACCGTCGTCAATATATATTAGATATATCTCAAATTGTAGGCCTGACAATATCGTCTCCATTATTCTCTCGTAGGTTCCGGAGCATTGCATAAGCCGAACGGGAGAACGTTAAATGAGTATAGCTCTCGTGTCAAAAACGCAATTTTGTGATGGTCTCCTTCCCGAACATGGTATTGCCAGTTTCCTGACATGAGATCAACACTTGAGAACAAATGTACGTCTGACAGCTTGTCCAGAGCTTCGGCTATGTTCGGAAATTGATACATATATTTCTCAGTCAATTTGTTCAAAGGTCAATAATCAATGACGACATGAATGTTATCATCATTCTTTAGTACCACAGGCCTAGTCCATGGCTGGTGGAGGGTGGGGCAATCCCTTGATGTAGAATTTTGCTGACAATCTTATCAGCTTTGGTGCGATGATGCAGGGTTTCCGCTTGGGGTAGGGGAATGGGGCTTGTAGCTGCTAAGGGGAAAATCCAGTAAATAATTTCTAACACCGATTTATATACATGTACTTTCACCATATAGGGCTATAAGTTATAATCTAGAAGTTTAAGATATTGTAATTGGCAGTTCACTATACCACAGTTGTCAAGCTATCAAACCCTCTAGCTTCAAAAGCAATAGAAATATATTGTGATCATAAAAAAAATATATGGAGTCTATAATTAAATAATCTGCAGATGCTGTATGACTATGTACCCATTCAAACGATCATAATTTATTTACGGATGCGTAACAACAGGAAATTTCGGAATATACAGTTGCAAAAACTGAAAAATGTCTTTATTTTAACACACCGGTAACCCACCATGATATCTAAATTTAAAACCTAAATAATGGCAGAACCTGTGCAAAAATATGAAGTGGAATGTATTTTGCGACATAAAACAAAAAGACAATCGCCAAGTACAATTAAACTAACTGTCAATTTTTCGTAACCTAACTGCGACATAACTAGCTTAACTCCAAAGAGATGTATTCTAGTGATGTCACCACCATGTCCATTCCAGTATGCACTATCGTCTGTATTCTTGCAAAGATATCAAATCAAGTTGTCCTATAAAATTTCTTATTTATATCCAAACAAGATGGAGAGAAGTTTTATGCATCTCTACTGTTATACACAAGATATGTATCCTGGGGTATTGTAGCAGGGGAAATCTGTGCTGGGTGAATGGGACCCTAAAACTTTAAATCAACGGGCGGTTCAACAGGGGAAAACTTGGCTAGAGGAATGGGGCCATGGAAGGGATCCCATGCCAGTATAACGGAAACTCTGGTTGATGTATGGACACTCTTCTGAGCATCTGCTTAACTGACTGTTCATCCCCTGTTTTGATGTCATGTTCCACCAGAGATGCATAACCTAGAACAGCTGTCGAGCATATGAATAAGCTTTGGTGTGAGTATGTTCCTGGCAACGGGTAACTGTTCTGCTGAGACTATTGACGATATGTCAGTTTATAAGCTGACTATATCATGGTCAATTAATACCGGGTGTCTGCTGTATGGCTCTATATAACCTCTACAGGAGTAAATTGTTCAATGTGGGTATTCTTATTTCTGCATTGGGGTTAAGTATTCTGATGAGCACATGATGGTATGATTCTTGCCAACTCAGGTTCTATAGTTATACTATAGGGTTGTGTTCAGAATCTGTATGACCACATATGATCCATTCACTTGAATCATCAGATAGCTCAGTGGATCGAGAGTCTGCTATCTAATCTGAGCATCAACTTATTCAAACGAGATGTGGTATTGTTATCAGTGAGCCAAAAAGGTATATCACTAGCTGTATGTTGTCTCGTTGAATCCAGCTCGGTAACATAAGTGCGATCTGGTTCATTTTCTTGTTACAGAGCATCTCTTTCACACATGTTTGATGACTGTCTCTATCTCATTCAATAAAATGAGCGTTATGGATCTCATCTAGCTGTCGGCTCATTTTCATTAGCAAAATGGCTCGTTGTGAAAGAAGTCTCCAATATCTTTTGAAGAAATGTTCCGATGTCTAATTCCGCAAAAATCGTGCCGCTGCCACAAATTTAATGCTATGCTCTTTGAGTGACCCGTAGTTGGGCATCAACAGAAATTGATTTGGATCTGATGATACAAGAATCCAGGGAATTAGGCAACATGAATGAGGTTTACAATTTATTGAATAAATACTGAATAACAAAGATAATATGACAATCAACATAATTAATAACATGCCCTGTCGTGGAACCATGTTTCAGAGGGTATACCAAACATGAATATACTTCAGTACCTTGCTAATAATGACCAATTAATAGCTGTTACATCAAAATGCGTTCATCCTCGGCGGGATGTTTACAGTGACATGTATATTCAGGGTTTCGACGAGTAGGATCACAATAGTCACAGATTTGTACTCAGTTATAAAGTTCAAGTATGTTATGATTTTGGTGATCTGTATCTGAGTGTTCAAAGAACTAAATGTGTATGTATAATGTTAATTAAAATGTTCGTCAGGCTCTTGTAGCTGATAATGGACTACACTAGCCTTCTGCCAACCCATGTGTACACCCCTGATCACCAGCATGATCTTACTGTAGTAGCATTATGTACATCAGTAATGCATGTATGCAGGAGCTGTGGACAGTACGATATATTACAATCTCCTATACAGAAAACCCATTGGTGAAGTTGATTTTTCTCGATTTTGGCTTGTGACAATCACAAAAAGTGGTGCAATCTTTGACTCCATTTGATGGTTCCAATATTGGATTTTGAAATCAAACCAAGCTTAGCGCTTTACCCTATATAATATATAGAGTGTTTACCATTTATATTCCTTTATGGGTTATATAATACATATAACTTATTTAGTGTAAACGTCCTGAGTAAAAATCATGGGTCACGCTGTCATTGGCCAATTGTCATTTTTGGGGAAAATGGCTAAAGAAAATTTCAAAATAATACAATGTAGGCGAAATAGTGCTCATTTATATTGGTATAGATTGCAGACTATTATAGTTAACCTCCATAAATTTATTTTTGTGCGCGTTTCTTTATATTTTTGTTTTAGTTTTGGTCTTCTCGATGATCACATAATTTAGTTTTTCAATTAGAGATGGCCAAACAAAATTTAGAAACGACCAAAAATTTGCCAAAACAGTTTTCCGGTGAACCCTGGTAAAAATATTGTATAGCTGAGTAAAAAATAACTTGTTTCAAAACTGATGGACCACCCACAACCCCAGCCTACGTGTCTGTAAAAAATATTTACAGCCCTGAGTATTCGTTAAAATTATGTTTCCATCACCAAAAATATATAACGAATGCACGAAATGAAAACCCTGGATGGACAAGAACTCATCGAATGTCAGTGTGTAGTACTAGATCCCCTAACAAGACAAGGTTATCTTAGGTATTGCTTTGAAGATGAATCCTCCATCCATTTGTATTAATTTTGAAGTCATTGTTGGGATACATCGACCAAATTTAAACAGTTGAAAATTCCAGACCAAACGTAGGTTGCAGCTCTTTAGATAGGTTGGTATCCAGTATTTCGTGTGAAACTTTTTAGACAAGAAAGTATATATTTTCCTACTTTCTGTCATGTTTGTTTTGGACTGAAATGGTATTCCATTAGAAATTTCTAATGGTTAGGGCGTAATAAGGTTGAAAGTTTCCCAAATTTGGAAAGTTTGAGTTATATCAGTTGGAACAGAAGTGGGCGGGTACAAATGGAATTTCCGGGGCTTGAACATTTCGGTCTGAATCAAGGGGACGCATGCAGTTGGAAATTATATGGTGGAATCCCAACCACCTCAAACAGAGACCCTGTAGCCACGTCCATGTTGTTTCCCCTTACAAGAAGACTAGTATAGTTCTACTATGGATATAAATTGGGGAGTGCATGTAGTAGACTGCAAGGCATTTTCAATTGAATATGGACAGTTAATTTTTTCTGAATAATGGTAGAATGATTTGTAACCAACAAGTCTTTTATAAAACAAATGTAAGAACATACTATATTTTTGATGTGATGGCGGTGGTCTGGCCAGCTTAGCGAGAACTCTGCCTTGCAGTTTGTGTGGAGTTTATAGAAGAGGAGTGGAACGCATTACATGTTATCAGACCCTGCATGCATGTGCTTTGACATCAATGTTTGTCCCCTGCTCTATATTACTCACTTTATATATTTTCGGAGCCCTATAATGTTGCTGGTATTGGTTGTCACGTCGTTTTGTTGATGTAAACTCTTTTACAAGAGCATATATCCCAAACATGCTGAACAGAACGATGGACACGATTTAAATATCAATATGCCCTATATTACTCACTTTATATATTTCCGGAGCCTTATAATGTTGCTGGTATTGGTTGTCACGTCGTTTTGTTGATGTAAACTCTTTTACAAGAGCATATATCCCAAACATGCTGAACAGAACGATGGCCACGATTTAAATATCAATATGCCCTATATTACTCACTTTATATATTTTCGGAGCCTTATAATGTTGCTGGTATTGGTTGTCACGTCGTTTTGTTGATGTAAACTCTTTTACAAGAGCATATATCCCAAACATGCTGAACAGAATGATGGCCACGATCCCCACAACAATCGCTGCTATCGTCGCTGTGCTTAATCCGGGTACATCAGGGGGACACAACTCATCTTCACCATCAATACAATTCCTCTCCCCATCGCATTGAAGTGACTTGTCGATACAGTGGCCAGCATCACACAAAAAACCATTTGTGCAGTTAGCTAAAACAATATGTTATCTAAAGTTGTAATTTGTATGCGTTTGCTTTAACCCTTTCAGTACCAAGTCTGATTTTTGTATCAACCCCTATTTCCTTGATCATTTTTCAAATTTGTCGATTATAATAATGTGATACATTGATGGAAAGCGCTCTAAGAGCTCTTTCCATCAACATATCACATTATTATAATCAATAAATTTGAAAAATGATCAAGGAAATATGGGTTGATACAAAAATCGGACTTGGTACTGAAAGGGTTAAAGATGTATTCAGGGATTCAAACCTCAGTTACAAAAACAACATACAAAATCGAATTGAATTATTTAAAATCATTTTCTGTTGAACAAATTATTGAAACCATACATGACATGTAAACTCGACTAAATTATTTTGTTATTGAAGTGTTATTCATGTAGCACTTCTCGTACGAAACATTTTATTTATACACTAAATAAAAAGGCAAATATGTTTCGTAAAAATTTGCATCGAATCCTCAATAAATCTTTAAATAAATATTCACTGGAATTCATGTATAAATAAAAGTTGTTCTAGTGGAAGCTTTATATTCAGGAATATATACTAGTCCATATCTCCTTCGATGTAAACAAGCTAGTGAACTTGGCAGGGATAATACTGCGGTTGCCTTACTTTTCTATAGCGGACTTTAACCCTTTCATGACGGGAGCTTCCTGAATTATTGCGAAAACCCTGTGCCAATACATTCACTAATATATGCGAGTCGACCATATATAAGAGAATGCATTGGCCTAACAAATTTTATATTATATTTTATAATTGCTAAAGAATAAGAAAAAATGAAAAACAATTATAAAAAAAATGTTAATGAATGTAATAAATAATGATAGGATAATGATAAGAATTGTTAATGAGTGTAAGAAAAAATTATAAAATTGATAAAAAATGTAAGAAAAAAAAAATTTGTTTTTTAAATGTAATAACAAGATGATAAAATTGTTAAAGGGGTACTGTACGCCATTTTCAATAAATTTCCGGTGATAACAACGATCTATTATCGATACTATATAGAAACATAAGTAATTTGAGTCGAAGATGTATTCTGTAAACGCTCAGGTTAATAGGCTATCTTAAAATTTAATAATTTAAAAGTTAATAATTTAATATAAATTGAATTTATGGCTGGATGTCCGTGTACAAAACGTAATCAAATTATAATTGAGGGATACTGGATTAGTAAACCCATTGCACACACGGTCGTTTGAAACATTATGCTTATACGGGGAGAAAACTCAAGCCACTCATTGACTAGTGACGATACAATAACTTAAATGAGTATATGGGACTACTATGCATATAATATAATTTTTATTTGATTCATTTGGTTGAAAACTGTACAAAAATTACTCGACAACGACAATTTGTATTTTTGCATTCCGGTAAATTTGCCATCCGTAACACTACTTCGTACTCAACAGACTTTCAAAGAATGGAAAAGTTGTTACCTTATTCTCCGACTCGGGGATTATAGAAACCAACAACAACATCTTGGGTATAGTACCCCTTTAAAGAATATAAGAAAAAATTATTTTAAAAAAATTGTTATAGAATGTAAGAGAAAATTATAAAAAATGATAAATATTGTTAAAGAATGTAAGAAAAAATGTTAATAAATGATAAAAATTGTTAAAGAATTAAAACAAATTAGACCAATGCATTATCTTTTCTGAATCCACAACAGTTAATATTAACTGAATGTAGTAATTATTATAAAAAATATATTTAATCAGAATGTTTCATAATGTTTTCGCGAGGCTCCCAGAAACGTTCTGATCGCATATCATCCGAGAGTGTTATTTGCACTCTCCACCAAGGCAAAATGTCAGATATTTTGCTCTACAACCTCAGGAATAAACCAATTTATTAGCCTTTACAGACAAATGATATACCCAATCTTCAGTTTGTCACTGTTTTATTCACAGAAAAAGTTATTTGTAGTCTTGAAATCAGACTTTATATAATTTATGTTGTTGTTGTTGTTGTAATTGTGGCCCGAAAACGATAGACGATCTTTAAGTTCGATTTCGAGTTCCAACCGAACGTTTTTTACAATTTTCATTACCAGATGATAATTTTAGTTAATGTTGAAAGAATTGGTCGAAATTTGGTCACCAACTGCAAGTGAAATAAGAAAGAATAGTAATATATTCCAGATTCATATATACCTATATGGGAATTTACTCATATAATAAAATGATAATCAATTTTCACATGTAAAACCGTTGCTACAATAATTACCCTATACCTTCCATTTCGTGCGTCTATCGTCTATAAATGTGCCTCATTTTGCTATAAGAAAGTTGTGTTCAGTTCATGACTTATCCCTGTGTTGCCTAAAGTTCCGTGAAAACATTTGATCACGTATGACGATAGAGCTTTTGTTTGCTTTCAATAAGTGATATCATAAAATGAAGTATTAAATATCACTAAACAGCTATTAGATAGAAGAGTGGCGCCCCATACTTACCATCCAAGCCCCCTACTTACCATACAAGCCCCATGCTTACCATCCAAGCCCCATACTTACCATCCAAGCCCCATACTTACCATCCAAGCAGAAACTCGTAACGGCGATATAATAACCGGCGAATGGTGCAGTCGATGTGCTGTTAAACATGTATGTCCTTGTGATTAAGACTCGATTGGTCTTACTTGAGATGGTATCATTTGGTGTGTCTAGTGGATGTACAGTGCCTGTGGAACAAACGGTATAATTAATGCTAGCTCATCATTCTGCCAAACATCAAGACAAATATAGTCCCCTTGCTGTAACTGCCATCACGTACCGGTATATATTAACATAGCCCGCCTGTTAACCCTGTACCCACCAAAACGGCCAAAAACGCTCAAATAAAGCTTCAACAGCCTAAAATATCTTCGGTCTGTCTCAATAACACCATACAAATATGGATAGCATTGGAACCGGTTCATTGACCACATTGTGATGGTTACAGTTATGCCCTGTGCCAATGCATTCTCTTATATGTGCGAGTCGACCATAGGTCGCCTCGCATATATAAGAGAATGCATTGGCCTAAAAAAAAACAATTTTTATAATATTGTTCTACATTCTTTGACAATTTTATCATTTTTAATATGTTAAGCCAATGCATTCTCTTATATATGCGAGGCGACCTATGGTCGACTCGCATATATAAGAGAATGCATTGGCACAGGGCCCTTCTGTTGGGTAAAGGGTTAACACAGTCCGCCTGTGTTACATTAAATCGTGTTCATTGATTGGTCAACTTCCAATTACGTCACCCGTTTCATACCCCAACAACACAGACCGTAACACGAAAACGGCGTCACAAATTGTTGACCTCGTCACTAAAAGCAGAATAATTGGGCGTGCTTTTAAAAGTTCAATCGAATTACATCTGAAGCCAGTTATTTATATCGACCACGTAGTCGTTGCTAAGTACTTTGAAATTTTATATTGTGCTGTTTTGATGTGCTGCGTGGGCTAGTCTCAAATTCTCGGCAGATTTTGTGAAAATAAATAAGAATACATTAAGCTTTTTATTGGAATAAATCGTTAAAAAGCTATATAAATATAAGAAATGAATGTAGTGGGTTTGTGTATGTGTTATTGGGGGACATTTGTGCCCCCAACGACCACAGCGCATTATCCCCCAATAACACAAACAACCACTACGTTCATTTCTTAAACATAATGTAAGGAAAGGAAATCACAGCACACACGAGAGAGAGAGAGCGAGAGAGAGGGAGAGAGGAAGAGAGAGAGGGAGAGAAGAAATAAAGAAATGGATCAAGCCATCAAGGGATTGATAAGACTGGAATAGAGTGTTTGAGTTGTAAGGTGTGCAGCGTGCATGTGCATGGTATATATAGCATGTATGTAGGGATGCTGCCCCGTAACATGATGGAGAATCAGCATCAAATTGGCACATTGTTTTCACAATATGAAGGTTGTTATTCTTGGTGATACCGAGAAAACTTACAACACTACATGTTTGAGGGGCAATAATTAATGTCTTGATGTGTTGATATCCATACACTGAAAGATATGTCTTAGTCAGATTGACAACTTGGCACGATGCTAAGGCCCACTTAATTGTCAAATGCCCATATCACATTACACAAATGCCATTATCACATTACACAAATGCCCATATCACATTACACAAATGCCGATATCACATTATACACAACATATTCCAGATTATATCATCTGTTAGAGGAACCAAAAATGTATATATTCCACCAGAATACGGAACAGCTGTAGCCTAGAAGTGTCCACCAAGACTTTAGTGATAGAGGTTATCAGATTCACCATAATACTTGCCCCGTTATTTAACCCAGAATTCATCATAATTCAAAACTAAGATATAGGGTTATTCCCCTTCCATTGAGAATAATAAACATGTCGGTACCTTGACAAAAGCAACATATTCTCAGTTTATTCAACATGTTCACAGTTTATTCGACCGGATATGTTGATAATACAATGTTTTGTTGCCCCTCAAATGCTATACAATATGGAATATGTTGTATATAAATTGATTCGAAAATTAAGTGGGCCTTTAAACGCTTGTCCGCAAATTAACGAACTTGATTAAGATTACTAACCTGCATTTGCCTAACATACCTTAGACGTCTGGCTTGTCACAGCTTAGTCATTGTGACTAAAACATTGAAATCTGAATAAAGATATTGGATGAAAATAATTTGTGACTTGGGCAGCCTGAGTTGGGCCTTATTATCTGCAGTCGTATAATTGGACCGACTTAATTGGAGGGACCGACGTCTCCAGAATTCCACCGTCTTCCATGATAATTATCGACGTCTCCAGCATCCCACCGTCTTCCATGATAATTATCGACGTCTCCAGCATCCCACCGTCTTCCATGATAATTCTCGACGTCTCCAGCATCCCACCGTCTTCCATTATAATTATCGACGTCTCCAGCATCCCACCGTCTTCCGTGATGATTCTCGACGTCTCCAGCATCCCACCGTCTTCCGTGATGATTCTCGACGTCTCCAGCATCCCACCGTCTTCCATGATAATTATCGACGTCTCCAGCATCCCACCGTCTTC
Organism: Siphonodentalium dalli; assembly: GCA_032622095.1. Classification (NCBI taxonomy): domain Eukaryota; kingdom Metazoa; phylum Mollusca; class Scaphopoda; order Gadilida; family Siphonodentaliidae; genus Siphonodentalium; species Siphonodentalium dalli. Next base: position 297,438,482 of record CP136064.1, read on the forward strand.
CATGATAATTCCCGCCGCGAGGGACCGATGTCTTCAGCATCCCACCGTCTTCCATGATAATTCCCGCCGCGAGGGACCGACGTCTCAAGCATTCCATCGTCTTCCATGATAATTCCACCGCGAGGGACCGACGTCTCCAGCATCCCACCGTCTTCCATGATAATTCCAGCCGCGAGGGACCGACGTCTCCAGCATCCCACCGTCTTCCATGATAATTCCCGCCGCGAGGGACTGACGTCTCCAGCACCCCACCGTCTTCCATGATAATTCCCGCCGCGAGGGACCGACGTCTCCAGCATCCCACCGTCTTCCATGATAATTCCCGCCGCGAGGGACCGACGTCTCCAGCATCCAACCGTCTTCCATGATAATTCCCGCCGCGATGGACCGACGTCTCCAGCATCCCACCGTCTTCCATGATAATTCCCCCCGCGTGTCGTCGATCGTCGGTTCCTTCGCGTGGAAGCAAGTGAAATATTCTCAATTATTTCGGTTCCTTCGCCACGAAGGAACAAAAGGAAGCGAAAAAATTAAACGAAGGAAGCGAAAAAATCAAACGAAGCAAGCGAAAAAATCAAACGAAGCAAGCGATATAACAGTGATGTTTTTTTCGCTTTCGTCGTTTGAATTTTTCGCTTGCTTCGTTTGACTTTTTCGCTACCTTCGGTTCTTTCGTGGTCGAGGAACCGAAATAATTTAGATTAATTCGCTTGCTTCGCCGCGAAGGAACCGAAGAAAGCGAAAAAAATCAAACGAAGCAAGCGAAAAAACAAACGAAGGAAGCGACGAAAGCGAAAAATCTAAATGGCGGAAACAGTTACTATACACAACAGTCGACTCTTCAATGGGTACATACCGATGACGAGATTCGATTCTTTGATGCTTAGACTGTAACCGGCTGATGATGCTGGTCCGGCCGTCTGTGTGTACATGCCATTAAACTTCATCAGAAGCCGGTGGTGAGATTTGGTGTAGAGGGTCAACATACATTCCTCGGTATCTGTGTCATTCTGACTACCAATGACCATCACCCCCAACGATGATTTCACGAAGATTTCGTCTCCACATATCTCATCCAGAATAGTGACGTCACCTACAGCGCGGAAAACATCGTGAAGACATAATGAATTAATCCGATTCGATGTTCCCCATATCATCAGATTCCAACAACAACATTTTGTTTAATGCCCCTTCAGTTATCAGACTCGATTAATTGCCCAAAAATAATGCTAACCACAGTCAACTATAGTATAAAATAAAAATGTGTTATTTATCAACATTGTGTTCAACGAAATTTGGCCGGATTGTCAAATATCTAACATCCAAACCCACTTGATATCCTTCTTCATCCGCACGCAATTTGATCCGAGACCGTCGACTTGACGAATATTTGCCAGGCCGCCATAAATTACATATCTTGGGGAGAATAAAAAAACGATATCTGATCACTCTAAGCTTTGATATGTGGGTTCCTCGACTCGAATCAAATAATTTTACCGCCAATGAAATATTAATTTGGGAGCGTTAATTCGGATTATGTATCTTTAATTGAATTAGTTCTATTCATCTGACGATCACCGTGGAAGATATATACCCCAAATACAATGCCACTTTTATGCATTCACAAAATTCGTTATGATATAATAATTAAAGGGGGACTGTACACTAAATCCGGCCATTTATGTGACCATTTCCTATTATACTCAATAGAATATATGCAACAAATGAATTATTTGAGCCATGGATTAGTGTAAAATACACTCAAAGACATGTGCTTTATGAACGATGCAAACAACATGGTAATTATAATGAAAATGAGTTAAAGGTACTAAATCCGGCCATTTATGTGAACATTTCCTATTATACTCAATAGAATATATGCAACAAATGAATGATTTGAGCCATGGATTAGTGTAAAATACACTCAAAGACATGTGCTTTATGAACGATGCAAACAACATGGTAATTATAATGAAAATGAGTTAAAGGTACTAAATCCGGCCATTTATGTGAACATTTCCTATTATACTCAATAGAATATATGCAACAAATGAATGATTTGAGCCATGGATTAGTGTAAAATACACTCAAAGACATGTGCTCTATGAACGATGCAAACAACATGGTAATTATAATGAAAATGAGTTAAATGTACTAAATCCGACCATTTATGTGACCATTTCCTATTATACTCAATAGAATATATGCAACAAATGAATGATTTGAGCCATTATAACAACATGGTAAGCATAATGAAAATGAGTTAAAGGTACTAAATCCGATCAGACGCTCCTAAATTACTATTTTTTTGGCTTCTGTGATAAAAGATATTTGAGTCGAGTCGAGGAACCCACCCGTCAAAGCTCAGATTGATCAAATATAGATTTTTGAAGTTTGTGATTTCAATTGTTTGATTACCAGTAACACGAGGTCAAATGGACGGTCTTGCATATAAAGATGGATAACTCTAAAATTAAATGGTTATTATTACCACTTGATTTTAGAGTTATCCATCTTTATCTGAAAGACCGTCCGTTTGACCCTCGTGATTCAATCAGTTTGTGTGCCAAAAACAATAGAAACCGCAAAGTTCAAACATCGATATCTAATCAATTTGAGCTTTGATGGGTGGGTTCCTCGACTCGAATCAAATATTTGTTACCCCCGAAGCCAAAGAAATAGTAATTTAGGAGTGTCTGATCGGATTGAGTACCTTTAATGACTCGAGTTATTAACTCATTTTCATTATAATTACCATGTTGTTTTACATCGTTCATAAAGTAAATGAGTCTATTTTGCACTAAATATTTTTTGGAAAATTATACTATCAGAATATTTCAAATCTATTTTTGTATCTAAATTTTCAACTAATGAAACTTTTGGCCAATGTTGGAGTGTTATATAGACCATAACCTTTGTGATTATTTTTAGGAGATTGATTCACGGTGACCCATTCAACATAGAAATATTGAGTGGCGATGCATGATTAGCTAGCGCTACAACGGTATGGTGTAAACGACATTTAAAGGTACTCAACCCGTAAAGAGGGTCCCCATCTCAACAGATTCCAACAACAACAATCCGATCAGAGGGTCCTATATTACTATTTCTTTGGCTTTGGGGGTAAAAAATATTTGATTCGAGTCGAGGAACCCATCAAACAAAGCTCAGAGTTATTAGATATTGATTTTTGAAAATTCTTATGTTCTCGAGATGAGTACTTATAACTGCCGTCAATTTGGTAACCTGCTCGAGATATTACGCCAAAATTCTATTCAAACAGACAAGGATGGATAACTCTATAATCAAGTGGGTAATAATAACGAATTTTTGACTATCTTCTGGGCCAGAAAGAATTCCCGATAATGAAAAATAATAGATTTCTAAAATCGATATCTAACAAATCTGAGCTTTGATGGGTGACTTCCTCGACTCGAATCAAATATTTTTGACCCCCGAAGCCATTGAAATAGTAATTGAGAGGAGTTTTATCGGGTTGAGTACCTTTAAGTTCACTCAATGGAATATTCCGGTGTTGAGTGTTTTGCTGATCGTACACTCTTTACGCACTGTACTGTAACATACCTTTTGTTTACTAACAATGCTTACGATCTTGATAATAACATGCTATTTATGCGACATGTATGATTGGTATAAGAACAAAATATGTCTATATTTTAATATTCGTTCTGTTTATGGTGGTTTTAACGGATGTGAATATTTTAACAATAACCATCGAGAAGGCCATTCTTATCTTTATTCTCGGGCCTGCTCTACACACTGACTGGATAAGCAAATCAGATAAAGGAAGTACATGTAACTCAAAGCAAACATGTACATGTAACTCACAGCAAACAGTGACGTGTAGACAATGTGTTGTGGTTAATAATTGGCCATAATTGAAGAGTTAATGCCTCACGCAACATTTATAGTGTGAAGTTTGTTGTTTTTTAGAGCGAAAGCCGAATATTTTCCTACTAACGGTCAAATTATTGCCCTGAAATGTCAATCAATTGGAAATTTCAAACCATTGGGATTGTTAGATTAGAAATTCCCAACATTTGGAAAGTTGAGGTACAATAGTTAGAAACTTCCAACACAATGGCGGCGCAGGTGGAACTTATATGATTATAAATCGGTCTGTACTGGTTCAATTCCTCTGTAGAAAAACTATTATTGTCAATATAAAAATTCACGTGAACACATGCGTGTTTACCTGGGAAATAGGCAATTTTAGATTTTAGAGTAATTTGGATATAAATTTTCAGCATCCTTCAGAAAAAATATAAATATTGATGTGATTTAGCAAAAAGGTACAAATCATTGACGGTCTTTTTCGCATATTCTTCCCTAGATTTGACCTATAACAGCCCCCCCCCCCCCCACCCCCCCCCCCCCCCCCCGCTACGACTCATCTTTATACTTTCCCATTACCCCCTCCCCACATGAATGGCTACTTTGAGTATAAAGTCCTTAAACAAGGGTGGTGTTGTGTGTGGTCCGGATTATTTCTGACATTCTTGTGTCGACTGCATGCATATAATTATTGGCTTTAATTTTGTAAACACATACCTGATAACTGATTCATATCGAATTTATAGCTGATATGGACATGAGTGTGTCCTGTTCATAATTTGTCTATATATAGCACACCGGATATAAATCCTATAATAAACCAACTATCTATCCTTATATTACAGAACCGACGTACTATGAATACTTAATTGAATACTGAATTATGATTATGAATATTAATTAAGATACTCACCTTGTGGATACGAAGGTTTTATGATCACAAAAACAAAGAGAATGACCAACAATACATGATACATCATGGTGGTCAGTGTATTGCGCGGTCCTATCTGGACAAATAAACCGACAACAGCGTACTCGAGAAAACTCCGCTCATTACGATAAGCTTCTCAGTAAACACACAATCTGATAACCAAAATGCGCACATAGACATTGTTGTCATTGTTTATGTGCATCTTCTATTAGTACCCACCCCCCCCCCCCCCCCAACGAGGTTTGGACTGACCGTCCCGGTGACGTTCCGTTCTCTCCAATTTAAATGATACATTTTGCCTTTTTTGTTTATTTCTTTCGTTCCATCAGGAGCGGGGGGGGGGTCGGAAAAGATTTTCAGGCACGTAAGCTGATTTTTTCCTTTCGACCCTTGTTGTGACCCACCCACCCCGCGTCCAAATTTTTTTTCTCCGTTTTCGGCAGTTTTTTCCCCGACCATTTTTGGACACCCCACCCCACTTTTAACACTAAAGAAGAGATTTGCGGGGGGGGGATTCCCTGTAAACAGCTGTATATGAATTTCTGTGCATACTATTTGTCATGCATGGATGTTAACATTGACATGTAAATAGGAACGAGTCATTTTGGGGTCATTCGGCCAAAAACACATGGCTGCCAGCGGCCATCTTGGATTTCAAATTCAATCCATTAGCATGGGCTATAGGCTATAGGAATCACTGAACTAAATGGTTTCCCATAGGCGACAGTGTTAACGTTTCGGCCAAATTCACTGAATTGAAGCCTGCAGACCATAACAGTGATACTTACCCAGCTAGATTGACACCAGTTTATCACGAAAATGCAAAGAAAAATCATAGGTCATGTGTTTACTTTTTAAAATAAAGCCCCAAGTGTACGACAGGGCTATCCCACGGCCAAATTTGATCTGGAAAAACACAGAACTACAGCAGCTAGTTAAATAAATTTCCCGCTCACAAAAATCCATTCCCCGATTCATTCACCAGTTTAAATTATTTAGATATGATGTACAAATCAAATAAACGCGATGTCATCCTTTAATAACGTGTCGCATATATCAGGTGAAGGTCATTCTTCAGTTACCTTCACCTTTAGTATTCCACGGTGTACTCGCTCCCCGACTCTAGAACACATTTAGCTCCCTGATTCCTATAATGTTTGTCTGATCATCATGAAATGTTTCATTTATGTTAATATTGATATTCTAAGGAGTTTTAAGCCAAACTCATTGCAATAAACAGTCAAAAAGACTTGCAGAAAACAAAATTTGAGTTGCGGATAAAATTGTTTGTTGGTCCCATCGACCGCCTACCCACCCCGGCATACGTGCCCGGAAAAAATCCCCCCCCCTGGTTCCGTGAGAACATTTAGAGGGCGCCCACAAGATTCTCCCTCTCCGAACATTTCCTGGTATACTTCTGTTCTAAAGATAGCACCTTCTTTTATGTTAATTGATATAAGCTTTTCCTGGCGGGTACCCCCTCCCCCCCCGATATCTATTAGTTTATGCACACGATGACGTCTATATAACTTTCTGACCGGTAACCCCGATGTCTATTAGTTTATGCACACGAAGACGTCTATATATCTTTCTGAAAAGAGATACAATATCTTTATTAAACAGAATTTAAGACCCAGAAATTGTTTCTCTAGACACGTACATGCAAACGTTTAATGTGCACCCACTCACGCAGGGCAAATACCGACTGGCTGAGACTGTACGTACATTTTCACCTGAATTATCATGCACACACATATATAATTATGTAATATATATTCTAACTTGGTCTCCGCCGTGGTCGCTAGAAAAGCGTCCCCTCGCCGTTTTGTTGTACACCCCATCGCTATGTCATCCAAGTCACGGTCTGGAACCGAATTTCTAAGTTGTATTTTTAATGAGTTCAAGAAACTTAATCTGATTATATCTCGTAACGGCGTCCGCGCATGTCTGTACTATTTCTGGAAGATTTTTTGCCAGGCCGCCAAATATTCCAGGTGGTGAAAAATAACAGATTTCAAAAATCGAAATCTGTTAACTCTGAGCTTTGCTGGGTGGGTTCCTCGACTCAATTCAAATAGTTTTTTTTAACCCCCTAAGCCGAAGAAATAGTAATTTAGGGGCGTTAAATCGAATTATGTATCTTTAAAATGCGTTTGATCAAACCTGATTAACTATTAACGGCAAACTGCTAAACGTGATTTTGAACCGCTGAACGTGATTTTGAACTGCTGAACGGGCATGACAGTCGCGGTCTAATTACGCCACTCTTTGCGCTGTGTGTGTACTATTCCCTCGAGTACTCACCACTTGCCTTGCACCAAGCTGCAAAACAGATTCAGTCCCCTCGCTACGCTATGTCTGACCGCTGCCGGCATATGTATTTTTTTAATTAAATCTAACATTTTTTATTGCAGTGTTTTGTCAGCCGAACTATATGTTGTTGAAGATGTTTTCAGGTTTCCAGCCAGTAGAATGACAACAACCACATGTTTATAACAAGAGCATCGCTAGGGCGCTGCCAATATACGCCCATGGCAATTCCAAAAAAAGGGCCATTATTCTGGTGAAAATTGGCGGGCGGAACCCAAATTCGAACTTGATATGACATTGTGTTTTGGACTAGTAAAATCACATACCAACTTTCGTTCCATCCAGTTGAGACTTACTAAAGTTATCATCCGGAAACTTAAATAAAAATTGAGTGCAAATTCCAACAAAAAATACCGTATATAACTCTCGTGAAAATTGGCGGCGGAACTAGAATTTGTACTTGACCTGTATTTTGTGCTATAAATAAACCGACATAGCCAACTTCATGCCATTCAGTTGAGACTATCTAAAGTTATCACACGGAAACCAAAAGCGGACGGACGGACGGAAAGACAGACCAATAACATAATTAGTCCCGTTTTTAAAATGAACGTGCCAATGCCACTATAGCTCAACGTGGTGAGGCGTTAATAATTTTATGGTGAGCGGTCAATAGAATGATAAATGTAGGCTGAATGGTATTTAGATGAATTCAAATGTGGTATCCAAGATGACTCCAGACGGACATATTTTTTTTTATTTCAGAAGAATTGGACAGCTTCCAGCTAGAGGTCATACCAAATTGCCAAATAACCATATGAAGTTTGGATGAGGGATGAGGTAATGTGCATGTAGAGTGGGCCAAAGTTTTAGTCACGAAAAGAGTAAAATCCAAGATGGCCACTGGCGACTATGTTTTTTGACGAAATTTGGTAAATATCGTTGGCTCCCATCTAGAGGTCACCCTGAAGATCCTTATAAAGTTTGGTGATAATCGGGTAGGGGATGTACTGGCCTGTATTTTGTGCCAAAGGATTTAGTCACGAAGAGTAAAATCCAAGATGGGCCACTGGCAGCCATGTTTTTTTACCGAATTTCGGAAAACATCGTTGGCTCCCATCTAGAGGTCACCCCCAAAGATCCTTATGCAATTTGGCGACGAACGGATGAGGGATGTGGCCTGTAGGTTGTTACGAAGGATTTAGTCATGAAAGAGTAACATCCAAGACGGCCACTGGCATCTGTTTCTCAAAGAATTTCGGGGGGAAAAATAATGGCTCCCATCAGAGGCCACCATGCAGATGCATTTAAAGTTTGGAGATGATTGGACGAGGGCTGTGGTCTGTATGGTGTGGTAAAGGATTGTCATGCAAAAGGTAATATACAAGATGGCTGCCGGTGGCCATGTTTTTAATCGAAAATCAATTAAATTTGATAGTTCTCATCTGTAGGTTGTGCTGAATGATTTAGTCATGCAAAGAGTACAATACAAGATGACTGCTTTACGAAGTAAAGTTGAGCTAAAAATGGGCGTATAAAATTTCTGCCTAGCAACACAAATGACATAGATAAAGATCAATTATGGGTTTTCCTTATCTTCCTTATTGTTAGTGTCCCTTTATATTTCATAATGGGTATCCATTGACAGATTTATTTTTGGCCAAAATCTTTATTTTAGATCGCGAAGATGATATATCAAATTGTATGAGGTATTAGCTCAGTATGTGTTTACTGTTCAATATTTGTGTGAACCCGGCCTGAGAATAAGGTGCCTAAATTTTCAGAATGAGGTCCCCAGAGGGTGAATTTAGTGATGCTATCACGCAAAGCGGGCTGGCATCACTAAATTCTCCGTCTGGGGACTTCATTCTGCTTAGGCCTCATCTTCTTTAGAAGTATCTTTATTATCATATCAAAAAGTTTTTTAGTTTCTCTTCAAAGATTCTTTCTTAATTTAGTTTCTTTATATCCACAAATTGGCAGACTACACAATGCATAATCAAGGTACCTAATGGCAATGGGTGCACATCATAATTTCACCATCTGGGAATTTAAATCCGAGTCTGTCTCCCACAGCAGATGAGGTCCCCAGAGGATGAATTTAGTTATGCTAGCCTGCCATGCAAGATAGTATCTCTAAATTCACACACTAGGGACCTCATTCTGAAAATGTCCGGCACCTTATTCTCAGGCCTGTTGTGAACAAATTATTCCTCATCATGGTGGTGGAACACACTCAGCTGTGGTATGTATATAGTGTATATATATGTGGTGGTGAGGTTGAAAAGGACATTTCAGATATTGGTGTGGTATGGTGGTGGATTACAGCATAAGTTGTCCTCCAGGACAAATCAAAGGAATAAAAGTAAAAGTATCATGAAATGTCCCTTAAAGTGATGTGAAACACTCCGGTGGGGTGATCAAATACAAATGGAGAATAATCTTGTTCAAAGTAGTAATTTTTACAAATATTATATCCAAATTGACAACACACACCTTCACTCATATAGATTAATTAATTGCAGTGACTCTCGATTGCGAAATCGTTTTCGTTAGTTTATCGCCAAAAGATGCGTCCCGAATCGAGTAGTAAATATTTACATTTGAGCGTAGTTCAGATGATGTTTTCTATGGAGCAGTACGGTCGATTTGCTTCAGATTTTCGGTGGTGTTAGTAGAATGCTACATTCCTCCAGTTGTCATAGAGCCTGGACACTAACTAATCACTGCAGTTTCACGTACCTGAACAAGTACATAATATGTCTTAAATTTAGATCAAACCTGAAATTTTGTCCTGTTATTAGCACATCATCCTCAATGTCCATTAAATGTCCATGGTAACCATGCAAATTAACTGAAAGTAGCAGTTTTAAATATTTACCGAAATAAATATGCATGTTCTATTCCCAATATGTTGATGCACAACTGCATGAAAAAACCTCACCAATAAATGTCAAAAAGCTTGTTATGTCTCTCTAAATGATAATTTTGGAAAATAATTGAAAGCAATTGAATAAAAGGTCACCGACCAAAATGTCCCCTGAAAAAAAGTGACAGGTTTGAAGGATTTATGGGTTTCAGATCCCTAAACTACAAACTATAGGATGAATTGATTGCACTAATATGATACAAAGTGCATATTCACTAAATATGTTGCTCATCTTCAATATCGAGAAAGGGTCAATAACTTTAAAATAAAAAACATAAAACATTTCTATGTAAAAAAAATGGCAATAACTCCACCAAAATAACTCCGGCTGAATTCATAATTTCAGGTGCGAAGGTTCCCATACTGGTTGACATCTGGGCCAAAAAAAATGACTGGAAAATGACATAATACAGTCTGGGACAAAAGATGTGTCCCAGGATGTACAATTATATGTTGAAAAAGGGCAATAACTCTGCAAAAATAAGTCTGACCGAACTCACAATCGCAGGTGCGCAGGTTCCATATATGTGCCAAGTTTAAAAAAAAATTATCAGAAAATGACAGAGTACAGGTTTGGACAAAGTTCCGGATGGACGTAGACCTACATGGACGGACGCATGGAGGCATTTCTATAGTTTGAATTTTGGGGGACAAAAAGTAATTGAATTACAAGCTATTTATCAAAGTAATTAATTACTTTCAATTTATACTTGTAATAGAGAAATGGCCCAATAACAAATTACTCTCAATAAATTGAGAAAAAGAAATTAACTCGAGTCAATTGCAATTACAAATTACAATTACCCCATCCCTGCCATGGTATGTAATGAACAACACAGTCCTTATCTGTCTTATTGTTTTATGGAAGAGGTTAACAAATATACATAAATCATCAACAAATCAACATATTATAATTGGACACAACAACATATTATAATTGGACACTTAAGATGACAAATCAACATATTATAATTGGACACTTAAGATGACAAAACAACATATTATAACCCAAACCATTCTGTATCATCATTTTCTGTCAGGTCAAATTTCTATGAATTTGTCATGCTCACTGAAGCAAGCACATTTGAAGTTATGAACACTCATACTGGGTCCTGCCTCCAAAACTCTGATACATATGTGGGTCACAATAAATATGTTCAAATAAAGCCTTCATATAGTGTTATCACATTTGAAACTCATTTCATAAAAGACCATGTTTTAGACGCGTTTTGCATTTTGTCTGTGTATGATTTATGAACTTCATATAAAGGTTCCTTGGCTCAGTCATAATTTTGAATGCAGGAAACAATGAATGAGATACAGAGTCAGATAATCTAGCTTAAAGGGCAGTGTTCGTCAATGGCTAATCTTTTTCGAATTTGGCTAATAAAAATTTCATTTGGCTAAACTTTTTTTTACCCCAAATGGAGACAGAAAGCATGGCGTCAGAAAGCTAATTAATAAAAGCGCTCAATAGATCGACATTCAAGACGAAGTTATGTGACGAAAGTATTTCGTTATTTTCGTACTTATGAAATATCGTTCCGCTGTTGTTTTAACTGACTGACTTTTTCGGACAAAGACAGACATTGCCTTCTATACCACAGAATGAGTGTCCTCTAACGGACATGCGAAATGACGATAGTAGATGTGAGGAAGTTGCTGAACAGACGAACGAACCTGACAAAGCACTACTGAATACGACGAGACCGAATGACATTAGTTTGCTGACGCCTAAAAGACTTCTGATGTTCAGACATTGGGCTCTCCGTTGAGAGCCTAACCAGCCTAATCGTCAAAACGTATAAGCTGTATACTGGTTATGTAATTGATTAAGCCGTCTGTAAGATAAAATACCTAAATGCTTTGTTCGTTTAATAAAGGGATACTGCACTCAAATGTTGTTGGTTTCTATAGTTTCTGAGTCTTAGAATAAGTAACGACATTTCCATTATTTGAAAGTCTGTGGAGTACGAAGTAATGTTACGGATGGCAGATTAGCCAGAATGAGAAAATACAAATTGTCGTTGTCAAGTTATTTTTCAAGTTTCAAGAAAATGTATCAAATAAATGTTATATTATCTGCACACTAGTCCCATATATTCATTTAAGTTATTGTATAGTTACTAGTCAGTCAGTTTACGCCCGGTATCAACATAATTTTTTATACGATCATGTGTGTCGTGCAGTGCCCAATCCACTATCCGTCAATTAATTTGATTACCTCTTAATAACCTGAATGTTTACAGAATACATCTTCGACTCAAATGACTTATTTTTATATATATTATATATATATATACCTTTATTTCCTCCGCAACGGAGAGTTTAACATTATACATCATACACAAGTTTAGAGTTTCAACATATTGGTGACAAAAATAAACATCAATTTATCACATGGTTTTATACACAAAATATGCGCAATACAAATTCATTGAGATAAGTGCATTGCAACTGTTGGCCTCGTGTATTTATAATTTCGCGGAACACTTCACCTGGATAAAGTATCTGTCTGATGGAGAAAGACGGAGTTGTCTGCGATATAGCTTTATTTGAGTTATAGAGTTGTTGAGTTATTATCACGTTTAGTTAGATGCCACTCCGACTAAATACAAATTATTCATGTATATCTTGTTTTCTGTCTCCGATCAGAGCGGTTCGTGAGCTGTTTATATGTGATCCATTTAGTCCACAGATTCTAGCCGCAACAGATCCGAATATATGTTCCACAGCTTGAATGCATTGCGAGCAAGAAACAAGGCGAATTGCTTAATATCATTTACGAAGTCGCGAATGGATGGCGGGATACATGCAAGAAATATCATCAACTGATCTATGGGGTTCAAGTTGTCAATATATAAGAAACATGGTATACCGAAATCCTCTATGACGTTGAACCATATTTCAATTCTTGTTCCGGCTAAGGCGGGACACAAGAGAATTGCATGCTCGATTTCGTTTTCAAAAAGTTTATGACATATCTGACACTTCCCGTGTACTGGAGACAAGGCCCGGGCCAGGATTTTGGCTATTTCTAGAAATTCAAGCTTATGTTGAGGATAGCTTCTACATGCTAGCCAAAGAGGTGAAATTGACAGTGAACTATGATTATTTGCGAATGGGACTAGGGAATGTTCATTTCGTAATCTTGTCTGCCATGACTGCTCGTTTGATTGTTTGAATTTTGTTACTATGAGGGATTTCCATGTCTCCTTGGATGGGAAGTGTCCTTCTTCTAGAAATGATGTTAGATAGGGTGTGAGGTTATAGTTGTCAAGAATTCTCATGATTTCTGAAATAAACGATGCATTACAATTAGGTTGTTGAATGTGACTCTTAAGACGGAACATGAAAATCGTTTTCGATGTCTTTTCATGTGCCGTCCTGCAAAGACATCCAAGCAGACTAAGTTTTCTCTTGTCAATAACTGCTGATAGAGAGGATAGTCCTAGCAAGCCTTGTACCACATCTGTGCGCGCCCTATAAGGGAGTCCTTGAATTAGTTTTAAGCAAAATCTGTGAACTTTTTCCAGTGAGTTTTGATTTGTCAAAGATATGCCGCAAAGGAATTCAGACCCATATAGGCCTTTGGGTAAAACTACAGTGTTGTACAAAGTATTTGAACTGAGGGGCGTTATGCCACCGGCATACATACCAGCGTTACTTAACATGAGATACGTAGAGCGTATTTTGTGGCATATGTGATCAGTTAGGTGGTTGCCCATGTTAATGTTTTGTAATGGGATTCCAAGGTGTGTGACCTGATCTGATTCCGACACGTGTTCATTATGTATAATCCATACAACTGTTTCTCGGGATTTTTGTAAGGAAGATGGTTCATTAAAGATGACTACTTTGCATTTATCATGGTTGTATTTGAATCTCCATTTCTGACTGTATGAACTGCATAGGTCACACAAAGTTTGGAGGCCAGAAGAGGTTAGAGACAAGAGAGTCATATCATCGGCTTGGGTTGGAGATGCGCAACACGCTGAGCCCACTCGCAAACCATGGTGACTGTTTTCAAGTTGGAAAATTAGCTCATCGATGAAGATCATGTAAAATAAGGGGGAGAGTATATTTCCTTGACGCGTTCCCTGTTGTATATCGACGTATCGCGAAATCGAACCATTGAATTGAACAGAGCATTTTATTCCACTTAACAAAGAACTGATAATATGCCATATTTTACCAGTGAATCCACGTTGATAGAGTTTGAGCAGGAGACCGTTAATCCAAACTGTGTCAAATGCTTTACGGACATCTAAAAAACAAGCAAACAGTGGGCTGTGATTTTCGGCCGTGAAGGCGATACTTTCATGAATTATGAAGGACGACGTGAGGCAGCTAACACCTTTTTGAAATCCATGCTGTAGTGGATGTACTTTGATGAGATATGTTGAAAAGGTTTCAAGACGGTTCAAAATAATTTTTTCAAAATTTTTATATAGAACAGGGAGCAATGTAATAGCACGATAATTATCGAATTGTTTTTTGGATTTATTGCCTCCTTTGAAAAGCGGTACCATAAGGCCGAGTTTGGCTCGTGCTGGGACATGGTTGAGTTCAATCATTTTGGACATTAATGTTGCAACTGTGCTCTGCAGGCGCTCTCCACCATAAGTTATATGTTCATAACTTAAGGTGTCTAATCCAGGAGCCTTGCCTTTCTTGGCATTGTGCAGTACATATTGTACTTCATCAATAGATACATTGAAACATAAATCTGCATCAAGATCGCTATATCCGTGCGACGAGCGTATGTTCTCTATTTCAGCGTTAACATATGAAAAGTGTTTTTCGTCAAAATCGTTAGATTTTAATGGGGAATAGAGGTTCTCATAATAAGATGACCATGCTTCAATTACCGCCTGTGGGTCTCTAAGCGTGGAACCGCTTACTTCAAATAAACAGTTTGATGCGGTTTGTCGTTGAACTTTCCTTTTGTTGAAAGCCCTAAAAAAGCTGTTTATGTCAAGTTCGGCCATTTTGTCTAGCTTGTCATCCATTTCTTTGAGATAAAGCTCATTCGATTTGCGGAATTGTGCACGAAAGAGACACTTTGCGTCTTTATATGATCGATATGCAATGTGTGATTCCTCCCTTGGTCTCCCGGCAGAGATCCACACTTGACGCGCTGATGTCATATTATGATGCAGTTCTTTTAAGGTATCATTCCAAAAAGGTCTGAGGTGGCGATTGAACCTCCTAGACGGTATGACTTGTTGTGTGGCATTTCTTATGACTGACACAATTTCATCATAGTAGCTGTCAAGCTGATCTACGGTTTGAATGCATCTATCATGTAAGTTGAAATTTATAAATGATTGGTAGGCGTTGATCAATTCAGGGGATGCACTAAAGTGTTTCCAATTGATTCTTTTGGTTGCAAAAGGTATTTTATTGGGGCATGAAATTGTGTCGTAACAAATTTGTGCAAAAAGTGGGCGATGATTTGACACATTATTTTCTGAGTCATCTACGACCTCGAAGCGACCTATTTTGTGAAGTTCTGCTGTGGGTATGATGATGTGGTCGATTATAGTTCCTGGGCCCCCATCGGCGGGAATAAACGTTGACATGAAGCCTTTGCATAATGGCGAGGAATGGATAGTCGTGAGTTTGCACTTTCTCAGAAATCGCGACAATGTTTTATTCCTTCCCCCTGATTTCTCCGGGTTCCCATTGAAATCACCCATCAGAACGATATGACCTAGTGAACTGAATGTGGAGAAGATATCGTTCAGTTTCTGGATGTATTCCTGGTAAAATTTGACGGTATAATTTGTGGAAGGTAGGTATACTTGGAAGATGTATAAAAACACGCCAGATTCTAATTGCATTTGTATTCCACAGAATCTGTCGTCATTAAGTTCCAGAACTGTTATACGTTCGCTCAGTGACTTTTTCCACATGAGACATATACCACCTTTGTATCTCCCCCTCTGCATCGGGAGGCGTTGTGAGGAATCACATACTGCGTTGTACTCGTACGAAGAGCTGACAGTATCGAGAAAGTGGACATTATGTGCATGTAACCAGTGCTCAGATATTCCACATATATCGATGTCGAATTCAATGAGCAGCTTGTTCAAATATAAGCTACTGGATAACATGCCAGTGCAATTCCAAGTAAGTAAATTTAGCATCATATGCATGTATAGTGTTGTCAGAAAGACATAAATAAGACCAACAGTGCGTGCACACTACAATCACCCGTTTGGAAGCCCATACATATATATAGACACTAATAACCTATGACATGTGTTGATGTTGTCTAGATATGAAGATCTCATATGGTACCCAATCAGTGCAAATTGTAGATTTGGGCCAGAAGTTAGGCCCTTTGCAGAATTCGGCGTCGTTAGATTGGACATTGATCCGAGCTGTTCGCGTTCCGTCTTTCCTCAGTTTTAAGAGTCGTACCATTGAAAATTTAACTTTGTTGTCAAACAGCTGGAATGTTTGCCAAGAATAGCCTGGATGTTTTTATGGGGTGTTGGTTGCGCGAGCGGTAAATGTCCGGATCGTCGTCATGTCTATCTGTGGTATGCTGTGATCGGCGCCTTCGGTAACTCTCTCGCGGCGATTGCGATTCGTGGTAATTAGAGTTATTCCTCTTTTGTTGCGGTGAATCCTCTTCACTAGATATGTCACTGTACATGTTTGTATGCGGGGAAGAATGCGAATTTGTTTGCGCTTTGCTCTCGTTTTGTCGGAAGCTGTTTCTCATCTCTTCGCGCAATTCATCGAGAACAGTGTATATACTTTCATATTCATCATGATCACAGGCGACATTGACATGAGAATCATCACGATCATCTCCATTATCACTGTATGGGTGTTTGAGGTTAAGACAAATATTGTCTACCTGTTCCTTAAGTGCATAGTCCAGATCGTCTCTAAATCCATCAAGATTTTCACACAAGCAACGTCCAAAGTCGATTATTGTCGTTTTTAATTCGTCGAAGTGTTGAGTGTCACGTGAATTCGTTGTGTTGTCCAATTTATTTACCCTGTCTTTCAGTGTCCCAATCGAACCGCTGTTACGATTTACTCCGCGAACAATTCCATGTGCTTTATCGACTGCATCCTCAATGTCACTTTCCAGTAATTTAATTTTCGCTCTCACGCTCGATACTCCGTCACACTTATCATCAATGCATCGCTGTATTTTAATGTCATTTTCATCAAATTTCTGAGAGTTTTCAGTCACGATTCCATTCACATCATTGAGAGTGGCCTTTATTTCCTCGATGTCTGAAGTGATCACTCGCAGAACAGTTTGGTCGGATTCTCGCATATCCATGTTCTTCTCAATGTTAGTCACACGGTCATCGAGTTTGGTTATCGACTCATGAAGCGCTGGAAGTCTCTCCAATATCTTATTATTGGATTCCTGATTCTGTTTAAGAAGACACAAGACTTCGTTCTTAAAGGCACATGAATCATCTGGCACACCGAGTGGGGGAGAGGTTTCCGGACATATGCTGGCACTATCATTTTGAGAAATGAAGCTTGGCTGTAATAATGTTTGTGTCATATTGCGGCTTGAGCTGATCAGGTCAGTTAACACAGTGCATCCGTCGACAAGGAACATCATCATAGTGTAAATATCCTCTGCTAGTTTATCTGCTAATGAAAGACCCCCTTTAGTACTGGTGTCACGGCGCCTTTTAAGTGAGCTCAGAAGAATAGATGCCTCCTTACCGTCACATCTAAAAATAGAATCTTTGGGGTCTAAAAATGGTTGTGGGTGTCTCGTTCGCGTCACATCTAAAAATAGAATCTTTGGGGTCTAAAATTGGTTGTACTAAAATATTCCCAAAATATCAAAAACCCAAAAATTATTTTTCCAAAAATTATTTTTTCCAAAAAATTTCAAAATCCCAAAACTTCCAAAAAATTTTAAAACCCCAAAATTTCAAAAAAGAAAAAAATTCAAAACCCTCAAAATTATTTCTCTAAAAAAAGTTTAAATAAAAAATTTATAACGAGTTTTCGGTTTCTGATAAACTCGATATTAAAAAATGTCGAATGTTAAATTATTTGCGCGTAATATCTTTCGTTATTTTTTTTTGTTCAAATATTTTTCATGAATTTATTAATCGATGTTTAGAAATAGCTTTATTGGACATTGTGACCATCGATATGAATGCATACATTCCAGTGTTTTATCGGACGCAGTTCATATAATTGTCATACCTGAAAATAGACACCATTACTTTTACATAAATAATAAAGAGCGTTTATTCTTTACACTCTCTCTATCCCATATGACAGGTGTGTATTATCGTGAATTATTGGAAGTTTTGAGATGTACTATGTTCAATCCCTAACGGTCGAAAATTGTAATGTGAAATTACAACCCTACAGAATGAATTGTCATATTCGCTGTACACGCAATCACACGCGACATTGGTGGTAACAATGTGTCTTTCACACCTTTGCTTTACCAAATGAATTATATTATTTCCCCGGTCACAGTTATATGCTATTCAGAAAACATATCGATTTAATGTCTGAACAAACGAGTTAGTATCAATTAAGGTTGATAAACTGTGTCATTCACACGATAATTAGTTAGCCAAAACATGCATACATATTACGTCAGGTCGTGAGACACTCAATTATAGAAATTGCTTTGATGACATTGTTATAACAACATTACGTAATAACCCCTTATCACTCCAGTCACACTTACGACCATTTTGTATGCCGAAAACTCCAGGTAGCACCGATGATGTAACATTATATCACTGCTATTGTACCAATGATAGGTTCAGACATGTTCGATGTTTAGAGAAATAGATAATCTGCAGGTGTTCTCAGCGGGGGGGAACACAGGGTTACGTAATAATAACCAGTTAAACAACTAATGTTGCCTCGTCCGTACAAAACCAATTATCGGCCTATTCATACATTACGTTCATATATATAATCTTATATAATGTTACGTCATTCGTGCTTGCATATGTTCGGGATTTTATGGTATAAAAATATAGATTACTAAGCTGTATTCCATATAGTGAATATATGCCGCTGTAATCACTACTCAGGACTTCTCGAAAAATGGCTGAAGAAATAATGACACCTCTGACAGTGGAGGAAATTTATGAAATAGAATGTATTCTGCAAGACATCGAAGAATACGACAAGGCTATCGTAGCTTATCAACTGGATGAAGATATTATTGAAGCATCTACGCTTTGTTCAGGAGATGACCCATGGCCGAACCAAATCGGATACGGAGAACATGATGCGTCTAAAAATGATGTTAACAACTCACAACCCGGTACAGCTGGACCATCAGGATTACAAAACCGAGAAGACGAACAGACATCTCATCAAGATGAAGCCGTAAAATCAGACAATCAAACAGCCGACAGTTCTGATATTCAAATAACCGGATATAGCATTTGAAAAAGGAGTGAACGAACCTTCGGAAACAATTTGGCAACACAGAGAACATATGAGATCAAATTAGATGAAATTTACAAAGAGAAAAAGTTAATCGACATATACAGGAATCTACATTCAATGTTCGAGGACACTATTCAAAAAGCTCGTGGAAATTTGGCTGACAATGATCTTGGCAGAGTTATCATTCACCATGAGAGTTTGGACAACCCTATAGTAGTTCCGCTACAAACGTTGCGAACGTTAAATGCTAACACTGTGATTGACAGAATCGAACTCGTTTTGAACAGCAACCAAACACTGACTGTTAATCAAAGTTTCCGCATAGATATAGGCACCATCGAGTTACCTAAAGGCGGAGCACGGAGGAAGATAACGGCTTTACATGATGAAAGTGACATTCTAAGAAATAAAACATCGATCGTTACGATTGAAAATACCGACAATATGTGTATGGCACGGGCTATCGCCACATGTTGGTGTAAATTAAATATTTGCAGTCCTGATGAATGGCTAGAAATAACACAGAATAGAGGAACCAGAAATAATTTACAACTCATCATGGAATACAGAAAAGTACCGATCAATTATTACCAAAATGTGCTGCACAAAAAACGTACTGAGCAAGGAAAATTAGCCAAAGCAATTAGTGTCATCGCAGGTGTATCAACATACAGACCATCCAGTTTAGCAGATCTAAAAGCATTCGAGGAAACTCTGAATTTGACAATACTAGTCGTCAGTGCTAGACTGGGTAATAAATTCATTACCAGCGCGCCTACAGACGGTATAGAAAGACCCGTGATATATTTATTACGCCACCGTAGTGTGGTGTTTATAGCTTTTGGTTTTTTGATATCGCATGGTCGATCGATAATTCACTGGGTGATTGTACATTCGGCAAACCTCGTCAGATTCCGTCACCGTTTCATCGTACCGATAATTACGAGAGTACAACTAAGATTGGCACATGTGTTTACGTCACCGGTGTAATTGTGGGGACATGCTTCTATTATGAAGGTTTGCTATCCCGAAGGTCCGCTATTCCGAAGGTTCTCTATTCCGAAGGTTTTTGTTATTTTTCTAGGTTAATTCTATATTTTAAAGTATTGAGACTAATTTGAGAGGGTTCATTTTCACAAAGATTCTTTATATGGAGTGTGCGCTCACATCCGAACTGATCATGCGCGCACACCGATACAGATACAGGAGGAAATAACTTAACTTAGAACATTAAATGTGATTTTGTTTTGTTTTCGCTGGTTTTCTTGAGATTTTATGTCATTACGTGGGCCCATACCTTTGAATTCTTGGCATATACTATGAATGTTGTGGTATATATGGACCCTCCCGCATTGGGACATGACATAGGTTCAGTTGACTTAAGTGGTGTTCTGTGTGTGCTCCAATTTGGAGTTCAATATTTTAAGGGCCAAGTTTAGAATTTTATGGGTCCATACCTTTGAACTCTGGGCATATAATATGAATATTGGGGGGCATGTCTCTATTCCGAAGGTTCACTATCCCGAAGGTCCACTATTCCGAAATTTCTCTGAATGTTCGCTATTCCGAAGGTTCGCCAATCCGAAGGTTCGTTATTCCGAAGGTTCTGTGTTCCAAAGATTTTTTTTATTTTAAGGTTAATTCTATATTCTAAAGTAACGAGAGGGTTCATTATCACGAAGATTCTTTTTATGAAGGAAATAACGTAAAACATTAAATGTGATTTTGTTTTGTTTTCGAGGGTTTTCTTGAGTTTAATGTCATTACGTATGACCTATTTCTCATTACATATTCACGCCAAGGAGCCCACACAATTGCTATGTTACGATGCGATTTAATGTGATTATGTGTGACCTAATATCTCAATAATCTGAGGCAAGAGTACGCCTGCTAAAGGCGAATTATAACAGTTGGGGTATAACGCTCAATAAATACTGGAGGCTATAACAAACTGCGCAGTAGAATATCGCTGAATGGACGAGTATGAGATGAGCCTAAATGCAATTGTGACTTTGTTTAAAGGCCCACTTAATTTTCGAGTCATTAATTTTGTATAGTATATACGGTTTTAATAACAATTTATGCCATAAAATTTGAATAAACTACTAAAATTCATCACCATTTGAAAGGCAGAATACTTCTATCTCCTAGTTTGAAACACCTTCAAAACACCGCGTCGTATATCTAGCAATTAGCAACCAACATGTCCTCCTCGGCTTTCCATAGAATTCAACGTAATTTGATACTTATGGGTATTTGTGTCCGGGAAGTGTTTTGAACGGGTCAAATCGTGACCCCGACCTGACCTTGACCATTAAAACTGTCAATGCAAGGTCAATTTGGGTAAAACGGACAAATTTCGGCGAAATTTGATACCTAGGGATACTTTGGTCCGAGGAGAGTTTTGAACGGGTCAAATCGTGACCTCGGCCTGACCTTGACCTTCAATATGGCCAATCAAAGGTCAACTCGGATAAAACGGATATATTTCGACGAAATTTGATACCTATGGGTACTTTTGTCGGGGGGGGGGTGTTTTGGACGGGTCAAATCATGACTCTGACCTTACCTTGACCTTCAAAATTGTTAATTAAAGGTCAAGTTGGGTAAAACGGACGGATTTCGACGAAATTTGATACCTATGGGTAGTTTTCTACGGGTGGGGGTGTTTTGGACTGGACAAATCATGACCCTGACCTGACCTTGACTTTCGAAATAGTCAATTGAAGGTCAAATCGCACCTTTCACCGGAAAGCAGATGGGAAACAGCCCGGGTGAAGTCGGGCCTATCAGCTTGTGTAATAAAGAAGACAGTTTGATGAAAGTAATGTATGCCACGAGAAACGGGAAAACTTGAAATATGGAAGTACGCAAATTTCCCGCATAAAATTTGAAAGCTAGTTTATAGAATAATTGTATTATTATTTATATTTATGGCTAATAATACGATCTTGGTGGCGTTACCATTTCTGACTATGGTTTTCTTGTATCTCACTGCTAATGAACATTTCCACGCTATACAATCCATAACGGGATTCTTTAGCGCACAATATTTCTGTGTGCATTGTTTAAAACATTATTCAAACAAAGGAAATCATTATTGTGAACACACCTGTTTCGTGTGTAAAAGTGATAAATGTGAACAAAGTGAAAACAAAGAACATTGTTCAGATTGTAACATGACGTGTATGTCTCATCAATGTTTCGTGCGTCATAAAGCAAAACCTATTAATCAAGCTTCGAAAGAAACCACAGCTCCTTGTCAAAAATGGTGGAAATGCTTGGACTGTACAAAAGTCATGGAGAGACGGAAAAGACGTCCGAATCAACACGTGTGCGGAGAAACATTTTGTAGATCGTGTGACAAATACACAATGGGACCACACGAATGCTATGTAAGGGCCATACCTCCCGTTACTGATGATGAAAGAGCTAAATTCTGTTTCTTCGACTTCGAAACCATTCAACATGATATATTGGAATGTTCTGAAGGATATGCACCTTTACATACAAAGGATTGCCAGGACTGTAAAGAGGATCATATATGCAAGAAATGTGCTAAGTGTCAGGTGAGTCTTAACCTAATTGTAATATATATATATATATATATATATGTAACACATTACAGTCGAAATCGTGATAACGTAACGCTCTTTATTAAAGGCGCGCATAAGTAGAGACGCTCTTGCATTTTTAAAAATTATATTAGATTATCGCTGAACGCTCTTTAGCTGTTACCTCGCGTGTTATATTACCATATAACAATTACATACTTGAATTCGACCAAAGTTAACGGGTCTCAATATTAAAATTCAACTGAGTCACAGATGTTAAACCGAGTAATTAACTTTTTTAATTCTTGACACATTGAAAATGTGTAACATATTTTTTTGTGAAAAGAGATTTGTAATTGTTATATAGTAAACTAACGTAATATATAATTGTTTTAACTTTATTGAACTTGATAGCTGCGTGCTTGAATCGACAATTATACAGGCTATATGTCGATGGTCGGATCATGATATACATTTTTAATATTGACACGTAGATTGGAACGAGTAATTTTTTAGGATCAACCAACGAACAATAGTAATACGTCAACGCTCTTTATTAACGTTCAACCTATACCAAAACCTTTTTTTAAATTTTTTTTTTTAAAATAATTATCTAAACAAAGTGTAGACGTTTTATTTTGTTTTTTATTATCGATAAAGCTAGAGGTTAAAACGTTCAATTATTACTTTTCAGAACTGTTTAAAAACATGGTGCGGAAAAGTCCAGCATACACCGAACTTCCTCGTCGCCCAAACAGCTTGCTACGAATGCATGCATGAATCGTTGGAAGTGAAACCGAACTGTAGAAATTGCGGACCTCTATGTGATGCGTGTATCGACAGTGATGCGAAGAAGAAGAAGAAGAAGAGTGACCGAAATTTATGTTCGGATACATGCGGACTCCGAGAGGTTATATTTAGCGGTCCTGATACCGGTGAAAAGTTTGGAAAATGGTTATTCTCGGAACAACACAAGGGATTCATAGCACTGGCTCACAACTTCAAGGGTTACGATGGATATTTTCTCATGGAATATCTCATTGATCAATCATTGAGACCCAAAGTTATATATAATGGATCCAAATTGATGTACCTATACGTGGAAAAAGATCTTCATATCAAAGTACTGGACAGTCTCAGCTTTCTACCAATGAAGTTGGCACTGTTACCGAAAACTTTCGGTCTGGATGGCGAGAAAAAAGGATGGTTCCCGCACTTTTTCAATAAATCAGCCAACCAGAATTATGAAGGACCCTATCCGGATGCCAAATATTACGGCGCTGATTATATGAGTGTGGCTGAACGAAAAGACTTCACGAAATGGCACGCTGCTCAAACAAATGCAGTTTTCATCTTCAAGAAAGAATTATCGGATTATTGTCGTAGTGATGTCAATATTTTGAGACAAGCTTGCATAAAATTCAGAACCCACATCATGAATGCGACTGGAAATATACAACCCGTAATTGACGAGTTTTCTGGCGATATGAAGTTCAAACTGGTTGGTGCGGTTGATCCATTCCAATACGTTACAATCGCATCGGTATGTATGGGTATATTCAGAACGAAATTCGTCGACGAGGAATGGAGAGTGCGTCTAAGTACCGAAGGGAAAACGTGGCTTCCTGCTAAATGTAAAGATGGAACTTTGTCTATTTTATACAAAGGTGAATGGGTTCAAGACACAAAACTTCAAGATGAACGCGGCGTCCAAATTCGTGAGAAAGAATTTCTCAAATCCCAGATAGCTCGAATCCCCAAGACATCGTATAAAGATCAATACAGCAAAAGTTCTATTCAATGGCTGGAATGGATGATGTTCAAAGACAAAGTTCACATAACTCACGCATTGAACGGCCGTGAAAAGAAACTCGATGATGCAAAGTACAGATTGGATGGCTATTGCGAAGAATTAAACACGGCATTCGAATTTCACGGATGTCAATTCCATGGATGTGAACTTTGTCTGAGTCACGATAGAGACGTAGTCAAGAATCCGATAACCAACCAGACACCTAATGAATTATACGGACTCACACAGAAAAAGAAGAAGTTTATAGAAAGTCGAGGCATGAAATATGTGTGCATTTGGGAACACGAGTTCGTCGCTGCTCGAAAGACTAATCCGGAGCTTCGTGACTTCATCGCTAGCTTAGACATTGTTGACCGGCTAGAGCCTAGAGACAGTTTCTTCGGCGGCAGAACGAATGCAACTAAATTACACTACAAAACTGCCGTTGGTGAGAAAATACACTATTTTGATTTCACGTCGCTGTATCCAAGTGTGCTCAAATACGCTCGCTACCCGATTGGACACCCTAAAATCATTTTGGGCGATGACATTACCGAGCTTAAGGATTACTTCGGAATAGCGCAAGTCAAGATTTTACCACCTAATGGACTCTATCACCCCGTATTACCGTATCGATCCGAAGGTAAACTGAAGTTTCCACTGTGCAGGACTTGTGCTGATAATGAAAATCAACGACCTTGCACGTGTACGTGCCAACAGAGAGCTATTACCGGTGTTTGGTGTATTCCTGAACTGGAGACAGCTGTCAAAGTGGGATACAAGATTCTCAAAATATATGAAATATACCATTGGACCGAAACGTCAGACTATAGCCAACAAAATGGATTATTCACGGAATATATAAACACCTTCTTAAAGTTCAAGCAGCAGGCTAGCGGTCCTCCGGATTGGATAAAATCTAACGAAGACATGGATAAATACATCACAGCGTATAAAGACAACGAAGGTATATTACTGGACAGAGAAAGCATCGAAAAGAATCCAGGACTGAGGCAAATCAGTAAGCTCATGCTCAACTCATTTTGGGGGAAGCTAGGCCAAAACCAGAATTTCAAACAGACCGAGTATTTCCATGAATCGGAACAAGACAATCTATTCCAGCTCATTTCAAATCCAATGAAACAAATGGAAAATTTTCATGTCATAACTGATGACATTCTTCAAATGGAGTGGACCTATCGAAAAGACTGTGTGCCTTGTGGAGCAGCGAATAACATATATTTGGCCACATTCACGACGTGTCACGCTCGATTAATGCTATATGAAGTTATTCATTCCTTGGACAGAAGAGTATTATATTACGACACGGATAGTTGTGTATTTAGCAGCACTGAGGATCAAATTAATCCCCCACTGGGCGACTATTTGGGCCAACTCACCAGCGAGCTAGATCCTGATGAATACATCGAAGAATTTGTTTCTGGAGGCCCCAAGAATTATGCTTATCGAACAAATAAAGCTAAAGAGACGTGTAAAGTTCGGGGGTTCTCTTTGAACTTTGAAAATTCACAGTTCATCAATTTCCAGACGATTAAAGAGCTGTTAGCTGTTAGCGGTCCTCCGGATTGGATAAAATCTAACGAAGACATGGATAAATACATCACAGCGTATAAAGACAACGAAGGTATATTACTGGACAGAGAAAGCATCGAAAAGAATCCAGGACTGAGGCAAATCAGTAAGCTCATGCTCAACTCATTTTGGGGGAAGCTAGGCCAAAACCAGAATTTCAAACAGACCGAGTATTTCCATGAATCGGAACAAGACAATCTATTCCAGCTCATTTCAAATCCAATGAAACAAATGGAAAATTTTCATGTCATAACTGATGACATTCTTCAAATGGAGTGGACCTATCGAAAAGACTGTGTGCCTTGTGGAGCAGCGAATAACATATATTTGGCCACATTCACGACGTGTCACGCTCGATTAATGCTATATGAAGTTATTCATTCTTTGGACAGAAGAGTATTATATTACGACACGGATAGTTGTGTATTTAGCAGCACTGAGGATCAAATTAATCCCCCACTGGGCGACTATTTGGGCCAACTCACCAGCGAGCTAGATCCTGATGAATACATCGAAGAATTTGTTTCTGGAGGCCCCAAGAATTATGCTTATCGAACAAATAAAGCTAAAGAGACGTGTAAAGTTCGGGGGTTCTCTTTGAACTTTGAAAATTCACAGTTCATCAATTTCCAGACGATTAAAGAGCTGTTAGAATCTGGAAGCACAGTGCCCATCACCACAACCAATCCAAGGAAAATATGCAGATCGAAAGGAAAAAGAAAGATATATAACAGATCTGAGGACAAACAGTACCGAGTTGTTTATACCAAACGCAGACGATTGGATAACATGGATACACTGCCATATGGATATTGAACGAGGTACGTAATATATATATAATTTAATCGATAAATATTTGATCAAGGTTGTAATGAGAGTGTAAACATTCGATCGATGGTAGTTATCGGATTATACTAAGACTTGTTCAAACACGTTCGATGTTAGATAACATCGAGCGTGTATGAACACGTATTACTATAAACGTATGGCCGTCATTGGTCAATTTATCCAAGGTGTCCATTTTTTCGATCTATAAAATGCTACCCGATCCAGTTCACAATTACAAATTCGGTAGTCCTATGCTGTGCGTGTGAAATATTCTATACAGGTTAGTTATGAATTAGTTTTTTTTTTTTCTATCATTACATTTTTACCTCCAGTACAATCTCATTTTGGTTTATACTTAAACCAAAAACAACTATGTTTTTTTTTTTTTTATTTTCTCAACGAAGAGTCACCATAATTCCAGATTATTCCGAATGACCAGATTAATTCATTCTCTAATTCTGAAATATATTTCGATTTACTTTTAGAAATGTAATCCAAAATCACGCCGCTGTTAAGTATTTGTTCAATCGTGAACAGTGTACCCGGTTCACGGAGAATGATATATCCATGAATTATTGTCACTTCTTCAAAACTTCTCTGATTGAAAACCCAGTCTCGGTATTCTGCAAATCTCACAAAGTTATCTCCAATAAGTTCACGAATGTCATGTATTTTGTTTTTAGGAACGCCTCTAAATACCCAGCGATTTGAATACATTTGATTCAATATATCCTGTAAGAAATCAGTTTCAAATTCAGACCTAGCAATCAAAGATTTCAATCGTTGTACAGGAAAATATCCTTCATCTATATTCTTCAGTATTATTTTAATTTCTCTTATAAACCAATTGTGTAGTAGTTGTTTTTTTATTTCTGGATTTATAGTTGACATTTCAATTAGCTGATTGTATATTTTCTCCAGTATTTCTGCGGGTAGTATTCTCTCCATAATGAACTGACTCAATGACTCAATTTTCTTATTCTTATTGAGTATGCGGGCGGGGCGGGCCTCCCCTCCCCCCAGGGCGACAGGGCGGGGCGGGGCTCTCCTCCCCAGGGCGGGCGGGGGGCGGGCGGGCCTCCCCTCCCCAGGGCGGGCGGGGGCGGGGCTCCCCCCATCCCCAGGGCGGGCGGGGCGGGCGGGGGCGGGCCTCCCCCCACACCCAACATCCACCAAACGCATGAGCGGACTCCTTTCGGACTTTTGTATTCTCGATGTGTAACTGATAAGTAATGTTTTGTTTTCTTATTTTCCAGGTTCAAAATAAAAAAACAATGACTGATCAACCCGATGTTGAAGGAAACCAACGGACTGAAACCAACGAGAGGGCGTTCCATCCACAATGCTTGGCCCCGTTAGGAAATGACATTTTCCTATTTGACGGCCGATTCCAGGGAAATCTGTATATACACATACGAGAGTGCGGTGAAAGTTCTGCGGGCCATAAATTTCCGACAAAATCTGGAATAACATTAAATCTAAGGAGATTCAAAGAGTTGAAATCTTACTTAGCAGATATACATCAAGAAGTGGTCAGTTATCGTACCGGTGAAGACGATGTATTCATGAGACGTCATATCGGAGGGAATTTCTTCATTACGATAAAGAGCGGCATCCCGCGTGTTGACATTCGCAGGTATTGGCTGCCTGAACATTCAGATGATTTGTGTGCAACCAAATACGGAATATCTCTGACATTCGACCAATTTGAAGAACTAGTTGGAGCTATATTCGTCCTGTGTGCTAATATTCCTGAAATTGATCAGACTGTGCAGTGCTATTTGACCGACGATCACCAAAACCAGGAAGGATCTTTAAGATGTATGGAATGCTGCCCCAACGGCGATAGAACGTGTTTGATTAACCGGATGCAGACATTGATCTAAACATTACTCCTATGATGCTACGAATAACTAATGTCGTATGTTCTGCAGATTTGAACTGTTCTATTAATCTAAGGGATTTGACACTCGGCTGTTCGAACATTGAATACAATTCCAAAAAGTTTAGCGGAGTTGTATGGAAACATTCTAAATTCGGTGGATGTTGCCTCGTGTTTAACACGGGTAAAATCGTTGTTAACGGGCTTTCTGATAGTGTCAAACAGACACGAGTTCGATTGCGTCGGTACGCTCGACATATTCAAAAATGTGGTTGGCGAGTGAGATTAAATTCCATAAAAATTTTGACAATGTCTGCATTTTGTCAGTTAAATGGAAAACTTGACTTAAACATTTTAGTGAAACTTATGGAATGTTCTTACGAATTAGAGCTGTTCCCTGCGGCAATGTTCAGACGTGAGAAAATACATTTTACATGCTTTCATAATGGAAAAATTGTGATTACGGGCATTAAAAGTGAAAAGCAGATGTTAAATATTGTATATCATACCATATGTGAACTTGAATTACTTTCAGAATAAATATATATATGTATCGATTATCTATTTTTTTCATTCAGGGGGATGGCTCACATACCTTTGTTTTTTAGGCTTTTGACGAAACAAACAAAAACAATAGATTTTTTTGTTTGTTTTGACAACAGACCTAATACCACCTCACCGGACTCTCTCCACAGACCCCCCACCCCCCACCCTCTCAACCCAGTCATATACATATATATATATATATATATATATATTTTCCCAGTCATACATATGATAATATAAGAACGATAAATGATGGTATTTACAATATTTTATTTATATACATAATATAATTTAAAGAGTGTTTCTCTCGTTGTCGCTAATGAAGAGCGTTTACAGAATATATTTCAACATAAAATCCTTAATAATTAAATCATTATACATATAATTATTGGCACTGAAACGTCTCATTATATTTTCTAGACTGTATCCACACAGTTTATAGAATGCAAAGTATATGCAATAGGGACCACATATATTAGAACCCTGTAATCTGTAAGCATTGCACTCGTAACGAGGTCCATTCAATAACAACACGTGTTTAAATCGTCCGTTGTAACACTCGGGTTTTAATCCCATAGGGTCGAAGAACTCTGATACGTTATGTTCCTGGAATGTCATCAATATCCAGTGGCGTCCAGGTTGGCTACTCTCGTCTGTGTTAACTATATATACATCCGGGGATATTGGATATAAAGAGGTAATTTGTCTATGGGACAAACATCTATCTCATTATGGTTTGTGAAACTATTTATCGCCCTCATGAGTCCGCGTGTATTCATTATTCAATGCAAACTTTACGACTCTCGTCAACTTTGAGAACGGCAGGAATTTTTGCGTATACGATTACAGTACAATTGTCTTTCAAAGCCGATGAGAATTTAATCTCGAGGCGTGTGTGACCTTTGTGTGGTATGACCCTGTCGTGATTAATTCCTTGCGGGTTTATCCGATATATGCAATAACCTTTCGCATAATCCTCATAAGTAATATGAACGGCTTTTCGTTTCGCATCTTTTATTATCGTATTGTAAGCTTCTACATATTCCTTACTGGTAAAGTTCGGTTGGAGTGCTTGGGCGGGCATAGACTGCCCGTTGACGTAAAATCCGACGAAGTTGCATCCAAAAGTCGCAAAGTTGAACGGGTTCTTATCGCGTGAACCGCTTTCAGCCTTTGATGATACTAAGCCAATAATACAGCTACTGGGTACGTTTCCTTGAAATAGATTATCTTCTCCCAAACTGAATGCACCTTTTGACACTGTATACGTCTTTATGATAGATTTTGAAAAAGGATAACACGCGTTCTTTTTCTTGAGTGACTCAGTATGACTGAGTAATACACCGGGGTTAACTTTCACAGTGGCTAGTCTCAAATTAGCTTCCTGTATTTTCAACTTGTATGTCTCAGTGGTTCCCGCATACATCAGTCTAAAAACATCTCTCGTCTGCCAGAATTTTAACGTGAGCGGGAGACCATTTGGTAGTAATTTGTCCTGTTGGAAGAAGTCAAGCTGAATTGATCCCATAATATCCATTATTTGACTAGTACGGGTTGTTTTGGACCTGTAATACAGGCCAGAGTTCCCGCTTTTCGAATCTGCCAGGTCCATACCACCTGCCGTGTCCTTTTCGAACGCTTGTCCATGTAGCTGTTCCTTACGTTCAGTTTCTAAGAGTACATCGAAATATGCCTTGTATGGATAATTCGGACCGACTTGACTCACGGGAACTTGCTGTATATTCAAATCGACCTGCGAAAATATTGAATGTAGGGGTGCATTTATCAGACCCACAT
This sequence comes from Siphonodentalium dalli, assembly GCA_032622095.1. Classification (NCBI taxonomy): domain Eukaryota; kingdom Metazoa; phylum Mollusca; class Scaphopoda; order Gadilida; family Siphonodentaliidae; genus Siphonodentalium; species Siphonodentalium dalli. The sequence goes on from CP136064.1 coordinate 297,469,925, forward strand.
CGTCATTAACGGTTAGAGCCGAACCATCTTGCTTGGTTATTTTGAGTTTGAGAAGTAGCAATGTCCGTTTGAGGTCCATGTAGGTTGTGGCCATGGCGGGAATATTGAACTCTAAAGCTGCAGTGTCTGTCAGCTGATTCACGGGTCTGTAGTTTATCCATTCTGTCGCTTGTATTCCGCTGTCAACCGTGGGCGATTCAAATAATGCCAATTTAGAGGTATGGTACTCTCTGTATTCATTCATGGTTTATCGAACCAGGTGGTTTTCACTTTCTTAGGGTTATGAGCCAAATCGTTAGGTAACGCCCTCTTATTGTTTTTTTTTGACGTCTTACGTGCTTGTGTCAACTTATTTTCTGCAACTTCTGCTTTGGCCATTTCAATCGCTTGCGCTATGGGTGTCACTACGTTAATATGTGGTTTTAGAACGTCTTCTTCTTCACTATCGCTATTTTGAGTTTTGTCAATAAAGTAGCGACCCTCATTATCTGGCGTTAACTTCCCATTAATCATGTCCCTGAAATGTTTTCTCCACTTTTCAATATCTGCGGGAATATACGTGATCGACATGTTTCTTCAGATGTAGTGTACAGGTCACTCTTTTTTCTGCATTTATTTTAGAAAGTTTATCGCCTCTTATAAAAATCCTGAGACGCTGAAGTTTATCCTGTCTTACGTTTATGTAGAATGAGTCCTCAAAACTCCGCCAATGACCCGTATCACGTGTCTCTCTTTATAACCCGGAGGATGGGGGATGATGTGTCGCAGGCTATTGATTCTCCACATATGTCCGAACAAATATATAATAAATCCGTGTCTATATGGTCAGTTATGTTTATGTCTTTCAAACAACATAACCACGCCCCTTCCAATATTAATACACCAGGTAACTCTATTGTGAAGTCGAGAGGACGATTATCTGGATATTTATCTATGGAATCGTCGCTAGTCAGGTACAGATAATAATTATCCATATGACTAGTTTCTATTTTGTTTCAAATGAGAATCAATGTTCATCTCTTCTCTTATAGTTTTATCAACATCACTGAATATATACTTGTAATGTTTGATCGTATTGTCCACTTTTTCACGAACCCACAGGGGTGTTGTTCGTAATCATGGGGGCGTGACTCGTTCGTATGCCGTAATTCATAGTCCCCCGTCTGACGTGGTATCTTCTTTGGAACTATTATAACCGGTAGTGACAGAGTTATTACCATAATCGTAATTCCTATCCATTTAAGGAGATTCATATGTAGACGACCGCGTTCTGTTTGAAACATATTCGTCAAGGTATCTGTTCTATTATTCATGATTGTAATGGTTTCCCCCTCGGATAGCTTGCTCTTATTAATTTTGATATCTGTCGACATCAGACTCTAAAATCCATGAATTAAATTTGTGAGGCCATGAATGCCAGTGCACCAGGACTTCAGTTTGACCCTTTCGTTTCCTCTTTTTGACAATTTTATCTATTCTGTAAACTGTTTCGTCATCAACGCGCACCCCTTGAAGTTCTGACTCGTAGAAAGCACCCTCAATGTTTTCATCCAAGAAATCTGTCAATGTATACAAGGGTATGTTCTGCCTGTAAAACCTCTTAGTCACTTTGAACAACTCTCCAGTCCATTTCTGAGAATATTCTCGGTCAAAAACTGCTTTGGTGTGTGATATTCTAACGATATCATTTACATTGTATTTGAACTTTTTCTTCAATTTACTTTTAACACCTCCCTTCTGTCTTATTAACCACTGATCGAGACGAGACTCATCTTCATTCTCAACAGTTATGGAGTCAGGGGTGGTGCCTAACGAACGATGTATTGTATGGTTATAACTTTTCACAATATCTTGTAGAATGTCGATATATCTAGCATTATTATGCTTTATCATATAACGCGAAATCTTCTGCTTTATAGTTTTTATGACCCGTTCCGAATAATTGGCTTTCATTTCGTTTTGCGTAAAAATTTGAGATATATGAAGACCCTTAAAGTAACTTTTGACCCGTTTGTTTGTGAACTCCGAACCGCGATCCGTTCGGAGGACGCGCGGGGTTCTTCCACCTTCAAATATATGTTTCATAGCATTGATCACATTAATTGCAGTTTTCCTCATTATAGCTTCACACCATAACTTCCTAGAAAAAATGTCAATCATTACTAACACGTAGGTGTAATTGTCGTTGTCTTTGGAAACATCATTCATATCCATGAGGTCTCCATCCCATTGACTGTCAGAAGCGTTTACAATAACACGAGACCTCGGGAATTTTCGTCTAACACTTTTTGTCAGGGAATAACTTTCATGATTTTGTAGCCACGTCACAATCTCGCGCTTGGAAATGTTGTGCTTATTTTCAGATTTTACAGTCTGATGCAACTTTGTAGCTCCTGAGTACGATGCGGGGTGACCCGGATTAAAATAAATTGAACTCAAATAATCTTTCCAATCGGCCATATTGTTCACAGTGATAGCCAACGTTTCTTCTTTATCTTGGTCAGCTTACCGGCGATTATACCAGGAGGTCTAGATATTTGACGCTTAACCCCTCTTATTTTCTTTTTTCTTTGCTTGGTACGTGTCTTTTTCGATGTGTTAACTTCTGATTTTTGGATTGCATCCTGAGGTTCAGTCGTTTGAACTGTATTAACAATCTGATTATTCATCGGGTCCATTTCTTTATCCATTTCATCGGAATGGCTACTATTGTTTGCCGAGATGTCGCTGTGTTCAATGTTAGACTCCGATGAAACTTTTTTGTGTTCACTTTTTTCAGTGTACCTCATATATCTTTCATACGGGATCAAAACAGTTTTCTTCACAGACTCCATCACAAAAACTGTTTCAATTTAGGTTCAACGATGTTCAACATCAAAGTAATGGCAGTTGAGTGATTATTCACACTTTTTCTTTTCCTCAACAAACTCACAGATTTATCACCCAAGAATATATAAAATGATTTATATCGCCGTAATTTAGCTTTTTGTTGAACTGTAACTGTTAAACTATCATGTAGTAAATTGATCGTAATTTCAACCAGAACTTTCAACTGATTATTAGTTATCGATGTCAATAATGCGTTTCGTTGAGATCTTGATTGGGTTGATGTCAATAGTCTGACAAAATTCAACTCATTACGTAATAATCGACTCATTTTATCGTCACGACTCAGCTCCGATACTGTCCCCTTCTTATTACGTAGTAGGTACGTAAATTATAGGGTCTTGGTTGGGAAACACGTCTGTTCGTAGCCTGTATTTATCCTCAGTGTGAGGGGACATATCTATTATAAGATACGCAAATGGTTTCTTCATACAATCCTTGTATGCCTCAATGAGTACTTTAGATTTACCGGGATACAATTGTCTACCCAATGTGGAAATTTGTGATCCATCCCTCAAATTTTTGAATAAAATTAGATATCCTGTGTTTAAGGCTATAGTTCTCGCAGCCTTGCCTTGTGCGTATAAATTTTGTGAAATAAACAGCACCGAAAGACAGCGATGATGAGTTTGCTGCGTAAATAGTGTTTCAATCTCTTTTTGGTCAATAATGCGATGCATCAAGTCGTCTAATATTAACATATTATGTTTACCGTCAGCAAATTCTTCGATTTCTGTTTGGGTAGGTAATCCTTGATGCATGACCAAATTTTCGATTGATGATTCAATTTCATCATAGAAATTTTGATAAATACCGTAACAGTACATTATTTTCTTAGGTGGATCTCTAGAATACATTCCATTAAGATTTTGCAGGAATCTGTAGACCCATCTCGTCTTACCAGAACCAGTTGGTCCGGTGATGCAAATACTAGAACAAGGTTCAAATGGTATGGAGCTATGGTTAATTGGACCCATTTTTTTTTTGTGTTCACTGTGTCCTATTTATTAGTAGCTATACAGTTCTTATATACATCATAAGTAAACATTTGTTATGGCTGTTGTAAATGAATTACCAGGTTGACACTGCAAGCTATAATATTATAAAAACCTACAGTTCTTATAACATCATTGGTTTTGGTAAGTGATGTGAAGGTGTTTGGTGGATGTTGAGGGGGTTGGGGTGTGGGCTGGTATTATCACGTTGGTCTGTGATTGAGTGTACAAAATCTCTTGTCAAGTGAACACCTGCAGATTATCTATTTTTCTAAACATCGAACATGTCTGAACCTATCATTGGTACAATAGCAGTGATATAATGTTACATCATCGGTGCTACCTGTAGTTTCGGTATATGATCGTAAGTGTGACTGGAGTGATAAGGGGTTATTACGTAATGTTGTTATAACAATGTCATCAAAGCAATTTCTATAATTGAGTGTCTCACGACCTGACGTAATATGTATGCATGTTTTGGCTAACTAATTATCGTGTGAATGACACAGTTTATGAACCTTAATTGATACTAACCCGTTTGTTCAGACATTAAATCGATATGTTTTCTGAATGGCATATAACTGTGACCGGGGAAATAATAGAATTCATTTGGTAAAGCAAAGGTGTGAAAGACACATTGTTACCACCAATGTCGCGTGTGTGATTACTTGAAAATATGTTCCATCGAATATGACAATTCATTCTGGAGGGTTGTAATTTCACATTACAATTTTCGACCGTTAGTGATTCAAGATAGTACATCTCAAAACTTCCAATAATTCACGATAATACACACCTGTCATATACTCAATAACTTCATCTGGGGTAGAGAGAGTGTAAAGAATAAACGCTCTTTATTATTTATGTAAAAGTAATGGTGTCTATTTTCAGGTATGACAATTATATGAACTGCGTCCGATAAACACTGGAATGTATGCATTCATATCGATGGTCACAATGTCCAATAAAGCTATTTTCTAAACATCGATTAATAAATACATTGAAACATTGGTTGAACAAAAAAAAATAACGAAAGATATTACGCGCAAATAATTTAACATTCGACATTTTTTAATATCGAGTTTATCAGAAACCGAAAACTCGTTATAAATTTTTTATTTAAACTTTTTTTAGAGAAATAATTTTGAGGGTTTTGAATTTTTTTCTTTTTTGAAATTTTGGGGTTTTAAAATTTTTTGGAAGTTTTGGGATTTTGAAATTTTTTGGAAAAAATAATTTTTGGAAAAATAATTTTTGGGTTTTTGATATTTTGGGAATATTTTAGTACAACCAATTTTAGACCCCAAAGATTCTATTTTTAGATGTGACGCGAACGAGACACCCACAACCAATTTTAGACCCCCAAAGATTCTATTTTTAGATGTGACGCGAACGAGACACCCATTCTTCTGAGCTCTGAGGACCATATTTGTAAGAGTTTTCTGCTTTTACTTCAACGAATATGGCATCTCTCATTTGGAGGAGGATGGAGTCTTTCACAACGTCATCGCTAGTTGCTGAGAGTTTTATAAATTTTATAATGATATCCTTCGGATCAGAGCTAAAAAAACTGCAGTATAGCTGTGATAGCAAGGGATGAAGCTGCAGTTTGTTCGTAGTGACCGGTGTTCATTACGAGATCCCTGAGTTGATCAAGAGCGGTTTTTAGGTCTAACATGTCATTTATGTCACCTTTCTGCAAGTCGTTTGGGATTTGATAAGATGTTAGACTCTGATTAATGAACATATTATCAGGCATGCTACAATCATGGTTATTGGATTCCGTTAACTCCATAATTGTTGCACCAGTGACAGAGTCGACAAACACTTCGCCTTGTGAAGAACTGTTATTCTCGAGCGCGAACAGGCGTGTAACGGGAGAAGAATTATGATTAATCTCAGGTGAGCTGTCCAGCCAGTGAAAAGCTCCTGGTATCATGTCAATGGGTTACTCTGGAGTTGTGTAATGTTTATTGTTCTGTTCGCTCAACCGTGAAATTTTCCCACGGCCAAGATTCCGCTACTACCCGTAGTATCGGTGAGTAGAGTTCACATGGACAGTGGGCAAGGAAGAAAACATGGCGAACACAATACAACAAGAAAACCCTCGAAAACAAAACAAAATCACATTTAATGTTTTACGTTATTTCCTTCATAAAAAGAATCTTCGTGATAATGAACCCTCTCGTTACTTTAGAATATAGAATTAACCTTAAAATAAAAAAAATCTTTGGAACACAGAACCTTCGGAATAACGAACCTTCGGATTGGTGAACCTTCGGAATAGCGAACATTCAGAGAAATTTCGGAATAGTGGACCTTCGGGATAGTGAACCTTCGGAATAGAGCCATGCCCCCCAATATTCATATTATATGCCCAGAGTTCAAAGGTATGGACCCATAAAATTCTAAACTTGGCCCTTAAAATAATGAACTCCAAATTGGAGCACACACAGAACACCACTTAAGTCAACTGAACCTATGTCATGTCCCAATGCGGGAGGGTCCATATATACCACAACATTCATAGTATATGCCAAGAATTCAAAGGTATGGGCCCACGTAATGACATAAAATCTCAAGAAAACCAGCGAAAACAAAACAAAATCACATTTAATGTTCTAAGTTAAGTTATTTCCTCCTGTATCTGTATCGGTGTGCGCGCATGATCAGTTCGGATGTGAGCGCACACTCCATATAAAGAATCTTTGTGAAAATGAACCCTCTCAAATTAGTCTCAATACTTTAAAATATAGAATTAACCTAAAAATAACAAAAACCTTCGGAATAGAGAACCTTCGGAATAGCGGACCTTCGGGATAGCAAACCTTCATAATAGAAGCATGTCCCCACAATTACACCGGTGACGTAAACACATGTGCCAATCTTAGTTGTACTCTCGTAATTATCGGTACGATGAAACGGTGACGGAATCTGACGAGGTTTGCCGAATGTACAATCACCCAGTGAATTATCGATCGCCCATGCGATACAAAAAAACCAAAAGCAATAAACACCACACTACGGTGGCGTAATAAGAGTCACTTTGAATAGGCAATTTGGCAATTGTTCAATACACATATAAAGATGGAGTACATCCAAGCAAATTATTGGCAGCAGCATGGATGAAAAGAATTCTACGTTGCATGTTTCCAGAATACTAAACTGTAAAAGTTCGGATCTGTGAGTATTGACTCACTGCCGAAAACAATTTAATAAATACTAGTGACTGCAAAATAGAAAATAACTTCGGATCTGTGGGTATTGTCTCACTGCCGAAAAGAAACTATAATTAAAGGATTTTCGGATCTGTGAGTACTTGTCTCACTGCCGAAACATGGCGGCTGCACTAACAAAAACTGGAAGGAAAACAAATCAGAGGAAAAATAAAGAGACATGGGAATGCTTATACTGCGAAAAGAAATTTTCAGAAGAAAGCAAAGGAATGCAGTGCGAAGCTTGCGAAGGCTGGGTATGCCTACCCTGTGCCAAGATGCCAGAAGAGATCTACGATGTGCTCAACAAACACTCAACCGGGAAGACAGACCCAACACCAGGAATAAAATGGATCTGCAAGCTTGACGAGCATGCTCTACCAACACTGAAACAGATAAGTGGAACGCTAACCACCATGAACAACAATAATAATGAAAGATTCGAAAAGCTGGAAGAACAAGTGAAGCAAGTGGAGAACAGTATCGGTGAAAAAGTTGAGGCAGCTACAGCTGACATCAAAGCTGAAATGAAAAAAGAGATCATGGAAGAAATCGAAGCAAGGGAATCAGAAAAAGAGGAACGAAAGAAACGAGAGCACAACTTATGTTTATTTAACGTGCCAGAAAGTGATAATAAAGATCCAAAGGTGAGGAAACAGCATGACATAAACGAATTACAGAGAATCTACGAGAAGATTGTACCAACAGATGAAAGGAGTGGAAACCTGATAACAAAAAATGTGTACAGATTAGGCCCAAGACCCAAAGAGAAGACTACGAAAATAAGGCCCATTAAAGTAACAATGGACAGTAGTAACCAGCTCAAACAACTCCTGGCAAACGCACACAAAATTCCAACGCTAAAAGGCAGTGACCTGGAAGGATTGGTAATAGCTAGGGATTTAACACCAGAACAGAGAGAACAAAGAAAGGCCATCCAGGCAGAACTGAAAGAAAAGAACAAGGATGGGAAGGAATACCACATAAGAGGCGGCAAAATACACAAAATAAACAATACCCCCTCCTAGAAGATATTTTAATGCTGGAAACAATAAGCAAAATGTACAAAGCAAATCTTTTAAATTGGACAAAGACAGATCAATCAAAATGGCCTATTCAAATGTGGACTCGCTACTGAACAAAAGAGATGAATTAGCTGCAGTCATAATCGAAGAATCACCCGAAGTGCTCCTTTTAACAGAGATCTTACCAAAAAACTGTAAAAACATACAAGCAGAAGAATTTCACATACAAGGATATGAGATGTTCACCAGAGGACTTGAAAAAGGGCGAGGAGTCGCAATATATGTTGCAAACAAACTAAAGGCTAACATCATTGATGATCTCACAAACAGCGACGACATCGAATCAGTCTGGTGCAGCATAAAACTAAACAACAACGATAACCTCTTGATTGGATGTGTATACAGAAGTCCGACAAACAGAACTGAAAACAACAAGAAATTAAACAGCATAATACACACCGCATCATTAAGGAAGGACTCTCATATGCTTGTCTGTGGAGACTTCAACTATAAAGAGATCAACTGGGAGACAAACAACTGTACTACGTCAGAAGAAAGTGCTGAATTTAATTTCTTAGAAAAAATTGGAGACGCTGGAGTTCATCAACATGTAAACCAACCGACCAGACAGAGAGAAGGACAGCATGATTCCCTATTAGATCTAATCTTCACCAACGAAGAATTGATGATATCAGACCTGAGGCACCTACCACCACTAGGAAAAAGCGACCACCATATTCTGGCCTTCAACTTCATATGCTATGCAGAAGGAGAAGAGGAAAATAGTACCAGGCTACAGTATCACAAGGGAGACTACGACGCAATAAGGGATGAACTGAATGAAGATTGGGAAGAGGATGACTCACGAACAGTGGAATCACTGTGGCAGATTTTCAAGAGAAGAATTGTGGAAGCATCCAATAAACACATACCATCTGCCAAAACAAAACCAAATACTAAAAAACAGAAATGGATGACAGTACAAGCACTAAACGCAGTGAAAGATAAACATAAAAAGTGGAAGAAATACATCTATGATAAGAAAGACTGCAGCTACAAAGTTTATATCAAAGCAAGAAACACAGCCACGCATGAATGCCGTTCAGCCCACAGGGATTATGAGAAGAAACTAGCTGATAGTATCAAGAAGGACCCTAAATCATTCTGGAGTTACATAAAAAGCAAGACAAAGGTAAAATCTGGTATTGGAGACTTAGAAAGACAAGATGGTACGATCAGCAGCGACAACACTGAAAAGGCCGAACTCCTTAATAGTTACTTTAGCAGTGTCTATACAATAGAGGATGAAGCAGAGGTCCCGAGGATCGGAGAAATCGATTTAGATGACAGTGTCGAGCTTACCAATATAGTTGTGACCACAGATATAGTTATGCGACACCTGCTCGAACTGGACACATCGAAATCTCCAGGAGAAGACCAGCTACATCCAAGAGTCCTAAAAGAAGCAGCAAGTAGTATCTGTCCTGCCCTAACATATCTTTTAAAAAGATCCCTGGCCACGGGGGAAGTCCCAGCAGACTGGAGAGCAGCAACAGTATGTCCAATATTTAAGAAGGGGAATAAGAAGAAAGTTGAAAATTACAGACCTGTCAGCCTCACAAGCATAATCTGCAAACTAATGGAAAAAATCATCAGAGATAAACTTATGGAATACATAGAGAACAACAACATACTTTCTGAACACCAACATGGATTCCGGGCAAAGCGGTCATGCGTCACACAGCTATTAGAGGTACAGGACGACTTCACCAGATCCATAGACGAAGGTCACAACATCGATGTAATTTACCTCGACTTCAAAAAAAGCCTTTGATACCGTCCCACATAAGCGTCTTATGGAAAAATTAGACACATACAGAATCAGGGGAAACATCCATCAATGGCTACATAATTTTCTGAAAGACCGGAGGCAAGCAGTCCGAGTCAACGGAGCAATATCATCAGTGGCAGACGTTACCAGCGGGATCCCCCAAGGCTCAGTGTTGGGACCAGCACTCTTCCTTATATACATAAACGATATCACAACTGTAATAACTTCTCGATGCAAACTGTTCGCAGATACAAAAATCTATACAGAAATAACGGATGAGCAAGACCACTTGCAACTCCAACAAGATCTAAACAAACTATCTGACTGGTCAGATAGATGGCTTCTCAAATTCAATGCAGCTAAATGCAAGGTCTTGCACATCGGCAAAGACAACCCACAGTATGCATACGCAATCAGCGACTCCAACAACAAAATAGAAATCCAACCCACAAATACTGAGAAAGATATTGGTGTTATCTTTGACACAGGGCTAACCTACGATCAACATATATCATCATCAGTGAACAAAGCAAACCAGAGAATTGGAATGATTCGGAGAACTTTTAATCATATAGACGAGGATATGCTGAAAATCTTATTCAAGTCACTCATCAGACCAATGGTGGAATATGCTTCGTCCGTTTGGAACCCACACCTCAGAAAACATCAGATAGCCATAGAAAATGTCCAAAGAAGAGCAACTAAATTATCAACAACAAATAAGCTAAAAAACTTGGACAATGAAGAAAGAAATAAAATGCTCGGATTACCAACACTACACTACCGACGAGAGAGGTGTGATATGTTACAAATGTACAAGATCATCAACCAAAAAGACAAAGCTGTACTCCCATCATTAAAGAAATCACTCTCAAACAGAACAAGAGGCCATAAAGAAAAACTGCAGAAAGAAATCCATAAAAACAATAGCACAGCAAATAGCTTCATTCCACGCAGTACAAACAACTGGAACAATCTGACAGAACTATGCATCGAAGCAGAAGATGTGAATGCTTTTAAATCAATATTAAACGACACCTGGAGAGGAAGAGCCAATAAATTTTATTTCAAGTTCAACAACGAGAAACCAAAATTTTAATTGTTTTTAAAAACGCACTGTATATATAATCAAGTCGCCAGACACCACAGATAGGGTGAAATTAATTGTGTTAAGAACTAAAGAAGAGGTCACAACAAGCCGGCAGGCTTTCTTCGACCGAAGATCACAGGTAAATCACAGGTAAATCACAAAAAACATACTTTGGTAGATATGATCGTTCCATCGCGGGACATGATCGTGACCCCGATGACATCCGTTGCACTTTTGTAAAGCAGGATTGACGATATCTATTTGTGTGAACCCGGCCTGAGAATAAGGTGCCTAAATTTTCAGAATGAGGTCCCCAGAGGGTGAATTTAGTGATGCTATCACGCAAAGCGGGCTGGCATCACTAAATTCTCCGTATGGGGACTTCATTCTGCTTAGGCCTCATCTTCTTTAGAAGTATCTTTATTATCATATCAAAAAGTTTTTTAGTTTCTCTTCAAAGATTCTTTCTTAATTTAGTTTCTTTATATCCACAAATTGGCAGACTACACAATGCATAATCAAGGTACCCAATGGCAATGGGTGCACATCATAATTTCACCATCTGGGAATTTAAATCCGAGTCTGTCTCCCACAGCAGATGAGGTCCCCAGAGGATGAATTTAGTTATGCTAGCCTGCCATGCAAGATAGTATCTCTAAATTCACACACTAGGGACCTCATTCTGCAAATGTCCGGCACCTTATTCTCAGGCCTGTTGTGAACAAATTATTCCTCATCATGGTGGTGGAACACACTCAGCTGTGGTATGTATATAGTGTATATATATGTGGTGGTGAGGTTGAAAAGGACATTTCAGATATTGGTGTGGTATGGTGGTGGATTACAGCATAAGTTGTCCTCCAGGACAAATCAAAGGAATAAAAGTAAAAGTATCATGAAATGTCCCTTAAAGTGATGTGAAACACTCCGGTGGGGTGATCAAATACAAATGGAGAATAATCTTGTTCAAAGTAGTAATTTTTACAAATATTATATCCAAATTGACAACACACACCTTCACTCATATAGATTAATTAATTGCAGTGACTCTCGATTGCGAAATCGTTTTCGTTAGTTTATCGCCAAAAGATGCGTCCCGAATCGAGTAGTAAATATTTACATTTGAGCGTAGTTCAGATGATGTTTTCTATGGAGCAGTACGGTCGATTTGCTTCAGATTTTCGGTGGTGTTAGTAGAATGCTACATTCCTCCAGTTGGCATAGAGCCTGGACACTAACTAATCACTGCAGTTTCACGTACCTGAACAAGTACATAATATGTCTTAAATTTAGATCAAACCTGAAATTTTATCCTGTTATTAGCACATCATCCTCAATGTCCATTAAATGTCCATGGTAACCATGCAAATTAACTGAAAGTAGCAGTTTTAAATATTTACCGAAATAAATATGCATGTTCTATTCCCAATATGTTGATGCACAACTGCATGAAAAAACCTCACCAATAAATGTCAAAAAGCTTGTTATGTCTCTCTAAATGATAATTTTGGAAAATAATTGAAAGCAATTGAATAAAAGGTCACCGACCAAAATGTCCCCTGAAAAAAAGTGGCAGGTTTGAAGGATTTATGGGTTTCAGATCCCTAAACTACAAACTATAGGATGAATTGATTGCACTAATATGATACAAAGTGCATATTCACTAAATATGTTGCTCATCTTCAATATCGAGAAAGGGTCAATAACTTTAAAATAAAAAACATAAAACATTTCTATGTAAAAAAATGGCAACAACTCCACCAAAATAACTCCGGCTGAATTCATAATTTCAGGTGCGAAGGTTCCCATACTGGTTGACATCTGTGCCAAAAAAAATGACTGGAAAATGACATAATACAGTCTGGGACAAAAGATGTGTCCCAGGATGTACAATTATATGTTGAAAAAGGGCAATAACTCTGCAAAAATAAGTCTGACCGAACTCACAATCGCAGGTGCGCAGGTTCCATATATGTGCCAAGTTTAAAAAAAATTTATCAGAAAATGACAGAGTACAGGCTTGGACAAAGTTCCGGATGGACGTAGACCTACATGGACGGACGCATGGAGGCATTTCTATAGTTGGAATTTTGGGGGACAAAAAGTAATTGAATTACAAGCTATTTATCAAAGTAATTAATTACTTTCAATTACTTGTAATAGAGAAATGGCCCAATAACAAATTACTCTCAATAAATTGAGAAAAAGAAATTAACTCGAGTCAATTGCAATTACAAATTACAATTACCCCATCCCTGCCATGGTATGTAATGAACAACACAGTCCTTATCTGTCTTATTGTTTTATGGAAGAGGTTAACAAATATACATAAATCATCAACAAATCAACATATTATAATTGGACACTTAAGATGACAAAACAACATATTATAATCCAAACCATTCTGTATCATCATTTTCTGTCATGTCAAATTTCTATGAATTTTTCATGCTCACTGAAGCCAGCACATTTGAAGTTATGAACACTCATACTGGGTCCTGCCTCCAAAACTCTGATACATGTGGGTCACAATAAATATGTTCAAATAAAGCCTTCATATAGTGTTATCACATTTGAAACTCATTTCATAAAAGACCATGTTTTAGACGCGTTTTGCATTTTGTCTGTGTATGATTTATGAACTTCATATAAAGGTTCCTTGGCTCAGTCATAATTTTGAATGCAGGAAACAATGAATGAGATACAGAGTCAGATAATCTAGCTTAAAGGGCAGTGTTCGCCAATGGCTAATCTTTTTCGAATTTGGCTAATAAAAATTTCATTTGGCTAAACTTTTTTTTACCCCAAATGGAGACAGAAAGCATGGCGTCAGAAAGCTAATTAATAAAAGCGCTCAATAGATCGACATTCAAGACGAAGTTATGTGACGAAAGTATTTCGTTATTTTCGTACTTATGAAATATCGTTCCGCTGTTGTTTCAACTGACTGACTTTTTCGGACAAAGACAGACATTGCCTTCTATACCACAGAATGAGTGTCCTCTAACGGACATGCGAAATGACGATAGTAGATGTGAGGAAGTTGCTGAACAGACGAACGAACCTGACAAAGCACTACTGAATACGACGAGACCGAATGACATTAGTTTGCTGACGCCTAAAAGACTTCTGATGTTCAGACATTGGGCTCTCCGTTGAGAGCCTAACCAGCCTAATCGTCAAAACGTATAAGCTGTATACTGGTTATGTAATTGATTAAGCCGTCTGTAAGATAAAATACCTAAATGCTTTGTTCGTTTAATAAAGGGATACTGCACTCAAATGTTGTTGGTTTCTATAGTTTCTGAGTCTTAGAATAAGTAACGACATTTCCATTATTTGAAAGTCTGTGGAGTACGAAGTAATGTTACGGATGGCAGATTAGCCAGAATGAGAAAATACAAATTGTCGTTGTCAAGTTATTTTTCAAGTTTCAAGAAAATGTATCAAATAAATGTTATATTATCTGCACACTAGTCCCATATATTCATTTAAGTTATTGTATAGTTACTAGTCAGTCAGTTTACGCCCGGTATCAACATAATTTTTTATACGATCATGTGTGTCGTGCAGTGCCCAATCCACTATCCGTCAATTAATTTGATTACCTCTTAATAACCTGAATGTTTACAGAATACATCTTCGACTCAAATGACTTATTTTTATATATATTATATATATATATACCTTTATTTCCTCCGCAACGGAGAGTTTAACATTATACATCATACACAAGTTTAGAGTTTCAACATATTGGTGACAAAAATAAACATCAATTTATCACATGGTTTTATACACAAAATATGCGCAATACAAATTCATTGAGATAAGTGCATTGCAACTGTTGGCCTCGTGTATTTATAATTTCGCGGAACACTTCACCTGGATAAAGTATCTGTCTGATGGAGAAAGACGGAGTTGTCTGCGATATAGCTTTATTTGCGTTATAGAGTTGTTGAGTTATTATCACGTTTAGTTAGATGCCACTCCGACTAAATACAAATTATTCATGTATATCTTGTTTTCTGTCTCCGATCAGAGCGGTTCGTGAGCTGTTTATATGTGATCCATTTAGTCCACAGATTCTAGCCGCAACAGATCCGAATATATGTTCCACAGCTTGAATGCATTGCGAGCAAGAAACAAGGCGAATTGCTTAATATCATTTACGAAGTCGCGAATGGATGGCGGGATACATGCAAGAAATATCATCAACTGATCTATGGGGTTCAAGTTGTCAATATATAAGAAACATGGTATACCGAAATCCTCTATGACGTTGAACCATATTTCAATTCTTGTTCCGGCTAAGGCGGGACACAAGAGAATTGCATGCTCGATTTCGTTTTCAAAAAGTTTATGACATATCTGACACTTCCCGTGTACTGGAGACAAGGCCCGGGCCAGGATTTTGGCTATTTCTAGAAATTCAAGCTTATGTTGAGGATAGCTTCTACATGCTAGCCAAAGAGGTGAAATTGACAGTGAACTATGATTATTTGCGAATGGGACTAGGGAATGTTCATTTCGTAATCTTGTCTGCCATGACTGCTCGTTTGATTGTTTGCATTTTGTTACTATGAGGGATTTCCATGTCTCCTTGGATGGGAAGTGTCCTTCTTCTAGAAATGATGTTAGATAGGGTGTGAGGTTATAGTTGTCAAGAATTCTCATGATTTCTGAAATAAACGATGCATTACAATTAGGTTGTTGAATGTGACTCTTAAGACGGAACATGAAAATCGTTTTCGATGTCTTTTCATGTGCCGTCCTGCAAAGACATCCAAGCAGACTAAGTTTTCTCTTGTCAATAACTGCTGATAGAGAGGATAGTCCTAGCAAGCCTTGTACCACATCTGTGCGCGCCCTATAAGGGAGTCCTTGAATTTGTTTTAAGCAAAATCTGTGAACTTTTTCCAGTGAGTTTTGATTTGTCAAAGATATGCCGCAAAGGAATTCAGACCCATATAGGCCTTTGGGTAAAACTACAGTGTTGTACAAAGTATTTGAACTGAGGGGCGTTATGCCACCGGCATACATACCAGCGTTACTTAACATGAGATACGTAGAGCGTATTTTGTGGCATATGTGATCAGTTAGGTGGTTGCCCATGTTAATGTTTTGTAATGGGATTCCAAGGTGTGTGACCTGATCTGATTCCGACACGTGTTCATTATGTATAATCCATACAACTGTTTCTCGGGATTTTTGTAAGGAAGATGGTTCATTAAAGATGACTACTTTGCATTTATCATGGTTGTATTTGAATCTCCATTTCTGACTGTATGAACTGCATAGGTCACACAAAGTTTGGAGGCCAGAAGAGGTTAGAGACAAGAGAGTCATATCATCGGCTTGGGTTGGAGATGCGCAACACGCTGAGCCCACTCGCAAACCATGGTGACTGTTTTCAAGTTGGAAAATTAGCTCATCGATGAAGATCATGTAAAATAAGGGGGAGAGTATATTTCCTTGACGCGTTCCCTGTTGTATATCGACGTATCGCGAAATCGAACCATTGAATTGAACAGAGCATTTTATTCCACTTAACAAAGAACTGATAATATGCCATATTTTACCAGTCAATCCACGTTGATAGAGTTTGAGCAGGAGACCGTTAATCCAAACTGTGTCAAATGCTTTACGGACATCTAAAAAACAAGCAAACAGTGGGCTGTGATTTTCGGCCGTGAAGGCGATACTTTCATGAATTATGAAGGACGACGTGAGGCAGCTAACACCTTTTTGAAATCCATGCTGTAGTGGATGTACTTTGATGAGATATGTTGAAAAGGTTTCAAGACGGTTCAAAATAATTTTTTCAAAAATTTTATATAGAACAGGGAGCAATGTAATAGCACGATAATTATCGAATTGTTTTTTGGATTTATTGCCTCCTTTGAAAAGCGGTACCATAAGGCCGAGTTTGGCTCGTGCTGGGACATGGTTGAGTTCAATCATTTTGGACATTAATGTTGCAACTGTGCTCTGCAGGCGCTCTCCACCATAAGTTATATGTTCATAACTTAAGGTGTCTAATCCAGGAGCCTTGCCTTTCTTGGCATTGTGCAGTACATATTGTACTTCATCAATAGATACATTGAAACATAAATCTGCATCAAGATCGCTATATCCGTGCGACGAGCGTATGTTCTCTATTTCAGCGTTAACATATGAAAAGTGTTTTTCGTCAAAATCATTAGATTTTAATGGGGAATAGAGGTTCTCATAATAAGATGACCATGCTTCAATTACCGCCTGTGGGTCTCTAAGCGTGGAACCGCTTACTTCAAATAAACAGTTTGATGCGGTTTGCCGTTGAACTTTCCTTTTGTTGAAAGCCCTAAAAAAGCTGTTTATGTCAAGTTCGGCCATTTTGTCTAGCTTGTCATCCATTTCTTTGAGATAAAGCTCATTCGATTTGCGGAATTGTGCACGAAAGAGACACTTTGCGTCTTTATATGATCGATATGCAATGTGTGATTCCTCCCTTGGTCTCCCGGCAGAGATCCACACTTGACGCGCTGATGTCATATTATGATGCAGTTCTTTTAAGGTATCATTCCAAAAAGGTCTGAGGTGGCGATTGAACCTCCTAGACGGTATGACTTGTTGGGTGGCATTTCTTATGACTGACACAATTTCATCATAGTAGCTGTCAAGCTGATCTACGGTTTGAATGCATCTATCATGTAAGTTGAAATTTATAAATGATTGGTAGGCGTTGATCAATTCAGGGGATGCACTAAAGTGTTTCCAATTGATTCTTTTGGTTGCAAAAGGTATTTTATTGGGGCATGAAATTGTGTCGTAACAAATTTGTGCAAAAAGTGGGCGATGATTTGACACATTATTTTCTGAGTCATCTACGACCTCGAAGCGACCTATTTTGTGAAGTTCTGCTGTGGGTATGATGATGTGGTCGATTATAGTTCCTGGGCCCCCATCGGCGGGAATAAACGTTGACATGAAGCCTTTGCATAATGGCGAGGAATGGATAGTCGTGAGTTTGCACTTTCTCAGAAATCGCGACAATGTTTTATTCCTTCCCCCTGATTTCTCCGGGTTCCCATTGAAATCACCCATCAGAACGATATGACCTAGTGAACTGAATGTGGAGAAGATATCGTTCAGTTTCTGGATGTATTCCTGGTAAAATTTGACGGTATAATTTGTGGAAGGTAGGTATACTTGGAAGATGTATAAAAACACGCCAGATTCTAATTGCATTTGTATTCCACAGAATCTGTCGTCATTAAGTTCCAGAACTGTTATACGTTCGCTCAGTGACTTTTTCCACATGAGACATATACCACCTTTGTATCTCCCCCTCTGCATCGGGAGGCGTTGTGAGGAATCACAGACTGCGTTGTACTCGTACGAAGAGCTGACAGTATCGAGAAAGTGGACATTATGTGCATGTAACCAGTGCTCAGATATTCCACATATATCGATGTCGAATTCAATGAGCAGCTTGTTCAAATATAAGCTACTGGATAACATGCCAGTGCAATTCCAAGTAAGTAAATTTAGCATCATATGCATGTATAGTGTTGTCAGAAAGACATAAATAAGACCAACAGTGCGTGCACACTACAATCACCCGTTTGGAAGCCCATACATATATATAGACACTAATAACCTATGACATGTGTTGATGTTGTCTAGATATGAAGATCTCATATGGTACCCAATCAGTGCAAATTGTAGATTTGGGCCAGAAGTTAGGCCCTTTGCAGAATTCGGCGTCGTTAGATTGGACATTGATCCGAGCTGTTCGCGTTCCGTCTTTCCTCAGTTTTAAGAGTCGTACCATTGAAAATTTAACTTTGTTGTCAAACAGCTGGAATGTTTGCCAAGAATAGCCTGGATGTTTTTATGGGGTGTTGGTTGCGCGAGCGGTAAATGTCCGGATCGTCGTCATGTCTATCTGTGGTATGCTGTGATCGGCGCCTTCGGTAACTCTCTCGCGGCGATTGCGATTCGTGGTAATTAGAGTTATTCCTCTTTTGTTGCGGTGAATCCTCTTCACTAGATATGTCACTGTACATGTTTGTATGCGGGGAAGAATGCGAATTTGTTTGCGCTTTGCTCTCGTTTTGTCGGAAGCTGTTTCTCATCTCTTCGCGCAATTCATCGAGAACAGTGTATATACTTTCATATTCATCATGATCACAGGCGACATTGACATGAGAATCATCACGATCATCTCCATTATCACTGTATGGGTGTTTGAGGTTAAGACAAATATTGTCTACCTGTTCCTTAAGTGCATAGTCCAGATCGTCTCTAAATCCATCAAGATTTTCACACAAGCAACGTCCAAAGTCGATTATTGTCGTTTTTAATTCGTCGAAGTGTTGAGTGTCACGTGAATTCGTTGTGTTGTCCAATTTATTTACCCTGTCTTTCAGTGTCCCAATCGAACCGCTGTTACGATTTACTCCGCGAACAATTCCATGTGCTTTATCGACTGCATCCTCAATGTCACTTTCCAGTAATTTAATTTTCGCTCTCACGCTCGATACTCCGTCACACTTATCATCAATGCATCGCTGTATTTTAATGTCATTTTCATCAAATTTCTGAGAGTTTTCAGTCACGATTCCATTCACATCATTGAGAGTGGCCTTTATTTCCTCGATGTCTGAAGTGATCACTCGCAGAACAGTTTGGTCGGATTCTCGCATATCCATGTTCTTCTCAATGTTAGTCACACGTTCATCGAGTTTGGTTATCGACTCATGAAGCGCTGGAAGTCTCTCCAATATCTTATTATTGGATTCCTGATTCTGTTTAAGAAGACACAAGACTTCGTTCTTAAAGGCACATGAATCATCTGGCACACCGAGTGGGGGAGAGGTTTCCGGACATATGCTGGCACTATCATTTTGAGAAATGAAGCTTGGCTGTAATAATGTTTGTGTCATATTGCGGCTTGAGCTGATCAGGTCAGTTAACACAGTGCATCCGTCGACAAGGAACATCATCATAGTGTAAATATCCTCTGCTAGTTTATCTGCTAATGAAAGACCCCCTTTAGTACTGGTGTCACGGCGCCTTTTAAGTGAGCTCTGAGGACCATATTTGTAAGAGTTTTCTGCTTTTACTTCAACGAATATGGCATCTCTCATTTGGAGGAGGATGGAGTCTTTCACAACGTCATCGCTAGTTGCTGAGAGTTTTATAAATTTTATAATGATATCCTTCGGATCAGAGCTAAAAAACTGCAGTATAGCTGTGATAGCAAGGGATGAAGCTGCAGTTTGTTCGTAGTGACCGGTGTTCATTACGAGATCCCTGAGTTGATCAAGAGCGGTTTTTAGGTCTAACATGTCATTTATGTCACCTTTCTGCAAGTCGTTTGGGATTTGATAAGATGTTAGACTCTGATTAATGAACATATTATCAGGCATGCTACAATCATGGTTATTGGATTCCGTTAACTCCATAATTGTTGCACCAGTGACAGAGTCGACAAACACTTCGCCTTGTGAAGAACTGTTATTCTCGAGCGCGAACAGGCGTGTAACGGGAGAAGAATTATGATTAATCTCAGGTGAGCTGTCCAGCCAGTGAAAAGCTCCTGGTATCATGTCAATGGGTTACTCTGGAGTTGTGTAATGTTTATTGTTCTGTTCGCTCAACCGTGAAATTTTCCCACGGCCAAGATTCCGCTACTACCCGTAGTATCGGTGAGTAGAGTTCACATGGACAGTGGGCAAGGAAGAAAACATGGCGAACACAATACAATAAGAGTCACTTTGAATAGGCAATTTGGCAATTGTTCAATACACATATAAAGATGGAGTACATCCAAGCAAATTATTGGCAGCAGCATGGATGAAAAGAATTCTACGTTGCATGTTTCCAGAATACTAAACTGTAAAAGTTCGGATCTGTGAGTATTGACTCACTGCCGAAAACAATTTAATAAATACTAGTGACTGCAAAATAGAAAATAACTTCGGATCTGTGGGTATTGTCTCACTGCCGAAAAGAAACTATAATTAAAGGATTTTCGGATCTGTGAGTACTTGTCTCACTGCCGAAACATGGCGGCTGCACTAACAAAAACTGGAAGGAAAACAAATCAGAGGAAAAATAAAGAGACATGGGAATGCTTATACTGCGAAAAGAAATTTTCAGAAGAAAGCAAAGGAATGCAGTGCGAAGCTTGCGAAGGCTGGGTATGCCTACCCTGTGCCAAGATGCCAGAAGAGATCTACGATGTGCTCAACAAACACTCAACCGGGAAGACAGACCCAACACCAGGAATAAAATGGATCTGCAAGCTTGACGAGCATGCTCTACCAACACTGAAACAGATAAGTGGAACGCTAACCACCATGAACAACAATAATAATGAAAGATTCGAAAAGCTGGAGGAACAAGTGAAGCAAGTGGAGAACAGTATCGGTGAAAAAGTTGAGGCAGCTACAGCTGACATCAAAGCTGAAATGAAAAAAGAGATCATGGAAGAAATCGAAGCAAGGGAATCAGAAAAAGAGGAACGAAAGAAACGAGAGCACAACTTATGTTTATTTAACGTGCCAGAAAGTGATAATAAAGATCCAAAGGTGAGGAAACAGCATGACATAAACGAATTACAGAGAATCTACGAGAAGATTGTACCAACAGATGAAAGGAGTGGAAACCTGATAACAAAAAATGTGTACAGATTAGGCCCAAGACCCAAAGAGAAGACTACGAAAATAAGGCCCATTAAAGTAACAATGGACAGTAGTAACCAGCTCAAACAACTCCTGGCAAACGCACACAAAATTCCAACGCTAAAAGGCAGTGACCTGGAAGGATTGGTAATAGCTAGGGATTTAACACCAGAACAGAGAGAACAAAGAAAGGCCATCCAGGCAGAACTGAAAGAAAAGAACAAGGATGGGAAGGAATACCACATAAGAGGCGGCAAAATACACAAAATAAACAATACCCCCTCCTAGAAGATATTTTAATGCTGGAAACAATAAGCAAAATGTACAAAGCAAATCTTTTAAATTGGACAAAGACAGATCAATCAAAATGGCCTATTCAAATGTGGACTCGCTACTGAACAAAAGAGATGAATTAGCTGCAGTCATAATCGAAGAATCACCCGAAGTGCTCCTTTTAACAGAGATCTTACCAAAAAACTGTAAAAACATACAAGCAGAA
This sequence comes from Siphonodentalium dalli, assembly GCA_032622095.1. Taxonomy (NCBI): domain Eukaryota; kingdom Metazoa; phylum Mollusca; class Scaphopoda; order Gadilida; family Siphonodentaliidae; genus Siphonodentalium; species Siphonodentalium dalli. Next base: position 297,492,139 of record CP136064.1, read on the forward strand.
GAATTTCACATACAAGGATATGAGATGTTCACCAGAGGACTTGAAAAAGGGCGAGGAGTCGCAATATATGTTGCAAACAAACTAAAGGCTAACATCATTGATGATCTCACAAACAGCGACGACATCGAATCAGTCTGGTGCAGCATAAAACTAAACAACAACGATAACCTCTTGATTGGATGTGTATACAGAAGTCCGACAAACAGAACTGAAAACAACAAGAAATTAAACAGCATAATACACACCGCATCATCAAGGAAGGACTCTCATATGCTTGTCTGTGGAGACTTCAACTATAAAGAGATCAACTGGGAGACAAACAACTGTACTACGTCAGAAGAAAGTGCTGAATTTAATTTCTTAGAAAAAATTGGAGACGCTGGAGTTCATCAACATGTAAACCAACCGACCAGACAGAGAGAAGGACAGCATGATTCCCTATTAGATCTAATCTTCACCAACGAAGAATTGATGATATCAGACCTGAGGCACCTACCACCACTAGGAAAAAGCGACCACCATATTCTGGCCTTCAACTTCATATGCTATGCAGAAGGAGAAGAGGAAAATAGTACCAGGCTACAGTATCACAAGGGAGACTACGACACAATACGGGATGAACTGAATGAAGATTGGGAAGAGGATGACTCACGAACAGTGGAATCACTGTGGTAGACTTTCAAGAGAAGAATTGTGGAAGCATCCAATAAACACATACCATCTGCCAAAACAAAACCAAATACTAAAAAACAGAAATGGATGACAGTACAAGCACTAAACGCAGTGAAAGATAAACATAAAAAGTGGAAGAAATACATCTATGATAAGAAAGACTGCAGCTACAAAGTTTATATCAAAGCAAGAAACACAGCCACGCATGAATGCCGTTCAGCCCACAGGGATTATGAGAAGAAACTAGCTGATAGTATCAAGAAGGACCCTAAATCATTCTGGAGTTACATAAAAAGCAAGACAAAGGTAAAATCTGGTATTGGAGACTTAGAAAGACAAGATGGTACGATCAGCAGCGACAACACTGAAAAGGCCGAACTCCTTAATAGTTACTTTAGCAGTGTCTATACAATAGAGGATGAAGCAGAGGTCCCGAGGATCGGAGAAATCGATTTAGATGACAGTGTCGAGCTTACCAATATAGTTGTGACCACAGATATAGTTATGCGACACCTGCTCGAACTGGACACATCGAAATCTCCAGGAGAAGACCAGCTACATCCAAGAGTCCTAAAAGAAGCAGCAAGTAGTATCTGTCCTGCCCTAACATATCTTTTAAAAAGATCCCTGGCCACGGGGGAAGTCCCAGCAGACTGGAGAGCAGCAACAGTATGTCCAATATTTAAGAAGGGGAATAAGAAGAAAGTTGAAAATTACAGACCTGTCAGCCTCACAAGCATAATCTGCAAACTAATAGAAAAAATCATCAGAGATAAACTTATGGAATACATAGAGAACAACAACATACTTTCTGAACACCAACATGGATTCCGGGCCAAGCGGTCATGCGTCACACAGCTATTAGAGGTACAGGACGACTTCACCAGATCCATAGACGAAGGTCACAACATCGATGTAATTTACCTCGACTTCAGAAAAGCCTTTGATACCGTCCCACATAAGCGTCTTATGGAAAAATTAGACACATACAGAATCAGGGGAAACATCCATCAATGGCTACATAATTTTCTGAAAGACCGGAGGCAAGCAGTCAGAGTCAACGGAGCAATATCATCAGTGGCAGACGTTACCAGCGGGATCCCCCAAGGCTCAGTGTTGGGACCAGCACTCTTCCTTATATACATAAACGATATCACAACTGTAATAACTTCTCGATGCAAACTGTTCGCAGATGATACAAAAATCTATACAGAAATAACGGATGAGCAAGACCACTTGCAACTCCAACAAGATCTAAACAAACTATCTGACTGGTCAGATAGATGGCTTCTCAAATTCAATGCAGCTAAATGCAAGGTCTTGCACATCGGCAAAGACAACCCACAGTATGCATACTCAATCAGCGACTCCAACAACAAAATAGAAATCCAACCCACAAATACTGAGAAAGATATTGGTGTTATCTTTGACACAGGGCTAACCTACGATCAACATATATCATCATCAGTGAACAAAGCAAACCAGAGAATTGGAATGATTCGGAGAACTTTTAATCATATAGACGAGGATATGCTGAAAATCTTATTCAAGTCACTCATCAGACCAATGGTGGAATATGCTTCGTCCGTTTGGAACCCACACCTCAGAAAACATCAGATAGCCATAGAAAATGTCCAACGAAGAGCAACTAAATTATCAACAACAAATAAGCTAAAAAACTTGGACAATGAAGAAAGAAATAAAATGCTCGGATTACCAACACTACACTACCGACGAGAGAGGTGTGATATGTTACAAATGTACAAGATCATCAACCAAAAAGACAAAGCTGTACTCCCATCATTAAAGAAATCACTCTCAAACAGAACAAGAGGCCATAAAGAAAAACTGCAGAAAGAAATCCATAAAAACAATAGCACAGCAAATAGCTTCATTCCACGCAGTACAAACAACTGGAACAATCTGACAGAACTATGCATCGAAGCAGAAGATGTGAATGCTTTTAAATCAATATTAAACGACACCTGGAGAGGAAGAGCCAATAAATTTTATTTCAAGTTCAACAACGAGAAACCAAAATTTTAATTGTTTTTAAAAACGCACTGTATATATAATCAAGTCGCCAGACACCACAGATAGGGTGAAATTAATTGTGTTAAGAACTAAAGAAGAGGTCACAACAAGCCGGCAGGCTTTCTTCGACCGAAGATCACAGGTAAATCACAGGTAAATCACAAAAAACATACTTTGGTAGATATGATCGTTCCATCGCGGGACATGATCGTGACCCCGATGACATCCGTTGCACTTTTGTAAAGCAGGATTGACGATATCTATTTGTGTGAACCCGGCCTGAGAATAAGGTGCCTAAATTTTCAGAATGAGGTCCCCAGAGGGTGAATTTAGTGATGCTATCACGCAAAGCGGGCTGGCATCACTAAATTCTCCGTCTGGGGACTTCATTCTGCTTAGGCCTCATCTTCTTTGGATCTTTATTATCATATCAAAAAGTTTTTTAGTTTCTCTTCAAAGATTCTTTCTTAATTTAGTTTCTTTATATCCACAAATTGGCAGACTACACAATGCATAATCAAGGTACCCAATGGCAATGGGTGCACATCATAATTTCACCATCTGGGAATTTAAATCCGAGTCTGTCTCCCACAGCAGATGAGGTCCCCAGAGGATGAATTTAGTTATGCTAGCCTGCCATGCAAGATAGTATCTCTAAATTCACACACTAGGGACCTCATTCTGCAAATGTCCGGCACCTTATTCTCAGGCCTGTTGTGAACAAATTATTCCTCATCATGGTGGTGGAACACACTCAGCTGTGGTATGTATATAGTGTATATATATGTGGTGGTGAGGTTGAAAAGGACATTTCAGATATTGGTGTGGTATGGTGGTGGATTACAGCATAAGTTGTCCTCCAGGACAAATCAAAGGAATAAAAGTAAAAGTATCATGAAATGTCCCTTAAAGTGATGTGAAACACTCCGGTGGGGTGATCAAATACAAATGGAGAATAATCTTGTTCAAAGTAGTAATTTTTACAAATATTATATCCAAATTGACAACACACACCTTCACTCATATAGATTAATTAATTGCAGTGACTCTCGATTGCGAAATCGTTTTCGTTAGTTTATCGCCAAAAGATGCGTCCCGAATCGAGTAGTAAATATTTACATTTGAGCGTAGTTCAGATGATGTTTTCTATGGAGCAGTACGGTCGATTTGCTTCAGATTTTCGGTGGTGTTAGTAGAATGCTACATTCCTCCAGTTGGCATAGAGCCTGGACACTAACTAATCACTGCAGTTTCACGTACCTGAACAAGTACATAATATGTCTTAAATTTAGATCAAACCTGAAATTTTATCCTGTTATTAGCACATCATCCTCAATGTCCATTAAATGTCCATGGTAACCATGCAAATTAACTGAAAGTAGCAGTTTTAAATATTTACCGAAATAAATATGCATGTTCTATTCCCAATATGTTGATGCACAACTGCATGAAAAAACCTCACCAATAAATGTCAAAAAGCTTGTTATGTCTCTCTAAATGATAATTTTGGAAAATAATTGAAAGCAATTGAATAAAAGGTCACCGACCAAAATGTCCCCTGAAAAAAAGTGGCAGGTTTGAAGGATTTATGGGTTTCAGATCCCTAAACTACAAACTATAGGATGAATTGATTGCACTAATATGATACAAAGTGCATATTCACTAAATATGTTGCTCATCTTCAATATCGAGAAAGGGTCAATAACTTTAAAATAAAAAACATAAAACATTTCTATGTAAAAAAATGGCAACAACTCCACCAAAATAACTCCGGCTGAATTCATAATTTCAGGTGCGAAGGTTCCCATACTGGTTGACATCTGTGCCAAAAAAAATGACTGGAAAATGACATAATACAGTCTGGGACAAAAGATGTGTCCCAGGATGTACAATTATATGTTGAAAAAGGGCAATAACTCTGCAAAAATAAGTCTGACCGAACTCACAATCGCAGGTGCGCAGGTTCCATATATTTGCCAAGTTTAAAAAAAAATTATCAGAAAATGACAGAGTACAGGCTTGGACAAAGTTCCGGATGGACGTAGACCTACATGGACGGACGCATGGAGGCATTTCTATAGTTTGAATTTTGGGGGACAAAAAGTAATTGAATTACAAGCTATTTATCAAAGTAATTAATTACTTTCAATTACTTGTAATAGAGAAATGGCCCAATAACAAATTACTCTCAATAAATTGAGAAAAAGAAATTAACTCGAGTCAATTGCAATTACAAATTACAATTACCCCATCCCTGCCATGGTATGTAATGAACAACACAGTCCTTATCTGTCTTATTGTTTTATGGAAGAGGTTAACAAATATACATAAATCATCAACAAATCAACATATTATAATTGGACACTTAAGATGACAAATCAACATATTATAATTGGACACTTAAGATGACAAAACAACATATTATAATTGGACACTTAAGATGACAAAACAACATAATATAATCCAAACCATTCTGTATCATCATTTTCTGTCATGTCAAATTTCTATGAATTTTTCATGCTCACTGAAGCAAGCACATTTGAAGTTATGAACACTCATACTGAGTCCCGCCTCCCAAAACTCTGATACATATGTGGGTCACAATAAATATGTTCAAATAAAGCCTTCATATAGTGTTGTCACATTTGAAACTCATTTCATAAAAGACCATGTTTTAGACGCGTTTTGCATTTTGTCTGTGTATGATTTATGAACTTCATATAAAGGTTCCTTGGCTCAGTCATAATTTTGAATGCAGGAAACAATGAATGAGATACAGAGTCAGATAATCTAGCTTAAAGGGCAGTGTTCGCCAATGGCTAATCTTTTTCGAATTTGGCTAATAAAAATTTCATTTGGCTAAACTTTTTTTTACCCCAAATGGAGACAGAAAGCATGGCGTCAGAAAGCTAATTAATAAAAGCGCTCAATAGATCGACATTCAAGACGAAGTTATGTGACGAAAGTATTTCGTTATTTTCGTACTTATGAAATATCGTTCCGCTGTTGTTTTAACTGACTGACTTTTTCGGACAAAGACAGACATTGCCTTCTATACCACAGAATGAGTGTCCTCTAACGGACATGCGAAATGACGATAGTAGATGTGAGGAAGTTGCTGAACAGACGAACGAACCTGACAAAGCACTACTGAATACGACGAGACCGAATGACATTAGTTTGCTGACGCCTAAAAGACTTCTGATGTTCAGACATTGGGCTCTCCGTTGAGAGCCTAACCAGCCTAATCGTCAAAACGTATAAGCTGTATACTGGTTATGTAATTGATTAAGCCGTCTGTAAGATAAAATACCTAAATGCTTTGTTCGTTTAATAAAGGGATACTGCACTCAAATGTTGTTGGTTTCTATAGTTTCTGAGTCTTAGAATAAGTAACGACATTTCCATTATTTGAAAGTCTGTGGAGTACGAAGTAATGTTACGGATGGCAGATTAGCCAGAATGAGAAAATACAAATTGTCGTTGTCAAGTTATTTTTCAAGTTTCAAGAAAATGTATCAAATAAATGTTATATTATCTGCACACTAGTCCCATATATTCATTTAAGTTATTGTATAGTTACTAGTCAGTCAGTTTACGCCCGGTATCAACATAATTTTTTATACGATCATGTGTGTTGTGCATTGCCCAATCCACTATCCGTCAATTAATTTGATTACCTCTTAATAACCTGAATGTTTACAGAATACATCTTCGACTCAAATGACTTATTTTTATATATATTATCGATATTAGCTCGTTGTTATAACTGGGAATTTATTGAAAATGGCATACGGTACCCCTTTAAATAATAAATACACATTATAAATGTACAAATCACACTATAAACACATACAACTCTCATACTGTGCAGTAATGTGATCATTATTGTTGATATAGCAACCATTTTAACCCTTTCATGATGGGAGCTGAGCTGGTTCAGCATTAAAGATCATGTGCCAGTGCATTCTCTTACATATGTGAGTCTCCCACAGGGAACCTTTCACAAGAGAATGCTCTGGCTCACAAGGTCATTGTAAATATTGTTAGGCCAATGTATTCTCATATATATGAGAGGCTCCCTATGGGAGACTCGAATATGTAAGAGAATGCATTGGCACAGGGTTTTTCGCAAAATTTCAAGAAGCTCCAGTCATGGAAGGGATAAATGCAGATAATAAATGTACAAATCGCACTATAAACACATACAAATCGCACTATTATAAACACGTACAAATCGCACAATAAACACATGCAACTCTCATATGTGCAGTTTTGTTATCATTATTGTCGTTATAGCAACCATTTTAATAAATATGCAATATATACATCATCAGACAAAAATAATATAAACACATACCAAAGGTGAAGAATTCAACCCGTGTTTTTATGAAAACGTATTTATAATTTACCACCCTAGAGAGGTGAATCCTGTCCATCCGACGTGGTCACCATGTCCAAAATTCAAGGCTGCCAATACCCCTGGGAAGTGGCAGGACATTTAACCCTTTCAGTGCCAAGTCCGATTTTTGTATCAACCCATATTTCCTTGATCATTTTTCAAATTTATTGATTATAATAATGTGATACATTGATGGAAAGAGCTCTTAATAAAATCTGTTTATTAGATGCATTAGTGTCAAATAACGGAAAATTACCGAATGTCATGAGAAAATTTGATATTTATTTCCAGACACTCATGAGATATTTCGGTATTCAAATAAAAACTAAGTATTCTGTATATATTCCTGGCTAAAACTCAAAAAACACTAAGCACCACAATGATACACTAAATCAACCATAAATTTTAAACATACATGCACTCTCTGTTACAACATGATACTCCATAATATGTACAAATATTCTCTCTATTTTACACACAAACACAGATATACAGCTACTGGCAGGCATGTTTGATACATATTTTTCCTGAGTAAGTGGTTTAAGTTATAATCAACTTGGATATCTACAAGAAATACAGACCAAGGCGCATAGCATAGAAAATGTTACTATTATTAGAACATTACAATTTTTGTTTGTTAAAAATCTACCTTTCAAAGTACTTTTAATTGAAATATTTGTGACAACATATTCCCATATCATCACTTTACGGCCATTACTTTACAGTATGCCTCTCGTTAAATGCTACTGTATACAGTAATGCCCTAAATAATCGACTCCTTAACCACAGTAGAATTATGGGTAACTTTTCAGGTTTTAGTCGGAAATATGGCTTGTTGTCATTCATCGGAAAGCTCTCATTGAGAGCTTTCCGATGAATGGCAACAAGGCATACTTCCGACTAAATCCTGAAAAATTACCCATAATTCTGCTGTGGTTAAGGACTCGATTATTTAGGGCATTACTGTACACCTATCAGTAAGCCCGGGGCCCGTGAATTTTATGACACAAAAACTTGGGACTTGGCTTACCTTCAAGGATCCCCACATGCAAAATCTCAGTTTGCATTCATAGTGCTGATCTAATGTTGAGTGTTATGTGAATCATGATATATATTAATTTATTTAATGAAAATAATCTGTTTTGTGTTTTATTATCTTATATAAATATTCAAAATAAGACACAAAGATCATCTTATATCTTGTAATACAGCATTTTGTGATTCACCATGGGGCAGGTAGTATTAATGAGTTTGCAATGGAAATTAGCTGGAGTAATGCTATTTTTGTGCATGCATTTTTGTCATCTTAATCCCCATATCATCTCTGTACTGCCATTACTTTACAGTAAGCCTCAAACTACAGGCACACATGGACTATGCTTCATATCTTCCAGTTTCAAATTACCAAAATGGACACCTGCAAAATAAAGAAAAGTATACTCGGTTATCTGAAGATAAACAAGTCTGCAAAAAGTGTGTCTGTCATTGCAGAATGAGGTCCATCAGATGGTGAATGTAGCATCACTAAATTCACCTTCTGGGAATCTCATTCTGCTTAGACCTCAACAGCTATGGGAGACCTAGGATCAGATTGAAGTTTCCCAGTTGAAGTTGGAGATGTTCATTCATTAGTCACCTCAGGCCTCAGCCTAGGGGTCCAGAACAGGGAGACTTGAAGTCTCCCTCCAGGAAATTTAGGGAGACTTCAGGAAATTTAGGGAGACTTCAAATTGACAATTTTCAAATATCGCTTTATTTTATAACATCTGACAATAAAAAATTTAAAAAGATAAAATAACAAATAAAACTAAAAAAATTTGACTTTATCTGAAATTAGCTTAATTAATTGTTATTATACATTTAAAATTTTTGGAAATGTTTCGTGTAGCTATCATTTAAGCAAGACAATTATCAAGTTACAGTAATAGTTACTTTTTTAACTAAATGAAAGTAGTATTATTTCCTAGACTGCAGCTTGGAAGCACAGGAGTTTGTCAGAATGATAATAAATAATAATAATAATAAATATATACAAATAATAATAAATAGTAGTAATAATAAATAGTAATAAGAGTATAGGAATGAATCAAGGGGATTAGTGATTTGACCTACAAATGTTTATTTATAAATTTTTTGCCTCGAAATAGGAAAGCCAAAACGTTATCGATTGTAACGATCTTCAGACAAATTGCTATTATGACTATTATACATCAATATGACCGCATGTGGCTGATATTTAATTTTGCATTGACTACATCACCTATTTTCTCTTTAAATCACCGCAACGGCAAGTTTCATTTTCGAAGCGTTGGCTGCCCTCGGTGACACGCTGCTGGGTACGGTGTCCTGTAAAACTTGATCAACTCTTGGACGAAGTTGTTTGCAGCAGTGGTCCGAATATTTCGACCTAAATCTTTTAAATGTTACATCGTTACTAACATTAACATGCCCCGGAAATATTCGGACAGCATGATGCAAACGGCACAGATTCCTCGGCCCTTTTATTATATGTGTACATTTTTGCCCGACACCGCCAACTAATTACAACGGATGTACATGGTCGCGTGTCCACGAAATCAGCGGACGGTTCGAAAATGAAACCTGGTGTTGCAGTGATATAAAGAGAACATAAGGTGATATTGCCAATGTCATGCTAAATGTATATCACAGCGGTCACGTTGATGTATAACAGTCATAATAGCAATGAATATAGAGAGCGCCACGAGCGAAACGTTTTTTTCATGTTTCTAATTTTCGTGATACAAATTTTTTTTTTAAATGACGTCAATCGCTAATCCCCTAGTTGCGCCCCTATTCTTTATTTATTACTTATATATCTATATATATATCTATATATCTCTTATATTTTTTATTTACTATCATTCTGACAAACCCCTGTGCTTGGAAGATACGTTTGTACAGTCTGAATCATGATGCATGTAACTTTTTAAGTTTAATTTGGTCACGGCTGTAATGTGGGTGTCCGCTAAAATAAACAATAAGGACTAACTAACAAAGGAGTTGCAAAAGGTTTTATTAATTAATGGCCTCCCTTAATTAATGCCAACATCACTGGTATAATCCGATTAAAGCAATAAACTTGACATTATTTTATTTACGGAAGTCGGTCTCTTCAAAAAGTCCGACGCGGTCTCTTCAAAAAGTCCGACGCGTTACCGAAACGAAATTCCGAAGCGCCTGGTACATACTCTGATAATGTCGTAATTGTTTTATATCTGAAAAGCGGGACGGCGGTCTTTTAAGTTAATTAAAACATTTATTTGTGACACTCACGATGGTCAGTAACAACACAGATGCGAACATCTCATCGTGTTTTCAGCATGTCAAAACATTCGTGATTAACATTCATTACCGCAAAGGGAACAAAGACGACGGAATAACAACACAAAACAATACCGCTATACTTAAAGTAATTGACCACCAATAACGTGGTGTCACCCCGTTAATATGGCGGTACTATACCGCGGTATCCTCCAATACCGCGGTACTGATACTGCTTGTTAACGCGAACAAGTATGTGTGAGTAAATACCTCCCCTCAAAGAGTTCCATGAAAATCACTGCGGTATTCAACAAAATTAATGCGGTGCCCGCTTAAAGACCGCTGTATCATTATCGCCCAATACCGTAACTCCACCGCCATGACCGTCTCGATACCGCTACCGTTTATTACCGGTATCACCGCGGTCATGACCAGGGTATCACCCCGTTTTTCTGGTCAATTACTTTGAGAATAGCGGTAGGTCATATTTTATTTTTTTATTTTAAACACTTGGGTCTTTGGCTCTGGATCGTCTGTTTCTTTTTGGGATGGCCGCCACAATTCATCTATATACGGACATGTCCAGACAGGTCCGGAAAAAAAACTAGAAAAAAAATTAAGAAAAAAAAAAAAAAAATCCCCCTAAAATTGAAGGCGACTTCGATTTCGCCTTAGAGCGACGATAGGGCGAAGTCAGCGACAGTAAGGCGACAATCTCACCCGAGTCGCCTTGTGAGCTGAGGCCTGAGTCACCTCGATTATGCATTTTATCTTCTGCAAATTAGGGGATATAGAAACTGAACAGAAGGGAAAAAGTAACTAAAAACTAAAAATAGATACTTCCCAGAAGATGAGACCTAAGCAGATTGAGGTCCCCAGAGGGATAATTTGGTGATGCCAGCCCACTGTGTTGGGATATAATCACTAAATTCACCCTCTGGGGACCTCATTCTGTAAATTACAGACACACTATTTGCAGGCTTGAAGATAAATGTTATCCCTATCTAGCGGTGTAATGACACAGGTTTAGGAGTGTATTGTGATGATGTAGATGTCACTATTGGATTACACCATCTCACCATGCACATTGATAAATTTTGTTGGGGCATGTTACCCAAATATATCATTTATATCAATGCTCAGTCTACTTTATGTAACATTGTAAAGTAAAACCTCTGCAAAGAGGACCCTCTATAAATGAATCCCTTTGAATACCGAACTCAGGGTTCTTGCAGCTATTTTCATATGAAATTCAAGGGTTTTCAAGGAGTATTCGGGGTCAAAATTCAAGGGTTTTCAAGGAGATATTTACACTCAAACATGCATTCGCGTTGTGGAACATGAATGCAGGACGTTGGTTGGTCGAAATTACGTCACATGACGTCGCGCGCTGACCCCAACTTGCATCCATTTTAGTGTAGATGCAACTTGCATCACGACACGAGAACAACGTTGGGAATGGGCTCCTAATGCTCTTCTAATCTGCCAGTTGACTCGGTGGAGTACCATAGAGTATGGATGCAAGTTGGTCTGACATTTTTATGTGTGGAACACTTTCGCGTTCCACACAAAATGTCAGACCAACTTGCATCCATACTCTATGGAACGCAAGCAAATCAACATCCATTTCTTAATTATATGCTAAAATTCAAGGGTTTTCAAGAACCTGCGGGGCGGAAAGCCTGTAACCTGGAAAAAGTAGGGTGCTGTGTTAACAGTATTTATTCAACATGTGGGCATGAGACACATGTATTCAATGGATAACAACCATTGAATACATATTGAATTGAATAACAGTATTTATTCAACATGTGGGCATGAGACACATGTATTCAATGGATAACAACCATTGAATACATATTGTTGTATACATCACTGCTGGTCACCAGGGACGACACAGTGCTAATAGTTACAGGTTGGGTAGTACTAGTATTGCGCTGCTCTTGTTGTTGTTGTTGTTCATCTGAGCTGGCAGTGGAATTCAAGGCAGAGGAAATGGTTATTAAATTCCCCCTCTCTCGGACGGCTTTTTTATGCTTGTCACTTTTAGTATGACTTTTAATGGCATGCTCCCCCATGACAGAGAGGTCTATATTCGTTTGACAGAATAAGCACCTTGCCTTGTGTTTGTTGTCAGCTACTGCGCGTAGCCACGCAGAATACTCTTGATTTGAGAGCCATTTATTATTGAATTTGCATTTCCCTCCTGTCATATTTCTATTTCGAGCATTGGTAACACACTGTTTTTTCAGCCGACTTCGGATATGTTACGCACAATTTGATTTGTCAATAGCTGGAGGGGATAGTCATTGACCAATCACAATGAGCAGTACATAATTACTCGATCGATTGTTACTACTGTAAACAGTGTGAAATTCATAGCGCGTAATAGCCACTATTTACATTCTAGGTCACTGTGTTCCGTATGTTTCTATGCGAGTTGACATCGTGCGTTCGCATTGCGTTATAACCTGGTGTATACCTTCTATCTTGTGTTTATATATTAGGTTCACATTCAAGGGTTTTCAAGGGCTGGTACTGGAATTCAAGGGTTTCAAGGGCCCTTGAACAATGATTTTTAAATTCAAGGGTATTCAAGGGTTTTCAAGGACCCGCGGGAACCCTGGAACTACAGTAATGCCCTAAGTAATCGACTCCATAACCACAGCAGAATTATGGGTAACTTTTCAGGATTTAGTCGGAAATATGGCTTGTTGCCATTCATCGGAAAGCTCTCGGGGAGATGAATGGCAACAAGCCATATTTCCGACTAAATCCGAAAAGTTACCCATAATTCTGCTGTGGTTATGGAGTCGATTAATTAGGGCATTACTGTAATTGTCCATCCCGAATTCAACCAAGTGCATTCGCAATAAAAATAACCTCTGTAAACTGGAACCTCTCTATTCCACCCATCTGACAGGTTTTTTATCCATAATTGAGCAGACATATTTATTTTTACCTCTGGAATCTGAACTACTGTAGTATATGGGGGTGGCTGGCCCCCGGATTGTGGGGGGAGCAAACTGAACGTGTGTAGTATGTAAAGTAGTTTCATACTGTTGTGTAAGTATACCGATTTAATTATCAGTCTTTTTTCCGGCAAACGCTTTGAACCAGATTATAACAACAGGTGTCTGATAAGATATCTGTATGCTTATTTCACACATTGAGTGTGAACAATGGTGACTTCATGGAGAATTAGAGCAGTGACAGTTTGTTTTTACATCAGCTACTGTGCTGAGTTGGACAACAATTCGCTATAAGTACATGCAGAATGGTGCAGCGATGCTGTATTATCACCTTAGCAGTTTCAATGGATCTTTCACAATGATTAACCCTTTACCCAACAAAACGGCCAAAAACGCCCAAATAAAGCTTCAACAGCCTAAAATATCTTCGGTCTGTCTCAATAACACCATACAAATATGGATATCATTGGAACCGGTTCATTGACCACATTGTGATGGTTACAGTTATGCCCTGTGCCAATGCATTCTCTTATATATGCGAGGCGACCTATGGTTGACTCGCATATATAAGAGAATGCATTGGCACAGGGCCGTTCTGTAGGGTAAAGAGTTAGGCCATCAAGAAAATGATAGGGTACAGAGTTGAATTTAGACCAGAAAGTGAAAATTATAAAATATCTCCAGTCTATACGTAAGTCGACCTACAAAGAGCTCAGCATAAAGTACGGTGTCAGCAAATCAACCACAAGATAATGCAACTTAACGACTAAAAGAACAATTGTCAAGTCAGCATAAAGTACGGTGTCAGCACATCAACCACAAGATAATGCAACTTTACGACTATAAGAACGATTGTCAAGTCACCATAAAGTACGGTGTCAGCACATCAACCACAAGATAATGCAACTTAACGACTATAAGAACGATTGTCAAGTCAGCATAGCCCATACACAGGCGACGTTAGATAGCTTCTTTCATGAAGTCAGAATGAATCACCATAAAATCAGTCATTTCATGTCTTATCTACAGTAATGCTCTAATTAATCGACCTCTAAACCACAGCAGAATTATGGGTAACTTTTCAGGATTTAGTCGGAAATATGGCTTGTTGCCATTCATCGGAAAGCTCTCACCGAGGGCAGTATTTATACAGTTAATTATTTATGGAAGGTCATAAAAATGATCGAGGCACATGTTTTTTGGTGATAAGGCAATCCCTGAGAAACGAACTGTCTTGTTTATCTGGCCTAACACTGACAGATGTTTTCATGTGACATAGTCTATAACCATTTCATGACGTTCTATATGACCATTTCATGTGAAGTAGTCTATATAACCATTTCATGATGGGAGCTGCGCTGGTGCAGCATTAAATATCATGTGCCAGTACATTCTCATATATATATATGTGAGTCTCCCATAGGCAGCCTTGCATATATAAGTGATCGGACTGGCTTACAAGGTCAAGGTAAATATTGTTAGGCCAATTAATTCTCTTATATATGCGAGGCTCTCTATGGGAATGGGAGACTCACATATATAAGAGAATGAACTGGCACAGGATATTTAATTGCTGCATCAGCGTTGCTCCCATCATGAAATGGTTAACGAGAGGTGTGGATGTTAGAGGATGTAATTATATCATGGCAGGTAAGCAGCCACTGAAGTGAGATGATTAATGTCCCTCCACTTAGTTATTATGAATGATGACCTTCATCATTAGCGGGGTCGTTAATGACCACAGGTCATCACCATTAAGAGGTTAACCCTTTACCCAACAGAACGGCCCTGTGCCAATGCATTCTCTTATATATGCGAGGCTCTCTATGGGAATGGGAGACTCACATATAAAAGAGAATGAACTGGCACAGGATATTAATTGCTGCATCAGCGTTGCTCCCATCATGAAATGGTTAACGAGAGGTGTGGATGTTAGAGGATGTAATTATATCATGGCCAGGTAAGCAGCCACTGAAGTGAGATGATTAATGTCCCTCCACTTAGTTATTATGAATGATGACCTTCATCATTAGCTAATTTTTTAGGAAGCTCCAGCCATGGAGGGGTTAATAGCATACATACCATCCGATGTAACACTGGCAGAGGTTTTCATGTGATGTTGCCTGCTTAATAAGCAGCTCCACCTGGTGGGTAACATTGACTGGATCTTCCGTGAGTAGCGTTGGGAAATCTCGGCCAGTTAACTTGTCCCTGACCCTGGCAACAATCGCTACCGCCTTCTTATTGAGAGCCTCCTGTGGAGCAGCAGTGGCATCACCTACAAATGAAACACAACAAGTTATACATTGTGTGCCTCATATAAAGGCATCACCTACAAATGATACACAAAAAGTTATACAATGTGGAATCACCTATAAATGATACACAAAAATGTATACAATGTGTGCATCATATGAAAGTGTCAATGACACTGCAGCTCAACTTAGGTAGGGGAATAATTTAATGGTTGACAGTAAATGGAGGAATAGGAAAGGTGAAATGTTTAAGTAAGACAAGATGTACATGTCAATATCAACATTCATGACAAGTTTCATAATGATCGGATCAGGGATGTGGTGAGTATCGTGTGCCAAAGGATTTAGTGATGCAAAGAATAAATTATAAAATGGCCACCGTTTTTTTTTCCGAATAACCCCAAAAGGACTCGTTTCCCATCTACATGTCATTGTTAACATCCATGACAAATTTCATGAAGATGCGACCAAAGCTACGACCTGTAGCCCGCGCCAAAGGATTTAGTTATGCAAAGAGTAAAATCCAAGATGGCTGCTGGCGGCCATGTTTTTTGGCCAAACGACCCCAAAATGACTCGTTCCCATCTACATGTCAATATTAACATCCATGACAAACACCTGCAGCCCGCGCCAATGGATTTAATTTTGAAATCCAAGATGGTCGCTAGCAGCCATGTTTTTTGGCCGAATGACCCCAAAAGGACTCGTTCCCATCTACATATCATTGTTAACATACATGACAAAATTCATGAAGATCCGACCAAAGCTACGACCTGTAGCCCGCGCCAAAGGATTTAGTCATGCAAAGAGTAAAATACAAGATGGCAGCTGGCGGCCATATTTTTTGCCGAACGACCCCAAAATGACTCGTTCCCATCTACATATCATTGTTAACATCCATAACAAATTTCACGAAGATCCGACCAAAGCTACGACCTGTAGCCCGCGCCAAAGGATTTAGTCATGCAAAGAGTAAAATCCAAGATGGCTGCTGGCGGCCATGTTTTTTGGCCGAACGACCCCAAAATCACTCGTTCCCATCTACATGTCAATATTAACATCCAAGACAAATTTCATGATAATCAGACGAACAGTACGACCTGTAGCCCGCGCCAATGGATTTAATTTTGAAATCAAAGATGGCCACCAGTGGCCATGTTTTTTGGCCGAATGACCCCAAAATAACTCATTCCAATCTACATGTCAATGTCAACATTCATGACAAATTTCATAAAGATCAGAACTAAGGTAACATCTGTAGCCCGCGCCAAAGGATTTAGTCATGCAAAGAGTAAAATCCAAGATGGCTGCTGGCGACCATGTTTTTTGGCCGAACAAACCCAAAATGACTCGTTCTCATCTACATGTCATTGTTAACATCCATGACAAATTTCATGAAGATCCGACCAAAGCTACGACCTGTAGCCCGCGCCAAAGGATTTAGTCATGCAAAGAGTAAAATCCAAGATGGCTGCTGGCGGCCATGTTTTTTGGCCCAACGACCCCAAAATGACTCGTTCCCATCTACATGTCAATATTAACATCCAAGACAAATTTCATGATGATCAGACGACCAGTACGACCTGTAGCCCGCGCCAATGGATTTAATTTTGAAACCAAAATGACTCGTTCCCATCTACATGTCAATGTCAACATTCATGACAAATTTCATAAAGATCAGAACTAAGGTACGACCTGTAGCCCGCGCCAAAGGAAATTGTTGACGGACACATGGACACACAGACAGAGACCGACGGACGCCAACCCATGTCAATAGCTCAAACTTACAAAGTAAGTTGAGCTAATAAAGGTGTCACCTACAAATGATAAACAAAAAGTTATACAATGTGTGCATCATATAAAGGTATCACCTACAAACGATAAACAAAAAGTTATACAATGTGGAATCACCTACAAATGAGAAATAAAAAGTGATACAATGTGCATCATCACCTCCAAATGAAACACAAAAAGTTATACAATGTGTGCCTCATATAAAGGCATCACCTAAAAACGATAAACAATAAGTTATACAATGTGTGCCTCATATAACGGCATCACCTACAAACGATAAACAAAAATTATAAAATGTGGAATCACCTATAAATGATACACAAAAAGTTATACAATGTGTGCATCATATAACGGCATCACCTACAAACGATAAACAATAAGTTATACAATGTGTGCCTCATATAATGGCATCACCTACAAATGATAAACAAAAAGTTATACAATGTGTGCATCACCTATAAATGATACACAAAAAGTTATACAATGTGTGCATCATATAAAGGCATCACCTACAAACGATAAACAAAAAGTTATACAATGTGTGCCTCATATAACGGCATCACTTACAAATGATAAACAAAAAGTTATACAACGTGGCATCACCTGCAAATGATACACAAAAGTTATACGATGTGGTATCACCTACAAATGATACACAAAAAGTTATACAAAGTGAGCTTCATATATAGGTAAAACCATTACTATAAAACAATTGGTTATCACTTAATTAGCAATTAAGGTTATTTCTCGATAACTTTAATCTGTGTCCAACAGGTGCACATGGACAGCAGCTCCACACGTGTTTGGAAAAATGCCAGCATCTCCAACTAGATGTGTGACTGACAGGTGTTTATTCCCAAGATACAATTGTTGATCCAAGGAATTTATCTAATTTTGCGGAAATATATGAGGGGAAAACTAGACTTTTTTTCAACAATACTGGGACTAAATTATAAGATTAAATTATAAGATATAACTCGTTTCAATTAAGGTTATGAGTAATAACTGAAAAGAAAACAAATTTATTATAATGCATTAAGTTTTA
Organism: Siphonodentalium dalli; assembly: GCA_032622095.1. Lineage (NCBI taxonomy): Eukaryota > Metazoa > Mollusca > Scaphopoda > Gadilida > Siphonodentaliidae > Siphonodentalium > Siphonodentalium dalli. The sequence goes on from CP136064.1 coordinate 297,510,595, forward strand.
TAGAATTTGTCTTCAAACTTTTCGGTCATAACTACCTTAATCAAAACAAGAGAACTTTTTTTCTTTATCCTTTCTATACTAAATACTCATTGACAAGAGGTTCCGATTCTAAGTTTACAAACGACTATATAATTGAGCTTATTATCTGAACATTTCCAACCAATAAATAGGATTCCTTTTGCACTTTCTATTATCTGTCGTCTGATTATATTTCCTTAATATCCCTCCAGATGAATAATAGACCTTTCCAATGTATACTTCTATAACTGAATGGGAGAATCCATTTAGTATAGAAAGGGTTAATTAAATAAGCTTGGAAAGCAATAAATGATCTGGAACCATACATAGAACTTTTAATTTGAATGTATCATACATGTATGGAGGTAAATCATTCTACGAAAATATTTACTCAAATTATTAGTCATATCATGATGGGAGCTGCGCTGGCATAGGGAATCTCGTATATTTCAAAAAATGCACTGGGTTACAAGGTCAAGGTAAATATTGTTTGCCAATGTATTCTCTTATATATGCGAGGTTCCCTATGGGAGAGTATACTTTTATAACTGAATGGGAGAATCAATTCAGTACAGAAAGGGTTAACCCTTTCATTACGGGAGCTGCACTGGTGCAGCTTTAAAGATCCTGTGCCAGTGCATTCTCTTATATATGCGAATCTCCCATATGGAGCCTTGCATATAAAAGAGAATGTACCGGCTTACAAGGTCAAGGTAAATATTGTTAGGCCAACACATTCTATTATATATGCGAGACGCCACATGGGAGACTTGATTATATAAGAAAATGCATTGATACAAGGTTTTCACAAATTTAATGAAGCTCCAGTCATTGAAGGGTTAACTTATCTGATGTTGGTAACTTTTCAGTGAAGTCTGGAAAGTTAAAAATTATATCACATTGTAAAGACGAGGACAGTTACAGCCCTAATGAGTATCTCTATGCCATGAAATGTCAATTTCCCATTTCTCAGACCAAACACTTTTGAAAAAGCATACACACCGTAGTTTTAATGTTATTTTTTATTTCTGGGGCACACACCAGTGAAGCATTCCACCTCAGCATTGGCACACTAACAGCTAAATGTATCTACGCTAATATCACCTTTGGGTGAAATAAACATACCAGATGATCCACCTTCCGGACCCGATTTCTTAAGTGCAGATTGTGTGATGTCAACATTCTCCAATATGTCTGAAATCAAATCAAAGAGGCAAATATGTAACTTTCAAACAAGTCCATACAAATGTATGAATTAATCAGCACCTAAAATAACTGGCCTGTCGAAAACTTCCGATATGAAAATATGTTACTGGAAATTTGCAGAAGGAGGTCAACATTTGGTGAAATTGGTGAATGGTGAATCACTAAATTCATCATCTGGGGACCTCTTCTGCATGGCCTCATCTGCCATGGGAGACGTACACACAGATTTAGGTTCCAAGATGGAGAACATGGTGACTTTATGCACTATGTCATCTGCCAATTTTGGGATATACAGAAACTAAACTAATAAAGAAAAAGAAACTTTCTAAAGAAATTTCTAAAGAAACTAAAAAACTTATTAATATGATAATGAAGTTCCTTACCAGAGAAGATGAGGCCTAAGCAAAATGAGGTCCCCAGAGGGTGAATTTAGTGATGCTAGCCCACCATGCGGGGTAGTGTCACTAAATTCACCCTCTGGGAACCTCATATCTGCAAATGTCCAGCACCATATTTCGAGGCATGTCGAAACCTTTCACACAACTAGAGCATCGCAAGGGCGAAGCAAAACATGCCTATGGTAATTCCAACAAGGCGATAACTCTGGTGAAACTAGGTGGGCAGAACCCAAATTAAAACTTTACCTGTATTTTTTATGCTACACATACCAAATTTCATTCTATTCAGTTGAGACATCTAAAATTATCATCCAGAAACCAAAAGTGAATGGACGACACACAGACAGACAGACCAATAACATAATACGTCCCGTATTAAAAAAATGGGCATATAAAAATCAGGATTATCCTAAATGAAAATCTGCTACTTGAACTGAGTATTTGATGCCATTCCCATAGTGTGACCACATGATTACTAACCATGTTTCGGCGCATTGAGCATAATCATTATCAATCTCAAAATGGTAGGTGAAGAGATTCTCATGTTAGTTACTATTTGCACAAACTTAAAGGAAAATGAATGACAAATCAGGATAATGTAAAAAAAAAAATAGATATACCAACTACTTTCATGCTGGGGGTATATATTTCACTGCGGTTACATAAACACTGGGATCAGAGCTGTTAAGTTCAGGAATTGTCCATGAGATTCCCGGATTGCAATCGCGAGAACCCCCAAAATACGAATAATCACCCATTTCGCATGTGGCCCCAATAAATACATCCAATTTTCGTTGGTAAAATGGACAGGGGCCAGGTGCAGACGCACTTTGCAGAGTGACAGCCTTAACCCTTTCAGTGCCAAGTCCGATTTTTGTATCAACCCATATTTCCTTGATCATTTTTCAAATTTATTGATTATAATAATGTGATACATTGATGGAAAGAGCTCTTTCCATCAATGTATCACATTATTATAATCAATAAATTTGAAAAATGATCAAGGAAATATAATATTTTCTTACCCAAAATATGTATCTCCTAGACGAGGCATCTTGGACACTGAACTAATGGTTATACCCCTTCTTGCTTCACCCATCGTAGAAGAGTTTAAGCGGAAAACTATACACAAATTTTTTCCCTTAAATCTGCTCTATACCCTTAGGTATCAAAATGGTACGAAATACCTAAGGTACGTATATTCGCGCACCGGAAATGCTATTGAGTAAATTGAGTTATGTCCCATTGACTTCTTGACCACGTGATCATCATTTTATCAAAAGGACTTGGAGGTTTGAATTCTCTCTCTTTCTTCGCCCTCTGATTATTCGATGCATTTGACCGAGTGCGCGGGGTGGGATGTTGGTCCCCAACAGGGAGGGCCCTTCCCCTTCAGTGTCCAAGATGCCTCGTCTAGGAGATACATATTTTGGGTAAGAAAATATTATATCTCCTTCGAAGGCATCTTGGACACTGAACTAATGGTTATAATTAGAATCTTTGAAGAGGAGGAGGCCACGAGACAGAATCAGGCCTGTGAAACCACCTGCTGTGCAGCAACGAGAGGACCCAAACGAAACAAGTTGTCGGCCTGTTGTGTAAAATCGCGTAAATAGAACTGAGCAAAAGTAGACCCTTGTGTCCAATATGCAGCAGCCAAGATGTCTCTAAGAGCCACTGAACCCCGGAACGCCCATGAAGCGGAAACCGCTCGTACTTCATGAGCCCGAATGTTCATCGAACGGAGGTGTCGAGGATCAATTTGGTCATAGGCCAGAGCTATAACTTTTTTCAGCCATCTGGAGATAGAGCGGATGGAAATGTCACCAGTAGTGCGAACCATAGGTAAGAAAAGCCGCGTTCTACCGAGACGTCTCGGTTCTGCTCGTTTGATGTATTCACGCAGAACCCGTAGAGGACAAAGTAACTGATCCCCCCCCTTGGGTAACGCAGGATTATGAATAGGAGAGGGGTAGTGGGAGGGAAGCTGAGTTTTGGAGAGAAAACCAGGATGAGGAAGCAGGTCAGCTTCGAGGGCTGAAATTCGTAGACAACCCGGGGATGTTGAAAGGGCATGAATCTCACTAACCCGACGCGCCGAAGCAAATGCAAGGAGAAATACTGTTTTTAAAGTCAAATTTACAAACGAGCATGTAGTAAGGGGTTCGAAGGGAGGACCCTGTAAAAATGTGAGGACAAGACCGAGATTCCACTGTGGAGACAACAATCTGGTACGTGGCCGGGACAGGGCACAACTAGCCAGGAGATCAGAAAGGGCTTGGCATGACCCAATCCAGTGAATGCCACGATGTTTGAAGGTATTGGATAACATGGACCGATAACCCTTGATGGTAATGACCGAGAGACCTTTGTCCTCGAATAAAAACAAAAAGAAGTCAGCCAAACGGCGGCGAGATGGAGACCAAAAGTCATAATGGTGATCCAAACACCACTGTACATACAGGGACCACTTGCACTGGTAGTGGGCGATAGTGGATCGACGTCAGGAAGAAATTATTCGAGCAGCAACTCGTCTTGAGAAACCGCGGCGCCGGAGGCCCGACCGGACAAAAGACAGCCGTGTAGGCGGAGGAGGTCTGGTCGCGGGTGATAAATGGGGGGACGACCTTGGCTGAGAAGGTCGGAGGTGAGAGGGAGAGGAACCGGAGGGGCCTGAAGGAGGTGGAGAAGCTGGTTGGTCCAAGACCGACGAGGGTCCAATGGGCAAACCATGAGGATCGTGCAAGGGGTGCAGCGAATCTTTTCCAGGACACTGGGAATAATGGCTGACGGAGGGAATGCATACCCGTAGAGATTGCACCACGACAGAGATAGGGAGTCCACCCCTATCGCCAGAGGATCCGGACAAGGTGACACAAAGCGAGGTAACTGGTGATTGAACCGAGTGGCAAATAGGTCTAGAGAGGGGCACCCCCACTGAGCACATAGGGCCTGAAATACTGATGGTTGGAGAGCCCATTCGGTACCCACCGGAGCGCTCCCGCGCGACAAGCGATCGGCCAGGACATTCAGACGACCCGGAATGTGACGAACCGACAGGTGAATCTGTTGAGAGAGACAAAGATGGAACACCCGTATGGTGAGTGAGCAGAGTTGAGGGGACCAGGTGCCCCCCAGATGTCGAAGGTAACTCACCACAGTGGTGTTGTCCGTGAGAATCAGAACAGACTTCCGTCTGAGATGTATCTGCCAGTGAATCAAGGAAAGTAGAACGGCCAACAGTTCTTTGGTATTGATATGTTCGGAACTTATTGAAGGATCCCAGGTGCCTTCCACCGTGAGGTGAGAAGGAAGGAGAACACCCCCCCCCCCCCCACCCGTGAGAGCTGGCATCTGTTGTCAAGGTCAGCTCGGGCGGGGGAGAGACCAGAGGAATCCCCGATATTAACCAAGGGAAATCGGACCAAATCAGATCAAACCTGCGGAGAGGAGCGGACAAAGGAACACGCATGACACCACCGACTCCGGAGATAGTACTGGAGGGGTCGGATAAACAATCGACCGCACACAATGAGCTCCGCTGCTGAATTGACCATGCCCAGAAAACTGAGAAATTTTCGGGCCGACACCTCCGTCTTGGCAGACATAAACAATGCCTGAGTGTGCAGAGATTCTGCGCGCAAAATAGGAAGACGCACCCGATTGAGATTCGTTTGAAAATGCATCCCAAGGTGAATGAAATCCTGAGATGGGATCAGAGACGATTTTTTCCAGTTGACCAGAAACCCCAGGTGTAACAGAAGTCTGAGGAACGAGTCCCGCTCTTGAGCCAAGAGCAGGGGGTCTAAGTGGGTCAAATATAGGTCGTCTAGGTACCCGATCGAGGTCACCTGCGACTGTGTTCGGAAATGGGCCATAACCGCGTCCATAACCCGCACGAAGGCCCACGGACTGAGGTTTAGTCCAAAAGCGAGGGTCCGGAATTGGTAGACTGTACCTCTGTAGCTGAAACGGATGTATCGACGAGAGGCGGGATGGAGCAAAATGTGAAAGTACGCATCCTGTAAATCTATGCTGATTCCGAAACTCATTGGAAGGGTCAAGGAGCGAACCGTCTCTGGTGTGTCCATAGTGAAGTGCGGGGGATCTATGAACTGGTTCAGATGGGACAGATCGATCACCGGTCTGAATTTTCCGGGACCCTTTGTGACCAGAAAAAGACGAGAGTAAAACCCCGGTGAAGAGGGGTCGTGAACTATTTCCACAGCCTGCTTGTGTAATAACGTCTGAATTTCTAAATCCAACTGACGAGCTGCCTGACAATCTAGCGGAACCGCTGTTGGGATAGGACTCGATGTGAGGGGAGGAGACGACTGAAACGTGACTTGCAATCCCTCCCTGATGGTGGCCCGGAGCCACAGATCCTGATGGAAAAGATGAGTCCACTCGGGAGCAAATAAAGCTAGACGGCCGCCGACTGGATGAAGAACAGGCTGTGGACTGTATACGTCAAAAGCGACGTGCATTGCGGGAACCCCGACGACGCCCCGGCGAGTGAAAATACCGTGAAGGCCTCGAACTCTGACTAGAACGACCCTGAGGATGATGTGAAGGATCCACAAGTGATTGAACATTCTGTACAATCTGCTGGGCATTGGATCGGAGCTGTTGTTCCCGATCTGCCCGAGGGATCCGCATAGGTTGAGAGGTGGCCGGAAAAGGCAAGCCTGACGTCAAATCACCGGAGGTAAATTGAGGTTGGGAAGAACCCGATGGAGACTGCTTAGGCGGAAAGCTGTGACCAGAGGAAGTAGATTTTTTCTTGGCCTGAAAAGTCACCTTAGACCCGGGTCGCTTACGACTGGAGGACGTGTTCTGAGACTTATGCAGGGGAGCCTCTTGGGACATCATGTCTCTAGTCTCGGCAACCTTATTATTGAATATGGCAGGACCACCTAGTGGTTGACCCATGAGATAATCTCTATGATGAGGCGCCAGCGATGTGCCCCTGAGGGAGGTCTGGCGTAATAATAGGTCCAAATTGGTGGAAAGGGCGGTCACGGTGGACATGGCATGTCCGATGCTGCGAGACAGGATCTTTGTGAGATCCGCGACATCTGAGGAGGATGAAGGGCTAGCCTGCCGATCCGCCATATACAGCGCCGAAGTAGTTAAGTCGGCAAACGAGAGGACTTTTAGGGACTTCCTGTGTAGCCTTTGAACAGCCTCGAATTGAGCTCGGGAGAAAAATATGGAGCTAGGGTCTGAAGCCCCGATACTGGGCGCGTCGCGCTCCAGTAACGGACCATGGTCCAGATCAACCGGGCTGAGGGTTGTATCGTAGGTGCGGCCAGAATAGCCCAGTAATCTCTCTGAAGGAGGCAACAGTAAGCCCGTCCGCATAGATCCCTGGCGGGGACCTGAAAAAGTTTCCACCACAGCTGCATTGTAATGATCATTCCATGCTTTAATCTGAAGGGACTGTGGCAACTTCAGCTGAGTCACAGGCTCCGGAGGAACGTCAGTGAGGATGTCAATGCTTGACGAGACGCCTTGGCGAGTCGGGGGTGGAGGAGGCGGACACAAATCTGTTGGCAACAGTTTATAGATGAGGGCCAGTGACTCCCTATAGTCGCGGGTCAAAGGACCGGCAATAGACGACCCATCCGAGAGTGACCCCCCTTGTGAAGGACTCTCGGACGAGCAAGGGGAACCCGGGTCAGCATCGAAAGCCTCGGAATCCAGGGGGTGTATAGACAGCACGTCCTCGTCTCTATTGGGCGTCGTCCGTCGAGGCGATGGAGCATGAGGAGGGCAAGCATCCCGGCTAGGCGGCCTGCTAGAACGAGGAACGAATTCCGGTGCCTCGGGATTTAAGTTAGAAGCCTGTACTGGTTCTGGCTGGGGAGCCGAAGAAGGCCAGGAACCATAAGGCCAAGGCCACATCGGGGGAGGTGGCGCAAATGCAGGAGAATAGCCGGGATACTGGCCCGCCCCAAAAATATAATTTTTATATTAAAATTAGTTTTTCCTCAAGGGAAGCCCGAAACTGAACTATATGGATTATTATCCTCGGCCTTGTGTTATCAGGAGGGTTAAAATTTATTGTCCGTTTATTAGCCTACTCCGGTCAATCAGCGACTCCGGTCAATCAGTGCTCGGATTAGCTCACGCATGGATGCGTCCCGTGCAAATCTCGCTCTCTTAACAATTCATCTAGCCAGTTTTATTTCCGACTTTTAATAGTAAGATTTGCGAGTCGCGGGGTTGGGAATGGCACCGCCATGGGAGGGATCTATGATAGTTCAGTTTCGGGCTTCCCTTGAGGAAAAACTAATTTTAATATAAAAATTATATTTTTCCGCCAAGGAGAAGCCCTTCAACTGAACTATATGGAATAGAATGCAAGCCCAGGAGGAGGCAACGAGCAATAAATTTAATATTCCAGTTTGACGGGAATGTACTCTTCCAAACAGATTTCATGTAAATGTGATTTAGTCATGAATCGGCTTTGATATGTTATGTGAAAGAGCTCATAAATTCAGATTCCAGCATTGCTCAAGCTTGTACCTCCCCCCTTGTCTTTTGGAATAAACATCCCAGGCAGTGCCATACCATACGTGCCAGCTATTAGTAGAAACCGAGCAGTAGAGACTTCTTCTGCTGCTGCTGCTTTTCTCTCGTGTCCTGCGATGAGAGTGATGGCGGTATTTACTATTTATATCTTCCCAAATAGAAAGCGCTATAGACGGTACGCGACAGCGAGTCTTCCTCACACAGAACAGCCTCCAAAGGCTCGGGTGCTATTGTCCCGGAGGATTGGTTGCCCGAATCTCCGAGAACGGCACTCTGCCTGCCACGGTCTGCTGATGCAGGACCAGGGGGCGCGAACTGGTACAGCCCAAGGACTGGTACTGTTGTGCAAAGTTTGTGTAATACATTGTAACAAGATTTTGACACATATCCTGTGATGAAGTTTTTTCCAAGAGATCGACCCGTGTCGTGTCCGTACGCAAAGCGAGTTCCCTAGGAACGACAGAATCCTTGACTGACAGTGGGAACCACCGTCGGCCCGAGATCCTTGCTCATCGTCGTCAAAGCCATCAGACGCCAGGAGAATTATAGAAACTAGAAAGCATGTCAGGATCGACGCCAGCAACAGAACAGCCTGCATCAGGTTGAGGTAAGGTACTAGAGGGAAGCCCACACTGGGAATGGCTCGAACGAGGAACAATTGCGCTCGCAGTTAGATTTTAAGGTGTTATTTCCCACCCCAAGGCCAAAATGGCGGAAAAAAGGGAAATTGAAAGGATCCATTTGACCAGGGAAAGCCCCCCACCGAATCTCCCAAATGCAGGTGGTCCCGACACGCTGACATAAACGTCGATGACATACCACTAGGATCCCCTGACGGCAGAGGAGCAGGCCTGGACGTATCACTTGGGATGACGTTTCCAGGGGGACAAGACCGACCCTCGTAATGGAGTGGGCCACGGCGCCGTGGGGAAGCGTCAGAAGGCCAGTTGGCTAGTGCGCTTTGTGCGGCACGGGACAACGAGGCTTCCCCACCCAGAACAGTCGCCAAAGGCGCGGGTGCTTGTGTCCTGGAGGATTGGTTGCCCGAATCTCCGGAGGACGGTACCCTGCCTCCCACGGTCTGCAGAAGACGGGGCTTGCAGCATGACCAGGGGGGACCGAATGGTTCCTGCCCGAGTTAAGACTGGTACGTTTGCTCAAAATGTAAAACCATGGACCAATGGGCCCTCAACCAACTATGACAATATCGCGTAAATTCATGAGCAACCCGTACGGCCATCAAAGTCGAATCTCGTTCGACAATAAGCAAGACAAGACATTCTGTTAGTTATTAGCAAGCATAATATACAAAACATTTGTTAGTTATTGCAAAACAAGGTTAATAAGGTAAATTCCGTTATTTACGATGGCCACGTGATCTTACCTGCTTGAAATTAAACCGCAGGTAAGATACTGTCTTTTCTCGGCGAAGAGGATGATGAGATCCGATTTCTCCTGTGCAAGAACATAGCGGAGTCCTTGCTTACGGTGAGGAGAACGTTTTATACACTTACAGAAAGTCCGCAGATGGTGGAGCAGGCCTGGAATATCCCGAGGGAGTATGATTCCAGGGGGACAAGACCCACTCACGTAATGGAGTGGGCCACGGACCGTGGGGAAGAGTCAGAAGTCTCAGTCCTTCCCAGGAGACAGGAGCAATTGTTCACGCAGCCTTAAGCAATTGTAATTTTCTAATTCTCGAATATTAAACTGTGCACTGTTCCCTCTTGACAGAAGGTGCATGGTCATAGTAATCATTTATTCAATATTAAACTATTGGAAGGTATATATAAAATCGTTCCCATCGCCGTTAAATTATGGGAATGTGAAAGTGCCATGGAACATGCATGTTATGAGGTCTATCCCACAATGACATTGAATTTGAGAAAAACACAACTGATGATTATACAGGCGCAAGTACATCCGTCTTCTGAATTGCGAGAGCAAATGAGAGCTCGAGCTGCGGTTACATCTGGGAAGAACTGAAGTCTGGTTGGCTGGTGCGCTATTAGTGGCACATGATGAGTCTTCCCCACCCTAAGGCTCAGGAGCTGTGGCATTCGCCCTTGAAGATTTGTTTTCCAAATCAACGATGGTAGCACCCCGCCAGTCACTGGTACTGGGCAGTGGTCATGCACAATATAAAGGCTTCTTTGGGAACGGCGCTTTATATGTGTGATGATACAAATGCTTTCATTTGTGTTATTCATATAGGTTTTCTATTTACCAGATAATCATGGATACGTAGTAATAGAAAGAGAAGAGCCATGTTTTGGACTCTTTTGAAATTGGCACTGGCAGGCCTGCCGAATGCAAAATAAATCTGAAGCCGTAATGTATTTGTCGGTTGTCTGGTTGTGCTTAGGTACCCATAGGTACACAAACTGTTATATTCAGTATCACGAGAGCCACATACAACTTTGACGCGACCTAGATTTCACAACCTCCAGGTGAACCAAACCGTCGTTCGCCTCCAATACACAGGCCTGCAGTGGTTGTGCGCAATATAAATAGAAACACTGTTCATGTAACTGCACTTTATATGTGTGACAATACAAATGCTGTCCTTTCTGTTATTTGCCCGATAATCAATTGGATATGAGGCAATAGAAGGAAAAGAGCCATGTGTTGGTCTCTGATGGAAATTATAGTGGCAGCGGCCCTGCGCAATATAAATGCATTTCCTGTAACTGTGCTTAATACATGAGTGAAGGCTATTTGACATTTGATCTTTCTATGTGGAAATAGAAGGTAGAGAGCCAAGTGATGGACTCTGTTGGAAATGCTATTGACAGTGCATCGGGGGCACATGACAATATAAATGCATAGTAGTTCACCTTGACTATTCACGGATTGAAAGCGCAGAAGTATGTCGGTATCAGTGAAAATTTACGCCATATTGATATAGTCAGTTCGTATGTCATTGAGCCTTTGAGGCACTGATACCCTTGTACGAGTATGGAACAATTATGGCTGGCCATACATGTTTTTAAGCTCACCATTTTGTATCATTTAAATTCGTAATTTGAATGTATCTACAAACACTAATATCTGAGGATAACAGTTCAGATGTTGTCTATTTGTTACAGTGAACACGTGGAAATGTCAAACATCAAAATCATCAAAAGTATAAACATTGTTGACTGAAAATTTATTGAGACACTGGCTAGCCAATGAATCATTTCAACACTGCGACCATGCTAGGTCACACGGATATGATGACATGCCACAAGTACTGTCAAGTAGGCCAGCCAAAGGCTCGCATCCCAAATTTCTCCAAAGAGATCTGACCACGGACGGAAGTATCCTTGGATATTTAAGCAAACTATAGCTGAAGGTTCAGGCTACTGCATTTGCATATCTGTGCAGTCATCGAACAGGGAAGTCCATTCTGCAAAATACATTGAGTGATTGCAAAGAAACAGACACAATTGTCGCCGAAATAACGACAGTACCGATATGAAGTGATGGAGATCGCCATTCGACAATGGGAACTCAGGCTTCAAGATTCGACGAGAATCACCGAATCGATTCCCGTAATGATTCTCACAAAACTTTACAATTTTCAGTGCCTCATGACTGACATGATTCAGCATTTGATTCTCGCAAAATGAAATGTATTTTGAGCCCTGGAACTTGAAATGAAAATCCTTAGTGCCCAATCTTGTGTCAAATAATCCTAGTCCCCAATCAAACCAGTTGCACGATTAGTAGCAAGCGGACACTGTCAGTAATACTGGACAGACATGTAAAGAAAGAGACTATTCAAGAGACACAGCATTATTTGAACACAGGCCATATAATACTATATGTTATAACAAACATAATCTCATTGTTTCTAACGATTGTTCCGATAATACAATGAGGGAAAGGAAATGGAATCGCAAGAACAGAGTCAGAGTTTCAAAGAAATATCTTGAAGTCGATGTAACGTTTGCGACGTTCCAAGTATCCAAATAAGAGCCATCATGTTAATAGTAATACATTCGGGCTAGCTAAGATATGCAAAAATTAATCGGTAAGCACAATTAATTATAACGACATGTTGTATATGTACAATGATGTTCTGTGATAATCATTTACCAAATGTCGGTTAAGTTCCAGTCGCTCAACTTCAACTTACAATTGAAGTAGTTGAGTCAAAAGAAATTTCATTGGATTACAAGTTCTATCTTGTTTATTAATACATGTAAATTATCGCCAAAGGAGATATTTCTGTCCTGGCCAACTTTCTGCGCAATAACAGAGCTGTTGCAGATACGATTATGTAGTGTACATGAAATGAACGTAGCAAGAAGTCGGCATCATGAAATATAGTTAGCACGAAATTAGGAGACTTCGCATACCGTACCACGTGGACTCAGAAATCGGACGATTCATGCCACCGTATATGTTGCACAATAATGCAAAATAGGTTCGCTACAAGTAAACGATGTGCGTCTGTAGTCATTGTCAAAATGGCCATCAATGGCGAAGTTCACAACGTGATTTTGTCGATTCCAATTCCAAATTTTTTTTGAGATAAAATGGGTCGATAAAAACACGGAATATTTATAAATAGCGTTGCGCATACTATGAAACGAAGAGTTTCTGCGCGAACTTATAAATATGAAACGACCGGGTAAGCAACGGATAAATTGCAAGTTTGTGATCAACAATAAATATTGAGTTGATAAACTCGCAATAGAGAAATACTTCCTTTAGTTAAAACCACGTCTGATAGGTCCAAGGAGAGAAATAAAACTGGCTAGATGAATTGTTAAGAGAGCGAGATTTGCACGGGACGCATCCATGCGTGAGCTAATCCGAGCACTGATTGACCGGAGTCGCTGATTGACCGGAGTAGGCTAATAAACGGACAATAAATTTTAACCCTCCTGATAACACAAGGCCGAGGATAATAATCCATATAGTTCAGTTGAAGGGCTTCTCCTTGGCGGAAAACCTGGAGGGACAGAAGCCGGAAAAGACCCAACGAATGGAGGAACTGTCAACGCCTGGGCGGTCGAGCCCCCTGGACTGGAGGCGGTGGCAGGTGACACATTGAACTGCGTGGGCAGGCAATGTGCCGAGGGCACCGGGGCTTGCGAGCATAACGGACCACTGATGTGGTAGCTGTAGCAAGTGGCCGGCTGGTGCAGCGATGGTGCGAACCCGGCGGAACCGGAGGCAGGACCGAGGGCAGCTGCACTTGGACCACCATCGCTGCCCTTCCCTGCGGGGGCTATGGACGCCGCAACCCTGAGGGAGGAGGCATGTCCACCAACCAACTCCAGCGGAGTCTCCAAGTAATTGGAGGATGCAGAGGAAGGCACCACAACAGAGGGAAAAGAGTGGGTGGCCTTCCTTTTGGTGACTAGGTAAGCTACCTTCGTCCAAAAGGAAGGCAACCAGCTTTTACAGAGTTTACATGTAGCGTCCATCTCACACCCAACGCAAACCACGCACGGTGCGTGTTCATCAAAGTCGGGTTTTTCAAACCCGCAAACAATACAACTTCTCGTCATTATTAACTAACAAAAGTGAATAATAATATTGAATTGTCGTATTTAAATGTTGAATTAATGGAATATATTTAGCAGTTAAACGATGTCTTATCTCGCGAAGCGTAGAAGAAGAAAGAGAGAGAATACAAACCTCCAAGTCCTTTTGATAAAATGATGATCACGTTGTCAAGAAGTCAATGGGACATAACTCAATTTACTCAATAGCATTTCCGGTGCGCGAATATACGTACCTTAGGTATTTCGTACCATTTTGATACATAAGGGTATAGAGCAGATTTAAGGGAAAAAATTTGTGTATAGTTTTCCGCTTAAACTCTTCTACGATGGGTGAAGCAAGAAGGGGTATAACCATTAGTTCAGTGTCCAAGATGCCTTTGAAGGAGATATGGGTTGATACAAAAATCGGACTTGGCACTGAAAGGGTTAATTAATTTTCACACCTTTCCCAAAGCCAAGATTGCGTCATTATGTGTGAAAATTCTGTATAAACACTGACACTTCACAGGTGACCACAGAAGTGAAAAATGACTGACATGACAATGTAAACAATAGAAGGGGGAAAACTCTATATTTTTACATGTGATTATTTCCATGGCTGCTGCAGCTTTCTACTGTGCATGTCTTACAAGCGACAGCTGACAAGCTTCAGCTGTCTGCAGACTGCAATATGGCCACTATTTCTCAGCTGTTCAAAGCATTGTATTATTTTATATAACATGCATGTATCTCACATAGCTGTATAAAACTCTGTTCATTTTTATTAACATGCCACACATGAGTATATTTGGCCATACATCCCGCAAAAATCTCCTGGATTGCTATTTTCAAAACTTAAACAGGTCTGATTGTGTAACATGAATAAGACCTACCTTGCTCCTGACTGCTGCCGACATATGAGTCTGATCTGTTGGTCTTGTTTGTTTTAGTTTTGGTGGTCGCTGAAATAAGACGTTTTAATCATGTATTAAAAATATCACGGTTCTATTTATTATCCACATTCTCAGCATGAATCAAGGATAGTCACAACCACTCAAGCCTGAGTTTAGTGTGCCTGTCATTTGCAGAATGAGGTCCCAGAGGGTGAATTGAGTGATGCTATCCCGCATAGCGGGCTAGCATCACCAAGTGCACCCTCTGGGGACCTCATTCTGCATGGCCTCATCCGCTATGGGCGACATAGACTCAGATTGAAGTTCCCAAATGGTGCATATTGTGATGTACACCCATTGGGAACCTCGATTATGCAATGTGTCGTCTGCCAATTTGGGGATATTGAGAAACTAAACTAACAATGGAATCTATGTGAAGAAGTTTCTGCAGAAATTTGATAAAAAAGAAACTTTCCAGAGAAGATGAGGCCTAAGCAGAATGAGGTCCCCAGAGGGTGAATTTAGTACTGCTAGCCACTATGTGGGATAGCGTCACTAAATTCACCCTATGGGGACCTCATTCTGCAAATGAGAGGAACACTAAACTCAGGCTTCACAACCACTTGAGTCTACATTCTGCAGCTATTCTATATATATATAAGCCAAGTGTTTGTGTATGTGTGTTTATCGGTCATGATTTTGGCGCATTTGAAAATATATCATCCCCCATGTCTGATTGCACCCCAATTGTGACCATGTCCTGAGGCACATCTTACATTACGACATGCTAAATTTCAGGCCAGACAACCTAAGTTATAACCCATTTCTCAAAGATTATCAAGGTGATATTTTTACTGATATAATGCGTACAATACGATATAAGACGAATGTGGTTTCAGCAGTCCGTGCCAAAGCTAAATTCCGGACAAACTCTGCCACCGTTTGCCGACTTTCTTTATATCGTTATCAGCGGTTTAGCAGTAACCATATTTTCTTGCAATCATATTTGTCACCCTTCATGAGCGACCTTAGACGAATTAAAGGGGCATAAATAAGCAAGAGAGCATTCATTATAAGCATAGAAGATATGTAGGAAAATTGGTACACATATGTTCACATGACCAGGGGAATATCATGGGATAGTCGCCTTTGACCTCAAATGACTAAAGTGGACTAATAAATTGCATGATTAATAAAAAGCATTTATCATCAGCTCAGAAGATATGAGGGAAAACTTGGTGCAAATAGTTGGGTAACATGACACGGGGAATGTCACGGGATAAGTGCTGTTGACCTCAAATGACTTAAAGGTGCACAAGTAATTAGCAATAAAGAGCATTTATCAGCTTAAAAGATAGATGGTAACTTTATTCGGAGTGTCATGCAATAGGCGTTGTTTACCTCAGGTGACTAATAATTATTTTAAATTACTTAAAGGGGCACTAATAATTTACAAATTATTCACAAGATATTCCTGCATGCATGTTTGTAACCCGTCATTTTTGACGGCAAACCCCTAGTTAATAATAATAATGAATAATGAATTTTATATACAGTAATGCTCTAAGTAATCGACTCCTTAACCACAGCAGAATTATTGGTAATTTTTTAGGATTTAGTCGGAAATATGGCTTGTTGCCATTCATCGGAAAGATCTCAGTGAAAGCTTTCCGATGAATGGCAACAAGCCATATTTCCGACTAAATCCTGAAAAATTACCCATAATTCTGCTGTGGTTAAGGAGCCGATAACTTAGAGCATTACTGTAGCCCCTTATCACATGAGTCTCTAAGTGCTGTAACAGTTGCATTATTATCCCAGTTGTTGAGCACTGCCATTTTACAGACACTCCACTAGCACGGCCATCAGAATCATTATACGCTGCCAGAATACTTACTGTCGAGTAGCCTCCAGTTGAGTAACGGATCATAAACAAACGCTTCTAGCACGGCCATTAGACTGTCTTTATGCTGCCGTAATACCTCCATCACGCTCTCACATGTCATCTGATAGTTGCCCTTTATACCAGTCACCTGGAAAAGTTCAGTTTTCGATACAATTGCATCATCCATTAGTTTTGCATTGTATTACGCTTACAGCTCCAAACAGAAGGCATCGAAAGCATTGCATACAGCATTGTCGCTTATTTTGTAACGTCATGCATCAGGCCAGTAAATATGGTGCTGGACATTCGCAGAATGAGGTCCCCAGAGGGTGAATTTAGTGATGATACCCCTAGCACCACTAAATTCACCTTCTGAGGACCTCATTCTGCATAGGCCTCAAATCTTTTTGGTTCTTTAGTAAATTTCTTTTTACTTTAGTTTCTCTATATCCCCAAATTGTTAGACAACACAATGCATAATCGAGGTGCCCAATGTGTGCACATCACCATCTTTGCCATCTGGGAAGTTACATCCGTGTTTATGATTACCATAGCAGATGAGGCCTAAGCAGTATGAGGTCCCCAGAGGGTGAATTTCGTGATGCTAGCCCGCTATGCGGGATAGCATCATTAAATTCACCCTCTGGGGACCTCATTCTGCAAATGTTCGGCATCATATTTTCAGGCCTGATCTCAATATTATAAATTATCTCAACACAAAAAAGGCCACTAGGCCAGACGTCCCCTGAATAAGGCCACTAGGCCAGAGGTCCCCCCTATTATCATCATCTCAATACAATAAAGGCCACTAGGCCAGATGTTCCCCCGAATAAAAGCCACTAGGCCAGATGTCCCCACGAATAAGGCAACTAGGCCAGACATCCCCCGAATAAGGCAATTAGGCTAGACGTCCCCCAAATAAGGCAACTAGGCCAGACGTCCCCCGAATAAGGCAACTAGGCCAGATGCCCCCCCCCGAATAAGGCCACTAGGCCAGATGTCCCCCCGAATAAGGCCACTTGGCCAGATGTCCCCCCCCAAATAAGGCAACTAGGCCAGACGTCCCTCGAATAAGGCAACTAGGCCAGATGTCCCCCCCCCCCCCGAATAAGGTGGCTTCATTTGTTTCTGGGAACATTCATTAAATCAAACTTTGCTTCCAACTGTCTATGTTGTTAAAAACATATTATGGACTTGTTCGGGTGCATGAAATGGATAAGTTAGTACTCAGGCCTTGGAAATGTAGTATTCTACTAACATCGCAGAAAATTTCAACGAAATCGGTCATACCTCTCCATAGATAACATCGTTTTAACTGCGCTCAATTGTAAATAACTAAATCTAGATTCGGGACGCAACTATCGGCGAAAAACTAACACAAATGATTTCGCCATCGAGAGTCATTGCATTTAATTAATATATAAGAATGGCGTTGTGTTGTAAATTTTGATTAATAATTGTAAAAAATAACAGGAGCAAGATTATTCTCACTTTCTATTCAATCACCCAACTGGAGTGTTTCACATTACTTTAACATATTTGATTAGTTACCAGAGTAATAATCAGCAAAGTCCAAAAAGGAGCATAATCTGACAGAAGTGGTCAGACCAAACCCAAATTCGAACTTGTTAATAACTTAATCATAATTCCTGACAACAATATATTCGGCAAATTCTAAGTCGAAAAAGGACATAACTCTGTCAGAAATGATAGGACTGAACCCAAATTGGAACTTGACCTGTATTTTCCAAGTGGGATAACCATGGACATTCAAGAAGATAACTGTGGGAATTCAAGCGGGATAACCACCATGGACATTCAAGCAGGATAACCACCATGGACATTCAAGCATGATAACCACCATGGACATTCAAGAGGGATAACTGTGGGAATTCAAGAGAGATAACTGTGGGCATTCAAGTGGGATAACTGTGGGAATTCAAGAGAGATAACTGTGGGCATTCAAGAGGGATAACTGTGGGCATTCAAGAGAGATAACTGTGGGCATTCAAGCAGGATAACCACCATGGACATTCAAGAGGGATAACTGTGGGCATTCAAGAGAGATAACTGTGGGCATTCAAGAGAGATAACTGTGGGAATTTAAGCGGAATAAATGTGGGAATTCAAGAGAGATAACTGTGGGCATTCAAGAGATATATTGTGGGCATTAAAGCGGGATAAATGTGGGAATTGAAGAGAGATAACTATGGGCATTCAAGAGAGATAACTGTAGGAATTTAAGCTGAATAAATGTGGGAATTGAAGAGAGATAACTGTGGGAATTGAAGAGAGATAACTGTGGGAATTTAAGTGGGTTAAATGTGGGAATTCAAGAGAGATAACTATGGGCATTCAAGAGAGATAACTGTAGGAATTTAAGTGGAATAAATGTGGGAATTCAAGAGAGATAAATGTGGGAATTCAAGAGAAATAACTCATTCAAGAGAGATAATCGTGGACATTCATATTTACCTCCATAGCATTAATCAACATTCTTGTCAGCCTGAATGGGATTCTCTCAGGAAACTTCTCTCTCACCATGGCAACCTCAAAGCAATCACCGAAGTCGATGTGTATGATTTTACCAGACAGTTTGTGTAGCATGAGATTAGATGGATGCCTGAAATGAGATACAAAATCTCATAAATCTCATTCTGTCAATGGCTTCGATTTCATCAGCATCAATTGTCGTCTGCCATTTTGTGGGGGACATTAATTCGTGGAACTAGGTATCATATTTATGTGTATCAACATTTTGAGAAATTGGACATCCAAGTATTTCCGAGATGAAAAGACATCACGCAATCAGTGCACTGGCTTAATTTCACATGCTGGTGAGGTAGTTATTTATTGTTTTATGTAATCTAAGTGTGTTGAAACAAGTTAACCCATGGAACATACCCAGAGATTTGAATACTGAAAAAAAGAATGTCTCAATTCATGGTATATGATACCGACATAAAGTGAATTTCATGCTGTTTCTTCCAATTGTTATCGTGGATTGAATTACAATGGAGATAAACATGCCCTGTTTCATTGGATATTCAGAGATTTCAGAATGAAAACAGTTTGTGAACAAGCCGGCTTCCCAAATATCCAACTCAACAGAGCAGGTTTATCTCCTAAATGGAAGCCAGTGTATTTTAAAATACCTGATAGAATCAAATATTGAAATATTTCACTAAAAATGTCCCAGTTTTAAGCCTCGAGACATAATTTATCTGACTGGTTTAGCACATAAGGGAAATATTAGATGATCACTGAAAGACATACCTATCGCCAAGGCCAAGTACATATCCAACCATTGACATCACTGCCAGAGAGCGTGTGTAGTTTGTCCGCCTATCAAACCAGACCTATGTGGATGGAAAAATGTAACAATAAGAATGATATATATTGCTGTCACATTACAAGTACAATTTCTACTTCTTTTCAATGTTCGATACAATATCATAGCAAAAAGCCGACATAAATTGTTTAATTGTATTATACTCAAGTACCGTTCCAGATACTCATTAATCCTATTGTATAGTCTGCGAATGGCTTGAGTTCACACGCCGTATCAACATACTTTTTTTTACATCATGTTGTGCCACTCGCTGCCCAATCCACTTTTCTGACGTCTTGGCCATAAATTAAATTTATAGTAAATTATTAAATTTGAATTTAAGATAACCTGCTAACCTGAACATTTACAAAAGACATCTTCAACTCAAATGAATTATTTTTATATATATTATCAATATTAGATCATTGCTGTTATCAAGAATTTATTGAAATTGGAACACAATCTCCCTTTAAATTGAAAGTGTAAGAACAACACTGAAAAAAAACCATCAAACACAAACCTCTGAGCTTGGGCTTTTGTACCAAAGAATTTTAGCCAAGTCGTCACCCTGCGTAACTTCAAGAGCATGCTCAAACACTTCCACCTTCTGCATCAATGCCAGGTGGTCATAATCCGGTGCCATCTGTCGGAATTATAAAACATAGAATTAACGCCAGGTGGTCATAATCCGGTGCCATCTGTCGGAATTATAAAACATAGAAATAATGCCAGGTGGTCATAATCCGGTGCCATCTGTCGGAATTATAAAACATAGAATTAATGCCAGGTGGTCATAATCCGGTGCCATCTGTCGGAATTATAAAACATAGAATTAATGCCAGGTGGTCATAATCCGGTGCCATCTGTCGGAATTATAAAACATAGAATTAATGCCAGGTGGTCATAATCCGGTGCCATCTGTCGGAATTATAAAACATAGAATTAACGCCAGGTGGTCATAATCCGGTGCCATCTGTCGGAATTATAAAACATAGAAATAATGCCAGGTGGTCATAATCCGGTGCCATCTGTCGGAATTATAAAACATAGAATTAATGCCAGGTGGTCATAATCCGGTGCCATCTGTCGGAATTATAAAACATAGAATTAATGCCAGGTGGTCATAATCCGGTGCCATCTGTCGGAATTATAAAACATAGAATTAATGCCAGGTGGTCATAATCCGGTGCCATCTGTCGGAATTATAAAACATAGAATTAATGCCAGGTGGTCATAATCCGGTGCCATCTGTCGGAATTATAAAACATAGAATTAATGCCAGGTGGTCATAATCCGGTGCCATCTGTCGGAATTATAAAACATAGAATTAATGCCAGGTGGTCATAATCCGGTGCCATCTGTCGGAATTATAAAACATAGAATTAACGCCAGGTGGTCATAATCCGGTGCCATCTGTCGGAATTATAAAACATAGAATTAACGCCAGGTGGTCATAATCCGGTGCCATCTGTCGGAATTATAAAACAGAATTAACGCCAGGTGGTCATAATCCGGTGCCATCTGTCGGAATTATAAAACATAGAATTAACGCCAGGTGGTCATAATCCGGTGCCATCTGTCGGAATTATAAAACATAGAATTAATGCCAGGTGGTCATAATCCGGTGCCATCTGTCAGAATTATAAAACATAGAATTAATGCCAGGTGGTCATAATCCGGTGCCATCTGTCGGAATTATAAAACATAGAATTAATGCCAGGTGGTCATAATCCGGTGCCATCTGTCGGAATTATAAAACATAAAATTAATGCCAGGTGGTCATAGTCCAGAGCCATCTGTCAAAATTATGAAATACAAAGTCAAACTGGAGAAGAATGCCATATTACCTAAAGAAGCATGGCTTCCCTAATGGTTATATCCAGAAGAAACTATTGGACAACTATTTCATCTCCAGGGGACAATTCCACTCATTATGGTGCTGGAACGGCATAGTAACGAACATGATTTGCCCGTGCTGGAAGGCATAGTAACAGACGTGATTTGCCCATGCTGGAATGGCATAGTAACGTCCGTATTTTTGCCCATGCTGGAAAGGCATAGTAAAGACGTGATTTGCCCATGCTGGAACGACATAGTAACAGACGTGATTTGCCTGTGCTGGAAAGGCGTAGTAACGGATGTGCTTTGCCCATGCTGAAATGGCATACTAACAGATGTGATTTGCCCAGGACAATTGAATGAAGTGATCAGACGCAATTATGCTGGGTTATGCTTCCTACAACTCTTCGGGATGAGGTGTAACTGCACCTGCTGGGTGTAATTTAACATCATCCAGCACAAAACCGGTCCAAGGTGGAGAAAACACATGGATAAAATATATGTTCTGATGGAAATTGCTTTTTTCTCATAATTTTTATCATGTATCATTCATACAATAGATAAAAAGTTAAACCTATATATTTACCTGTGCCAATGCATTCTCTTATATATGCGAGTCGACCATAAAATATGAAGGTGCTTTGTGTCAAGGTTGTTCTAAAATTAGATGTTTATGCTTGTTCTGACACGTAAAAAATCTCGTTGGTTTCATTGTAAATGTTAAATATTTTACACATCGAAAGAGGGTTTTGTCAAATTTCATTAATAAAAATGCAGTTTTGATATGTAGATGTTAGTTAGTATGCTATTCTTAAATTATGCCGGTCACTAAAAATTATTCCATTCTTGTTTGCCCTGCCCTGTCCAGGTTAACCCTTTCTTAGACAAAATCTTCTCGGCTTGGGATATCGTTTGTGTTGATGCTGTTTTGGACTGAGTCCCATCCCATTTACTATTCTATAGCGGACTTTACGCCCAGAATCATGGGCGGGAGTTATCATGCTAGTATGTCAATTAGATCAAATGGACACTTTGCGTATATGAACGTGGAGGGCAGCCTTTCCCCAAGCATGATGATATCACACATGTGTATATCTGCAAATGACAGACACACTATTTCAAAGCTTGCCTGGGTTAGATATGTAATATTTACCCTGGCATGAGACTATATTATACATGTAATACCCAGACATGAGACTCTGTTATATATGTAATATTTACCCTGGCATGAGACTGTGTTATATATGTAATATTTACCCTGGCATGAGCCTGTGTTATATATGTAATATTTACCCTGAGCATGAGCCTGTGTTCTATATTTAGAAGGATCTTTTTCTTTTCCCTGTAGTCTCGGATGAGTGAGTGTAACGTGTCACAATACGGCACCCATCCTATCAGACCAGAGTTAGTCGACAGCGGTATTACAGAAAACCTTTGGATCCTGTAAACATAAAGGTTAAAATGACCTGATATGCATAGTAAAATTACCATTGAAATTCCCTGAATGAATATCATTGAAATTGCTCAAAAGAAATTAATAGCTTTTCACATATATCTAGTCGTGCAGAGTCTAAATTTAATGACAATGAAAGCACAAAAGAGGAGACTATGTGTAAAATGAAAATAAAAATTCCATGGAATGTTTTGTATAATGTTTTTAATTCCACTTGGGTGATAAGTGTATATTTCATATTTTTTACATATAGCATCATGGTCCAGTCAACAGGCTAAGCATATACAATGGCAGATCACCAAAACAAATAAAATTTATCATAGATTCATGGTGCAAGTGACAACGAAATTAATTTGATTCATCATTGACACAAGAGAAAGGGAATAAACTGCATGTAATCAAGCTGACACCCATGCAGGGGTGTGGCTAGAGGGTCCCTGTTTGGGTGGGTGTCCACCTTGAAATTTCCAACGGCATCACCGCCCCTAAAATAGTTTAACTTACTATACGATTAGCAATGTTTGTGGACAAATCAATGTAAAAGTTTTGTTTACATAGCGAGATGCGTTGTTGGAGAATTATCATAATGAGTATAAGAACAAAGTTGATCTATTTCTCCTTATTCTTCTCAGTGGTGATGTTTTTATAGACTTTTTTTTACACATTTACCCACTAGGAAGGCCTTGGTCTCTTTAAAGCACTATAAGATTTCAATTGTAGGGATGTTCAACTAATAACAACTAGTGTTAAACATTCCCACATTAACACATACGTGAGATTTCTTTTGAATGTTTCTGGGTTATTAAGTAGTAATGAATTAACTAGTCCAAACAGCTGCATCACCCTCTCATCCTGTCGAAGGTCCTCATGACCTTTGAGAAGGAACATGTATTCCTGTCCGTCACTTCCTAAAAAACAAAAGAATTCCATATTCAGCAACTTGTGGGAAGGATTCAAAAATAACAATTGCACCACATAGCATCAGGCCTGAGAATAAGGTGCCAAACATTTGCAGTATGAGGTCCCCAGAGGGTGAATTTAGTGATGCTATCCCGCACAGTGGGCTGGCATCACCACATTCATCATCTATGGACCTCATACTGCATGGCAATGTCTTGACTATGTTTCACACTATATGCCTAGTTTACATATAGAGCGTTCAGTCTAACAAATTTTCAATGGTATGGAGCATACAGTGATGTGAAATTATATTTGAAATAAACATTTGATATTGTTGTCACAGGAGGTATGGAAACATGAATGTTTCTTTAAAATTTGAAACAGATATTACCATGTTTGCAACGGTTATTTGAACAATTTTTTCTCTGAATTCATCACATCTGCAGCCATTTCTTTTACTGTCACGATTTGGCTAACAGGCAGTATTGTCCAATTTGCCTTGAGGCAGTGGCGCGATGGCATACAACATATGTTTAAATAACAAGTGTAGACATTTCATTTTATTAAAATATTCAGAAGAAAAATCAACGATCGAGTGTGGGTAGCCATTTTTTTTAGCTCTGTAATACCAGAAACGTTCTAATTATCTCCCTTAACAGAAAGTATAATGTCCGGAGTTTGCCGGTTAGAACTGAATCTTTATCACAATTTCTTTGTGATGGCTTCAATTATTGTGGGGTGGTATTTATATATTTATTTATTAATGAGAGGCAATAAATAGTTCTGAGGAGCATTTTTTTTTATGATGTGCCGATCCCTGAGAAACGAACTATTTTGACTATATGGCCTTAGTATGTCGCCTGTCAGGCTCTGTCTGCTGAAATGCTGTGGAAGAAAATAATATTTTTTTACCTAAAATATGTATCTCCTATAATAAATATCTTGGACACTGAAACTAATAGTTATATATTCTTGCTTGCAAGAAATCTAGAAGAAGTCGTTTTAAAAATCGGTACGCAATACCTCGAGTACGCGCACTTGTCAAATGCCAATTAATGGCGATTATATCTTTGGACCAATCATGCGAGTCCTTTCACTATAACAGCGATTGAAAGACAAGACCTCATTCATTTAAATTTCTTCCTCCTGTGTGTTTGATGCGTTTGACCGAGTGCCCGAGGCGGGAATGTTGATCCCAACTGGGAGGGCCCTTGCTGTGTTCAGTGTCCAAGATATTTATTATAGGAGATACATATTTTGGGTAAAAAAATATTATATCTCCTTCAAATGTATCTTGCCCACTGAAACTAATGGTTATAATTAGAATTCTTGAAGAGGAGGAGGCCACGAGGCAGATAATCCGACTATGTCCATGAAACCCACCTGCTGAAGCAGAAAAGACCTGCATCCTGTACCAAAAAGATTTCTTGGTAGACATGTGCCAAAAAATAGATCAATGTGTCCCATATGTAATAGTTCAGATAAACTCAAAAACAACTGAGCCTCCTAACAGGAAACACCACATACTTCATGTGCCCTACTAGTAATGATCACAGGGTGAAGGTGTCCAGGATAAACATTGGTCATAGGCAAGGGGGATAACTCATTCATTCATGTACCTAATAGGACAAAGGAACCCAGGGGAGATATGAGAAACCGTTGGGCCCAGAGCAATGGGGGGACCAGGGATACACCAGGAAAACATGACTGAGTTGAGCACTGGAAATCATGTCCCTGGAAAGAAAAAAAACAAACACATAAGGGAGGGGACCAAGATGGAAGATTGCCTGCCTCTGGTACACCAAGCCAAGGAACTGGAAATTGAAGTGTACGGGCAACCAAGGAGAGGAACTAATACCGCGAATGGAACACTGTCTGATCATACGGCCAATCTGTGATGCAATGAACCGGCCTGCATGGTTTCAAAATAAATGTGGAACTTAGTTTAATATCGTTCGTCAGGTGGTGGTATAGGGAACCCATACCATAGGTTAGCAGAAAGTTACAAAAACTGTGATAACCCGCCAACTGGTATGCTCAAGCACCGATGGGCATGCAGCAATAATTGTGAAATGTCGCAAAGATGAGAATCGGTAATCGCTAAATCAGATTAGAATTAGAATCACGCATGCCAAGTGATGTTAAACACTCGGCCCGAGTGATAACATAGAATTGGAAAATATTCTTGGTTCAAAGTCGGTGCTGTGACAAATACGATAACAAAATGGACTCCATACATGCTGCCTAGACACCAATGAAATGCCGATACGCTATATGATGAAATCCTATGGTGTTAGGTGGTCACTGAAAGATACATCCCAAATCTAGAAGTAAAATTGAAAATGAGCGTAGTTCAGACGATAGTGTCTATGGAGCTGAACGGTCGATATGTTCGGCTAAGTGAGTAGAGCGCCAATTTCCCCTGTGAGATATAGCACCCGCATACTAACTTATCCAGTTCACACACACAATCAAGTCCATAATACGTCTAGGTTTGTCTCATAAAAGCGGCCAAATTGTTGAATAAAAATCTAATAGATTAGAAGGCCCAAAACTATAAAGACAGGTCTCAACAACACCTGGAATACCCCGACGGGATAAGAACGGAGGTGAGAATGGAGGCGAAAGAAACTTATTCAGGAGCAGTTCCTGAATGCGACACATAGCCAGAGCAATGCTATATGGCAGAAAGCAGACTGACAGAGGAAACCTCAAAGTACAAAGAACGAAGGTAATAGTGTACAAAACAGTCAGTCGAATGAATGCCACTTGTCGGCGACTAGGCACAATGAGGTAGCCAAGGCAAGAAAGGGTTCGGAAAAACCGCTATGTGCCGTGACAGCATGAACCTGGATGGACTGAGACAGAACCAGTGGTAGATGCTGCAGAACCTCCATCGCTGCTCGCCGCAGCGAAGGTTGTGGAAGCCGCAACAAATAGAGGAGGCATGACCACCAACAGATTCCGAGCCTGCAGCGCAGGCTGTACCGAGTTGACGGCTCTGAGAAGGTTGTGGAAGCCGCGACTACAAATAGAGGAGGTGTGACCACCAACAGATTCCGAGCCTGCAGCGCAGGCTGTATCGAGTGGACAGAGGAAAATTCATTGTTTCCTGTCTCTGCGAAGGTTGTGGAAGCCGCAACTACAAATAGAGGAGGCATGACCACCAACAGACTCCGAGCCTGCAGCGCCAAAACCCTGTACCGAGTTGGCAGAGGAAAATCCATTGTTGACCGTCTCTGCGAAGGTTGTGGAAGCCGCGACTACAAGTAGAGGACCTTGAGCCTGCTGTATCGAGTTGGCAGAGGAAAATCGTCACACGTTGGTTTTAGTACTTGATATGTGGGCCCCATCCAGTCCTTCGGTTGTGGAAGACAGGCGTACTTCTCTGCGGATTAGAGCTGAAACGGTTGACCCATTCTTCTAACCGGTTAACCATCGGGGTTAACCGGATTTCAACCGGTTAACCGCTAAATTTCTAGCGGACTTCTCTCACACTAATTATGTCGACATTATGCCATGCTCCAGGGACAAACCTAGGTGAGAAGTAGTAGCTGAAATAAAGACCTTATTCACGGCATTTAACGATATTCAAAAACACGCATTCACTGTTCTTTTGCTGGCTCTCGTGAGTCTTGATGGGGAATGAGCAAGCGAAATTTGTGAATGGCAGGGGAGATCGCTTATTTGCCGTGATCAGCATATGTTTGGGCATTTGTAAAACGAGTAAAATAGTATGGGTATTGGTAAAACGAGTAACAAAACTATATATTAAAGATCTGTAATATATCATTATCATCATTGGTATATCCTCCAATGCATTATATATAACGACAAGAAAGTAATAACTAGAGAACAAAAAGGAAGGTCAGTTAGGTCAGACTCGCAGTCCTATTCAGTATTCGAGCTATTCGTCGGTATCGTGATAGCGGACACTAGTGTTGGGAGGTTATATAATTTACGTTTCGGTTTCGGTTTCGGTTTTAGCAGTCCTTCCCATGAGGAAAACACAGCGAGAGCATTTATTTGCTCCCGTAATGCAGCTGACGGGTGTAATATGGCACCCATACTATAATTGAAAGTTGGGTTTTTGCTCAAACAAAAAGTCATTGTGGAATAGACCTACCGGTATGTAAAGTTACACCTTAATATGCCACAGTTGAACTGAGATGGTAAAGGATCCAAATAAACCTGAAAATAATTCAATATTGAACCAATAATTATAGTCTCCATTAGTATTTTGCAAAGAGGGACGGGTGCGAATTTCAGCACCCGTGAATTGAAAATTACGAGTGCATACGGGTGCGAGAGCAATCACTCCCGTCGCCTGGGAAGGACTGGTTTTAGTATGCAATCACTTAACATATAGCAATTACTGCCAAATTGAGTGTTAATTAGTCCCACAGGCACAACCAGTTACAGAGTAGCATGGAGCATCAATTAAATTTCCTTGATAAAAGGGAAGATTATTGAAGAAGTTTTGGGTTGCTTCAACTACGATGTCTGTTTGGTCACTCAATTGAATTGATCATATTAAATCACAACAGGGAGGAAGAACGGGAAGAGTGAAGACATTGTGCAGCTGATCTCAATCTTCAAACTTTGTCGACTTACATAGTTTTTATAAACCCCACTGTAAAACAGTTTTATATATAGTATGTCGTGGTATGATTCCAATTTGAATCCATGTTGCTTCGTGCAGTATTAACTATTAAGTTACGAAAGCACGCATTGCCACACAACGCCACTTTTACGTTGTCACTTCCTTGTGTGCATTCAGACTTGATACACAGTGACTGCACACGTGCTTTTGTCGGAAGAAAACTTCAAAGGGTCGGAATTGATTGAAGGTCGCCGACACTTCCAGACAGTTCGAGAATTGCTACTAAGTATCTGATATTACCGCGTGTACCAATTATTGGGGAATTAATGCTTGCATTGCACTCTACTATCAGTGACACGGGATTTAGTATTAGTTTTGCATCATTTAACCTAATATTTTGAGGATTATTCACGTTCACATTCAACTGACAACGGGATGCGGTTACGTCCGGTTCATTTTTTTCTAACCAGTTACGTCGCTAACCGGATGCTAACCGGTTAACCGTCTAACCGCTTCAGCTCTACTGCGGATGGCTCAGGAGGCCGCGACCAATAAGGAGGAGGCATGTCCCGCAACCGACTCCAGCGGAGGCTCCATGTGAATGGAGGAAGCAAGAGAATGGCGCTGTTTGTTCTTCCTTTTTCTGTGCTGTTAGTATCGTGCTGGTAATGCATGCAAAATTGTTAGCAATTGTTATCCTAAGACCTAAGGACTGACCCATCTGAAATGACCCTCAGGGAAGGCACTCTCGGATGGGCATGGCGAACTCGGACATGCATCAAACGCTGCCAAATCCAGGAGATGTTGCGACAGCATGTCCTCGTCTCTGAACAGCACCGTCCGTCCAGGAGATGGGGGGAAAGGGGCAAGTATCCCGACCAGGTCACCTGGTTTGATGAGGCAAGAAATTCCGGAGCCTCGGAAAGGAAACTAAGTCTAAGTTCTGGCCTAGGAGCCCAAAAGAGGCCAGAAACTGTACAAAGCAAGGCCACACTGGTGGAGGAAAGAACACAGGTGAATAATAGGGATACATACCCACCCCAAAACCGGGAGGGACGGATGCCGGAAAAGACGTTGACGAATGGAGGACAGGTCAGAACCCGTGTGGTCAAATCCCCTGGAGTGGAAGCAGTGGCAGTTGACACATTGAACTGCGTAGGCAGGCAATGTGCCGTGGGCACCGGGCTTGCGAGCTAAACGGACCACTGATGTGGTAGCTGTAGCAAGTGGCCGGCTGGTGCAGCGATGGTGCGAACCCGGCGGAACCGGAGGCAGGACCAAGGGCAGCTGCACTTGGACCACCATCGCTGCCCTTCTCTGCGGGGGCTATGGACGCCGCGACCCTGAGGGAGGAGGCATGTCCACCAACCAACTCCAGCGGAGTCTCCAAGTTAATGGAGGATGCAAGAGAAGGTGCCACGTCAGCAGAGGTGCCACGATCATTGAACTTGATAATCGATAGTCAATACTAGATTAGAATCGATGAAGCGTATCTACAAGCAAGGACAGAGGAAGTAGTGCATAATATTCACATGTGCATAATTTGTATCAGAAACCACCGAGACGGTCCTTCCCATGACAAAAAATAGTTTCGTTGATTAGAAGGGTGTAATTGCACCGGGAATATAATTGTAAGTTGGGGTTATCTCAAATCAAAGGTCATTGTGTGATATACCCAAGTCCACTGACAATTTCACATGCCCATAAATTAACGGAGATGGGAAATGTGCTAAATATATCTTGACATATTTTAATATTGATGGTGACCAGGTGGACAAGTGCAAATGGTGAATACCCGTGAATAGAAAATTGCGAGAGCAATCGTTACTGACTCGTGGGAAGGAAAGCCGGTAATTAGTAATGAGCACAATGCGTTACAAATATCTTTGCACGATCAACGATCGTTAACCTGTCCGTTGGCGATTAAACTGTAAAACAGGGTATCCAAAGATGTCCGGTACTTTCCGACATCCAAAATAAAGAACTCAGAGTAATCGCAGCCGAAAATGGTAATCGAATATCGGCCGTATCAACATTTCATCGATTATACGCTTAATCGTGGCACCCCTACCTGTCGGAGGGAAATAACATTATGAAGTTTTCATCGTAAAAGCATTGAGCCTTATGTTCAATGTAGAGAGAAGAGGCAAGCCACACTGTGGCTATTTTATCTAGCATCCGTGAGGAAAATTATTGTAAAATATTGTAATGTAAAATATTGTAAATTATTACTTCTAATACATTTGGATAGGATTTTGTCAGGGACCAAACTCCAAATTGGAGCTTAGTGGAGACGACAACACGATATTGCATCCGGTGCAGTGTTAAAAAATCCCGACGAGAACCCGAATGACTCTAAAGAGCATCGGTTTGTTTTATTGAGTATTGTTTTATATAACCATTAGTTTCAGTGTCCAAGATATATTTGAAGGAGATACAGTGGCTTTTGTAATAAATAGAGTAACTAACCGAATATACTAAGCTTCCTTGGTCTCTGTTTAGAAGTGATGACTTGCATGGATGATTGGACCTTATCTATCCTAATGATAGGTTTGTTGGGATCATAAGTTCCAGGTACGGCCAACTCGAGGTCCTGGCACCGCAGAAGATTTGGTGATACATACTGTAACTCCAGAGACGTCAGCTGGAATGATATGTATAAGAATTTAATCAATAAAATAAAACTGTTGATGACATATTTCCATTCTTTAGAATTAAACTTAAAGTGTCAATGACACTGTAGCTTAACTTGGTGAGGTCTTTGGGTCAACGTCTAGGTCACAATTGGTGTGATAAGCTTCTCTTGCCAAACACTTCTCTAAATATAGAAATCTAAACAAAAGAAATCTTTATTTCGAGAGACGAATAATTCTAATTATGAACTATTTCAGATATCTGAACTTGTAAGAAACTAAGTCACCAAAGAAAACAATAATAAATTTACCTGTGGTAGTTGGCGAGTTATCCTCCGGAATACGTGATAGTAGAGATCCCAGGCTTGCGTGAGGTCCTTCACGTTACCGGAGCGCTGATATTTACGGCACCATTCCTGTGCTTCCATTAAATCTCTGCCATATGCCTAGAAATTACATTTGTAAGATTTAACCTCTTAGCAGCTATACCTATGTACTAAGTACAGACATAAAATTTCATGCTGTGTGCATGCTACTAGGGGTGTCACGATTAATCGTATAATCGATGAACCGTTGATGAAGCCGATAATCGATTACCATTTCCATCCTCGATTAATCTGCGTTATTTATTTCGGACGTCAGAAAATGCCGGGTATTATTGAATACCGTCTTTTACAGTTTAATCTACAACCGAGGTGTTAACATCCTTTGATCGCGTATCAAAGAGATTCCAATAACATGAGTACTACTAATATATGTTGCAAACAGTCGGAAGTTCATTTGATGATGCGACATGGTTTCTCGTCGGGTTGTTGTATATTCTACAAATTGGCAGCACTGCAGATTTGAACACATTGTGACATCGTTGTATATTTATACTTGAAAGGTGGCACTATGTCTTTGAAATGTGCCGACTGTCACCGTGTTCAATGAACTGAATGCACTCGCCTTTGAATCTGATTGGACCAATGGGAAGTTGATTGACATTCTCTCTAAAACCAGGGAACCAATATATACGGCATTTTAATCAGCGACGTTCTCCGCAATGTAATTGCGAGTGTACTTTTTTTTGCGTAAGTACAAATGTATACTTGCATGTAGAAGTTACTAGTAAAGGCTATCGCATATCGTGTGATGAATGCTGAATGAAACTGACTATTATCAAATACTTAGCTTGTTCTGAGTCCTGCAATTTGCGGGTGGGGGGCACACGTTTGTGATTGTTAACCATGCTCTGAAAGTTTGATGAAACTTATAGTTTCTGTAACATTTGATTCCCTTTTTTAGGAACCCCCGGCGGTCCATCGTTCATTCCTACTTTTATATTGTTTGTATATTTGGCTATTCATAAAACTGAAATTAATCGCTACGTTCATTCTAATGAACTCACAAATATTATAACCATAACATTGCCGAGAACTGTGCTGGTATTCAATACATTGTGCTCATTAGTCATTAACAGTAGTTTATGATGCACTTTATTAACGTAAAAATTACATCAGCCGATGCCTCAAACAACCAGCGACAGTCCAGTTATTGAGTTAACCAGCAGCCAGCCAATAGGTCATATTACGGAATACTTCCACTGATTATTAATATTAGGTACGATTAATCGATTATATTCGATTATTGACGACCGATTATCGATTATCGAAATCAATAATCGTGGCACCTCTACATGCTACAGGTCCACATGCTTCAGCACACTAGGAGTCAGCCATCATTCATAACTGGAACTTAGAGCAGCGGAACCATTGTATCTCGAAGTTTGAAACAGTGTATGATGTTCCATGATTGTGAAATCATAATAGCCTTTCAAAGGAATAATTTTAAGGTTTTCGTGACATTCCCATTATATTTTTCCACCGGAAATACACATAAAGTCGATGGGTCAACACACAACATCATGACATCATTTAGCAGGTTATATTTACTCTAAGTTATAATTCAAATCTTGATGAATTTTAAAGGTATATTGTCCAGGTTTCTTCAGTATTCAAGAAGAGAAAACATTTTGAAATATATGGAAATAACATTATTTCTACTTGAATTATAGCTGGAAGATTAGCGAGAGAGCTTTCCGATGAATGGCAACAAGCCATATTTCAGACTAAATCCTGAAAAGTTACCCATAATTCTGCTGTAGTTAAGGAGTCGATTACTTAGGGCATTACTGAATAGGGGGACTGGACACTAAATTCAGCCATTTAAAGGGTACTGTACACTAAAACTGGCCATTTATGAGACCATCTCCTATTATACTCATAAGAATATATGCAAAAAATGAATGAATTTGAGCCATGGATTAGTGTAAAATACATTCATGTGCTCTATGAAAAATGCAAACAACATGGTAATTTAATGAAAATGAGTTTCTTACTCGAGTACCCCTTTAAGGCATATTAAATTCTTCCAATAAAGTCTCTGGTATATTCTGTGGTGACAAAGAATTAAAGAAGATCTTCCTCTGCCAAGTAGCATTTGCAACAAAAACAAAATTTCTACGAAATTTAGTTTTTAAGGCATGTTTGGACTGCTGATCCACCTGGTGTTACAAATATTTCACATTATTTTAACGGACAGACTCTCAATAAAAATGTAGTAATGTTCCAAAATAGACATCAGCAACCATTATTACAGAAGCTCCAGTTAACTGGTCTCTGTGACTCAAAAGCGAGCCTTGAAATAGTGTGTCTGTCATTTGTATAATGACTTACTTACACGTTCTATACTAACTGAATTCTCCCAGTCAGTTAAAAAGTGTACTTCGGAATGGTCAATTATTGATTTGGAGAGATGTGAAGGTGATAAAAGCAGACGACAGATAAATAAGTGCAGAAGGAGCCCTGTCTGTTGAGGGAAATGTTTAGATAATAAGTTCAACAAACGATCTATGGTCGTTTGTTGAATTTATTATCTGAACATTTCTATTGGATAACTACTCATAAATGATTCTTTAGAATAGCTTATAATTGAGTTTCTGAAATCCGCTATCCAATAAAGTTAATAACATACCTGATTAAATGATATTTCTTTGAGCGTCTGAGGTCCCCTATCCATCATCGCGTGAAGCGGCTCGAGTGTTGCAAACATCCCTTTGACATTCCGCTCCCCAAAGTATAATCTCGATGCATCCTCAAGTCCCTCATGCCACAACTCATGCCATAGAATCGCAACACGAATCAGTTCCTCACTGACCTATAGTAAGCAAATATTAGATTTGATAAGAATGGCAACACGAATCAGTTCCTCACTGACCTATAGTAAGCAAATATTATATTTGATAAGTATGGCAACACGAATCAGTTCCTCACTGACCTATAGTAAGCAAATATTATATTTGATAAGTATGGCAACACGAATCAGTTCCTCACTGACCTATAGTAAGCAAATATTATATTTGATAAGTATGGCAACACGAATCAGTTACTCCAAGTCTTATGACACATAGTGAGCACCAGACCTGTTGAGTTTTGAAAATGTCAATCCGGGAGATTTTTGCGGGAGGTATGCCCAAATATGTTCATGTTCCAAAAATAATTTTTATGATGAATATTATATAGTTTTTTTGAGTTTCTATTTGTGTTTATTTTATAAACATATAGACCTAAATAAAAATGTAATGAATGTCCTGTTGGTAGTTGTAATAGACCTGCTGTGAGTGGGAGATACCACCATTTATTGAAGAGAAAGAAGCAGACACTTCGTATAAACTAAGTAAAATTTCTCAGAATTCCACCGGATACAGCCGGATAAGCGCGAAACCGAAAGTACAAAATCGGAATAAACTACAAAATGGACTCATCTAATGGTTTAACCCCCCAAAAGAAATGCACACATTCCACCATTTAATAACTAATTTTAAGAAGCAGAAACGTTGTTTAAAATAAGTAAAAACGAACCTGAGTTACACAGGTTACAACCGGACATGTATGCGTGAAACCGAAAGTACAAAATGACCCGTCTTACAGTTTTACCCGTAAACGAAATGGACACATTCCGATCTTAATGCATACCAGTGTGACTAATCCGTTACCAAGAAATTTGCATCAATGGGGCCTTACCATACAGCTGCAAACTTGTGATTATACGTATTGTATACTATAACAACACACCTTTATAGGTGTGGCTTCACCAGAGTGTGAAAATCAATTAATATAAGTCTTCAATCAGAGGGAACATCAAAGTTACAAACGGTACATTCTGTGAATGTCATCAATTTGTGGGTATTTACGGTACCGGAAATAAGGAAGTCACTGTCATTTGGGGAATTCCCGCAAATGCACGAATTTAAAAAATAAAAAAACTTCGTTTTGGAATTTTCAATGCAGGGTTTTGATGAATCCGGGAGAAATTGGGGGTTATCCATGTTTGCGGAATTGCCGTGGCAATCCGGGAGTCTCACGGACAATGCGTGAAACTTAACAGCTCTGGTGAGCACACATAAAAGCTGAGAGAAAAAGGACCTATAAAATTTCAGGATATTTTAGTTCATAACTCCAGCCTGTTTGGTTCTGTCTGTGCATTATCTACATACAATATAGACTTACGGTGACAGCCTGTTGTACGAGGGTGTTGCTATGCTCACACATGATAGGAGTTGAATGTATTATCTACATACAATATAGACTTACAGTGACTGCCTGCTGTATGAGAGTGTCGCTGTGGTCACACATGATAGGAGTTGAATGTATTATCTACATACAATATAGACTTACAGTGACTGCCTGCTGTATGAGAGTGTCGCTGTGGTCACACATGATAGGAGTTGAATGTATTATCTACATACAATATAGACTTACAGTGACAGCCTGCTGTACGAGGGTGTTGCTATGCTCACACATGATAGGAGTAGAATGCATTATCTACATACAATATAGACTTACGGTGACAGCCTGTTGTACGAGGGTGTTGCTATGCTCACACATACTCTTTAGTACTTTATTAGCTGCACTCTGTCTGGCTGTAGAGTTTGATTTAGTGGCAACCGTCAGTGGGTATATGAGTGACTGTGGGTGCTCCTTTCCGATATCTATAAGAAGCTGGTGAATTAGTCGCCCCACCAGATGGCGCTGAGTGTCAATCCTCGCAATTAGCTGTGGTATAACCTAAAATAAATAAAAGGTCAGCAGACCACAGTGTCCCCCGACAACATGGCAAGTCGATGCCGCTTTGTTAAAGAAATTAAAAAAAAATTGAAATTTTCTAAGTCGAAAAGGGTTAATAACTACATAAAAAAAATATTAGCTATATAGATGTTGCAAATCACCAACATGTTAGGAACAATATCCCAAAGTTTCAAATCTCTACATTTAAAACTGTAGGAGGAGTTGATTACACCATGAAGGTACCAAATCTCATCCAAAAGGCAAAAATGTTCCAAATTTTCTAAGTTGAAAACCCCCCAAAAATATGGAAAAAATGATATTTTTTATTAGCTATATAGATGTTGCAAATCACCAACATGTTAGGAACAATATCCCAGAGTTTCAAATCTCTACATTTAAAACTGTAGAGGAGTTGATTACACCATGAAGGTACCCAATCTCATCCAAAAGGCAAAAATGTTCCAAATTTTCTAAGTCGAAAACCCCCCAAAAATATGGAAAAAATGATATTTTTGATTAGCTATATAGATGTTGCAAATCACCAACATGTTAGGAACAATATCCCAGAGTTTCAAATCTCTACATTTAAAACTGTAGGAGGAGTTGATTACACCATGAAGGTACCCAATCTCAACCAAAAGGCAAAAATGTTCCAAATTTTCTAAGTCGAAAACCCCCCAAAAATATGGAAAAAATGATATTTTTGATTAGCTATATAGATGTTGCAAATCACCAACATGTTAGGAACAATATCCCAGAGTTTCAAATCTCTACATTTAAAACTGTAGGACGAGTTGATTACACCATGAAGGTACCCAATCTCATCCAAAAGGCAAAAATGTTCCAAATTTTCTAAGTCGAAAACCCCCCAAAAATATGGAAAAAATGATATTTTTGATTAGCTATATAGATGTTGCAAATCACCAACATGTTAGGAACAATATCCCAGAGTTTCAAATCTCTACGTTTAAAACTGTAGGAGGAGTTGATTACACCATGAAGGTACCCGATTTCAGACGGACGGAAGCACGGACGGACGGACGGACGGACGAGGGTCATTTCTATAGTCCTCCGACGGAAACGTCGGGGGACAAATATTAATGAAAGTGTCAATAACATTGTAGCTCACCTTTGATAGGGGATAATGTCATATATTACAGTCAATGTAGCGATAAGGAATGTGGATATACATTGGATCTGAATTTGTGGAAATTTACCTGTAACCAGTTGTCTATCTGGATTGTTTTAATCCCTTCAACAAGAGCCTCATAAACCTCCGGCCATTGTCCAAAGTCAAACCACAACGTTAAAAGCCTGAAAAATATAAATCACATCATTAAACAAAGTCAAACCAGAAAGAATGCAAATATAAATCAGTTATGAAGCAAAGTCAAATTAAGATATCAAAGTCATGGACATTTACAGAAACCATTTAATAGCCCAAACAAGAAACAGACTATTAAAGTGATATGAAACACTCAGGTAGGGTTATCAAATAGAAACAAGAGGTGGCATCAGAGATGCTGTGTCTCGTTTTCGGTGGCTTACAGCCGGTGGCTACCGCCAATTGGTGTGCCTCAGTATCGGTAGACTAATTATTAGGTAAAATAGAAAAATGACTAATTAAGGGCCATAACTCCATCAAATTTTATCGGGCCAGGCTGGTTTTCGAACTCGTCCGAAATATTCTTGGCAAGTATGTCTATTCCAAATTTTAAACAAATCGAAGGACGTTTGTTGAAGTTATCGCGCTAACGAGCTAAAAATTCACGAAAAATGACTAATTAAGGGCCATAACTCTATAAAAATTTATCGGACCAGGCCGGTTTTCGAACTCGTCCGAGATATTCTTGGGAGACACCTATATACCAAATTTCAATCAAATCGCATAACGTTTGTTGAAGTTATCGCGCTAACAAGCTGAAAATTCGTGAAAAATGACTAATTAAGGGCCATAACTCTATAAAATTTTATCGGACCAGGCCGGTTTTCGAACTCATCCGAGATATTCTTGGGAGACACCTATATATACCAAATTTCAATCAAATCGGATAACGTTTGTTGAAGTTATCGCGCTAACAAGCTGAAAATTCAAAGGGCCATAACTCTGTAATAAATGTGCGGACGAACCCGATTTTTTGTCTGCAGCTTACGAGCATGGATATGTACTCACACACCAAATTTTTTAATCCGTCAATAAACGGTTGAGTTATAAGCAAAACACGCCGTCCGCCGCCCGCCCGCCCACCGTCCCTCATCAAACTATAAGTCGAGTTTTGGAAAAAAACTCGACTAATAAAACAGACTATTAAAGTGATATGAAACACTCAGGTAGGGTTATCAAATAGAAATTAAGCATAATCTTGTTTGAATTAGTTATTTTTTACAAATATATCCAAATTGACAACACACATCGTCATCCTTATATATTAATTAAATGCAATGACTCTTGATGGCTAAATCGTTTTTGTCAGTTTATCCCCGATAGTTGCATCCCGAATCATGAAGTAAATATTTACAATTGAGCGTAGTTCAGACGATTTTTACTTTAGAGTTGTATGATCAATTTGCTTGAAATTTTCAGTGATGTTAGTAGAATGCTACATTCCTCCAGTTGGCATAATACCTACATACTAACTTAAGAGTTTCACGAACCTGAACAAGTCCATAGTATGTCTTTAAAATGAAGCTATATGGAACATTCGCAATCAATTCTTGAGTATTTCTCATTTTTACTAAATAAATACTAAAAAGGCCTAAATAATTGACTCCTTAACCACAGCAGAATTATGGGTAATTTTTCAGGATTTAGTGGGAAATATGGCTTGTTGCCATTCATCGGAAAGCTAGTCCAAGTCTTCTCGTACTAAAACCAGCTAAGATATTGGTATGGCGAGATGCTGGATTTTAGTCCGAGATCGCGCGCATAGCCTTCTTATGACACGAGTTAAGCGTTAATGACCCGACAATAAACGGATATTTTCCGCAGAAGACATGCTATTTTATCTGAAACCCACATCAGTTGTGAATTGAAAACGGTAATTTAATGCGAAAAGAGACATTTACCGCAATGTTTACAAATTTTTAAAAGTATGCGAACTCAGTTGACCTCGCGAACTGTGTTCGGCATTTTCCGTTGAAAATATTCCGTAGATTTTCGACTAACAACGCAAATTACGATGAATTCTCCATTGTAATCGTAATTATGTGTGTCAATAAATAAAAAATAAATAGATTAATTAAACATTGAAGAAATAAATGTAATACATTAAATAAATTACGGGAATTACAACCCTCTCAAAGTTTAAAACAGTGTAAACACAACGAGCTTTAGAATAAATAATATGGTGCTACATTTCACCCACATTTGGTGGACTTCCGCGAAATTAAGATATATACTAAGCGAACAGAGCAATATACTGCTCTTGTTAAGCACACAAAAAATCAAACAAAATTGTATAAATTTTGAACCTTAAGTTTGAAAAGTCCCACTAAAACGGAAGAACTATATTTCGAAACTGTGTGATTCGGTTCTCCTATTATTTTATCAACACAAAAGTAAAAATGCACATGGATGAAAATCACATGCATGGCAAGTCAGACACAAGAGTTCTAATTTGCTCCAATTTTGACAAGTTGCTTGCGAAAATTGTCAACAAAACTACCGTTCTGATCCTCCATTATGTCATTATGTTTTTAGTGCGGGAATTGTTCACAAAGCACATAGGAAACTGGATCGGTTTTCGCCATTTTGTTCGGAAAAACCCCGCGCTATATATAGAAACGGAAACTAGAATACCCAGAACAAACTCCGGATTATGCCAAAGTTATTTGGACCACTTCGGCTTTCAGTTAAAACGTAAACAAACAGAGAAAAAAAGCGATGTTTGTGGCAATCAACCGGTATATTCTATATGTAATTTAACATTAAAGTTAGATTATTATACACCATTATGACCATAAGATGTCACTCTTTCCGATGTATATAGCATCACGTATTGATTTGCTAGGTAAATCGAGTAAAATACACAACAAATTCCCGCCACTAACCTTGGGCGTAAGTCGTGTCATAAGAGACCATACGGGACGACCTCGGACTAAAATCCAGCATCTCGCCATACCAATATCTTAGCTGGTTTTAGTACGAGAAGACTTGGACTACGGAAAGCTCTCACTGAGAGAAAATTACCCATAATTCTGCTGGGATTAAGGATTCGATTATTTAGGCAGGCCATTACTGTATATTTCTGATCGTAGTACACATTTGTCTTCTCCTTCAATGAAATGTTAGGTTGATTTGTGAAGATAGTTGAAATGAAAAACAATCCAAAGCCTGACTGCTCTAGTATATCACTGATGTTACAGTAAAGCCAATATAAATAAATTGTTAGATTTACATCCAACTTTTTTTAGAAAAATGGGGCGGGAGGGTGAATTTTATTTTTTATATTTTCTTCTTCCTAACATAAATGGTCATGAACAGTTCTAGATATTGAAGCTATATCCTATCTTAAGTAATACGGTGATTTAGATTGTCCAATTTGATCAAAATAGACTGACTAATAGGTCATTGAAATGTAATTTAATGGTTAGGCATGAGAAAAAAAATGAACATAAAAGATATCCAAATAAAAATAATTGAGGAGGGGACTAGAAATAAGGTCGGAGGGGATGTAAATCAATTAGTTTTTTTATAACCTCTCCAAACCTGACCCACTATAATGGTTTAGACTAGGAATCCTTTATAAGTTTAAATTTCATTCAACTCTGAGAGGTCATTTTCATGACAGCTCATTCATTGTGACAGATTGATTAAAACCGTATTGGTGACAATACACAACCATCGTGTACTTTAAGCAAATTACTGTTTAGTTTTGACAGTCGTCGTAAAAATAAGAGTCCAACTCAGCGCAATGATGATAAAAAACCCTGTAGGGAGCCCCATACAGGTGGCAGCTTGTATAGCTGAGTGTCGTCTTCTCACGTCTGTGAGAGGCTCCATAAGGGTAATTAGATTGTATAAAATAACAATATGTTCATTTTTTTTTTTACATTTTTTAGCAGTTATAAAAATAATATAAAATTTGTTAGGCCAATGCATTCTCTTATATATGCAAGGCGACCTATGGTCGACTCGCATATATAAGAGAATGCATTGGCACAGGGTTTCACTAACCTCACAATAAATTATTGATGTAAAAACATAGTGTCAGTGCTCTATTCTCTGTGAAGTTACCATTGTTCACTCAATGTGTGACATAAGCATACAGTTATCTAATCAGACACCTGCTGTTATAATCTGGTTCAAAGCGTTTGCCGAACAAAAACCGCTAATTAAATCGGTACGCATATACAAGAGTACGAAACTACTCTACCTGTGCTACATAAATTTTGTCAGCACCATTTTTTAAAACTGCGAATCAAGGTAAAAGTTATCGTTTCCATGCTTCCTGTCTTATCTATACATGTATTATGTCTTAATATAGGCCACATAAAAAAAGGTGTTTGTTTCTCAAGGAATTTTTTTTTTCAAAAGTGATGAGGGAGGCAGGTATATGTTATTATTATTTATTTCAAATTTTTCAGATGAGGGAGGCAGGTTTTTGTTTTTTATAATTTTATTTTAATGATACCGTGTAACAAAACACTCCTTATTCAAATTTATCATATAACATGGAAAGCCTTAAGTGGTGGACAGAGTACATGCAGCTAAATGATAACAGATCTGAAATGGGAAAGTATCTGAAAGTCTGAAACTATATTCCATTTGGGAAGGAATTTATATATGCAAGGAGTTATTCACCTTAGGGTGTCCTGCAAGCTGTTCTGCGTGGACAGTGAAATGGATTTAAAGAACCCTTCAACGGCAGGTACACAATACTTGTGGATCTTAGATGTATTCTGTTAGGAAAGAAATAAGACTATTAATCACAACAACAACAATACACTGGACATGTGGGTCACCAAATGAAGAGCCAACTATTATTAAGTGGTTTTGTGATAGGCATTAGAATATATATATATTTAAGCCTTCCATGAAATTTTGCGAAAACCCTGTGCCAATGCATTTTCTTATATATGCGAGTCTCCCATAGGGAGTCTCGCATATATAAGAGAATGCATTGGCCTAACAATATTTATTTTGACCTTGTAAGCCAGTGCATTCTCTTATATATGCGAGGCTCCCTATGGGAGACTCGCATATATAACAGAATGCACTGACATAGGATATTTAAAGCTGCACCAGCACAGTTCTTGTCATGAAAGGGTTAAGCACTACACTGGTCATGAACAGTCTGATTGAGTGGTTTTGTGATAGGCATTAAATATATATATATTTGAAGAGTAACATACACAAAGGCAAAACAGGTCAAATACTCTTTTCTTCCCAGGCAAAATTTCCTACCTCAAATTTATGAGAGTTTAACATTTTGTTGCAGATCAGCTCAATCAATGAACAAGGGGATTCAATTTTTGTGTGACGTCATTAATTCACAAGTTAGACGTCATTAATTCACAAGTTAGACGTCATTAATTCACAAGTTAGACGTCATTAATTCACAGTTAGACGTCATTAATTCACAAGTTAGACTTCTCCAAAATGCCCAGGTTTACAAAATAAAATGTGTAAAAAAGTTAAGTCCTTAATTATAATTTCACATAACTTTTTTGGTGAGATAATATCCTAGGTCCTTTCACCGATCTCGGAAACAGTCACGTTGTGATTTGTTTAATAGACAGTTTAGGTATAGCAACAGAAACGGGCAAAATATCTTGTGCAAAAACAAGGAAAATTTTGATTTCATATTCAAATTAATTTCAAATTTCTGAACAGGTATTCGATTCAAAATTTTTGAGTGAAAAAGTGGTATTGCAGGGCCCTAGTCTACATCTATAATACTTTCAGTTTCCGCTTGCATTTCAGGAGACATTACTGGGTAGGATCTTGCCCTTATATTTCGTTTACTTACTGTTTCTGCTTTCATTACTGGAGATGAACTAGCGCTTATATCTCCGGGATGCTGTGGTGCAGTACGTTTACTTACTGTTTCTGTTTTCATTACTGGAGATGAACTAGCGCTTATATCTCCGGGATGCTGTGGGGCAGTGGGGTCGGCTCCTTTATCTAAATCTATCTGTTTGAAGAACAGAACCGCCTCATAGTTCATAAGAGCCCAAGCATGCCATGCCTGAAACAAAAGCCAAAAACATG
The DNA here is from genome assembly GCA_032622095.1 of Siphonodentalium dalli. Lineage (NCBI taxonomy): Eukaryota > Metazoa > Mollusca > Scaphopoda > Gadilida > Siphonodentaliidae > Siphonodentalium > Siphonodentalium dalli. Next base: position 297,554,095 of record CP136064.1, read on the forward strand.
CATGAGAATATGCAGAATGAGGTCCCCAGAGAGTGAATTTAGTGATGCTACCCCGCACAGCTGGTTAGCATCACCAAATTCACCCTCTGGGGACCTCATTCTGCTTAGGCATTATCTTCTCTGAAAACTGTATCTTTCTTTTTTATAATGTTTTACGATGGAAAATGCAGTTTTACTGGCGATGTTAGGATAGTTTTCATCGGGAAAACCCCCAACGATAAATGTCTGAAAATCACATCAGACAGCATGTTTATCCCCATTCTAATTCACAGTGGGCTAGCATCACCAAATTTACCCTCTGGCGACCTCATTCTGCTTAGGCCTCATCTTCTGGGAAGTATCTATAGTATCAAATTAACATTGTTTTTAGTTTTCCCTTCTGGGAAGTTTCTATATCCCATAATTTGCAGCAGATAAAATGCATAATCAAGGTGCATGAGAATATGGAGAGGGACATTTACAGAATGTAAAAAAAAGCAACAAAATCAACATCTATTACTTATATTTACATTTAACCCTTTACCCAACAAACCGGCCAAAAACGCCCAAATAAAGCTTCAACAGCCTAAAATATCTTCGGTCTGTCTCAATAACACCATACAAATATGGATATCATTGGAACCGGTTCATTGACCACATTGTGATGGTTACAGTTATGCCCTGTGCCAATGCATTCTCTTATATATGCGAGTCGACCATAGGTCGCCTCGCATATATAAGAGAATGCATTGGCCTAAAAAAATATTTTTTTAACACTTTTTACCATTTTTTCTTACATTCTTTAACAATTTTATAATTTTTAATGTGTTAGGCCAATGCATTCTCTTATATATGCGAGGCGACCTATGGTCGACTCGCATATATAAGAGAATGCATTGGCACAGGGCCGTTCTGTTGGGTAAAGGGTTAAAATAGCATTTAGTGCCCATTTCCAATGTTATTCTCGTAGGGGTCTGGTTGTGACATCATAGGGCATAATTTCGACCAACCAACATCCTGCATTCATGTTCCACAGCCCGAATGCATGAGTGAGTGTAAATATCAGAATATTAATTTGTACCTTATATCATGCTTAATATCATGTTATGTAAAAACTTGATTTATCAGACTACAGATACAATTCATACCTTATACCACACTTTATCATGCTGTGTAGCCAGACTGTGGTACTGTAGTATTTTTGGAATTGACAGTTCATTTATTCCGTTCATATTCTCTGCCCAATCTCCAAGCTTGAGGTAACATCTGCAGAAAAAGATTATATAAATGAAAGATACCCAAGACATTTGTGCAAAAAATATAAAAGTCTGTAAAACAGATCAAGTTTGTTCTTATATTAATATTGATAGCTCTCCAATAAAAGAATTTTGCATGTTGAAACTATTATTATGGAGCTCCGTGGTCCAGTGGTTAGCGCGTTGGACTTGTCTTCGCTGTCAACACAGCCAGGCGAGTTCGCGGCTGGCTGGTGGTCTGTTATGAGTTTCCACACAGCAGTGGCTTGGCCGACTTGAGCGATGTGTAATTGTTGGATTGTACACTGTTTGAATCTCGTGCCAAGTTGTGACCCTTGAGCAAGGTCGCTCGTACTGTGTCTGCTTTGCACCACCCATGCATTACAAGGGTACCTGATAATGAGCAGTGAAAGATCTTGTCAGTATGCTAGCCATATGGTATCCTCGCATACTCCCGGCTGTACCTCCCCCTGTCCCCGGGGAGCAGTAGATGGTTACTGAATGTTCAGGCTCATCAGGGTAATAATTGTAAAACTTTGAGCGCTTTGGGCCTCATGGGAAAGGCGCTTTACAAATGCTATACATTATTATTATTATGTAAACAAACTGTTACTGTGATTTGACAGCAAACATCGCTATTAAATCGTGTAGTAAGTTCAAATATTTCAGTCTGAATACGATATTCAGAATATTTATCAATGCTTTGACCTTTTCCAATGTTTACCATCAACTTTTGATTAAACTGATATCTTATTGCACTAATTAAACTTCTATCGGTAATTCCGCTGTAACAGTAATATTTACTTAACAGTGGTTTTGATATGCGAAATCTCGAATTGAATAGTTATTAATAATGAAAATAAGAACAAAGAAAATCTATATTTCATGTACGTGTTCATGATATTTATTTTACAGACTTTAACAAAAATTTATGTTATTTCGCTTGAATCCACTTCCAATGCCTTCAGTCCCTTTAATGGATAAATTTGAATAAAATAAAAATAATATTACAAGTTTAAAATGACATCCAAGTCTTCCATCTGAAATTTATTCAAATTCTATATCGTCTTGTCTTTTAGTTAGCGTATTAGGCCAAAAAAATTCTGTGTTCTCAGGCACCTCCCTTGTCACTGAAATTTTCTTTTAAAAAGCCTCGTCGAACATTTTTTTCAATATTTTATGTTAGAAATATTGGATTTGAACAATGAAAATTAATTTGTGTTTTTTTATGGAGTATGTTTTCCAGATTTTGAGAAAAAAAAAGTAGCCTTCCTCTCTCATCTCAAAATTGAGATCTAATTACCTGAGAACACAAGATATTTTATTTTAATGACATTAGTTAAACAAAAATGATCATAACAGAACCTTGACTGTGACTTACCACTTTCAATCTTGAAGCTATTGTTACTTTAGTAAGAACTGTCTGTATATTGGGTAAGAGAATTTGTGACAGGTGTTTGTATATTTGATGCAGACACCAGAAGATATTTACTTAGCTAGCAGTTGTGACAGGCGTTTGTATATTTGATGCAGACACCAGAAGATATTTACTTAGCTAGCAGTTGTGACAGGCGTTTGTATATTTAATGCAGACACCAGAAGATATTTACTTAGCTAGCAGTTGTGACAGGCGTTTGTATATTTGATGCAGACACTATAAGATATTTACTTAGCTAGCAGTTGTGACAGGTGTTTGTATATTTAATGCAGACACTATAAGATATTTACTTAGCTAGCAGTTGTGACAGGCGTTTGTATATTTGATGCAGACACTATAAGATATTTACTTAGCTAGCAGTTGTGACAGGTGTTTGTATATTTAATGCAGACACTATAAGATATTTACTTAGCTAGCAGTTGTGACAGGCGTTTGTATATTTAATGCAGACACTATAAGATATTTACTTAGCTAGCAGTTGTGACAGGTGTTTGTATATTTGATGCAGACACTATAAGATATTTACTTAGCTAGCAGTTGTGACAGGCGTTTGTATATTTAATGCAGACACTATAAGATATTTACTTAGCTAGCAGTTGTGACAGGTGTTTGTATATTTGATGCAGACACTATAAGATATTTACTTAGCTAGCAGTTGTGACAGGTGTTTGTATATTTGATGCAGACACTATAAGATATTTACTTAGCTAGCAGTTGTGACAGGTGTTTGTATATTTAATGCAGACACTATAAGATATTTACTTAGCTAGCAGTTGTGACAGGCGTTTGTATATTTAATGCAGACACTATAAGATATTTACTTAGCTAGCAGTTGTGACAGGTGTTTGTATATTTAATGCAGACACTATAAGATATTTACTTAGCTAGCAGTTGTGACAGGTGTTTGTATATTTAATGCAGACACTATAAGATATTTACTTTGCTAGCAGTTGTGACAGGCGTTTGTATATTTAATGCAGACACTATAAGATATTTACTTAGCTAGCAGTTGTGACAGTTCCTTTCTTTGTGTCGTCGTGTCATCGGATGAGGCAGACAGAGATACCGATTTCGATTTGAGATTGTGTTGTACAAAATTCTGTAGTTTACCATACGCGTTAGACTGAAAAAGATAGATATGTCCAGATTTGGTGTGATAAATATACATTAATCATTTGTAACCAGGTTGCAAGTCAGACACTATATGCGAGTCTCCCATAGGAAGCCTCCCATATACAAGAGAATGCACTGGCTGACAGGGTCAAGGTAAATATTTTTAGGCCAATGGATTCTTATATATATGCAAAGTTCCAATGGGAGACTCACATATATAAGAGAATGCATTGGCACAGGGTTTTTGCTAAATTTCAGGAAGCTCCAGTCATGGAACGGTTCAAATTTTATTGTTTCGGTGATTTGTTTTTAGTTTTACGATAAACCCAAAGCGAGAATTGATAATTAACTGCGCATCAGATCGATATCACTGCAATTATGAAAGAAAAATACAGCAATAGTATTTGGTAACTTGTCAAATTTTCAAAGAATTTGGCAAAAACATTTCATTGGGCAAAATTAAATTTTGGTTCAGCGTAGACCATGAGCCTTACCTTATGATTACTTTTCCACATGTGTTTGAGATAAGCGAAGGTTATATGTGGATTAACGGTAGGAATGGGATCATCTGGATTCTTCGATGGATCCATTCCTAACAGCAAGACTAGAGTCTTCTGGGACAATGCCTGAAATTATATTGAAAACAAATGCTAAATTCATTTGATAACAACTTTGATTAATAAATCAAAGGAAAACAGATATAATAACACGATATTTTGACAAGATTTCACAAATATTAACTCAAGTAAATTTCAAATACCTTTACTGATAGAACATGTAAATTTCTAGTGTAAAATAATAGTATATATCTAGAATGGTAAAAGCTAACAATCTCAATTTTTCTTCAAAAAGGTTTCTGTATAAAGGTGCCGCATTAATAACTATAGGTTATCACCACCGTGTAGGTTTCCAAATATCTCTCTGACGCAGAAGAAAAGGGAGCGAGACTTGGATACCAATCGGGCCTGAAAATATGGTGCCGGACATTTGCAGAATGAGGTCCCCATGTGATGCTACCCCGCACGGTGGGCCACCGTCACTAAATTCACCCTCTGGGGACTTCATTCTTCTTAGGCCTCATCTTCTCTAGAAAATATCTTTATTATCAAATTAACACGTTTTTTTTGGTTTCTTTTTAGTTTCTTTTTTAGTTTAGTTTGTCTATATCCCCAAATTGACAGATGACACAATGCATAATCGAGGTGCCTAATATGTCTAGGTCTCCAATAGCAGATGAGGCCATGCAGAATGAGGTCCCCAATGGATAAATTTGGTGATGCTAGCCCACTGAACAGGGTAACATCACTAAATTAACCCTCTAGGGAGCTCATTCTGCAATCTTGGGACCTAAATGGTGGTGAAAACCAATTTATCATCTAATTCATTTAACATAATATCGAATAACAAGTAATTTAGTATGTGAACTATATCTTTATGTATATAGAGGATCTCACATGAGTTTATATTTTATACAGAATTTATCAACCGAGTTCACTAAATTCGATTTGAGCCGAGGTTTACCGAGGCTCAAATAGAATTTAGAGGACGAGGTTGATAAATTACGTATAAAATAGGACGAGTGTGAGATACCTTTTATCACATGATCAAATAAACCCGAAGCAACGCGAAATATTCATCGAAAACAACAATCATAAACTACAGCGATCACAAGTTATTTGAAGAACGCCGTGACGTCATCGCACGCGCTGATATTAAACGTGTCTATTACCGATAATTATGAAACTGCTTTTATGGCCAAATTATGTGATAAATATAGATACCAAACTGTACAGTTGATGTTGGACGGGTCACTTCCAAAACTGACATCATTAACGACTAAATATGTCAAAAATGAATCTGACCAGTAAAATTAAGACCAGATGCGCTAAATTAAGACAATGCAGTTTTCGTGAAGTGCAACTGCGTTTTCAACTCTTTCGGGCATTGCCATGGGAGATGGTTCAATTTATTGAGTAATAACAAATCTATTAGTCCGAATAGCAACTATTCAAGGGTTTTTCCAACATTTCAAGGATGTATACATGGCTATTATTCAAGGGTTTTCAAGAAGTTTGGTGGAATCCAAGGGTATTCAAGGAGTTTGGTGAAATCCAAGGGTATTCAAGGAGTTTGGTGAAATCCAAGGATATTCCAGGAGTTTGGTGAAATCCAAGGGTATTCAAGGAGTTTGGTGAAATCCAAGGGTAATTGAGGAGTCAGGTGAAATCCAAAGGTATTCAAGGGCCTTGAAAATGAAATATCATATTCAAGGGTGTTCAAGGGAATTCAAGGAGCCGCGGGAACCATGACTAAGTTTATCTTACCAGTCGTCCGCTCTTTCTACACATGCTAGCGAACTTCACTCACCAGTCGTCCGCTCTTTCTACACAAGCTAGCGAACTTCACTCACCAGTCGTCCGCTCTTTCTACACATGCTAGCGAACTTCACTCACCAGTCGTCCACTCTTTCTACACAAGCTAGCGAACTTCAGCCATGTTCTCGTGAGTTTATCTTACCAGTCGTCCGCTCTTTCTACACATGCTAGCGAACTTCACTCACCAGTCGTCCACTCTTTCTACACAAGCTAGCAAACTTCACTCACCAGTCGTCCGCTCTTTCTACACAAGCTAGCGAACTTCACTCACCAGTCGTCCGCTCTTTCTACACAAGCTAGCGAACTTCACTCACCAGTACGTTCGCTCTTTCTACACAAGCTAGCGAACTTCACTCACCAGTCGTCCGCTCTTTCTACACAAGCTAGCGAACTTCACTCACCAGTCGTCCGCTCTTTCTACACATGCTAGCGAACTTCACTCACCAGTCGTCCGCTCTTTCTACACAAGCTAGCGAACTTCACTCACCAGTACGTTCGCTCTTTCTACACAAGCTAGCGAACTTCACTCACCAGTCGTCCGCTCTTTCTACACAAGCTAGCGAACTTCACTCACCAGTCGTCCGCTCTTTCTACACATGCTAGCGAACTTCACTCACCAGTCGTCCGCTCTTTCTACACAAGCTAGCGAACTTCACTCACCAGTCGTCCGCTCTTTCTACACAAGCTAGCGAACTTCACTCACCAGTCGTCCGCTCTTTCTACACAAGCTAGCGAACTTCACTCACCGGTCGTCCGCTCTTTCTACACAAGCTAGCGAACTTCACTCACCAGTCGTCCGCTCTTTCTACACAAGCTAGCGAACTTCAGCCATGTTCTCGTGAGTTTATCTTACCAGTCGTCCACTCTTTCTACACAAGCTAGCGAACTTTAACCATGTTCTCGTGAGTTTATCTTACAAGTCGTCCGCTCTTTCTACACAAGCTAGCAAACTTCAGCCATGTTCTTACCAGTCGTCCGCTCTTTCTACACAAGCTAGCGAACTTTAACCATGTTCTCGTGTCATCTTGATATGAGACGACCAGTCCTCTCACTTGTAATATTTTCAGCCAATCCTCCACAATTCTCTGACAGTTCTGAAATAAAGAATGTAATATTTTCAACCAATCCTCCACAATTCTCTGACAGTTCTGAAATAAGAATATCTATCTATTTAGTTTAGTTTCTCTATATCCCCAAATTGGCAGACGACACATTGCATAATCGAGGTTCCCAATGGGTGTACATCACAATATTTGCCATTTGGGAACTTCAATCCGAGTTTATGTCTCCCATAGAAGATGAGTCCATGCAGAATGAAGTCCCCAGAGGGTGAGTTTGGTGATGCTAGCCTGATGTGTTGGATAGCCTCAATAAATTCACCCTCTGGGGACTTCATTCTGCAAATGACAGGCACCACAAACTCAGGCTTGATACTGAAATGGGAATACTTTTTTCGTGATGAGCTATCAAAACAATCCTGAGCCTGTCATTTCTCATTTGCAGAATGAGGTTCCCAGAGGGTGAATTTAGTGATATTATCCCACATAGCGGGCTAGCATCACCAAACTCACCCTCTGGGAACCTCATTCTACATGGCCTCATCTGCTATGGGAGACATAGACTCAGATTGAAGTGAATATTGTGATGTACACCCATTGTGAACCTCGATTATGCAATGTGTTGTCTGCCAAGGACACTAAAACTAAACTAAAAAAGAAAGAGAACCTATTTGAAGAAGTTTCTATAGAAATTTGATAATAAAGAAACTTTCCAGAGAAGATGAGGCCTAAGCAGAATGAGGTACCCAGTGGGTAAATATAGTGATGCTAGCCCACTAAGCTATTTCTCTATATCCCCAAATTGTCAGAAGACACATTGCATAATCGACATTTCTAATGGGTGTAAATCACAATATTCACCATTTGGGAACTTCAATCTGAGTTTATGTCTCCCATAGCAAATGAGGCCATGCAGAATAAGGTCCTAAGCTGGTTAAGTTGGTGATGCTAGACCACTGTGTGGAATAGTGTCACTAAATTCACCATCTGGAGAACTCATTCTGCAAATGACAGTCACCATAAACTCAAGCTTGATGTGAAACACTCTGCTTAAAGTGTTCCGGAATTGGAAATAATCACGTCAAAATGAATTATTTTCATAAAATTGATATCCAAATAGTCAGAAAACAGCGTCTTTGTTGAATGGCAATATCTCAAAACCAACAAACTATTGTGCTCCAAGCTGCACTCCACTGTGCTCACGTCATTAAATTATAATTTTAGTTTGCTTCATCTCATAAATGTAAGGCCGTCATCGATGTAACGAATGACAGATTTCCCACAAAAGGAAAGCTTTGTGCGTGGATAAATAAAATATGTAGCTAATGCTGTCGCTTAAACTTTTTATGTCCGCTCAGGTAATTTGGCATCTACTAGTATACTGAAATCAGCAGAGCTTCGCCCTGTAGATTCTCAAATCCCCCTCATGCACATAAACAGTTTGAGCGATGACAATAGCACATCTTCTATATTTACTTTAAGTATGGTGATAAAATGTCTACAACAGGTGAGTAGATTATTATGTAGCATACAGTAATGCCCTAAATAATCGACTCCTTAACCACAAGAAATTATGGGTAACTTTTCAGGATTTAGTCGGAAACAATATTTTCCAAAATAAGTAAAATATATATCTCCTAGAAGTATCTTGCCCACTGAACTATATGGTATATTATCCCAAGTAGGAGGGGTTAACTCTCCGAGTTGAAAAAACGGTACGAAAATTCTATGGTACATATCCTCTGTCATGTTCATGACACGTGTAATCACGTGATTTCTGACACGTAGTGAAGTATTCGCCATATTTTTTATCCCCAGTAGGACATTCCTCGTTGTTAGGGCAAGATACTTTTGACGGAGATATATGGCTTGTTGCCATTCATCGGAAAGCTCTCGGCGAGAGCTTTCCGATGAATGGCAACAAGACATATTTCCGACTAAATCCTGAAAAGTTACCTATAATTCTGAACATTACCTGTAGTCTGTCCCACCACATCTGTTTAATTGTCTCCCTTCTGTCTGGTACGATCTTATACTGTATCACTTCTTCAAGTTCAGACAACATCTGGACATTAACCATAGCCTGTAAATCAAACAATTCATGTGAAATCCAGAAAGCTGGACAACAGCTATTCGAAGAGATTCCTAGCCGTCAATCTGTTGCAACTCTCAGCGATTAAAGACATATTATGTACTTGTTCGGGCGTGTAAAACAGATAAGTTAGTATTCAGGCACTGTGCCAACTGGCGGAATGTAACATTCTACTAACATTGCCAAAAATCTGAAGCTAAACGACCCTACCACTCCATAGAAAACATCGTCTGAACTACGCTTAATTGTAAATATTTACTACTCGATTCGGGACGCATCTATCTGCAATAAACTAACGAAAACGATTTCCCCATCGAAAGTCACTGCAATTAATTAATATATAAGAATGATGGTGTGTGTTGTCAATTTGGATATACATTTGTAAAAATTACTACTTTGAACTCGATTATTCTCCATTTCTAATTGATCTAATTGATCTTGCTGTAATGTTTCACACTTTAACCCTTTACCCAACAAAACCGCCAAAAACGCCCAAATAAAGCTTCAACAGCCTAAAATATCTTCGGTCTGTCTCAATAACACCATACAAATATGGATATCATTGGAACCGGTTCATTGACCACATTGTGATGGTTACAGTTATGCCCTGTGCCAATTTTCTTACATTCTTTAACAATTTTATAATTTTTTCTTACATTTTTTAACAATTTTTATAATATTTTTCTGACAATTTTATCATTTTTAATATGTTAAGCCAATGCATTCTCTTATATATGCGAGGCGACCTATGGTCGACTCGTATATATAAGAGAATGCATTGGCACAGGGCCGTTCTGTTGGGTAAAGGGTTAAACTTGCTCAACACAAGTATTTTAATAACTTTGTATCAATATTGCCAGCACACAACACCATTCTTTCGTATACATTAAATAAAGTGACTTTTGTTGGCAGAATTATTTTTGTTTGCTTATTGGTGATTTGTTTGTGATGAACAATGAACTGTTTGCATACATGTCTGCTTAGTTCACTAAGTTCAGATGTCATGTTTTACGAAATGGCAAAGGCGATGTTGAATATTTAGTTGAGTCATATAATATAAGTTTAATGTAGCAAAAAAAGCATGTAATATGTCTTTAATTATTATTATACCAGGCCACCATTCATCACTGGAGGTTAAATTTTTAATAATTGTACAAGTGTAAAGAGAACCATGATAAACATCTTGCATCATGAGCAAAACATGTGAAACGTATCAAATCATTGCAGAGGTGTTTCATTGCAGCCCTAGTTACAAGGTGATGTTATGTGGAAGAGACTGTAAGTATGATTGTCTTGGTCTCGCTCATGTTACTCGAGATGTGAACACAGGAATTCCATGATGTGTTTCTGACCAATCAAAAACTTTGTTTCCTATTGGAGATGGGCGATTCTGGAATAACTCACCCCATAAGCTCGACTGTAGCTTTCCCCTGCCATGGCTGTAAGTTCTGTGTCGAGAATGTCTCTGGCTTTATCTATACACTGAAAGTAGACGAACATGATGATTATATAGAGTTACCTCCCATAAAATGGAATTCATTATTACAAGTTGCCATCCGAGTACTGATGCGGCAGTTAATGTGCATCGATAAGGATGCCATTGTTTATGAGACATTAGTCCTGGAATCATTGCAATACAGTCATACATGTAGACATTGGCGACTATCAAATTAATAAACGCTATTATACATGTATATATACTACTAGCAGGTGACCCGACTTCGTCCGGGCTTTGACCTTGAATTGACCATTTTGAAGGTCAAGGTCAGGTCGGGGTAACGATTTGACCTGTCCAAAACACTCCCCCGACAAAAGTATCCCTAGGTATCAAATAAAATCCGTCCGTTTTACCTGATTTGACCTTGAATTAATCATTTTGAAGGTCAAGGTCAGGTCGGGGTCACGATTTGACCCATCGAAAACACTCCCCCGTCAAAAGTATCCCTAGGTATCAAATTTCATCGAAATCCGTTAATTGTTTAATTTAATTTGAGTTAATTCTGCCTTTTTAATCAAGAGAAATGATGGTACCCGTCCCGTGATGGTACCTGTCCCTAAAAGAGGTACGTTTGCGGGTACCCGTTTCAAGGTGAAGATCACCTCGGGCGGAAAAACTTACCCCGATGAAAATCTCCCCCGTTCCTTGGAACCCCTAAGTACGAAGACAGACATAAGAATCACACAACACGCTCATGTCTGGATACAGACACACTCACGTCTGGCCCCAGACATAAGAATCACACTACACGCATACGCTCTTTATCAACGACACTGCGGATACGAACGCTCTTTAACTATCAATGCGATTAACCCCACAGTGCCAAGGGCAGTCATTTTGGTGACTGAGAGTGGAGAAGGGGTACTCGGAGCTTCTCCAAAACGGTGGTAAAAACTGTCCGTGTCTTTTTAACCTTAGATTGGAAGTTTGAGCTCAATCGGTCCAGCAGTTTTCCCGGCCATAGCTAACACACAAACAGAAGTCCCAAAATATATATTAGATAATACACACTACTGGAGTGGTCAAGTAGTGTATCTTCAGTAGTAATTATTCATTTTATAGTCGGCATCAAGGTCTGTGCTCAGAATGCTTCAGATGACTTATATGGACTAAGTGATCTATAGTTTTGATTTTCATTCAAACATAAAGTTGAGAACGATGTCAGTCTGAGAGTCGGAGTCGCAAAACATTTGTCTTTGAACTCTGTCTTCATTCTTTGTTTGATATTCGGAAAAAGTATCAGCTTTTATGGCAAATAAGTGAACAATAATTAGAAGGATATCCAATGGTCAGCTACGATTTTTCTCCAGCCAGTGCTTGTTCTGATTCGATTTGAATTCGATGTCAACATCAGACACCAGATTTGATTTGAGATTCGATTCGGTTCCCGATTCGCAGGGCCCTAATGTATATTACCAGAAAATTCTAAAAAAAATAAAATATTAACTGATAGAAGCATTTCCAAACAGGGGCCTTCGATACATATTTATTATTTTGTACCCATCAAACTAATTAAAACTTGTTTGAATAGATAATATACCTGTTGAGCCTGCCGATACTCCTCTCTATGTAATTGAAACACTGCTCGATAGAAGGCGCCGTCGTAACTCGTTCTGGGAATGAAGCAAATATATTCCTCCATACTGTCCCAATGACCTGAGAAATAAAATAAGGTAATTTCAACATAAGTGAACGATAACGAAACAGTCACTAAAAATACAGCTCATTTTGAAACAAATTGACACATAAAATTGTTTAATAAACGCTTTTTCTTTCTTGCTTGCAGGCTTCCATAAAGATTCGAAACAGCAGTTTGATAATTTATTTGAGTGACATGTGCTAACATAAAAAACAAATAAGAACATCACTATGGCTTGGCAAAATACGCCCATGGTAATTTCAACAAAGGGCCATAAATATAATTTTTTTAATTATAATTAATTTTACCTTAAGGGAAACCCGAACTGAACTATTTGGATTATATCTCCGGCAAAATTTATTGCCCGTTTATTGCCTACTCTCGGTCAATCAGTGCTCAGATTAGCAACGCACGAATACGCCCAGTGTAACTCCCGCATTCCGACAATCTATCTGGTCAGTTTTATTTCCGACTCAATCATGAGATTTGCGAGTCGCGGGGTTGGGAATGGCACCACCATGGGAAGGATCTATGATAGTTCAGTTTGGGCTTCCCTTAAGGAAAAATTCATTATAATTTTTAAAATTATATTTTCCCGCCAAGGAAAGCCCTCACTGAACTACATGTATATGGATAAGAATGCAAGCCCAGGAGGAGGCACGAGCAATAAATTTAATATCCAAATTTGATGGGAATTACTCTTCAAAAACCGATTTCATGTAAATGAATCAGCTATAATGTGTTATGTGAAAGAGCTCATACGTTTAAGATTCCGGCACTGCTCAAACTTGTACCTCCCTCCCTTGTTTTTTGGAATAAACATCCCAGGTAGTGCCATACCAGTCATGCTAGCGAGAAACCGAGCAAGTAGAGACATCTTCTTTCTTCGCGTCATCCTCTTCTCGTTGTCATGTGATGAGATTGATGGCTGTATATATACCTTACAAAATTGTTAAATTGTTAGCAAAATGACGGTACGTGGCATCGAGTCTTACCCATCCAGAACAGCCTCCAAAGGCACAGATGCTGGGGCTTTCGCCCGTGAAGATTGGTTTCCCGAATCAGCGATGTCAGCACCCTACCTGCCACTGGTCCTGACTGCTGTAGCAGGACCATGGGGGGCCAGAACCGGGCATGCCCGAGGTAAAGACTGGCATGGTTGGTGCTAATTTTGGTTAATTCAATGTCCTGTATCCTGTGATGAAGGTTGTACAAGAGATCACCTCGGTCGATTTCATTCACAAAAGAGCGGTCCCAAGATTCTAGCTCATCGTTGACAAAGCCATTAGATGCATAGAAGGCATGTCAGTCCTCCTCCCCTCCTTAGTCAATAGACTAAGGAAGAGAAGAAGACGGTAAAGCTTATCTTTTCATCTTATCTTCATTCACAAAAGTGCGAACAACAGAATCCTCGACCGACAGTGGGGACCCACTGTCGGCCCAAGATTCTAGCTCATCGTCGTCAAAGCCATCAGACGCCATGAGAGGCATAGAAAGCATGTCAGGATCGACGCCAGCAACAGAACAGCTCGCATCAAGTTGAGATACGGTACTAGAGGGAGGCCCACTCTGGGAATGGCTCAAACGAGGAACAAATGCTCTCTAATTTTGAGTTAAAGGTGCTATTGCCCGCACAATTCCCCCCCCCCCCCCCCCCCCCCCCCCCGCCCCCCGGAAATCCTGGTGTACAATTAGGTGCCCAGGGAGAATATGCTGCGCCCCAAGGCCAGAAGGGCAAGGGTAAAGTTGGAATGATCCATTTGACCAGAGTAAACCCCCCCCCCCACGAATTCCCCAAATGCGGGTGGTCCTGACATACCACTACGATCCCAAGGTTCAGTGGCCGGGGCATCAGCCCGGGAAGATTGGTTGCCCGAGTCATCTTTTGCAGCCCACTGCCTACCACTAATCGCTGCCGAAGCAGGACAGAGGGACCCGAACTGGTCCTGCCCGAGGTAAAGACTGGTACGGTTTGCTCAAATTGTTTAATCATGGTCCAACGGGCCCTCACCCAACTATGACAATACAGCGTATTACAGCGGTTATTTCATGAGTAACCCGCACGGTGTGTGGCCATAAAGTCGAATCTCATTCGACGACAAGCAAGATAAGACATTTTGTTAGTTATTTAGCATGCAAGGGTAATATACAAAACATTTGGTTAGTTATTGTAAAACAGGGTTAATAAGGCAAAAATCCTTCAGTTTCTTGGCCACGTGATCTTACCTGCTATAAGTTGAACCGTAGACCTGTAAGATACTGTCTTTTCTCGTGTATTGAGGACGATGAGTTTAGATTTCTCATGTGCAAGAACATAGCAGTGTCCTTGCTTACGGTGAGGAGAATGTTTTATATACTTTCGGAAAGTCCGCCGATGGTGGGGGACAAGGGGGGACAAGACCCACTCTCGTAATGGAGTGGGCCACGGACCGTGGGGAAGAGTCAGAAGTCTCAGTCCTTCCCATGAGACGAGAGCAATTGCTCTCGCACACGTATGCACTTGCAATTTTTTTTTAATTCATGGGTGCTAAACTTGCACAAGTTTGTCCCTCATGTCAAAATGTTCATGGTCACTGAAATAGTTGATTCAATATTAAACTATTTGAATGTATATTGAAAACCTTTCCCATCTCAGTTAAATAATGGGAAGGTGAAAGTGCAACTGGACATATCTAGGTCTATCCCACAATGACATTGTATTTGAGAAAAACCCAATGATTATATTACGGGCGTAATTACATCCATCTTCTGAATTGCGAGAGCAAATAAGTGCTCTTGCTGTGTTTCCTCGTGGGAAGGACTGAAGTCTGGTTGGCTGGTGCGCTGTTGGCGGCACACAACGAGTCTTCCCCACCCAAATGCTCAGGTGCTGGGGCGTTCGCCCTTGAAGATTGGTTTTCCTAATCAACGATGGCAGCACCCTGCCAGTCACTGCTACTGGGCAGTGGTCGTGCACAATATAAAGGCTTCTTGCGGAACGGCGCTTTATGTTTGTGACGATACAAATGCTTTCATTTGTGGTACTCTGTTAGGTATTCTATTTGCTAGATAATCATTGGATAAGTAGCAATAGAAGGAGAAGAGCCATGTTTCGGTCTCTTTGGAAATTGGCAGCGGTCGTGCACAAAGGCTTTTGATGTAACTGCGCTTTATACGCAGGACAATACAAATGCTGTCCTGTCTGTTATTCGCCAGATAATCAATTGGATATGAGGCAATAGAAGGAAAAGAGCCATGTTTTGGACTCTGTTGGAAATTATATTGGCAGAGGCCAGGCGCAATAAAAATGTATCTCCTGTAACCGTGCTTTTGAGTGAAGTCTATTTGTCATATGATTGGTTCAATATATGGAAATAGAAGGCAAATAGCCAAGTGATGGACTCTGTTGGAAAGGCTATTGGGAGTGTATCTGGGGCACGTGACAATATATATGCGTACTAGTTCGCCTTTACTATTCACGGTTGAAAAGTATGGAAGTATCGGTGAAACTAGTCGCCATATTGATGCATAGTCAGTTCTTACGCCATTGTGCCTTTGATTGATGCCATTGGTATGAACCTATTACTGCTGGCCATACCATGTTTCATGCTCACCATTTGTATGCCTATGATGTTCGTACGGTATAGTGGCGATGAGGCACTGATACCGTAATATTTCCTTATTATTGGACCCAATTAATTTGAGTATATCGACAAACACTAATGTCTGAGGATAAGAGGTCAGATGTTGTCTATTTGGTTACATTGATCACATGCAGTACATCACAAATATTGACAATTTTAATTGAGAACCTGTGGATGTGAAATCATCTGTCCGATGAGAATAAGTATAAACATTGATTTACTTGAAATTTTTCATGACACTGGCTAGCCAATGAATCATTTCAATACTTCGACCATGTCCTGCAAGAACAAGGCGCTCGGCATGGGAGACACAGTATGCCTTTTGGTACCAAGTTCACATTGGATATGATGACTTGGCACAAGTAGGCCAGTGGGCTCTCATCAAGGCCCTCATCCCAGATGTCTCCAAAGATTTCTTACCACGGACGGAATTATCATTGGATAGTTAAAGGATTTATTCGGTCTAGAAACTACAAAACGCAATCGGAAAGCCCTCCCTGTTGTGATTAAAATGATCCAAGTCCCATTCCGATCGCATAATAAATAACCCGTAAAATAAATAAATAATACCACCACCGGTATTCGGAGATTTCCGTGACTAAACTACGAGTGACGTACTTGTGGGGAGCAAATTAAAAATACAGATTGGGAGCCGGAGTTTATTATGCAGACTACGATGACGTAATCGTAAGTCAGCCGATACTAAAATGCGGAGTCGTATGTGCGCGTGTGGTGTACAGATTACGTTATGCTTTGGCCGTTTATCTGGAATAGAAGACAATAATTCTGTGAATACAGTAATTAATAGCGCCTATAATGGTTGTTGTTTTTGTAGCCATTAATAACATGCCGGCACGTGTCTGTTTTGGTGAATAGATGGCAGTATTAGTGCTTTGATTGTCTCGCGTATTCACTCGGTGATTTGTAATCACTCAGCGACTATTCATCAGTGTCATTCGCGAACTTGTTTGCACTCTAAAATGCCACAAAGTGAATAGAAAGAACATTATCTCTCTGGTCATACTTATATAAGAAGCGCCCAAATTTATATAAACACTGGGCTGAATAATGTTAACTCTATTTAGGCGCTTTTGTTTTGTGTTTGTTTGTTGTTTTACTTTCGATATAAATATCCCGAGTATCTGTCATCGCCACATATTCCAAGATGCCTAGTAGATGTAGTGTGTTCAGTTGTGGGCGGGCTAGCGATCCATTATTTAGTACCTCCAAAAAGACAACACAGTGCGTAATTTAGAACGCTCTTTATTGTCTACCGCTTTTGGGAGACGGAAGCACTTTATATTTAATTGTCACAATACCACATACAAAATCACCCATGACATATCGAAATAAAGCACGTTCATAATTGAGAACGCTCTTTATTGTCTACACCGCGACGAAAACATGGACGCTCTTTATTAGAGGCAATCATTGGAGTTTTGCTATGCTAACAATTCAAAAAAATCCTCTCTAGAAAGTCAATATGTGCCATCAAAACGTAAAATAAAACGAACAACAAACACAAACTGAAAAACAATGCCAGGCTAGCCTTCAATTAAAAAAATGTCATTATGCCAAACTGCAGCCTAACTAATAATTTTTGTAGTTTCAACAGTCTGTTGTGTATTCGAGTGAATTATTTTGTTTACTCACTTATCGATCTTGACTGGAAGGATTTTAGCAAGCTGTTCACAGTCGTGCACTTCTCCACACAAAATGTTTCGTGTGAAGAAACAGACAGGAACATCATTATGACGAATATAAGCCATCATGATACATGCACTAGTACAATAACCACCACCTTTTTAATCGCACCCCATTTGTATTTAAAATTGTACGCATATAGCGCACAACGGGATGACACTAGTGTGTAAACTATCCTCCGAAATTGGTACCATACAACGAAGAATGAAGTACCGGCATATGGCCTAACTTGTATTCTTTCAGAAACAGTTAAATTTGTTTCGCACGATATTCCGCTCGCTCATTGCATTTCTGCATAAATTAATCTCATTTCAAACAACTTTTATCGCCTCAAAGTGCATTTTAGCCATCATTATTCGTTATATAATCCAACATTCTAGCAAATCCAGTTCATAATTCAGCACATTCAAACAGTTTTATTCCGTAATCGCTATTTATCGTAAAGGCTTAGGTAATTAACCAGCGTAATTTATCAACTCGTTAGGCGATTGGCGGAATTATTTCAAGCTCCACCCACCGCTGTCATCGGTAAGCGTTGATGCAGATGATCGGTCATGTGACCGCGTTGTGGTCATGTGATCGCACTCACGTGACTGACTTCGGATATTTCCGCGATTTTTTTAATATCATAATAATAAAAATACTATCTGCTCGATTTTGAATTTTCTTGGCGAAATGGGTCTGTTAGACATATATTATTAGTATTATGACGATAAAAAAAATATTTTTTTGACAGACTAATTCCTTTAACCCTTTACCCAACAGGAGGGCCATGTGCCAATGCATTCTCTTATATATGCGAGTCGACCATAGGTCGCCTCGCATATATAAGAGAATGCATTGGCTTAACACATTAAAAATTATAAAATTGTTAAAGAATGTAAGAAAAAATGGTAAAAAGTGTTTAAAAAAGATTTTTTTTAGGCCAATGCATTCTCTTATATATGCGAGGCGACCTATGGTCGACTCGCATATATAAGAGAATGCATTGGCACAGGGCATAACTGTAACTATCACAATGTGGTCAAGGAGCCGGTTCCAATGATATCCATATTTGTATGGTTCTATTGAGACAGACCGAAGATATTTTAGGCTGTTGAAGCTTTATTTGGCCGGTTTTGGCCGGTTTGTTGGGTAAAGGGTTAAGCAAACTCTAGCTGAATGGTCAGCTTAATATGCTTACATATCTTTGCAGACTGGGATCTGCCTCAACTTAATGTTAGTAACTTGTTATTTTCATTCCCCCCAACCTGTTCTCTTTAACTCAGCCTCTTGCCATACGCTCCTTCTACATACTATTCTGCATGCTTTTCTTTTCCGAGGAAATAACTTCAAATAAGCGGTGACCCGCTTGTTGTTAGATCCTCTTCACCCTCCTTTTCTTCTAACCTGTCATTTAATTTAACTCATATTGTTCAATGTCTTATTTCATGTATAGAGGATCTCACATGAGTTACTATTTTATACGGAATTTATCAACCGAGTTCACTAAATTCGATTTGAGCCGAGGTTTACCGAGGCTCAAATAGAATTTAGTGGACGAGGTTGATAAATTACGTATAAAATAGGACGAGTGTGAGATACTTTTTATCACATGATAAAATAAACGCGAAGCAATGCGAAATATCCATCGAAAACAACGATAAAAACCGCAGCGATCGCAAGTCATTTGAAGAACGATGTGACGTCATCGCACGCGCTAATATTAAACGTGTCTCTTATCGATAATTATGAAACTGCTTTTATGGGCAAATTATGTGATAAATACATGTATTAAATGAGGGTAGAAAGTAATATTGTTTACACCAGGGAATCCCATGCAGCCGAGTTGAATGGAGTGATTGCAAAGAAACAGACACAAGTGTCACCGAAAAATGACAGATTATGATTGATGGAGATTTCCTTTCGATAATTGAAATGAAATTCCTTTGTCGCCAAATCTTGTGTATCATATTATACTAGGCCTCAATCAAACCAGTCAACCGATGCGTAATAACCTGACTCTGTCAGTCATACTGTAAATGCACGTAAAGAATGAGACACTATTTATTATAGCGACACGGCATTATTTGAACAGAGGTCATATAATACTCTACATATTATAATGAACATAATCGCCCTGTTACTAACGATTGTTCTGATACAATGAGTTATAGGATATGGAATCGCAAGAAACGAGTCATGATTTTCCAATAAATACCTTGAAGTCGCAGTAACAGTCGCGATAATGTTGCAAGTATCCAAATACAAACAACAACAAATACAAGCCCGCATGTTCATACATTCTAGCTTTGTCAGTTGAGTTCCGGTTGCTAAACGGCAACATTACAATTCGTTCAGGCAAAAGAAATTTCATTGGACTATCTTTTTTATTCAGTCATGTATATTATTGCCAAAGGAGACATTTCTGTCCTGCGCAACTTACTGTGAACTAACAGAGCTGTATCATGTATGCTTTAGCAGTATACATGATATGAACTTAGCGATGAGTCGACTTCGTGAAATTGAAATAGAACATGTGTAGCACGAAATTAGGAGACTTCACATACCGTTCCACGTGGCGTCCGAAATCGGACGAGTTATCCCATCGTATATGTTGCACAATAATGCGATATATGTGTTCCACAAGTAAATTATGTGAGGCTGTAGTCATTGCCAAAATAGCTAGCTATGTCGAATTTGTAAAGTGAATCCAATTACTGAATTTAGAGACGATATTGAGTTGATCAAAAACACAGATTTTTTAACAAATTACGTAACGCATACTATGAAACGAAAAGTGTATGTACGTTTATTAACGACCGGTAGGCAACAGATAAATTGCAAGTTTGTTATCCACAATAAATATTGAGTTGATAAACTCGCAATTCAGAAAAATACTCCCTTTAGTAACCACGTCTGATCGACAGCAGGAGGAAATAAAACTGACCAGATATATTGTCGGAACGCGGGAGTTCCACTGGGCGCATTCGTGCGTGGCTAATCTGAGCACTGATTGACTGAGAGTAGGCAATAAACGGGCAATAAATTTTAACCCTCCTGATGACACAAGGCAAGAGATATAATCCATATAGTTCAGCGAGGGCTTTCCTTGGCGGAAATATTGACCTGTATCATGGGCTCGTAAACCAACATTTCATTCCATTCAGTTCAGACTTACTAAAGTTATCATCCAGAAACGAAAATTGAGTGCAAATTCAAACAAAAAGGGCAATAACTCTGGTCAAAATTGGCGAACGGAACCCGAATTTGAACTTGAGGGTATTTTGTGCTAGTAATCTCACATAACAAATTTCATTCCATTCAGTTCAGACTTAATAAAGTTATCATCCGGAAATGAAAAAGCAAACAGACAGATGAACAAATGGATGGACCAATCAAGCATGATTATAGTGGGTCTGTCATTTGCAGAATGAGGTCCCCAGAGGGTAAGTTTAGTGATGCTATCCCGCATAGCGGGCTAGCCTCACCAAACTCACCCTCTGGGGACTTCATTCTGCATAAACTCAGATTGAGTTCCCAAATGGTGAATATTGTGATGTACACCCATTGGGAACCAAACTCACCCTCTGGGAACCTCATTCTGCTTAGGCCTCATCTTCTCTGTAAAGCTTCTATATGATAAAATTTCTATAGAAACTTCTTCACATAGATTCTATTTCTTTTTTAGTTTAGTTTCTCTATTTCCCCAAAATTGGCAGATGACACATTGCATAATCGAGGTTCCCAATGAGTTTACATTACATTGTAATTAAATTGAGTATTTGTCACTAAAAACAAGCATTATGATTGGCCGAGAGCGGCTAACTTTCGTTTTCGATTCACCGACATCGGCCGCTTCAGCGTGCATCAAATCTGAATGTAGCACGGTCAAATTTTATCGGCGCAGAACGAGTAGGGAAACGAGCACACCCGCGCGTTGTTGTCTATAGATACCGTTCATCGGCCGCTTCAGCGTGCATCAAATCTGAATGTGGCACGGTACAATTTCATCGGCGCAGAACGGAGTAGCGAAACGCGCCAACCCGCCCACAGGAAATGGTTACGGAGCAGTGTTCCGAGTAACGCAATGAACAAACCCAATTATTTGTGCACGGTGACAACGGCGAAATGAAAGTCTCGATTCGTGTCATGAAAATGACTAAATGATACTTTTTATACAGTTTTTTTGAAAATTCCTTGCTAGATTGAATTACAATGGAGATAAACGTACCCTGTTTCGTTGTACATTCTGTGATTCGAGCATGAAAACAGTTTGTGAACTCGCCGGCATGCCGGCTCGTTCACAAACTGTTTTCATGCTCGAATCCCAGAATGTACAACTCAACAGGGTATGCTTATCTCCTAAATATTCACCACTTGGAAACTTCAATCTGAGTCTATGTCTCCCATAGCAGATAAGGCCTATGCAGAATGAGGTCCCCAGAGAGTGAATTGGTGATGCTAGCCTGCTATGCAAGATAGAATCACTAAATTCACCCTCTGGGGGACCTCATTCTGCAAATAACAGGCACACTAAACTCAGGCCTTGGGACCAATATCATAATACATCCCGTTTTTTCACAACGGGTGTTTATCAAAATAAAACATATTTAAATTTATCACTGACCTAATCCCCATGAGGCCGCTGCCGCCATTCTCGCCATGTTTGCCTTAGCATCATTGGTACACGTTTCCCACCTCTCGCAAGCCACTTGGTGAAGCTGACCCCTGCAAACATTGATAGTTATGAAATACTATGCTATAATCCATGAATACTTTGACAACAACAACAACAGTCTAATACTTATTTTCATTTCTCCGCTTCCCATCATCCTACAAATTCTACTATATACGTTGATGCACCGTGTTTTCATTTCTCCGCTTCACATCATCCTACAAATTCTACTATTTACGTTGATGCACAGTGTTTATATTTCTTAAATATTAGCTGAATATCACAACAACTGAACAACAAACAATTCCAATGTATACTTTATTGATGGTTTATTATTATTGGTTTATTAGATCGATTACCATTCAGCTAGGGCCTCTAAACATCGCATTCTTCCGAGCGTAATATCCTCGTCCTCCGCGTTTTGTTCCTGCTTCTGCTCGTATGCTGCTAATGCCTTGTTCCATTCATGTAACTTCTCATACCAAGACTCTTGTATTTTCTGCAAATATCATGAGTTGTAACAAAGCTTGCAATACATACTCCTAATGATAATGTGTCTCAATTAACAAAGAAGGATAACTCTATACATACTCCTACTCGATAATGTGTCTCAATTAACAAAGAAGGATAACTCTATACATACTCCTACTCGATAATGTCTCTCAATTAACAAAGAAGGATAACTCTATACATACTCCTACTCGATAATGTCTCTCAATTAACAAAGAAGGATAACTCTATACATACTCCTACTCGATAATGTCTCTCAATTAACAAAGAAGGATAACTCTATACATACTCCTACTCGATAATGTGTCTCAATTAACAAAGGATAACACTAGAATGGAAAATGCTAACAAAGCAAATTTCATTCAAATCTGACATGAGAACAGAGAGAAAATCAATATATCAGTTAAAAGTTCAAACGTCATCATTTCAATATGGCCATTAAAACATAATATCTGTGTTAGATCTCAAATTTGAGATGAAGGAGGGAGGTTTTTTCTTTTCTTTTTTTTCCCTCAAAATCTGGAAAACATATTCCAGAAAGATACAAAAATTTCATTTTGTTGTTCAAATCCAAAATTTCTAACAGAAAATAGTGAAAAAATGTTTGACGAGACTGTTTAAGTGAACGTTCAGACGACCACGATTCAATCGTAAGTGGAAGGATTTCCATCATAGTAAGTAACCGGTAGTTAGACTGTGTATGCTCACGTCAAAAAATAATATCAAGCACTATTTGATTTTAGATTCAAAATCGTGGCGTATCCTTGGATACCTCCACTTGCGACGTCATCGCAGTCGTGTGTACGTAAAAATCGTAACTGGAAAGATCGCAGGGTAGTCAATCAGATGCTTTACGAATAACTTACGATATCATCATGTACAATGACATCCCAATCATGTGAATAAACTATCCATGATCTCGTCGGGCCCGATTCCTCCACTTACAATTGTACCGTGGTCGTCTGAACGTTCACTAAAAGAACATGAGTGATGAGGGAGGTGCCCGAGAACAGACATTTTATTTTTAGGCCTGTTAATATAAACTTTTATCATATGCTTTCATATCAAATTCTAATGAATTCTTATTTACGTAAAAAGCTATATTTCGCAAGCCTAAACTAAACACAAATGTAATACCAAATCAAATCAATATGGTAGTTTCAAAGCAAATCAAACCTCTAACGGTTCACAGGGCTGAATACTTACGATACTTGGATGGCTGAATACTTACGATACTTGGATGGCTGAATACTTATGATACTTGGATGGCCCTGTGCATACGTCATTACCCCAAATGCTGCCTCGGAACCCAGGGACTATGTGGGATGTATACTTACAATACTTGGATGGCTGAATACTTACGATACTTGGATGGCCCTGTGCATACGTCAGTACCCCAGATGCTGCCTCGGAACCCAGGGACTATGAGGGATGTATACTTACAATACTTGGATGGCTGAATACTTACGATACTTGGATGGCCCTGTACATACGTCAGTACCCCAGATGCTGCCTCGGAACCCAGGGACTATGAGGGATGTATACTTACAATACTTGGATGGCTGAATACTTACGATACTTGGATGGCCCTGTGCATACGTCAGTACCCCAGATGCTGCCTCGGAACCCAGGGACTATGTGGGATGTATACTTACAATACTTGGATGGCTGAATACTTACGATACTTGGATGGCCCTGTGCATACGTCAGTACCCCAGATGCTGCCTCGGAACCCAGGGACTATGTGGGATGTATACTTACAATACTTGGATGGCTGAATACTTACGATACTTGGATGGCCCTGTGCATACGTCCGTACCCCAGATGCTGCCTCGGAACCCAGGGACTATGTGGGATGTATACTTACAATACTTGGATGGCTGAATACTTACGATACTTGGATGGCCCTGTGCATACGTCAGTACCCCAGATGCTGCCTCGGGCTGCTGTAGCTTATTGTTAATACTACAAAAAGACATGAAAAACATTAAATATTTACTGTCAGTAAATATCAGGCATCACTTATTGTTAATACTACAAAAAGACATGAAAAACATTAAATATTTTACTGTCAGTAAATATCAGGTGTCTCCAATTAAGTAAGATTATGCCAGCTCAAGAGTTACAGGTGAATAACAGAATGCACAATGTAAATATTGTTAAAAGTTGAATGGCAGTAAATGAGTATTCAGTATAGAAAGGGTTAATTCATCTTCTTACAGAACAGGCCAGATAGCAGAAAGCAGTCAATTGGTTTGTTTCAAAAAACCAACAAAAGAAGTAATTTGTTACTACTTTATCATTGTCTCTACAATTTTAATTTGTGACAACAATCGATGAATTAACCAACCTGATGAGTGCCTCCAGTGTTTCTGTGTTGAGACCTTTATGGAAATCTTCTTCCTTATAATGTAAGGCCTTAGCATACGCTCTGCACTTGATGGCTTGGGAACCAAGTAGATTACTGTCCAAAGGCAGTGGACCCTGAAAGATAGCAGAAAAAAAAATATATATAAAATGCTCTAAACAAAGGCAGTGGACCCTGAAAGTTAGAAAAAAAACAGAAATAAAATTTATAAAAAGCTGTAAACAGTTATTGCTACAAGAGATGTAATTTAACATCATATTTGACCATGTTTAAAACTGACAATATAAATAAGATACTCTCTCCTTGACCAGAATATGACATTTTGTCCTCATGTGCTACACGTTTAATGATGAGACTGACCGTATCATGTTTTTATTATGAGATTGACGTTAAAGGTACTTAATCCGATCAGATGCTCCTAAATTAATATTTCTTTGGCTTCGGGGGTGAAAAATATTTGATTTGAGTCGAGGAACCTACCCGTCAAAGCTCAGAGTGATCAGATATCGATTTTTGAAGTTAGTTATTTCAATTGTTTCTAGCCCAGAAACTCGTGTTCAAACAGACGTTCTTGCAGATAAAGATGGATAACTCTAAAATCAAGTGGTAATAACTTCAAAAATCTATATCTGATCACTCTGAGCTTTGACGGGTAGGTTCCTCGACTCGAATCAAATATTTTTCACCCCCGAAGCCAAAGAAATAGTAATTTAGGAGCGTCTGATCGGATTAAGTACCTTTAACAATTGTAATTTTATTATTAGATTGACCATATCACAGTGTTTTTGTTATGAGACTGACCTATTTGATTTTGTGTTATGAGATTGACATTATCAGTGTTTGTGTTACGAGACTGACCTTATCACAGTGTTCCATGAACTCAGCTAGATTGAGCAGAGTTTGCGTTATCTCCGGAATCTCTTGTGTTGTGAGCGCTTGCTCTAGATTCTGTATTAACTCATCCTGCTGTGCCTCGGTGAGTTCCGTCCAACAAGACACAAATGCTGCATTGAACAAGTCCCTACAAAAAAAAGAATAATCCTCATACGAGAATCAAGGTTTACCAATGATTTTATATCATATAGGATGACAAATAAAAAAAAGCGAGAAGGAGAAAGATTTATTTAGAAAAATAACGTAAATAGTCCGGTTGTCTGAATCTGAATCATGCGAGTTTCAGGGTTTTCGTAAAATTTTAGGAAGCTCCAGTTATGGTGGGGTTAAGCACAGTTATTATCATATCGAGCTAGTGGGCTTTAGGACTGTGTGAGCACAAACTTAACTACTGGTGAGTCTTAATAATGAAGTTATTGTGAGATACTAATCGAGCCAGCGGGTTGTATGTTTGTGCGAGATACTAACCAAGCCAGCGGGTTGTATGTTTGTGCGAGATACTAACCGAGCCAGTGGGTTGTATGTTTGTGTGAGATACTAACCGAGCCAGCGGGTTGTATGTTTGTGCGAGCGCCCAGCATGATCTGAGGGCGGGTGACGGTGATTCCTTTAATAACTCTATACTCAGTCTACGGAGCCATTCAATCCAGTCCTCTTTGGATACTCTCCGACCAGCTTCTAGTGCCTACAAAAAGATGTCAACAGAATAGAACAGAAGGCTAATGATGATCAAATAATTACCAAGTTCAAGCGCCTACAAAGAGATATAAACAGAAGGCTAGAGATGTAAACAGAAGGCTGGTGATGTAAACAGAAGGCTGATGATGACCTAATAATTACCAAGTTCAAGCGTCTACAAAAAGATGTAAACAGAATAGAACAGAAGGCTGGTGATGACCTAATAATTACCAGCTTCCAGTGCCTACAAAAAGATGTAAACAGAATAGAACAGAAGTCTAGCGGTGATCGAATAATTACCAGAAGAATTATACTTGGACTCTAATCATTACAGACTTTAGCACGACTCTTCAGCTGAAAATGTCTGACTATAATAAGCTGCCTGTGGACTCCATCTGATTCAGATCTCATTAGCGATTCAACAGGGACTATACATTGTCAACAATAATCTTCGCAGTTGAAGGGGGGGGGGGGGGGGGGGGGGGGGGGCTGTACCAATATTCAACCATTTATAAGATGGCTTCTAATAATATATTTAATGGTAAATATGAAACAAACATAATTATTTTAGTCAAGAATGTATGCAAAATGCATAAAAAATAACTGATGCAGATAATATATGATAATTAAACTTGAAATACAGTAATGCCCTAAATAATCGACTCCTTAACCACAGCAGAATTATGGATAATTTGTCAGGATTTATCGGAAATATGGCTTGTTGCCATTCATCGGAAAGCTCTCAGTGCCAATTTTCCCTTATTTTTGTTCCAGGGAGAAATAACTTCTCTCTCATATACCAGTATGCATATGTCTCAACATCATATTTAAATTATATTTACTGATCATATGATATTCTTACTCACTATAACTGTTTTATGTGTTTTATAAATGGCCTTCTTGTGTTGCATGATACTAATGGATCATAGAAGGGTGATGTTGTGGTGTAAATTGATCTTCACCCATTGGTATTTATCCCTGACAACAGTCCACTTCTCCCTAATAATCAAACAGGGAGATGTGACTTCTCCCAATGTTAAACCTGCAGACTTCTCCCTGATAACAATCCACTTCTCCCTAATAATCAAACAGGGAGATGTGACTTCTCCCCAATTTGATACCTCTATGTCGGTTGCTGGTCAGCCTGAGGTACATGGTAAGGCACCATGTGCTTTACCAACTGAGCCACTGGCTCCTCTCCTATGATCGGAATTGGCTGCTCTATGTTAAACTGAAACATAAACATGTTTATTTACTGTGCACATGATAGAAATTCATTAGGCGACACCAATTTTTAAGTCTGGTTTACGAACATGTGGGGGAAAAAAAAGTAGATGCAGGAAGGAAAAAAATTCTCTCACCTCAGTATATTGGTTAAATTGTGGAGTTGTACCTGAATTTCACAATAAAATTATATAAATATGAATTTAAAATGTGTTTTTAATATTCAAATTTAAAATAAACAGACATTTCTTGTCATAAAATAAATGAAAATAGAGACCTGTATTAATATAAAATAAACAGACATTTCTTGTCATAAAATAAATAAAAATAGAGACATGTATTTAATAGGAAATTAGTGATATACTGTTCCAAGCCACAAATTGTCTAGCCAGGCATATGTGAATATAATTTAAAAACCCTACCTTTTAGCTGAGTAACGTTGAACTATTATTCCCCAAGCTTAATACTAGTACACATGTGCCTGTAGAAAATGTCCCACCACCGGAAATTAAAAAATATTGTACATGTACATATGTCTGTATATGTGCTGTATTTTTCACGGTGCGATGGTAGGACAATTGTGATAAGCACCTGTATACTAGTGATAAGCATGAGGAATAATAGTTGACGTTCATACTCGGAAAAAGCTAGGATTTTTGAAATACAATTGACATATGCCTGACAACAAAATTTATGACTGGAAGCAATATATAACTAACTTCCTACATTTGACTAGAAGCAATATATCACTGATTTCCTACATTTGAGTGGAAGCAATATAGCAGTGATTTCCTACATTTGACTAGAAGCACTAATTTCCAACATGATGATGACATTCAATGACACCAAAATGACATCAACGACACCATCATTGAAATTTTCATCTCAGTCATTACAGGATAAACTTCCCTGTTCATTGATTTCATCAATATTTTGAAAACATCATTTGTAGTTTCTGGTTTGTTGATAATCTGGTCGGCTTCCGTAATGTGAATTACGATATATTTGCAGTTGAAATCTTCCAAAACCTTAATTGGTGTGCTGCCGTCGACATCGTGTCCAGTGCCATCAACAGAACTTTTTGCTGTCACTTTTGACACAACAAATATGTCACTAATACTTGCAAACAATTGCGATATTTTGCCACAGATAAACAACTTCTCTAACTTTTTGGACACAACAGAAACGCTAAAATACAAATCATCTGCAGCAGACATGTTTACAACGGAAGTACCGAATTAACTCCCCTGACTCTAAAACAATTAAAAAGTAGAACTCAGAACCGAACGAGTCTGAAATCCGGTATGGAAAAAAAGTTGTCGGCGGTGTTCGTAAACCAGACTTAAAAATTGGTGTCGCCTTAACTAATAAATGTAGTCCATGTTTCACTCGACGTAAATCAGCTAGTGAAATCAGGAGGGACAAAAGTTGGTTTACATCGAACGATGGTTGTCTTTCTCTTCTATAGCAGACTTTAAGCGTGAAGTACAGTTAATGCCCTAAATAATCGACTTCTTAACCACAGCAGAATTATGGGTAACTTTTCAGGATTTAGTTGGAAATATAGCTTGTTGCCATTCATCATTCAACAAGCCATATTTCCGACTAAATCCTTAAAAGTTACCCATAATTCTGCTGTGGTTAAGGAGTTGATTATTGAGGGCGTTACTGTACCACTTATTTAAAATCGACAAATAATGGTTTGTTAAAGTAACCCGGTTTATTCCATAGAAGACATTATATTAGTTCCGGACACCATCATGTTTGTCAACTGAAAATAGTGATTTAATTACGAAGCATATTCTATGGGTAATTTAACATATATGTTAGATTATAATACATCAATATCACCATAAGATATCATTCTTTTCCATAAATATAGCATTTTGTATTGATTTTTATGATAAAAGTCGATTAAAATTGACAAAATATCTCGCCACTGGATCTAGGTTTAAGGTCCGCTATATAAGAGTAAGGCATCCGTACTATTGACGTAAACCAGTATTATTCCCACAGATTTCACTAGCTGGTTTACGTTGAATTAAACTTGGACTATCGTCACAGGTATAAGTCGAAAACGTAAATCAAACATATACTAGACTTCAAGCTAACCATAAGGATCATCAAGACCTTTAACCCTTTCATGACTGGAGCATCCTGAAATTTTGCGAAAACCTTGTGCCAAATACATTCTTTTATACATGTGAGTCCGCCATAGAGCCTCACATATATAAGAGAATAATTTGGCCTAACAATATGTACCTTGACCTTTTAAGCAAAGTGCATTCTCTTATATATGCAAGCCTCCCTATATGAGACTTGCATATATAAGATAATGCACTGGCACAGGATCTTTAATGCTGCACCAGCTCCCATCATGAAAGGGTTAAAAGATGCTATGACCCACCTTCTTTAAGTTAATATAGCTATGACCCACCTTCTTTAAGTTAATATAGCTATGACCCACCTTCTTTAAGTTAATATAGCTATGACCCACCTTCTTTAAGTTAATATAGCTATGACCCACCTTCTTTAAGTTAATATAGCTATGACCCACCTTCTTTAAGTTAATATAGCTATGACCCACCTTCTTTAAGTTAATATAGCTATGACCCACCTTCTTTAAGTTAATATAGCTATGACCCACCTTCTTTAAGTTAATATAGCTATGACCCACCTTCTTTAAGTTAATATAGCTATGACCCACCTTCTTTAAGTTAATATAGCTATCACCCACCTTCTTTAAGTTAATATAGCTATCACCCACCTTCTTTAAGTTAATATAGCTATGACCCACCTTCTTTAAGTTAATATAGCTATGACCCACCTTCTTTAAGTTAATATAGCTATGACCCACCTTCTTTAAGTTAATATAGCTATGACCCACCTTCTTTAAGTTAATATAGCTATGACCCACCTTCTTTAAGTTAATATAGCTATGACCCACCTTCTTTAAGTTAATATAGCTATGACCCACCTTCTTTAAGTTAATATAGCTATGACCCACCTTCTTTAAGTTAATATAGCTATGACCCACCTTCTTTAAGTTAATATAGCTATGACCCACCTTCTTTAAGTTAATATAGCTATGACCCACCTTCTTTAAGTTAATATAGCTATGACCCACCTTCTTTAAGTTAATATAGCTATGACCCACCTTCTTTAAGTTAATATAGCTATGACCCACCTTCTTTAAGTTAATATAGCTATGACCCACCTTCTTTAAGTTAATATAGCTATGACCCACCTTCTTTAAGTTAATATAGCTATGACCCACCTTCTTTAAGTTAATATAGCTGACATGCAGCTTTTTGATAGTCATTGTCTCAGTACCCTGACTAGTCATATCGGCCGTTTTATGTCGAGCACGTCTATGTTTCATCAAAACTGGCTCATCCTCTTCGTCAGCTATGAGTGTGCCCTATAATGAAACATTTCAACAGAAATGTAGGTGAATATGGATCAAAGTCAACATTGAAAAATAAGGATATAAAAATGGAAATAACAGATTGCTGACCAAAATGAAAATGATTATGACAATGAAGCTCAACTTGACATAGAAGATATAGATAGAAGACAACGCACATCTTAATCAAGAATCTGTTATCAAATGAGTTGCGGACAGCGTAAGAATATATTTCATGAAAGTGAAGCTCGAGAAAAAAGTAGTAACATAAAAATCCATTATCAGTTGGAAATATCATTAAATAGTTGGAACTTTTTAATAACGTTGCCATGACGTCATATGTTGCCGTGGCAACATTCCTATGCTCAATTTTCACATCCACCCTAATGTCCTATTTAAATACATAGCTTCTTTAAAACTAATGGCAAAATAGTATAGAATATAAAGTGGGTGTAATTGTAAACTATTTACAGGAGGTTAATAGTAAATCACCTTGAGTAACCTTGTCATTAAGACGTTGTATCGTTGATGTGAGATAGTAAATCACCTTGAGTAACCTTGTCATTAATACGTTGTATCGTTGATGTGAGATAGTAAATCACCTTGAGTAACCTTGTCATTAAGACGTTGTATCGTTGATGTGAGATAGTAAATCACCTTGAGTAACCTTGTCATTAATACGTTGTATCGTTAGTAAATCACCTTGAGTAACCTTGTCATTAATACGTTGTATCGTTAGTAAATCACCTTGAGTAACCTTGTCATTAATACGTTGTATCGTTGATGTGAGATAGTAAATCACCTTGAGTAACCTTGTCATTAATACGTTGTATCGTTGATGTGAGATAGTAAATCACCTTGAGTAACCTTGTCATTAAGACGTTGTATCGTTGATGTGAGATAGTAAATCACCTTGAGTAACCTTGTCATTAATACGTTGTATCGTTGATGTGAGATAGTAAATCACCTTGAGTAACCTTGTCATTAATACGTTGTATTGTTGATGTGAGATAGTAAATCACCTTGAGTAACCTTGTCATTAATACGTTGTATCGTTGATGTGAGATAGTAAATCACCTTGAGTAACCTTGTCATTAATACGTAATCACCTTGAGTAACCTTGTCATTAATACGTAATCACCTTGAGTAACCTTGTCATTAATACGTAATCACCTTGAGTAACCTTGTCATTAATACGTTGTATCGTTGATGTGAGATCCTATGCTTCATCACTACCTTGCTAACCATCGGTATAAATAGATTAAATCGGTGACCGAGCTGCATGATGAGTCCACACAGAGTATCCATGGCGGCATGCTGAAGCTCGGGGCATGAATCCAGGGTGCGTACGATAGGATGGATTATCCTCGAGGAGAAGTCTGTGAGGTCCAACGTGTCAGACATCCTGTCTATCGTCTCCAGGGCACATCTACAATTAATAATTCAACACTAATTTAACCCTTTGAGTGCCAGGTCCGATTTTTGTATCAACCCATATACCCTGTGCCAATGCATTCTCTTATATATGCGAGTCGACCATAGGTCGCCTCGCATATATAAGAGAATGCATTGGCTTAACAATTTTTTTTTTTTTACAATTTTAATATATTTTATTATATTCTTTAACAGACTTATTGTGTAGGTTTAGGCACTCAAAGGGTTATACTAAATACTTATTGATGAGTAGTTATCCAATAGGAAATGCTCAGATACTAAGTTTAACTTATTACCTGAACATTTCACTCCAATAAATAAGACTCCTGCACTTTTATTATCTGCCGTCTGTTTATTTTATCTGAACACCCCTCCAGATAAATAATAGATCATTCTAACATATACTTTTTATAAACTGAGAGGAGGAATTTATCCCACAGGGTCATAACACAACAAAGACAGGTTTGCCTGATTGACTTCCTTTAATGAATTGTTAATGAAAAAGGTAGTCGCAAATTTTTGGTAGGGTGGGATGGGAGGGTGGGTTTCAAACCAAACCTACTTTCTCCGATTTTCGAATCTTGCGAAAAGACCTTGGCCCTGTAACAACTTGGTTAAGTCTCTTTGACAAAATAGTTCCACTTTCCCTATATGCTGAATATGATAAGCACCATGGTTATATATCACCTTGATGCTACCGCAGTTTCGCGGTAACATTGTGAATAAATTACCAGGCAGATGTTGCTATATTAAATCTTATTAATAATCGTATAATACTGCCCGTTAATCCTACAAATAGAATTTGTGTATGGATCCGCATGTTCCATCGAATCTATATTTAGCTACTGACACAATCGGGCGCGTGATCTTGTTTTGGTTCTATTCTTAGCTTTATAAACAATCTCCCACACATGTCTCTTATAGCTGTCACGTCTTAACAAACAGATGGGATAAATGCCGTCGCTGTGCGACTCTTGTTTCATTCAGTATAGAAAAGCATGAAAGATGAGGCCATGCAGAATGAGGTCCACAGAGAATGAAATTGGTGATACTAGCCAGCTGTGCAGGGTCGTCACTAAATTAACCCTCTGTGAACCTCATTTTACAAATGTCCGACACCATATTTTTAGGCCTGGTTAGAATTGTGAATGAGACTGAACTTACTTCCGTACTGGAATGGGAATATCATTTCCATCAAATAATTTCACAACTGGAGGAAGCAGAAGATGTAAATAGTCATCGAGGTTAGCACCAAACAACTGTAGAGCGTTCAGGAGCTGAAAGAAACAAAAACAAACTTACCATAAGTACTCAAACGAGACATATAACCAGCCAGCATTGTACAGTCATGAAAAAATGAGACATGGAACCAGCCTATATTTACAGTCATGAAAACACTTACCAAAAGTGGTCAAACAAGACATATAAGCAACCTAAATTGTACAGCCATAAATATATTTACAAAAAGTGGTCAAACGAGATATATAACCAACCTAAATTGTAGAGTCATGAAAATAATCAGAGTTCTTCCTTATTACATGTGAGTGATTGTTTTAAACTTTACAGTGACGTTGCCGCGATGTATTGTAGTGTGTCTGGCATGGAATTTATGGAAGAAATCCTACCCTCAGCTTACAAATCCTGTCTTATTGTGTTAAGCTAATAGCGAGTGCACATGAAAAATAAAGACAAGTGTGTGTTAATTGGTTTGTTGATAGGTCACGAGTGCAAGCACGAAGGATAGAACAAGAGCCGCAGCCTCGAGTGTTATCCTTCAGTGATGGCACAAGTGCTGCATCCACAAACCCATTAA
This sequence comes from Siphonodentalium dalli, assembly GCA_032622095.1. Lineage (NCBI taxonomy): Eukaryota > Metazoa > Mollusca > Scaphopoda > Gadilida > Siphonodentaliidae > Siphonodentalium > Siphonodentalium dalli. Next base: position 297,588,854 of record CP136064.1, read on the forward strand.
GACATGTGTTGTTCTGTGTTTATTACACACCACCCGTCCTAGAATCCGATAATTAAAAAAACCCCAAGACTTTCAAGGTTTATTAAGGCACAAACAGGGCTTGTTTTGAGAAAGTAAGATGATGCATTTATTTATTAGTTCTGATTTCATGGTTGAGGCAAATGTCATTTATGTCTTGTGATGTCAACAGGATGAGTATGGGGCATACAGATTTATAAAAATGACACGACCGGAACACTATCTTTCTAGGAACAAAAGTGAACTAGAGGTGTGACTGTCCCAATGGGACTACGGATACCCCCCTGTTTTTAAAATACTAAGATGTTTCACATGTCAGTAAACATTTAGTTAAAATAATAAAATAACAGTTCCCATTGCAGGTGTACAACCATAACCCTAATCTTAAACCTATTGACCGAAAAATTTAGGAATAAAAGCTTGGACAAAATTACGTATGTTGCGAAAAAAATTCTAAGTTGAAAAAGGGGAATAACTCCACACAAAAAATGTCAGACAGACGTCATAATCGCAGGTGCACAGGTTCCCATGGTTCTAAATATCAGTGCCAAGATTAAAAAACATTGACCGAAAAATGTAGGAATAAAAGCTCGGACAAAAGTATACATGTTGCACAGGTTCCCATGGTGGTTGATGTCTGTGCCAAGTTTCACGGAAATTGATCAAAAAACGACTGAGAAAAACTCCGGACAAATTTGTGTCCACGGACGGACGACGGTCGACGGACGGACGGCACGACAAGCTGACTCCAGTATACCCCCCCTAACTTCGTTGCGGGGGGTATAATTAAAGGTAAGAAGAGGTTGCACCATGGGTGTTGGGATACCCCCATGGTAAAAATTTAAATATGGGCAGGTCGGAAACCAAATTGTGAAAGAAAATGTTGGATAACTCTTGAACAGAAAAATTGAACAATGTCAATGGGCCCTCTTTTGAAAGCCCTCCTGATGCCAAACCTGCATACCATATTTCATTGAGATCCGACAACCCATGGTTGAGATATAAGAGCGGACGGATGGAAATCTAACATTTTCAGATTAACAAAGAGGGATAACTCTTAAACGGAAAATGAGAACAAAGTCAATGAACCCTCTTTTGAAAGCCCTCCTGATGCCAAACCTGCATACCAAATTTCATCAATATCCGATAACCCATGGTTGAGATATATGAGCGGACAGACAAACAGATGGACAGACAGACGCACGAACGAACAGATGGATGCATGTAATCCAGTATACCCCCATCTTTTGGGATGGCGGTATAATTATGCATATTTATATTATGTGCTTTAATTTCACACATCACCAATTCCTTAACTATAATTAAGCAATGTACCTATAGGCATTTGAAAACAAGTAGAATCTCATCTATAAATATCCATGAGGAAAACAAATAAGACACCAGAAGACAGGGACCAGCCGAGTCTCCCTATTCTTGCTCACTTCGTCCTAATTTTGCATCCGGGTGAAGTTTAAGTCGCCCTCAAATTTCCGATGTTGACCAACGAAAATCGGCAAAATATTCACCCTAATTTACTGCCAACATTGATTGAATCCAGTTATCCATTGACACTGTTGTAGATAACACCATAGTTACTATTAACATCTGTATTAATCCGATTTGGGAGCATATTCACACCTGAGTGTTGATTGCAGACAGCTGTCAATACATTGTCAGGTGTCCACAGTGACTTGTGATTTTGAGATTATCACACCTGAAGATTACAACTCTACACCTTACATCAGATCATCACCCCTTTGTTAAATTATGTAAAGGCCAGAATAACTTTGAAAACAAATTCGTTTTTGCAACATATTAATATCTACCCATGTTGGGGACCTTTAATGAGTGAGAATGTTCAAGATTTGGTTTCGTATTCATAAGCATTATGTAATTTATATATTTTTGTATTCATAAGCGGTTGTAAAAATGCCGTTCTTCCAAAATTATTATATAAAATGCTACCATTCTCTCACAATTATGTTTGGACATTATTCATAGTTATTAGAGTGATGATTTGAACATAAAGTTTCCACATTTGAACCATTGCTTCATCATTTTAATTTAAATATTACATATCTCCTATTTTCATTATATAGGTGACTACAGCACTTGCGGGCCGATTTCAAATTTGCCAATGCACTTCGCCCTGGAGCACGCCCACTTCGCCTTATTTTTGTGACAGGGAGAAGTCACTTCGCCCTGAAAATCAGGTCAAGGCTGGTCCCTGCCAGAAGATATGGGGAAATATGTCTATAATTTTATTAACCCTTTCAAGACTGGAGCATCCTGAATTTTTGCGAAAACCCTGTGCCAATGCATTCTTATATATGAGAGTTGACCATACGTCACCTCGCATATCTAAGACAAAGCATTGGCCTAAATAATATAATATTATTTTTTATAATTGTTAAAGATGGTAGAAAAAATTGTTAAAGAATGTAAGAAATAACAATAAAAAATGATTAAAAAAAATGTTAAAGAATGTAAGAAAACAATTATAAAACATGATTAAATTGTTAAATAATGTAAACAAAAAATGATAAAAATTGTTAAAGAATGTAAGAAAAAATTATAAAAAATGTTAAAATTGTTAAAGAATATAACAAAAAATGATAAAAATTGATATAGAATGTAATAAAAATGAAAAAAAAATTGTTAAAGAAATGTAAGAAAAATTAATACAAATTTCTTAGGCCAATGCATTCTCTTATATATGCGAGGTGACCTATGTTTGACTCGCATATATAAGAGAGTGCATTGGCACAGGGTCTTTAAGGTTGCGCCAGCGCAGCTCCCATCATGAAAATAAAAATATGTGCGATCACTATCTTTGAAATATTGTGTATTAACCCTTCAGAAGGGAGCTGCGATGGTGCAGCATTAAAAATCCTGTGCCAGTACATTCCCTTACATATGAGAGTATCCCATATAAGAGAATGCACTGGATTACATGGTCAAGGTAAATATTGTTAGGCCAATGTATTCTCTTATATATGTGAGGCTCACTATGGGAGACTCGCATATTAAAGAAAATGCATTTGCACATGGTTTTCGCAAACTTTCAGGAAGCTTCAGTCATGGAAGGGTTAATAAGCCAGTGTTTGTTTTGTTTATTTACCTTTGCAGTGACGGCCCGGTTTGTACTATTATTTACCTTTGCAGTGACGGCCCGGTTTTTACTATTATTTACCTTTGCAGTGACGGCCCGGTTTTTACTATTATTTACCTTTGCAGTGACGGCCCGGTTTGTACTATTATTTACCTTTGCAGTGACGGCCCGGTTTGTACTATTATTTACCTTTGCAGTGACGGCCCGGTTTTTACTATTATTTACCTTTGCAGTGACGGCCCGGTTTGTACTATTATTTACCTTTGCAGTGACTGCCCGGTTTGTACTATTATCATGCATGAAGACTTTCAGTGTCTGCGGGATAATGTGTGGAATGAAGTTTTTGAATTCTGTTCCAAGCGCTCCAACTATCTGTTCCACCAACAGAATAATAGTGTTCTGCATAGGGCTGTTAGTGGTCCAGTAGTCCTGAAAGTAATAAGTGTGTATTAAAGCAATACATGTTAACTTCTGGCGTGCTAAAACTTTCTAATTTTACTCAATTTTGAGCCAAATAATACCATATAGTATAAAAAATATCTTTCAACATGCAACAATTTAGCAAAAACATGAAGCTTAATTTTCTACCAACAAAAGTTCATTTCTTTGTTTGGATCTGCACCCACAAACCAATTGTTTATTTCGTCCCGGTAACTTTGAATAGTCATGCCATTTAAATTGAAGACGCAGGCTCAATTTTCATTAACTTCAAATAACAAACACTTCTTCTTTGAAAAGGAGTTATTGCAAATCTTAGCATTAAAAACTCAAAGTAGAACTGTTGTACATAGTGTTTGACACCACTGCATTCTTCACGAAAGCATGTGCCTCTGTTTACATCATATTCCAGTTGGTTAATTATCATACAGGGCTTTCAATATGCCATCATGTCTTTTTATAACTTTGGGTAAAATCAATATCTGTTTCTTACTAGGTGAATATGATGCTCTTGTCAATAAAACTACATGATTTCTTTGTGTCCATGCTAATTTAATTTAATAAGATAAACTATGTTTGGATTGTCGGGTGGCTATTAAATACCCAGGTTGTAATTAATTACCCAGCGTGTCATCATTGAAAAAAGCCTGAAAATAGTGTGTCTGTCATTTGCAGAATGAGGTCACCTGGGGTGAATTTAGTGATGCCATCCCACACATCGGACTAGCATCACCAAATTCACCCTCTGGGGACCTCATTCTGCTTAGGCCTTCAACTTCAACTGGGGAACTTCAATACGATCCTTGCAGAATGAGGTCCCCAGAGTGTGAATTTAGTGATGCTATCCCGCACAGCGGACTAACATCATCAAATTCACCCTCTGGGTTCCTAATTCTGCTTTGGCCTCAACCGCTATGGGAGACCTAGGATCAGATTTAAGTTCCCCAGTTGGTGGTGATGTTCACCCATTAATTACCTTGATTATGCATTTTATCTTCTGGAAATTAGGGGATATAGACACTTTCCAGAAGGGAAAAAGTTCTCTAAAAACAATGTTAATTTGAGACAAAAGATACTTTCCAGAAGATGAGGCGTAACAGGCCTAAGCAGAATGAAGTCCCCAGAGGGTGATGCTAGCCCACTTTGCAGGATAGTGTCACTAACTTTACCCTCTGGGGACCTCATTCTGCAAATGACAGATACGCTAAATCAAGGATTGCATTGAAATAGTAATTTATGGCTGTCACATATGTGTGACTTCTATTGTTTGAGGATGTATTGTCAGGAATGAATGTTGTAATGTAAAATATAGGAATACAAGCTTGGATAAAGTTTTGTCCACAGACGTACCAACATTTGGGTAAATACGTGGCTATTGAGTTATGTAGCTAAAATAGTTATGTGTCTACAAATTTTATGTGGCTATGGGGGGTGGGGGGGTATAATATATAGATAGCTGTAATAACTACCTTGATCAACTCAAATATATCATCGAGATAGTTCCTGATGTGCTGTTTTACAATAGCAATGATCACTCCAAGCTGTTGGAATAGGAACTGGAAAAGAATAACTCTTGGTTAGCATATATGATCACTCCAAGCTGTTGGAATAGGAACTGGAAAAGAATAACACTTGGTTAGCATATGAATCCATACATAATCTTTAATCCCTTATTTATAGCCAACAAAAATTATTTTGGTAAATATAAAATAGGACAGCTAGCAGTGATTTCCCTAGACAAGGAACATAATTTGAATTGCCTCACATCTCTCATGTGTTAAGAGAGTACTCGGCAGGGTGTTAATACATCTTATGTGTTAAGGGAGTACTCGGTAGGGTGCTAATAGATCCTATGCATTAAGGGAGTACTCGGTGGGGTGTTAATAGATCTTATGTGTTAAGGGAGTACTCAGTGGGTGTTTATAAATCTTACGTGTTAAGGGAGTACTCAGTGGGGTGTTTATAGATCTTGTCAACATGCTAACATTAAGTTTGTTACACACAGTAATTCATTACAGCTTCTCCCATGCTGGAGGATGGGGATGACAACTGTGTCACATGCTAACATTAAGTTTGTTACACACAGTAATTCATTACAGCTTCTCCCATGCTGGAGGATGGGGGTGACAACTGTGTCACATGCTAACATTAAGTTTGTTACACACAGTAATTCATTACAGCTTCTCCCATGCTGGAGGATGGGGGTGACAACTGTGTCACATGCCCTATGACTGAGGTAATGACTGAATAATGTGCTATTTAACCCTTTGAGTGCCAGGTCAGAATTTTGTATCAACCCATATACCCTGTGCCAATGCATTCTCTTATATATGCGAGTCGACCATAGGTCGCCTTGCATATATAAGAGAATGCATTGGCCTAACAAAAATTCATCATTTGTTATTATTTTTTACAATTTTTTACAATTTTAATATTTTTTAAAAAATCTAAAAAAAAACAAAATATTTTTTTTTAATTTTTTTAGGGCCGATTTTACAGACCGTAAATTAGGGCCGATGAGATCGGCCCCTGGCACTGAAAGGGTTAAATGGATAAACTATTTGCTTGCTTGCCTATAAAATTGCGGAAAACTACCGAAATGTTAATCGTCATATGTATCTCTTAGAAGTCACAGTGAAATACGTGACCCGCCATATCAAATCCAGTCGCAAGTCGGGATTTTTTTTACCCTGTGCCAATGCATTATCTTATATATGCGCATAGGTCGCCTCGCATATATAAGAGAATGCATTAGCCTAACAATTTTTTATCATTTTTTTAAAATAAATGTTTCTTACAATTTTTAGGTCATAAAATAAAAAAACATCCATTACCCTGCAGGGAGCCCCACACATATATAGAATCATATAGAAGAGTGTCGTCTGCTCATGTTTGTCTGGGGCTCTGTATGGGTGAAATTATAAAATTGTTAAAGAATACAAGAAAAAACAAGAGATGGACTGTCGTTCGGCGCATACCCCCCTCGTGGCATACCGCCTAGTGTGGGCACATCTATAACTTATGATGGCTATACTCAGACATATGGCCCCAGAAATCAGCATTTTCATATAAACAAAGATAACTATAGAACAAAAAACCAAACAAACTTTTAAATGTGCCATTAAATGTCCTCATAGTGGTGAACATCGATACAAAATTTCATTGAGTTCCGAGCATTACTGTTCAAGTTATGAGCTGAACAGACATCGGATGGACCAAACAACCAACATTTCCTGATAAACAAAGATGAATAACTCTAGAATGGAAAAGCGGAACAGAACAATGGAACCCCCTATTGAATGTCCTCATAGCAGTGAATATCCATACCAAATTCCATTGAGATCCCAGCACAATTGTTGAAGTTACAACATGAACAGACACAAGACTGACTAAAAAGCCAACATTTGCAGATGAACAAAGATGTATAACTCTAGAATGGAATATCCAAACAAAACGATGGAACCCTCTTTTTGATCTCCTCATATCAGTGAACATCCATACCAAATTCCATTGAGATCCCAGCACAATTATTGAATGCTCTCATAGTAGTCAACATCCGTACCAAATTTAATTGCGATACGAGCACTACTGTTCAAGTTATGACATGAACAGAAACCAGACGGACCAAAAATCCAACATTTCAAGATAAACAAAGATGAATGACTCTAGAATGGAAAATCCGAACAAAATGATGGAACCCTCTATTTAATGTCCTCATAGTAGTGAACATCCATACCTAATTTCATTGAGATCCGAGCACTACTGTTCAAGTTATGACATGAACAGACATCGGACGGACGTACGGATGCACAGACGGACAGGTGCAAAACAGTATACCCCCTTTTTTTTTTTTTAAATGGGGTATAATTATTAAAATTGTAAAAAATTGTTAGGCCAATGCATTCTCTTATATATGCGAGGCGGCCTATGGTCGACTCGCATATATATATAAGAGAATGCATTGGCACAGGGTAAAAAAAATCCCGACCTACGACTGGATTTGATATGGCGGGTCACTGTAGCTTTCCTTATTTCACTGTAGTTTGCCAGTGGTTTACGAGATCATGAATCAATACGCCCAGTACATACCAGGCTCTCCCATGTTTGTAAATAAACACTGACACACATTCTTTAAAGTGATGTGAAACACTCCGGTAGGATGATCAAATAGAAATGGATAATAATCTTCCTCAAAGTAGTTATTTTTATGAATATTAATCCAAATTTACAACACATACATTCTTATATATTAATTAAATGCAATGGCTCTCGACGGTGCAATCATTTGCGTTGGTTTATCGCCGATAGTTGCGTCCCGAATCCAGGTGTAAATATTTACAATTGCGCATAGTTCATACGATATTTTCAATGGAGTGTTATGGTCGATTTCTTTGAGATTTTTTTGTTTTTTTTGTTTAACATTTTATTTACAATTTTAATAATTTATTCTTATATTCTTATTAACAGACTTATTTTGTATGTTTAGGGCCGATGAGATCGGCCCCTGGCACTCAAAGGGTTAATACTAACTTATCTGTTTCATGCACCCGAACACGTCCATAATATGTCTTTAAAGTAAGGCCAAAAAAAAAAAGTGTTTTGGTTCTCGGGCAATTTTTTTCTTCAAATCAATGAAGAAGGGAGGGTTTTATTTTTATTTTTTATATTTTTCTGCGCATAGTAAGCATGGACAAAGATACCTTCCTCTGTCTAGTAATAACCAGAAAGGTAGAGGGAACTGTTATGCATATAAACTCATTTAGTCTTATATAAAAATGACATTGTACTACCAGTGTATGACTGGGATTACCTAACAATATATAATGCCCCTGACATTAACTACTGTTATTGTTGTCTAAAAACTGATACCTCCCCATTCTAATATGTGATCCTGAATTTAGTCCTGTGCCTTTCAATTGTATAAAGTTACAATTAGTGTAAGTTGTTCACAATGACTAATTGTAAGAAGAGCATGAGGATCAGGGTTGACAGGAAGACGGCCTTAAACAAAGGCCATGTCAATCCTGGCAGGATGCCAATATCTATATATATATATATCTATATTTGTAACATTATTTAATCTGAATCGCATTCTGACCAATAAACTATCTATCAGCTAATCATTTTCTTAATTGTAGTCATCTACTTCATTTTGTAAGCCTGCAAGTCACTTTTTAACACATTACATGTTAGAGCTCAATGCACACTGATATTCAACACATATCTGCTATGGACATGTTGATAAAATCCCAAAAAAAAATTCAAATTTATTTTTTCGTAAGTTTTTTTGTCATAACATCAGGCATTGCAATAAAAAGGCCTAATGAGAACATAAACTTTTTTTTTGTTGGCCTAAGTAGAGTTATTAATTTAATTAAGCATATTAATTGAGCATTAATAAGGCGCACATAATAAAATGAATACCTACAGTTTTATGTTTGGATACCTGAATCATGTCATTCATGTATAAAATTTTCAATCACTTGTGAAAATTCAATATTTCTTTCCAGACACTCATGAAATATATCGGTATTCAAAACCAAAACTGTAGCTAATCTCTATATTCTTATAGTTTATAACTTCCGCTTTCCAAGGCACGAGTCTACTGAATTTTTTTAAGTTAGATAAGTTTGTATGACTTGCCATATATACAGTATACAATTAAACTAGCCGCATCATGTAGAGATGGTATTGTGAGAAGCATGTATACCAAAATTTTTTGAAATCGGTTCATATTTGTTAAAGTTATTAAGTCGGACAGAATTTTCTAAGTCAAAAATGAGGTGTAACTTTAAAATTAGCATCATGCGGAGAGGCAGTCCCAAGGAGATTGCATACAAAAAATTATTGAAATTGGTTCATAGTTGTTCGAGTTATGAGGTCGGACGGACGGACACACGGACGGAGAAAGCGTGACGGACGGACAGACGCAGTCAATCCAGTATATCCCCCCATTTTCTTCGAAAGTGGGGGTATAATTACAACAGGTCACCTCAAGAAAGTTAGGGTCTGCCAATCTTATGACAGTTAGATAGGCTGGTATGACTTGTTGTATGTACGGGACACATTTAATTCTCATGACCTCACCTCACGGAAGTTTGGGTCTGCCGACCTGATGACAGTTAGATATGCTGGTATGACTTGTTGTATGTACGGGACACATTTGACACCCAGACTTTTGAAGATGAAAGTGATAGCCTGTACAACCATCGTATGGTGCCGAGATAATGTTGGGTCTCGTATTATCCTCATCAATGTTGCTATGGCGATTGCAGGATAGAATTCTTCCAGCGTTTGTGTGGAGCTCATGTTGGCAAGCATCTCATTAGTATTGCATTCTGGGAATGGAAGAGCAGAAAATAAATATTAATGTCATTACAAATTAAATACTAAATAACTTCAAAGACAAAGATTCAATTCTCATCCAGGAACCAGCCTAAAGGGTGACTTGGGAGGCAGGGACCAGCCCAAAGGGTGACTTGGGAGGCAGGGACCAGCCCAAAGGGTGACTTGGGAGGCAGGGACCAGTCTAGAGGTCTTGATGGCGACTAGAGAGATGGGACCAGTGTAGAGGCTTAGAGGGCGACTTGGGAGACATCGTTTCCCTAAATATGTCACTTCTCTCTAATGTTCTCCCATGGAGCAAGCCTGCAAATAGCGTGTCTGTCATTTGCAGAATGAGGTCCCCAGAGTGTGAATTTAGTGATGCTATCCCGCACAGTGGGCTAACATCACCAAATTCACCCTCTGGAGACCTCATTCTGCTTAGGCTTCATCTTCTGGGAAGTATCTATAGTATCAAATTAACATTGTTTTTAGTTACATTTCCCTTCTAGGAAGTTTCTATATCCCCTAATTTGCAGAAGACAAAATTCATAATTGAGGTGCCCAATGGGTGAACATCACCAACTTCAACTGGGTAACTTCAATCTGATCCCAGGTCTGCCATATCAGTTGAGGGCCTAAGCAGAATGAGGTCCTCAGAGGGTGAATTTAGTGATGCTAGCCCACTATGCGGGATAGCGTCACCCTCTGGGGACCTAATTCTGCAAATGACAGACACGCTATTTCAAGGCTTGAATACTTCTCTCACATACACCATTGTACATATGGCCCAACAGCATATTTACTGATTATAATGGTGCCATTTCTCACTATGATGTTTTTTATAAATGGGCGGTTGTCTCGGATAACACATATTTTATTATAGAAGGGTGATGCTTTTGTCATTACAGAGATTTAGAGTGGTTTTTGAACTCACAAAAATGGCAGCCAATTAGAACTCTTGTGTATGATTTGACTGATATTTGTGTGTTGTTATCAATGTGTATTTAGACATTTTTGTTGATAATACAACCGGAGAACTAACGCACCATATTGTGTGGAATAGTTCTTAGTTTCTAGTGAGACTTTCCAAACTTAACCCTTTATTGATGGGAGCTGTGCTGCTGCAGCATTAAAGATCCTGTGCCAGTGCATTCTCTTAGTTATGCGAGTCTCCCACAAGATCATGGTAAATATTATTAGGCCAATGCATCCTCTTATATAAGTGAGGTGCCCTATGGGCAACTCACATATATAAGATAATGCATTGACTCGGGGTTTTCACAAAAATTCAGGAAGCTCTATTCATAAGAGGGTTAATGAACGAAATTACACAAACTTTGTTGTATATTTTGTGTGCTTGATCAGGGCAACGTGTGACCCTGTTCGCTTAGTATATTAACGACCCCGTTCGGCGCACTAGCGCTGAGCGCGGGTCGTGTATAGGTAACAGGCGGACGTACGTACTTGTGACGTCACAAATAATTTAACGTATACCATGTAGGTGAAATTTTTACCGAACCAACTATTTCGTGAAAAAATCACGTGACTTCCGGCAGTGGTTTCACAAAATCGCAGAATCAGCAATGTAACGAATTTGCTAATTCGCAACTTCCGATATGTGGCAATGGACAACTGATGTATTTATTTATTTATAAACAGTAAGTTTATGTTCTGCAAAGGTTATGTCCTGCAAAGGTTCATATTAGATCAGTTTCATTTGTTAGCTAACTGAAGGCAGTTACGGCGTCATGACGTCAAAACGTCATTTGTCTCTGCGGGCCAGAATCCAGACATGAATGAATGTGTCATGTCGTCTTCGCTTAATCGCAATATAGAGGCTTTTATTATCAAAGGCCGATAGGCTATATTAAGGCATATATAATTATCGAAATCCACTGGCATCCAAAACGATCTACATTATTAATCAAGCATTCACGTCACTGGCATGCGTATATATAGGCCTAATATATATATGCATATGCATATAGTTCCACGACTATTTGCACGATCCTTCGCATTGTCCGTCTTGTTACTATTATGCCGGGGTCGTTCTATATATGCCTTGCATATTATCATATTAATACTGCGCAAGTCCACAAAATTTTCGTAAAATGTTGCCAGTGGCAGCGGTCTTATTGAGGCACCAAGGGAGATAAACCCAGCATGGAGTTTGACATACCACCTGGCCTCAAAATATGGTGCTGGACATTTGCAGAGTGAGGTCCCCAGAGGGTAAATTTAGTGATGCTTCCCCACACAGTGGGCTAGCATCATTAAATTCATCCTCTGGGAACCTCATTCTGCTTAGGCCTCATCTTTGGAAAGTATCTTTATTATCAAATTAACTAGTTGTTTACTTTCTTTAGAATGTTTCTTTTTATTATCTAGTTTAGTTTCTCTATATCCCCAAATTGGCAGATGAAACAATGCATATTCGAGGTGCCCAATGGGTGCACATCACCATCTTCACCATCTGGGAACTTAAACCTGAGTCTAGGTCTCTTATTGCAGATGAGGCCATGCAGAATGAGGTCCAAAAAAGATAAATGTGGTGATACTAGTCCACTGTGTGGGGTAATCACTAAATTCACCCTCTGGGGACTTCATTCTGAAGATGTCCAAAACAATGTTGTCAGGCCTGCATACCACCTTGTGAAACGTCCCCTGCTTTCCCTTTCTTCGGATCCGATTGACTGAGTACGGCTCCCGAGTCAGATTTCTGTATCAATCCGAGGTTAGTTTTGTGTTTGTGGGGGTCGAGAGCCCCTAATAATCCAAGGACATGGATCACCTGAAAGAGGTAAATGGAGTTTAGCTACAATCTTAACTTCTACTGAAGCCAATGAAAATAAATACCATATAAAAACTCTGTGTTCTCAGGTATTTCCCTCGTGACTGAAATTATCTTTTGAGAAGCCTTGTCAAACATATGTTTTCCCAATACGTTCTGTTAGAAATAATGGATTTAAACAACGAAAAAAACTATTTTTTATTTCTGGAGTATGTTTTCCAGATTTTGAGAATAAAACCCGGAGCGGTTTAACAGATTAAGATAAATAACCTCCCTCCTTCATCTCAAAATTGAAATCTAATTTTCCTGAGAACAGATATTTTTATTTAACCTTTTCTATACTATAGCATCATTGATGAGAAGTTATCATATAGGAAATGTTCATATAACAAGTTCAACAAACAAACATATTATCTAAACATTTCCCTCATAAATAGGGCTCCCACTGCACTTTTATTTATCTGTTGTCTGCTTATTACCTGTACATCCCTTCAAATCAATAGTAGACCATTCCGATGTACACTTTTTAACTGACTGGGAGAATCCATTTAGTATAGTAGGGGTTAATCGCCTTATCCGCCATTGACTTTTAGCCACTACATGATCTACATCTTCAACGTGAACCTATCGAATATTCTAATTGTGACATAATGGATATTGAGTATTGAACTCTTTGAAAATTCTGGATAAATTTGCAAATAAAACCCACTTTGGGCGACGAGGGAGGTGCCTGAGAATTCAGAAACTTATCAAATAGTTGCATACTAGTATGTTTTTCATACTCATAAGCAAGCCTGCAAATAGCGTGTCTGTCATTTGCAGAATGAGGTCCCCAGAGGGTGAATTTAGTGACGCTATCCCGCATAGCGGACTACCATCACTAAATTCGCCCTCTGGGGACCTCATTCTGCTTAGGCCCCAGTTGAAGTTAAGTTGGTGATGTTCACCCATTGGGCACCTCGATTATGCATTTTATCTGCTGCAAATTAGGGGATATAGAAACTTCCCAGAAGGGAAAATGTAACTAAAAACAATGTTAATTTGAGACTATAGATACTTCCCAGAAGATGCGGTCTAAGCAGAATGAGGTCTCCAGAGGGTGAATTTGGTAATGCTAGCCAGCTATGCGGGATAGCATCACTAAATTCACCCTCTAGGGACCTCATTCTGCAAATGACAGACACGCTATTTGCAGTCTTGCTCATAAGTCACCAACTTTAATATAGTTTTGTTTTATTTTTTAAGACACACAGTGTTTATAGCAAGAAAATCTACTGCTTTTTATGACTTTCTGATTAAAAAATAAGTCAAAATGCTTTCTTATCTACACAACAATGTAGTTCTAAAAACCATGGTATAATTTTAGTCATAACGTTGTATGGTGAATTGTAAGGTCAATTGTTTATCCCAAACCCATATATTCCAAATATTTGTAATCAAGGCTTGCTGCATTCTCTTGATCGCATATCAACAAGGTCGGATTCTGGGATTTGCCAGAGAAGATAGCTCAACTTTGATTTGCAAACCAACATGTTGGTGATAACCTATATGTATTAAGCCAAAATAAACAAATTGCTTGATTCTCATGGCCATCAGACCCTATTTTTGGTCCCCCCCCCCTCCATTTTTTTTATTTGGATAATTTTGAGGTAAATTATTTTTCTCATGCCTTGATTAACCTTCAAAGTACATTGTAATGACACATTAATCAGTCTATTTCAATCAAATTGAGCAATTTATATCACCTTGTATAGAACTGACTCAATCCGATCAGACGCTCCTAAATTACTATTTCTTTGGCTTCGGCAGTAAAAAATATTTGATTCGAATCGAGGAACCCACCCATCAAAGCGCAGAGTGATCAGATATCGATTATTACCACTTAATTTTAGAGTTATCCATCTTCATCTGCAATTTGTCCATTTGACCACGTGTTTCTGGGCCACATATTGAGAAATTAACAAACTTCAAAAATTGATATCTGATCACTCTGAGCTTTGATGGGTGGGTTCCTCGACTCGAATCAAATATTTTTTACCCCTGAAGCCAAAGAAATAGTAATTTAGGACCCTCTGATCGGATTGAGTACCTTTAAAAATATACATTGGAAGGGTCTATTATTCATCTGGAGAGGTGCTCCTGGAAAATGAGCAGATGGAAAATGAGCAGATGAAAGACAGACCAAAGGATAATGAAAATATAGAAGGATTCATAAATACGTTCAATAGTGGGAAATGTTTTGATAATAAGTTCAACAAATGACCTATGATCATTGTTGACCTTATTACCTGAACATTTCCTAAGTCGATTTTTGAAATCTATTAATTTTCGGAGATGAAGCCCACAAGTTGGCAGAACCACATGCTCAAAATAGACAAATTGCGGGTGTAAGATGGATAACTCTAAAATCAAGTGGTTATTATTGTTAATAGTAAGCACTTGATTTTAGAGTTATCCATCTTACACCCGCAATATGTCCGTTTTGAGCACGTGGTTCTGCTAACTTGTGGGACAGATCTCCGAAAATTAATATATTTCAAAAATTGTGGGTTCCTCGACTTGAATAATTTATTTTTTACCCCCAAAGCCAAAGAAATAGTAATATAGGACCCTCTGATCGGATTGAGTACCTTTAATAATTTATTAGTATAAAAAGGGTTAAAGGGGTACTGTACCCTAAATCCGGCCATGTATGAGACCATCTCGTGTTATACTCAACAGAATGTATGCAACAAATTACTGAATTGGAGCCATGTATTAGTGCAAAATACATTTGAACGATGCAAACAACATGGTAATTATAATGAACATGAATTTATGGCTGGAGTCATAAATTCATTTTCATTATAATTACCATGTTTGCATCGTTCATAGAGCACACAAGTGTATTTTGCACTAATCCATGGCTCAAATTCATTCATTTGTTGCTTATATTCTGCTGAGTATAAAAGGAGATGGTCCCATAAATGACCAGATTTAGTGTACAGTCCCCCTTTAACCCTTTCAGTGCCAGGTCCGATATTTGTATCAACCCATATACCCTGTGCCAATGCATTCTCTTATATATGCGAGTCGACCATAGGTCGCATCGTATATATAAGAGAATGCATTGGCCTAACAATTTTTCATCATTTGTTATTATTTTTTACAATTTTTTACAATTTTAATAATTTTTTCTTATATTCTTTAACAGACTTATTTTGTAGATTTAGTGCCAGGGAATCTTACGTTTTTCATGGGCATCAAAATTATTATTATGAATACTAGGTGATAGTTTTGAGTTATAACATGCCCCTAAGGTTTTATCCAGTTTGTTTTTAAATTCGCTATAGCATGCTTAAGCATACCCAAAAAAAATTCAACCCAAAATAATCAAAAAAAACAAAAAACTAAAATGTTTTAATTTTTTTTAGGGCCGATTTTACAGACCGTAAATTAGGGCCGATGAGATCGGCCCCTGGCACTGAAAGGGTTAAGAATAGCATTTAAAATAAATTTGCCATCCGCCCCAATTTTCTAAAAAAGTTGGATGAGAATCTGGTTAATTAAGTTATATTGGTCTTATGAATATATACGAACCTCTCGTCTTATCCCCGGTGACTGCTCCGTCTTAAGGAAACTCAGTAGAATCTCTAACAGTTGAGGATACTTTCGATATGGTTCAATAACATAGCCGGTACTTTCCACCAACTGTCCAAGGGTCCATAGAGCAACCTAAAAATAAGTCGTTAATTGAAATCATTCATAAATTCAAAGTAAATGAGATATCTGGCACCGAAGTAAACTATCTGTATGGCTCGATAAGATAACCGGGACTCTCTAATAACAGTCGTATGGACCACAGAGAACAGGCTGTATGGCTCGATAAGATAACCGGGACTCTCTAATAACAGTCGTATGGACCACAGAGAACAGGCTGTATGGCTCGATAAGATAACCGGGACTCTCTAATAACAGTCGTATGGACCACAGAGAACAGGCTGTATGGCTCGATAAGATAACCGGGACTCTCTAATAACAGTCGTATGGACCACAGAGAACAGGCTGTATGGCTCGATAAGATAACCGGGACTCTCTAATAACAGTCGTATGGACCACAGAGAACAGGCTGTATGGCTCGATAAGATAACCGGGACTCTCTAATAACAGTCGTATGGACCACAGAGAACAGGCTCTAAATAATATATAACCGGGACTCTCTAACAGTCGTATGGACCACAGAGAACAGGCTCTAAATAATATTTCTTGCTTTTGTTACATTCCCACCAGATTCAGGAGGATCGCAAATTCTTCATCAGTATGTGAAATAACTATATACAGACTTTATATACTCTGAAAGACTTATCCAGATCACAGAAACAACCATTCAGAGCCAAAACAGGATCTTTTTTATTTCAGTTGCGAGATGTACGAGAGCTTAGGTATTATTCCACACACATTGACGTGAGTCACATGTATTCAACGGAATCCCAGCCATTGAATAAATATTAGTGTACACCTCTAGTGGACGTACATTACGTCGATCATCCGCTTCCGGTGATCCCCCCATAATTACTGGTTATTTGTCAGACTTAAATCACAATAAAGGTGGCTATAGTAACAATGGATATGACATTCATGGATTGAAATTATCTGACTGAACGGTGTAGAATAAATACAGAACACAACTTGCATATAATATCTAATCTTTTATCCAACTCGTTGCGGACGGTGCAAAGTTATATTTCGCTCGAGCTGCGCTTTCGCGAAATATATTCTTGCGCCATCCGCAACTCATTCGATAAAAGATTAGATATTATGATGCGCGTTGTGTTCTGTCTATTTATACTCATGCAAATACACAGCATATGCTACGGCAATCCACACACAAAGTATTTCTTGTGTATTGTGCCATTATGATGTATCCAAGACCTCCCATCGTCTGCCACTGTGTGATTGTTTGATAGGATCATTTGCTAACCTCGGGTGTTAGATTTGCATCAAGATTAGGCCAAAAAAAAAGGGTTTTGGTTCTCAGGCCCCGCCGCATTGAATAAAAAGGGCCACAGTAGGCCTTTCTATTGCAATGCCTGATGTTATGAAAACAAAAACTTACGAAAAATAAATTAACAAATTTTTTTTATTTTTTATTTTATAAACATGTCCATAGTAGATATGTGTTGAATATTAGTGTGCATTGAGCTCTAATATGTAATGTGTTAAAAAGTGATTTGCGGGCTTACAACATGAAATAGATGACTACTATTAAAAAAATGATCAGCTGATCCTCATGCTCTTCTTACAATTAGTCATTGTGAACTAATTGTAACTCCATAGAATTGAAAGGCACAGGATTAAATTCAGGATCACATATTAGAATGGGGAGGTATCAGTTTTTAGACAAAAATAACAGTAGTTACTGTCAGGGGCAATATATATTGTTAGGTAATCCCAGTCATACACTGGTAGTACAATGTCATTTTTATATAAGATTAAATGAGTTTATATGCATAACAGTTCCCTCTACATTTCTGGTTATTACTGGACAGAGGAAGGAATCTTTGTCCATGCTTACAATGTGCAGAAAAAAATAAAAAATAAAAATAAAACCCTCCCTCCCTCCCTCATTGATTTGAAAATTGAAAAAAAAAATGCCCGAGAACCCAAATTCTATTTTTGTTTGGCCGTAACAGTTTATTTTGCAGAGTCGATGTTGCTGTTGTGTCAGTTGTTATGAATGTTGGTGGTCAATGGTGGAAATAGATGATCTTTTCATTTTGAATTTTGCATATTATTTTTCATTTTTGGCATTTTGATTTCTGGTATAGTTACACAGACCTCATATAGTCAACGAAAATGCCCCTGCATTAATCAAACAGTCAAGGCCTATAAGACGATAATTGTGTTATCAATTGATATGGACGAACAGTTGACTAAATATGCAACATGAGAATACACTGGCGATGTCTTGTCATTACAAAAAAAAACGAACAAGTTTAGCTAGTGTAATAATAATAATACACAAGCTTCGTACATTTTGCAAACAAAAGCTTTTTTTGCATGACAAATTACAATGGCGGTGCCATTCCCAACCCGCAACTCGCCAATCTCCTGATTGAGTCTGAAATAAAACTGAGAGACAATTCACTCGAGCACAGCCAGTTATAATGGGGGCGTTCATGCGTGACTAGTCGAGCAAGCACACTAAGATGCGACCAAAAAGTTAACCCCTTTCCTACTGTGGTTTTACAAAGCAGGGACATATATCTTGACATATATCCCGTGCTTGATGTATGCCGATGATCTTGTTTTGATTTCAGAAAGCCCCGGTGGCCTCCAGACAATGCTAAATTCATTACATAAATACTGTCGGGAATGGCAAATTACCCTGAACAGTTCTAAAACAAAAACTCTTGTTTTTCATGCTGGGGGTCAACATATCTCAAAACCAACATTTACCTTCGGCAACCAAAGTCTTGAATCGACACAGTCATATACATATCTTGGTATTAAATTCTTTGCTTCCGGCAAAATGACACATGCTATATTGGATCTAAAAAACAGAGCATCAAGAGCACTTTTCAAATTGCGCTCAAGTCTTGATCACGATTTACCTGTCGAAGTATCAACAAAACTATTTGACACATGTGTTAAACCGATCCTCACCTACGCATCCGAGACATGGGGTGACGAGACAGTTAATAGACAGTCAAATGAAATAGAGAAATTTCACCTAAACTATGCAAAAAATCTCCTCGGTATCAGTAAAACTGCAACAAATGTAGCCGCACTTGCGGAGCTGGGGAGATTTCCAATAAGACTAGATATCCTGAGAGATATGGTAAAATTTTGGCTCCGTCTAGAAAATATGGACACGAATAGACTGCCGGCCAAATGTCTGGCAGAAATGAAAACATGGACTAATTGCACATGGCTTAACTGTGTCCGGAAAATCATGGTTACATATGGCTTTCAAAACGTATATGAAAACCCGCGTAATATAGACCGACAAACGTTTTCCAACAATTTTCTCCAAACCATGAAAGAAAAATATGCCAGTTCATGGAAAGTCAGTGATATTTATGGAAAACCCACTGAGAATATTAAGGTAAAATTCATATTCAAATTAAAACCGGCTGACACATACGAGCTATCAAATTACCTCAGAAATTTACCGCGAGGTGGCCGTAAAGTGATCTCTAAATTAGTGACCAGCTGCCATAATCTAGAAATTGAACGCGGCCGATACACTAAGCCTATTACCCTCAGACTGGACCGTGTATGTAAACAGTGTCATACAGGCGTCGTTGAGGACGAGGAACATTTTATAATACACTGTCCTCGATATAATATCCAACGGATATTGCTATATGAAACAATGGAACAAATTACAACAAATTTCATGGAACTTGACGCTAACGCCAAACTACGTATACTTTTTGCAGTTGATGATCGACTTTGTAATAGGGCCCTCAGTAATTTTATTCAGACAGCTTCTTATTTAAGACGCGAATAATGTGACAATAACGGGCCAATGCTAGACAAGAACTTTATATTTCAGAATATATGCTTGTATATTGCCCATTGATTACCATACCATGTTATATGTTTGTTTTCTTTATTTTCTGTATGTGTACATGTACATGTATATTGCCATACCCAAATGTATTTGTTTGTGGTCGCGCAATAAAGATCTATCTATCTATCTATCTATCTATCTATATCCATATAGTTCAGTGTGAACGGCTTCCTTTAGCGGAAAAATGTGGGTGGTGACGTCATACTGCAGGTGTTGTCTGTGGAAGTTATTTATAGCAATGGTGTGATATCTCTCCTCTCAAATCATACAATCTGGAAGTTCAAATGAGCTGTTCAAGTTAATGCTCAATGTAATGTACTTCCATGGTGGATCATGGGAATCAGTGGCTATAAATTACTGGTTGCTATAAATAGAAGATGGAGAAAGTCTTGGAGAGACTGCAGATTACAGAAGACTTGTATTGGCATCATATAAGATTCAGAAACAGCTGTATAACAGTAAACAAATTGGCAAACTGTTTGATGTTGGTTTGCTTCTATGAATTCCAAAGCCAGGAACCTATGTCACTAATGTAATCTCTAAACCGTCGCTTCAGAAGTTTGAATAACTGGTATCTCAGGGCAGGAACCTATGTCACTAATGTAATATCTAAACCGTCGCTTCAGAAGTTCGATAATAACAGGTATCTCAGGGCAGGAACCTATGTCACTAATGTAATATCTAAACCGTCGCTTCAGAAGTTCGAATAACAGGTATCTCAGGGCAGAAACCTATGTCACTAATGTAATATCTAAACCGTCGCTTCAGAAGTTCGAATAACAGGTATCTCAGGGCAGGAACCTATGTCACTAATGTAATATCTAAGCCATTGCTTAAGATGTTCGGATAGCTGCTATCTGGAATTTATGCAGAGTATTAGCTAGATAGTTGTTGCAGAAGTAAATGGTTGAAGTGTGTTTGATGTTCAAAATTGGGGCACAATCTATAGCTAATTAACTTGTATATTTCAGTTATGAATATGACTTTTTAACACTTTGAGTGCCAGGTCGATTTTTGTATCAACCCATATACCCTGTGCCAATGCATTCTCTTATATATGCGAGTCGACCATAGGTCGCCTCGCATATATAAGAGAATGCATTGGCCTAACAATTTTTTATTTATTTTTTTTACAATTTTTTACAATTTTAATAATTTATTCTTATATTCTTTAACAGACTTATTTTGTAGGTTTAGGGCCGATGAGATCGGCCCCTGGCACGGCACTCAAAGGGTTAATGATTACTGAATTTTTAATAAGGGAATTGTGAATTTCCTCAGCTCATGTACTAGTTTATTACGTCAGACAAACATTTATTTATCACATAATTAGCCACTAAATCCGGCCTCATAATATTAGTAAGACACACGTGTATTATCGGTATGTGCAGTGACATTATACAGTTATCGCATTGTTTCGAGGTTGACACGAGGAATTGTCAACCCGATGAAGTCAATAATAACCAAGGCCGTAGGCCGAGGTGAATATTTGCTTCCGAGGGCTGACAATTCCTCGTGTCAACCAAGAAACAATGCGATAACTGTTTTATTATATGAAACGCGCTTTGATTGGACAAGACGTTGTGACGTTGAACGTCGCTGGAAAAGCTGATCAATTTTCAGGTCTGATAATAAGTTATGTTAACCCCTGAGGTTTCTGACGTCACTCAGAACTGATATTAACCTGTTGTTTCATTAATGAGGTGAACATAGTTAGATATCTCGATTTTTTCGTTACGTTTTAACATAGGAATTGGGGAAAGAAACTTATGATCATATAATAAAAGACCTTAGCGCACTGATGTTGATGTCAATGCTGGAACTTTATTTTTATGTTAATTGGGATATGATTATGATATTTGATTTGTGTTGATTTACTTAGTATTGTCTGTGAGATAAACATGGGTGATAAGGGTGGTTGAACAATTTTGTCAAGACACATTTAAAATTGAAATATATATTTTCTTGAAGGTGTCTTTACTTCGTCATTGGTTGATAAGGAAATCAATATTAATTTTATTTAACCCCCAGCTGTTTCGAGATCATTTTTCCTTGCTCTGCTCCAATCAAATTTAGTGCACTTGGTTATTATATTTCGAATAGCATTGCGACTCATTAGAGATCCTTTATATATGTTTTTAACAGATTTAAAATCAAAACAGCTTTGAGTTATAGACTTGACTGGTGATGTAGGTTCCTCGTCTTGTACTCTGTATGCATTTAATACCTGTCGTTTCTGTAATGACGAGGAATCCTGTAACATATCTTGAATTATGCTCAGCAACTCATCCATCCATTTAATCATATCTGTACCACTAACCTATAATAAAATAAAAACTCATAAATTTATGCAATTATATATGTACTATTAACTATTTATTGGAATTATTTCTGTACCACTAACCTATATTAAAACAAGAGCATCGCTAGGGCGTGGCAAAATACGCCCTTTAGCCATTTCGAATTTTACTATCGGAAAATAAGATAATACTTTGAGCTTACATTTGAAGAAAATCTGATATACCCCTAATTTCAATGCCAAAATGTGGTCAAATTCTAAGTCGAAAAATGCCATAACTCATGTAAAAATAATTAGACAGAACCTATATTCAAACTTGGCCTGTAGTTTTAGCTGGGAAATACACATACCAGCTTTGGTTCAGCTCAAATAATCAAAACTGGAGTTATCGGTCGGAAACCAAAATGTTATGAAATTGGTCAAATTCTAAGTTGAATAAAAGGTCGGTAGACCTCATGTCCGCCTCTAAGTGTCGGCTTGATACGACCGTTGTTTGCGCATAAAAACCTGTCTTTAGTGCTAGTAAACTTACATACCAAATTTAATTTCATTCAGTACACATTTACTAAAGTTATCATCTGGAAACCTCAAATTGGCAAAAATTCTAAGTCAAAAAGGGACATAACTCTGGTGAAAATTTGTGGGCGGAACCCGAATTCGAACTTGACCTGTGTTTTGCTGGGAGAAAGACACATACCAACTTTGGTTCAGATCAAAAATGTTAACAGACTGTCAAATTCTAAGTCGAAAAAAAGGGCCGTAACTCATGTAAAAATATAATTTTTAAAATTAAAATTAGTTTTTCCTCAAGGGAAGCCCGAAACTGAACTATATGGATTATTATCCTCGGCCTTGTGTTATCAGGAGGGTTAAAATTTATTGTCCGTTTATTGCCTACTCCGGTCAATCAGCGATCGGATTAGCCCACGCATGAATGCGTCCCGTGCAAATCCCGCGCTCTAACAATTCATCTAGCCAGTTTTATTTCCGACTTTTAATAATATGATTTGCGAGTCGCGGGGTTGGGAATGGCACCGCCATGGGAGGGATCTATGATAGTTCAGTTTCGGGCTTCCCTTGAGAAAAAACTAATTTTAATTTTAAAAATTATATTTTTCCGCCAAGGAGAAGCCCTTCAACTGAACTATATGGATTAGAATGCAAGCCCAGGAGGAGGCAACGAGCAATATATTTAATATTCCAGTTTGACGGTAATGTACTCTTCCAAAACAGATGTCATGTAAATGTGATTTAGTCATGAATCAGCCTTGATATGTTATGTGAAAGAGCTCATAAATTCAGATTCCAGCCAGCATTGCTCAAGCTTGTACCTGCCCCCCCCCCCCCCCCTGGTTTTAGGAAGAAACGTCCCAGGCAGTGCCACACCATACGCGCCAGCTAGAAACCGAGCAAGTAGAGACTTCTTCTTCTGCTGCTGACTTCACTGCATCTTCTTCTTGTTTTCATGTGATGAGAGTGATTTCTGTAGATATCTTCCAAAATAGAAAGCGCTATTGACAGTATGCGACATCGAGTCGTCCCCACACAGAACAGCCTCCAAAGGCTCGGGTGCGATTGTCCTGGAGGATTGGTTGCCCGAATCTCCGAGAACGGCACCCCGCCTGCCACGGACTGCTGGTGCAGGACCATGGGGCTCGAACTGGTTCATCCCGAGGTAAAGACTGGTACAGTTGTGCAAGTTTGTGTAAGTCAGTTGACACATATCTTGTGATGAAGTTTTGTACAAGAGATCGACCCATGTCGTTTCCATACGCAAAGCGAGTTCCTTAGGAACGACAGAATCCCGTGATTCTTGCCCATCGTCGTCAAAGCCATCAGACGCCATGAGAAGTATAGGAAGCATGTCAGTATCGACCACAGCAACAGAACACCCTGCATCAGGTTGAGATAAGGTACTATAGGGAAGCCCACTCGGGGAATGGCTCGAACGAGGTATAAATGCTCTCGCAGTTGAAGTTAAGGTGCTTTGGCCCACCCCAATGCCAGAAGGTCAGCAAAAGATAAAATTAGAAGGATCCATTTGACCAGAGAAAACCCCCCCACCGAATCTCCCGAATGCAGGTGGTCCAGACAAGCTGGAATAAACGTCGATGACATACCACTAGGATCCCATGACGGCAGAGGAGCAGGCCTGGACGTATCACGTGGGATGACGTTTCCAGGGGGACAAGACCGACCCTCGTAATGGGGTGGGCCACAGCGCCGTGGGGAAGCGTCAGAAGGCCTTTTGGCTGGAGCGCATGGAGCGGCACCGGACATCAAGACTTCCCCACCCAGAACAGCCTCCAAAGGCGAGTGTGCGGGTGTTCTGGAGGATTGGTTGCCCGAATCTCCGAGAACTGCACGCTGCCACCCAAAGTCTGCTGATGCAGGACCAGGGGGGGGCCGAACTGGTCCTGCCCGAGGTAAGACTGGTACGTTTGCTCAAATTGTATAACCATGGTCCACGGTGTGTGGCCATCAAAGTCGAATCTCGTCGACTATAAGCAAGACAAGACATTCTGTTAGTTATTAGCAAGCGTAATACACAAAACATTTTGTTAGTTAATGCAAAATAATGTTAATAAGGTAAATTCCTTTCATTATGTGGCCACGTTGGTCTTACCTGCTAGAAATTAAACTGCAGGTAAGATACTGTCACTTCTCGGTGAAGAGGACGATGAGAACCGATTTCTCCTGTGCAAGAACAGTTTTCGCGGTGCCCTTGCTTACGGTGAGGAGAATGTTTTATACGCGTACGGAAAGTCCTCCGAAGGTAGAGCAGGCCTGGACATATCCCGAGGGAGAATGATTCCAGGGGGACAAGACCCACTCTCGTAATGGAGTGGGCCATGGACCGTGGGGAAGAGTCAGAAGTCTCAGTCCTTCCCAGATGACAGGAGCAATTGTACTCGCACCCGTATGCACTTGTAATTCTCTAATTCACGAGCATTAAACTTTGCCCTCTCCCTCTTGACAAAATGTGCATGGTTACAGTAACCGTTGATTCAATATTAAACTATTGGAGGTATATTTAAAAACCGGTCCCATCGCAGTTAAAGTATGGGAATGTGAAAGTGCAACTAAACATGCATGTATCGAGGTCTATCCCACAAAGACATTTAAGTTGAGAGAAACACAACGAACGATTATATTACGGATGCAATTACATCCGTCTGCTGGATTGTGAGAGAAAATGAGAGCTTGAGCTGCATTTTCATCTGGGAAGAACTGAAGGCTGGTTGGCTGGTGCGCTGTCAGCAGCACATGACGAGTCTTCCCCACCCTAAGGCTCAGGTGCTGAGGCGTGCGCCCATGAAGATTGGTTTTCCGAATCAACGATAGTAGCACCCCGCCAGTCACTGGTACTGGGCAGTGGTCTTACACGATATAGAGGCTTCTTGCGGAATGGCGCTGTATATGTGTGATGATACAAAAGCTGTCATTTGTGTTAGTCATTTAGGTATTCTATTCACCAGATAATCATATGGATATTTAGTAATAGAAGGAGAAGAGATATGTTTTGGACTCTTCTGAAATTGGCACTGGCAGGTCTGCGGAATGCAAAATATGCGCAAGCCATAACATACTAGTATGTGTCGGCTGTCTGGTTGTCCTCAGGTACCCATAAGTTACACAAACAGTTATAATCAGTATCGCGAGAACCTCACACAACCTTGGCGCAATATAAATATAAACGCTGTTCATGTAACTGCACTTTATATGTGTGACAATACAAATGCTGTCCTTTCTGTTATTTGCCCGATAATCAATTGGATATGAGGCAATAGAAGGAAAAGAGCCATGTGTTGGTCTCTGATGGAAATTATAGTGGCAGCAGCCCTGCGCAATATAAATGCATTGCCTGTAACTGTGCTTAATACGTGAGTGAAGGCTATTTGACATTTGATCTTTTCTATATGTGGAAATAGAAGGTAGAGAGCCAAGTGATCGACTCTGTTGGAAAGGCTATTGGCAGTGCATCGGGGCACATGACAATATAAATGCATAGTAGTTCACCTTGACTATTCACGGATTGAAAGCGCAGAAGTATGTCGGTATCAGTGAAAATTGACGCACGCCATATTGATATAGTCAGTTCGTATGTCATTGAGCCTTTGAGGCACTGATACCCTTGTACTAGTATGGAACAATTATGGCTCGTCATACATGTTTTTAAGCTCACCATTTTGTATCATGTTAATTCATAATTTGAATGTATCGAAAACACTAATGTCTGAGGATAACAGTTCAGATGTAGTCTATTTGTTACAGTGAACACATGGAAATGTGAAACATCAAAATCATCAAAAGTATAAACATTGATTGACTGAAAATTTTTGAGACACTGGCTAGCCAATGAATCATTTCAACACTGCGACCATGCTAGGTCACACGGGTATGGTGACTTGCCACAAGTAGGCCAGCCAAAGGCTCTCATCCAAAATATCTCCAAAGAGTTCTGACCACGGACGGAAGTATCCTTGGATATTTAAGCAAACTATAGCGGAAGGTTCAGGCTACTGCACGTGCATATCTGTGTAGTCATGGAACAGGGAAGCCCATTCAGCAAAATAAAGTGAGTGATTGCAAAGAAACAGACACAATTGTCGCCGAAATAGCGACAGAGTACCGGTATGAATTGATGGAGATCGCCATTCGACAATGGGAACTCAGGCTTCAAGATTCGACGAGAATCACCGAATCGATTCCCGTAATGATTCTCACAAAACTTTACAATTTGCAGTGCTTTATGACTAACATGATTCAGCATTTTATTCTCGTAAAATTAAATGTATTTTGAGCCCTGGAACTTGAAATGAAAATCCCTGGTGCCCAATCTTGTGTCAGATAATCCTAGTCCCCAATCAAACCAGTTGCACGATTCGTAGCAACCGGACACTGTCAGTAATACTGGACAGGCATGTAAAGAACGAGACTATTCAAGAGACACAGCATTATTTGAACACAGGCCATATAATACTATATGTTATAACAAACATAATCTCATTGTTTCTAACGATTGTTAACAGACGGTCAAATTCTAAGTCGAAAAAGGGCCGTAACTCATGTAAAAATATTTGGACGGAACCCATATTCGAACTTGGCCTGTATCTTTAGCTGGGAAATACACATACCAACTTTGGTTCAGATCAAATAATCTGGAGTTATCGATCGGAAACCAAAAATGTTAACGGACGGACGGACAGACGGACGGATGCACTAACGAAAAGGTACTTGTGTGACCATTTACCTGTGTGACTATCTTTGTGTACAAAAGCGACTTGTGAGCCTGAGCAAAAAGTTTACTCACGGATTGATACTTGTGTGCTCTAGACACACAAATAGGTGCTGCATTTAATTTTACTAACAAAAACACTCTTGTGTGTTCATGATACCAAAATAATGAACTGTCGTTTTTTTCCCCAGAAGCAGGCTCTCACTTTAGTTTTTAAATAGCAGTTTGTTTTTATCTAACCCTCAGACATCTTGAGGTAAAAGGACACCCACAATCTTGCATGCGAATATGTACCATGTTTTAGAATATTATAAGAAATGGTATTTCATCAAAGATGGTCAACTTTTTATGGGAACTCCATTCTCTTCAAAACAGCGTATAGATCTCACAAGTGATCTGACTCATTTTGAGATCTACAAAAAGTCGCTAAAGATTTTGTGTCCCTTTACAGCTATGACTTGTGTTTCCACTGCACATCCGTTTTCGAATCGTGTGAAATTTGTGGGAACTTCTGTCATAAACGGCGATTAAAAGAGCTTATATAAAAAATTATCCTGGTATGGTTATAGACGGGTGCTTATTTTACAAGTTTGAAAAAAATTAGAAGGTGAGATCAACTGATAATTGTTGTGAAATGGGTGTTGAAGTGGACGGGTAGCGAAAATGGGCGATACCCCAGCCTTCGTACCTTTTCAATCTATCCTTATTCAGAGGAGTATATTGTCATAAAAACCTACCTTTTGACACAAATTCCAATACCTGTGCTGAGGTGCACTTGTGTGACCAATTTTGAGTACAGTCAATACCTGTGTGACCATTTGTTCTTGTGTGACTAGTCTTATGTGTGGACAATTTTTAGTACAGTCTAGACTTGTGTGACTCTTTCTTGTGGCTTGTCATATCAGGCATATCGTCATAAAGCCCAGAAAATTACATTGAATACAGTCTATACTTATGTGACCATTTATCTGGCAAGTAAAGTCACACAAGAATGTTTAATATCACTATAAGAAAATGTCTTGGGTGGCCAATACTTGTTGAAAATGCTAATCTAGGTATATTTAAATTGCATTTACATCACCATATCCCTTGTATGTGTACTTATGTGACTAATTTTGAATAGACTGTTTTTGTCACTCTTAGTCTTTATTAAATATACAGGGGGTATACTTGTGTGAATAAATTTGAATATACTAGACTTGGCTTTTGTCACTCTTACAGGGATACACTTGTGTGACCAATTTTGAGTACAATCTATACTTGTGTGACTATCTGTTTCTTGTGCACAAGATAGAATGGTAAGTCTGTGTGGATTTGTCATTCAATTACAATATGAATATTCCATTTATGAATTTTCAACCGAATAGATTAGATGGTATTTTATTTTAACCGAAATTTATTAAACAGGTAATGTTGCTTCAAAAGTGTATGTGACAACTATGTGTGCTGTACATATTGCTTTTATTACTTTTTCGGGGTAATGATCACATTTATTAAACAGGAGAGCGAAAATGCTTGAATCCATTTTGATAAAAACACATTTGCGGTGCGTTCGATATAAACTCCCCGTTTCTAGTCAATAAACGTACTACGCTAATGCGTATCGATAAATTCAATGACAACTGACGATCTATTTTCGGATTTTATTTCTGTTTGGGTCAGAAAAATGTTTACGGTAGTAATGAATAATTTGGGTCGGTCGGGTGACACCGACCCACATGGCCTTATCGAGGTTTTATTAATACATATTAGTCCAAGAACAAAAAAATATTACTAGTAGGCTCTCGGGCAATTTTTGTTTTCAAATCAGTGAGGGAGGCAGGATTTTATTTTTATTTTTTATAATTATTTATGATGTGTTTCTGATGCAAAAGGAGATGATTTATCTTACTTGTACCTTAGTACTTACTATAGTATATACCATGTAATAATACTAATATATCCTTTTTGGACTGAAGATTTTTATCAACAACTTTTATCAACAACTTTAATGAAAAAAAACATCAAAGGAAATGCTCACAAAATAAAAAGAACAGTGGTTCATTGCATGTGTTGACACATAAATGTCAATTATATTAGTGTGGATTGTCTTGTATAAGAATTGAGCTGTCTATCTTGTGAAAAATGAAATAAGGGTTAATTTTTTCGGGAACAGGATTTTCATCATGTTGAACATCATAGATTTTACCGCTAAATAAGTGTCCATGTTTATATCGTCGGAACTTAGACAATAGACCACTTTCTAATCGTATTAGCCTGGTTGATTACACGGCTTCAATTGGGAGCAACAAGTAAATTTTTCGATCTCACGGAATTGCAGAGTTCACAATACGGAACAAAATATATATATTTGGATTTGAATTACACCGCGATGAACAGTCATCTGATGGTTTCGGTTATACTTACGTAAAAATACTTACTTCTCTATTGGTTCACGTCAGACCACCCATGTTTTAATGCTTTTTATTTCCTATGACCCGCGACAATACGGTAATAAATAATGTGAAGTTTCGTTCCGGTTTTAATTCATAGTTTTGTATTAGTCTAGAAATTTCATTGTACGCAGATTTCGTTTCCAGGTTATTTTTCGGAATAAAAAGCATCTACGCGGGGTCTTTTTTGGCAATGCGCCCGAGAGCCGAACTATTAATTTGTTTTGGCCTTAAGTGTGTGGAAAATATGAAACTTCTTGAAAAGAAAACCGATTACGTCACGTGACCAAAAACTCTACTCACGTGACTGACATAAGATATAGACACACAAGTGCGTGTTGTACTGATGAAACTTTGTTTGCCCAATTTTAAGCTTTAACATGAAATATGGTTGGGGTATAATAAAGTCACTATTTGATCAAAGACATGATGAGAATTAATTTTCTCATTTAATACTATTTTCCATTGTTTTATATTAGTTTTAAACTTTTTTCACAAATGAAATATAACTAGCTGACGATCGACGTGGTTTGTTCTAAAAATAGTTGGCCTATCGTAATTGGCGTAAAATTGTATAATTATGTTTTTTTTACAGTATCTTGGTACCATACGTGAACAAGACACATGTATATTAAAATAAAATACCATCTGTTCGGTTGAAAGTTCATAAATATAATTTTTAATTAAATGAAACCTCCACAAAGACTTACCTTGAAGGCTTGAAATTTTTCACAGCGCCATCTTAAAATTTTGGCAAGCTCCCGTCGCGATCACGTGATTCTGCATGGCACATGCGCATAGACTAGTCTCTGATTTTGAAGGCATTTATTGGATTGTGATATTGTCCAAGTATTTGGACATAGTTTGGACGTCCAATATTGGACACATTACTTGTGTGACTAATATTTTCCAATTAAAAATAGCCACACAAGATATTTTCTTACTAATTTAAAACATTTTCTTGTGTGACTAGTCACACAAGTAAAAATGGTCACACAAGTCATAGTTGTACTGAAATATGGACACACAAGTATACTTTCGTTAGCACGGACGGACAGACGGACAGACGGATGGACAGACTGATCACATAATACGACCTTTTTTCAAAAAGGGCGTATAATTATAGCCAATTAGTGTTTCAAGAACATCAGTTTTAATTATAGAATTAATTTCGTCATTCTGCATTATTTCAGACTCAGAAATGTTATTTTAACCCTTTCTACACTAAAGCATCATTGATGAGTAGTTATCTTATTAACCCTTTCTATACTAAAGCATAATTGATGAGTAGTTATCTTATTAACCCTTTCTATACTAAAGCATAATTGATGAGTAGTTATCTGATTAACTCTTTCTACACTAAAGCATCATTGATGAGTGGTTATCTGATCAACTCTTT
This sequence comes from Siphonodentalium dalli, assembly GCA_032622095.1. NCBI lineage: Eukaryota > Metazoa > Mollusca > Scaphopoda > Gadilida > Siphonodentaliidae > Siphonodentalium > Siphonodentalium dalli. The sequence goes on from CP136064.1 coordinate 297,620,467, forward strand.
CTACACTAAAGCATCATTGATGAGTGGTTATCTTATTAACCCTTTGTATACTAAAGCATCATTGATGAGTAGTTATCCCATAGGAAATGTTCAGATAATAAGTTTAACCCTTTCTATACTAAAGCATCATTGATGAGTAGTTATCACATAGGATATGTCAGATAATAAGTTTAACCCTTTCTATTCTAAAGCATTATTGGTGAGTAGTTATCACATTGGAAATGTTCAGATAATAAGTATAACCCTTTCTATACTAAAGCATTATTGACGAGTAGTTATCACATAGGAAATGTTCAGATAATAAGTTTAACCCTTTCTATACTAAAGCATTATTGACGAGTAGTTATCACATAGGAAATGTTCATATAATAAATTTAACCTTTCTATACTAAAGCATCATTGATGAGTAGTTATCCCATAGGAAATTGTCAGATAATAAGTTTAACCCTTTCTATACTAAAGCTTCATTGATGAGTAGTTATCCCATATGAAATGTTCAGATAATAAGTTTAACCCTTTCTATACCAAAGCATCATTGATGAGTAGTTATCCCATAGGAATTGTTCAGATCATAATTTTAACCCTTTCTATACTAAAGCTTCATTGATGAGTAGTTATCCCATATGAATGTTCAGATAATAAGTTTAACCCTTTCTATACCAAAGCATCATTGATGAGTAGTTATCCCATAGGAATTGTTCAGATAATAAGTTTAACCCTTTCTATACCAAAGCATCATTGATGAGTAGTTATCCCATAGGAAATGTTCAGATAATAAGTTTAACCCTTTCTATACCAAAGCATCATTGATGAGTAGTTATCCCATAGGAAATGTTCAGATAATAAGTTTAACCCTTTCTATACTAAGGCATCATTGATGAGTAGTTATCCCATAGGAAATGTTCAGATAATAAGTTTATCCCTTTCTATACCAAAGCATCATTAGGCCACATTAACTTAATTATATGTTTCTCAGGCACCGCCGCCCCCCCTTAAAAATCCCCCGCTGGGAGCTTTTTATTCGACAACGAAAATAAAAAGTATATAAAGTGGCCGCCGCCTGCTATAAAAGTGCACCGCATGTTCCATTTATACAGGGTTTCCGCCAGGCCGGCTGCGGGTCCGTCATAATAGACCATTCCAATTTACAGATTTATAACCAAATAGGAGAGTCCATTTAGTATATAAAGAGAATGAGATCTAAGGTTTGCAGTTAACCCTTTCTTTACTAAATGGATTCTCCCATTCAGTTATAAAAATATAAATTGAAAACTGGAACGTCAACAACCCAGCAGATGAAGTCATAACGTCATTTAGCAGCGAAGAGGTTAAGGGAACCACTTGACATTCAGTATTTCGAATAGAAATAACTTCAAAGAATTTTGAAATATGATCACTTGGAGCAATTTTGTTAGCAATTGGGTCAGAGGTGATGCCATACAGTAATTTTCACCATGTATGTTTTTGTGAGACTACTAACCGCAGCTTGTTCACCGATAGCAGCTAAAACACTGACGATTACACCCGGGTTAGGGTCATTATCCTTCAGCTTCGGAATCAAAACCTGGAAGCAAAAGTCGTTAACTTTATTGAAAAACTAACCCCTCGACAGCAATCTCGTTATTTGTTCTCCAACAATAAAAAGTATCATACAACATTTCTACAATAAAATACTACAATGAAGCACAATAATCTTTTTTATTACACACTTAGCCGTGATTTAAAAGGATTTCTCTGTGAATTAAAAGTGATAATGTCACACCTGTGAATCAAGTCTGAGGTGAATACATGCAATCAGCTGATCAGGGACTATTTTGTCACATATTATCTGTATAATTAGAGCCTTTTAGTGGACAGTGTGTGATAAACAGAACAATAAATTGTTTTCGATGAATATGACATAATTCACACAGGGAGCCGGTCCTATTGGTGAAACCCTCATTTGCTCCGCTCACTTTGGTTTTACCAGGCCCAGCTCCCCTCATGAATTATTATCATCGAAACCAATTGATTACTCTCTATTTAGATCATACTTTGAGCAGCATTCATCACTGGAAAAAATGATTACATACCTATAGAATAGGTTCCATATATGGGCGTAAGAGCTGGGCAGCATTCGAGACTAGATGACAGAAAAGTTTGTTGTACCTTGAGAATAGTTTCCATATATGGGCATATGAGTTGGACAGTGTTAGCCACAAGGTGACCCAGAAGTTTGTCGTACCTTCAGAATAGGTTCCATATATGGGGTATCTGAGTTGGGCAGCATTGGCCACTAGGTGGCTGAAAGATTGAGAATAAAATTATATAATACCTTGAGAATAGGTTCCATATATGGGCATATGACTTGGGCCGTGTTGGCCACTGGGTGACCCAGAAGTTTTTACTTACCTTGAGAATAGGTTCCATATATGGGCATATAATGGGCTGTGTTGGCCACTAGGTGACCCAGAAGTTTTTAGTACCTTGAGAATAGGTTCCATATATGGGCGTATGAGTTGTGCAGCATTCGAGACTAGATGACCGAGAAGTTTGGCTGCCTGTTCTTTATTTCTGCCCACACCACTGTGCTGTAACTCTGTTAGAATCTGATAAAATCACAGAATATTTATCACTATCAGATGAAATAAACACATTCTCTGCAATAATCCAATTGCTGTCAGTATTCATCGTTAATATGAACTCCAAAAGTAAACTGTCATACTTTAACATTAATGAAAGAGTCAATGACACTGTAGCCCAACTTGGAAATTGGATCATGCCATATATTACAATCAATAGAGAGATAGGGAATTCGAACAGTTTATATGCTTATGTAACTAGAGGTTACTCTGAAGATGTATAAAAAGTTTGGGATTAATCGGATGAAAAAGTTTGCCAAGAGATTCAGTAATACTAATAGAAAGTGTAAAATCTGAGATGGTTCCCATCTATACCCCGAAGATCCATATGAAGTTTGATGATGATCGGATGAGGGAGTTGGTCTCTTGTGTGTGCAGAAGGATTAAGTCAGACAAAGAGTAAAATGCAAGATGGCCACTGGCAGCCATATTTTTCAATGATATATGGAAACTTTCATGGCTCCCATCAAGTGGTGACCCAAAAGATCCATATGAAGTTTGGCGACGATAGGATCAGGAATGTGGTCTTAGGGTGTGCCAAAGGAATTTAGTCATGCAAAGAGTAATATCCAAGATGGCTGCTAGCAGTCATGTTTTTCATCGAAAATTGTTCAAAATTGATAGCTCCCATCCAGAGGTGATCCTGAACATGCCAGTACATTTTCGAATCAATTCACCAATAAATGCGGGTTGCAGGGTGTGCTGATGGATTCAAATTTGAAATCCAAGATGGCTGCTGCTAGCCATGTTTTTTAACGAATTTCAGAAAAAACCGATGGCTTCCATCTGGAGGTCACCCCCAAAGATCCATATGAAGTTTGGTGATGATCGGATGAGAGATGTGACCTGTAGGGTGTGCAAACGGAAATTGTTGACGAATCACAGATACATGGGCAGATGCATGGACAATGGATGCCAACACATAGCAATCACTCAAACTTGACTTCGTCAAGTTGAGCTAAAAATTTATTGTCAGATTCAAATTTAATTAAAGATGGTCTATCTCATCCTATAACACGTTTTATATAGTTTCCTGGGTATAAAATAACAATATGAATCGAAGACCCCTGTCTGGAAATTAATATTGATTTAATTTTAATTTTTCTGGTATAATACATGTGATCAATTTGGGACATTTTCCAGCTTGGGGAAACATTTGGAGCATAGCAAGCAGGATAACTCTATCTCTATCTGACATTGCATGAACATTTCTGGTCTTTTCTAAAAATAGCAAAGAAAACATGTCCCAATTAATTATTGCACTATATAAGAACATGTCAATCTAATTGGCATAACAATATTGTAATGGGAGACTAGCATATATAAGAGAATGCCCTAGCACAGGATCTTTAAAGGGCATGACGTCGGCAGGATTCTTTGATTCTGCGCTGATGCAGCATTAAAGACCCTGTGCCAATGCATTCTCTTATATATGTGAGTCGACCATAGGTCGCCTCGCATATATAAGAGAATGCATTGGCCTAATAATTTGTTATCAATTTTTCTTACATTCTTTAACATTTGTTTTATATTTTTGTCTTGTATTCTTTAACAATTTTATCATTTATTCTTACATTCTTTATAAATTTTTATCATTGTGGAATTGTGGACCACTGCACCGTGGGGAAGAGTCAGAATGAGAATCATCTACCTGAATGAGAACTTTGCGGAGAGAGGGCATGACGTAGGCGGGATTCTTTGTGCTGAGTCGACCAATCATACAGATTGCCAGCTCTCGTATCTCGAAGATCTCATCATCTAATGCCACGAACAGCGCACTCAGATTCTCCGCCTGAGAGAGATGTGGATCAAACCTCTCATCCAACGACGCCAGCACACAGTATCGTATGTCCGAATCTGTTAATAGATACATAAAATAATATAGTTCTCATCCAACACACAGTATCTTATGTCGAAATCTAATAATAGATATGGAAAAAAACATTTTCATCCAATGACGCCAACACACAGTATCTTATGTCCGAATCTAATAATAATTATGTCCGAATCTAATAATAGATATGAAAAAAAACATTTTCATCCAATGACACCAACACACAGTATCTTATGTCCGAATCTAATAATACATATGAAAAAAAACCAATTTCATCCAATGACGCCAACACACAGTATCTTATGTCCTAATCTAATAATAGATATGAAAAAAACCATTTTCATCAAATGACGCCAACACACAGTATCTTATGTCCTAATCTAATAATAGATATGAAAAAAAACATTTTCATCCAATGACGCCAACACACAGTCACTTATGTCCAAATCTATTGACCCTTTCTTTACTAAATGTATTCTCTCGTGTAAACAGCAGACAGATACTGGTAATAGCGCAGAAGGATTCCTATTCATAGGCAGAAAATATTCAGACAATAAGTTCAACAAAAAGGCCATTTTGTGAACTTATTATCTGAACATTTCTCACGGGAACTGCCAGCCATTTAGTCTTTAGTAAAGAAAGGGTTATATGTTCATGACTTATTTAAAAACAATTTATAGGAATATCCGAAATAACCAGATATAATAAAATTATAAAATAAACATACCGAGATCAGTGATTCCCACAATGAGTAATTTATTAAGCACCTCCGCGACGGTATTCAGAGCTGTCATACTGCGATGACCTTTAGGTGTAGCCAGCAGCTGAAAGAAGAAAATGATTTATTACAAATTACAGTCCCAAATAAAGGTGCACGATGGAAATACTAGCGAAAATAACTAAATATGTAAAGGTTGTCATGGTTCTAAATATCTGTGAGAAGTTTAAAAAAAATTACTAAAAAATGTTGGAAAACAAGCTTGGACAAAGTTGCGTCCACAGACGGATGGCTCAATGGACAGACCAATTGATAAGCTGATTCCTATACACCACCTCCGAATAACTTTGTTACGGGATATAAAAGACATTAAATACTCCATACTACTCACATTTAGAAGTGGAGTTAGTAGACGGGCACATGTTTGTACCGCCTCCATCCGTATCTCTTTGTGCTCACTGGACAGATACTGTTCAGCACAATGCTTCACAAACTGTGTCAACGAATGACCTAAAACCAACAAAATATCATCAACATAAATTAGTCACCTCCATTATGCAATTTATCTTCTGCAAATTAGAGGATATATAAACTGAACAGAGAGGAAAAAGTAACTAAAACAATGTTATTTCGAAATTATAGATACTTCCCAGAAGATGAGGCCTCAGCAAAATGAGGTCCCCAGAGGGTGAATTTGGTGATGCTAGCCCGCTATGCGGGGTAGCATCACTAAATTCACCCTCTGGGGCAGTGTTCACGCTGTCGGTAGCCAAATTAGCCAATGGCTAATCTTTTTCGAATTTGGCTAAAATTTTGGCTAAATTTTTTTTGACCCAAAATGGAGACGGAAATCATGGAGTCAGAAAGCTAATTAATAAAGCGCTCAATAGATCGACATTCAAGATGAAGTTAGGTGACAAAAGTACCGGTATTTCGTTATTTTCATACTTATGAAATATCGTTCCGTGTGGCGGCTGTACAAAGGGAACATTATACAACTGATTGACATCTGATCAGTATTTTTGTTTATATATATGCTTTGAAGAGAGTTGTTATCAGTGAGCACAATTAATAGGTGAATACCTAGTGGTGACGCTTTTGTTTTAAAGAGTGATTTTTTGTTTATGCGCCGTCGATGACACCGACTATGTAAACAATACGAAACATGTATGCTTAAAAGAGAGCTGTCATCAGTGAGCACAATGAATAGGTGATTAACTAGTGATACCGCTGCGGTTTTAAGGTGTTTTTGTAATGTCCAATAAATAGGCGGATCGGAATAGTATCCATCATTCACAATTTCCACAATGAGTAATAAACACAAGCTACCGAATGCCACATCAGAACGCCCGGCGAAGACAAAAACGTATAAGCTGTATACTGGTTATGTAATTAATTAAGCCGTCTGCTTTGTTCGTGATAGAAGAGCAGTTCTTAACTCAGTGGTTACGCAATGTGTGTCATTAAATGTATCCCTGGCTTAACTTCATAAAAGATTTGAATACAATAGATATTCACCAGTTAACACCTTACTATAATGATATTTTTCGAGCGTTTACTTGGATTAGCACGAAAAAATTGTATTCACAGTACGTGAGTTAACGTAAATTGGGGGTGGAGAGATCATTGTCATGTCGACCAATGAGAAGTTGTTATTAGATAGTTGTTGTCAGAGGATTATAGTTTGGTGAGAGTTCATTCTAGCCTAACCAGTCGAGACAGGAGGTCACTTTTATTTTTATATATTTGAACACGTAATAGAATATGCAAGCTTATAGTACATCAAAGAATTGTTTGTGTTTTTGATATATTGTCATTGAGAATGAATTTCCGAACATTGTCGCTGCGTATGAATGGGGTTTCGGAAAACAGGTTTCCGCCTGTTTTTCCCCCAGAAAATAAAGGGGGTTTTTACCTAGGCGGTTTTTCCTGGCCGACTGCGCAGTTTTCTCGATATGTACAATAACCTGTATGTCCACATGTGCCCACAATATTCTCTGTAAACATGCAATCCTTAATAAACGCTGACTTCCGACTATGGATCGGCTTATTTGCAATATTTCGAGTTGTTTATTGTAACGTCGAATTGGGAATACTAAGCCATTGTTAGCGGCCGTCATGCCATGGTGTCAATAATGTCGACATAGGGTTATTACAATTAGTTTGGCGGATTTATGTGATTATATTTATATAGAATGTTAGTTTAATGTTTGCGAATTTCGTTTCAGGTAACAAATCCCATAGTTCATCCGAAGAAATGGTTAAAGAGAGTAAAAACATGAAGCAAATACAAAGAGCAACGATAGTCAAAGCAGAAGAGTCCATCGTCTCCGCTATGAAAAATGCGTACTTCTTAGCAAAGCACCATCTTCCGAAAACAGCCTCCTCCCAGACCTCAACGAATTATGCATCGACCAGGGAAACAACGTTCTTGCTGCGCTAAAAGTCGACAAACACACAACCTACATCCGCAACCAGACAGTATCAGAATTCTGAGTATAACAAATAAAGTTTAAAACAAATATTTTAGTCATTAATTGTGAACCGACCAGAAAACGATGATTTAATTTGGCCAAATTGTTTTTAATTTGGCCAAAAAACATTTGGCTAAAGTTTTTTTCATTTGGCTAATAAAATTTTCATTTGGCTAAACTTTTGGCTAAAGTTTTTTTCGGTCCAGCGTGAACACTGCTCTGGGGACCTCATTCTGCAAATGACAGACACCCTATTTCAAGGCTTGGGACTGAGTCCTGTCTCATTACTCTTCTATAACAGACTTTCGACTCAGAATCGTGGGCGGGAGTTGTCTCGCTTGTATGTCTTTGGATTAGGTCCAATGGACTCTTTGAGTATATGAACATAGAGGGAAGCCTTTTCCAACCATGATGATATCTAACATGCATATATCAGAGATCTGCTGAATATCAAAGCTTTGTTTTCCAGAGAATTTAGATTTGTCGTGCTATCAGGAAATGTATGTAAACAATATATTAAACAATCTTATCATCACTTTACCTTTTGCTATCATGGTAAATGATATATCATTTTGAAGACAGATTAATCCTGGACAAGTCAAATGATTAATCACATTCATGGGTTCAAGTGAATGCCTGGACTCGACGTGTAAATGTAGTACGTCATTTTGATTAAAGTCTGTTATAGAAGAGTAACGGGATGGGAGTCGGTCCAAAACAGTATCAACCCAACTGATATCCCAATCTGTTGAATTGAATAAGAATTGGTCTAGTTAGAATTACGAGGGTTCTTGAATTGAATAAGAATTGGTCTAGTTAGAATTACGAGGGTTCTTGAAGTTTGAGACAGTGATAGCATTGATTGCACCAAGATTTTTTTGTGATATATTCTAGAATTAAACCAGAAAACGACATTCACATATCCATGGGAACACAAACTACTGACCAATCAGGACGAGCCTTGCAAACAGTTTTGTCAAGGTCTTATTGCAATATTGCCAATGCATTCTCTTATATATGCGAGTCGACCATAGGTCGCTTCGCATATATAAGAGAATGCATTGGCCTAACAATTTTTAACAATTTTAATAAGTTTTTCTTGTATTCTTTAACAATTTTATAATTTCACCCATACAGAGCCCCAGACAAACATGAGCAGACGACACTCTTCTATATGCTTCTATATATGTGTGGGGCTCCCTGCAGGGTAATGGATGCTTTTTATTTTATGTCCTAAAAATTGTCAGAAAAATTTATTTTTAAAAAAATGATAAAAAATTGTTAGGCCAATGCATTCTCTTATATATGTGAGGTGACCTATGGTCGACTCACATATATAAGAGAATGCATTGGCACAGGGTAAAAAAAAATCCCGACTTACGACTGGATTTGATATGGCGGGTCACATATGTCCCAAGAGCATATCTAAACTGTATTTACTGATTATAAAGGTGTTCTTACTCACTATACTGGTTTTACGAATGGGCTCTTGTGTTGCATGATACTTATTGAATCATAGAAGGGTGATGTTGGGGTGTAAATTGAACTTCAGCGACTGTTTCTTCTCCCTGATAACAGTCAACATCTCCTAAATGACTGAACAGGGAGAATTGACTTCTCCCAATTTGAAATCTCTGAGCTGGTCCCTGTATTCAACAAAACGAAATGGAGGCTTAACCTTTTGATGACTGAAGCTTCCTGAATTTTTGTGAAAACCCTATGCAAATGCATTCTCTTATATATGTGAATCTCGCATATATAAGAGAATGCATTGGCCTAACAATATTTACCTTGATCTTGTAAACCAGTGCATTCTCTTATATATGTGCGGCTCCCTATGGGAGGCTCACATATACAAGAGAATGCACTTCACAGGGTATTTAATGCTGCACCAGTGCAGCTCCAATCATGAAAGAGATAACCACACACTCAAGGACATCAACTTTGGAAATGTGATCCACTACAATATTCACCTTCAAAATCAAAGCTTCCGAGGGTCTTCAGAGCGAGGGTGATGTTATTAATGTCCTGAGATTCTGATATACTCGCCAGGGATCCTGCAAAAATGTGGTAAATTTAAAGTCATATTGTGTATTGATCCACAGGATATTACTAGTAACGGTGTTGCATGTTGCAGAATGGCCAGCTTTAATGTAAACAACACAAATTACACAATAATGTGGAACAACATGCCCCATTACAAAATACATAAAGCTGACATATGACATAGCTATCATACAATGATATTATTTCAGGGTTTCCGCTAGGGGTTGGGGGAATGTGGCCGTATTTGGGAAGCACATACCAGGCGCCCTGTCGGGAGAAAAATTGGATGTTTATCAATGAAAAGTAGCCATTTCCTTGCACTTGAGACAACAAGCAGGAACATTGAAGCTTTGTATAGAAACCCAATTAAAACAGATTGTCCCAAGTTAATGAACTAAAAGCATGTAAGCACAACAGCATACAATGGATACAACGACTTTTATTTAAACAGTAGCAATATTAAAAGCCGACATCAAAGACTACCGCTGTTGGCAAAAGACACATTGTCACACTGTCTAGCAGTAACAGGTGTTACGTAATGAGATGAGCACATGCTATACACACGTTCTGCATGCATGCTTTCTTTGCATTTTGTTCACAGTTCCAATCAAAACAATTTGTTGTAAAATCAAAAGCCATTCCTCAGACAAAGATGACCTCATGCTGGATTCGTATAATGGATAATTTTGTATTCATTGGATAGGGAATAAATACACTGATAATAACTATTAATAATTTAATTGTTTTATTTTTAATTGAACATTTCTTTGATACAAACCTTGTTTTGGGGAAAAAGGTCTGCAATGTTTGTCGCAGCGACTGCCAAAACTCACCTGTGTTCATGGTTATAGCTCAGAACCCCCCCCCAATGACTTACCAATGTATATTGCACATTTTGAGGGGAAATAGTGGGTCAGAAAGTTGGGACTTATTGACAGAAATCTACGGTAAATTAAAATGCGAGGCTGATTACTACTAAATATTCGCCCGACTGTTAATCATCAGTGTCGGTGATCGCTCGTCCTGTGTAAAAAAGGGACTGAGCTAGGTCTGTGGCTATTTTGTGACCAATATTAAGTCAAGGTTGGGGAGGGGAATGAGGCCGCTGGATGGCCGGCCTGCCATAGTAGCGGAAACCCTGATTATATGGTTAAATTTCAAGAAAGAGTCATTCATAATAAAACATTAATTGACCCTGAGGACAAACAAGAGCAAACTAAACATGTTTAAATGACTCTGATATTCTAGAGTTGAGTTGTCGATCCCCAATAGTCGAGTTTAATTAACAAGACATAAACTGATGTCCGGTTACATAAAAATATGTCATTTGGGCTGGAAAATAAAATCTGTGTAATTTTGTGCTATAAAAGCTGCATACCAGCATATACTGGTTAAATTGGGCATATGAATCCCGAGTACCAGCTAACATAGAGTTCTGAATCATGCGTACCACCTGAAGATAGTTTATTTGAGATACACACCTGAAGATAGATTATATAAGATACACACCTGAAGATAGATTATATAAGATACACACCTGAAGATAGATTATATAAGATACACACCTGAAGATAGATTATTTGAGATACACACCTGCGGGAGGGGTGGCTGATGATGGACTTTTCGGAGCACCAGGATGTCGCAGTGGACGCCCCATTAGGATCAATGATAAACTCTTGAGTAACCCGTCCTGGATATCTTTCTTGAGCTGTGGGATAACTGTTGCTAAAACCCTTAATGCTGCAGTTAATGCTGGGCTGGAACATAATCAATGATAGTGTCAATGTAGCTCAACTAGAAAAGGGGATCATCATAGCTATTGAGACAAATAGATACAAACGTCCAAAAATTAGAACTTAAAGTAGATATACAACAATTGACTAAAGGATCAAGGGATTCTCTTAATGTTCTAAAAAAAAGCTGTGGGATAACTGTTGCTAAAACCCTTTATGCTGCAGTTAATGCTGGGCTGGAACATAATCAATGATAGTGTCAATTACAATGTAGCTCAACTTGAAAAGGGATAATGTCATACATAACAGTCAATGGTGTGACACGGAATATGAAAAGTTGAAATGCTTGAAGTTTGGGATCAATTGGATAAGGGTCTGTAGGATTTTGTCTTGCCATCAGCAAATTCGATAGCTCTCATCTCGAGTTGATCCTAATGCCTGACATTTTTCAAAACAAGGGTGTGCCGATGAATTCAAATGTGAATTCAAATGTGAAATCCAACATGGCGGATGACAGCCATGTATTTTAGCGAATTTCGTATTAACATAGAGTCTCTAAAACATTATTTTTGGTTACTTTTTTCCTTTCTGTTCAGTTTCTATATTTCCTAATTTGAAGAAGATAAAATGCATAATCAAGGTGACTGATGGAGACACCAAGCATGTTACAGTAATGCCCTAAATAATCGACTCCTTAACCACAGCAGAATTATGGGTAACTTTTCAGGAGCTTTCCAATGAATGGCAACAAGCCATATTTCCGACTAAATCCTGAAAAGTTACCAATAATTCTGCTGTGGTTAAAGAGTCGATTATTTAGGGCATTACTGTATCTCAATACAACAGACCTAGCAAGTTATCTATATTCTTACCTTAATCCTGTTGCAAACATGCTCTCGAGTAGATCCCTGATATCTCTGGTCATGTCTGGACCGAGCGCTCTGGCTAACATGCTGATACAATTAAACACATTCGGGTCCACAACAAACACTTTATGCTTCCTGCAATAAAATAGAGAAGATTGAAAAGAAGTATGAGTTTAGTGTGCCTGTCATTTGTGACCCGCCATATCAAATCCAGTCGTAATGTCGGGATTTTTTTACCCTGTACCAATGCATTCTCTTATATATGCGAGTCGACCATAGGTCGCCTCGCATATATAAGAGAATGCATTGGCCTAACAATTTTTTATCATTTTTTTTAAATAAATGTTTCTTACAATATTTAGGACATAAAATAATAAACATCCATTACCCTGCAGGGAGCCCCACACATATATAGAAGCATATAGAAGAGTGTCGTCTGCTCATGTTTGTCTGGGGCTCTGTATGGGTTAAATTATAAAATTGTTAAAGAATACAAAAAAAATTTATTAAAATTGTAAAAAATTGTTAGGCCAATGCATTCTCTTATATATGCGAGGCGACCTATGGTCGACTCGCATATATAAGAGAATGCATTGGCACAGGGTAAAAAATCCCGACTTACGACAGGATTTGATATGGCGGGTCACATTTGCACAATGGGCTGGAATCATCAAATTCACCCTCTGGGGACCTCATTCTGCATGGCCTCATCTGCTATGACATAGACTCAGATTGAAGTTCCCAAATGGTGAATATTGTGATATACACCCATTGAGAACCTCGATTATGCAATGTGTTGTCTGCCAGTTTGGGGATATATAAAAACTAAGCAAAAAAAAGAAATAGAATCTATGTGAAGAAGTTTCTATAGAAATTTTATAATATAGAAACTTTCCAGAGAAGATGAGGCCTAAGCAGAATGAAACCCCAGAGGGTGAATTTGGTGATGCTAGCCTGCTATGCAGGATAGCCTCACTAAATTCACCCTCTGGGGACCTCATTCTGCAAGTGACAGGCATACTAATTTCAGGATTAAATCTACAACATATATATTTACTTATTTATGGCAAGTAGTGTTGAAACGACTCTGAGAGTCTGGAATCGACTAGTTGAACCCCAAAAGTCGAGTCGGAGTCGACTAGACGGTACCTGCAGCCAAGAATTATATGCATGTAGCTATACCCATATCCTTAACAAAACAGGTATAAAAAAAATTATAGAGTATCAGCTTTTTCGCATTCTACTAAACCGGAAGTATTTAATCACGTAATTTTGATAAACCAGGCTTCTTCAACCACTCGTATTGATAAAAAAGTCCCGAATGTCAATTTCACCGTGGAACAATTATCTTTCGATTGGTGCATGACATGTGCTACATTTTGAACTATGTTAGTTTTTAACACTGTCACATCTACGGCAAGTGTTTGATCAATGTGTCGTGTAATAGACCAAGTCTTCTTGGTCCACAACAGCTTGGGATATCGGTTGGGATCATCCCAACCGATATCCCAAGCTGTTGTGGACCGAGAAGACTAGTCGACAGCAAAATACAGTGAGTCAACAGTGGGGGCTATCAGCATCGACGTTAGATAGTCGACTTGTCGTTTCAATGCTGATGGCGGATCAAAAATATGCTAGAGGAGCAGGTTTTGTATGTAACCCACAGGGAGCCTCACATAGATGGAAGCATGCACTATGGGGTGTCATCTGCTCTAGTCTATGTGGGGCTCTCTATGGGTTTAAATATGCACGAGGAGCAGGTTTTTTTAGGGACGAGCTCACATAGATGGAAGCATGCACTATGGGGTGTCATCTGCTCTAGTCTATGTGGGTCTCTCTATGTGTTTAAATATGCACGAGGAGCAGGTTTTTTTTAGGGACGAGGCTTTCCCTGAGATTGGGAGACAGGAACCAGCCTAGAGAGGGACTTGGGAGGCAGGAACCAGCCTAGAAGGTGACTTGGGAGGCAGGAACCAGCCTAGAGGTTGACATGTGAGGCAGGGACCAGCCTAGAGAGCGTCTTGGGAGGTAGGCACCAGCCTAGAGGGCAACATGTGAGGCAGGAACCAGCCAAGAGGGTAACTTGGGAGGCAGGGACTAGCCTAGAGGGTAACTTGGTAGGCAGGGACTAGCCTAGAGAGAGACTTGGGAGACAAGGACCAGCCTAGAGGGTAACTTGGGAGGCAGGGACCAGCTTAGAGAGTGACTTGGGAGACAGGGACCAGCCTAGAGAGTGACTTGGGAGGCAGGGACCAGCCTAGAGAGTGACTTGGGAGGCAGGGACCAGCCTAGAGGGTAACTTGGGAGACATGGACCAGCTTAGAGAGTAACTTGGGAGGCAGGGACCAGCCTAGAGAGTGACTTGGGAAGCAGGGACCAGCCTAGAGGGCGACTTGGGAGACAGGGACCAGCCTAGAGAGCGACTTGGGAGACAGGGACCAGCTTAGAGAGTGACTTGGGAGGCAGGGACCAGCCAAGAGAGTGACTTGGGAGGCAGGGACCAGCCTAGAGAGTGACTTGGGAGGCAGGGACCAGCCTAGAGGGTAACTTGGGAGGCAGGAACCAGCCTAGAGGGTAACTTGGTAGGCAGGGACTAGCCTAGAGAGAGACTTGGGAGACAAGGACCAGCCTAGAGGGTAACTTGGGAGACAGGGACCAGCTTAGAGAGTAACTTGGGAGGCAGGGACCAGCCTAGAGAGTGACTTGGGAGGCAGGGACCAGCCTAGAGGGCGACTTGGGAGACAGGGACCAGCCTAGAGAGCGACTTGGGAGACAGGGACCAGCCTAGAGAACGACTTGGGAGACAAGGACCAGCCCAGAGGGTAACTTGGGAGGCAGGGACCAGCCTAGAGGGTAACTTGGGAGGCAGGGACCAGCCGAGAGAGTGACTTGGGAGGCAGGGACCAGCCTAGAGGGTAACTTGGGAGACAGGGACCAGCCTAGAGGGTAACTTGGGAGACAGGGACCAGCCTAGAGAGCGACTTGGGAGACAAGGACCAGCCTAGAGGGTAACTTGGGAGGCAGGGACCAGCCTAGAGGGTAACTTGGGAGACAGGGACCAGCCTAGAGGGCGACTTGGGAGACAGGGACCAGCCTAGAGAGCGACTTGGGAGACAGGGACCAGCCTAGAGGGCAACTTGGGAGGCAGGGACCAGCCTAGAGTGACTTGGGGGGCAGGGACCAGCCTAGAGGGTAACTTGGGAAACATGGACCAGCCTAGAGGGCAACTTGGGAAGCAAAAACCAGCCTAGAGGGCAACTTGGGAGGCAGGGACCAGCCTAGAGTGACTTGGGAGACAGGGACCAGCCTAGAGGGTAACTTGGGAAACATGGACCAGCCTAGAGGGCAACTTGGGAGGCAGGAACCAGACTAGATGGCAACTTGGGAGGCAGGGACCAGCCTAGAGAGCAACTTGGGAGGCAGGGACCGGCCTAGAGGGCAACTTGGGAGGCAGGGACCAGCTTAGAGAGTGGATACTTCATGGGCATATCTCATCGTTATTACAACATACTTCATGGGCATATCTCATCGTTATTACAACATACTTCATGGGCATATCTCGATCATTATTACAACATACTTTGTGAGCATATCTCGATCATTATTACAATATTCTTTGTGGGCATATCTCGATCATTATTACAATATTCTTTGTGGGCATATCTCATCATTATTACAACATACTTTGTGGGCATATCTCAATCATTATTACAACATACTTTGTGGGCATATCTCCATCATTATTACAACATACTTTGTGGGCATATCTCGTCATTATTACAACATACTTTGTGGGCATATCTCATCATTATTACAATATACTTTGGGCATATCTCGATCATTATTACAATATTCTTTGTGGGCATATCTCGATTGTTATTACAACATACTTTGTGGGCATATCTCGATTGTAATTACAACATACTTTGTGGGCATATCTCATCATTATTACAACATACTTTGTGAGCATATCTCATCATTATTACAACATACTTTGTGGGCATATCTCGATCATTATTGCAACATACTTTGTGGGCATATCTCGATCATTATTACAACATACTTTGTGGGCATATCTCTTGGAGGTAGAGAGGCTCGAACAACTTCCATGATTCTAGTCAAGTGTTTGAATATGTTATTGCCGACGGATACGGCCAGCAGACCGATAGCTTGGAATGCAGCTGTTCTCTCCTTTTCTTTCTTCAGTATTGTGAGGAGGAAGTTAATTGTATCATCCAAGTAACTAAAACAGAAAAACATAACAATGTGTCATACAAGTTAATGAAACAGAAAAACATAACAATCAAATACACTGTAAAAAATTTTCATTACAAAAATCATTTAAAAAGCAATGAATGTCAATCAGAAAAGCTCTTCTCGGAATCAGTGCTATATTAGCTTTCTATGATTTCCTGCTCATGCATAACACTAACCTGAAAATAGTGTGTCTGTAATTTGAAGAATGAGGTCCCCAGAGGGTGAATTTAGTGATCATATCCTGCACAGTGGGCTAGCATCACCAAATTCACCCTCTGGAGACCTCATTCTGCTGCTTAATCCCCATCTTCTGGGAAGTAAATATAGTATCAAATTAACATTGTTTTTAGTTACGTTTTCCCTTCTGGGAAGTTTCTATATCCCCTAATTTGCAGAAGATAAGATGCATAATCAAGGTTCCCAATGGGTGAACATCACAAAACACGCTTTGTGTCATAGAAAACGCAGGTCGAGTGTTATTTAGTTTCTGCCAAAAAGCGCAGTGAATTGTTCATAAGCAGAGACACGATATTGCATCATTTCCTTATTTAGATTCGTGCGCATTATACGTCAGTTGTAAAACCCCTAATTCGGTGAGTCAACAACTTACAGCTCACAATACTATCATGGTAAATTCCTTATTTGGTATGTATTACCATATATAGGTTAGGAGAAAATACTAACTGGATTGAAAAATATTCTCTCTTTGCAAGAACAATTATATTATGTACACGTTTTCTGTCTGATCATTTGCCAATCATTAGAGCCCGAAGCCGCCATCGCACGCCGCCGCCGCCAGCCATATTGGCCACAAGCCGCCGCCAGCCATATTATTTCTAACGCCAGTCACATTTTAAAATCTCCGCCGGCGGAATTGTAAAATGGCTCAGCCATGTGCATGGGCTTATATGTCAAGCACAACTGTTCTGTGAATCGCAAAGAACTAAACCGCATTGCCTAATATTGGCATACTCGCATGGACACGGCATGGTTGTTATATTATCGGAACACCTGGCCCCTTAATGTGGAATAGACTATCCCAATGCATGCTTTCATATAACTGAATGGGCGCATCCATACGGTATTGAAAGGGTTAAAATATAAATTGTTTATATCGACAACACCCAGTCTCAGACATCACTGGCATTTGTCCATATATACACATAAGAATAGAAAATAGTTTGAAATATTATATATCATTACTATCGGGTTCATCATTCAATGATGCATGCATATATATATCACAAGATGGCAGTGATGATAGCAGTCTGAAGTCGACAGAAGTCCCAATGTAACTACTTATACCGATTAGATGGGAAACTACATAGTATATCCATGCCAGTCCTTCGTGAATTTTCGCCATAATGGAAAAACCCAACATCAAACGATTACGTGTGATCTGGAATTCTACGGGTTCACCACAAACGCTAAAAAAACGGCGTTTATAACCGGTAACAGGGGATTAGGAACATTTCGGAAACAAAAATACGCTGAATGATAACATCTCAGCCGGCTGAGCCGCCATGTTTCGTCAGCCACGAACGTCATGACTGAGCCGGCTTAGCTAGCTAACCAGCCACGAAAATCGGTTGAGCCAGCCATGAAAACTATTTGTCGTGGCTTCGGGGTCTACCAATCATGAAGTAATGTGGATTAGCTGGATTTTGAACTGACAGCGGGTAGAATGGGTCGATTAAAATAAAATTTGGTGTGACTTGAATGCGATTTTTGATGGCGTCAATAATTTTAACGGGAACATTTTCATTGGACGATCCGGTAGTCACGAGTGTTTGTCTATAAACAAATGGTTCTGTAATGTTTTTGATGTTTTTTTACATAAAAAAAGTGTACAAATGTGACAATAACATGCAATGTACATGATATTTATGATTGGTATACGAACAACATCTGTCTATTATATAATATTCTTTATGTTTATAGTGGTTTTAGCAGATGTGATTATTTTAACAGCTATACCAACTGCAACTTTACATTCTAGAGAATATCTCTGGGTTAAATGTAGAGAGTTGAGGAAGCATTTACTTACATCCTGGAGAATATCTCTGGATTAAATGTAGAGAGTTGAGGAAGCATTTACTTACATCCTGGAGAATATCTCTGGATTAAATGTAGAGAGTTGAGGAAGCATTTACTTACATCCTGGAGAATATCTCTGGATTAAATGTAGAGAGTTGAGGAAGCATTTACTTACATCCTGGAGAATATCTCTGGATTAAATGTAGAGAGTTGAGGAAGCATTTACTTACATCCTGGAGAATATCTCTGGATTAAATGTAGAGAGTTGAGGAAGCATATACTTACATCCTGGAGAATATCTCTGGGTTAAATGTAGAGAGTTGAGGAAGCATTTACTTACATCCTGGAGAATATCTCTGGATTAAATGTAGAGAGTTGAGGAAGCATTTACTTACATCCTGGAGAATATCTCTGGGTTAAATGTAGAGAGTTGAGGAAGCATTTACTTACATCCTGGAGAATATCTCTGGATTAAATGTAGAGAGTTGAGGAAGCATATACTTACATCCTGGAGAATATCTCTGGATTAAATGTAGAGAGTTGAGGAAGCATTTACTTACATCCTGGAGAATATATCTGGATTAAATGTAGAGAGTTGAGGAAGCATTTACTTACATCCTGGAGAATATCTCTGGATTAAATGTAGAGAGTTGAGGAAGCATATACTTACATCCTGGAGAATATCTCTGGATTAAATGTAGAGAGTTGAGGAAGCATTTACTTACATCCTGGAGAATATCTCTGGATTAAATGTAGAGAGTTGAGGAAGCATATACTTACATCCTGGAGAATATCTCTGGATTAAATGTAGAGAGTTGAGGAAGCATTTACTTACATCCTGGAGAATATCTCTGGATTAAATGTAGAGAGTTGAGGAAGCATATACTTACATCCTGGAGAATATCTCTGGATTAAATGTAGAGAGTTGAGGAATCATTTACTTACATCCTGGAGAATATCTCTGGATTAAATGTAGAGAGTTGAGGAAGCATTTACTTACATCCTGGAGAATATCTCTGGGTTAAATGTAGAGAGTTGAGGAAGCATATACTTACATCCTGGAGAATATCTCTGGATTAAATGTAGAGAGTTGAGGAAGCATTTACTTACATCCTGGAGAATATCTCTGGATTAAATGTAGAGAGTTGAGGAAGCATATACTTACATCCTGGAGAATATCTCTGGGTTAAATGTAGAGAGTTGAGGAAGCATTTACTTACATCCTGGAGAATATCTCTGGGTTAAATGTAGAGAGTTGAGGAATC
The DNA here is from genome assembly GCA_032622095.1 of Siphonodentalium dalli. Taxonomy (NCBI): domain Eukaryota; kingdom Metazoa; phylum Mollusca; class Scaphopoda; order Gadilida; family Siphonodentaliidae; genus Siphonodentalium; species Siphonodentalium dalli. The sequence goes on from CP136064.1 coordinate 297,640,318, forward strand.
ATTTACTTACATCCTGGAGAATATCTCTGGGTTAAATGTAGAGAGTTGAGGAAGCATTTACTTACATCCTGGAGAATATCTCTGGATTAAATGTAGAGAGTTGAGGACGCATTTACTTACATCCTGGAGAATATCTCTGGATTAAATGTAGAGAGTTGAGGACGCATTTACTTACATCCTGGAGAATATCTCTGGATTAAATGTAGAGAGTTGAGGAAGCATATACTTACATTCTAGAGAATATCTCTGGGTTAAATGTAGAGAGTTGAGGAAGCATTTACTTACATCCTGGAGAATATCTCTGGGTTAAATGTAGAGAGTTGAGGAAGCATATACTTACATTCTAGAGAATATCTCTGGGTTAAATGTAGAGAGTTGAGGAAGCATTTACTTACATCCTGGAGAATATCTCTGGATTAAATGTAGAGAGTTGAGGAAGCATTTACTTACATCCTGGAGAATATCTCTGGGTTAAATGTAGAGAGTTGAGGAAGCATTTACTTACATCCTGGAGAATATCTCTGGATTAAATGTAGAGAGTTGAGGAAGCATTTACTTACATCCTGGAGAATATCTCTGGATTAAATGTAGAGAGTTGAGGAAGCATTTACTTACATCCTGGAGAATATCTCTGGGTTAAATGTAGAGAGTTGAGGAAGCATATACTTACATCCTGGAGAATATCTCTGGGTTAAATGTAGAGAGTTGAGGAAGCATTTACTTACATACTGGAGAATATCTCTGGATTAAATGTAGAGAGTTGAGGAAGCATATACTTACATCCTGGAGAATATCTCTGGGTTAAATGTAGAGTTGAGGAAGCATTTACTTACATCCTGGAGAATATCTCTGGATTAAATGTAGAGAGTTGAGGAAGCATTTACTTACATCCTGGAGAATATCTCTGGGTTAAATGTAGAGAGTTGAGGAAGCATTTACTTACATCCTGGAGAATATCTCTGGATTAAATGTAGAGAGTTGAGGAAGCATATACTTACATCCTGGAGAATATCTCTGGATTAAATGTAGAGAGTTGAGGAAGCATTTACTTACATCCTGGAGAATATCTCTGGATTAAATGTAGAGAGTTGAGGAAGCATTTACTTACATCCTGGAGAATATCTCTGGGTTAAATGTAGAGAGTTGAGGAAGCATATACTTACATCCTGGAGAATATCTCTGGGTTAAATGTAGAGTTGAGGAAGCATTTACTTACATCCTGGAGAATATCTCTGGGTTAAATGTAGAGTTGAGGAAGCATATACTTACATCCTGGAGAATATCTCTGGGTTAAATGTAGAGAGTTGAGGAAGCATTTACTTACATCCTGGAGAATATCTCTGGATTAAATGTAGAGAGTTGAGGAAGCATTTACTTACATCCTGGAGAATATCTCTGGGTTAAATGTAGAGAGTTGAGGAAGCATATACTTACATCATGCATAATATATCTGGGTTAAATGTAGAGAGTTGAGGAAGCATTTACTTACATCCTGGAGAATATCTCTGGATTAAATGTAGAGAGTTGAGGAAGCATATACTTACATCCTGGAGAATATCTCTGGATTAAATGTAGAGAGTTGAGGAAGCATATACTTACATCCTGGAGAATATCTCTGGATTAAATGTAGAGAGTTGAGGAAGCATTTACTTACATCCTGGAGAATATCTCTGGATTAAATGTAGAGAGTTGAGGAAGCATTTACTTACATCCTGGAGAATATCTCTGGGTTAAATGTAGAGAGTTGAGGAAGCATTTACTTACATCCTGGAGAATATCTCTGGATTAAATGTAGAGAGTTGAGGAAGCATTTACTTACATCCTGGAGAATATCTCTGGGTTAAATGTAGAGAGTTGAGGAAGCATTTACTTACATCCTGGAGAATATCTCTGGATTAAATGTAGAGAGTTGAGGAAGCATATACTTACATCCTGGAGAATATCTCTGGATTAAATGTAGAGTTGAGGAAGCATATACTTACATCCTGGAGAATATCTCTCGATTAAATGTAGAGAGTTGAGGAAGCATTTACTTACATCCTAGAGAATATCTCTGGGTTAAATGTAGAGAGTTGAGGAAGCATTTACTTACATCCTGGAGAATATCTCTGGATTAAATGTAGAGAGTTGAGGAAGCATTTACTTACATCCTGGAGAATATCTCTGGATTAAATGTAGAGAGTTGAGGAAGCATATACTTACATCCTGGAGAATATCTCTGGATTAAATGTAGAGAGTTGAGAAGCATTTACTTACATCCTGGAGAATATCTCTCGATTAAATGTAGAGAGTTGAGGAAGCATTTACTTACATCCTGGAGAATATCTCTGGATTAAATGTAGAGAGTTGAGGAAGCATATACTTACATCCTGGAGAATATCTCTGGATTAAATGTAGAGAGTTGAGGAAGCATTTACTTACATCCTGGAGAATATCTCTGGGTTAAATGTAGAGAGTTGAGGAAGCATATACTTACATCCTGGAGAATATCTCTGGGTTAAATGTAGAGAGTTGAGGAAGCATATACTTACATCCTGGAGAATATCTCTGGATTAAATGTAGAGTTGAGGAAGCATATACTTACATCCTGGAGAATATCTCTGGGTTAAATGTAGAGAGTTGAGGAAGTATTTACTTACATCCTGGAGAATATCTCTGGGTTAAATGTAGAGAGTTGAGGAAGCATTTACTTACATCCTGGAGAATATCTCTGGGTTAAATGTAGAGAGTTGAGGAAGCATTTACTTACATCCTGGAGAATATCTCTGGATTAAATGTAGAGAGTTGAGGAAGCATATACTTACATCCTGGAGAATATCTCTGGATTAAATGTAGAGAGTTGAGGAAGCATTTACTTACATCCTGGAGAATATCTCTGGATTAAATGCAGAGAGTTGAGGAAGCATTTACTTACATCCTGGAGAATATCTCTGGATTAAATGTAGAGAGTTGAGGAAGCATCTACTTACATCCTGGAGAATATCTCTGGATTAAATGTAGAGAGTTGAGGAAGCATATACTTACATCCTGGAGAATATCTCTGGGTTAAATGTAGAGAGTTGAGGAAGCATTTACTTACATCCTGGAGAATATCTCTGGATTAAATGTAGAGAGTTGAGGAAGCATTTACTTACATCCTGGAGAATATCTCGGGATTAAATGTAGAGAGTTGAGGAAGCATATACTTACATCCTGGAGAATATCTCTGGGTTAAATGTAGAGAGTTGAGGAAGCATTTACTTACATCCTGGAGAATATCTCTGGATTAAATGCAGCAAGGCGGGGAAGTACTATGAGCAGTGTCTGTTGTAAATGAACGCTCCTAGAATTTCTATACTTCAGAAGCAGATTGCAGACCTGAACAAACATAAAAAATCGTATCAGAGAACTAACCAAGGGCTGTAACTCAACCCACAATATGTGAACCTGGTAGAGTTGGTGATGTACCGATCGGTTAACCCTTTACCCAACAGAAGGGCCCTGTGCCAATGCATTCTCTTATATATGCGAGTCGACCATAGGTCGCCTCGCATATATAAGAGAATGCATTGGCTTAACACATTAAAAATTATAAAATTGTTAAAGAATGTAAGAAAAAATGGTAAAAAGTGTTAAAAAAAGATTTTTTTTAGGCCAATGCATTCTCTTATATATGTGAGGCGACCTATGGTCGACTCGCATATATAAGAGAATGCATTGGCACAGGGCATAACTAACTATCACAATGTGGTCAAGGAGCCGGTTCCAATGATATCCATATTTGTATGGTTCTATTGAGACAGACCGAAGATATTTTAGGCTGTTGAAGCTTTATTTGGCCGGTTTTGGCCGGTTTGTTGGGTAAAGGGTTAAGAAATGTTTGCGTTTTTGAGTGTATATATTGAAACATATTTTAGTATTTAGATGTTTGAATTTAGATGAGAATTCAAATTGTGAACTTTTGGAAATCCTGTGGAGTAGATGAAACACACTATGTCCTCAGTCAGTGTGACCATGAGTGTACTTATAGAAAATGACAAAAATCATTTAAAGTTTGTCTTCAGTTTCTCATCACATGATAACGAAGATCAATTTCAGTGATAGAAGCAAGGATCATTGATTGCCAGTGAAACCATTACTACATAAATTGATTAAAAGAATGTAAACTATTCATAGGAAAAACACAAGAATTTGCATCAGAGATGCGGGTCAAAACTATAACAGCCTTATAAATTTTCTTGGTCTCTCAGCTCGATGGTTAAAGACATATTATGGGTGCATGAAATTGATAAGTTAGTTCTCAGGTGCTATGCCAACCTGGGGAATGTAGCATTCTACTAACATCACCAAAAATTTCAAAGAAATTGACCATACCACTCCATAGAAAACATTGTCTGAACTATGCCCAATTGTAAATATTTACATCTCGATTCGGGACGTAACTATAATCTATCACAAATGATTTCGCCATCGAGAGTCATTGCATTTAACTAATATAATGAATGACGGTATGTATCGTCAATTTGGATTAATATTCGTAACAAATAACTAACTCTATGCAAGATTTCTATTTCATCACCCTACCTATGTGCTTCACATCACTTTAAATAAAGTAATTTTAAGTCAGGAAATCAATCAAATCAGATAACACTTGGATATATAAATATAATTCTGCATAAAAACTAATAGCAATTAATTTTCTGAGATTGCAACATATTTGTTTTAATATTGAAGTGAATGCAAATAAGGTTCTCACCTTGTCAAAATGGGTGGTCATCAGTTCTTTGCATGTCCGACTCTCAAAGAACGTTTGCTTCTGTTGAACAACCTGACTATTTATAGAGAAACTTGACAAGGGAGATAACTTCTGCTGCAGTTGCTGAGTGAAAAAAAGTGAGCAATACAGTCATTGTATCATGGTGTACTCCATTTAATTTAAACAGTAATCCAAGGTAGATAACTTCTGCTGCAGCTGGTGCATAAAATAAAGAATCTATTTTACATGACTTATATCCCAAGTACATTTATGTTGAAATGGAAATAAGAAAATGCACTTGATCTATAATGCTATACATGATTCCTATAAAATTATATTCTTTTGGGGTGTTGATATACAATGCTATACATGAATCCTATAACAATGTATTCTTTTGGGGTGTTGATTTATAATGCTATAAATGAATCATCTAACAATGTATTCTTTTGGGGTGCTGATTTATAATGCTATACATGAAGCCTATAACAATTTATTCTTTTGGGGTGTTTATTTATAATGCTATACATGAAGCCTATAACAATTTATTCTTTTGGGGTGTTTATTTATAATGCTATACATGAAGCCTATAACAATTTATTCTTTTGGGGTGTTGATTCTATAATGCTGTACATGAATCCTTTAACATTGTATTCTCTTCGGGTGTTGCTTTATAATGCTAGATATATGAATCCTATAACAATTTATTCTTTTGGGGTGTTGATATATGATGCTATACATGAATCATATAACAATTTATTCTTTTGGGGTGTTGATATATAATGCTATACATGAATCATATAACAATTTATTCTTTTGGGGTGTTGATATATAATGCTATACATGAATCATATAACAATTTATTCTTTTGGGGTGTTGATCTATAATGATATACAATAATCATAACATTATATTCTTTTGAGGGGAATTCAAAGCAAATCTACTGATGGTGGACAGTTTATAACGAACCAAAGCCGGACGCTTTGGGTCGTATATAGGCTATATCTGATTTTGTGACGTCACCAATTATTAACTAATACGACGCTCCAATGTTTGAATTTGGGGAGCACGAATGTCGCACAGTAGATCGGTGGGCCTAAAGCATTATTGTCGTAATCGGCTGTCAAAAGACCAACACAAATCAGTCGATGTGCAACATTCTCCTATTTATATAAACGTCATAAAATCATTTATTTGTTTTTATGTATAAGGGAAAGTAGGTCCATAATGAATTTCCAACGGGTCTACTCCGCCACTCTACTGGATCAAATCATAAATAAACTACAATCACCACAACTCAACACGATCTACGGGTATCTCAGAGCTTTATTGTCCAACTATTGCACAGCAGTTGATCAATACTGCATGGTTCTGTAGAGACTGTACCTTGCGAAAGGAAATAAGATAATATTTAATGTGGATTTGATTGTTATCATAAGTCTGCATACTTACATGCATCTGATAATCCATATATATATAATATTTTCTTGAATAGAATGAAAACACATACTTATGAACAAAGCAGATGATACATTCAGTTCCACACGAATTCGGTCAATGGTGAAAGTTACACGATGACGTTGTTTGTCGACTATCCTCCCCCAGCACGCCAAGTAATATAGGGCTAATGGTTAGTTTCAGTTCCATGCACTCACGACAACATATATAGCTATTTATAATTACCCCACAAAACATAAGCCTTATGCATGTGAATATTATTTGGTGGGAATCTATAAAGTGATTTTGACAAGAATTGTTTTAAATGCTACATGCAGAAACCCCTATGTGATAGTTTTAGCTTTGGATCGTTAATTACGCTTGCGTATGATCATATTAAAAGTAAAGCTATAAAGCCGTACCTTGTAGTTTGATTCTGACATAAATTGGCTTGACGATGTCTCCTGCATTTCTATCCTCAATCTCTGAAATGATAGTTATTATGCATGTTAGCATGTTATTTCTAAATTCTAAATCACTCATTCACTCTCCTGACAGGTAAATCTAATTTCTGCGGTGCTGATTGGTCAGTTGCTCAGGTGTAGCTGTCGTAAAATCATATGAATTTACGTGAGCTAGTGGCCTGCTCAAATGATGAAATGATTTACAGCAGACATGACGTTGCAAAAAGCGAATCATTTGATGCCTTGACTACTGATGCAATGCAATGTCAGTAGTGTGATAACTTGACAACAAAACTTTTATTTATTAACATAATACAATTTATGCACAACATATGTCATATTGGCATGAATTGGAATATGAGTCGATGAATTTTGTGGATTCCTTTTGCTCGGTTTATTTCTGTTTGAAACTATATCTACAGAGAGCGGAGCACAAATTTGAGGAGGAAATGATATGGATTGTTTGTAAACTGTCAACCATTTCCAGTTCAGCAACTCCTAGACAGATTCTCGTGTCTATAGCATGATTTTTGGTCGGTGTGAATTAGAATGGGGATAAACATGCTGTCTGTGTGATAATGAGACATTTATCTGAGACTTTTCAGATGAAAAATATCCATTTTACCGCCTCCTCACATTGCTGGTAAAACTGCATTTCCCATCATAAAACCGACCAATAAACATTCAAATATCACTACAAACAGCATGTTATCCTCTAATTTGCACCATAATATTCATGAAGTAATTTCAAAAGCTGGTTATAACAAAAATGGGATTTGAGGGAAGATACTTTAGATATGGCGCAAACTGTTTGAATAAAAATAAAGAAGTAATTTTCAACGTAAATCACTTAAGCTTACCTCTGCCTCAGCATTGCTGCATCTCAGCAGCTCATTTATGATAAGTAATGAACCATGCGCCCAATCATCTCTCGTCATTTTCTTCTCGCGCCCTTGTTGCTCATCAAATGGCCCGATTGATTCATCATAGCATTGCTAAAATTTCAAGATAAAAATTCAGAAAACAACTAATGTTCAGTCCTCGAATTTGGCCACGGCAATAAGCAATGCCATGGGAAATGTTGTGGCAACATGTTGAATCTAACATGCCACGGCATTAAATTTACCTTCGAACAGTTTTCCTAATTTTGAGGGTTGCATGTCTATTACATATTACATACCTTCAAACAGAAAACAACAAATTATGGCTATAGTTTACATGTATCTGGAACCAATCAAGAATAAACAATTTTTGTTTCTGTTTATAAATTCATATGCTACATAAAATTTTCAATTCAAACATGACATTTTTTATCATGAAACTATAAAATGATATATATATAGCAGATATGGCACAGTATTGTATATATATATATATATACACAATGGAGACCTTAAAATGTGCATATTGTGTCCTAAGTGCGACATCGGAATACAGCTGCCATTTGAGCTTCCTTTAATGGGGTTGCTTCGGTGGCCGTGTGGTATAGACGTCGGACTTTGAGTCACAAGGTGCACTTGCCATCATGAGCCGGGGTTCGAATCACACCCAATCCAAAAAACATTTGCACTGTCTCAAAACTTAAATTTGCTTCTAAAAATAGGTGCCTTGTGTGTTGTATAGTCCCAGACATGTTCAAAGAGCAATGCTCGGCATGTTTCGGAGACGTATATATAACATGCTAATGTGACATATCTGCTATACAGGTATATATACAATGGAGATCTTAAAATTTGCATATAGTGTCCCAAGTCTGACATCGGAATACAGCGGCCATTTGAGCTTCCTTTATTGGGGTTGCTTCAGTTGGCCGTGTGGTATTGATGTCGGACTTTGAGTCGCAAGGTGCACTTGCCGTCATGGGCCGGGGTTCAAATCCCACCCAATCCCAAACAAATTTGCACGGAGATAAAATGTCACATAGTGAGCAAAAGAAAAAGGCAAAGAATCGTAATTTTGTTTTAATTTTAACACACTGAAGGGTTAAGTAATGTAAGGGCATTGTCAGTTGGGACTATAATACTGATAGTGTCACTGTATAATATTGAAAGTGTCACTGTATAATATTGATAGTGTCACTGTATAATATTGATAGTGTCACTGTATCATATTGATAGTGTCACTGTATAATATTGAAAGTGCCACTGTATAATATTGATAGTGTCACTGTATAATATTGATAGTGCCACTGTATAATATTGATAGTGTCACTTATAATAGTGATAGTGTCACTGTATAATATTGAAAGTGTCACTGTATAATATTGATAGTGTTGCTGCATAATACTGATAGTGTCAATGTATCATATTGATAGTGTCACTGTACAATATTGAAAGTGTCACTGTATCATATTGATAGTGTCACTGTATAATATTGATAGTGTCACTGTATAATATTGAAAGTGTCATAATAGTGATAGTGTCACTGTATAATACTGATAGTGTCACTGTGTCATATTGATATTGTCACTGTATAATATTGAAAGTGCCACTGTATAATATCGATAGTGTCACTGTATAATATTGATAGTGCCACTGTATAATATTGATAGTGTCACTGTATAATAGTGATAGTGTCATTGTACAATATTGAAAGTGCCACTGTATAATATTGATAGTGTTGCTGTATAATACTGAGTGTCAATGTATCATATTGATAGTGTCACTGTATAATATTGATAGTGTCACTGTATAATATTGATAGTGCCACTGTATAATATTGATAGTGTCACTGTATAATAGTGATAGTGTCACTGTACAATATTGAAAGTGCCACTGTATAATATCGATAGTGTTGCTGTATAATACTGATAGTGTCAATGTGTCATATTGATAGTGTCACTGTATAATATTGATAGTGTCACTTATAATACTGATAGTGTCAATGTATCATATTGATAGTGTCACTGTATAATATTGAAAGTGTCACTGTATAATATTGATAGTGTCACTGTATAATATTGATAGTGTCACTGTATAATATTGATAGTGTCTGTAATGTAATGGTGTTGTCATTTGGCACTGTATCATATTGATAGCATCACTGTACAATATTGATAGTGTCAGTAATGGTGTTGTCATTTGGCACTGTGTCATATTGATAGCGTCACTGTATAATATTGATAGTGTCAGTAATGTAATGGTGTTGTCAGTTGGCACTGTATCATATTGATAGCGTCACTGTATAATATTGATAGTGTCAGTAATGTAATGGTGTTGGCATTTGGCACTGTATCATATTGATAGCATCACTGTATCATATTGATAGCATCACTGTATAATATTGATAGAGTCGGTAATGTAAAGGCATTGTCATTTGACTCTGTATAATACTGATAGTGTCACTGTATAATACTAATAGAGTCAGTAATGTAAATGCTGAGACGAAAACTTTAAATCCATGGGTAAAACAAGTTTACTGAGAATTTTCCGTTCTGACATCAACAACAGTAGAGGAAAGTGATATTAAAAGGCCTGATTCAGTACAGTCAGTCAATATTCATTCTCAATGCCCAAAATTAAGTGCATTGAAAAGAGTATATCTCGGCAATTACATGATGCTGAATGTTCCTGGAGATTTCATAATATCCTCTGACTGGGATCAGGTAATGGATCTTTACAATATCCCAGTTATATTTGTCCATACACATTGAATAATGGGGTACTGTACACTAAATCTGACCGTTTATGACGCCATCTCCCATTATACTCAACAGAATATATGCAACAAATGAATGAATTTGAGCCAGGGATGAGTGCAATATACATTAATGTACTCTATGAACGATGTTAACATCATGGTATCTAAAATAAAAATGAGTTTATGGTTCGAGCCATTTATTCATTTTCGTTATGATTATCAGGTTGTTATACGTGGTTCTTTGTGTACATGAGTGGATTTAACCCTTTACCCAACAAACCGGCCAAAACCGGCCAAATAAAGCTTCAGCAGCCTAAAATATCTTCGGTCTGTCTCAATAGATCCATACAAATATGGATATCATTGGAACCGGCTCCTTGACCACATTGTGATGGTTACAGTTATGCCCTGTGCCAATGCATTCTCTTATATATGCGAGTCGACCATAGGTCGCCTCGCATATATAAGAGAATGCATTGGCCTAAACAAAATCTTTTTTTAACACTTTTTACCATTTTTTCTTACATTCTTTAACAATTTTATAATTTTTATTGTGTTAAGCCAATGCATTCTCTTATATATGCGAGGCGACCTATGGTCGACTCGCATATATAAGAGAATGCATTGGCACAGGGCCCTTCTGTTGGGTAAAGGGTTAACTCTCATTCTTGAGTCATATTTATTCTTTTATTGTATATTTTATGTTGAGGATAGTAGAACATGGCCCCATAAATGGCTGGATATTTAGTGTACAGTCCCCCTTTAAGGGGGCGAAGCACGTTTTGCATAAATCCATCCAAAAATGGCAAGAGATTTTCAACAGAGAATTTATCTGGATCTATTAAGCAAAACATCTTGAGTTTCTCATATCATCATCTGCATTGTATGTAGAATCTGAGCAATTATTAAGAGACAACAAAAACAAAGGATTTTAATTTATTTGAGAAGTTGAAAATTTTATTTTATTATTTGCCCCTTTCGGTACCAAGAACTGCTAGAATAATTAATAATTTCACACAAAACTCCAATCACCAAATAGCTTATTGTCTTGGCTCTATGAGAGGAGGCTTCATTTGTATCATAAAGTTGAGTTAGATTTTTAATTGCATAATATAGCATCATACCCCCATATATTATGATGAAGAATAAAGCTGTCACAAATATTCCAGCCCAATGCAAACAAATGTTGATAAGCAATGTGGTCCACTCAAGCAGGGAGCAATCAACAAAAATTAGGCCACAGTGTTAAGAGATATTGTGGTCAGCATTAATTTGGTTATGAACCCACGACCCACAACTTTATCTCAGCCCAATTGTTCATTGATCAACAGGCATGGCATGAAAATCATCCAATATAGAAAATTATTAAAGGATAATTGCCTTTCTTAATTAAAATAATCATTAAATTTCAATATAAAGAATAATTAAGTCTCCTCTCATGATCTTGAGATATGATACATGGATATATGAACTGCGCTTTTGAAAAAAATATATTTTACAGAAGTTCTTGGTACCTGAAAACAAGAAAATTTTAAATATTTTTCAAGCCAATTAAAGTAAAGTAAATGAGAATATAATATCCAATGTCGATGGTTCTTAAATATTGTGTCACAATTATCGCTTGTACCAAATTTGATACCTAACAGATTTTGAGAAAATCCATTTTGAAATACCAGGAAATTTTGGCAAAACGTGCATCTGACCCTTAAGGCAACAGCTGAGCACATCATTTAGCAGTGAAGAATATCGAGACATACCTTGTACCACAGAGATCGCTTAGTGGCTTTAGCTTCTCTCTGTGAACAGACCATAAGAGCACCTCTCAGTGCAGCTACAGCGCCCTCTCTCACAGACGCCTGCAAAATAGAAATAAGTCAAGATAGCAAACACAACAGGGAATAAGAGTAAAGACTTAGTATCCTTCTTCCATCTATCCTCACCTATATATCATCTAGAGAGTCTAAAGCTCAAATGAGAAGTAAATTTTTTCTAAATTAAGTTTTTCAGACAAATAGATACGGAATAACGCGCGACTATCCAAAAAGATATATTACGTTATCTTAAGGCGAGTAAAATAAAATATCTGTGTTCTCAGACAATTAAACCTCAATTTTGAGATGAGAGACGAGGCTATATATTTTTATACTTTTTCTTAAAATCTGGAAAACATACTCCAGAAACAAACAAATTTATTTTCGTTGTTCAAATCCAATATTTCTAACAGAAAATATTGAAAAAAATGTTTGACGAGGCTTTTTAAAGGAAAATTTCAGTAATGAGGAGTTGCCTGATAACAAAGAATTTTTATTTGTTCGGCCTAAATTGAAAATATCACACACTACTTTCTCTTCATTTTAATCATTAAAATTATGTACTATCATACTATCATGTCTGACCGCTCTAGATTTTAATCTCATGGTCAGGGTCGCGCTGCCACTTGCCAAATTTGCCAATGGCAAAAATAATTCACAATTGGCCAAAAATATTTTCATTTGGCAAAAGTATTGGCAAGTCACTTTTTATTTCCTCAATAAAGTTGAAAAATATCGGTCAATTAATACCATTCAATTCAGGAAATTATTACAATGGAATTATATTAGTTGTGTTTTATATGGTTTCGCAAAAGTTAACACCTCCATTAAGATGCAGTTAATCTGATAGCATTAGTATCGATGGGTGGAGGGATTACCTGTATTTAGTGTGATGGTGGTGTTTACATAGCTAATACTCTTGTGATGTTCCCTTCTGATGAAGCAACGCTTCTATACCATTGTATTGTTCGGTGATTGGTTTATTGTTGTATGATAAACCACAATAGAGATGAGAGTATAATTATTAACTAACTGCTTATTTTTATCAATACTCTGACAGGAGAGTGGAGCGAAACGGTCGTGATTGCTTCGATCCTTATTAGTTCCTCTTCTGTCGGAGCGTTGAGCACGGGTGAGTCGTGTGGTCGCGCCTCCGGGTGCAGCTGCCCCCGTGCTTAACGCCAGTGAGACGGTTTTGGATTAGGCTTATGGATTTAATCCCAGAAGCCGTGTTGGCCGCAGTGCAAAGGTGTCGGGTATTGGATATTGCTAACTGGAGTCTCCAGTCTAGCAGAGGATACCTGACCCTTTGCCTGGAGTTCCGGACCGAAGATGCTGGCATCCAGAAATCACAGACCCGGGACACCAACTCCAAGACTGCCTCCTGTCACCTGAGTGGGAAGAAGAAGGGGCCGCCAAAGAAAAAGACGCCTGCGAGGAAAATAAGGGACGCCGCCAGACGAGCCAAATGGAAGAAGAGGGGGGTGACTGTTGATCTGCCAGTCTCCCCTCCCCTTGTGGTTCAGCCAATGTCACAGCCGGCAGGTCGGAGTTGTCTGAGAGATGCCCAGACGACCCGACCTGCTTGGAGACAGGCGACATCGCACCAGCTAGCAGGGACTCCGTTGATCTTCCGGAGGTCCCTGCTGTCGTCGTCGAGGCAAGCGGAACAAGGGAGCAGGAAACCACCCCTGCTGTTCCTGCCGCCTGCTTCGAGGTGGAACTGGACAGCTTGCCACCACGGACACCGGATTACCAGAACATCCCGGTGTCCCCCAGCTCCACCACCAGCAACAACAACACCAGTACAGACACCATCAGATCTGTAAAAGATATTATTGCTGACTCCGAGAGAAATCGGGAAAGAGCGGAGCGAAAAATGAAAGACCAACAAGAACAATTTGAACTACTCATGCGACAACATCAACAGAAATCTCCTCCGTCACCAAAATCATCAACAGAGAAAGCACACCCAAAAAAGAAAAAATAATCACCATCACAAAATGCTTACTTTTTTTTTTTTTTTTTAAATTTTTTTGTTATTTCATCAATAAAGGCAACAACATGAGGGATTAAGGGGAGTTACCATTCGGTGCTTCCGACAATCCCGGGCTAGCCCCCCGAACCACTCACTTCTCTTTTTATCAATATCAAACCGCGAGTGTCGAAACATAAGACTCAATCAGGGTTGCAGAAAATGATACTATCAGGAATAATATTTGGCAAATTCTAAAAGAATTTGGCAAAAAAATATTTTTATTTGGCAAATTATTTGGCAAAAGTAAATTTCGGTCCAGCGCGGACCCTGCTCATGGTCTATAAGAGTGATAATTATGCGACCGGTGATTTAAAAAATTGAACCATCAAATTGAAACGATCTCAAATTTACAAAAAAATATAAGAATGAAAACACGTATTTTCAGCGCCATAATGACAAATTTGTTCGGAAATCTTCGGCGTAGGTGCTTTGAGATAACTCTTCTCAAATAGTGTATACATAATTTGTGGTTTGAATGAGCCATGTCCATTTTAATGAGTTCGCACTAAATTTACCTTTGGGTCTCTAGCTCCGTTGAAGATACAATCAAAGAATTGCTGGATTTGTTGGAAAAAGAATGTTGGCGTCTGCTCGGCAAGCTGCTTCAGAACAAGTACCTAAAACAAATTATTGTATGTGAAAGCTGCTTATCCCTTTCTATATATAGAGGAACTATAATGAGTCGCAATTCTATATATAGAGGAACTCTAATGAGTCGCAATTCTCATTTATTAACCAAGTGCACTAAATTTGATTCGAGCTGAGCTTTAACCCTTTACCCAACAAAACAGCCCTGTGCCAATGCATTCTCTTATATATGCGAGTCGACCATAGGTCGCCTCGCATATATAAGAGAATGCATTGGTTTAACACATATTATAAATGATAAAATTGTCAAAGAATGTAGAAAAATATTATAAAAATTGTTAAAGAATGTAAGAAAAAATGGTAAAAAGTGTTTTTTAGGCCAATGCATTCTCTTATATATGCGAGGCGACCTATGGTCGACTCGCATATATAAGAGAATGCATTGGCACAGGGCATAACTGTAACTATCACAATGTGGTCAATGAGCTTCAGAATTGAATTTAGTGGACAAGGCAGTGATGCAATTTTGAAATTTCCAATAGGAAAAATGTTTCCAAAAATAAGAATAACTTGAGAATATTTTTTAGAAAGCAGATCATTTTGGCTATAAATCTTGGAACCAAATGATGCGAAATAACTTGTGTTTTATATTCATAAATGAAAAGTTAACCCTTCCATGACTGGAGCTTCATGAAATTTTGTGAAAACCCTGTGCCAATGCATTCTCTTATATATGCGAATCTCCCATAGGGAGCCTCGCATATATAAGAGTATACATTGGCCTTACAATATTTACCTTGACCTTGTAGGCCATATCATACTCTTATATATGCGAGGCTCCCTATGGGACACTAGAATATGTAAAAATTAAAGAATGCATTGGTGCAGGATCTTCAACTCCCATCAAGCAAGGTTAATATTTTAAGACAATGTTACACACGCAATCAACATAATTTTCAATGGATTGACAGGCCTCAAAATAGGCTGCCAGATATTTGCAGAATAAAGTCTGCAGAGGGGGAAATTAGTGATGCTATCCCACACAGCATGCTAGCATCACCAAATTCACCCTCTGTGGACATTCTACTTAAGCCTCATCTTTATTATAAATTTTTTAGTTCAGAAACTTCTTTAGAAAGTGTCTTTTCTTTTTTAGATTAGTTTATCTATATCCCCAAATTGGCACACAATTAATTATAGTATCATTGTGCATTAGAAGAAGAGACAAATTAACCAATCATATGCACGCATTTAAGCCAAAGTTGAGTTATCATCTAGAGATTCCAGACAGCAAAATAATCAGTAAATTCAAATTGAAAAAGGGCATCACTGTGCCAGAAAATGGTCGTACTGGATCCAAATTTGAACTTGATGAGGACTTTCTCATATGAAGGCCACATACTAAGTTTCATCAAACAACAAACATTTCGGACAGACACCCAGACACATGGATGGACGGACAGACACTACTCATTTCTATAGTACCCCGAATTTTTTTGTCATTGATGATTATTTATTCCCCAAAGGAAATGTTCAGATAATAAGTTCAACAAATGACCATAGGTTGTTTGTGGAACTTATTATCTGAACATTTACCTGCAATAAATTGGACTCTTTTAGAAATTGTATTATCTGCCGTCTACTTATTATTCCTGAGCACACCTCCAGATGAATAATAGACCATTCCAATGTATACTTTTATATCTTTTATATTCATTTGGTATTGAAAGGGTTAGAAAAAAACGGCCAAATAAAGCTGCAACAGCCTAAATTATCTTGGGTCTGTCTCAACAAAACCATACACATATGGATATCATTGGAACCGGCTCATTGACCACATTGTGATGGTTACAGTTATGCCCTGTGCCAATGCATTCTCTTATATATGCGAGTCGACCATAGGTCGCCTCGCATATATAAGAGAATGCATTGGCCTAAAAAAAATCTATACAGATCAGTCAGATCTACATGCCTCAGAGAAATCATTTGGTTGTTTGGTCTTACTTCTTATATACTCATTGCAGCGTGTCTTTGGCCTTCATTTCAATAGACTGGTTACCAATATTCGTCTGCTGTTTACCCTGTGCCAATGCATTCTCTTATATATGCGAGTCAACCATAGGTCGCCTCGCATATATAAGAGAATGCATTGCCTAACAATTTTTTATCATTTTTTAAAAATAAATATTTCTTACAATTTTTAGGACATAAAAAACATCCATTACCCTGCAGGGAGCCCCACACATATATAGAAGCATATAGAAGAGTGTCGTCTGCTCATGTTTGTCTGGGGCTCTGTATGGGTGAAATTATAAAATTGTTAAAGAATACAAGAAAAAATTATTAAAATTGTAAAAAATTGTTAGGCCAATGCATTCTCTTATATATGCGAGGCGGCCTATGGTCGACTCGCATATATTAGAGAATGCATTGGCACAGGGTAAACAAATCCTGACAACCACTCTAGACAACATTTATGGGTAACTTCAAACTCCACATATGCAGCAGTAAAGATACCAGGGTAAAGAGGATCTAACAACAAACAAGTCATCACTTATGTTGAGTTATCTCTTCGGAAAAGAAGAAAGTAGAGTCTATAAGAAGAGTGAAGAGCAAGAGGCCAAGTTAGAGGTAAAAAAAAAATGAAAAAATAAACATTTCCACCGCAGTCTATATAGTGGTGGAAATCGTCATTTTTTCAGGTGTTTTAACCCTTTCAGTGCCAAGTCCGATTTTTGTATCAACCCATATTTCCTTGATCAATTTTCAAATTTATTGATTATAATAATGTGATACATTGAAGGAAAGAGCTCTAAAAATGATCAAGGAAATATGGGTTGATACAAAAATCGGATTTGGCACTGAAAGGGTTAACACAAATTTCTAACAACTGCACCGTGGTTACAAACTGACGATGCAATGCAGAGAAATTATTGTGATGCATTGAAATTTCATGCCTTGTTGAAACCCTAATATACAAGCCTGCAAATAGCGTGTCTGTCATTTGCAGAATGAGGTCCCCAGAGGGTGAATTTAGTGATGCTATTCCGCAGTGGGCTAGCATCACCAAATTCACACTCTGGAGACCTCATTCTGCTTAGGCTTCATCTTCTGGGAAGTATCTATAGTATTAAATTAACATTGTTTTTAGTTACATTTCCCTTCTAGGAAGTTTCTATATATCCTAATTTGCAGAAGATAAAATTCATAATTGAGGTGCCCAATGGGTGAACATCACCAACTTCAACTGGGGAACTTCAATCTGATCCTAGGTCTGCCATATCAGTTGAGGGCCTAAGCAGAATGAGGTCCCCAGAGGGTGAATTTAGTGATGCTAACCCGCTATGCGGGATAGCGTCACTAAATTCACCCTCTGGGGACCTCATTCTGCAAATGACACACACGCTATTTGCAGGCTTGCTAATATACTCACTGCAGCTTGTCGTTTGCCTTCGTTTCTCACGCCAGACAACCACTCCAGGGATCGTTTAACTTCAAACTCCACATACTCAGCAGCAAATGTACCAGTGGAGCATGCCAGAATACCCACAGCTTTGGATGCCATTTCCATAACGGAGAGATCGTTCGATGGCAGCATGTTTCTCAGATAGTTAGCAAACCTGCTGATTCTGGTTGCCGTGTTTCCAACATCAACTCCAATGAGGATGACTGTAATAATGTGTTGTAAACATATTTTATTTTCAATCCTAAGCGTATTTCACTGGAATTCAGACAAAATGCATTACAATATACAGTAATGCTCTAAATAATCGACTCCTTAACCAAAGCAGAATTATGGGTAAGTTTTCAGGATGAGTCAGAAATATGGCTTGTTGCCATTCATAGGAATGCTCTCACAGAGAGCTTTCCGATGAATGGCAACAAGCCATATTTCCGATTAATCCTGAAAAATTACCCATAATTCTCCTAGGTCTCCCATATGTAGCAATTGAGGTCTAAGCAGAATGAGGTTCCCAGAGGGATAGTGTCACTAAATTCACCCTCTGGGGACCTCATTCTGCAAATGACAGGCACACTATTTGAAGGCTGGTGGTTCCCCGTTAAATTCTAAAATGGGCATACATTAGAAAATATAGATAAGACTGAATCAGGACTGCTCGCTATGGCCATCACATTTACCAGTAACTTCAAATTCACATGTTTGTATTAAAGTTATGTGGATACAGTATTACTCCGAAAGACAGTGAGAAGGATATTGGCATCCCACAGATACCAAAAATAAATCCAGCTTTAACATCAAGATGAATTATTAAATTTTCATTATTTTTATATATACAAACCAATTGCTAATATCCCGCCTTTCTTGTCATTTATATCCGTACTGGAAACCATTTCAAAGATATGATGGTTGAATTCATCCATAAATGACGTATGCTCTTCGGCGGCCATCTCACGCAGCTCCGTACTGACGAAGTGGTGGAGATCCTGTGCAGTCTTCATCCTCATGTCCTCATTCTTACTCTTCAGACCAGATACAAACTGGTTCTTCAGGGCTTGTGTTAACATGGTTCGTGGTCAGTTATTAAGATTTATATAAACCTTGTCCAAGAATATCTGGAAACAAAAAACTAAGCTTTAGTCGATATGGCACAGTAGCATGTTATATATACATCTGTGAGACATGCCGAGCATTGCCCTTTGAACATGCCTGGGGCTATATAACACAAGGCGCTGAATTTTAGTAGCGTGTTTTGAGACAGTGCAAATTTTGGGGGGGGGTTTGGGTGGGATTTGAACCCTGGGTCATGACATCGAGTGCGCCTTGCGACTCTAAAACTGATGTCAATACCACGGAGATCATGTGCTGTCTTCATCCAAATGTCCTCATTCTTACTCTTCAGACCAGATAAAAACTGGTTCTTAAAGGTTTGTGTTAACATGGTTAACATCATTTCGAGGAGGCATCTCCTTCCAGGACAATGACTTGGGTTCTGTTGTTGAGAAAGGCTCATATCAAAGCTGTTTAGTTTCATGGATTGTCCGTGAGACTCCTGGATTTTCAGAAGGAAAACCCCAAAATACGCAAGACCACCCATTTCTCCCGCATCTGGCCCAAAATAGTACATCCGATTTTCATTGGTAAAATGGACCAGGGCAGATGCACTGTGATTGCAGGTTGACAACCTTAATTGATTTTCACACTCTCCCAAAGCTATGATTGTGTCATGTGTGAAATTGTTATATAAACACGGACACTTCACATGTGACCGCTGTTTTATTTAAGTGAAAATGACTGACATGACTGAAAACATTGTCCAGACAACAGAAGGGAGACAACTCTATATTTTTAACAGAATGTGTTCTTTAGAACACCCGGACATAAAATTGAAAATGGACTTTTCAGATAGAACAGTCAGCTTCTTAGGGTATATGGGTCACAAGCAGTCACAATCCATGAAACTAAACAGCTTTGATATGAGACAACAGTCCGTGATTCTCGATCGATCGGGACGAAACTTGGTACGTGTGTGTAGTTTGACCAGGCGGTGGACATTGTCGTATTGGCGAGCCCGTGCGGCGCCCGCTTCGCGCATGCGCAGACGAGATCTCGGAAACGGGTGGAGCTATCGACTTGAAATTTGCTATGTGAATGTATCTTGCCCCGGATACAAATTTTATCGGGTCGCTGAGCCCGTGCGACACCAGCTTCGCGCATGCGCAGACCAGATCTCGGAAACGGGTGGAGTTATCGACTTGAAATTTGGTATGTGAATGTATCTTGCCCCGGATACGAATTTTATCGGGTCGCCGAGCCCGTGCAACGCCAGCTTCGCGCATGCGCAGACGAGATCTCGGAAATGGGTGGAGCTATCTACTTGAAATTTGGTATGTGAATGTAACTTGCCCCGGATACGAATTTTATCGGGTCGCCGAGCCCGTGCGACGCCAGCTTCGCGCATGCGCAGACCAGATCTCGGAAACGGGTAGAGCTATCGACTTGAAATTTGGTTTTTGAATAGCCCGGACAACGTCGGGCCCACCAGCTAGTCTAATATATATTTTGGGACTTCTGTCTGTTTGTCTGTCTGTTAGCTATGGCCGGGAAAACTGCTGGACGGATTTCGACGAAATTTGATACCTAGGGGTACTTTTGTCCGGGCAGTGTTTTGGATGGGTCAAATCGTGACCCTGACCTTGACCTTCAAAATTGTCCATTCAAGGTCAAATCAGGTAAAACGGAAAGATTTCAACGAAATTTTATTCCTAGGGTTACTTTTGTCCGGGGAGTGTTTTGGACGGGTCAAATCGTTACCCCAACCTGACCTTGACCTTCAAAATGGTAAATTCAAGGTCAAATCGCGCCTTTTGACGGATTTCGATGTTAGATCCGGATGAAAGCAGAGGGGAAACGAAGTCAGGCCCACCAGCTAGTGAGTCTATAAAGGTGTTATCATTCAATTCATGTCATCTTATGATAATTATCAAAGAGGGACATCTGTTATGAAAGATAATACAAGTTACAATGTTATCTGAAATAAATGATTGTTTAATTAACTATAGCCAGACTTTCCGCTAGTAGGGCAGGGGGTCCCTTTAAGGGTCCCATTCCCCCAGCCAATTTTTCCCCTTCTGTCATACCACAGGACATATTCCATACATTTATGTATAAAGATGTTTACTTCTGTATTTTGTTGGGACAGTACTAAGAAATTTAAATAGTTGACAACTTTATTTGATTTCTATCGAGAATACACACTCGGACCGATCTAACACTAAAAGTTGGATGTCAGTATGTCTGTAGCCCGGAGCTAACATTCAACGTGCAGGGTCGATGTGTTCCATTTAGAATATAGAGTACACTTTATTTAGTTTTTACTGAAATTTTAATAATTTATTCTTATATTCTTTAACAGACTTATTTTGTAGGTTTAGGGCCGATAAGATCGGCCCCTGGCACTCAAAGGGTTAATCAACCATAAGTGCATGCACTTCGTCTAGTTGGCAGCTGTTCTTATTATGACAGCTTAACATGGCATGTACAATCGTAAAGACAGATCAAAGGTTGCCAACACATCAAAGGTTGCCGACAGAAAAACAATTCAAAGTCACAAAGACACACTGTGTACGTCATCACAGGTGCCCATGGTTGCAATGGAACCACAAAGGTACCGACAATCAGCTCAGAGAACTCATTGTTGCAGCAAGTATACTAGTACCGTACATGGCGTTAATTTACAATGATGCTATATAGCACGCATGTTTTCACCAAGGCACTTGGTCCATCGCACAGCTAGTTATGATTATGCATGCGCTATGGTGCGCAAGCGAGATCACGTATCTTACGAGATCATCACCTAATTGCACGACTGTTTCACATGATTTACTTTCACGGAAGCTATGCTTGCAGACCAGAGAGAGAGGATCTTTTTCTTTTTCAGATGTTTAGTAATGCTAGAAGCATGCAATGATGTGCTTGGTTAGTTTACAGATGATAGAGTAAAGGGTCTGTAATTTGCAGGGATTGTTTTGACCCTTCTTGCAAATGATCACGATTCAATCATAAGTGGAAAGATTTCAGTCGTAGGTAGTAACCGGCAGTTCGACTGCGCATGTTCACGACAAGATCGCGAGTAAAGAAATAATATCAATTAGTTTGATATGATTTGAAATTGTGGCGTATCCTACACTTGTGACAGAATTGCAGTCGTGTGTATGTAAAAGTTGTATATGGAAAGATCGTAGGGTAGTCAATCACGTGGTTAACCGGCCATAGCTTATGAACAACGACATCGTAATCGTGTGTAAAAAAAAAAGAACTATCGACGATTTTGTTGCACCCGATTTCTCCATTTACGATTGAATCGTTGTCGCTGAACGTTCACTTAGATAATTAGCTAATTGTGCATGTGTGCCGACATGTACTGCTGTAGAACTTGAAGCCTTATTGAAGTTATTCTAAATTCTAGTTCCGTCATCGTGCGAAAATAGGAGAGTTATGTAAAAATAAATACAAAATGTGAAATATTCTGAAATCTAAATTATATCAATCACCATCAATATCATCAATGAGAGTCAAAGCCATCATACTGCGACATATTGGAGCGATATGGTGATAAATGTCCCGTCAAAATTCGATTGTTTCTATGCGTGTTTTACTTTTTTCGACAAGAAATTGTGGCAATAAACCACGTGAAAAAGAACATGAAAGTTCGTACCACTTTTGTTGTTGATAAAAGTTCTATTTATATACATGATTGTATGTAACATTACATTTCCTATAACTTTATATTTAAATTATTGTTTTTGTCATCATTTCCGATAAAGGTGGCTATTTGTCAGATGTATATATCATCTATTTATATACCAGCTGTGGTACTTCCTATTTATAAATGTCAGTAATACCAATGGTACGGTGATTGAAGGTACGGAAGTAACGGAAATCGTCGAAAAAGTGTTGTAACTTTCAGTCAAATTTCATCAAAAATACAAGAATAGCTTTCAAATTAACGACAAAATGGCAAAGGATAAGCACTGTGATGAAATATGGAATTCAGATACACAAGATGATGTTGATATTGCAATGATAGGTGTGAAAAATCGAAGGAAAATTGGTGGCACGTGCGGTGTTGTGAATTCTAAGAAATGTCAAAATGGCAGGTTTTCATCCAGTGACAGTTTGACAGTTCAAAAGGAGCACCCGATGTCGGAAAATATCCACAACAACAGGTTGCTTCAAAACACTGTTATTGAAAAGCTAAAACAATACTTTGTGGCTCTCAGGCCCTGGTCGTTCACAGCATCATTCACCCCGGTTGCGTTGGGAAGCACATTAGCATTTCAGTCGTCTGGAAATTTTAATGTGTTCATTTTCGTTGTGTCATGCATCGCAATCATTGCTGTACATGCAGCAGGAAATTTAGTGAATACATACTATGATTATATTCAAGGAATAGACAGCCAGAAAAGTGACGATAGAACATTGGTTGATCGCATACTTACTCCGAACGATGTAGCTTGGCTGGGTGGAGTGTTTTATATCATCGGATGTATTGGATTTGTGTGTTTGACTTGGGCATCTCCTGCAAGAATGGAACACATTGCTCTTATCTACTTTGGAGGGTTGTCTAGTAGTTTCCTTTACACTGGAGGATTGGGACTAAAGTATATTGCTTTAGGTGACATTCTGATATTTCTTGCTTTCGGGCCATTAGCTGTGATGTTTTCTTTTTTGTGCCAGGCAGGAGAACTTTCTCTTATCCCACTTGTATATGCTCTTCCACTGGCATTGAATACCGTGGCCATTTTACATGCGAACAATACAAGAGACATGGAAGAGGATTCAAAAGCTGGAATTGTAACCTTAGCTATCACTCTTGGAAAGACTGGTTCATACATCCTTTTCTCATTTCTGCTCTTTTCTCCATTTATTACATTCATAGTCATGGCAACAAATTATTCACTCTGGATGTTTTTACCATGTGCTTCTTTGTTTTATGCTTTTAAAATTGAAAAATGTTTTCGTCAGTCCAGGTTTGAGAAGTTGCCTCAAAAAGTTGCTTTATTAAATTTGATTCTTGGTTCACTATATATCTTGGCTTGCTTGTTTTCCAAAAATCAACATCTACCAGGTTTGCATTGAAATAGAACCGTAGCGGTATACATGTATATCTTAGGCATAAACAGTGCTTTATAATTACTTTATGATGGTACCGCAAACAAGGTGTACCATAACTTTGAACACAGGTGTATTAACTTTGAATGTTTTTATAATGGTTGGTATATTTGGTACACCCGTCAGTAAGGCTGAAGGGGTCACTCTCACCAAAAAAAGTGCTGAAGGGTACACAGTCTGATTTGAAAATGTGCTGAAGGGTACACAGGGTTTGTGATCGCCACTAACATCGTTACTTAAATTGTGTTTCTGAAAGTCTGGTGCCCATTAGCAGTTTGTTTTCAGTTCAACATAATGTTCATTGGAACGTAAACAATTATTCTCTAACAGAAATCATGGCAGATACGAAAACTAAACGTCATTTAGAACGACATTTCAAATCCTGTGTACCCTTCAGCACATTTTCAAACACTGTGTACCCTTCAGCACTTTTTTTGGTGAGAGTGACCCCTTCAGCGTCAGTAAGCCCATCCCTGACGATAAGCCCAGTCTATGTTTTTTTCCCCCCAAAAAATCATGGGTGGTCTTCTTACATAACCCCACCCCAATTTTTAGAACTTAGGGCGAGTATACATTGATGTCAGATTAACTCTGAATGAAGATGACAAAAATTCATGCACAAAAATAGCATTACTCCAGCTAATTTCCTTTGCAAACTCATTAATACTACTTGCCCATTTTGTTAATTTCTCAAAATCCCCATTTTGTTAATTTCTCAAAATGCTGTTTTACAATATAATACATGTAAGATGATCTTTGTGTCTTATTTTAAATATTTACTCTAACATAATAAAACCCAAAAGAAATTATTTTCATTAAATAAAATAATTTATTATCCATCCCTTAACTAACACTATTTCTGATTGGGCAAAGCCACCACGTGATAATCCAGGAAAAAGTCATATTGGACTCCCGAATGTCATATTGGACTCCCAAGTTGCAATATGATTTTTTTATCGGGACTCTGTGACGTCACGAATTAACTCTATTGCAAAATGAATCTGTGAAATTGTGATGCGCGCAACACTGGTGGATTTAGCAGACGTTTCACTTCCGCATTGAGTTTTTTTTCACTTCTGTGTTTACTGTTCCAAATCATGCTTTCTGATGATCACTTACAGGCTTTTATAGCGAATTAAGAGTGGACAAATACCAAAAATAACCACAAAAGTTTTATTCCCAACATTTGAATTTATAAACATACAGATGGATAATGATTAATGAAAATGTCTTTATACAATGTTGTGTACAGTATGTGTTGTTCTTGTACTCGTCCAATATGAATTTTCACCACAACCTGGTCTCGTACAAGAAAAACACATACTGTACAACGTACAAAACATTGTATAATAACTTTATAATATATCATGATTCATATAAAACATTACATCAGATTATTACTATGAATATAAACTGAGATTTTGCATGTTGAGGTCCACGAAGGTAAGCCCAGTCCCAAGTTTTTGCCAAGTTTCACGCCCCGCCCCACTCCCCAACCCCCCACCCCCCCCTCCCGGGCTTACTGATGGGTGTTTACATTTTAAGTTTGACTATGCTATAATATTCTTTCTGTTTATGGCGGTTTTAACAGATGTGACTATTTTAACAGCAATACCCACTGCCAACGCTTACCATATCTTTAATCATTTTACCATTGAGCAGGAAGCAAATTACTTTTGAAATTTTGATTAGCAAATAACCTCACATTGACATGATTAGATAGCATTGTTCTAAAATCACATAAAATTCATACCAAATTGCATAGCTTTTATCTAAATTTGGGTAGCAAATTGCGATGCGATACCAGTTAATTTGCTCCCTGCATTGAAGATATGGTAAGCGTTGGCAGTGGGTATTGCTGAATAGTCACATCCGTTAAAACTTACCCTGCTTGACAAAACAAGTGTCCACCTAACTGCTGTGCAGTTAGCGTTGCCACCGTGGCTGAAATGCAACTACACCGCGGCTCCACCGGCTAACTACAGTTGGGCCGCGGTGTACTTGCCGTTCGGCCATGGTGTAATTGCCGCGATGTACGTTCATTAAACTGAAAAAAGACGATACAAACCAGAAATCTAACCACGGTGTACATGCCGTTCGGCTGCGGTGTAGTTGCCTTTCGGCCGCAGTGTACTTGCTGTTGGGCCACGGTGTACTTGTCGTTCGGCCGCGGTGATCAACTGCAGTTACAAACTCTGACACCGCGGCCGAACGGCAAATACACCGCGGTGCCAATGGACACTTGTTTTGTCCAGCGGGGTACCATAAACAGAAAGAATATTTATATATTTTAGACAAATCTTTTTCTTATACCATGCAGTCATAAATATCACGTAAATTGCATAGTATTGTCATGATAGTACTCTATGTTTTGTAAACAAATGCCATGTTACATGTACATGTATGTAAACAAACAGTACATAAAGAGTATGTGATCAGCAAAACACTCAACACCAGGGATAACCTACTAATGAAATGCTACCAAGTTTTTTACAACATTCCTGGATTAATGCTCGCTAATCTTTGCCTCTTAAGATTTCGGTGTTGAATGGGTCACCGTGAATCACTCTCCTAAAACATTACGACAGTGTTGAGTGTTTTGTTTATCGCTCACTATTTACGTGCTGTATATAAAAAATGCTTGTCTCACAGAAATTGTGTTTTGTGGATAATATCTCATTCATACTATCATTATACTATACTATTAGTATATTCTTGGAGAAATTTTCATAATTTGGTAACTGTTATTCTAAATTATAACCTACCGAAGGCCATCCGTGCCTTTAATATAATTTATTTGCCGCTTTAATAGATGCAGATAAGGCCATGGTTACACATAACCAGTTGATGGTTATCTCCACCTCATTGAAGTACACTGCAGCCACATTGAAGCAATGTTGTAACCGCGTTGCGTTTACACTAGAACCACATTGATTTTCATTGTTCAACGCAGTCAAACGGCAGTTCCAACATGGTCAAAGGGGCCATTTTTTTATGAGAATATGTGTAATTAATTTTATGTTTTGACGACAATCACCAAATTTTCTTTTTTAGCAAAACATTTACTGTACACTAAATCCTGTCATTTATGGGACCATCTCCTTTTATACTGAACAGAATATATGCAACAATTAAATGAATTAATTTGAGCCATGGATTAGTGCAGAATACATCGCGTTCTCTATGAACAATGCTAAGGACATGGTAAATATAATGAAAATGATTTTATGGCTGGAGTCATAAAATCATTTTCATTATAATTACCATGTTGTCTGTATAAGTGTACATTGCACTAATCCATGGCTCAAATTAATTCATTTGTTTCATACATTCTGTTGAGTATAAAAGGAGATGGTCCCATAAATGGCCGGATTTAGTATACAGTACAGTACCCCTTTAGTTATTGGCACAATGCCCAATTCCAATGTCCAAATGAGTGTGACTCACAGCGACTACATAGTCTGTGTCCCATGTGGAGATTCAGATATGAACATTTACTCTTAGTTTTTAGATAGATAGATAGATAAAATGAATGTAAACAATATTGGTGTTATACCGTGTTAATAATTATGTTTAATTACTGTATAAGTAACTTCAGAAACCTATCGTGAATAATGAATAATCACTGCATTTCGCATTTAATTCTCAGTCCTGGATGACGCTAAACTTAAACTTCATTAACCATGGCCTAATATCTGTTTCTTTAAAATGCTTTAAAGATTCTACATTCATTTGTAGACTGTTAATTGACATAAGGCCAAAGAAAAAAAGATACTATGTTTCCGCACATCGACCAACCCTAAAAATAACCGCCGATCCTAAACTATTTATTCATATTTTGAGAAAAAGCCGAAAATTTCGATAAAAAAAAAAAAGATCATTAATGTGCAAATCACATGGTTTCTAACATATCCCTGTGTAAAGTGAGCATGTAATGTCACTGGACCTCAAAAGTTAAGACTCCAGGTGTGTGATGGATTGTGGATTGATGGGCATGATTTTTGCGATTTTAATTGCCTAACTACCGTACCTACCTGAATTTTTCGGAAACATACAATTTTTTTGTTTTGCCTAATGTATTATTTATAAAATTTGAAAATTAGAATAACTTATTACTAATATATACCCCCTGCAACATTTTAGTAGTTGTGTGGATATAGTGTGTGGATATGGTGCAATCAGCTAGTTCATTTGTCCATTTGTTCATCCATCGTTGGACACAATTATGTTTTGCGTTTCTGTTATATCATATTCATTATTTATAGTAACTTTGCAGTTTGTAATTATACGGTACAGGTACATGTTTTAACCAACATGTGCACCCCTTTGTCTACAAATTTTATATTGGGTGGATCCTAGTGCCCTGCGAATCGGGGATTTACATTTTGAATCGAATCTCGAATCAAATCAGGTAAGAGATTCGAAATCGCATCGAATCTCGAATCGAATCATTATATCAGGTGTACATGTATCAATGGTGAAGAGGTGGAATGGTTCAGGAAACACTTAAATTGGTACAGTAATGCCCTAAGTAATCGACCTCTTAACCACAGCAGAATTATGGGTAACTTTTCAGGATTTAGTCGGAAATATGGCTTGTTGCCATTCATCGGAAAGCTCTCCCCGAGTTAACAGTCTACAATTGAATGTAGAATCTTTAAAGCATTTTATTTGGTAAAGAAAGTGTTAACTTTGGTTGGGCCTCCCAGCTCAATATTTCAGTCTACACTCTGTGATAATGATTGATAGCCTGTACTTTATTAAGACTGAGTTGGCCCCATACATTCTGTTCAGTAGTTTATTAAGACTGAGTTGGCCCCATGCATTCTGTTCATTAGTTTATTCAGACTGAGTTGGCCCCATGCATTCTGTTCAGTAGTTTATTAAGACTGAGTTGGCCCCGTGCATTCTGTTCAGTAGTTTATTAAGACTGAGTTGGCCCCATGCATTCTGTTCATTAGTTTATAAGACTGAGTTGGCCGCATGCATTCTGTTCAGTAGTTTATTAAGACTGAGTTGGCCCCATGCATTCTGTTCAGTAGGTTATTAAGACTGAGTTGGCCCCATGCATTCTGTTCAGTAGTTTATTAAGACTGAGTTGGCCCCGTGCATTCTGTTCAGTAGTTTATTAAGACTGAGTTGGCCCCATGCATTCTGTTCAGTAGTTTATTAAGACTGAGTTGGCCCCATGCATTCTGTTCAGTAGTTTATTTAGACTGAGTTGGCCCCATGCATTCTGTTCATTAGTTTATTCAGACTGAGTTGGCCCCATGCATTCTGTTCATTAGTTTATTAAGACTGAGTTGGCCCCATGCATTCTGTTCATTAGTTTATTAAGACTGAGTTGGCCCCGTGCATTCTGTTCATTAGTTTATTAAGACTGAGTTGGCCCCATGCATTCTGTTCAGTAGTTTATTCAGACTAAGTTGGCCCCTTGCATTCTGTTCATTAGTTTATTAAGACTGAGTTGGCCCCATGCATTCTGTTCATTAGTTTATTAAGACTGAGTTGGCCCCATGCATTCTGTTCAGTAGTTTATTAAGACTGAGTTGACCGCATGCATTCTGTTCAGTAGTTTATTAAGACTGAGTTGGCCCCATGCATTCTGTTCAGTAGTTTATTAAGACTGAGTTGGCCCCATGCATTATGTTCAGTAGTTTATTAAGACTGAGTTGGCCGCATGCATTCTGTTCATTAGTTTATTAAGACTGAGTTGGCCCCATGCATTCTGTTCAGTATTTATTAAGACTGAGTTGGCCCCATGCATTCTGTTCAGTAGTTTATTAAGACTGAGTTGGCCCCATGCATTCTGTTCAGTAGTTTATTAAGACTGAGTTGGCCCCGTGCATTCTGTTCATTAGTTTATTAAGACTGAGTTGGCCGCATGCATTCTGTTCAGTAGTTTATTAAGACTGAGTTGGCCCCATGCATTCTGTTCAGTAGTTTATTAAGACTGAGTTGGCCCCATGCATTCTGTTCAGTAGTTTATTAAGACTGAGTTGGCCCCATGCATTCTGTTCATTAGTTTATTAAGACTGAGTTGGCCCCATGAATTCTGTTCATTAGTTTATTCAGACTGAGTTGGCCCCATGCATTCTGTTCATTAGTTTATTCAGACTGAGTTGGCCCCATGCATTCTGTTCATTAGTTTATTCAGACTGAGTTGGCCCCATGCATTCTGTTCAGTAGTTTATTCAGACTGAGTTGGCCCCATGCATTATGTTCATTAGTTTATTCAGACTGAGTTGGCCCCATGCATTCTGTTCAGTACTTTATTTAGACTGAGTTGGCCCCATGCATTCTGTTCAGTAGTTTATTAAGACTGAGTTGGCCCCATGCATTCTGTTCAGTAGTTTATTAAGACTGAGTTGGCCCCATGCATTCTGTTCAGTAGTTTATTAAGACTGAGTTGGCCCCATGCATTCTGTTCAGTAGTTTATTAAGACTGAGTTGGCCCCATGCATTCTGTTCATTAGTTTATTCAGACTGAGTTGGCCCCATGCATTCTGTTCAGTACTTTATTTAGACTGAGTTGGCCCCATGCATTCTGTTCATTAGTTTATTCAGACTGAGTTGGCCCCATGCATTCTGTTCAGTAGTTTATTAAGACTGAGTTGGCCCCATGCATTCTGTTCAGTAGTTTATTAAGACTGAGTTGGCCCCATGCATTCTGTTCATTAGTTTATTAAGACTGAGTTGGCCCCATGCATTCTGTTCAGTAGTTTATTAAGACTGAGTTGGCCCCATGCATTCTGTTCAGTAGTTTATTAAGACTGAGTTGGCCCCATGCATTCTGTTCATTAGTTTATTAAGACTGAGTTGGCCCCATGCATTCTGTTCATTAGTTTATTAAGACTGAGTTGGCCCCATGCATTCTGTTCAGTAGTTTATTAAGACTGAGTTGGCCCCATGCATTCTGTTCATTAGTTTATTAAGACTGAGTTGGCCCCATGCATTCTGTTCAGTAGTTTATTAAGACTGAGTTGGCCCCATGCATTCTGTTCAGTAGTTTATTCAGACTGAGTTGGCCCCATGCATTCTGTTCAGTAGTTTATTAAGACTGAGTTGGCCCCATGCATTCTGTTCAGTAGTTTATTAAGACTGAGTTGGCCCCATGCATTCTGTTCAGTAGTTTATTAAGACTGAGTTGGCCCCATGCATTCTGTTCAGTAGTTTTTCTGTCATATTTATGTTGTGCTCAAGCTTACAAATAGTGTGTCTGTAATCTGTGTGGGATAGCGTCACGAAATTCACCCTCTGTGGACCTCATTCTTGTAAATGTCAAACACAATATTTGCAGACTTGGTGCTATTCTTCTGAAAAAAAGGGGGGGTATACTGTTTTGCACCCGTCCGACTGTCCGATGTCTGTTCATGTCATAACTTGAACACCACATGTACATGTAGTACTCGGATCTCAATGAAATTTGTTATGGATGTTCACTACTATGAGGACATTCATTGGAGAGTTCAATAATTTTGTTCGGGTTTTCGGTTCTAGAGTTATTGATCTTTGTTTATCTCGAAATGTTGGCTTTTTGGTCTGTCCGATGTCTGTTCGGGTCATAACTTCCAACAGTTGTGCTCGGATCTCACTGAAATTTGGTATGGATGTTCACTACTATGAGGACATTCAATAAAGTGTTCAATCGTTTTGTTATGATTTTCCATTCAAGTTTTTAATAAAACCCGATTTCAAGACTTCTAATTACTTTTGCAGTGAATAAAACACTGACAAACTGAAGATTAGGTATATTATTTGTCTATAAAGCCACAATAAAGTGGTTTATACCTGAGGTTGTAGAGAAAAATATCTGGCATTTTGCCTTGATGGAAAGTGCTAACAAGATAGAGTTCTCCTGCTTGCATGCTCCAAAAGTTTTCGTGAGCCTCGGGGAAATGTTCGGAGCATAGCAAGTTGAAGATCTATCTAAGATCATCTGACCTCTTTTAAAATAGCCTGTAAAATGTCACAATTGATGATGATACCATATGTATTACACCGGAAAATTTGAAATAAAATAAATATAAATTGATAGAAGCGTTTCTGGACAGGGGTCTAAAGATTCTTTAATATGTATTATTTTATGCCCAGGAAACTATTTTAAACTCGTTTTGGGAAGAGAGATCATTTCTAACCATTTCTTTGTGCTAAATACTCATTGGCGAGTAGTTCCCTTAGGAAATGTTCAGATAATAAGTTCACCAAATGACCATAGGCCCCAGAGGGTGAATTTAGTGACGCTATCCTGCATAGTGGGCTTGCATCACTAAATTCACCCTCTGGGGACCACATTCTGCTAAGGCCTCATCTTCTCTGGAAAGTTTCTTTATTATAAAATTTCTATAGAAACTTCTTAACATAGATTCTATATTTTTTTTAGTTTAGTTTCTCTATATCCCCAAATTGGCAGACGACACATTGCATAATTGAGGTTACCAATGGGTGTACATATACATCACAATATTTACCATTTGGGAACTTCAATCTGAGTCTGTCTCCCATAGCAGATGAGGCCATGCAGAATGAGGTCCCCAGAGGGTGAATTTTGTAACACTAGCCTGCTAAGCAGGATAGCATCGCTAAATTCACCCTCTGGGAACCTCATTCTTCAAATGACAGACACAATAAACTCAGGCTTGCCGAATTGGGCTGCAATAGAAATAGAAATGGTATGAACCTTCTGTCAAGTCACAGAGAAAGAAATTAGAGTACATTGTAGGATTTTCACCATGGATGATGGAAGCATGGATTTTGTTATTTATTCAATTGTGATATATGTGAACGTGACTGTACATGTTGCTGAATATAGTTAGTAAATGTCAGTTAGTTTGAATTTGTGCCAATGATATTTGCATTTGTCCTGAATTGTTAAGATTGTTGTTCACATGTACATTTGTATCTTCCATGAAGAGAAATAAATTGATTGAGCATTGTCAATGTGATTGAGTCAATATTGGATCAATTTCCCATAATAAAATACCCAGAATTATACCCCTAGCAACGAAGTTCGACCATCCATTTGTCTTAGCTTGTATTAAAACATTTTCCGGTCTATTTACAAGTATTTTAAACTTGGCACAGATATTTACCACCTTGGTAACCTGTGCTATTTTTATACGTCATTTGAAAAACAGTTGTGTTATATAGTTTGGATGATTTGATTTGAACCAAAGTTTCCCAGCTAAAAATACAGATTTGATTATGAGGTCTTTTTTTTTTTAAATAAAATGATTTACAGATTGTTTGCCCATTGGCTCAGTCTGGTCGGAAGCAGCTATCGGATAGAGAGAAAAAATAAGCCAAATTAAAAAAAAAATTCATGTTTGTTAACAGGTACATGTATGTTAACATTTCTGATAGGAAGCTTCCAGAATGAAGAAATTGGCATATGCACATATACCAGCATTAACTGTTACATTTGGTGCCAATTCTTTCAATATCATAAAAAGTAGTGAAAATATACCAAAATAATTTTGCATTTTATTATTAATTGTAATTCACCATTCTGTTGGGATGTCCCCTGTGAAAGAAATTCAGATCATGGGAACTTAAAATGAATCATACGTTACAAGTAGTGGAGCAACCACATATGCTGTGCCTCAAATTTTCCTTTTATCGGCAACATAACGCTAAGAATAATGTATGTAACATCAGTGGTCCCAACGGAGACATCATGACAATACTTGTCATGGATTGTGCAATCTTGTCTGGAGTCTGGCCCACAAATCCAAAATGATGTAAATGACGTCAGAAACCTTGTCATGATGTCTTCGCTGGTTTTCATTAAGCTAACCGACGAAATTGGTCGAAATGAAACTAATAGGCCCAAATAACATGGGAATTCTTCGGAAGTTGTGAAGGAGCTAATTTTAATTTACATCGCGATGGTCCATTCATGATTCCGTGCTTTGGTAGCCTAATCTCCACAGTTCCTAACTAGAAGTCACGTGACAATTTCTCCAAAATCCATACCCGCAATCTTTTTAAAATCACTGATGGATATAGAACAAAAATATATGATGTAATGCGCCTAAGGTATAATCAACCACACATGCCTGTGGTTGCTATTATCTTATTCTCCAGTCCCTTAATGCATGCTTCATTCAGGGGGGGGTATACTGGAGTCAGCTTGTCTGTCCGTTGTCCGTCGTCCGTCCGTCCGTGGACACAAATTTGTCAGGAGTTTTTCTCAGTCGTTTTTTGATCAATTTCCGTGAAACTTGGCACAGACATCAACCACCATAGGAACCTGTGCACCTGCGCTTATGACGTCTGTCGGAATTTTTTTGGTGGAGTTATCCCCCATTTTTCGACTTAGAAATTTTTCGCAACATGTATACTTTTGTCCGAGCTTTTATTCCTACATTTTTTTGGTCAATTTTTTTAAAACATGGCACAGATATTTAGTACCATGGGAACTTGTGCACCTGCGATTATGACGTCTGTCTGACATTTTGTGGTGGAGTTATCCCCCTTTTTCGACTTAGAAATTATTTTGCAACATGCATAATTTTGTCCAAGCTTTTATTCCTACATTTTTCGGTCAATGTTTTTTAATCTTGGCACTGATATTTAGTACCATGGGAACATGTGCACCTGCGATTATGACGTCTGTCCGACATTTTTTGTGTGGAGTTATTCCCCTTTTTCGACTTAGAAATTTATCCGAACATACATAATTTTGTCCAAGCTTTTATTCCTACATTTTTCGGTCAATAGGTTTAAAGGAATTAGTCTCTCAAAAAAATATTTTTTTATTGTCATAATAATAATAATATATGTCTAACAGACCCATTTCGCCAAGAAAATTCAAAATCGAGCAGATAGTATTTATATTATTATGATATTAAAATAATCGCGGAAATATCCGAAGTCAGTCAATGAGTGCGATCACATGACCACAACGCGGTCACATGACCGATCATCTGCATCGACGCTTACCGATGACAGCGGTGGGTGGAGCTTGAAATAATTCCGCCAATCGCGTAACGAGTTGATAAATTACGCTGGATAATTACCTAAGCCTTTACGATAAATAGCGATCACCGAATAAAACTGTTTGAATGTGCTGAATTATGAACTGGCTTTGCTAGAATGTGGATTATATAACGAATAATGATGGCTAAAATGCACTTTGATGCGATAAAAGTTATTTGAAATGAGATTAATTTATGCAGAAATGCAATGAGCGAGCGGAATTTCGTGCAAAACTAATTTAACTGTTTCTGAAAGAATACAAGTTTGGCCATATACCGGTACTTCATTCTTCGTTGTATGGTGCCAATTTCGGAAGCTAGTTTACACATTAGTGTCATCCCGTTGTGAGCTATATGCGTACAATTAAATACAAATGGGTGTGATTAAAAAGGTGGTAGTTATTGTACTAGTACATGTATCATGATGGCTTGAATTCGTCATAATAATGTTCCTGTCTGTTTCTTCACATGAAACATTTTGTGTGGAGAAGCTTGCTAAAATCCTTCCAGTCAAGATCGATAAGTGAGTAAACAAAATAATTCACTTGAATACACAACAGACTGTTGAAACTACAATAATTATTAGTTAGGCTGCAGTTTGGCATAACGATAATTTTTTTAATTGAAGGCTAGTCTGGCATTGTTTTTCAGTTTGTTGTTTGTTTTATTTTATGTTTTGATGGCACATATTGACTTTCTAGAGAGGATTGTTTTTGAATTGTTAGCATAGAAAAACTCCAATGATTGCCTCTAATAAAGAGCGTCCATGTTATTCGTCGCAGTGTAGACAATAAAGAGTGTTCTCAATTATGAACGTGCTCTATTTCAATGTCATGGGTGATTTTGTATGTGGTATTGTGACAATTAAATATAAAGAGCGTCCATGCTTCCGTCTCCCAAAAGCGGTAGACAATAAAGAGCGTTCTAAATTACGCACTGTGTTGTCTTTTTGGAGGTACTAAATAATGGATCGCTAGCCCGCCCACAACTGAACACACTACATCTACTAGCCATCTTGGAATATGTGGAGATGACAGATACTCGGGATATATATATCGAAAGTAAAACAACAAACAAACACAAAACAAAGGCGCATAAATAGAGTTAACATTATTCAGCCCAGTGTTTATATAAATTTGGGCGCTTCTTATATATGTATGACCAGAGAGATAATGTTCGAATTCTTTCTATTCACTTTGTGGCATATTAGAGTGCAAACAAGTTCGCGACTGACACTGATGAATAGTCACTGAGTGATTACAAATCACCAAGTGAATACGCGAGACAATCAAAGCACTATTACTGCCATCTATTTACCAAAACAGACATGTGCCGGCATGTTAATTATTAATGGCTACAAAAACAACAATCATTCTAGGGGCTATTAATTACTTTATTCACATAGTTATTGTCTTCTATTCCAGATAAACGGCCAAAGCTAAACGTAATCTATACACCACACGGGCACATACGACTCCGCATTTTAGTATCGGCTGACTTACGATTACGTCCTCGTAGTCTGCATAATAAACTCCGGCTCTGAATCTGTGTTTTTAGTTCGCTCCCCACAAGTACGTCACTCGTAGTTTAGTCACGGAAATCTCCGAATACCGGTGCTGGTATTATTTATTTATTTTACGGGTTATTTATTATGCGATCGGAATGGGACTTGGATCATTTTAATCACAACAGGGATGGCTTTCCGATTGCGTTTTGTAGTTTCTAGAGCGAATAAGTCCTTTAAGATTAGGGTTATGGTTGTACACCTGCAATGGGAACTGTTATTTTATTATTTTAACTAAATGTTTACTGACATGTGAAACATCTTAGTATTTACAAACAGGGGGGTATCCGTAGTCCCATTGGGACAGTCACACCTCTAGTTATTTCAGTCAGTGATTTATGATATGTTTAGGTAGGATTGCTTAGAGATAAATATATTGCCAGATGCGACATTTATTATGTAGTCCGTTTCTATCATTCACCATGGGGTTTTAATTTTTATTATATCCCCCGCAACGAAGTTAGGGGGGGTATACTGGAATCAGCTTGGTCGTCCATCCGTCGTCCATCCGTCCGTCATCCGTCCATGGACACAAATTTGTCTGGAGTTTTTATCAGTCGTTTTTTGATCAATTTTCGTGAAACTAGGCACAGACATCAACCACCATGGGAACCTGTGCACCTGCGATTATGACTGTCAGACTTTTTTGGTGGAATTATCCCCCATTTTTCGACTTAGAAAATTTTCGCAACATGTATAATTTTGTCTGATCTTTTATTCCTACATTTTTAGGTCAATTTAAAAAAAACTTGACACAGATATTTAGTACTATGCGAACCTGTGTACCTGCGATTATGACGTCTGTCCGACATTGTTTGGTGGAGTTATCCCCCTTTTTAGACTTAGACATTTTTTTGTTTTGCAACATGCATAATTTTGTCCAAGCTTTTATTCCTACATTTATAGGTCAATGTTTTTTAATCTTGGCAATTATATTTAGTACCATGGGAACCTGTGCGCCTGCGATTATGATGTCTGTCCAACTTTTTTTTGTGGAGTTATTCCCATTTTTCCATCTTAAGAACATTTTCGCAACATGCATAATTTTGTCCGAGCTTTTATTCCTACATTTTTCAGTTAATAGGTTTAAGATTAGGGTTAGGGTTGTGCACCTGCAATGGCAACTGTTATTTTATTATTTTAACTAAATGTTTACTGACATGTGAAACATCTTAGTATATTTAAAACACGGGGGGGGGGGGGGGGGGGTATCCTTAGTCACACCTCTAGTTGACAAAGGTCGGAGGCAGAAATAATAATAAAAAAGTTACCATTTTTTTTAGGGTGGGCATTTTTAGAGGTTGGTCACCGTAAACCATTATATAAACAATAGGTGGCTGGGCCGAGTCTCAACTAATTATTGTTACATGAGTTATGGCCATTTTTCAACTTAATTCATCTGATTTAAGGTCAATCCACACCAGACGCAAGCGCACGATTATAACGGCCGTTTTCTGTCATCCGCAGCAAGTCATAGCGCGCTGACCACGAGACAATCACAGCAGTGATTTTATGCTTCGTCAATTTCTCGCTTTGTGGCAAACCAGCAGGATAATTGGGTCGCTGTCAAATAGGATATTTATACGGGCGTATTCCTTCCATTTGAAGGCGACACATTCATTTGTCGTCGCAATAACAAAGGTGGTGGAGGACTTTAGTGACATGCTGATGACTGAAGTACATGAGTTATGGCCATTTTTCAACTTAATTGATCTGACTTAATAACAATTTACAAGTAAACTAACAGCTATAGTTAGCCACGCCCAGCAATGCTCTGTTTAGTGGAGTTATTTCCCTTTTCAACTTTGAATATTTAGGCGGCTTTTCGACATACATATCAATTAAGACGCCTTGTAGAGCAGATCACTTTAAAATAATAGAAAGATAGTCAAACATAAAGATAACATGATTGTGTTTGATTGGAGTGAAATACATGTAATAAGTTTGTAATTTGTTATCTCAATAATTTAATAAACTACTAGTATCAAGTTTAGCAATATCAAAAATATTCTTCACTGGCTTTAGTTGGTGGGTTTTTTGCTCAACTTTACAAAGTAAAGTTTGAGCTATTGCCTTGGGTTGATGTCCATAATCTGTGCATCAACAATTTCCTTCGGCACGCCTTACAGGCTGCATCTCTCATCCGATCATCACCAAACTCTCATCCTACTTCACCAAACTTCATGTAGCTTCAGGGTGACCTATAGATGTGAGCCATTGAATTTTTCCAAATTTCAATAAAAAGCATGGCCGCCAGCAACCATCTTGGATTTCAAATTTGAATCCATCGGCACACCATACAGCCCGTATTTATGGCCAGATCATTTTTAGCTCAACTTTACAATGCAAAGTTT
This sequence comes from Siphonodentalium dalli, assembly GCA_032622095.1. NCBI lineage: Eukaryota > Metazoa > Mollusca > Scaphopoda > Gadilida > Siphonodentaliidae > Siphonodentalium > Siphonodentalium dalli. The sequence goes on from CP136064.1 coordinate 297,679,558, forward strand.
AAGCTGTTGCCATGGGTTGGCATCTGTCGTTCATCCATGCATCAACAATTTCCTTTGGCACGTCCAACAGGCCACATATTATTTAGTATGCTTACATTGTATGTAGCTAAATAGTATGATGAACTGTTCATAGTTCAAAGTCTAATTTACATGTGTAGATTAGTTAATGGTGTATTTGTGATGTTTTATACATGTAGTTTATCAGCCACCAACAATGCGCAAGGTAAAAATGAAGCATTCAGTATCAGTCTCATATATTTTTAAGTATACTGGTATTAGTGATGCGGACTGGTCCGGTCCACTGCCAAGGCGGTCCGGTCTGGTCCAGGCCATTCCGGTCCGGTACACATGCCTAGACCAGTCCAAAACGGTCCGGTCCACCTACATGTATAATAGGCTATATGTTAATGAATTCTCTGTTTTCTCAAAGTTTTTACTCTGTATAGCACAAACTATAAGGTTACTGAGGTCAGTGCATTGCAATGAGTCCATATATGTTAAAACTTACATTGTTTGCCGATTGTATGCATCATTGTCTGTCTCTGGTGGGATATACTGGGAACGATGCACGATAAAAGTATTTCTAGTAATGCGAACATGCACTAATTATTAAATGTATTGGACAGATATATAGCTAGGGCCAGAATGTGTTATAACCAATCTAACATGGCACTCAACTGATCGTATGCATGATTCGTATCATACTTATTATGCCCCCGATCTCCGATGGAGATTTGGGGGTATATAGTGGAGCCCTCCGTCCGTCCGTCCTTCCGTCCGTCCGTCCTTCCGTCCGTCCTTCCGTCCGTCCGTCCTTCCGTCCGTACGAACATTTCAACTCATAACTTTGGTTTCGCTAACTCAATTCAGTTGATCTTTGGTATGCTAATAGACCAGCCGGGGGGACAAGATTTCCCCATAACTGCGGTTTCGTCCGCCCATTTTTTCCAGAGTTACACCCCTTTTTGGACTTAGAAAATTCAGTTTTCTGTGGCATACGAACGTTTCAACTCATAACTTTGGTTTCGCTAATTCAATTCAGTTGATCTTTGGTATGCCAATAGACCAGCCGGGGGGGACAAGATGTCCCCATAGCCGTGGATTCGTCCGCCCATTTTTTCCAGAGTTACGCCCCTTTTTGGACTTAGAAAATTCAGGTTTTCTGCTACTTTTTTTGGTTTCCAGATGATAACTTGATTTTGGATTGTTTATTTGCAAAACCCGTTTTTTTGTGTATTACCAATATCGCAATACAGGTCAAGGTAAAATTTCGGTTCAATCGGATAATTTTTGTGAGAGTTATGACCCTTTTTCGACTTAAAAAATTCAGTTTTTTTTTTAGAAAATTCAGTTTTCCTTCTATTTTTGTGGCACCAGACCAAATTTGAAGCTAATATAGAACAACATGTGGCATTTTTATAGCGCTTAACCAGAAAGTTTCTCTGATTGTACAGTCGGGGGCGTTACCTCCGCCTAGCGGTGCACTTGTTTTCATTAAATTGAAATTTAAACGAAATAACTATATTGATGACAATTATACAAATGTGTACTAATATGACTACTACATTAATATTGGAGTCTTGGAGATTGTGATGGCTGATTGTATAGTCCTGACAATTACAGTTATATACCTAAGTACAACTACTATTGGATTAATGTGACTGTCTTGTGTATGTACTATGTAATGTCATTTGCATGTTTCTTCGATAATACATGTAGAATACTCGATTCGATATCCATCCAAATTGATTAGTTGATGCCATGTTACACTGTTTATAACAAATAGTTCCATACTCATTCAGTTGCATGTTTGTCGCATTGATAGGGTGCTACATAGTGTTGGCCAGTGTTACACTAATATATTATAAGGAAAGTGACATGTACAAAGTACATCTATACATTGTTTTCGTGGCATCAACGTTTAATAGATATTAACCACTTGAATGCGTCAATACATCATTGCTAATTGATATGATGGCAAATACGCAATAATATTCACGATAGTTTATTATAACTGAAGTAAAATAGTGGACCTGACCAGAGAGTACCGGACCGGCGGCAAAAAGCGGTCCAGTCCGGTCCAGTGACACCCCTAGACCGTGGACCAGACCGGTCCAAATCGGTCCGGTCCACATCACTAACTGGTATGCGTAAATAAGATTATACTGTTACAGTTTGAAGTCCAAAACCAGTGTTGTAAATGTAAACATTATTCTGTAACGGTTACTGTCACAGTCATAAATAAATGGGAACCCACAATTAATTTTCAACTATTGTTGTACATGTAAACATTATACCGTAACAGCTACAAATAAATGGGAATCCACAGTTAATTGTATTCTGTTACAATCAGAAACCATTATATTACATGTAAACATTATACTGTAACAGTCACAATTAAATGGGAACCCACAAATAATTTTTTCAACTATTGTTGTACATCTAAACATTATACCATGCATTGCATTGTTTCATTTGCCAATTTGAGGATATAGAGAAACTAAACTAAAAAAGAAATAGAATCTATGTGAAGAAGTTTCTATATAAATTTGATATTAATAAAGAAACTTTCCAGAGAAGATGAGGCTTAAGCAGAATAAGGTCCCCAGAGGTTGAATTTAGTTATGCTAGCCCGCTATGTATATAGCGTCACTAAATTCGTCCTCTGGAGACCTCATTCTGCAAATGACAGGCACACTAAACTCAGACTTGGAACAAGGAATCCTCAAGATTTGCCAACTTTTGTTTGGAACCAGGATCCCTGCTGGCCCAAAAATAACTTTTGCCAAATTAAAATAATTTTGCCAAATTCTCTTACAAGTTGCCATGGGGACCAAACAATCTCAACTGCTCGTTATTTCCGTAGCCAAAAATAGACTCTCATACTTACTGGAACCATATCTGCAGACTACCTACTTCAAGTCACCTGACCGTCATGTGATGATTTTTCCCGCTTTATTAAATTTTTATGTACACAATGCACAAAAAAGTGCGGATATAATGTTAAAGTGGTTATTGTTATTGGTGTTGTTTATAAAATGTTAAATAAATGCATGACCTCAATTTAAGTTTTAATTTGAGTAATTTGAATTAAATCTTCGGTATGTATCCAGTCTGTATCCGCCAATGTCCCCTATAAGGATGAGAGGTGTATTTATAGATAATGCCCGAGCTGTTGAAATTGGGAACCAAAATTACGAAGTGTATGGAAAATTGATTCTCATGACAAGTTATTAGGTGACAGCAGATGGCCAAGTTGCAAGACTTAGTCTGATATTGGTCTAACCTGGACACAGGTGACCAAGCAAATCAAAATTTATTCAACAGAAAAAAAAAACAATAAAATATTCTTTTGAAACATGTCATGAGACTATAGTGTTGAGCTTATATGCTTCTAACACTTTGTACAATGAGGATCTAAAATTTGAATAATTGATTTATTGAAAAACTTTAAATGGAGGATTAATTGTTGATTTTGATAAGTGAACACACCAGATGTTACAAGCAGTCAACATGGTACTGGGGGATTAATTCTCCCTATACCAAGTCACCAAGCCTGTAAATAGTGTGTCTGACATTCGCAGAATGAGGTCCACAGAGGGTGAATTTAGTGATGCTACCCCGCACTGCAGGCTAGCATCACAACGTTAACCCTCTGGGGACCTCATTCTGCTTAGGCCTCATCTTCTGGGAAATATCTATATTCTCAAATTAACATTGTTTTTAGTTACTTTTTCCCTTCTGTTAAATTTTTATATCCCCCAATTTGCAGAAGATAAAATGCATAATCGAGGTGACTAATGGGTGAACATCACCAACTACAACTGGGGAACTTCAATCTGATCCTAGGTCTCCCATAGCGGTTGAGGCCTACTGGTAAGAAGAATGAGTTTCCCAGAGGGTGATGCTAGCCCACCATGCGGGATAGTGTCACAAAATTCCCCCTCTGGGGACCTCATTCTGCAAATGTCATGCACACTATTTACAGGCTTGTCTATATCCCCATTATATCACCCCAAGTCACTGGCTTTCCTTTTTAACTGAATGTATTTTCAAATTTCCATCACTTAACAATGTTCTCCCTTCTTTTCTGTTTCGTTTTTATTCGAGGATATTTTTCTGAATCTGAAGTGAGATTAATTCTTTTTATTAATATAAATTTCATCCCTCTCTATCATATATTTTCATATTAATTTATTAAAACCCAAGTCTACATCAGTTTATCATCTTTTTTTCTGTTTCTCTGTAATTGATATATTCAATGGCAGTTGTTTTTATATTGATCATGCCATGAATCTCTAATCTGGTTAATGCCCGTAGAAATCATATTCCACCAGTTCAAAACCTGCGAACGTTTTTATGTTCTGAGCCGTTCTGACTGGGAACTTTATAACATTGAACAAACAAGGCAGCAAAATTATATCTCTGTTGATAGTTTTTCCTGAATAATCTACTTCACATTAGGGAGTGATTGCAGCTCGAGATTGCAAGCTTTTCTGTGACTTTTGTGAGCCGATATCGCTATAAACATTGAATTAATTACTCAGGAGAAATTCCATAATTGTAAGCGATGCAAAGCAAAATCGTTGAGGAAGTCACTTCAAATTGTGCAATTTTGAGTTGTGAACTTTCACCTACAGTGAAGTACATTTATATTAAGGAACATGTAATAACTAATAAATATATTCTTTGGGTTATTTTTCCGACTTTATAAGGTTCCCTGTCAAAACTTCAAAAAGTTCCAATGTTTTGTACTGGTGGAGTATAATATCTGAAAGGCATCAGCCAGAGTAGAGATTCATGGCATGATCTAGTTTTCGTACTGGATTTTTGGTCTGTCTTTCTATTCATTCGTCTGTCCATCGATCTTGGCCTATATGTCAGCTTATTGGTTATCTGATCTGAATGTCATTTTGTGGTCCTTTTTTGTTTATCTGGAAATAGAGTCTCTTTGAATTGCCGATGTTAATCCTTTACCCAACAAACCGGCCAAAAACGGCCAAATAAAGCTGCAACAGCCTAAATTATCTTGGGTCTGTCTCAATAAAACCATACAAATATGGATATCATTGGAACCGGCTCATTGACCACATTGTGATGGTTACAGTTATGCCCTGTGCCAATGCATTCTCTTATATATGCGAGTCGACCATAGGTCGCCTCGCATATATAAGAGAATGCATTGGCCTAAAAAAAGGGCCGTTCTGTTGGGTAAAGGGTTAATCACATAAGATCATCGGCTTTTCAAAGAGACTGCTGGAAATAGTGCATTTTTGTCCCGCGGCCCAGTCTTTTTAACCCTTTACCCAACAGAACGGCCCTGTGCCAATGCATTCTCTTATATATGCGAGTCGACCATAGGTCGCCTCGCATATATAAGAGAATGCATTGGCTTAACACATTAAAAATTATAAAATTGTTAAAGAATGTAAGAAAAAATGGTAAAAAGTGTTAAAAAAAGATTATTTTTAGGCCAATGCATTCTCTTATATATGCGAGGTGACCTATGGTCGACTCGCATATATAAGAGAATGCATTGGCACAGGGCATAACTGTAACTATCACAATGTGGTCAAGGAGCCGGTTCCAATGATATCCATATTTGTATGGTTCTATTGAGACAGACCGAAGATATTTTAGGCTGTTGAAGCTTTATTTGGGCGTTTTCGGCCGGTTTGTTGGGTAAAGGGTTAAAAAGCCGACGAAAATTTTACAATATTTATGTCTCTGGATATCTAATTCATATAGTGACTCAATTGATGGGATTCCCTCCATTTCATTGTTGAGTGGTGAACCACGTGCATGATTTCATTGGTGAGTGGTGAAGCACGTGCATGATTTCATTGGTGAGTGGTGAAGCACGTGCATGATTTCATTGGTGAGTGGTGAAGCACGTGCATGATTTCATTGGTGAGTGGTGAACCACGTGCATGATTTCATTGGTGAGTGGTGAAGCACGTGCATGATTTCATTGGTGAGTGGTGAACCACGTGCATGATTTCATTGGTGAGTGGTGAACCACGTGCATGATTTCATTGGTGAGTGGTGAACCACGTGCATGATTTCATTGGTGAGTGGTGAACCACGTGCATGATTTCATTGGTGAGTGGTGAACCACGTGCATGATTTCATTGTTTTATGGCATAAAAGATCACTGCAGAGGTCAATGACATGTTGACAAGTTTCCAACTTTTGTTGGAAAACTGAATACAGGCGATATATCCATAACTCATTTTATTCATCGCAATATAGGAGACATCATCTTTGAGTTTTTATCAGTCAACGACATCATTGACTGATTATTCTTTCGCATCTTGTTGTATTTATTACTATTTCTAAATACTACGATTCTCACAAGCATTTACTATACTATGTCAGGAATGCACTCCATATTTGGAAATGGTTTATTACATCATGTTGGGAATGCCGTGTCATTGTTTGTAGAAATGAAATTTAGTGGGCACATCTAGAGACGTACATCCGTTAGCCTGTTAGGATTATCGTCGTCTTTTTAAGGAGACTGTGTCCGGCCATGCAGATATATCTCAGCTATGGTTTAACAGATTTCAATGAATTTCGGTATGGAGGTTTCACAATAGGGCCATATGGTATTTTCCATTCTAGAGTTATCTTTCTTTGTTCATCTGGAAATAATATTTTTTAATCCCAGTCCGTCTGAGAATCTCAGCTATGGGTTATCGGATCTGAATAAGATTTGGTGTTGAGATTCATAAGTAGGAGAGCTTTTAAAAAATGAGCCCAATGATGTTTACCTAGCTTTCCGTTCTAGAATAATCCTTCTCTATTTATTTGGGAATAGTGTTTTTTGACCGTCCCCCTGAGTATCTCAGCCATCACTTATGGGATCTCAATGAAATTTAGTGTTGATGCTCATTATACAGTAATGCCCTAAATAATCGACTCCTTAACCACAGCAGAATTATGGGTAATTTTTCAGGATTTAGTCGGAAATATGGCTTTTTGACATTCATCGGAAAGCTGTCAATGAGAGCTTTCCAATGAATGGCAACAAGCCATATTTCCGACTAAATCCTGAAAAATTACCTATAATTCTGCTGTGGTTAAGGAGTCGATTATTTAGGGCATTACTGTAACAGGGGCTTTCAATGAAGTGTTGGTGATATTCGCGTTTTTCATTTTGGAGTTTTTCTTCATTGTTTGTTTTAAAATATGATCTCCTTCATACGTTCCATCCTGTCCATGTTTCAATTTCCTTTGGGAGTATATATACCAGCACCTGGGGACGGGTACAACCTCTTGTCTTTTTTTATCAGAAGATCTTTCTTATGTAGAGTTTTGTAGGCTTAAGTAGCTCCACTCACCAACCGCATTCAGAACGTGCTTCGAAATTATTGTTCTTCTATTGAATATAGCTTTTGATCATGTAAATAACCAACCCCCCAGGCACATTTAATTTTTATGTCACTGATTATTATTTTTTATAGTGCCTTTTACGTTTTAATAAAAATCTATGATATAAGATATGATTAGAATGCTATAATTCATCACCATTTGGAACATCTGTGTCTCAGAAGGTAGCCATAGAGTAATAAAAAATAGCTGATATCATACATTTCCCCCCGTGTCGCTCCCAATATTCAACATAATTCAAACTAAGATATAGAGTTATTCCCCTTCCATTGAAAATAATAGACTTTTCAGTAGTCCAGATAAACCTTAAGCACAGAAAACACATCTGCAAAAACAACATGTTCAAAGTATATTACACCGGATAATTTGATAATACAATGTTTTGGAGATTCATCTTTCAAATAGTTTATAATATGGCATATATTTTATATAATGTAATCTGGGGGTTAGAAAATTAAGTAGGCCTTTAACTGACTTTGTATAGGGGAGATGCCGCCTTCGCTGTTCATACAGTATAAGAGGTGTCAATGTCGCCTTCGCTGTTCATACAGTATAAGAGGTGTCAATGCCGCCTTCGCTGTTCATACAGTATAGGAGGTGTCAATGTCGCCTTCGCTGTTCATACAGTATAGGAGGTGTCAATGCCGCCTTCGCTGTTCATACAGTATAGGAGGTGTCAATGCCGCCTTCACTGTTCATACAGTATATAGGGGAGATGTCGCCTTCGCTGTTCATACAGTATAGGAGGTGTCAATGTCGCCTTCGCTGTTCATACAGTATATAGGGGAGATGTCGCCTTCGCTGTTCATACAGTATATAGGGGAGATGTCGCCTTCGCTGTTCATACAGTATATAGGGGAGATGTCGCCTTCGCTGTTCATACAGTATATAGGGGAGATGTCGCCTTCGCTGTTCATACAGTATATAGGGGAGATGTCGCCTTCACTGTTCATACAGTATATAGGGGAGATGTCGCCTTCGCTGTTCATACAGTATATAGGGGAAATGTCGCCTTCGCTGTTCATACAGTATAGGAGGTGTCAATGTCGCCTTCGCTGTTCATACAGTATAGGAGGTGTCAATGTCGCATTCGCTGTTCATACAGTATAGGAGGTGTCAATGTCGCCTTCGCTGTTCATACAGTATAGGAGGTGTCAATGTCGCCTTCGCTGTTCATACAGTATAGGAGGTGTTAATGTCGCCTTCGCTGTTCATACAGTATAGGAGGTGTCAATGTCGCCTTCGCTGTTCATACAGTATAGGAGGTGTCAATGCCGCCTTCGTTGTTCATACAGTATAGGAGGTGTCAATGTCGCCTTCGTTGTTCATACAGTATAGGAGGTGTCAATGTCGCCTTCGCTGTTCATACAGTATAGGAGGTGTCAATGTCGCCTTCGCTGTTCATACAGTATAGGAGGTGTCAATGTCGCCTTCGTTGTTCATACAGTATAGGAGGTGTCAATGTCGCCTTCGCTGTTCATACAGTATAGGAGGTGTCAATGTCGCCTTCGCTGTTCATACAGTATAGGAGGTGTCAATGTCGCATTCGCTGTTCATACAGTATAGGAGGTGTCAATGTCGCCTTCGCTGTTCATACAGTATAGGAGGTGTCAATGTCGCCTTCGCTGTTCATACAGTATAGGAGGTGTTAATGTCGCCTTCGCTGTTCATACAGTATAGGAGGTGTCAATGTCGCCTTCGCTGTTCATACAGTATAGGAGGTGTCAATGTCGCCTTCGCTGTTCATACAGTATAGGAGGTGTCAATGTCGCCTTCGTTGTTCATACAGTATAGGAGGTGTCAATGTCGCCTTCGCTGTTCATACAGTATAGGAGGTGTCAATGTCGCCTTCGCTGTTCATACAGTATAGGAGGTGTCAATGTCGCCTTCGCTGTTCATACAGTATAGGAGGTGTCAATGTCGCCTTCGCTGCTCATACAGTATAGGAGGTGTCAATGTCGCCTTCGCTGTTCATACAGTATAGGAGGTGTCAATGCCGCCTTCGCTGTTCATACAGTATAGGAGGTGTCAATGCCGCCTTCGCTGCTCATACAGTATAGGAGGTGTCAATGTCGCCTTCGCTGTTCATACAGTATAAGAGGTGTCAATGTCGCTAGGGATTAGCCATTCAAATGTTAACCCTTCCTAGATCATGCCATGAATCTCTACTATGGCTAATGCCTGTAGTGATCATATTCCACCAGTACAAAACCTGGGAACTTTTTGAAGTTTTGACAGGGAACCTTATATAATCGAAAAAATAACAAAGGGAATATATTTCTTTGTTATTATCTCTTTCTTAATAATGTACTTCACTAAAGGTGAAGGTCCCAACTCGAAATTTCACGATTTAAGTGACTTTGTGAGTGATTTTGCTTTGCGTTTCTTACAATTATGGAACTTTTCCTGGGTAATTAATTCAATGTTTATTGCGATATCTGCTCACAAAAGTCACAGAAAAACATGCAATTTCGAGTTGGGACCTTCACATGTAGTGAAGTACACTATAAAGGAACAGATAATCACTAAGAAATATATTCCCCGTGTTATTTTTTTGATTTTATAAGGTTCCCTGTCAAAACTTCAAAAAGTTCCCAAGTTTTATACTGGTGGAATATGATCTCTACGGGCGTTAGCCATAGTAGAGATTCATGGCATGATCTAAACCCTTTCATGACTGGAGCTTCCGGAAATTTTGCGAAAACTCTTTCCCAATGGATTCTCTTATATATGCGAGTCTCCCATAGGGAGCCTCATATATATAAGAGAATATATTGGCCTAACAATATTTACCTTGACCGTGTAAGCCAGTGCATTCTCTTATATATATTCAAGGCTCACTATGGGAGGATCTTCAATGCTGCACCAGTGCAGCTCCCATCATGAACGGGTTAAAATATCTACTGCATATAATTCATTTTTTATCAAACAGGGTTTGTCTCATGAAAGCCCGACTGTTCATGCAGATAGCATCAAAATCACGGATCCACCAAAGTTACTAAGAAATAATCAAGTTCTCAAAGTGGAATACTTCAGCTCAGCAAACAACAAGATAGTTGGTGTTCATGTGATCGCTTCATCGGATTTAACGCAGGGTGACATTGTTTTTCAAAAGGTGTGGAATTACACCAGTGCTTCACCTACAGTGGGTTTGTACAGATTACTTAATGGAGCAAGAACGAAGAATATTAGAGTTACCTTACCTGACTGGTTATCTTACGCACCAAGTGTGTTAAACATAAAGTCATCTGCTGCCTGGGATGTCAAAGTTCGGTTATGGATTACAGACTCAAGTAAACTTCTTACAGTGGCGGAACATCTTATTCCCTTAAAATCCGTTAATAAGACGGAATATTCCTTACAATCAATTCCACCATATTCGAGGAAGTTCAAGCCTAGTTACGGATGCTCATACTGGTTTGTGTCCTATTTACTGTATAATACAAGAAAGAAGATCTACCAGTGTCCATTAGGAAAAGGTAAGTATTGGCTTCATTATTTTGTGGGACTCATGTTGAGTCACAATATTTACATACCCCTTGTGTTTTACACTGAATTCCTCTTAATGATTTGTCAGTTGCCAAAAATCGATCTGAAATTTTGACTGAATTAACCTAATAAAGTATTTTATTAAAAATCAGTGTTTTGCCAGGTTAATAGTGAGTGAAATCTTAGGTTTCAAAAAGCAAATTTAAGTTTGTTTTAAAAATGATCATTTTAATAAGAAATCATAATTTGTTCACACACATATAAAGCAATGAAACCATGGTTAGCCAGTACCTAATACAAAATAGGTTGTTAACATATTCACTGCCGATGCCCATTCAATTACATGCAAAAAGTAATAAGATATAACTCATAGTCGGCAGTGAACATGTTAAAATGGTCTGTCTCTTCCTAAATACGTTTGATAGCACAAGTGCAGAAGAATTTAAATTCATTGGTGGGAAATGTTTAGATAATAAGATCAACAAATCACTTCTTGAACTCTTATTATCTGAACATTTCCTATGGGATAACTACTTATCACTGATTCTTCAGAATAGAATGGGTTTAACCCTTTACCCAACAAACCGGCCAAAACCGCCCAAATAAAGCTTCAACAGCCTAAAATATCTTCGGTCTGTCTCAATAACACCATACAAATATGGATATCATTGGAACCGGCTCCTTGACCACATTGTGATAGTTACAGTTATGCCCTTTTTTTAACACTTTTTACCATTTTTTCTTACATTCTTTAACAATTTTATAATTTTTAATGTGTTAAGCCAATGCATTCTCTTATATATGCGAGGCGACCTATGGTCGACTCGCATATATAAGAGAATGCATTGGCACAGGGCCGTTCTGTTGGGTAAAGGGTTAAATGAAGTTTGACTCAGAGGATGTGAGGCTCAATGGCTTTAGTTTAATATTATTTACCAAACTTCTTGATTAAGATGTCGTGAAGCTTATTAGCTGGCCTGTGGCTATGAGTGGACTGGATTATGGAGTTTTTCGAAAGATGGAACCATTCTCGAATCTGGTGCTGGAAAAGTCTCGACGAAAAAATATACAAGCACCACAGTGAGTCACTTTATATACCGGTACATGCACCACACTGAGTCACTTTATTTACATGCATTGTTATGTCTCATATAATACAAACTAATGTGGGATATGTACTACTATATTAACTATCAACTGTAATGTGTGATATGTTCTGCTGTTAACTGTAATGTGTGTTATGTTCTGCTATTAACTGATTAATCACATATAATACGAACTGTAATGTGTTCTATGTTCTGCTGTTAACTGTAATGTGTGTTATGTCATGCTGTTAACTGATTAATCACATATAATACGAACTGTAATGTGTGCTATGTTCTAAAGTAACTTCTACTAGCTGTTAACTATTTATTCACATCATGACTATTTCCTAGAGCTTGTCTAAAAACTGAAAATCGGGACCAAATTTCAAGCTTGATCTGAGTTGAGGGACATCTCAATGTGCCATTCCGATTGATACATGGCCATTTTAATAAAAAATGAGAATATGTTCACGATCACTGAAGCAAGCACAATTGCAACAATGAACACTCATACAGAGTCTGTGTCTTCTTAAATCTATATATATACATTCATTACCTGAACTTACATTTATCACATAATTTGGCCATAAAAGCAGTTTCATAATTATCGGTAATAGACACGTTTAATAACTTGCGATCGCTGTAGTTTATGATTGTTGTTTTCGATGAATATTTCGCGTTGCTTCGGGTTTATTTGATCATGTGATAAAAGGTATCTCACACTCGTCCTATTTTATACGTAATTTATCAACCTCGTCCTCTAAATTCTATTTGAGCCTCGGTAAACCTCGGCTCAAATCGAATTTAGTGAACTTGGTTGATAAATTCCGTATAAAATAGAAACTCATGTGAGATCCTCTATATATATACCAGTACCAGTAATCATATGGTCACAGATACATTTTCAGGGGAAGTTCATGGTGCTGTTCCAATATTATGGTAGATCCGTTCTCAGTCAATATCCAAACCCATGTTCAGACTGATACGCTTCTCAACTCTCTGTGAAAGGGCTTCTTTTTAAGGATGTACCCATAGATGATGTGATTAGGTCATGGATACCATCATCGTAGTCTGGGTTAGACTAGTCAAGGTTGGCGTGGATTCAAACCCAGATATGGGCGAAAATCAGGACTGATTTTCAAGCTTAATTATCTGAGTTGAAGGACCAAGCCTTGAAATAGTGTGTCTGCCATTTGCAGAATGGGGTTCCCAGAGGGTGAATTTAGTGATGCTACCCCACACAGCAGGCTAGTATCACCAATTTCACCCTCTGATGACCTCATTCTGCTTAGACCTATTCTATGGTACTTAAGCCTCTTCTTCTGGGAAGTATCTATAGTTTCAAATTAATATTGTTTTTAGTTACTTTTTCCCTTCTGTTCAGTTTCTATATCCCCTAATTTACAGAAGATAAAATGCATAATCGAGGTCACTAATGGGTGAACAACAACTTCCACTGGGGAACTTCAATCTGATTCTAGGTCTCCTTTTGCAGAACGAGGTCCCCAAAGGGTGAATTTGGTGATGGTAGCCCTCCATGTGGGATAATGTCACTAAATTCACCCTCTGAGGACCTCATTCTGCAAAAGTCAGACACACTATATCCAGGCTTATGATGGACTTCTCAATGTGCCATTCTGATCGATACTTGGCTATTTTGAGAAGAAATGAGAATTTGTTCGCATTGTTCAAGCACAATTGAAGCAATGAACACTCATATAGCACTGATGAGTCTATGGATCCGAGACTCCATAAATCTGACATATGTACAACAGTTAGTGAACGAAAAATTTTCATACCACACATGTAGAATGGTGTAGACAGTCAATGCTTGAAGTGCAAAGTTTGGTGTGGTCTCATCTTAATCTGCCTCAGAAAATTCTGCATTTAGAAAATTGCCCTTTCTGTACTAAAGCATCATTGATGAGTAGTTATCCCATAGGAAATGTTCAGATAATGTTTAACACTTTTTATATATAGGTCATTTGTTGAACTTATTATCTAAACATTTCCTTCAACAAATAGGGCTCCTTCTGTACTTTTATTTATCTGTCGTTTGCTTGTATTACCTTAACATATACCTCCAAATTAATAATAGACCATTCCGACGTACACTTTTTAACTGACTGGGAGAATGAATTTAGTTTAGAAAGGGTTAACTGCAGCCTGAATGTCAATATGCCAACTGTACTCCAAGCAAATTACCCGAAAAAGTCAGCTCAGAGTGAGCTTTTAACCCATTCATGACGGGAGCTGTGTTGGTGCAGCAGTAAATATTCTGTGCCAGTGCATTCTATTATATATGCTAGTCTCCCAATGGGAGACTCGATATATAAGAGAATGCATTGGCACAGGGTTTTCGCATTCCAGTCATGGAAGGGTTAACTTCATAACTTCACATGCGAATACTTACCTATCATTTTCACAATTTACCAGTGTTTTATTATCTCCCTTGGTTGTTTCAGGTTTACATTATTGATATGGCTGTATATCCTGGATGAGTTTTTGATTATCTCCCTTGTTTCAGGTTTACGTTGTCGATATGGCTGTATATCCTGGATGAGTATTTGATTATCTCCCTTGTTTCAGGTTTACGTTGTCGATATGGCTGTATATCCTGGATGAGTGTTTTATTATCTCCCTTGTTTCAGGTTTACGTTGTCGATATGGCTGTATATCCTGGATGAGTATTTGATTATCTCCCTTGTTACAGGTTTACGTTGTCGATATGGCTGTATATCCTGGATGAGTGTTTTATTATCTCCCTTGTTTCAGGTTTACGTTGTCGATATGGCTGTATATCCTGGATGAGTATTTTGATTATCTCCCTTGTTTCAGGTTTACGTTGTCGATATGGCTGTATATCCTGGATGAGTATTTGATTATCTCCCTTGTTTCAGGTTTACGTTGTCGATATGGCTGTATATCCTGGATGAGTTTTTGATTATCTCCCTTGTTACAGGTTTACGTTATTGATATGGCTGTATATCCTGGATGAGTATTTGATTATCTCCCTTGTTACAGGTTTACGTTATCGATATGGCTGTATATCCTGGAATAGTATTTGATTATCTCCCTTGTTACAGGTTTACGTTGTCGATATGGCTGTATATCCTGGAATAGTATTTGATTATCTCCCTTGTTACAGGTTTACGTTATCCATATGGCTGTATATCCTGGATGAGTATTTGATTATCTCCCTTGTTTCAGGTTTACGTTGTCGATATGGCTGTATATCCTGGAATAGTATTTGATTATCTCCCTTGTTACAGGTTTACGTTGTCGATATGGCTGTATATCCTGGAATAGTATTTGATTATCTCCCTTGTTACAGGTTTACGTTATCGATATGGCTGTATATCCTGAATGAGTATTTGATTATCTCCCTTGTTACAGTTTTACGTTATCGATATGGCTGTATATCCTGGAATAGTATTTGATTATCTCCCTTGTTACAGGTTTACGTTATCGATATGGCTGTATATCCTGGATGAGTATTTGATTATCTCCCTTGTTACAGTTTTACGTTATCGATATGGCTGTATATCCTGGAATAGTATTTGATTATCTCCCTTGTTACAGGTTTACGTTGTCGATATGGCTGTATATCCTGGAATAGTATTTGATTATCTCCCTTGTTACAGGTTTACGTTATTGATATGGCTGTATATCCTGGATGAGTATTTGATTATCTCCCTTGTTACAGGTTTACGTTATCGATATGGCTGTATATCCTGGAATAGTATTTGATTATCCCCCTTGTTACAGGTTTACGTTATTGATATGGCTGTATATCCTGGATGAGTATTTGATTATTTCCCTTGTTACAGGTTTACGTTGTCGATATGGCTGTATATCCTGGATGAGTATTTGATTATCTCCCTTGTTTCAGGTTTACGTTATTGATATGGCTGTATATCCTGGATGAGTATTTGATTATCTCCCTTGTTACAGGTTTACGTTGTCGATATGGCTGTATATCCTGGAATAGTTTTTGATTATCTCCCTTGTTACAGGTTTACGTTATCGATATGGCTGTATATCCTGGATGAGTATTTGATTATCTCCCTTGTTACAGGTTTACGTTATTGATATGGCTGTATATCCTGGATGAGTATTTGATTATCTCCCTTGTTACAGGTTTACGTTATTGATATGGCTGTATATCCTGGATGAGTATTTGATTATCTCCCTTGGTTGTTTCAGGTTTACGTTGTCGATATGGCTGTATATCCTGGATGAGTATTTGATTATCTCCCTTGTTACAGGTTTACGTTGTCGATATGGCTGTATATCCTCGAATACTGTGAGGATCGTGATCTATGCAGCATCTTCCTTAAATCAACATGGGACAATAAATTTCAATCACCTGTTCTCTTCATCACCAGAAAAGGTACTAATTGCTGATGATAATGATGCTGCAGATCGGTTACAAATTACGTAGCACCTGGGGTAGGTTAAGTATCAATAGCAGAGTCCCTTATGTCTGATTTTGGGCTCCTGTAGGGAAAAAAATTAACAAATATAGAGATCATGCTCATGAGCCAATATATGGTCGCTACTTCAGAAAAAAATTGTTAGACCCCTTGGGTTGCGATTGGATGGTCTGATGACAACACAACGATGGCCACCATGCTCATTTTATTAATTTCACTATTGCTGGATTTCATGATAAAAATATTATTTCTACATCAAATATATGACACTCCTTTTGTACAGTATATGGTGTGGAACCATGTTATATATTTTATAACAATATGTCCTCTGATTAAAGATGGCCACCAAAATGGCGACCGGAAGTGGGACAATTGATGATTTTCCACACATGTCGCCAACACATCATTTCCGATTGTATCAAATGGGTGATGATTAGGGAATATATTTCTCTTCAATCATGATAACAAATCACTTTGACATCACATTTGTTGATTTCTGGGATGCTAATCTTGATTGTCTTCTCCAAATGCGATTTTTATGTTTACCCATACCATAGTATGGTAAACATAGTGTCAACGTCCGGATTGACCACTCGTTGTTCGTTCGTCTGTCTGTCTGTCTGCCCGTCTGTAGACACTTTACACATAATGCGATAACTGATACATTTTCTATCTGATCGGAACCAAATTTGGTTTGTGAGTTTCTGAGCCCAAAATACAGATCGAGTTCGAATATGGGTTTGATCCTAGTTTTTTTTTTACGGAGTTATGGCCCTTTTTCGACTTAGAATTCACAGATGCTACGATAACTAAACATAAATTTATCTGATCGGAACCAAATTTGGTATGTTTGTTTCTCAGCCCAAAATACAGATCGAGTTCGAATATGGGTTTGATCCAATTTATTTTAAAGGAGTTATGACCCTTTTTTCGAAAATAAATTCGAAAAAAAAAAAAAATTTAGATTTTTTTAGATTGAACTCCTTTCTTACTTTAACCCAAAAAAATTATTCAATTGTTTTTTTTTACTTTTATAATAATAAAAAAAAAAATTAAATAATAAAAACAAAATTGTCATTGACACTTCCTTTGTTTTAGTTTTATACCATTAATTAGGTGTGATGGACTGTTTTGAAAATATGAATATTTTATTTCAATAGTTACATGTAATATAATGATATCAATAAATTACCATGTGAACATCCAATATCCAGAGTATATGAGAGTACATTTCATAGATGTTGCATTCCAAGTGAAATCTTGTTATTAATTGGGTGATGACATATGGTACAGAGCTGTGGGGTTTGGTTAGATGAAGTCAAAGATAAACAACAATTGTGGCTGGCTAATTGTTTATCTTATTTGTCAAATTTGATTATTTGATTAATGGCTGCGTGAGTCTCTTGTTTCTCCTATTCTTGAAATTTCATTACAGGATGTGATAAGGGACCCCTCACCTATATAAGTGTCTTCTATATTCCATTGATCTGCTTAGAAAATAATTAACCCTTTCCAAGCTTCCCATAGACACATGCTATAATGTACATGGACTTTTCCTCATATTTCTTATCTATGGTTATCTTTGCATACTGTTCACTTCTATCAATTTTGATATTGACTGATTAATTGATTTTTGAAAAATATATTAACCCTTCAGACACATGCATTCAATTTGAAATTAAAATAATGGCTGATAGCCAATATGATTTATCTATGCAATGGGTAACAGGCAGATAAATCTACATGACTATTGCAGGTGATGCCTAGTTTTGAAAATCAAGATGGTAGATGTTGTTAATATTTCTAGGAACCTTATTTTCCCTTTTGTTCATATTGTTATGGTTGATTGAATTTTAGGGGCCACAGATCAAGAGAGCTTAGAAGATTAACATTGATGGTTATGGATTTTAGTGTCCAAGCTACTTGTAAAACATTTTAATGTGTGAAGCCATTTTATTGAGGGCTACTTACTTTCTTTTTTATGAACTATGGTAATCTGTTTTTATTTAGGGGTCATACGGACCAGCATCCTCATCATATTATGTCTGTATAACATTATATAGATAACACTTTTGTATTGTATAAACTACATATATTTTTGAAAACCATACACCCCTGTTATGAAACACTTAATCTTGCATGTACCTGACAATATAAGCATTCCTTAATTAATACACATGTCAGATCTGATCTTATCTGTCCATGTTTGATAATCAAATAACAACTGGGGAGAATGTGGGGGGGGGGGGGGGGGTAAATTAAAGTACAATTTAAATCTGAGATGGAGTACCATACATGTATGTTGTTTTAAGCAGTCTGGCTTGTCAACAAATTATAATTTCTCTTTAGAAGTGAATGAATTTTGAATATCTGGCAAGTCAAAAGTGGCAGAGATAAACTCCTAAACATATCCTCCGAAATCACTAACCGTTTGATCACACAGTGAGAGATTCTTGGGTGAACACTGACATAGTTATGAGATTTAAAACTACTCCTCCCCCACCCCAAATACTTTAACCCCTTCTTAAGACAAATTATTTGAGCTTTTGATTTCAAGTTGGGTACTGATATATGGATTCCTGTGATCATATCTTAGACAAATTATCAGTTATAGCTAATCGCTATCACCAAGGTATGGGTTAAACATCTGCCGATCACGATCGGCCTCTCATTCTTTATTTCCGTAAAGAAAATTAGAATTAGTCAGTGATGGGAGTGAGCTGTATCATTTCTAGGCTCCTGCAAACGTTCGAGATTTGATTCAATGTGAAATCATTCAAAAGGATCAATCAATTCCAAATGAGCGCAACCCTCTCACCCCCACCCCCAATCCAAACCTAATCATTACATATGGCATTGACATCAAACTGGATCCAAACCTAATCATTACATATGGCATTTACATCAAACTGGATTCATTACATTTGGCATTTACATTAAACTGGATTCATTACATATGGCATATACATCAAACTGGATCCAAACATAATCATGCATTACATATGGCATTTACATCAAAACTGGATCCAAACCTAATCTGTAATCATTACATGTGGCATTTACATCAAACTGGATTCATTACATATGACATTTACATCAAACTGGATTCATTACATATGGCATTTACATCAAACTGGATCCAAACCTAATCTGTAATCATTACATGTGGCATTTACATCAAACTGGATTCATTACATGTTGCATTTACATCAAACTGGATTCATTACATATGGCATTTACATCAAACTGGATTCATTACATATGGCATTTACATTAAACTGGATTCATTACATATGGCATTTACATCAAACTGGATCCAAACCTAATCTGTAATCATTACATGTGGCATTTACATCAAACTGGATTCATTACATGTGGCATTTACATCAAACTGGATTCATTACATATGACATTTACATCAAACTGGATTCATTACATATGGCATTTACATCAAACTGGATCCAAACCTAATCTGTAATCATTACATGTGACATTTACATCAAACTGGATTCATTACATATGGTATTTACATCAAACTGGATTCATTACATATGGCATTTACATCAAACTGGATTCATTACATATGGCATTTACATCAAACTGGATCCAAACCTAATCTAATCATTACATGTGGCATTTACATCAAACTGGATTCATTACATGTTGCATTTACATCAAACTGGTTTCATTACATATGGCATTTACATCAAACTGGATTTATTACATATGGCATTTACATCAAACTGGATTCATTACATGTTGCATTTACATCAAACTGGATTCATTACATATGGCATTTACATCAAACTGGATTCATTACATATGGCATTTACATCAAACTGGATTCATTACATATGGCATTTACATTAAACTGGATTCATTACATATGGCATTTACATCAAACTGGATCCAAACCTAATCTGTAATCATTACATATGGCATTTACATCAAACTGGATTCATTACATATGGCATTTACATTAAACTGGATTCATTACATATGGCATTTACATCAAACTGGATCCAAACCTAATCTGTAATCATTACATATGGCATTTACATCAAACTGGATCCAAACCTAATCTGTAATCATTACATGTAGCATTTACATCAAACTGGATTCATTACATATGGTATTTACATCAAACTGGATTCATTACATATGGCATTTACATCAAACTGGATTCATTACATATGGCATTTACATCAAACTGGATCCAAACCTAATCTGTAATCATTACATGTGGCATTTACATCACACTGGATTCATTACATATGGCATTTACATCAAAACTGGATTCATTACATATGGCATTTACATCAAACTGGATTCATTACATATGGCATTTACATCAAACTGGATTCATTACATATGGCATATACATCAAACTGGATCCAAACATAATCATGGATTACATATGGCATTTAGATCAAACTGGATCCAAACCTAATCATTTCATGCGGCATTTACATCAAACTGGATTCATTACATATGACATTTACATCAAACTGGATCCAAACCTAATCTGTAATCATTACATGTGGCATTTACATCACACTGGATTCATTACATATGGCATTTACATCAAAACTGGATTCATTACATATGGCATTTACATCAAACTGGATTCATTACATATGGCATTTACATCAAACTGGATTCATTACATATGGCATATACATCAAACTGGATCCAAACATAATCATGGATTACATATGGCATTTAGATCAAACTGGATCCAAACCTAATCATTTCATGCGGCATTTACATCAAACTGGATTCATTACATATGACATTACATCAAACTGGATTCATTACATGTGGCATTTACATCAAACTGGATCCAGAAACTGTCAGCTTCATCCAGAATGATATATGCAAATTGATTGGGTAGATTATTCTGATTCATGGTATATACAATGTATGGGATTGGGTAGATTATCCCGATTCATGATATATACAATGTATGGGATTGAGTAGATTATCCTGATTCATGGTATATACAATGTATGGGATTGAGTAGATTATCCTGATTCATGATATATACAATGTATGGGATTGAGCACAACCAGATTGATCTGGTAACTCCTAGTCAGGATTAGAACAGTTTGAGGCATTAGACTAAAATTGGATCAGTTTATATAATATGATCTCCGAAAGATGGCATCATATAGTGAACCGTGGCCACCTCCATATTGAAGTGTGCTATTCAACTTCCTTCATTTTCGCGTTTTCTTTAGTTCATGAAAACGTTCTAACCAGAATCAACATGGCACGTTACATAGAGAGTAATCAATTGGTTCACCCGAGTGAATTATTTAACTTAATTCTCGAAACTAATTGATCAGTCTATTTATTACACTTCGGCATCAATTTGGTTCGCCAAATATGATTAAAACACACAGAATTAATGCATGAAAGTCCCGATGTGGAGAAAGATTAACCACCAAAATTTCAGTCGTTTTTAATGGAAATCACACATAGGAGTGTAATAAAAGCTGTTATTAACTCCCAACTATGACTTCACATTGTGCTGTGAGAAGTTAGTGGACCACGCTGCCCCATAATGTCATTCAGTATTCAGAACCTGGATTCCCGAGTATATTGGATATAATAAATCAAACTGATGACATGACACCAGAAGACCCATCACTACCAATAGATTATTCACCCATTTTCCAGGGTGTTGTATAGTTCGTCATAAGTGGAGTAATATAATAAGTAATGCCTCCCTATTTGTGCCTCGCATTTCTTCCGTTTACCATTCAGATACTTTCATCGTCTAGACTGCAGAATTGGATATGCAATGAATTTATCACATGTTTGTTCTCATTCGTTTCCTGTTGATTTTGATACACTTCAATATAATCATTCATCAAGTGAGACCGGTAGCACAATCTTGACCATTGTCAAGGACCACTTTCCTGTTGAAATGATGTCCTACATACATTGTCCCTCTAAACCCTTCACATGCCTAAATCATAGAAATCAAACTGGGACACCATTTTACTGAATACTATCAATGGTCCATGTCAGCTTACTGTCTTCATACCTGGTTACCTTTTGTATATTGGGCGAATCATATTGTGGAGCTACCTCCAATTAACCCTTTACCCAACAAACCGGCCAAAAACGTTCAAATAAAGCTTCAACAGCCTAAAATATCTTCGGTCTGTCTCAATAACACCAAACAAATATGGATATCATTGGAACCGGTTCATTGACCACATTGTGATGGTTACAGTTATGCCCTGTGCCAATGCATTCTCTTATATATGCGAGTCGACCATAGGTCGCCTCGCATATTTAAGAGAATGCATTGGCCTAAAAAAACGCTTTTTATCATTTTTCTTACATTCTTTAACAATTTAAGAATATTTTCTTACATTTTTTAACAATTTTTATAATATTTTTCTACATTCTTGGACAATTTTATCATTTTTAATATGTGTTAAGCCAATGCATTCTCTTATATATGCGAGGCGACCTATGGTCGACTCGCATATATAAGAGAATGCATTGGCACAGGGCCGTTCTGTTGGGTAAAGGGTTAAACCAGGAAAGCCAACAACGAGACACGTCAATGTGTGTTGTCAGGGATCTAACATGGTGTATGATAATATTCATTTCATCATGCAAAAAAAAATTCTGGGAGGTCAATAAATTATACTAACTTCTACAAAAGACTCCATATATGCTATGAAAGTGTGTTGGAAAACTTTGTTGAATATTACCATCATCCATATTTCAGAACCTAGTATCCAGAATATATCACTTTCGTCTGGGTATGGGACTCTACCCCCCATATGCAGGGTTCACACTGCCACTTGCCAAATTTGCCAATGACAAAAATAATTCACATTTGGCAAAAAATATTTTCATTTGTCAAAAGTTTTGGCAAGTCACTTATTAATTCCTCAATAAAGTTGAAAAATATCGGTCAACCAATACCATTAATTTTAGGAGACTACAATAGAATTATATTAATGGTGTTTTACATGGTTTCTGAAAAGTTAACACCTCCGTTAAGATGCAGTTAGTCTGATAGCATTAATATCGATTGTGTGGAAGGATTATCCGTATTTAGTGTGATGGTGGTGTTTGCATAGCTAATCCTCTTGTGGTGTGCCCTTCTGATGAAGCAACCCTTATACCATTTTATTTTTCAGTGATTTGTTTATTGTTGTATGATAAACCATAATAGAGATGCGAGTATAATTATTAACGAACTGCTTTCCTGTCGATATCAAACGTCGATCAAACCGCGAGTGTCGAAACATAACATCCAATCAATGTTGCAGAAAATGATACTATCTGGGATAACATTTGGCAAATTCAAAAAGAATTTGGCAAAAAATATTTTCAATTGGCAAATAATTTGGCAAAAGTAAAGTTCGGTCCAGTGCGGACCCTGCTCATATGAAATCCAGATTAATATATTATCCTTATTAAAAAAATTAAAGACGCGGCTCATAAGTATATAGGATATTGAAATTTGGTATGTAAGTTTAATTACTAGCCCAGAATGCAGATTAAGTTTGAATTTGGGTTCCGCCTGCCAATTTTCACCAGAGTTATGACCTTTGTTGAATTAACTATGGTCGAATTTTGCCACACTTTGGCAAAGCTTTTGTTAGAAAAAAACATAATGGTTGGAAATCTTTTCCTTAAATATATTCTGATACTATTTCTGTACAATTATATTTATATTATGTATATACATTATTGCAAAAAATAGTACTGCATGAATTTATATATGAGTATTAGGTATTTGACAGCCCGCAGTGTGGGATATATGAGTATTAGGTATTTGACATGTCTGTTAAATGGATGGATTTCTTCTTTTACAGGGCATGTATATGTACAGTCGGAACTTGTTAGCAAAAAGCTTGTAGCTCACACAACTTACTTCAAATTACCCAAGAAGCAGTGGATTCGACTTGTATATACCCTGGACAAGAAACAGGTATAAAAATATGTCATGATCAAGTCTGGATATAGTGTGTCTGACATTGAATGAGGTCCTCAGAGGGTGAATTAGTGACACTATCCAGCAAAGCGGACTAGCATCACCAAATTCACCCTTCAACTGGGAAACTTCAAACTCCCATAGCAGTTGAGGCCTCATCAGAATGAGGTTCCCAGAGGACGAATTTTGTGGTGCTAGCCCGCAATGTGGGATAGCGTCACTAAATTCACCATCTTGGGACCTCATTCTGCAAATATCAGACACACTATTTCCAGACTTGCAATGAAAACACAGTCTCTTTGTTCTGCCTTTCAAATTATTTCTTCAAACCAGTCAAACGGGAAGTTTATATAACAACGTCAAACTCTTATTAGAGTTATTCATTTTCCAAATGCAGAGTTATTGTTCAATGAGTTCTCAGTTATTGTTCAATGAATGCAGAGTTATTGTTCAATGAGTTATTAGTTATTGTTCAATGAATGCAGAGTTATTGTTCATTGAGTTCTCACTTATTGTTCAATGAATGCAGAGTTATTGTTCAATGAATGCAGAGTTATTGTTCAATGAGTTCTCAGTTATTGTTCAATGAATGCAGAGTTATTGTTCAATGAGTTCTCAGTTATTGTTCAATGCATGCACAGTTATTGTTCAATGAATGCACAGTTATTGTTTAATGAATGCATGCACAGTTATTGTTCAATGAATGCACTTTTAATGTTCAGGCAATGCAAAGTTATTCTGCCCTCAACAATGGACCTTTCCACAGCTGTCAATCAAATAATAATTAGCGGATATTTTCTACCAATCAGCGACTGAGTCGGTCGCTTGCTGCACTGAGAATACTTTGTTCAACCTAAGTTGTATATCCACACATACAAGCCTTGAAATAGTGAGCCTGTCATTTGCAGAATGAGGTCCCCAGATTGTGAATTTAGTGATGCTATCCTGCACAGCGGACTAGCATCACCAAATTCACCCTCTGGGAACCTCATTCTGCAAGTGACAGGCTCACTATTTCAAGGGTTCCACACATACTTTGCGTGTTAACTTGCCTGTGATTGTTGAGTCTGACACCTGACTTACTGAACCAGATGTTTATGGAAGGGTCCACGCTGCATGGTACGGCCCAAAAATTATTTTTTGTCAAATTCTCTCAGAAGTTGCCAATTGATATTGGTCAAGAACTTCAGGGGTTTTATATATGGAAAAATAAATTTTGCCAAATGTGAATTATTTTTGCATTTCGCAAATTTGGCAAGCAGCAGCGTGAACCCCGTTGCCTAAATATTGACAGTGCTCCTGATGTCTATGCTGAAAAGAATACAAATTAAAGACAGAAACTTGGGTTTACATGTGCTATGTTGTTCAATTTGATTGTCCTTGGATTATTCTAGGGAAGACATAATCTTTGAACTTGATAATCTGATTGCACTTGATAATCTGATAACACTTGATATTTTCATTGAACTTGATAATCTGATAGCTCTTGATATTTTTTCATCACAGTGGACATTAGTAGTGAACTATGGTGAAGACTACAGTAAAAGATTGGAAATATCCGTGCAGTAAGTTATCATATTGATTTCGTTATTGTTTAACCCTTCATGATGGGAGCTGCGCTGGTGCACTATTAAAGATCATGCGCCAGTACATTCTCTTATATATGCAAGTCTTCCATAGGCAGCCTCACATATATAAGAGAATGCACTGGCTTATCAGGTCAAGGTAAATATTGTTGGGCCAGTTTATTCTCTTATATATGCGAGGCTCCCTATGGGGAAACTTACATATATGAGACAATGCATTGGCACAGGGTCTTTGCAAAATTTCAGGAAGCTCCAGTCATGGAAGGGTGAACAATATGTATCAAATAAGCAAAAATATTAACAAGTTTTAAGTTATTTAAAATATTTTGTCCGTATCACACCTTTCTGGAACTTCTATGTGTTACAATTAAGCTGGAATACCTTGATGATTTCACAAGAAGAACAACTTACATTAAACATGAACCCTTTCTATACTAAATGTGTAATTCCCTTAGGATATGAGGACCACCTCCCCTGGAATCCGGCATCCATCTAAAATCTAAACCTGGCATCTGGAATACGCCATAAAGCACGCTGCACGCGGCAAATATCTGGCACCGGTTATGGGTGTGCGGTGGAAAATCGCAGGACATTTTGTTGCACGATCGGCCCCGCAAGCAGTGTTCGCGCTGTCGGTAGCCAAATTAGCCAATGGCTAATCTTTTTCGAATTTGGCTAATAAAAATTTCATTTGGCTAAACTTTTGGCTAAACTTTTTTTGAACCCAAATGGAGACTGAAAGCATGGAGCCAGAAAGCTAATTAATAAAAGCGCTCAATAGATCGACATTCAAGACGAAGTTAGGTGATGAATGTATTTCATTATTTTCGTACTTATGAAATATCGTACAAAGGGAACCCCGATCGACAACTCTATCAACCAACCAAGCGATCACAAAGTGATATGCAATCATCTTTAGTTTTCACAAGACGGACATTCAAAGGTTGAATTATGACAATGTGAAGAAAGCTATGTTTTGTAAAGTGCATTGACGCCGGTATATAAGCAATTTGTTCGTAACAGGCTGTTTTAATCTGGAGAAAGATTATGTCACCCTGCGCGAAGCAGCAAAAGGTCATTATTAATTTTTACATTTAATCCCCTAATCCCCCATTCAGCCCATTGTCTGTCTGATCACTCACGGCGCGCCTGCACAATGCATGTATATGATGACATTGTATTTATGACGGTCGAGGTTTATGAGCACCAAGTGTAAGACAATAGCTTAATCAGCCAAATGTGAATCACGACAGATATTTTGTGGCTATTTGTCGTCAATACCGATACAGTCAAAATAATATGCATGCTTTTATGACAGATTGTAATTTGATAATGGCGTAACAATATTAAGTTATTAGTTTCCAGATGTCACTTAAATATTTATCCTTGGATAAATATTTAATGATTTAAAAAAAGATATTGATATAAAACAAAAAAATAATTACATTAAGAAGGACAATCCCGGGTTACCCCCCCCCCCCCCCCCCACCCCCCCCCCCCCCCCCAAATCACTCTTTCACATAAAGATTAATAAATTTGTAATAAATGATATATATAAAAATACTTCTAGTTCATCAAAATTGTTTCAATTATTGTGTATTTTACCTGTGTCTGTTAGATTTTACGTTTTAGTCATTAATTGTGAACCGACCAGAAAACGATGATTTAATTTGGCCAAAGTTTTTTTTAATTTGGCCAAAAAACATTTGGCTAAAGTTTTTTTCATTTGGCTAATAAAATTTTCATTTGGCTAAACTTTTGGCTAAAGTTTTTTTCGGTCCAGCGCGAACACTGCCCGCAAGGAATCAAATAATTTAGATTTTCTACGATTGAGTTGTACGATTTATTCGAAGTAGCCAATTAGATTCAACTATTAATATGATCATGCGGCGATCACATATTTTATTTCACAACAACATTGCATCCATGCAGTGTCCTTCAAAGTCAGAGTAACGGGATATTTTGGACGGCTGAATACATTCATGCCTCTACAATACAACTACAATTGAAACAGGTGGACTGGACACCAGCAAATTGGTGTCAAAATAATATCTGATTGTGAATTTGTGCGGGGAATTATATCAGGTATAGGGCCTACTAGTCTATAGAACTACAAACACTTGTAATATAAAATTAATATTTATTGGAAATTCGTATTTAATATCTGCGATAAATACAAATACATGTATATACCTATACCTATAGCCTATATAGGCCTACCACGTTAATAATATGGTTACCCATTGCATTCATGAGAAAGTAAACAACCAGATCATACGATCCGATCGCATTGTGTGCGGTGGTCTACCGTAAGTAATAAAACATAAGTCGCACGACTAAAATCGTACCGTGTGCGCACACAGATCTTACGTCGCAAGTGTCTGCGACAAATATCGTGCAACAAATATCGCATCGTGTGTGGCGCGCTCAACAGAGAGACAGCATCCGATATACCCGTTAACTAAATTTATTGAAAATGGACTGTTTTATAGTAACTTGATGTTTTTGTGAAAAAAAATAGTACAGTAATGCTCTAAATAATCGACACCTTAACCACAGCAGAATTATAGGTAATTTTTCAGGAATTAGTCGGAAATATGGTTTTTTGCCATTCATCGGAAAGCTCTCAGTGAGTCGATTGTTTAGAGCATTACTGTACATACAGAGATGTTGAAATGACCTTCTCTATTTGATAATATTAACAGATAAAAGATGCTTCTTTATTTGGTGATTATTTCTGTTTTCTCGCAGATATAATGAGAATGTGTTATTTGATGACACTGAAGGCCACCTGGTAATTGGCGGAATAGAATCGCAGCATACATTTAAAGGATACATTGGCGAACTAATCTACTATCGAGTACAGGCGCTGACACATAAACAGGTATGAACTAATATACTAACGAGTACAGGCGCTGACACATAAACAGGTATGAACTAATCTACTATCGAGTACAGGCGCCGACACATAAACAGGTATGAACTAATCTACTATCGAATACAGGCGCTGACACATAAACAGGTATGAACTAATCTACTATCGAGTACAGGCACTGACACATAAACAGGTATGAACTAATCTACTATCGAGTACAGGCGCTGACACATAAACAGGTATGAACTAATCTACTATCGAGTACAGGCGCCGACACATAAACAGGTATGAACTAATCTACTATCGAGTACAGGCGCCGACACATAAACAGGTATGAACTAATCTACTATCGAGTACAGGCGCTGTCACATAAACAGGTATGAACTAATCTACTATCGAGTACAGGCACTGACACATAAACAGATATGAACTAATCTACTATCGAGTACAGGCACTGACACATAAACAGGTATGAACTAATCTACTATCGAGTACAGGTGCCGACACATAAACAGGTATGAACTAATCTACTATCGAGTACAGGTGCCGACACATAAACAGGTATGAACTAATCTACTATCGAGTACAGGCTCCGACACATAAACAGGTATGAACTAATCTACTATCAAGTACAGGCCCCGACACATAAACAGGTATGAACTAATCTACTATCGAGTACAGGCTCCGACACATAAACAGGTATGAACTAATCTACTATTGAGTACAGGCGCCGACACATAAACAGGTATGAACTAATCTACTATCAGGTACAGGCCCCGACACATAAACAGGTATGAACTAATCTACTATCGAGTACAGGCGCCGACACATAAACAGGTATGAACTAATCTACTATCGAGTACAGGCTCCGACACATAAACAGGTATGAACTAATCTACTATCGAGTACAGGCGCCGACACATAAACAGGTATGAACTAATCTACTATCGAGTACAGGTGCCGACACATAAACAGGTATGAACTAATCTACTATCGGAGTACAGGCTCCGACACATAAACAGGTATGAACTAATATACTATCAGGTACAGGCTCCGACACATAAACAGGTATGAACTAATCTACTATCGAGTACAGGCGCCGACACATAAACAGGTATGAACTAATCTACTATCGAGTACAGGCGCTGTCACATAAACAGGTATGAACTAATCTACTATCGAGTACAGGCCTCCGACACATAAACAGGTATGAACTAATCTACTATCGAGTACAGGCTCCGACACATAAACAGGTATGAACTAATCTACTATCAAGTACAGGCGCCGACACATAAACAGGTATGAACTAATCTACTATCGAGTACAGGCCGCCGACACATAAACAGGTATGAACTAATCTACTATCAAGTACAGGCGCCGACACATAAACAGGTATGAACTAATCTACTATCGAGTACAGGCTCCGACACATAAACAGGTATGAACTAATCTACTATCAAGTACAGGCGCCGACACATAAACAGGTATGAACTAATCTACTATCAGGTACAGGCGCCGACACATAAACAGGTATGAACTAATATACTATCAGGTACAGGCTCCGACACATAAACAGGTATGAACTAATATACTATCAGGTACAGGCACCGACACATAAACAGGTATGAACTAATCTACTATCAGGTACAGGCTCCGACACATAAACAGGTATGAACTAATCTACTATCGAGTACAGGCTCCGTCACATAAACAGGTATGAACTAATCTACTATCGAGTACAGGTGCCGACACATAAACAGGTATGAACTAATCTACTATCAGGTACAGGCTCCGTCACATAAACAGGTATGAACTAATCTACTATCGAGTACAGGCGCCGACACATAAACAGGTATGAACTAATCTACTATCAGGTACAGGCTCCGTCACATAAACAGGTATGAACTAATCTACTATCGAGTACAGGCGCCGACACATAAACAGGTATGAACTAATCTACTATCGAGTACAGGCGCCGACACATAAACAGGTATGAACTAATCTACTATCGAGTACAGGCGCCGACACATAAACAGGTATGAACTAATCTACTATCGAGTACAGGCACTGATACATAAACAGGTATGAACTAATCTACTATCGAGTACAGGCTCCGACACATAAACAGGTATGAACTAATCTACTATCGAGTACAGGCGCCGACACATAAACAGGTATGAACTAATCTACTATCAGGTACAGGCTCCGTCACATAAACAGGTATGAACTAATCTACTATCGAGTACAGGCGCCGACACATAAACAGGTATGAACTAATCTACTATCGAGTACAGGCACCGACACATAAACAGGTATGAACTAATCTACTATCAGGTACAGGCTCCGTCACATAAACAGGTATGAACTAATCTACTATCGAGTACAGGCGCCGACACATAAACAGGTATGAACTAATCTACTATCGAGTACAGGCGCCGACACATAAACAGGTATGAACTAATCTACTATCGAGTACAGGCGCCGACACATAAACAGGTATGAACTAATCTACTATCGAGTACAGGCACTGATACATAAACAGGTATGAACTAATCTACTATCGAGTACAGGCTCCGACACATAAACAGGTATGAACTAATCTACTATCGAGTACAGGCGCCGACACATAAACAGGTATGAACTAATCTACTATCGAGTACAGGCTCCGACACATAAACAGGTATGAACTAATCTACTATCGAGTACAGGCGCCGACACATAAACAGGTATGAACTAATCTACTATCGAGTACAGGCTCCGTCACATAAACAGGTATGAACTAATCTACTATCGAGTACAGGCGCCGACACATAAACAGGTATGAACTAATATACTATCAGGTACAGGCCCCCGACACATAAACAGGTATGAACTAATCTACTATCAGGTACAGGCTCCGTCACATAAACAGGTATGAACTAATCTACTATCGAGTACAGGCACCGACACATAAACAGGTATGAACTAATCTACTATCGAGTACAGGCACTGATACATAAACAGGTATGAACTAATCTACTATCGAGTACAGGCACCGACACATAAACAGGTATGAACTAATCTACTATCGAGTACAGGCGCTGACACATAAACAGGTATGAACTAATCTACTATCGAGTACAGGCACCGACACATAAACAGGTATGAACTAATCTACTATCGAGTACAGGCGCCGACACATAAACAGGTATGAACTAATATACTATCGAGTACAGGCGCCGACACATAAACAGGTATGAACTAATCTACTATCGAGTACAGGCGCCGACACATAAACAGGTATGAACTAATCTACTATCGAGTACAGGCACCGACACATAAACAGGTATGAACTAATCTACTATCGAGTACAGGCACCGACACATAAACAGGTATGAACTAATATACTATCAGGTACAGGCTCCGACACATAAACAGGTATGAACTAATCTACTATCGAGTACAGGCACCGACACATAAACAGGTATGAACTAATCTACTATCGAGTACAGGCACCGACACATAAACAGGTATGAACTAATCTACTATCAGGTACAG
Organism: Siphonodentalium dalli; assembly: GCA_032622095.1. Classification (NCBI taxonomy): domain Eukaryota; kingdom Metazoa; phylum Mollusca; class Scaphopoda; order Gadilida; family Siphonodentaliidae; genus Siphonodentalium; species Siphonodentalium dalli. Next base: position 297,711,927 of record CP136064.1, read on the forward strand.
GCTCCGACACATAAACAGGTATGAACTAATCTACTATCGAGTACAGGCACCGACACATAAACAGGTATGAACTAATCTACTATTGAGTACAGGCGCCGACACATAAACAGGTATGAACTAATCTACTATCGAGTACAGGCACCGACACATAAACAGGTATGAACTAATCTACTATTGAGTACAGGCTCCGTCACATAAACAGGTATGAACTAATCTACTATCGAGTACAGGCTCCGACACATAAACAGGTATGAACTAATCTACTATCGAGTACAGGCTCCGACACATAAACAGGTATGAACTAATCTACTATCGAGTACAGGCTCCGACACATAAACAGATATGAACTAATCTACTATCGAGTACAGGCGCCGACACATAAACAGGTATGAACTAATCTACTATCGAGTACAGGCGCCGACACATAAACAGGTATGAACTAATCTACTATCGAGTACAGGCACCGACACATAAACAGGTATGAACTAATCTACTATCGAGTACAGGCTCTGACACATAAACAGGTATGAACTAATCTACTATCAGGTACAGGCTCCGTCACATAAACAGGTATGAACTAATCTACTATCGAGTACAGGCTCCGACACATAAACAGGTATGAACTAATCTACTATCAGGTACAGGCTCCGTCACATAAACAGGTATGAACTAATCTACTATCGAGTACAGGCTCCGTCACATAAACAGGTATGAACTAATCTACTATCAGGTACAGGCTCCGTCACATAAACAGGTATGAACTAATCTACTATCGAGTACAGGCACCGACACATAAACAGGTATGAACTAATCTACTATCAGGTACAGGCACCGACACATAAACAGGTATGAACTAATCTACTATCGAGTACAGGCTCCGACACATAAACAGGTATGAACTAATCTACTATCAGGTACAGGCTCCGTCACATAAACAGGTATGAACTAATCTACTATCGAGTACAGGCGCCGACACATAAACAGGTATGAACTAATCTACTATCGAGTACAGGCTCTGACACATAAACAGGTATGAACTAATCTACTATCGAGTACAGGCACCGACACATAAACAGGTATGAACTAATCTACTATCGAGTACAGGCGCTGACACATAAACAGGTATGAACTAATCTACTATCGAGTACAGGCACCGACACATAAACAGGTATGAACTAATCTACTATCGAGTACAGGCGCCGACACATAAACAGGTATGAACTAATCTACTATCGAGTACAGGCGCCGACACATAAACAGGTATGAACTAATCTACTATCGAGTACAGGCGCCGACACATAAACAGGTATGAACTAATCTACTATCAAGTACAGGCTCCGTCACATAAACAGGTATGAACTAATCTACTATCGAGTACAGGCGCCGACACATAAACAGGTATGAACTAATCTACTATCGAGTACAGGCGCCGACACATAAACAGGTATGAACTAATCTACTATCGAGTACAGGCGCCGACACATAAACAGGTATGAACTAATCTACTATCAAGTACAGGCGCCGACACATAAACAGGTATGAACTAATCTACTATCGAGTACAGGCGCCGACACATAAACAGGTATGAACTAATCTACTATCGAGTACAGGCGCCGACACATAAACAGGTATGAACTAATCTACTATCGAGTACAGGCGCCGACACATAAACAGGTATGAACTAATCTACTATCAAGTACAGGCGCCGACACATAAACAGGTATGAACTAATCTACTATCAAGTACAGGCGCCGACACATAAACAGGTATGAACTAATCTACTATCGAGTACAGGCGCCGACACATAAACAGGTATGAACTAATCTACTATCGAGTACAGGCGCCGACACATAAACAGGTATGAACTAATCTACTATCGAGTACAGGCGCCGACACATAAACAGGTATGAACTAATCTACTATCGAGTACAGGCTCTG